>JASDDO010000022.1:790988936-792229622 GCA_030015575.1 Agapanthus africanus | reverse complement strand
ACCTTTACCCTCTTGATTTACTGTTGCATTTCATTATTATTACATGAGTTACTATTTGTACCCATATGTATTGCTATCGTGTCGCTCTGACGACCTGAGTATGCATGCTCAGAGTGAGAAGTGGATCTAGTTTGGACCAGGACCAGACGTACCTCGAGGACATCGCGGACTTCTTGATCAGCTACCCAGACCTATACACTCTTGATCTCCATCTGGTTAGTTCTTTTGTATTTGTTTTGTTTTAGTTACTGCATTTCTCATTACCTGTGCATGGGTTACTGATTTCCACTTAAAGCTAGAAGCCGAAGTGTGACTACGGAGGGATATTTCCTCGACCGTAGGAGCATGGCTGGCCTTGTCAACCCCTCGAATTCCGTATTTTGGGAAGCGGGGCGTGACATGGTTTTGTTGGTATCAGAACCAGGTTTTGCTATGAATGGGATTGCAGTTTCCGAGTAGTGCTTGACAATTTAAGTCGCTCTTTCGACCCAGATTGTGAACTGTTATCTTTGACTTGAATCTTTATTATTCGTCATGCCATATTTCGAATCCATCCGTTAGAGTTTTGGGTGACTTAGTAGAGTTACGTGGTTGTAATTATGAACTGCAGCATAATTACAATACTGTACTCTATTGGGTAACTTGGAGTTCTACATTTGTTTTTCCGTTTGAATGAGTTTCACCTCACCCGATATTCTTGTTTCATTGTCAATTTTATATCTTGTTCTGATTTTTTTCTGTATCTTATGCCGTCCTAAAATGATTGTTTCAGGACCATGTCTTCCAACGACCCTTCCTCTATCTCCATTCCCCAGAATCAGACCGTGGAGATTCTGAATGCACTGCAAAGTCTGAAGGAAGCCCAGGAGCGAACAAACGACCTGTTAACCGAAGGACTAAGAAGGCAGATGACTCAGGCACCAGCGGAAGTCTCCAATCGTAAAGGGGCCCCTGTTAGACGAGGAAAAGAGGTGAAGATGAAGCGCCCACTTGTTCCTCCGCGACAAAAGCAGCAGAAGACCTAATGTTGTGGGTACTGCAAGAAGCCAGGACACCTTCAGAAGGATTGTTGCCGCGCCAAAGGGACCTGATTTGCGGATCCAGCGAACACTTTATCAATAGTTGCCCTAATAGGAAGGAGCTACAAGGAGGCGGTTCATCCACACTCTCCACTTCGGCTAAGTGATGGATATTTCGTAGTTCGAGCTTCGAGGATAGTGCGGACCCCGCGCAGGATTCAACTCGCGAAACAAGAATGCAGCAGTCCAGAAATCAAAGAAGAATTATCACGTTTTCTACTTTCAATAAAGACGTTGTCACTTTTTGTAAATATTTCTTTTCGTTTGAAATCCTGTATCCGTCGAACTTTTAGCTGAATGCAATAAAACTCTGAGTTGTGATGTATGTATCGTTCTCTTGCTTCTCACTTTATTTATACTATTCATTGCATCAGCATTTTTACATTTTAATTTTTCCGTCCTTGCCTCCAGCATATCCTCCCTGTGCCACCGTATCCTTGGATATCTTCTTGATGTGTCCCACTGTCTAACCATGACTCCTTCTCCTCAGATCAATGACCCACCCTGGAGCAGCGCCGCCTCTAGACGAGGACACACGGTCATGCGTTTCCTCGGACTACATGCTGGTAAGATCAGATGACGAGACCAACGGCCTATAGGTTATTTTCGGAAACAGCGATTCCGAGGGTGAGGGATTCGCAGCCCCAGAAGTCGACATAATCAGCGACTCTGACGACGATGAGGAGGACCCCGAAGAGAACACGATAGAGGAAGATCCCGAGAAGGACCCGATAGAAGGAAATCCAGTGGAGGAAAATCCCATGGAGGAAGATCCAGCAGAAGAGGATCACGTAGAATCAGACCTCGATGAAGAAGCTCCAGCCGAAGAAGAAGGGCCAGATGAAGGAGCGGCGCTTGACCCGAGCATTGTAGTATCGGGCTATTTGTTGTTGATAAGCAGCAGCCCTGATTTGAGCCCGGTCTCTCTTCTCCAACAAGATGTCCAGGTTGGTCCGTAGCGCCAAGGTGTTCGCATCGTCGTCGAAGTGCTTGACCCGATGAGTAGGTTGCCCGATCTCCGCTGGGACCATTGCCTCGGTCCCATAGCAGAGGCTAAGGGGGTTTCCCCGATGGGGGTCTTCTTTGACGTGCGCAGGGCCCATAAGACCCGGGGTAGTTCTTCGACCCAACTGCCTTGTCACCCTTCTAGGCGGGTCCGGAGACCTCGGAGGTCGTCTCGGTTAGCGACTTCGGCCTGCCCGTTGCATTGGGGATGCGTAACCACGGCGAACTTCATGAGGATATGGTACTCTTTGCAGAAGTTCTTCACTTTCTCATTCTCGAAGTTCGTCCCGTGGTCGGTGATGATACATCTCGGAATGCCGAATCGGAGTATCAGATTGTTTTGCAGGAACTTGATGGTCATGGCGGCATCCGGTTTCCTGATGGGGACGGCCTCGATCCACTTGGTGAAGTAGTCTACCGCGATGAGGAAATATTTGTGCCCGCCCGTACCGGTAGGGAACCGGCCGATCATGTCCAATCCCCACTGTGCGAACGGCCATGGGGATGTTAGGGCGGTCAGCTCAGTAGCGGGGAGGCGAGGGATGCTGCCGTGGAGCTGGCAACTCTTGCATCTCCTGACTAGCTTCTGGGCGTCCTCGTGAACAGTAGGCCAGTAGTACCCCTGGAGCAACACCTTTTGGATCAAGGTTCGGGCCCCTTGGTGTGCACCGCCAACCCCCTCATGGATTTCATGAAGGACGTAGTCGGCCTCATGGGGGTCGATGCACCGGAGCAGGGGCTGAGTGAAGGATTTCTTGTAGAGCTTCCTATTGCTCCAGATGAAGTGGCGGGCTTTGGCCCGGAGACGGCGGGCGGCTCCCCAATCTTCTGGGAGCGTACCGTCCTTCAGGAAATCCATGAGGGGCTTCCTCCAATCTTGGTCGCCTTCCTGCGCCGCATATACGTGGAGTGTTATCGCTCCGTCTTCCACGCTGGGCTGAGACAAGGTTTCGAAGAGGATAGACCGCTTATTGTTGGCCGAGTATGACGAAGCCATCTTGCTCAGGGCGTCGGCTTGGGCATTCAGCTGCCTGGGTATTTGTTCTACTTGGACTTCGTCAAAGTTCCTCCGGAGTTTCCTCACCTCGTCCAGATACTTCATCATCAGAGGCTCCCGAGCTTCAAAGCGGCCGGTCACTTGGCCGACGACAAGGGCCAAGTCGCTGCGGATTCAAATTGTCTTCAGTCTCAGCCCGGCGGCCATGCGAGAACACGTTATGAGAGATGTTGAAGGGGGCTGGGTCCAGCCAGGAGGGCCTCATACTCCGCCGCGTTGTTCGAGGCTTTGAAACCGAGCTTCAAAGAGTACTCCATTTCCGCCTCGTTCGAGCCCCAGATAATGAGGCCGGCACCACAGCTTTTCTCGGTTGAAGACCCGTCGACGTAGATGACCCACTCAGGAACCGAGCCAGGCCTTTCCGTGATGGGACACTGAGTTGTGAGGCGCGGCGTGGACTCCGGTTCCTTGCTAGGGATGGTGCATTCAACGATGAAATCGGCCAGGGCCTGCGCTTTGATAGCCTGCCTCGGGCGATATTTTATGTCAAACTGAGATAGTTCCCACCTCCACTTTTCTAAGCGGCCCGAGGATTCCGGTGATGCAAGGATAGCTCCCAACGGGCGCTCAGTGAGGATGATGATGGTGTGCGCCTGGAAGTAGTGTCGCATCTTTCTTGAGGCCACCACGAGGGCCAAGACAATCTTCTCTATAGCTGGATATCTCGTTTCTACGTCCTTAAATACATGGCTCACATATTACACCGGCTTCTGCGCTCCATCGACCTCTCGGACGAGCACCGAGCCTGCTGCTTGGTCGGATACCGCCAGATACAGCGACAGCTTGTCTCCTTCAACTGGTCGGGTGAGCAGTGGTGGCGTCGCGAGGTGCTTCTTCAATTGGTCGAAGGCGGCCTGGCACTCCTCCGACCACTCGAACCTCAGGATCTTCCTCAGAGCTTTGAAGAACGGGAGGCATTTCTCCCCCGACCTGGACAAGAAACGGCTCAGAGCAGCGACTCGTCCCGTGAGCCGCATGATCTCGACGTTGGTCTTGGGAGCGGCCATGTTGAGGATAGTGTTGATTTTCTCTGGGTTAGCTTCGATTCCACGGTGAGTGACCATGAAACCGAGGAACTTTCCCCCCGTGACTCCGAATGCGCATTTAGCGGGGTTTAGCTTTATCTTGAACTTGCGGAGCATTTCGAAGGCCTCGCCCAGATACCTGGTATGGTCGGCCGACGAGACGGATTTGACAAGCATATCGTCAACGTAGACCTCCATATTCCTGCCGATCTGTGGCTTGAACATACGATTGACCAACCGCTGGTACGTGGCCCCGGCGTTCTTGAGGCCGAAGGGCATCACCTTGTAGCAGTATACCCCCCGATTCGTTGTGAATGCGGTAAGGTCTTCATCTTTCGGATTCATACGGATCTGATTGTAGCCGGAGAAAGCATCCATGAAACTCATCAGATCGTGGCCGGCCAAGCTGTCGACGAGCTGATCTATCCGAGGGAGAGGATAGTTGTCCTTGGGGCAGGCCTTATTAAGGTCGGTGAAGTCGACACACATGCGCCACTTTCCGCTTGACTTTTTGACCAGAACTACATTCGCCAGCCACTCCGAGTAGGGTACATTTCGGATGAAGTTGGCGGCGCAAAGTCGATCAACCTCATCTTCGATAGCCTTCTGTTTGACCGGGGTGAAGCGTCGCTTTTTCTATCTGACGGGTCGGGCCGTAGGATTGACCCCGAGCTTGTGAGAAATGATTTTGGGGTCGATCCCAGGCATGTCAACAGGCACCCAGGTGAAGACATCGGAGTTATTTCTGAGGAAATCGACTAGGTCATCTCGCAGAGTCCCTGTCAGGAGTGATCCGACCTGGACGGTTTTTTCATCGTCCCCCCTGTCAGGGGAACCTCGGTCAGTGGTTCGACCGGCGTCCCCCGGACCTCCTTCTGCTCGTCTTAGGTGTCCAGAGAACCCTCGATGTCGTCTTTTACCACAACGTCATCGGCCGATTACTCGGACGAAGATGTTTCGGTAAGGCATACCTTCGCGACCCGCTGGTTTCCGTAGACCCGGCCTATCCTGCCCTGATCGAGAGTGAACTTCATCGCCAGGTGGTAGGTCGATATCCGAGCCTGGAGGGAGTTCAGCGTCGGGTGGCCGAGGAGGACGTTGTAGGCCGATGGGACCTTTGCTACAATGAAGTCCATAGGCAACGTACGGGTGCGGCCGGGCTCCCCGACGTTGAATTGCAAGGTGACCACCCCTTCCGCCGGAATAGAGTGGTTGGTAAACCTTGAAAGGACGTGGGAGGTCGGTTTCAAGTCTGCTGGGGTGATCCCCATGCGCAGAAAGCAGTCATGGAAGAGGATGTCTGCCGAGCTGCCCGAGTCGACAAGTATCCAGTGGATTCGGGCCGTAATCACCAGAGGGTCATTGTGGGGCATGGATATGCCGTGTAGATCTCCGTCGCCAAAGGTGATAAGCTCGTGGTCCCTGGCCTTTTTGCTCGGGCGGCTGTTGGCCTCCATTGCCGGCATGAGGTGCCGAGTCTCGCAGGCGCTCGACTGTCCCCTTGTCGTCATGACCATAGTTCTTGATGGGTCTCGGTTCCTTCCGGCGAGGTCCTTTAGGCCCCGTGGTGAGGTTGCCTTCGAGCTGCCTTGGAGGGCGTTATGGGCGTAACCCCGTCGAGGGAGGGGGTGCCGGTCATGCCTGGAAACAGGCGAGCTGACCGCCACCGTCCTGGTAGGGACAGGGTTGCGACGAGACTCGAGGCGAGGCTCTCCAACGCGGGACCTCGAGGTTAACTAAAACGGATCGAGGGACCGGCGACCGCTGGGGTTTGCGAGGCGGTGGCCGGCGGAGGGGTTGATGACATTCGGCGGAGGTTCACTCGCGCCTCCATTGAGGGGGAGGCGGCGGTGGGTGCTTGGATCTTCAGGGTGATCGCTTGCTATGTGGATGGAGATCGGAAGGCCAACTTTGTTTCTTTCTTTTTCCCACAGACGGCACCATCCGATGGAGGTCATTTTCGGGTCTCCGTCAGATGTTGTCCTTCATCGATCTCCTGGTGGATTTGGAGGTGATCTCCTGCTGCGTATGGGTCCCAATGGGTTTTGAGGAGACTGGTGGTTTGAGGAGTTTGTGCCGAGTACCTGCAAGGAAGTCCCGGGGTGGTTTGGTACCACCGAGGACCCTCCGACGATCAAGTTAGCACGAGATCCGAGCAGAGTAAGGCTAAGTGGGGTCAAAAAAGCTTACTTGACCCCTCTGTGATGGGGGTTTATATAGTGGTGGCAGCACACAGCAGCAAGCGCGAGAATCTCGCCGGCAGTTACGCTCCCGACATCACGCCCGCGTAACTAGCGGATCGCCCGTTAATGGGGATCGTGATGGCGTAGAACGGGGGATGTTGCCGGCGGAGAATCTGTGCATGGCGAGATTTGCGGAGCAGTGGTTACGCCTGTGAGTGGTGGGGTTGGTCGATCGGAGGGACCGAGGAAGAAGGCCTCGGCAGGAGAGCTCGGGAACGAGCGGGGGGGGCGAGCTATCTTGATCCTGTGGTAGCTCAGGGGCGGGCTGAGAGGCCGAGGAAGCCAATTTGCAGGGGGCTCTGAGGTGAGCCGGATTGTGCTTTGTGCTTGCAGGTCGGGTACAGGGGTAGCCTGGTCGGCCCCTGCGGGACCTTTTTTCTGAGCTCTGGGAGACGTCATCTGCCACGTGTCATGATCTGTGAGGTCGCCAATATTGAATGTTCACCGCCGAAACATGGAGACGCGACCGCGCAGGTCCGTCTTACCTGAATTTCGGGGGCAAATGCTAATTGATGCTATCTGTCCACCTCTCCGAAGATGCCAAGTTGATTTATGGCACCGTGTATCGAAGGTTTAAACGGATGCGGCCGATGTAGCAGACTTCATCAGATTCCCCCTCGTTGAGGGGTTTTTGATTGTGGGGACGCTCTTCCCTGCAGGCGCAAGCCTCTGCAGTTAATTACGCTACCGCATCGCGGTAACCAATTTCTCCTTCTTCGGATAGTCACTTCGTGTCGTGTGTGTTTGTTTTGTTTTTTGGTTGCCCGTGGATTGTATACGGAGACTAATTTATGTTGTCGCCCGTAGGGCATGGATTGGTCCAAATCCGTATCTTCTTAGATTTGGGTTTGGGGTTGGGTTTAAGGATACGTTAGTCTCATTTGAGACTAAGATCAACTTAAACGTTAGTTAAGGACACGTTAGTCTAATTTTAGACTAAGATCAACTTAACGGAATCATTTAGATCCAACAAGAGAGCATTTGGGCTCTATTGTTTAGTTTAGGGACATTGCGGTCGATTAGTTTAAGGACATCTCGGTCCGATGTTAGTTTAAGGACATCTCGGTCCGATATTAGTTTAAGGACATCTCGGTCCAAAGTTAAGGACATCATAGTCCATGAGTTTTAAAGGACCCCACAGCCCGAGGTTAAGGACATCATAGTCCATGGGTTTTAAAGGAACCCACAGTCCGAGATTAAGGACTTCATAGTCCATTGGTTTTAAAGGACCCCACAGTCTGAGATTAAGGACATCATTGTCCATGGGTTTAAGGACCCCACAGTCGAGTTTAAAGACGTCATAGTCTATGAATGGGTTTTAAAGGACCCTACAGTCCGAGGTTAAGGACATCATAGTCCATAGGTTTAAGGACCCCACAGTCCAGTTTAAAGACGTCATAGTCTATGAAATGTATGGTTGCCGGGACCCGTCACCTCTCTCAAAACGTTGAAGGATTACAACGATATATATCAGAGGGGTTCAGAGATGTACCCTTGAACTAATTTTGGTTGACAGATCTGTAGTCCGATTGGAACTAAGATCTGAGATTTATGAGCGTATGGGCTCAGATAATATGAGTTGAGGACTTATTGCCAATCTTGGGCTAAATCCAATTAAGTTAAAATGTTTATCATTTATTTTGGGCTGCAGAGCATTTGCTTGGGCTTGGCCCTTTTAACAATGCTGAGCATTGACTTGAATTCTGACAATACTTTGTCTTTTATTGAATGCTGGGCATTCATCATAGCTCTGGGCTTATTAAAGAACAATTTATGTTCTATGAGCGCACACATGAGTGACACGTAGTGCGCTTGGCGCTTTGCGCCAGTCAAACAGCGCAATGTGCTTCTGCCAAGTAGCGCACACGTGATGGACACGTGTCGCGCTTGGCGCTAAGCGCCAGATGATGGGCGCATTGCGCCAGTTTATGAGTGCAGAGCGCCGATTTGTGAGCGTAGAGCGCTATTAGTTCAGTGGTGCACACGTGATTGACGCGTGGTGCGCCTGGCGCTGAGTGCCAGCCCATGAGCGCAGTGCGCTATTTCAAGAACGCAGTGCGCTAACCGTTAAATGGCGCGCACGTGAGGGACACGTGTCGCGCTCGGCGCTGAGCACCGGTCTAAGAGCGCAAAAGCGCAATTCAAGAGCGCAAAGCGCAGTTCCAGAGCGCAAAACGCATCTGATCAATTTTATGATCCAAAAAGAGACTTTGTCTCAAGATTCTAAGAGCAAAAGTTCTTCAATCTCTTATATTGATGAAAGGCTTTGCCTTTATGCATCTGTGATCCTCAAGAGAATTAAATTATTCTCCTCCCTTTTTAATATGTTTATGATTTCTTTGTGAAAAGACCTGAGTCTTATAGATCTATGATCTGTGAGAAGAATTATATTCTTCTTCTATTATGGTGAGATCTTTTGATCTCTTTGTAAAAGACTTTTGTCTTGTAGATCTATGATCTTTTAAATAAGTGAATCCTTCTTTTTAAATTAATTACGAGATGATTTCATCTCTCTGTTCATCATTCTTTTTACCTTGAAGAAGAATCTTCTTTCTTTGAAAGCTTGGCTCTTCTTTTTGAGATCTCTCAAAGCTTATGGGGGGTTTCTCTCTATGCTTCTCTATATCCCAGATTTAAAGTCTAGGGGCCTTTTTATAGGGCAAGCTGATTTGTTCAATCAGTTAAGGAGATCTTTTCTCTAATTGATTTGGGGATTTTCCCATCTTTGGATCTTTGATCCAAGGGCTTCTGATTTACAGAACGCAATCTTCTTGTTTTTAACAAGATTAGTAAATCTTTCCATACAGAATTCATTCTGTATTTTGGTGATTTTTAATCACCATTGGATCATTGATCCAATGGTGCTCTGGTTTACAGAGCACAATTTTGTTGTTTGGAAAGATTTGAGAAATCTTTCCTTAACAGAATTTAATTCTGATTGATTAATGATTTATCATTATTATTAGATCTTTGATCTAACGCTGGGGAGCTTTTAGTTCCAGCGCTAGCGCACCCGTACTTTGCACGTGGTGCGCTGCTTAGAGCGCAACGTATCGAGCGCTAGCGCATCCGTGCTTTGCATATGGTGCGCTGCTTAGAGCGCAGCGCACCCAGTGCTTGTGCATACGTGTTTTGCACGTGGTGCGCTGCTTGGGGCGCAGCGCACCCAGCGCTGCATCTGAAGCGTTGCTTCATTTCAAAAAATTAAATTTCAAATAGAGCTTTGCTCTGATTGGGGGAAACAAATGCCTCCCCACCGTTGCGCTCACGGGGCCCACATGTGAGTGCAACGGTGGCAGCATCTGCGCCCTTGGATCAACTCAGAAGTTGAAAAGGCATTTCAGTGCCTATAAATACGACCCTTAGCCCTTAGAATGATTTCTGTTCATCTTCTTCCTTCTGAGAATTATTATTCTCTTGCAGAGCATAGCTCTTTGGCTTAAGAACTTTTTTAAGGACAGAACTCTGTCAAAATTTTTTAGGTAAAGATTAAATCTTTTTAAACAACTTTTTAATAATCTGGGGTTTCACCCATTAACAGAGCTTTGCTCTTCATAGATCTTAGATCTAAAAAAATTGTTATTAGGGTTTTACCCATTAACAGAGCTTTGCTCTTCATAGATCTTAGATCTAAAGAAAACCTTTTGAGGGTTTCTTGACCCATTAACAGAGCTTTGCTCTCTTGAATAATGGAGATTTGTTAATCTCTTCTGAAGAACTCACAGAGTTTGTTCATAGGTCTTGGAGATCTCAGAATTTTAATTCATATAAAAAATTGATTTCAATTTTTCTGATGGGTTTTTCCATTATTTTTACAGAGCCAGGCTCTTGAGGAATTTTTATTCCTTAATCATTAGAATTTAACAGGTGTCATTCTGTCACAGAGCACTGCTCTCAAGGGGAGATTTACTCCTTAGCCCAAGGGATTTCTCATTAAATGAGAATCAATTGAGGATTTCCTCATTTAATTGACAGTCTTATCAAATGATGAGACTGTTTTATTAATGATGAACTGTCATCTAGATTTTGTGGGTCCCCCTTGGTCCCCTTTTTACTGCATTGCAGTGCAATACGAATTTTAAAGTACCAAGTGTCAGAGTTTAAATTATAGCACTGACGGTTGACTTTGTTTTTTTTTTTTGCGTAGGTGGCATGTCTTTCGACACTTCCTTTCCGTTCGTCCGCTCAGAAGGCGGATTTCCTGAGGCGCCCGTAGATCGAGATGTTCTTGCGCTGATCAAGGACCATGATCCGGAGCACAAGAATCTTCACCTATGGGTAGATGGTATGATCAAATTATCAAAGGCCGCCGAAGCTTTTCTTGTGCGACACCCTCGGAGCCTATCTCTGCGATCCCTTATGCAGATGCACCCCCGATCAATTATACGGTGGAGGAGGTAAATTGGACTTCAGAAGGTCTCCTTCGGTCTTCTATTGCCACAGTACCCGTGCAGCCGCCGATGGCTTTGGACACCCTAGGGCGGCGCATATGTCAGGGTGAGTCGCGCCCTTGGGGACAGCCCTACAACATCGGACTAACTCCCCGTCATCCAGCCGGATGCTTACAGTGGGCCCGATATATCTTATCGGCAAAGAAATTGCAGCTGCTGAAACTTGGCTTATACCCTGCGATCTACGCTTCCTTGTTCCAGTATTCTGCACCTCCCACATGGTGGATTAAGGCATTTTTAGAGCAGTGGAACATTCCGACCCACACCTTCCTCCTATTGGATCAAGAGGTCTCCATTTCTTTGGAGGAATTTGCCGAGGTCTCTAGTTTACCAGTTAATGAAGAGCACTATGAGGAGCCGCTCCCTCTGGATGAGTATGTTTTTTCCACCAAGTCAGTGGTAATGGGTCTTACCCCAGAGAACGCCATTCAGCACCAGTTCCCAAGTCTGATAAAAGTGTTGAATATGCATGAGAGCCTCTTTCTTGAATCCGGAGGCCGGGGGGTTAGCTTTGCAGACTTCATTGCCCGTTTTCTTCACCCAGAAATTTTGTCGCGACAAGATGAAAAGTTTGCTAAACTTGATGTTCCTTTAGGCTTTGGCTTGGATCGTCAGCCAATATTGGAAGCCGATCAAAAGGATTTCTTTCTTCCCAACGTCGCGATCGTCCCCCTGTCAGAAATTGCCGCTCCGGGCATTGATGAGGAAGCGTTCTTTCTCGGGTTCCTCGGTTTATGGTTAAGCTGGTTCGCGCTTCCTATGCACCCTCGCTACATGAGGCCTTCTGTCTTTTACCCTGCGCATCGAATGGTTGCTGGAATACAAATGGCCATCGGGATCGCCGGATCAGCCCACCTATATCACGGCCTCAGCTTGGCAGCGGATACCACTGAACCAGGGGTGCGGCCTGCCAACTTCTCAATGCATTACTTCACCTCATGGCTAGAGTTGCACGTGCTTGGGGTCTTCGGCATCCACAAAAGACCTTCTTTTTACGACAGATGTAAATTTCCTCGGATAATGCGGCTGGTCGACGCTTTCATCGTAAGTCCGACACCGCGGGAAGCTAGGGGTTTACTCCTTCATCCACGCACGGTTGGAGATGGTATGTCTTTCACTGACAAAATCTTGACGGTCGGCCAGGAATCTTCAACAGCGGTGCTGCCATTGCAAGACATTTTTAAAGACGGGGCCTCTGTACTGAAAGCTCGGGAGATTCTTCATCTGTACTCCATCAGGCCGGGCTTTCTCGTATTTAGGCAAAATAATGCAGCGCTATTCATGAGATACAATCCGCATCGTTTTTCCCAGCAGCTGGGCTATAATCAAGGCGTTCCGCTTGAGGCCTTCTTGGCAAAACCCGCTGCTACCGAAGAGGGGATGCGAAGCGCGCTGCATCATTTCATGTGTCTGAACACATGGTCCAACTTCTTTATTAGTGAACTGAGCTGTGTTCCGAAGGCCCTGAATGTGTATGTGGCGTGGTATCAACATTCGATGGGCGCCGTCATTAGGGAGGAGAAGCGATTGCTTCTTGATCGCAAGGGCACTGCTCCGGCTGGTAACCTGAATGTTCCTATGAAGCGACGGACCATTATTCGTCCTCCCTTGAGGGAAGTTGCTGCGGTCGAGGTCCCGCATGATAGGCCTGAGTTGCCGATACCCCGTGCTCCCGTGGAAACGGTGACTGTGGTGTCTCCCGAGTCTGGCGTGGGTTCGGATATCGGGACTCGTCGTCCCAAGGTGCCCACCAAGCGTAAGCTTGTGCTAGCGGCGACGGGCACTCGCTCGCAAAAGAGGAAGAAGAAGTCGATCCTCTCTGTAGACGTTGTACTCGGCCAGGAGCCTCATGCTCCTTATAGCGAGGGCCTGAGCGAATATGGGACCAACGAGGGTTTATTCATGGCGCCAGATGATAGTGATCTGGAGGCCGCCATCGCAGCTTCCGAGAAACTCGCTAGCCACAAAGCAGGAATGATCACCCTTGCTGAGTCAGGTAATCTTCATTCGCATCTTTTTGCTATTATGTTTTTGTTACCATGTTTTGACTGATACCCCATCTCTAACAGACATTTCCACAGAAGAAGCTCTCGCGGCTTCCCTCAAGACCTTTGAGGAGGAGGAGAGGGCTCGCGCTTCACTGGGCGTTGGTATATCTTGGCTTGTTGTGCCTTCATTCCCTTTTCTTATAGGTAATCTGACCCCCCCCCCATTTTTTATCGCAGGGACTATCTCGACTCAGGTTATGCCCAGTACAGTGCCAATCCCGCAGGGTGATTTGGAGATGCTACCAGGGCCAACTATTGAAGTCCCGGCCTCCTCAGCCTTTCCAAAGGAGGCTTTACTTAAACAACCGATGAAGGACGCCATAACGGCTCCAGAGGTAACCCTTGGCGTGGATGACGACGTCCTGTTGACGGAGGTCTTGAGAAGATCCGCTCTCACGGCCCGGGCGGAACGGAAGCGTAGAATGCGCGCAGCAAGGGAGAGTAACGCCGCCTTGGCCGCGGGTGCAGGTTCGAGCGCTGCTACCCCTGCCCCTACTTCTTCAGAGGATGCTCCGGCCGTCTTGTCCACCGCCTATAGACAGGCAGCACGTGCGGCTCGGGAAGCAGTTGAAAGACCGACCCAAGGTAATGTGACATTGAGTTCTTTTTTTCAAAGTTTTAATTTTCAGATTCTCATATATCCTATCCTGCAGGGCCGAGTCTTGATGAGGTAGCGGTAGGTGAGATGGCTGCAATCGCCGAGCCTGAGGTAGCGGTAGGTGAGATGGCTGCAATCGCCGAGCCTGAGGTAGTCACTCTTTCTCAAGAGTCTGGCACTGCCCCAATCGCCATTCTTTCCCCTTGCAGCTCCTTGCCGTTGTAGGGCGCTGCGAGTGTCACGACGATTCTCGTGGAGTCGGGGGATGAAGCTACGAGCGGCGAGACCATTCCGATGGGAGAGGGTGAAGCAGTCGCTGCACCCAGTGACGCCCTTGTCGCTGTTTCAATTGGCGACTCACCAGGTAGATTTTGGGTTATTTCTTTCTCCTTTATTCTGCAATCCCTTTCAATCTCTTTTGACAGCGTTTCTCTTATTTCTAATGCAGGTGTGGAGAGCGTTGAGGTTATGCCACTCGAGGAAGCATCTCCAGTTGCTACTTTGACGGTGGCCGCCCCTTTGCTTTCTCTCGTACCCTCTCAAATGCTGGAAGGTGCGGATTTGTGACCCATCAGTTTCATTGTAGGCAGTATACTTTATGTACTGACATTGCATTATTACATTCTTGCAGGTTCCTTTTTGATCACCTGTATCAGGTGCTGCACCCACATTTCTCCTTCCAGTCAGAGATTGCCTCTTCTAGTGGAGCTGGTGAGTACAGCCTTTAGCTAATGTCTTTTCTTTTCTTTTACGGGCAGTCAAATCGTTTCTAATTCTTTTTTGTTTTGATTGCAGCACTACAGATCGAAGGAGGAGACGAAAGAACAGTTGCACCTCCGGTACTCCCGGCCTTGCCACTTGCTACAGCCGGTATAGTAAACTTCATTGTTCATGAGCCTCCTTTATTTCTTAAACCGTCACTTGACTGTGATTTGTTTTGCAGCGGTGATACCGACTTCAACTCCGCTCGAATCTCGAATCATAATGCCAGCAGGCCTCTTTTCCAGGCGTTCATCTTCAAAAGGCGCTGTGAATAGTCTGCGTATGTTGAGCGATCATCTCGAGGAGCTTGACGCGGAGACCCCTGCCCTTGCTGCAGATTTTGCTGCTGAGGTTAATCCCATGCTGGCGACGCTCGTGCACTTTTACAGCGAGGGTGTCGTTGAGTCTTGGATTAATCTCTGTAGGAAAATTGAGGCTTGTCTGCATGAGCTCGAGGTCGGACGTCCCGCTCCAGAGGTCCTGGCTATGAACTCCCAGCGGGCTGCATGGGTCGAGCAGAGCACTCCCTACTTCCGCCATCTTGAACAAGAAGCGGCCTTGAGGCGTAAGGAGCGCGAGGAGATTTCTAGCGAATTTGCCCAGCTGCATGCTCAGGTTGACGCAAATGCCGTACAGCTGAAAGTTATCTTCGAAAACCTTCTACGATATATTTCTGACGGGCTAACGCTGAGGCAGAAGCTCGACCTCATTGAGCGGGGTGCGCAGAGTCATGTGGCAGCTCAGCGGGTCGTTGATGAGCAACTTTCATCTTACTTGCAGCAACGAGCTCAGGTTGAAGCAGAGTTGGTTGCGGCAGCTGACCGTGAAAAGGGCTGAGGGGAGTGCGTGAGCAACTGATTGGTCTATTGAAAACGCTTCCCTCCCAATAGTTGTTTTTGCACCATTTGTAACTTTTGAATGAAATGTATCCATTTTTTAATCCTCTCATATGATGTAAATTGTACTCAGTTTGTCTTTATAAATAAAAGATACATTTCCATCGCACTATCTCGTGTTATCTCTTGCTTTCTTGTCTTTTCTATGTTGCTGGCATGTTACTTTAGTAAGCGTAGCCTATAGTTGATAGAGAGCATTCCTTCTTGAATTCTTCGAGAGGTAGCGATGGCTTAGGGGGCAGGTTTAGATCTTCCGCCTAAGGCTTTTCAATTTTATAAGCCGTGAGGGTCTCATAAAGACTTTTCTCCCTACGAGTCGAGAGGATCTCGTAGGTGTATTTTCTCCTTAGGGATCGTGAGGATTCTTAAGTGTGTTTTCTCTTGGGAGTCGTAAGGATCTCACAAGAGAATTTTCTTCCTTACGAGTTAAAAGGACCCGTAAGTGTCTGATGAGGTTGACATTATCCGCATTTCACAGAGTCAGAAATTGCTCTGGGCGTTTCCTACGGGGTCGAGATTGACTCTAGCCATGTTCCACGGGACCAGGATTTGCTCTGGATGCTTCCCACGGGGTCAGGATTGACATAGGCCGTGTTCTGCGAGGACCAGGATCCGCTCTGGATATTTCCCACGGGGTTAGGATTGATATAGGTCATGTTCCACGAAATCAGGATTTGCTCTGGATTCTTCCCACGAGGTCAGGATTGACATAGGCCGTGTTCTGCGAGGACCAGGCTCCGCTCTGAACGTTTCCCACGAGGTCAGGATTGACATAGGCCGTGTTCCACGTGACCAGGATTTGCTCTGGATGCTTCCCACGGGGTCAGGATTGACATAGGCCGTGTTCTGCGAGGACCAGGCTCCGCTCTGGACATTTTCCACGGGGTCAGGATTGACAGAGGCCGTGTTCCACGTGACCAGGATTTGCTCTGGATGCTTCCCACGGGGTCAGGATTGACATAGGCCATGTTCTGCGAGAACCATGCTCCGCTCTGGACGTTTCCTACGGGGTCAGGATTGACATAGGCCGTGTTCCACGTGACCAGGATTTGCTCTGGATGCTTCCCACGGGGTCAGGATTGAAATAGGCCGTGTTCTACGAGGACCAGGCTCCGCTCTGGACGTTTCCCACGGGGTCAGGATTGACATAGGCCGTGTTCCACGTGACTAGGATTTGCTCTGGATGCTTCCCACGGGGTCAGGATTGACATAGCCATGTTCTGCGAGGACCAGGATTCGCTCTGGACGTTTCCCACGGGGTCAGGATTGACATAGGCCGTGTTCCACGTGACGAGGATTTGCTCTGGATGCTTCCTATGGGATCAGGATTGACATAGCCATGTTCTGCAAGGACCAGGATCCGCTCTGGATGTTTCCCATGAGATCAGGATTGATATAGGTCGTGTTCCACGAAACCAGGATTTGCTCTGGATGCTTCCCACGGGGTCAGGATTGACATAGGCCGTGTACTGCGAGGACCAGGCTCCGCTCTGGACGTTTCCCACGGGGTCAGGATTGACATAGGCCGTATTCCACATGACCAGGATTTGCTCTGATGCTTCCCACGGGGTCAGGATTGACATAGGCCGTATTCTGCGAGGACCAGGCTCCGCTCTGGATGTTTCCTACGGGGTCAGGATTGACATAGGCCGTGTTCCACGTGACCAGGATTTGCTCTGGATGCTTCCCATGGGGTCAGGATTGACATAGCCATGTTTTGCGAGGACCAGGATCCGCTCTGGACGTTTCCCACGGGGTCAGGATTGACATAGGCCGTGTTCCACGTGACCAGGATTTGCTCTGGATGCTTCCTACGGGGTTAGGATTGACATAGCCGTGTTCTGCGAGGGCCAGGATCTGCTCTGGATGTTTCCCACGGGGTCAGGATTGACATAGGTCATGTTCCACGAAACCAGGATTTGCTCTGGATGCTTCCCACGGGGTCAGGATTGACATAGGCCATGTTCTGCGAGGACCAGGTTCCGCTCTGGACGTTTCCCACGGGGTCAGGATTGACATAGGCCGTGTTCCACGAAACCAGGATTTGCTCTGGATGCTTCCCACGGGGTCAGGATTAACATAGTCGTGTTCTGCGAGGACCAGGATCCGCTCTGGACGTTTCCCACGGGGTCAGGATTGACATAGGCCGTGTTCCACGTAACCAGGATTTGCTCTGGATGCTTCCCACGGGGTCAGGATTGACATAGGTCGTGTTCCACGAAACCATGATTTGCTCTGGATGCTTCCCACGGGGTCAGGATTGATATAGTCGTGTTTCGCAAGGACCAGGAAAGGTTGACTCTCGGTTGTCTGTGCATCGTCGAGTCATGGAACTGGGAATTTTGCCGCAGCTCCGATTTGTTGATGTTGCATCTGTTGTAATGAGACGAATGTTGAGATGATCCCAAGCTATCTATGAACCAACGAGATGTGGCTTCTTTTTTTGATGGAGCCTGGTGGGAAGGTATGGTTCCCTCTCTGTTTGTGCCCCTGGATTGTATACAGGGATCGATGTGATCTCACCTGTAGGGTAAAAAGTTTCATTTTATATATTTTCTTTCCGCGATGCTCTATCATTTCAGCTTTTATATCGCGAAAATCGCGATTACCCAATCATTTCAGTTATTTTTCACGGTGCCCAATCATTTCGGCTGTTTGTTTTATTTTTACTCGCTGCTTTTTATTGCGAATTGCCCAATCATTTCGACTATTTTTTCATGCATATATTTTTACTTGCTGATTTTGTTGCAAGTTGCCCCATCATTTCGGCTATTTCGTATGCATTTGTGGCTTGCTGGCTTTTCGCTGCAAGTTTGGGATTGGACACCGATTTCGGCATCAGCACTGCTACAATTGGGATATTGCCATGAGCGAATCATCATTTGCCTTTGTCGATGTCGAACAAAGGTGGCTTAGTAAACAGGGTTAGGGTCCTGTCGACTAAGGCTTTTAACATTATGAGCCGTAAGGGTCTCATAAAGGTATTTCTCCCTACGAGTCGTGAGGATCTCGTAAGTGCACTTTCTCCTTAAGAATCGTGAGGATTCCCAAGTGTATGGCTTCTCGTAAGTCGTAAGGATCTTACAAGAGTGTTTTCTCCTTATAAGTCGAGAGGACTTATAAGGGTTGTTCACCGTGTAGACATATCCCTAGTCGCGGGTAGGACTTTGTTAGGGAAATGTTTATTCGCGCCCGTGGATTGTATACAAGGGTCAATACTGAACCGCTTGTAGGGCAGCATTGGAGGTTGTGATGGCTGCTTAAGAACAGGTTCAGATCCCTATAGCTTAAGGTTTTTGAATCCTATGAGCCGTGAGGGTCTCAAAGGAGGAATTCTCCTTACGAGTTGTGAGGATCTTTAAGTGTGTTTCTCCTTAGGAATCATGGAGATCTCTAAGTATGTTGCTTCTTTGTGAGTCGTAAGGATCTTACGCAGGTAGTTTCTCCTCACAAGATCGAGAGGACCCTGCAAGTGTCTTTTAACGAGATTGTGCCCTTTCGGGTTTTCACAAAACTCGCCGGTAGCCGTGCTGTTTTTACTCACGGAGCCCTTTCGGGTTTTCATCTGTGCCCATTTTGCTTATGGACATACCGTTTTCTTCTCTTTTTTATTTTTATTTTTTTTGTGTCAGCTTTAGGATGCTGCGGTCCATAGTAGTTTATCGACGTCTCGGTCAACAGCCAGTTTTAGGACATAGTGGTCCATTGTTAGTTTAAGGACGTTTTGGTCCAACGCCAGTTTTAGGACATAACGGTCCATCGTTAGTTTAAGGACGTTTCGGTCTGAGAAAAAGAAGCCAGCTACTTGATTGATCTCAAAAATATCTAGTAACCGCAATCAAGAACGGCGTCGCTTGGTAGCTAACCGGTGAGTACGGGTCGGTCCACAGGGATGTTGTGAATTTTCTAATCGCTCTTACGAGTTAATTCCGATGGGAGCCGGATTGATTAAATCTAAAAACTAAATTAATCTATATCTAAATCTTGCTAGGGTTAGGTCTTGGTTAAGTTTGGAAAGTCTATAAATCTCACCGCTTTCTATACCCATATGAAGATCTAATTAGATGTTATGGTAATTATTAATAAAAGGGATTAGAACCATTTGGAAAGATGTTTCTTCCTCTAGGTTCTTGTCCTTCCTTTAGAAATCCTTACCCTAACCTCCATGGAAAACCATCACAACCGGGCCTTTATACTACGGTATCACTGCTACCTCGAGGGATAGGGTGCCGTAGGGAGCGGTATGTGCATGTATGCATAGAGTCCTATGAAAATATATGATGGGTAAGAAAGGGGATGAGAGATCTTCGTCCCTCAAACCTTCCCCAGATCTAACCCTAACAAGCGAGGAGACTACTCACTCATTAGGGAATTAAAATACATTTATCTAGGGCAGAGAATAAAAGATTAACTAGGGCAAGGAATTAAATTTATCTATGGCAAGAATAGAAAATTTAACCTAGGACAGAAAATAAAGAACTTACAAATTGACGCTCTCCAAAAGAATGCTGAATTTTATTAATGAAGGGAGGCATAGAAAAATTACAAGTTTTAGAGTTCCTATTTATAGAGAATAGGAAACCCTAGGTTACATTTTGATCCGCATGTCTAAATTTACAAATTTGCCCTTAGGTTTAGTATTCAGCGCCGCCCAATATTTTGGTAAAAAATTATCGAAGCCCGGGCACATGATGGCCGCGGAACCGCGGCAATGGCAGGCTTGGGCCGCGGTTCCGCGGCCCTTTGGCAAGCTTGATTGCTGAAACTTTAGGGTTTTGTTCTGGGTCTTTTTGGGCTTCTGGTTTTTTGGTTCTTTTATCAATTGAGCTTCTATATTGGTTCCAGATCTTCAGTGAACAATTTGCAATGGATTTTTAACCGTTCGCTTTGTATTCTTGGACCTTGCGTTGCCTTGTACATTGTGAACTGTTCTTCGTCTAGGCTTGACTAAGATCTTCCTATTTGTTGGTCAAAAGTCCTTCTTTTGTGTCGTCTTTTGTCTTTTTCACTGTTTTCGCTCCAAGAACCTGTAACCTGTAACATGTAGCAGATATGCATCAAAAGTACCTGTTTATTTATAAAAAGAATAAGAATGGGGAATATAATAATACAATATTATGGTGTGAACAAATACCCCCAAACTTATCTTTTGCTCGTCCTCGAGCAAACTTATTTTTTTTTATTCTCGACAAAATCCTAACCACACTTTCGCAAGGAAACGCGATTGCACTGAGCACGTGCAACAAGCCGTTAAACCTCTAGGTGTCCCTAGTAGGAGGAGTGTTGTTTCCTGAGGGTTTTCAGCGGATACTACCCACAAAATCCTATCAATTCGGCCTTTCGACTTTTATTCTCCAATTAGGTTTTCTAACAAGGAATTCTATTATCGTCGACTCATAAATTATCTACCCATATTCTTCACACTTCCTCATCATTTAACTTAAGATTATATATGTTCTGTAGACTTACTTAGCTTTCGGCATCTCTTAAGTTTTCCTTCTAGGGTTCCATCTCCACTTAGGAATTTTTATCAATTCTACTAAAAATACAAGTTCTATTCTTCACTCCTTTCTCTCATCTAAACTCCAATCACATATCCCCACGTGTGTGTATAAATCACCCCTACACTTGGAAATTCAAATCAAGCAATCGTACTCTTGTCCGTTGTCCAAAGCACTTATTAATTGGTGAAATTTTAATTGAATTTTGCATACACATCCTTCATGCGACCGTTAATACTTCTTGAGGTACCAACAACCGATTACAAGATGTGTTTACACATTAAAGCATAATTCCTAGTCTTGCAACACCCAAGGCTTTAGCAGTGACTCCCAAACCAGTTGGTCTAAGGCACTGAGTGATGAAGCACCCTCGCTAAATATTTTTCTATTTTTTACAGCCTTAAGTAATCACAAAAATCAGTGTTCATTTTTTCTTTCTTTATTCACACTTGTATTATTTTTTTTATTTCTTTTCTTCGTACTAAAGACTTTAGACAAGAGCATTTCAAGGTCTCCTCTATTATTCCAAGTTTCAAGGTGCGTAATTGTGCAAATTGTAGGGTATATATTTTCAGAATCTAGACTTAAGCTAGGAATTATTTTTCAAACTTATACTCTAATAAAGATATCAATACTTTTCCTTCGTTTCAACTTAGCCCAAGAAGTGAACTAAAATTTGCCCATTTCTAAATAAACTACAAAGACATATACTTTCTACCGTTAAACTTTAAGAAAGGTTATTTTTAGGGTTTTTAATTTACTAAG
The DNA here is from genome assembly GCA_030015575.1 of Agapanthus africanus. Lineage (NCBI taxonomy): Eukaryota > Viridiplantae > Streptophyta > Magnoliopsida > Asparagales > Amaryllidaceae > Agapanthus > Agapanthus africanus. Next base: position 792,208,192 of record JASDDO010000022.1, on the reverse strand, counting down.
TCTAAGATCTAGTTGTTCCTAGCTAATTAACCTATTTGTCAAACTCAAGTCAAATAAGCCAAAATTGAATACATTAATTTTTATAATTTTTCAATTTTTATGGGTTTTCAAATAAATATGCAAATGCAAAAATATGTACACATGAATGCAAAGGAAGAAGACTTACCGAGAATACCCCCAAACTTAAACTTGACAGTGTCCTCACTGTCATGCTACACCAAGAGGGTTGAGAATGTCGGCACTCCCCTGTTTATTTATTTACAATTTTTTTTTATAAAATTTTTATTGTTGAAAGAAAAACAAAATATATATACAACAAGGTTCCCCCCAAACTTAAGCTTGGCCTTATATAAGCCAAAGGTTAGCACCAACCATTCAAAAATCTTATCGTGGTAATGGTCGAGTTGGTGAAAGAATGGAGTGTAGAGAAAAGAAATGAGAAACACACGAGACCGTGTGGGAAGAAGGGTAGAATATGGTCTCGGTGGAGGAGAAGAATGGCGGAAAGGAGAAAGAAGTGGAGTACGATCTTGAGGGTGTAAATCGAGTGAATAAATTAGCGCAATTTGTGATGACCGATGTGTTAAAAGCGATTGTGCTAGCCTATCAACCCGTCGAGAAACGGGGTCAAATCCCTCAAGATTCGCAAGAAAGCATGGGTACGCCGAACTTGGTATAGGAGATGAAAGCGTAACGGTCTCTTGTACGGTCGGAATGATAGAGATAGTCGTAATCTCACCTAAGTAATCTGTTTCGAACTTGAAGGATTCCATCAATGGTTCGAACTGACTGTAAGCAACCAAGTCTGATGGTTCTACTAACTCATCTGAAAATGTAAAGCACTCAAACTCGGGCGGTGAGTCATCAACATCGTCCGAAAAAGTGAAACACTCGTACGTGTTATCGGCTGTGAGAACTGTGTCAGATTCAAAGGAAAATTTTTCAAGCTCACAGTCATCAAGCATGATCTTAGGCGTGGTCGGAACGATGGAAAGGAGGGAGGGTGATTTAGTTAAAGGGTCAAAAGGATGGATAGGAAAATCAGACACATCAAACAAAAATGATTCAACCTCAATATTATCCTCAATACTCTCCTCGATACTATCCTCATAATTCTCCTCAATATTTAGCCTATCCATGCCATTGTCATCAAAATCAAGACGCATATGAAATTCGGGAGAAACATTTAATGACTCGGGATGATGAATTGGACATAAAATTTCAAACAAATCGACAGGTTCATCATCCGAAATATTCCCGGCGTCTATATCCTCAATCAAGTGAAAATCAATGTTTTCTGACACCTCATCAATAGCATGGATATTTATCGATTTAGGTTCTAGATTGGAGGTGTAAAGGTCAAACGGATTAGGTGCGGTTTCACTCGAAAGGGGTTCCTCACAATGTGGCAAATCAAGCACTACAAAGTCGCACAACTCATCATTTTGGATATATGTTTGAAAATTGGAGTTGTTGGATTCAATTGGGTATGGGTAGGTTTGATTTGGAAATCCTCTCACATTCTCACTCTGTCCAACCGACTCCTTATACATTGAAAATTTTGAAACCAGTTGAAAACTAGCTGCCGGTTCACTAGGTTGCATAAGGGCGGTAATGGATGCTTCCACATTCCTAACCATTTTGTTTGTTGCTAAGATATAAGCCTCCAACGACTCTTCCAAACTAGACTTAGGTGGTAAGGGGGTTTCGGTAAAAGATTTGAAATTGTTTGGATACGTGAAACTCCCAAAAGGCTGTGTAGAAACAGTGTCTAGTGAAGGTGGGAAAGTCGGGTAGGACTGGTAGGAATTGGATGGTTGGACAGGAGTAGGATCAACATGTGGATAAAAAGGTGAATGGACTTGTTGATCCCTAGAACTAGATGTGTGGAGAGGGGTGAAAGATCGGCTACGAGATTGAGCAATATGCTCAGCAATGGACATCGGTTTAGGAGTTACAGCTGGACTCGAAAAAGTGGCATCAACATACGAGGTGGTGAAGGTTGACTTGGTTGACACAAAGTGGGTTGCAAAGTCAAACTGTTTCTCCTAGACGCTTCTATTTAATCTTTCAAAGATATTTTTGGCATGGAAGGATCTTCTTTAAATCGACCGAAACAATTGACGTACGACGCAAAGTTAGGTTCGAGATACCAAAGTTCGGCAAGAGATTTATGATGTGGGGTACCCATGATAGAAGAAAGAGAAGATGAAGAAGGTAGGTGGTAGGGTGCAAGGATTTTACGCAACAAGTTGCAAGTTTTTTTTTTATAAAAGATTTTTTCTTTTTCTTCTTTTATTTTTTATTTGGAACCGTTTGCAAAAAAAAAATTTGATAAAGGGCTAAGACACACTTTCGATCAACCAAAAATGCACAATCAGGCCTAACTCTAGGGTCACCTAGGTCAGCTAGACAGCTCCTAACTGTTCCAAAGGGCTAGAGATAGGACTTCAAACCGCCTCTTCACCGCCAATTGCGGCCAGGTAAGTACCAGGTAAGTGGGAGGCTCCCCGCTACAAGTAGCGGTCATAATTAAGTAACCACTTGCCTTGACACACTTGCCTAGACACCGCAAAATCAGGTTAGGATAAACGGCTGATGCCTATAACTAGTCCTCTGTCCTATTGAGCTCGAAGTCCTTAGAGCTGAGTCTAGTATTTTTTAATTAATAGATGGTCAATGCATATGCCTTATGTGATTTCTGGGGTTCTGGGAAGGGTGATGAAATCTCCACCCAATCTGAATTGGTCAAAAGCCCCTTAAAATCCGATTAAAGATATGCAAAACAGTAAATCACTTGCAATCAAATCTTTTTTGTGAATTTCAAAGTTTGCAAGTTTTCTAATTAAAATTTTCCTTTTGTCTCTTGCTCTTTATTTGGAAAGATATTTTTAGCAAAAAGATTAAGGATATGCAAATCAGAAAAGATCACTTGCAATCAATTATTATTTTAAGCATAGCGCAACGAATCCTGCATAAGATTTATTATTTGGAAAGGAAAATATTTTTTAAAGTGCACAAAATTCTGCAGGAATCTTTCAGAGGAGATATCAGAGATTTGCAGAGGAGGAGATCAGAAAACTTACCGTTTTTTTTTACCGCGCTTCTGCTTTTTTTTTGGGGGGAACCGATCTGTCGCCTTAACCGCGGAACCGCCGCTAATTGCAGCCTCTGACCGCGGATCCGTCGCAGGTTGGTGGATTCGGCAGATTTTTTTTTTGGGACCAGATCATCTCGGTTGACTTGTAGACTCGGTCCTCCAAATTTCTTCTGTTCCTCGGTTGTTGTGATTTTCTGTTGTTCCGATCTGTTTTTTTTTCTGTTCAGCTTTCTGTAGATTTCCAGATCCGAAATTGTGCGTAGATCCTGCAAAATTCTCACAAAAATACCCTTTCCAATAATAACAGATAATATATTTTTATATTTTTTTGATTTTTCAGATTTTTATGATTTTTTTAATTTTGATTAACCCGAAATTGCAAAAAGCAAATAACACGCCATCCCCGGCAACGGCGCCATTTGATTGATCTCAAAAATATCTAGTAACCGCAATCAAGAACGGCGTCGCTTGGTAGCTAGCCGGTGAGTACGGGTCCGTCCACAGGGATGTTGTGAATTTCCTAATCGCTCTTACGATTTAATTTCGATGGGAGCCGGATTGATTAAATCTAAAAACTAAATTAATCTATATCTAAATCTTGCTAGGGTTAGGTCTTGGTTAAATTTGGAAAGTCTATAAATCTCACCGCTTTCTATACCCATATGAAGATCTAATTAGATGTTATGGTAATTATTAATAAAAGGGATTAGAACCATTTGGAAAGATATTTCTTCCTCTAGGTTTGGCAAGCTTGATTGCTGAAACTTTAGGGTTTTGTTCTGGGTCTTTTTGGGCTGCTCGTTCTTTTATCAATTGGGCTTCTGCATTGGTTCCAGATCTTCAGTGAACAATTTGCAATGGATTTTTAACCGTTCGCTTTGTATTCTTGGACCTTGTGTTGCCTTGTACATTGTGAATTGTTCTTCGTCTAGGCTTGACTAAGATCCTCCTATTTGTTGGTCAAAAGTCCTTTTGTGTCGTCTTTTGTCTTTTTCACTGTTTTCGCTCCAAGAACTTGTAACCTGTAACATGTAGCAGATATCGTCAAAAGTACATGTTTATTTATAAAAAGAATAAGAATGGGGAATATAATAATACAATATTATGGTGTGAACACTGCTACTTACAGAGTTTAGGCTTAGGAAGATAGCGAGCGGACATAGGCGTCGTCATCTATCATTGACCTAGGCCGTGACTCGTCAGGCGTAGTATTTTTTTAGGAAGCGACCGTTTATTTGCCTGAAAGGTCTTTCACCATGCATGTCCATGAGTAGATATGCTCCACCCTGGTAGACTTTGCCTATGATATACGGGCCTTCATAGTTCGGCTTGAATTTCCCCCGCTTGGCACGATTGGGGATCATAGGTCTTTTGACCACTAGCTCGAGTCCGCCTTGGCGGAATGCTCATGGCCTAATCAATCTCTCATATGAGCGCGTCATCTTTGCTTTATAAGCCTCCAGATTTTGCTGCGCCATGAGCCTAGTTTCATCAAGGGCATCGAGCTCCTCAAGGCGAAGGTGAGCATTTTCTTCGTCTGTTAGCTCGTAGTGAACCGCCACTCATAGAGAAGGTAACTCTATCTCGAGAGGGAGTACCACTTCTGTACCGAATACTAATGCATACGGCGTGGTGTTTGTGGCTGTTTTGAACGTAGTTCGATACGCCCAAAGAGCTTCATGCAGTCTCTCGTGCCAGTCCCTCTTATTTTGAGACACCGTCTTTTTCACGATCTTCGTCAAGGTCTTGTTAAAAGCCTTAGCTAGACCGTTATCTCGGAGATTATAGACCGATGAATATCTCCAGTCTATGTTTTACTGTTGTGCGAAGCAGCTGATCTTGTGGCTTCTATAGGCTGGCCCGTTATCGGAGATAATCCGTCGCGGAGTGCCAAATCGATAAATGACGTGTGTCTTGAAGAAATAGAGGATATTCTCCGTCTTCACTTCTCTTAGCGGTACTGCTTCTGCCAATTTAGAGAAATAATCAGTTGTCACCAAAATGAATCAATGTTCTCGGGATGATGTTGGTTCGATGGGCCCGATTATGTCGGTTCCACACATTTCGAATGGCCAGCTAGCCACCGTTGGGTGTAGTGAATTTGGATACTGGTGAATAAAGTCTCCGTGAATTTGGCACCAGTGGCATTGCCTTGCATATTCAAGGCAGTCCTGGATCATCGTGGGCCAATAATAGCCCATCCTTTTGATTTTTAGCTTCATCTTCGGGCCGGCTTGGTGAGAACCGCAGAGTCCATCGTGAGTTTTTTGGACGACTCTCTTTGCCTCTTCGGGTCCCAGGCATCTTAGCCATAGAGAATCAAATGATCTCTTATACAGAGTATCATTAACAAAGGCGAAGGATAGAGTTCGTTTCATGAGCTGATGCCTTGAGGATGCATCTTCAGGTGTTCGACGGGATTTGAAGTAGTCTATAAAGAGTTCTCTCCAATCCATAGCCTTTTCCTGGTCTTTTATTTGTAGGGCCGTTTGCTCGGTTGTTCCTTTTTCTTCGGACGACTCCGGAGATATTTCTGCCGGCGCAAGAACTCGACGACTTTGCACAACGGTCCTTACGTCATCGAGATTCTCGTCGGCCAATTCTTTAGCGAGCTTGGCCAGTGCATCCACTTTGCTATTTTCCGCCCGCGGTATGCTTTTCAGGGTGTATGAAGGAATTTGAGTCAGCAATTGCTGTACTCTCTCGCCGTATTTCACTAACTCTGGTTTTGCACGTTTGATAGTCGCCGTTTACTTGACTAACGACCAGTTGGGAGTCTCCATATATGAGGAGGTTCTCAATTCCCTTGTCGACGGCGATCCCAAGACCTAATATGAAAGCTTCGTATTTGGCTTCATTGTTCGTCTTCAGTTCTGTTAAAGAAAAGGCAAAACGCATTATCCCTCCATGTGGAGTCACAAAGATGAGGCCTAACCCGGATTTGATTATGGGGGTGCTTTGCTTGCGCTTCTTCATAGAAGATGCTCCATCAAACTAAAGTTCCCACTGGGTATCATTTTCTCTTCTCTCACCGTCGATCGTGTCAAACGCGTGCTCGTCTGGCAATTCGCAGTTCAAGGGAAATTCGGCATCGGATGCTCAGCAAGGAAGTCGGCGACGGCCTGGCCTTTCACTGCCTTGAGAGGACGATAAGTTATCGAGAACTCCATCAAGAGTAGGGCCCACTTAGTGAGCCGTCCCGTTAATATAGCCTTTGACATTAAATATTTGAGAGGATCCACCTTCGATATGAGATGGACCTTATGTGCCAACACGTAGTGTCTGAGCTTCGTTCTCGCAAAGAACAACGCCAGGCAGTGTTTTTCGATGGGAGAGTAATTGTTTTCTGTCCCCATGAGAACTCGACTCAAATAGTAGAGAGCTCTCTCCTTCCCCTGGTCGTTTTCTTGTGCCCATAATGCACCTAGAGAACCCTCAAGGGCGGTTGTATACAGAATGAGAGGCTTTCCCTTGACCGGAGCGGTCAACACCGGGGGATTCTGCAGGTATTGCTTAATTTCGTGCAGTGCGCTTTGGTATTTGCGATCCCAGATGAACGGGGTCTCCTTCTTCATTAAGTGACTGTAAGTACGGCACTTGCCGGAGAGATTAGCTATGAATCGTCGGATATAAGCGAGCTTTCCTTGGAGAGACCGCAGTTGCTTGAGAGTCCTTGGCGAAGGCATTTCCATGATCGCCTTGATCTTTGTAATACCCTAGTTCATTTATACCAGTTCTTTTTCTGAGTATTTCTTTATTATGGTCGTTTCTTGTTTTGCTATGTTTTGGGTGCAAATAGTATTTTTTGACATCTGCATTGTATCCGTGACCCGACCCGCTTGCGGAAAACCGTCTTGATTCTCGTCTTTGAGATATCCCTGCTAGTTTGTGGATCCGTGCATTTTCTTGTTGCATATCTTGCATGCTTGCATTTATATATGGCTTTTACATTTTTTTAATAAAACAAATAAAGTCAAAGAAAATATTTTAAAAATAGTTAACATAGCCTGCTTGATGCCCCAAACCCTCTGGTAGCATCCGCGCATCTTGTTCTCGTCCCGTTCAGTGAAACGGACGTATTTGAATGGCTACGCGCACGTACGTGCATCCGTTCTTGGGGGTATACTTTTTCGTTACATAAGCATTCATTTTGAATTTTGAAAGTCGCAAATATTTTTCATATTTTAAATCTGAATTTTTAGACCCGACCCGGGCGTGTTTTGGAGTAAATTTGTATTTACCAAAATCTCAAAACGTACTAATATTATATTAATATTTTATTTTAACTATGAATCTAAGTTTGTTTTTAAAAACTAAAAATATTTTTTTATATAAATCTTTTAACAGAATTCCACAACTCTCTCTCTCTCTTCTCTCTCTCTCTCCTGACTCTCTATCTCTTTCGTGATTCTCTCTCTATATTAATATATATATATATATATATGTATGTATATATATTTTAAAAAAAACCTCACTGGTCCCTCACATTCTCCTCATCTTCTCGGAAAAATTTTTAAACCGATATATCCATTAATTAACCCCTCCCACGTCCTCTCTCCTCACTTTTCTTCTTCGTTTCATTTTTTCTACCTTTCCCGCCTCCTCACGAGAAAACCTAACCCACGCCCAAGCCTCGTCGCCGCCTCTGCCCTCGTCGCTGTCACCGCCTCTGCCCTCGTCGGCATCCCATCTCCCGGACACCACACCACCACCTCACCTCCCTCTCTCCTCCGCTGCAAACCCATGACCGCGTGAACCCACGCCTCACCCAAGACCTTGTCGCCGAAGCTCCACCTCATCGTCGTCTCCACATCCCCGTCTTCACCACCTCGCCCTCGCAACTACCACTTCCACTTCCTTTCATCCTCGATGAGAACCCTAAGATCCCTACACCCGAAACCCCTGCAAACCCTGCACCCATCACCTCCGATCCTCGCCGTCGACGTCCTCGCCTCCACCTCGTCGTCGCCTCTCTCCCCAACACCATAGCCTCCTCCCTGCACCCCCGACCAGAACCCTGAACACCCGACTACCAGAACTCGAAACCCTCGCTGCCTTGCCGGGGACCTCGCCGTCGATGACCCATCGTCGTCATCACCCCCTCGCCTCTGTCCCCGAACCCTGAGACAACTCCAGTGCACCATGCAAACCCACAGCCATCTCTTACTTCTTCTCTTTTCTTCTTCTTCTTTCTTTCCCTTTCTTTTCTTGATCTGGTGTTTCCCGGCCATCACCGGAGCCGTGACGACGCCGACGATCCAGCCGACCTAAAAGACGTTCTTGTGCGGCGTGGTCACTTCTTGCATTGGCTGGTTCCGTTCCGGGCACGCGTGTATGCATCGCAGCTTTTACTGACATTGGACGTTGCAGTGCGTATCCGTCGCGTGATCCATCGAGGCAAGTAAAACTTGCTACATGCTATCTATACTATTTTATACTTATTTAATTGCATAGTAAACATGTAGATTACATATAATGTCACATGTTCCATTTCCCATTTCGATATTCCATATATCATTTTAGATCTAGAACTTAATATATACCATGTTGCATTTTAGTTTACCATATATGGTACCCACGTCCATGTTTAAATCACATAAAAATTATTTATATAGCCCATAGAACCCTTTTAAATAGTTTATAACCTTGTAAACACCCGTTTGCATCTATCTCGTCTAGTATACATATTATTGCATCCATAGCTCACTTAAATGTATAACACTGAAATATTAATATTCCACATTTGATAAATTGTAGTTTGATTAGTATTGGAATTTTAACTTGAACCCTGATCATAACTGTGCATCTATATGCCTTAATCTGTACCTGATTGCATATCACATTACAATCTTCCACTTTATTGTTCCATTAGTATCCCATGCTTGTTTTGTATAACCATGCTTATGTTAGTTGATTATGAGCACCCACATGACATTTTGTGCACCCCTGACATGACTTGTTGCACCTACTACTTGACACGACATGATACCATGTAACTCTTGACATGACATGATACCTATATACATTACTTGACTTGACCTGATGTACCATGGTTTTACCTGTTACCCGATCTTGTTACTAATGCCAACAAACTTTACCTGTTGTCCCTACGGACATTTCCCGTTGTCTATCCAGACAAACCTTTACCTGCTGATCCTGTGTTGGCTTTAGCTCCAGATTATTTAATACCTGACTTGAACACATATAACTTGGGGGTATGGGGAAATCAATGATGAAACCTGACTTGTAACTCGACAGTTCGCTACCTTTACTGATCAGTTTTAGAGGCTAGGCCAGCCTTGGGATGATGCTGCTGACATCATCCATCGTTACCCACCACCTTTTTTAGAGGCTAGGCCAGCCTTGGGATGATGCTTTTGACATCATTCATCGTTACCCCTTTTCCTTTTAGTGCCTAGCGGCATGTCTCGGTTTTAGCCCGAGAATCTTCACCGTGATCCCGGGCACGCATGGGATACTATTGAGTTACATCGATGATTCATCAAATTGATTTCAAAGACCTGAGAGTAGTTAACCCAATAGACCAGTTTAGATCACTCACTACACATTACCCCACTGTCCTCACTTATATTACTGTTATATCTGTTTTACTGTTCATACACATACCTGCATGTTTTGCTACCCTGTTTATGTTATTGCTTGATGTTATGACGCACTGACGTCTGGGTTTTGCATGGCCCAAATCCTCTACCTTTGTTGCAGACTGATCAGGAGTACTGCCGCCGGTAGACCGAGCGGTGAGGATCCTGTTGGTATCCAGTTTTACTTTTCAGGTGTTTTATTTATTGGATCTTTTGCTTCCGCATATTATATTATTTCTTGACTCATTTATTCTGGCTTATGGACATGTACTAGATAGTTTAGTTTACTTTCCTGTTCTTGGTATCTCTACAGCCGTAATGTGACTGTGGAAGTATTTTTCCTATCCACAGGTAGCATGGTTGGCTATGTCACATACCTATCTTAGCGTACTCTGGGAAGCGGGGCGTGACATGGTTTGTTTGGTATCAGAGTCAGGTTATAGGTTAATCGAGTTTGATTCTTTTGTAGTTGGGTATTGGACCCAATACACGAATCAGAATACTCGTGATTAGGAACATGTCCTGCCACCTTGTTATCGTGATTCTTGAATCATATCTTTCTCTTATCTTTTGCCTTGACGATATGCAAACCACTTTGCATCTCGACTTGAAACCTTTTTGGTTCCCTATTGCTTCTCCCTGTTTCTTGATTCTGATACTAGGATTTGGGCGACTTGAGTGGAGTTATGTGATTGTAACTATGAACTGCAGTATGGTTACAATGCGATACTCTATTTAAGTAACTTGGAATTCTAGTTTTGATTCATTTCCTTGTTTCATGATCGTTATATTACATTGCTTCTCTCGGTTTCATTACTTACCAGTTATTGTTTTATCGCCAGCTTGAATCATGTTTACCGTGCTTAATCCTCTTCAGTATCTTGACTTCGGATGAAGTCATCTCGGTATCTTACTTGTTCATGTTTTCCCCGCATTAGAATTATTCAATTCTGGTGCACCCCTTTGTTTGTTGTTGTCTTGGGAATGAATTTTCGCGGCACTTTCCATACTCATATTGATTGTAAGGAAAGGAAAGTGATTCTCCAGATTCCCGGACATCCGGAGTTTATTTTGCTAGAGGAAGCAGTTCTGTCGGGCCAGTTGAGTTTAGGGCTAGGCCGACAAACAATGTTCTTTCGTCCATGGAAGTTATTAAGGAAGAAGCGCCGACTATAGTTCGAGAATTCATGGACGTGTTCGAAGACATCTCGGGTTTATCGCCAAAACGAGATGTGGAGTTTACGATTAATCTTGTTCCTGGTGCAGCGCCAATCTCAAAGGCGTATTATCCAATGGCACCAGTAGAGTTGGAAGAAGTCAAGAAGCAGATTACTGAATTACTTGAGAAGGGTTGGATTCGCAGCAGTAACTCACCTTGGGGAGCTCCAGTTCTTCTAGTAAAGAAGATGATGTCACAAGGAGGATGTGCATCGATTATCGAGAATTAAACTGGGTGACTATTAAGAACAAGTACCCGATCCCTCGCATTGGTGAATTATTTGAGCAGTTTAGTGGCGCGAGGGTATTCTCGAAGCTGGATTTGCGATCCGGATATCATCAGGTCCGAATTAAATAATAGGATGTTTGCAAGACGGCGTTTAGAACTCGGTATGGTCATTACGAGTATTTAGTGATGCCCTTCGGAGTAACGAATGCACCGGCGATATTCATGGACTTGATGAACCGAATCTTTTCATCATTCTTAGACCAGTTTATAGTAGTGTTCATTGATGATATTCTGGTCTACTCGAAGAGTATTGAAGAGCATGCAGAACATTTGAAGATCGCATTGCAGACATTGAGGCAAGAAAATTGTATGCAAAGATGAGCAAGTGCTAGTTTTGGCTTGAAGAAGTGAAATTTTGGGGCACGTTGTGGCTGGAGATGGAATCGCCGTTGATCCCGAAAGATTACAGCAGTTCGAGATTGGCCGATTCCGAAGAATGTTGCGGAGATAAGAAGCTTTCTTGGACTTGCTGGGTATTATAGAAGGTTCGTGGAGAATTTTTCTCGTTTAGCTGATCTTTTGACCAAGCTTACGCGCAAGGAAGTACCATTTGTGTGGACGGATAAGTGTGCGTCGGCTTTTGAGGCGTTGAAGCAGAGATTGATAACCGTTCCTATTTTGACCATGCCAGATAGTTCCGGAGTATTGGTGATTCACAGCGACGCATCTGGAAAAGGTTTGGGATGTGTTTTGATGCAGCATGAGAAGGTTATAGCTGACGCATCGAGATAATTGAAGACCCATGAGAAGAATTACCCAACTCATTAACTTGGAGCTAGCAGCTGTGATTTTCGCTTTGAAGTTTTGGAGACACTACTTATTGGGCGAAAGGGGTCGAAGTATTCACCGATCACAAAAGCCTAAAGTACGTGTTCACTCAGAAGGAGCTAATTATGAGACATCGCAGATGGTTAGAGCTGATGGCTGACTACGATCTCGATCTTAAATACCCTTCGGGGAAAGTTAATGTTGTGCCGGATGCGCTTAGTCGGTTGCCAGCAATTCAGATGTTGACTGCACAGAAGGAACTTATTGAAGACTTTCGAAGATTCGATTTGAAGGTTGTGCTACCGCATTCTTCGGGACAGTTGATACAACTGCAAGTACAATCATCTTGATCGAAAGTATTAAAGCGGCGCAATTGCAGGACCCTAGATTGCAAAAGTTTCGAGAACAGGTTGAAGCTGGACTTCGAACAGACTTTTTGATTCATGAAGATAGTTCGTTGCGATATGGTAGTCGTTTGTGTGTACCAAAAGGAGATATTCGCGAAGGAGTTATGAAGGAGGCACACAGTTCAGCATATTCCGTACATCCAGGAGGCACGAAGATGTACCGAGATATACGACAGCATTTCTGGTGGGAAGGCATGAAACGGGAGATTGCCCGCTTTGTGGCAAAGTGCTTGGTGTGGCAGCAAGTTAAGGCTGAATATCAAAGGGTTGCTGGTTTATTGCAACCACTTCCGATTCCTCAATAGAAGTGGGAACATATAACCATGGATTTCGTGACGGCTTTACCGTGGAGTCCAAAAAGCAACAATGCAGTTTGGGTAATTGTTGATCGATTGACCAATGCAGCTCATTTCATACCATTTTGAGTTGGTCAATCAACAGAAGCTTTGGCAGAACGGTACATGCAGAAGATTGTAAGATTGCATGGAGTGCCGGTGAGCATCGTGTCCGACCGTGACACCCGTTTCTTATCACACTTTTGGAGGAGCTTACAGGAAAGTTTTGGGATGCGATTGAAGTTTAGTACAGCCTATCATCCTCAAACAGATGGCCAGTCAGAGAGAACGATCCAAACTCTTGAAGACATGTTGAGAGCTTGCATGTTAGACTTCAAGCGTTCATGGGAGGATCATCTACACTTAATGGAGTTTTCTTACAATGACAGTTTTCAGGTGACTATTCAGATGGCTCCATTCGAGGCTTTATATAGTCGCAAGTGTCGTTCACCTGTTTGTTGGGACGATGTCGGTGAACGAAGATTGTTGGGACCAGATTTGGTTGTGCATACAGTTGAGAAGGTTAATACTATCCGGAATCATATGAAAGCAGCACAAGACCGACAAAAGAGTTGGGCAGTTATATCGAGAAGACCTCTAGAGTTCGCTGTTGGTAATCTTGTATTCTTGAAGATATCACGACTAGAGTAGTGATTCGTTTTTGGGAGTTGAGGCAAGCTTAGCTCTTGATTCGTTGGGCCTTTCGATATTTTTGAGCGTGTTGGAGAAGTGGCCTATCGATTGGTTTTACCACCATCTTTGGTGAATGTTCATGACGTGTTTCATGTATCTCAACTCCGTGAGTATGTTCGAGATGAAACACATGTGTTGGATCATTCGGAACTGACTGTACGGGAAGATTTGACTTTTGAGGAGCAACCAATGTCGATTGTGGATCGAAGGGAAAAGGATCTTAAGAACAAAGTTATCTCTCTTGTATTTGTTTCTTGGGGTAATCGCTCACATGGAGAATCAACTTGAGGAACGAGAAGATGAAATCCGACAGAAGTTTCCACATCTATTCTTGCAATTCTTGATTGTTTATCCTTTCTTGTTCTTAGAATTTCGAGGACGAAATTCTTTTTGTAGTTGGGTATAATGTAACACCCTAGTTCATTTATACCAGTTCTTTTTCTGAGTATTTCTTTATTATGGTTGTTTCTTGTTTTGCTATGTTTTGGGTGCAAATAGTATTTTTTGACATCTGCATTATATCCGTGACCCGACCCGCTTGCGGAAAACCGTCTTGATTCTCATCTTTGAGATATCCCTGCTAGTTTGTGGATCCGTGCATTTTCTTATTGCATATCTTGCATGCTTGCATTTATATCTGGCTTTTACATTTTTTTAATAAAACAAATAAAGTTAAAGAAAATATTTTAAAAATAGTTAATATAGCCTGCTTGATACCCCAAACCCTGTGGGAGCATCCTCGTATCTTGTTCTCGTCCCGTTCAGTGAAACGGACGTATTTGGATGGCTACGCGTACGTACGTGCATCCGTTCTTTGGGGTATGCTTTTTCGTTACATAAGCATTCATTTTGAATTTTGAAAGCGCATATATTTTTCATGTTTTAAATCTGAATTTTTAGACCCGACCCGGGCGTGTTTTGGAGTAAATTTGTATTTGCCAAAATCTCAAAACGTACTAATATTATATTAATATTTTATTTTAACTGTGAATCTAAGTTTGTTTTTAAAAACTAAAAATATTTTTTTATATAAATCTTTTAACAGAATTCCACAACTCTCTCTCTCTCCTGACTCTCTATCTCTTTCGTGATTCTCTCTCTATATTAATATATATATATATATATATATATATATATATATATATATTTTAAAAACCCTCATTGATCCCTCACGTTCTCCTCATCTTCTCAGAAATTTTTTTAAACCTATATATCCATTAATTAACCCCTCCCACGTCCTCTCTCCTCACTTTTCTTCTTCGTTTCATTTTTTCTACCTTTCCCGCCTCCTCACGAGAAAACCTAACCCACGCCCAAGCCTCGTCGCCGCCTCTGCCCTCGTCGGCATCCCCATCTCCTCGACACCACACCACCACCTCACCTCCCTCTCTCGTCCGCTGCAAACCCATGACCGCGTGAACCCACGCCTCACCCAAGCCCTCGTTGCCGGTGCTCCACCTCATCGTCGTCTCCACATCCCCGTCTTCACCGCCTCACCCTCACAACTACCACCTCCACTTCCTTTCATCCCCGACGAGAACCCCAAGATCCCTACATCCGAAACCCCTGCAAACCCTGCACCCATCACCTCCGATCCTCGCTGTCGACGTCCTCGCCTCCACCTCGTCGTCGCCTCTCTCCCCAACACCATAGCCTCCTCCCTGCACCCCCGACCAGAACCCTGCACCCCCGACCAGAACCCTGCACACTCGACTACCAGAACTCGAAACCCTTGCTGCCTTGCTGGGGACCTCGCCATCGATGACCCATTGTCGTCATCACCCCCTCGCCTCTGTCTCCGAACCCTGAGACAACTCCAGTGCACCCTGCAAACCCACAGCCATCTCCTACTTCTTCTCTTTTCTTCTTCTTCTTTCTTTCTCTTTCTTTTCTTGATCTGGTGTTTCCCGGCCATCACCGGAGCTGTGACGACGCCGACGATCCAACCGACCCAGAAGACGTTCTTGTGCAGCGTGGTCACTTCTTGCATTAGCTGGTTCCGTTCCGGGCACGCGTGTGTGCATCGCAGCTTTTACCGACATTGGACGTTGCAGTGCGTATCCGTCGCGTGATCCATCGAGGCAAGTAAAACTTGCTACATGCTATCTATACTATTTTATACTTATTTAATTGCATAGTAAACCTGTAAATTACATATAATGCCACATGTTCCATTTCCCATTTCGATGTTCCATATATCATTTTAGATCTAGAACTTAACACATACCATGTTGCATTTTAGTTTACCATATATGGTACCCACGTCCATGTTTAAATCACATAATAATTATTTACATAGCCCATAGAACCTTTTTAAATAGTTTATAACCTTGTAAACACCCGTTTGCATCCATCTCGTCTAGTATACATATTATTGCATCCATAGCTCACTTGAATGTATAACACTGAAATATTAATATTCCACATTTGATAAATTGTAGTTTGATTAGTATTGGAACTTTAACTTTAACCCTAATCATAACTGTGCATCTGTATACCTTAATCTGTACCTGATTGCATATCACATTACAATGTTCCACTTTATTGTTCCATTAGTATCCCATGCTTGTTTTGTATACCCACGCTTATGTTAGTTGATTATGAGCACCCACATGACATTTTGTGCACCCCTGACATGACTTGTTACACCTACTACTTGACACGACATGGTACCGTGCAACTCTTGACATGACATGATACCTATATACATTACTAGACTTGACCTGATGTACCATGGCTTTACCGGTTACCCGATCTTGTTACTAATGCCAACAAACTTTACCTGTTGTCCCTACGGACATTTCCTGTTGTCTATCCAGACAAACCTTTACCTGCTGATCCTGTGTTGGCTTTAGCTCCAGATTATTTAATGCCTGACTTGAACACATATAACTTGGGGGTATGGGGAAATCAATGATGAAACCTGACTTGTAACTCGACAGTTCGCTACCTTTACTGATCAGTTTTAGAGGCTAGGCCAGCCTTGGGATGATGCTGCCGACATCATCCATCGTTACTCACCACCTTTTTTAGAGGCTAGGCCAGCCTTGGGATGATACTTTTGACATCATTCATCGTTACCCCTTTTCCTTTTAGTGCCTAGCGGCATGCCTCGGTTTCAGCCCGAGAATCTTCACCGTGATCCCGGGCACGCACGGGATACTATTGAGTTACATCGATGATTCATCAAATTGATTTCAAAGACCTGAGAATAGTTAACCCAATAGACCAGTTTAGATCACTCACTACACATTACCCCACTATCCTCACTTATATTACTGTTATATCTGTTTTACTGATGTTAGTTATATGTATGCCCTAGAGGCCATTACTGTACATACGATATATATTGTAGTGGATGCTAGGACATATATAGGGAGGACTTTCTTGCTCGACATGATAGTATGATATCTGATTGTACTTTATCTTAACATGTACTCTGATTGTCTCTATGTTACATGTTGATAAAGCCCTTAGGATATGTACTCGACTACTGGGACTATGATGAGATCATACTAGTGAGGCCACGGTAGTCGACGAGTACATCCTATAACTGTTCCTAGTCGAGGGTGTATCGAGATAGGGCATCGATACACTAGAGTAGACTAGCGTATACGCATCTTGACCCATATGATGGGCGATGGATGATCCCATATCCATCGGTGTTTGACATCAAGGATGGTGTACGGGTGCTCAGTGGAGACTGGGTACACTGGACGGACTCGCCGAGAACTCCCAGATGGTATTATACCTCACGTCAGATGGCAGTTCTCCGGTGACACTGGTACAGAGTAGTCTGTTGACCCGAGATCGTCATAGAGTCTTGTGTGATTCCCACTGTGCTTTGATTTCCATCATACCACGTCCAAGAGGGCGTGCAAAAAGGTGGATTTTGGGTACAGTCCCGAATCACATGGAGGCAATGAGCGATAGGAGGGGATTCGTCTCTCCCGGTATAGGGAGTTGATGTTGTGCCGTGTTCGATTGGCTATAACCGGAAATCCCTGATCAGGGTTGCTGAGATTTACTGGTAAGTGTTATCAGTAGTTTCTCGAACTGTTATAGACCTCATATCGACACGACTTATCGAGCTACTGGGGTCTGACGTTTACCACCCCTAGGCGAGATATGCAACATATCAGACGACGAGACCGGACTGTACGGGAGTGTTACTGTTTGGATTCACAGGAGAATGTACAGGCTTGCTTGTTGATCTTCTGAGCGCTCAATACCTGGGTAGCTGTTACGTTTAGCTGACCGCTTGCAGCTTGTGGGTGTTTGATATGATCATCACCTACTGCCGACGTATTGACGATTCTTTAGAGTCCTACACAGAGGTTTCTCGGCTCAGGCAAAACGGAGTAGGGGCACATATGTGATATGTGCGGGACCGAGGATAATACGATATGAGATACCGTATTCTATTCTCGCGATATTTGATATTAGCCGGGTCATCGGATCAAGTGTTGATTCGATGAATCGGTACGGATAAATATTAGTCGGTTATATGCGATATAGCCGGATTGTCGGAACAAGTGTTGATTCGATAATTTAATGTATAATAATATATATGATATATTAAATGGCATTAACTAATATTAGCTCACTAAAAGATTCTTTTTCTCACCCGGGTAATACATTGATATATATGTGATATATGTTAATTGTATTATTTTATTTGGTTACAATAAATATTATATATGTGATATATAATATTGTAACATGATATGATAACTAATGCAACATGTTTAGTGAAGATTAAACAAGATTAGGGTTTGATTTGGGTTAATGCTTTCTAGATGATTCTAGAAGGTTTAGTTTTGTTTTGTGAAAGATATTTTGTTAAGACTCATTTCTTAACCTAACCCAAACCCTAGCCTTGGTTAATTCTCTACAATGGTTTAGACAACCATGGTTGCATTATTGATCATTATCTTCTTTGCATTATTCATCACAAAAGGAATTCTATCATTATTCATCATCTTCTTCCTTCTTCTTTCTTCATGGAAAAAGCTTACTAGCTTTTTCCAAGTGATGAATAAATGTGAGAAAAAGATAAATAAAGAGAGCAAAAATCCTACTTCATCATTCTCATCTTCCCTTGCCCTTTAGATGAGAGTGTTCACTCAATTTTAGTGAGTGTTAGCTTGTGTTAATGAAACTTCAAGGTAGATCATCTTTGTATCGAAGATCGGAAGCAAGACTGCATCTTTCTCTTCGTGGAACCTCTCAAGAGTCCGGAACCCGATGATCGCAGCGAAGGGACCACAACACGGAGCTTATGAAGTGAAGAACCGGATCTACAAAGGTTGTAATCCCTCTCACTTAGTGTTAAAGTGTTTAGCATGTTAGTTTTCGCCTAATCTCTAGTTTAAAGATCCGGCTTCGGGTTGTTCGGCACAGCTAATTTTTTAATCGGGCATGGTTGATGCCTCGTAGACCCTTGTACGCGTGCATAGCAACCCTACAGTGGTATCAGAGCCAAGCTAGAGTTTTAGGCGAAGTCTAGACGAAGTTTAAAGTCCGATCGAACGTCAAAACCCCGATACGGAACCCTCTCTGTATATTTTCTGAAAATGTGGTTTTTTCCAAATTAAAAATATCCAAAAATTACAGCAGGGAATTATAAGAGTTACTGTGAAGCACGTGAGCGCAGTTCGACTAAAGCGCCGCGGAACCGCGGCCCCACCCCAGCATGTGCGGCGGTTCCGCGGCCATAAAGTCGATTCTTGGCACGTGCTTTGCACAGTAATTCCTATCTTTTAATCTTGTATTTTCTGGGAATTTTTAATATTTATTCAACAGTTGAATTTTCTGGGTTGTTTTGGGGATTTGATGATTCGATCGGTTTATTTAACTTCGTCTGTGTTTTTCCGGATGATTTTTGAATATGTTAAAAAGTTCGACCGGATATAAATACCCAATTTTTCCCCTGTCGGAAAATTTCCAAGTGTTGGATTCTTCCGTAGTTTGAGAACGTTCTAAGTAGTGTAAGTAACGCGATGGTCCCTCTAGAAGACAACAAACCTTAACTCGATTATGTGACCGTCTTGAACTGCCCTTTGAACCTTCGGATTTGGGGCAGTACGGCGTGCCACATGTGAGGCGTTGGCTTGACCCTTCTACGGCTGGACCGTTGGTTCTGTGGCATGAAATGAATGTTTTCAAACTTGTTTCAAGTGTTGAGCTGTTTCGGAAAAACTTGGGTGTTCGATTGCTCGATCGGAAAGTTTAACATTTTCTATTTATCCGGAATGGGATACAATATTTGGAATCCACAGGTAGTTATGAGATAACTAATTTGAATGTTGTAAATCTAGCAGTTTAGTCTCAGATGATCGGTTGCCACGGAATTTTGATGTGATCAAAAGTCCGTCGCAATCACGTAGCGTACACGGATACTCGCCGGGTAAACTTAACAGACAGCCACGCCCCATAGCCCCGACCAAGTGATTGTAGGAGAACCCCGTCGCCAAAAGCATCTGTTCGGATGCTCGCGGCAACGGTGTTCCGCCTTAGTGCACTTCGTCGACGGCATCCGGGGGTGCGGCCGTCTATTAAAGTTTGCGACGAGCATTCGATCAGGATGTCGGGAATCTTGTTGAATTGCCCGACTTGATATTGAAAAGAGTTTTCGATAATGAGACTAAAATGCGGGATTTATAATTGTTAGGCATGCGATGTCTAAGGAATTCATTTGGTTAGGCATGCGATGTCTAAGGAGGTTGCGGATTCCAACTGTTGTAGTTTTACACTTTCTTTTCTGTGACCGTAAGCGTAGTATGTGGTGTATCGCCGGCTTCGTTGCTATACATCAACGACAATCGGGATACGCATACTTGCTTACGTTGATGATATGAGATATTATGTGTTGCTGTGATATGTTATATTGGATCGTCGCGTTCTGAATAGCCGGGGGTTTTATGTGAGATGAGAGTTTTTTTCTTTTTCATTAATGTAAAATTCATTTGTATGTAATATTCTTTTATTAGGGCACTTCCAGGTTGCGGAAGATGTCACCGTTGTATATTATTTACTTTTCCGCATTAGGTAGACCCAAGACGGGGAGCATAAGTAACCGGGTTCTAGGGTCCAGTGGGAGACCATCTCGAGGAGTCGAGACCGGGTCTCCTAACCCTAGAATTGGCAGTGTTACTTGCCGCTCTCGTAGGGGTCTAGGGATGTGGATTTGGCTATTCATCGCGACCGTGGAATCCGTGTTTTATACAGGCTCGTATTGAAAACACGGACATCCTAATATATCCAATATTTCATATATGTTCTTCTGCTGCAATGTTCTGTGATGAGATCATATTACTGCCTGAGACGAATGTTTTTATTATATATATGAGATATATGTTATATTGCAGATTTCGTTTCAAATGTGATGCTTGCGAAGCATAATAGAATGGGACTTCATTAATGAGATTAATGAAACTAAAAGAAACCTAAGATGTTGTAGAAAATTGTTTAAAAAAACTGGTAGCTCTAATTCTTGCTTTGCATAGCGGTGTTCCTTGTAGAACATCCAGCACCTTATTCGATAAGGAAAGAGCCGAGATCCCTTCACCGGGAGTGACCTCTTTAGTGAAACTAGCAGGTGCTACAAACTCGGTTTGTCTTTTGATTGCTTCTATAGTTCTTGCTTTGCATAGTGATATTTATGAAATATCCTGCACCTTATTCGATGAGAAAAGGGCCGACGATCCCTTCACCAGGAGTGACCCCTTTAGCAAACCTAGAAAAGTCTCAAAAAACACTCCATTTAAAAATCGCTCGATTCTACAACGATATCAAGTTCATTACGCAAAGGGTTTTCATAAAAACCTGTCGTAGCCCTCCGTCATTTCAGATAAGGACTGTTTAGTATTCGTGCCGCGTTTGTTGGCCTTTGTCAAGGCGTAGTGTGCGGTAGCTGAATAGTACTTATCTGCTTATGCATATGATGCAGATTGGATTAGGGTAGTCGTGCGACCTTGTTGGCCTTTGTCAAGGCTGTGCGGGTGGGTTTAATTCAATCAAGAAATGACGGGTTGAACTTGACTAGCAGCCTATGGTTTGTTGGCCTTTGTCAAGGTCATAGGACGCTAGGGGTAAAATATTATTGGGAATTTCAAGTGTTGAAATTTGCAATGAGATTGCATACCTTCTATGAGATAGTTGGATCCCGATACCCGCTGCGAGTAAGAGTTACTCCTGAGAGAGTTTTACACATTACAATTAGCCGATCAAGTAGGTGTCTAGAAAGGTGTTAACGGGGTTACGCCTCTGGGAAAACGAGGTTTACTTTAATTAAGTTCGTGCGAAAGCACGGGGGACCTCCCTCAAAGTACCGACACTGGCCTGGCTGAAAAATTGGCGAACTTGTAGCGTGTAATTAATCCCGGCTAGTCTTTCCTTTTAGGGTTTGAAGGAAGATTTGATTAAAACAGTGGGAGACATCCTGATTAGATAAATTGATAACCAATCTAATCTTGTAAAAGCGCACGCTGAGTGTTTTCTTCTCTCTCTCTCCAGGTAGCGGCCATATCACGCCTTAATCAAGATAATAAAACGGATAAATTGACCGAACCCGCTTGTTATACTGAGCTGGGAAACGTTGGTCCCGCTCCAACTTATAATTGTTATAAGACAGAGCAGGAAATTGGGGAATACCAGATTTCCGGTGCCGCCCAAACGAAGAAAGTGCATGCTGATGCATCTTCTTCGGGTATGTTCACTATATAGAACTGTTTCTCAGTATCCTTTACGTCCTGGGTATGTGATACCGGATCAGGATCCCACATATGTAATCTGTTACATGGGCTACAGAAAGGTAGAGAACAGAGAACGGGTGATAAGTTTCATGAGACAGAAAACGGTGCAAGTGTTGTAGCCAAGTCTGTTGTTTACTATCACCCTGTATTACCTGAATACATTGATTCTGAACGAATGTTATTAGATACCGAACCTGATATACAAAATCATATCAGTCTCTTTATTAGTATAGAAAGGATATAATTTTGTATTGTTGGATAATGTTTTGAACATTTCCTATATCAAGAGTTGATCGGTTCAGGCACGTTATCTAAAAGCATTGACATTCTAAATCAAACTACAGTTCTTAGTATACAGAACACACACAAGAGGAAGAGTTCAGAAATGAACGAATCTTTCTTGAGGTATTGTAAACTAGGTCATATCAATGCGACCAGACTAGCTGAAGTTACATTTAGATGTATATTTAAATTAGTTTGAATTTAGATCTTGTGAAACTTGCCAGTCATGTCACAAAGATAAGATGACCATAGCTCTGTTTATTGGAAACAGAGAAAGAGTTAGTGAGCTCTTGGGATTGATACATGCTGATGTATGAAAGTCTCCTGTCTACATATGCCAAGACCGGTTCTTTGTACTTCATTACATTCTCTGATGATCTCTCAAGATTCAGATATATGTTCCTGCTGAAACACAAGTCCGAACCTTTTGAGATATCCACAAAACGTAAGTTAGAAGTAGAGAACCAAAAACGGGTATAAGTATTATATCCTTTGATGAGATCAAGGAGGAGAATACTTGAGCACGGAATTTCTGGACTATTCTAAAGGAGAATGAGATTCTCTCTCAGCATTACTCCTCCGTATACACCACAACACGTCGGTGTATCGGGGCTGAGCAATAGCACCCTATGTGATATGGTGCGCTCTGTGATGAGTACTACTGAGTTTTCTATTTCCTTTAGGGAGTTATGCACTTGTGAAGTTGCATACCTATTGAATAGGGTTCAAATCAAATTAGTTGCCTACCACTTCATATGTGATATGGAAAGGTAAGAGCCCATATCTTAAGTTTGTTAAGATTTGGGGTTGTCCGGCCTATATCTAATAGCAAAATCCGAACAAGCTCAAGGCAAGGTCTGTTATGTAGAACTGGAAATGTTCCAGCTATACAAACTGCAGCTGATGATTTGGTAGAACTAAAGGATTCAATAGTTTCCAACGAACCTCAGCCTCTCCGCCGATCTAGTAGGATTCCTCACCCACCTGAGAGATACTTCGGTTTCTCTATGACAGTGGGAGCGAGGATTGCATCATGAGATGATGACCCAACTAGTTTCGAGCAGGCCATCAGGAGTGTGACTCTGTAAGAATGGCTGGATGCTTATCGATCTGAGATGGAATCCTTATACACCAACAAAGTATGGACTTTGGTTGCTTTATCTGAAGGGTTAAATCCCTATCAGGAGCGAGTATATCTTAAGAAGATTACATGGTGTACATGGAAAAGTTGAGACTTTCAAAGCTATGCTTAGGTCCATCCAGATCCTACTTGCCACGGCTACATATCATGACTACGATATCTGGTGGTTGGGTGTCATGACTGCTTTTCTAAATGATGTTTTAAAAAAGAGCGTCTATAAGTACACAGCCAGAGGGCTTCGTAGACAGTGGGAGCAGCAGAAACGTGTGCAAGATGTTTTATATGATAAAACAGGCATCGCGGAGTTGGAACATCTGTTTTGATGTGGTAGTCAAAGAGTTTGACTTCATCAAAATGGTAGATGAACCTTGTATATACAAAAAGGTAGTAGGGAGTATGGTGGTGATCCTCGTAGAGTACGTGGATGACATACTCTTGATAGGGAAGGGGTTTCCTATGCTACGCTCGATCAATCTCCGCTTATCACAAGAATTCTCCATATAGGATCAAAGTAATACCTCCTAAATCCTGGGTTTTGGATCTATAAGATAGATCTAATTGGATGTTAGGATACTCACTAGTTGTAGTGAGATAGTATCAATCGATCCTGGGGAGAATCACTGGAAAGGTTCCAGGGTGATAAGGACGACTGAATGTCAGTCGCAGGCATTGTCTTTACCCTCAGTGGAGGGACGGTATGTTGGAAGAGTTCCAAGCTAGATACCGTGACATACTAGACGATTAAAGGCAAGATACATCGTTACCAAAGATGCTACCAAAGAGGCAGTCTGGATATATATAAGTTCATGAGATGAACTTCGTTCCTACCATTGTGTGACAATGGAGTTGTGGTTTTAGCCAAGGAACTGTCGTCCCATCAGAAATCCAGATATAATTCTTAGGCAGTATCACCTGATCATAGAGATGGTTGATCTCCAGGGAGATCGAGGTTAGGAAAGTAGACACAGAAGACAGCAGCGCGGATCCACTCACAAAGGCTTTTTTCCCAGTAGAGACTTTTATGGGATGGTTGAGTATGAGATACTTCAACCGCAGCTAATTGTTGGGTATGCGATACCACAACAGATGGCCCTAGTGCAAGTGGGAGATTGTTAGTTATATGTATGCCCTAGAGGCCATTACTGTACATACGATATATATTGTAGTGGATGCTAGGACATATATAGGGAGGACTTTCTTGCTCGACATGATAGTATGATATCTGATTGTACTTTATCTTAACATGTACTCTGATTGTCTCTATGTTACATGTTGATAAAGCCCTTAGGATATGTACTCGACTACTGGGACTATGATGAGATCATACTAGTGGGGCCACGGTAGTCGATGAGTACATCCTATAACTGTTCCTAGTCGAGAGTGTATCGAGACAGGGCATCGATACACTAGAGTAGACTAGCGTATACGCATCTTGACCCATATGATGGGCGATGGATGATCCCATATCCATCGGTGTTTGACATCAAGGATGGTGTACGGGTGCTCAGTGGAGACTGGGTACACTGGACGGACTCGCCGAGAACTCCCAGATGGTATTATACCTCACGTCAGATGGCAGTTCTCCGGTGACACTGGTACAGAGTAGTCTGTTAACCCGAGATCGTCATAGAGTCTTTTGTGATTCCCACTGTGCTTTGATTTCCATCATACCACGTCCAAGAGGGCGTGCAAAAAGGTGGTTTTTGGGTACAGTCCTGAATCACATGGAGGCAATGAGCGATAGGAGGGGATTCATCTCTCCCGGTATAGGGAGTTGATGTTGTGCCGTGTTCGATTGGCTATAACCGGAAATCCCTGGCCAGGGTTGCTGAGATTTACTGGTAAGTGTTATCAGTAGTTTCTCGAACTGTTATAGACCTCATATCGATACGACTTGTCGAGCTACTGGGGTCTGACGTTTAGCACCCCTAGGCGAGATATGCAACATATCAGACGACGAGACCGGACTGTACGGGAGTGTTACTGTTTGGATTCACAGGAGAATGTACAGGCTTGCTTGTTGATCTTCTGAGCACTCAATACCTGGGTAGCTGTTACGTTTAGTTGACCGCTTGCAGCTTGTGGGTGTTTGATATGATCATCACCTACTGCCGGCGTATTGACGATTCTTTAGAGTCCTACACAGAGGTTTCTCGGCTCAGGAAAAACGGAGTAGGGGCACATATGTGATATGTGCGGGATCGAGGATAATACGATATGAGATACCGTATTCTATTCTCGTGATATTTGATATCAGCCGGGTCATCGGATCAAGTGTTGATTCGATGAATCGGTACGGATAAATATTAGTCGGTTATATGCGATATAGCCGGATTGTCGGATCAAGTGTTGATTCGATAATTTAATGTATAATAATATATATGATATATTAAATGGCATTAACTAATATTAGCTCACTAAAAGATTCTTTTTCTCACCCGGGTAATACATTGATATATATGCGATATATGTTAATTGTATTATTTTATTTGGTTACAATAAATATTATATACGTGATATATAATATTGTAACATGATATGATAACTAATGCAACATGTTTAGTAAAGATTAAACAAGATTAGGGTTTGATTTGGGTTAATGCTTTCTAGATGATTCTAGAAGGTTTAGTTTTGTTTTGTGAAAGATATTTTGTTATGACTCATTTCTTAACCTAACCCAAACCCTAGCCTTGGTTAATTCTTTACAATGGTTTAGACAACCATGGTTGCATTATTGATCATTATCTTCTTTGCATTATTCATCACAAAAGGAATTCTATCATTATTCATCATCTTCTTTCTTCTTCCTTCTTCATGGAAAAAGCTTACTAGCTTTTTCCAAGTGATGAATAAATGTGAGAAAAAGATAAATAAAGAGAGAGAGAAATCCTACTTCATCATCCTCATCTTCCCTTGCCCTTTAGATGAGAGTGTTCACTTAATTTTAGTGAGTGTTAGCTTGTGTTAATGAAATTTCAAGGTAGATCATCTTTGTATCGAAGATCGGAAGCAAGACTGTATCTTTCTCTTCGTGGAACCTCTCGAGAGTCCGGAACCCGATGATCGCAGCGAAGGGACCACAACACGGAGCTTATGAAGTGAAGGACCGGATCTACAAAGGTTGTAATCCCTCTCACTTAGTGTTAAAGTGTTTAGCATGTTAGTTTTCGCCTAATCTCTAGTTTAAAGATCCGGTTTCGGGTTGTTCGGCACGGCTAATTTTTTAATCGGGCATGGTTGATGCCTCGTAGACCCTTGTGCGCGTGCATAGCAACCCTACAACTGTTCATACACATGCCTGCATGTTTTTCTACCCTGTTTATGTTATTGCTTGATGTTATGACGCACCGACGTCTGGGTTTTGCATGGCCCAAATCCTCTACCTTTGTTGCAGACTGATCAGGAGTACTGCCGCTGGTAGACCGAGCGGTGAGAATCCTGTTGGTATCCAGTTTTACTTTCCAGGTGTTTTATTTATTGGATCTTTTGCTTCCGCATATTATATTATTTCTTGACTCATTTATTCTGGTTTATGGACATGTACTAGATAGTTTAGTTTCATTTCCTGTTCTTGGTATCTCTACAGCCGTAATGTGACTGTGGAAGGATTTTTCCTATCCACAGGTAGCATGGTTGGCTATGTCACGTGCCTATCTTAGCATACTCTGGGAAGCGGGGCGTGACAATCTTTGACGGGTCTATCTTGATGTCTCGATGTCTTACGATGAACCCTAGGAATTTACCCGAGGAGACCCCGAATGCGCATTTGAGAGGGTTCATCTTCAGGTTGTATTTCCGAAGGCGCTGAAACACGATCTTCAGATGCTCTAAATGTTCCTCGTATGATTTGCTTTTAACTACGAGGTCATCAATATAGCATTCGACGATTTCATGTATGAGGTCATCGAAAATCTTCATCATGGCCCTCTGATAGGTGGCACCGGCGTTCTTTAGACCGAAAGGCATCACTTTGTAGCAGAATATGCTCAAAGGAGTCCGGAAAGCGGTATGCTTCTGGTCTTCGGGATGCATCTTTATCTGATTGTATCCTGACAAGCCGTCCATGAAAGAGAAGACCTCGTGAGTGGATGTATTATCTATCATCAGCTCGGTGACCGTACTGGAAAGTCGTCCTTCGGGCAAGCTTTGTTGAGATCCCGAAAATCTACGCATATGCGCACCGTCCCGTTTTTCTTCATTACTGGGACAATGTTGGCGATTCAGTCAGGATATTGAACCTCTTGGATAAAGCCAGAGTCGATTAGCTTCTTGACCTCGGCGTTGATGCTCATCTCAAGCTCGAGTCGCATTCTTCTCGGTGCTTGTTTAATCGACTTGATGTCCGGAGATATCGCCAATTTGTGCACAGCAATCTCTGGATTTAGTCCCGGCATCTCGGAATAGTTCCATGCGAAGCAATCTTTATACTGCATGAGCACATCTTTGAGCGTAGTCGCTTTTTCTTCAGACAACAGCTCACTGACGAACGTCGGCCGTGGGTCGTTTGCCGTTCCCAAGTCAATTTTCTTGAGGTTATCTGCAGTAGTATGTATTCCATCTTCCAGCTCTTTTAGCGCCGGTGGAAACTCTGAGATCACCTCGCCATCATCATTTTCGAAGCACCAGGGGAGGTCATCCATATTCTCGGGCTCTTCTTCTGACAGCGTTATCACATGGCAGGTACGAGATCGCTTCCAAGACCGATATTGATCTGGTTCCATTCTCGCTGCATACGTGGCTTTTGGTTCATGGTTCTGCGGCGGGATTACCTTCCAACTGCTGGATAGAGCGAACCTGCCGAGTTGATACTGATCTTCGACCCAGTTCTTGAAGGTGAAGCAGTCTTCGAGAGGGTGTCCTGTTGCTCGGTGATAGGAGCAATAGTCGGGATGAGAGACCTCGTTTGCTTGCTCGGGGTGCTTGGACTCCGGGAGTGTCATCATCTGATGTTTCATGATAAGATCGAATATCTTCTTTGTCTTCTCTTGGGAAAAAGAATACGCTCGACCCTTCTTCCTTATAAGAGATGAATCCTGATTGCTCGATTCTCGCTCGCGTGGCTTCTTGGTCTCGCTTTGTCG
Organism: Agapanthus africanus; assembly: GCA_030015575.1. Lineage (NCBI taxonomy): Eukaryota > Viridiplantae > Streptophyta > Magnoliopsida > Asparagales > Amaryllidaceae > Agapanthus > Agapanthus africanus. The sequence continues at coordinate 792,179,520 of JASDDO010000022.1, read as the reverse complement.
CTGTCGAACGCTTTTTTCGTTCTTGGGTTTATTTCTGCCTCTGCATCGGGTCTTTTTTGTGACGGGTTGGCGACGAAGGGTATCGTCATTCTCTGCGGCCTGCTGGAGGAGGCGCCGCGTTCTGGCTTTCTCGTAGATGGTCATTTCGCGATTATAGTCATCTCGAACCTTTTGACCCACTTCACTTATAAGCTTGTCCATTTGTTCTTCGAACGACGGGCTTGGCATTTTCACGACGGGAGCTCGTTTTGGTTCAGGGTTAGTATCTTCCCACAGAGCATCTCCTTCTTCATCGAATTCATGTATGACGTAGCAGCCGCGAAATCGCTCCCATTTCTTGGATTGAACATATCCAATTCCGATCGTTTCCATTCTCCCGTTGGGTAACTTTCATTGAGTTCCGGGGACGTTCCAGATTCTGTTATAGAACTGTGCTTGTTGAGCAGTTTGCTTAAGGGGTACACCTTGGCGTCTCAACAGTCTTTTTAATCCGTCTGTGTAATATCTGGGAAAACGGATGGGCTGGAGCCTGTCAAGTATAGAATCCGTACCATGCCAAATTTCTTTCTCCACTTTGATTTCCCCGGATCGGTAGAATAGGATCGCCTTTTCACCCTTGCGCCTGGGGGGATATAGAATGTCTGCAGTTCTTGCACACTATAAGTTTCAAGTGCATCGAGCTCTTTGTAATACTCTAGCGGAACCATAGCAATTTGCAAACTCCGATCATCGCTAGCGAGGGCTTGCATTGATGGCCGAGCGGAAAATACAGCGTTGACCTCATCTTCCGAGTCGCTGCCGAAGATCAGAATAGGGGTGGACGGTCCCGGCTTGTTGCGTCGTGGCGGCCCTGAATAAATTATTTCTTCTTCTTCCTCGGTATCACTCCCGAAGACCGAAATAGTGGTGATAGCTTTGTTCTTGTCTTTCGGTTTGCGACATCTTTCTGTGTCTTTGAAATCAGGCAGGAAGTATTTGGCATCCTCATATTTGCTGATTTCGTTCACGGAGAATGGGTTTAGTTCTCCTGTCACAGTGTACTCGAGACCATCCTTGAAATACTTCATACACTGATGTTGTGTAGAAGGGATGATGTTGTACTCGTGTAACCAAGGCCTGCCGAGCAAAGCATTGTATCATGTCTTGGCGTCAATGACATGAAACTTGATGTCCGTGACAAGCAGCCCAAAGCGTAATGTCAATATTACAGACCCAAGTGTCCGTGATGACTGGGAGTCAAATTCGGAGATGGTGATTTTATCACGGGTGAGGTGCTGAACGCTCATGCAGATTTTCTTCAACACTCTCACATTGAGGAGATTGACGGAGAACCCATTGTCAACCAGGATCTTGCCTATCTTAATATCATGATAGTATCCAGAGATATAAAGGGGACGGTTATGCTCGCACGTCCCGAGGAGGAGATCTTCATCGCCGAAGGTGATATCGGCTGTGTGCACTTCTTCCAACTCGTCCCTCATCTTTTCTTCGGCGAGGAAAACTTGGAATTGTTCAGGCTCTTATAACGCCTTGATCAGAGAATCTCTTGCTTCTTTTGATAACAAGAGGGCATCAAGAATGCTTAGCTGCGAAGGTAGCTTCCTCAAGTGTGTCAGAACGTTGTAGTCCACCTTACTTTTCTTTGGCGGGTCCTTGGCTGTCAGTTCTTTGATGGCTTGATCATTTAGGGCAATGTCCTCGGGGACCTTTTCTTTCCCCTTATCCTTTTTATTCGACCTACTGTCCGCGGGCCTGAAATTCTTTTCGGGCAGTGTGCGACTGCGCAGCTGAATGTTCTCGTTGCTCTTCGGTTCTTCCTCTTTTCCCGAGGTGGATTCTTTGAAGAGAGGGCCAAGAGTCATTTCCTCGTCAGAGTCGCTCCCGAAAGTGAGGACTTGCGATACCCCATGGTCAACCATATGACAGTTGCTGGCAGTTCTTTTGTGCTCATTTGTCGCGCTTTTCCGCTGTCGACGAGCTTTATGCTTCATCTTTTTAAAGTGTTGCCTGTGAGCGACATATCCCTGCCACTAGTTTTTAAAAGCGTTGCACTCTTCGGTGGGGTACGCAATCTTTCGATGATATAAGCAATAGCTAGGATGTATATCCGCTTCATCATGAGTGTTTCCTTCAGAGGGTGGCGGCTTCATTCCCATCGATATGGCTTTGGCGAACCTTTTCCTTGTCTTGAACCTGTTTTTATTTGCGGCGGATGTACTTTGATCTGGCGGGAGTGTTTCGACCCTTTCATCCAGTCGCCAGCGTTTGGTCTTTTCAAATATGGCCATTTCGCGCTCCTGGTTAGCTTTACTTTTTAAAAGAGCTTCGTTTAGGAATGCATCGATCATTTCGTCCGATAGTCCTAGAAGTTCCGGCTCAGGATCTGCCCCCAGTTTCTCTGCGTAAGGAGCTTCTCCATCGTCTATTAATGAGTGAGAGATCACATGGCAGCTTGCCACATAATCTTCAGACTCATCCGACGAGTCTTCTCCATGGTCATCATCTCCGTCCTCAAGGACGTGGCTGAGAAATTCTTGGAGTGTGACTGGGGTCCGCGCCTTCTGGTTATATTCTTCCAGCGCGTCGATATATTTTTGCAGGTCCGTGCGCTTGTCACCAGGCTTCACGGGCTTCTTGGATTTCTTCTTCTTCCTCTAAGACTTTGACGGCTAGGTGTGGGCGCTTTGACTATCACCACCAATTTTTAGAGTTGGGCGCAGTTTCAGCATTCCCTCGATGATCTCGGGTTCCGGTGGATTTTTCCATCTGATTGCCAGGAACGTTTGGAGATCCTTTAGCATTCTTTTCGTCTTGGCTGAAAGAACGACCTCCTATGGAGCTTCTTCTACAAAAGAGCATGATGCCCCCGGAGTGTCTGTCTTTTTGAGAGCGTGCGGCTGCGGCGGGCTTACTTTCTAATTCTCGGACAGTGCGAATTTGCCCTGTTGGTATTGGTCTTCGATCCAGCCTTTAAAGACGAAGCAATCTTCAATTGGATGGCTTACCGCTTGATGGTAGGGGCAATAATTGGGACTATTAGCCTCACCGGGTTGCAATTAGCGTTTTGGATTTGGTAAATTAATGAGCCTGTTGTGTACCGCTAGCTCAAACAATCTCCTCGTTTTGTCCCGGGGAAACGAATAAGGGTACTTTATTTTCTCATTATAGTATCGCCGTCTCTCGTCAAGGTGATCCGTTAATTTTGGACCATCGGGCTGCTGTTGAGCATTGGCAACAAAGGTCGCTTTCTCTTTCCCTTTTTCATTCCGCGACTCCGGCTTCGAAGAGGAAGGCATGTGGCCCATCTGGTCCATTTGGGCTAGCTTATCAATCAAGGACTGGAAAGTGGTCGGCTTGAAAAACATCATAAATTAGGAGATGGTCGCTTGAGGGTTGAGAGTACCCACGAACATGCCCACCGTAGGCGCTTCTTCGATGCGCTGCTCGCACTTCGACCATAGATTCCGCCATCGTATTGCGTATTGCACCCACGTTTCGCCTGGCTTTACCCTGGCGTTAATCAACGCTATGATCGGGGTGCGCTCGCTAGCACTTGCGAAACGCTGGGTAAACAGCAGCTCCATCTCTTCAAATGTCTTTACAGAGTCGTTCGGAAGTTCAGAGTACCGTTCGAACGCTGTCTCCGACAGGCTGCCGACGAACTAGGAGTTTATCGTCACCTCCAGTGTTGCCATATAGAGCCCTGAACTGGGCAACATGCTGGTGCGGATTCCCCATCCCTTTATATACATGCAATTTAGGGATCGTATATCCCGGCGGGTACCTTATTTGGTCATACCAGCCTGGATAGGGTCGTCCAGTCTTAATGATCTGCCTGGCAGCTTCATTCGCCTGGTGAGCTCGTATTTACTGAGCAATGTAATCATCAAGAGCGGCCTTGGAGATGGTCTTCTCCTTGGCTGCTGAAAGAGCCGGTAGAGGGTTCGATGTCTCCCCTCTGTCGTCTTCAATGATAATCAGGGGGTCTTCAGCTGGAAGTTCCGGCTGTAACATTATCCTGGCCATATCTTGGAACAAAAGAGCCATTCGTTTTATATTGGCCGCCTGTTCCGCGGCCTCTTTTTCTTTCCTCTCGAGCATTCTTCCGAGGAAATCAGCATCAGTTTCTTGTTCCTGACGCTGTTCTGAGGTCTCTGGATTGTCTTTCGGCTCAGTGAGTGCGGCCATTGCAGTTAGCATCTCCTGAAGTTTCTGCTTCTGCTGCTCCTGAGCCTTTGTTATCGATCGAGTAAGCGGTCAATGACCCGTGGAAGCACGGCTTTCCTTTTTTCTGGAAGCCATATAAACGGTATGTGTTACTATGCCCCCAGGCTTGGGACGTTTAGATTCAGCATCCTTGCGGTTCGTCGCGGTCACGGGGGCTTTCTCCGGCCTCCTTCTCTTGTGAGCGGTTGACGTTGAGGGAGCCGTTGCAGCGGGCACACATACGGATGACATCTTCTGTGGTACCACGGGGTGGCTCTTTTCTTTCCGAACTTTAAGCTTCTTTGGTCGGCGAGAATAGTCTTGGTCAATCACCGATTCGTGAACCTGTCGCCAAACTTTGTAAATTTTGGAGGACAGCCGCTGAGGGGGCTGCTCCGGCTTCTTATCTATAGCAATCTCCATAGGTGGAGGAGATCTTTTCAGCACGGCAGTCGGAGAGTTCTTGCGAACCCTCTTAAGCGGTTTAAAACTGTTCCCAATTGGAACAGCAGCATTGATTTCCACCATGGGAGCTGGCGGAGTCAGTCCAGAAGGGGAATTGCCCCCAGCCTTCCTTACTCGGCGCCAGTGGCGACGTCGAGCATGTCGTGCGGATGGGATTGTTTCAGCTTTAAGGGTGATTTCATCATGCCCCCTGTTTTGGCGAAGGGTTGTTGCCGGCGTCAGCCTCTTGAAGACCGATGTCCGTTGAGAAGCGATGCCCAATCTGTCAATGACAGACCTTTAGGCGGGGGAAGCAGCTTTGATGACTTCGCCTGGAGCGGGAGCCGGAACGGCCATCCTTGTGAAGACTGACTTCTTGGCAGAAGAAGCTTCTCTAATAATTTCGTCCGCTTGAGCCGGGATGGCTATCCGCTTTGGGATGGCTGCTTCAGGTATCGCGGGCTTATTGGCGTTCTGGCACAATCTGTTGAAAACTAAGGCATTGAAGTTGGGAGACCTGTTGAGAGGGGCCGCGGCAGTGGTAAGTCGATCAAAAACCGACTTCTTTGGGGCTTCTTGCGACAACAGCGGGGCATTGAAGCTCATCGGTGGGATCATGGTCCCAAAGAACAGCCCAGTAGTGGCCTGAGTTACTTGCTCCACCGGCATCTTGAACAGGGAGGCCGCTTGGGGCCCGTAGGTTACACCTCCAGATGAGGCGGAACGGGAGTTGCAGTTGCAGCTGGAGTAGTTAGAGGCCGTTGATGTTATGTTTTCTGCACGGAGCAAGACACCAAGTCTTAGTACCTCGAACCCAAGGGCAACCATATCAAACCGTGATTCATTCGCGAACACGACACACGAAGTGTGGAGTGGAAAGAGGAAAAGGTCCCACCGGGCGTGCCAGAATCTGTTCTTCGCCGAAACACGGAGACGCGACCGCGCAGGTCCGTCTTACCTGAATTTCGGGGGCAGATGCTAATTGGTGCTATCCGTCCACCTCTCCGAAGATGCCAAGTTGATTTATGGCACCGTGTATCGAAGGTTTAAACGGATGCGGCCGATGTAGCAGATTTCGTCAGATCCCCCCTCGTTGAGGGGTTTTTGATTGTGGAGACGCTCTTCCCTGCAGGCGCAAGCCCCTACAGTTAATTACGCTACCGCATCGCGGTAACCACTTTCTCCTTCTCCGGATGGTCAATTTGTGTTGTGTGTGTTTGTTTTGTTTTTTGGTTGCCCGCGGATTGTATACGGAGACTAATTTATGTTGTCGCCCGTAGGGCATGAATTAGTCCAAATCCGTATCTTCTTAGATTTGGGTTTGGGGTTGGGTTTAAAGATACGTTAGTCTCATTTGAAACTAAGATCAACTTAGACGTTAGTTAAGGATACGTTAGTCTAATTTTAGACTAAGATCAACTTAACGGGATCGTTTAGATCCAACAAGAGAGCATTTGGGCTCTATTGCTTAGTTTAGGAATATTGCGGTCGATTAGTTTAAGGACATTACGGTCCAATATTAGTTTAAGGACATCTCGGTCCGATGTTAGTTTAAGGACATCTCGGTCCGATGTTAATTTAAGGACATCATAGTCCATGGGTTTTAAAGGACCCCACAGTCCAAGGTTAAGGACATCATAGTCCATGGGTTTTAAAGGACCCCACAGTCCGAGATTAAGGACATCATAATCCATGGGTTTTAAAGGACCCCACAGTCCAGGGTTAAGGACTTCATAGTCCATGGGTGTCACGCCCCGCTTCCCAGTGTACGGCGAAGTGGACGCGACGATGTCCGCTACGTATGTACTCAGAAGTACATACGCTAAGCGTAGCTAAGCAATATAAAATATTACACAAGAGACAAGAGTATAAAAAGAACAGCAACTTTTATTTATTAACATTCTTTGTACAATACATGAAAGGAAATACAACTGAAATATAAGATGCCTAAACAGTGGCATAACAGGAAATGAAAAGTACAGAAAGGAAAAGTGTACAATGAAACTACAGTGCAGGGTCTTCAGTAAACTGCTCCAAGTCTTCTTGCGATGGCTCAATCTCGGCCGGGTCCAAATCACCTGACGACATTCAAAGAAGAGAGAAATAGAATGTCGTCAGCGAACAGGTCGCTCGGTAAGTCCCAAAGATAAGAGAGGAATAGACAGAGAGTAAGAGAGGGAGAGTGTAGCTTTTAATGTTGTATTATAATATTGTAATGTTGTATTAACGCTGTTGTTTGTAGCCTGGTACAGAAGATGCCAGTGTATACGAGGGGAGTCCCACTTACACCGGGGACTTTGGTAAGCTGTAGTACAAGGCTCCGTCGATAATACCACGGAACAACGGCATGGATGTAATTACGTCTTAAGTGACCACCTCGTGCCACCTTTAACATATTCCGTACCAGTCTACCCCTTAAACCCCGCGATGTCTTGTTTGTATTGTTATCTTGTAAAATTGTGTTGATTGTATGAGTGATTAACTGACTGACCGAAACCATGATATCAGGAAACGGCTATAACCATAGAGTCATGTAAATGGAATACTGGGAATCATGTAAAAGGAATATCCATGGTTCGGTTCAGTCAAGTTATATAGATTGTTAACTGGATTCTGGGATTCATGTATTCATCTTGAGTTGAAATATAAAGAATATAGATTGACTTGAATTATATTCAAGTCAGAAATAGTCAGACTCTAACCCGAGTCGAACTAGAGAAGATAATTTGAAGTTCTTCATTTTTTAGGGGCCTTATTGTAATTAATAAAACTTGAGGGGGTTTATTGTAAAAAGTAATATTGTATAGTTTGCAAAATACACCTCAAGTATTTGTTATTCGTCTTTATAGTTATAATGAGTATGGATTTTATTTATGTTATTCTAGTGAATATATCCTAATAAAAATATTAATTGATTATTTGAAATTCATGGTATTTTAATGTAACTTTTAATCTTGTAATTTTTTAGAAAAAGTGAAAACTTTATCTTATGATAAAATAGGTGTTTAAATGATAATTATATATATATTAACACATGAATAATTTTAAATAAATATTTTATTTTCCCAAAATCTCATTTTTCTTAAATGCCGTATTTTAAACCTTTCGAGACCGAATGCTCCTTGCGGAGGTCTGAATCTCGCACTACCAGCCTGCGGGTGCACGATGAACCGTACTATCCCTAACAGGTTCCCCAAAGATGGGTTGTAGCGGCACTTTGCTTAGGTTCTATAAATACTTTTCATTTAGGAAAACGGTTTTATAAATATAGGGTGTTTATTTGCAAAAGAGTATAGTTTCCGTATTTTAGTTATTAGGGTTTCCTAAGCCAACTAGCCTATTTCTAGGGTCTAAACGATGAGTCATTAGAAGCCTCAAATCGCCTCTTCACCGTCAATTGCGGCCAGATAAGTGCCAGGTAAGTGGGAAGGAACCACAGTCGTGGGCCTAATTAAAAACCACTAGCCTTAGACACGCTTGTCTAGACCCACAAGACAGTTTAGATAAACTATCGATGTCCATGACCAATCGTGCTTTCATTTTATATAAGATTTTATTTAGAAAAGTTTACAATTTAAAGATTTAACTAAAGGTTATAAAGGTTATGGTATTTTAGTGAAAAGTCCTGTAATTTCGTATTCTGTATTTTTAATATTTATCATTTAGGGTTATATTGAGTGTGTGTAAGGGTATGTCATTACCCCGTGACTTATATTAGGTTTTGGTGAAGTTTAAAGGTGAAATAAGCTATGTTAAACCTAAAGGTATTAAAGTGCAAGAATACGGTATTCGTAAACGTTATCATTTCATGTGTGAAATTTCATTCAAATTGATTGAAACAAGTTTAGTTATCACAGTAAACATGTTTAGGAGTGAGGTACTTGATTACATTAAGAAAAATGAACTTCATGGTATTTTAATGAAAGAAATACGGTTTTGTAAAGAACTTATCATTTCATGTGGAAAAGTGTGATTAAATTGGTTTAAGGGTGATTAATAGTCAACATGCATATGGGTAGATAATATGTATTAGGTGACAAGTGGAATTTTAAAGAAAAATCGAATCGGAAATCGGTTTGTCCGATTTCCGTCGGGTTCCAGAAATTCGTATTTTTTTACATTAAAGAAAAGGAAGGTAGAAGAGGTGGGACTTACGGGTTTAAACTCTTCTAAAGAGTAAAGAGAACTAGGGAGGAAGGCCGAGGATGGTTACGTCGCCGGTTGCTCCAAAACACGTCGCCGGAATTCCGTTAGGGCTTCGCCGTGAACTCGGTTTCAAAGCACACTTCTTGTGGAAACTTTTGAGAGAGTGGCTCAAGATTTTGGGGGGTGAGAGGGTAGTGTGTAGGGTTGGTATTTATAGGGTTAGGCTAGGGTTAGGGTAGATGAAAAGTTAGAAATAAAAATGTGATAAAATGTAATAAAAATGTATTAAAAGTGGAGTAATTGGGGGTTTTAAAGAGCTCTGGAAGTGGTATGAGGCTGAAACTTTGCAGGTGCGTAGAGAATACCAAAAGACACAACTTTCATGTTGTGACTCTCGCCGGAATCGGCCGAATCTGGGGTGACTCGGCCGTGACTCGGTCGGATCACTGAGTCGGCCGAGTCAAGGCCGAGTTGGCCGATTCCCGACCGAGTCCGGTGACCTGGATCTCCCCCGACGGTTCATCTACCCTCTGCAAGTGTTACATCTTTGGGTGTAGTGGGGTTTTTGTGAGATATGCACGTGTAAACTCTTGGTATTCTAAAGGTTTTTAAAAAATCAATATTAAAAATAATGTGGGGTATGGGATTCGAACTCTGATGGCTTGGTTCAGCAGTGCAAGGTATTACCAATGAGCTACAAGCTCTTTCTTGTAATTATTGTGGTATTTAATTACTTAAACTGATAGCAGCAAGAATAAATACTCCTAGTATACATTAAATTTAAAGTAAATTCTTGTACACTAAAAATTGAGTTATTATATTCTTGTAGCCTGTAATTAAAAACAAAATAATTACCTATATCTTGTGCTCATGCTAAAATACCTTTTTGTGGATTTTTGAAAAAAATATTTGAAAAAACTTTGTATAGGAAAATTAGGGTTGTTACATTCTACCCTCCTTATAAAAATTTCGTCCTCGAAATTTGTAAAAGGAAAGTGTAACAGTTTGGTGTCAAAATTAAAGGTTGTAAAGAAGTTTTAGTCAAAGTGGTGAGGAGGTTACCTGGGTTACCTTGGTTCACAGTTTCAGGTTCTATGGCTGCTAAGGTGAAAGCCTGTCGCCGTGGCACGTTCCTCCTAGCTGGAGGCATATTCCCCTGTACTCGAGGCATATTTCTCAGTGCCTGATGGAATTGACGATTTGGCTGAGCAGGAAATCTACGTGGAGGTGGTGCTGGGAGTGCAGGACGAGTTGCAGGAGCCTGGATAGCTGGCTGCTGCGGGTAGTTGGTGGGTGTGTGCGCTGAGTTGCGTCTATAAGGACAGTTTCCAATTCCGTGATTGGACGCGCCACAAACCAAACATAGGCCTTTTGCGCGTCTACAGTCCTTCCACAAGTGACCTTCCCTCTTGCAATAAAAGCAAAAATCGGGTCTTGACTGATCCTTAACTTCTTCCAGTCTTCTGAGTTCAACAGCCGGCCTTGAAGAGGCCCCTCCTGCCATCGGAGTGGCAGGACGTTTCACTCCTGCAGACTGAGGTCTGTCCCTTACCTTTATCACTGCTTCATAGCTGCGGGCAGCTTCCAGAGCATCTTCATGAGTCAGAAATTTTCCCGTGGCTAGGGCAGCCTGAATCTCCGTGTCCAGTCCTTGTTGAAAGCGACGGGCTCTGATATCATCCGTCGGTATCAAGTGTGCCGCAAATCGGCTTAACATAGTGAACTCAGCATCATATTCATCTACTGATTTCTCCCACATTGATCCTTGCTGTAGATGAATAAATTGCTGCTCCATAGCGAACCTGGCGGTCACAGGGAAATATTTCGCGTCAAACTTCTCGCGAAATGTTTTCCATTCAATCGGCTGTGCCAGACGGGTTTCTTCCGCCTTCCACCAATTACGAGCGTTATCCGTGAGCTGTAGCTTCGCTACACGGACCCAAGCATTATCTGGCACTTGAGCTGCTGCCAGATCGTCTTCAATACTTTGTGCCCATTCTTCTGCTTCGAGAGGGCTTCCTTTACCCGAGAATTGCTTTGGGTGCAAAGCTCTGAATTGTTTTATTCCCGGTGCATCTGCCTCAGGACGACTCAGAAGTTGTTGCTGTCCCTCTAGCAGACTGCGGATCGCATCGAATAGCATGGTTTGCTCAGTGGATGGTGCGGAAACAACTGGAGTGAGAGGTAGTGCTGAGGGTGTGTTGTTGACGTTGGTGCTGGTGTTGTTTGGGGAATCCATAACCCTGAAGAAAAATTTGGGTTAGGACAGATTCAAGTACATGAAATGATAAGATTCAAGGAATAGAGATTTGCAAGATTCAAGGAACATGAATTGTAAAGAATGTTTTAGTTGCTGGTTCTTGTGTTATATTGCTTAGGTTGTTCACGCAGACCAGAACTGCATGACAGGGATTCATACAGCTCTGACCTGCATGGGCCACCAACAAAACCTGTCACGCCCCGCTTCCCAGTGTATGGCGAAGTGGACGCGACGAGGTCCGCTACGTATGTACTCAGAAGTACATATGCTAAGCGTAGCTAAGCAATATAAAATATTACACAAGAGACAAGAGTATAAAAAGAACATCAACTTTTATTTATTAGCATTCTTTGTACAATACATGAAAGGAAATACAACTGAAATAAAAGATGCCTAAACAGTGGCATAACAGGAAATGAAAAGTACAGAAAGGAAAAGTGTACAATGAAACTAAAGTGCAGGGTCTTCAGTAAACTGCTCCAAGTCTTCTTGCGATGGCTCAATCTCGGCCGGGTCCAAATCACCTGACGACATTCAAAGAAGAGAGAAATAGAATGTCGTCAGCGAACAGGTCGCTCGGTAAGTCCCAAAGATAAGAGAGGAATAGACAGAGAGTAAAAGAGGGAGAGTGTATCTTTTAATGTTGTATTATAATATTGTATTAACGCTGTTGTTTGTAGCCTGGTACAGAAGATGCCAGTGTATACGAGGGGAGTCCCACTTACACCGGGGACTTTGGTAACCTGTAGTACAAGGTTCCGTCGATAATACCACGGAACAACGGCATGGATGTAATTACGTCTTAAGTGACCACCTCGTGCCACCTTTAACATATTCCGTACCAGTCTACCCCTTAAACCCCGCGATGTCTTGTTTGTATTGTTATCTTGTAAAATTGTGTTGATTGTATGAGTGATTAACTGACTGACCGAAACCATGATATCAGGAAACGGCTATAACCATAGAGTCATGTAAATGGAATACTGGGAATCATGTAAAAGGAATATCCATGGTTCGGTTCAGTCAAGTTATATAGATTGTTAACTGGATTCTGGGATTCATGTATTCATCTTGAGTTGAAATATAAAGAATATAGATTGACTTGAATTATATTCAAGTCAGAAATAGTCAGACTCTAACCCGAGTCGAACTAGAGAAGATAATTTGAAGTTCTTCATTTTTTAGGGACCTTATTGTAATTAATAAAACTTGAGGGGGTTTATTGTAAAAAGTAATATTGTATAGTTTGCAAAATACACCTCAAGTATTTGTTATTCGTCTTTATAGTTATAATGAGTATGGATTTTATTTATGTTATTCTAGTGAATATATCCTAATAAAAATATTAATTGATTATTTGAAATTCATGGTATTTTAATGTAACTTTTAATCTTGTAATTTTTTAGAAAAAGTGAAAACTTTATCTTATGATAAAATAGGTGTTTAAATGATAATTATATATATATTAACACATGAATAATTTTAAATAAATATTTTATTTTCCCAAAATCTCATTTTTCTTAAATGCCGTATTTTAAACCTTTCGAGACCGAATGCTCCTTGCGGAGGTCTGAATCTCGCACTACCAGCCTGCGGGTGCACGATGAACCGTACTATCCCTAACAGGTTCCCCAAAGATGGGTTGTAGCGGCACTTTGCTTAGGTTCTATAAATACTTTTCATTTAGGAAAACGGTTTTATAAATATAGGGTGTTTATTTGCAGAAGAGTATGGTTTCCGTATTTTAGTTATTAGGGTTTCCTAAGCCAACTAGCCTATTTCTAGGGTCTAAACGATGAGTCATTAGAAACCTCAAATCGCCTCTTCACCGTCAATTGCGGCCAGATAAGTGCCAGGTAAGTGGGAAGGAACCACAGTCGTGGGCCTAATTAAAAACCACTAGCCTTAGACACACTTGCCTAGACCCACAAGACAGTTTAGATAAACTATCGATGTCCATGACCAATCGTGCTTTCATTTTATATAAGATTTTATTTAGAAAAGTTTACAATTTAAAGATTTAACTAAAGGTTATAAAGGTTATGGTATTTTAGTGAAAAGTCCTGTAATTTCGTATTCTGTATTTTTAATATTTATCATTTAGGGTTATATTGAGTGTGTGTAAGGGTATGTCATTACCCCGTGACTTATATTAGGTTTTGGTGAAGTTTAAAGGTGAAATAAGCTATGTTAAACCTAAAGGTATTAAAGTGCAAGAATACGGTATTCGTAAACGTTATCATTTCATGTGTGAAATTTCATTCAAATTGATTGAAACAAGTTTAGTTATCACAATAAACATGTTTAGGAGTGAGGTACTTGATTACATTAAGAAAAATGAACTTCATGGTATTTTAATGAAAGAAATACGGTTTTGTAAAGAACTTATCATTTCATGTGGAAAAGTGTGATTAAATTGGTTTAAGGGTGATTAATAGTCAACATGCATATGGGTAGATAATATGTATTAGGTGACAAGTGGAATTTTAAAGAAAAATCGAATCGGAAATCGGTTTGTCCGATTTCCGTCGGGTTCCAGAAATTCGTATTTTTTTACATTAAAGAAAAGGAAGGTAGAAGAGGTGGGACTTACGGGTTTAAACTCTTCTAAAGAGTAAAGAGAACTAGGGAGGAAGGCCGAGGATGGTTACGTCGCCGGTTGCTCCAAAACACGTCGCCGGAATTCCGTTAGGGCTTCGCCGTGAACTCGGTTTCAAAGCACACTTCTTGTGGAAACTTTTGAGAGAGTGGCTCAAGATTTTGGGGGGTGAGAGGGTAGTGTGTAGGGTTGGTATTTATAGGGTTAGGCTAGGGTTAGGGTAGATGAAAAGTTAGAAATAAAAATGTGATAAAATGTAATAAAAATGTATTAAAAGTGGAGTAATTGGGGGTTTTAAAGAGCTCTGGAAGTGGTATGAGGCTGAAACTTTGCAGGTGCGTAGAGAATACCAAAAGACACAACTTTCATGTTGTGACTCTCGCCGGAATCGGCCGAATCTGGGGTGACTCGGCCGTGACTCGGTCGGATCACTGAGTCGGCCGAGTCAAGGCCGAGTTGGCCGAGTCCCGACCGAGTCCGGTGACCTGGATCTCCCCCGACGGTTCATCTACCCTCTGCAAGTGTTACATCTTTGGGTGTAGTGGGGTTTTTGTGAGATATGCACGTGTAAACTCTTGGTATTCTAAAGGTTTTTAAAAAATCAATATTAAAAATAATGTGGGGTATGGGATTCGAACTCTGATGGCTTGGTTCAGCAATGCAAGGTATTACCAATGAGCTACAAGCTCTTTCTTGTAATTATTGTGGTATTTAATTACTTAAACTGATAGCAGCAAGAATAAATACTCCTAGTATACATTAAATTTAAAGTAAATTCTTGTACACTAAAAATTGAGTTATTATATTCTTGTAGCCTGTAATTAAAAACAAAATAATTACCTATATCTTGTGCTCATGCTAAAATACCTTTTTGTGGATTTTTGAAAAAAATATTTGAAAAAACTTTGTATAGGAAAATTAGGGTTGTTACATTCTACCCTCCTTATAAAAATTTCGTCCTCGAAATTTGTAAAAGGAAAGTGTAACAGTTTGGTGTCAAAATTAAAGGTTGTAAAGAAGTTTTAGTCAAAGTGGTGAGGAGGTTACCTGGGTTACCTTGGTTCACAGTTTCAGGTTCTATGGCTGCTAAGGTGAAAGCCTGTCGCCGTGGCACGTTCCTCCTAGCTGGAGGCATATTCCCCTGTACTCGAGGCATATTTCTCAGTGCCTGATGGAATTGACGATTTGGCTGAGCAGGAAATCTACGTGGAGGTGGTGCTGGGAGTGCAGGACGAGTTGCAGGAGCCTGGATAGCTGGCTGCTGCGGGTAGTTGGCGGGTGTGTGCGCTGAGTTGCGTCTATAAGGACAGTTTCCAATTCCGTGATTGGACGCGCCACAAACCAAACATAGGCCTTTTGCGCGTCTACAGTCCTTCCACAAGTGACCTTCCCTCTTGCAATAAAAGCAAAAATCGGGTCTTGACTGATCCTTAACTTCTTCCAGTCTTCTGAGTTCAACAGCCGGCCTTGAAGAGGCCCCTCCTGCCATCGGAGTGGCAGGACGTTTCACTCCTGCAGACTGAGGTCTGCCCCTTACCTTTATCACTGCTTCATAGCTGCGGGCAGCTTCCAGAGCATCTTCATGAGTCAGAAATTTTCCCGTGGCTAGGGCAGCCTGAATCTCCGTGTCCAGTCCTTGTTGAAAGCGACGGGCTCTGATATCATCCGTCGGTATCAAGTGTGCCGCAAATCGGCTTAACATAGTGAACTCAGCATCATATTCATCTACTGATTTCTCCCACATTGATCCTTGCTGTAGATGAATAAATTGCTGCTCCATAGCGAACCTGGCGGTCACAGGGAAATATTTCGCGTCAAACTTCTCGCGAAATGTTTTCCATTCAATCGGCTGTGCCAGACGGGTTTCTTCCGCCTTCCACCAATTACGAGCGTTATCCGTGAGCTGTAGCTTCGCTACACGGACCCAAGCATTATCTGGCACTTGAGCTGCTGCCAGATCGTCTTCAATACTTTGTGCCCATTCTTCTGCTTCGAGAGGGCTTCCTTTACCCGAGAATTGCTTTGGGTGCAAAGCTCTGAATTGTTTTATTCCCGGTGCATCTGCCTCAGGACGACTCAGAAGTTGTTGCTGTCCCTCTAGCAGACTGCGGATCGCATCGAATAGCATGGTTTGCTCAGTAGATGGTGCGGAAACAACTGGAGTGAGAGGTAGTGCTGAGGGTGTGTTGTTGACGTTGGTGCTGGTGTTGTTTGGGGAATCCATAACCCTGAAGAAAAATTTGGGTTAGGACAGATTCAAGTACATGAAATGATAAGATTCAAGGAATAGAGATTTGCAAGATTCAAGGACCATGAATTGTAAAGAATGTTTTAGTTGCTGGTTCTTGTGTTATATTGCTTAGGTTGTTCACGCAGACCAGAACTGCATGACAGGGATTCATACAGCTCTGACCTGCATGGGCCACCAACAAAACCTGTCACGCCCCGCTTCCCAGTGTACGGCGAAGTGGACGCGACGAGGTCCGCTACGTATGTACTCAGAAGTACATATGCTAAGCGTAGCTAAGCAATATAAAATATTACACAAGAGACAAGAGTATAAAAAGAACATCAACTTTTATTTATTAGCATTCTTTGTACAATACATGAAAGGAAATACAACTGAAATAAAAGATGCCTAAACAGTGGCATAACAGGAAATGAAAAGTACAGAAAGGAAAAGTGTACAATGAAACTACAGTGCAGGGTCTTCAGTAAACTGCTCCAAGTCTCTTTGCGATGGCTCAATCTCGGCCGGGTCCAAATCACCTGACGACATTCAAAGAAGAGAGAAATAGAATGTCGTCAGCGAACAGGTCGCTCGGTAAGTCCCAAAGATAAGAGAGGAATAGACAGAGAGTAAGAGAGGGAGAGTGTAGCTTTTAATGTTGTATTATAATGTTGTATTAACGCTGTTGTTTGTAGCCTGGTACAGAAGATGCCAGTGTATACGAGGGGAGTCCCACTTACACCGGGGACTTTGGTAACCTGTAGTACAAGGTTCCGTCGATAATACCACGGAACAACGGCATGGATGTAATTACGTCTTAAGTGACCACCTCGTGCCACCTTTAACATATTCCGTACCAGTCTACCCCTTAAACCCCGCGATGTCTTGTTTGTATTGTTATCTTGTAAAATTGTGTTGATTGTATGAGTGATTAACTGACTGACCGAAACCATGATATCAGGAAACGGCTATAACCATAGAGTCATGTAAATGGAATACTGGGAATCATGTAAAAGGAATATCCATGGTTCGGTTCAGTCAAGTTATATAGATTGTTAACTGGATTCTGGGATTCATGTATTCATCTTGAGTTGAAATATAAAGAATATAGATTGACTTGAATTATATTCAAGTCAGAAATAGTCAGACTCTAACCCGAGTCGAACTAGAGAAGATAATTTGAAGTTCTTCATTTTTTAGGGGCCTTATTGTAATTAATAAAACTTGAGGGGGTTTATTGTAAAAAGTAATATTGTATAGTTTGCAAAATACACCTCAAGTATTTGTTATTCGTCTTTATAGTTATAATGAGTATGGATTTTATTTATGTTATTCTAGTGAATATATCCTAATAAAAATATTAATTGATTATTTGAAATTCATGGTATTTTAATGTAACTTTTAATCTTGTAATTTTTTAGAAAAAGTGAAAACTTTATCTTATGATAAAATAGGTGTTTAAATGATAATTATATATATATTAACACATGAATAATTTTAAATAAATATTTTATTTTCCCAAAATCTCATTTTTCTTAAATGCCGTATTTTAAACCTTTCGAGACCGAATGCTCCTTGCGGAGGTCTGAATCTCGCACTACCAGCCTGCGGGTGCACGATGAACCGTACTATCCCTAACAGGTTCCCCAAAGATGGGTTGTAGCGGTACTTTGCTTAGGTTCTATAAATACTTTTCATTTAGGAAAACGGTTTTATAAATATAGGGTGTTTATTTGCAGAAGAGTATAGTTTCCGTATTTTAGTTATTAGGGTTTCCTAAGCCAACTAGCCTATTTCTAGGGTCTAAACGATGAGTCATTAGAAGCCTCAAATCGCCTCTTCACCGTCAATTGCGGCCAGATAAGTGCCAGGTAAGTGGGAAGGAACCACAGTCGTGGGCCTAATTAAAAACCACTAGCCTTAGACACACTTGCCTAGACCCACAAGACAGTTTAGATAAACTATCGATGTCCATGACCAATCGTGCTTTCATTTTATATAAGATTTTATTTAGAAAAGTTTACAATTTAAAGATTTAACTAAAGGTTATAAAGGTTATGGTATTTTAGTGAAAAGTCCTGTAATTTCGTATTCTGTATTTTTAATATTTATCATTTAGGGTTATATTGAGTGTGTGTAAGGGTATGTCATTACCCCGTGACTTATATTAGGTTTTGGTGAAGTTTAAAGGTGAAATAAGCTATGTTAAACCTAAAGGTATTAAAGTGCAAGAATACGGTATTCGTAAACGTTATCATTTCATGTGTGAAATTTCATTCAAATTGATTGAAACAAGTTTAGTTATCACAATAAACATGTTTAGGAGTGAGGTACTTGATTACATTAAGAAAAATGAACTTCATGGTATTTTAATGAAAGAAATACGGTTTTGTAAAGAACTTATCATTTCATGTGGAAAAGTGTGATTAAATTGGTTTAAGGGTGATTAATAGTCAACATGCATATGGGTAGATAATATGTATTAGGTGACAAGTGGAATTTTAAAGAAAAATCGATCGGAAATCGGTTTGTCCGATTTCCGTCGGGTTCCAGAAATTCGTATTTTTTTACATTAAAGAAAAGGAAGGTAGAAGAGGTGGGACTTACGGGTTTAAACTCTTCTAAAGAGTAAAGAGAACTAGGGAGGAAGGCCGAGGATGGTTACGTCGCCGGTTGCTCCAAAACACGTCGCCGGAATTCCGTCAGGGCTTCGCCGTGAACTCGGTTTCAAAGCACACTTCTTGTGGAAACTTTTGAGAGAGTGGCTCAAGATTTTGGGGGGTGAGAGGGTAGTGTGTAGGGTTGGTATTTATAGGGTTAGGCTAGGGTTAGGGTAGATGAAAAGTTAGAAATAAAAATGTGATAAAATGTAATAAAAATGTATTAAAAGTGGAGTAATTGGGGGTTTTAAAGAGCTCTGGAAGTGGTATGAGGCTGAAACTTTGCAGGTGCGTAGAGAATACCAAAAGACACAACTTTCATGTTGTGACTCTCGCCGGAATCGGCCGAATCTGGGGTGACTCGGCCGTGACTCGGTCGGATCACTGAGTCGGCCGAGTCAAGGCCGAGTTGGCCGATTCCCGACCGAGTCCGGTGACCTGGATCTCCCCCGACGGTTCATCTACCCTCTGCAAGTGTTACATCTTTGGGTGTAGTGGGGTTTTTGTGAGATATGCACGTGTAAACTCTTGGTATTCTAAAGGTTTTTAAAAAATCAATATTAAAAATAATGTGGGGTATGGGATTCGAACTCTGATGGCTTGGTTCAGCAGTGCAAGGTATTACCAATGAGCTACAAGCTCTTTCTTGTAATTATTATGGTATTTAATTACTTAAACTGATAGCAGCAAGAATAAATACTCCTAGTATACATTAAATTTAAAGTAAATTCTTGTACACTAAAAATTGAGTTATTATATTCTTGTAGCCTGTAATTAAAAACAAAATAATTACCTATATCTTGTGCTCATGCTAAAATACCTTTTTGTGGATTTTTGAAAAAAATATTTGAAAAAACTTTGTATAGGAAAATTAGGGTTGTTACAATGGGTTTTAAAGGACCCCACAGTCCAAGGTTAAGGACATCATAGTCCATGGGTTTAAGGACCCCACAGTCCATGGGTTTAAGGACCCCACAGTCCAGTTTAAGGACATCATAGTCTATGAATGGGTTTTAAAGGACCCCACAGTTCGAGGTTAAGGACATCATAGTCTATGGGTTTAAGGATCCTACAGTCCAGTTTAAAGACGTCATAGTCTATGAAATGTATGGTTGCCGGGGCCCGTCACCTCTCTGAAGACGTTGAAGGATTACAACGATATATATCAGAGGTGTTCAGAGATGTACCCTTGAACCAATTTTGGTTGAGAGATCTGTAGTCCGATTGGAACTAAGATCTGAGATTTATGAGCGTATGGGCTCAGTTAATATGAGTTGAGGACTTATTGCCAATCTTGGGCTAAGTCCAATTAAGTTAAAATGTTTATCATTTATTTTGTGCTGCTGAGCATTTGCTTGGGCTTGGCCCTTTTAATAATGCTAAGCATTGACTTGACTTCTGACAATATTTTGCCTTTTATTGAATGCTGCGCATTCATCATAGCTCTGGGCTTATTAAAGAACAATTTATGTTCTATGAGCGCACACGTGAGTGACACGTGGTGCGTTTGGCGCTTTGCGCCGGTCAAAGAGCGTAATGCGCTTCTGCCAAGTAGCGCACACGTGAAGGACACGTGTCGCGCTTGGCGCTAAGCGCCAGATGATGGGCGCATTGCGCCAGTTTATGAGCGCAGAGCACTGATTTATGAGCGCATTGCGCTATTAGTTCAGTGGCGCACACATGATTGACGCGTGGTGCGCCTGGCGCTGAGCGCCAGCCCATGAGCGCAGTGCGCTAACCGTTAAATGGCACACACGTGAGGGACACGTGTCGCGCTCGGCGCCGAGCGCCATTCTAAGAGTGCAGAAGCGTAATTCAAGAGCGCAAAGCGCAGTTCCAGAGCGCAAAGCGCATCTGATCAATTTTATGATCCAAAAAGAGACTTTGTCTCAAAATTCTAAGAGCAAAAGTTGTTCAATCTCTTATATTGATGAAAGCATTTGCCTTTATGGATCTGTGATCCTCAAGAGAATTAAATTATTCTCCCCCCTTTTAAGATGTTTATGATTTCTTTGTGAAAAGACCCGAGTCTTATAGATCTATGATCTGTGAGAAAAATTATGTTTTTTTTCTATTATGGTGAGATCTTTTGATCTCTTTGTGAAAGATTTTTGTCTTGTAGATCTATGATCTTTTAAAAAAGTGAATCCTTCTTTTTAAATTAATTACGAGATGATTTCATCTCTCTGTTCATCATTCTTTTTACCTTGAAGAAGAATCTTCTTTCTTTGAGAGCTTGGCTCTTCTTTTTGAGATCTCTCAAAGCTTATGGGGGGTTCCTCTCTATACTTCTCTATATCCCAGACTTGAAGTCTAGGGGCCTTTTTATAGGGCAAGCTGATTTGTTCAATCAGTTAAGGAGATCTTTTCTCTAATTGATTGGGGGATTTTCCTATCGTTGGATTTTTGATCTTCTGATTTACAGAAGGCAATTTTCTTGTTTTTAACAAGATTGGTAAATCTTTTCATACAGAATTCATTATGTATTTTGGCGATTTTTAATCACTATTGGATCATTGATCCAATGGTGCTCTAGTTTACAGAGCACAATATTTTTGTTTGGAAAGATTTGAGAAATCTTTTCTTAACAGAATTTAATTCTGATTGATTAATGATTTGTCATTATTATTAGATTTTGATCTAACGGTGGGGAGATTTTAGTTCCAGCGCTAGCGTATCCGTGTTTTGCACGTGGTGCGCTGCTTAGAGCGCAGCGCACTTAGCACTAGCGCACACGTGTTTTGCACGTGGTGCGCTGCTTGGGGCGCAGCGCACTTGGCGCTGCATCTGAAGCGTTGCTTCATTTCAAAAATTTAAATTTCAAACAGATTTTTGCTCTGATTGGGGGAAACATAGAGCATCATCAGGAATTAAGGATTCCATAATTTTGTGTTTGGTTGGGGAATTTGGATCTGTAGGATTCCTTTGTTTTTTATGGGGGGCCACCACAAAACAAGTATTCATGAATCCTAAATTTTTTAAGAATTTGCAAGGATTTGATACTATTCATTGTACTTTTAGATGTGATCCGTGTACTTTATTTATTTGATAACCCTCTCTATATCTCTCTCTCTAAAATCCTCAAATCCAAATCCCACTTTCTTTTCACCAACCAATCAAAAATTACAAGGATCTAGAAATCCAATACTAGAAATCCAAAACCAATCAAATAACAAATTACCAAATCTAGAAATTTTCAACCGTACTATTTTGGAATCCAAATTTCATAATCTTGCAACCAAACAGGCCCGCGACAGATTTTGAACCTGTACGATTACCAAAATATAAATATTAAATTGACTTATGTAATATATCTATCTGCAAACTAGTCAACCATTTTGATCGTCATATGTTTGTGTTTATATATACGAGAAGAGCATGAGTGGTTCGACGTCGCTCTTTTCTCAACCGAAAAATGTCACACCCAAAACCTAGCATAGTCTATCGTATTGTTTTTACTGTCCCAGACTTCAGGTCATGGTATAGAGATATGTAAAAGCTTCTATTTCTTTGTAGTGTTCCAATTATTTTTTTGCTTTATAATACTTTGTAAGAACTTCTGTTGCCTCTGTTTCGAAATACTATATCATTACCTTTTTGCACTTTTATCCGTAAATTATTTGTCATTTTAAAATATCAAGAATCATTTTTTTATGACTTATGTATATGCACTTTAGATATAGAGTTTTAAAATCTAATTCTAAAATTGCAATAAATGAAGACTATCATGGGATTAAATTAGGAATTCCACGTTCATGACATTTAATATTTTTGAAAAATTATACTTTTATTAATAAACGTGTAAGAGTTTTTCTATTATTACAGTCATGAAGATAATGACGAAGCATGTCAAAATATATGGAAAATGGGGGGCTTATTTACAAAGAAGAAACAATGTTTGCAACAGTTTGGCTGAGCTTAATGCTTGCAACGCCTTCATTAATACTTCGTTTAATGCTTGGCTTCTGTTTCGCTGCCTGTCGCTTTCTTATCCCAAAAAATTGCACTTTTAACAAATAAATCCCCCAAAATTTCTCAAAATCTTTTCTTTTTGATTTCTCTCATTCGCTTCTCGTCACTCTCCCTCGCTTCTCTCGCTTCGACGATTTCTAGGGTTTTGATGTGAGCAAAATGTATCGAAAGTTCAAAGAGAGGAAGAGCAGCAGCAGGTCTCGATCCAGAGAGAAGAAGGCGATCGTTGATCCTGATACTGTTGCGATGGAACGAGCTCAGAGAGAAGGTGAGATGTCGCGATTTTTTGAAATGCGATTGGTTTTTGCGATTTATTTACTTTCAGCCGATTGAATTGTGGAATTGAGATTGCAACTGGTGTTTTTTTGGGGGAATTTTGCTTGGATTATGAAAAGGCTGAGTCTTGGGATATGTTTATTTGACAAGACAAGCTTTATATATATATATATATATATATGTTTGTCAGGTACATTTGACCTAGATTTGATGTTCAGTTTTTGTTTTTATTTTTATTTTATTTTTTCGTAAATAATTAGGTCCTGTTGGAAGAAAATCGATACCCGGAACGATACTCGCGACAAACCAAAACACGCAACAACAACAACCACGCAATTAATCAACGAAAGATAAATAAATATGTGCGGGACTAAAATAAGAAACACAAGTCAGAGAAGCACAAGGAATTTGTTAAGGGGTTCACTTACCGTATGGCTAGTCCCGGTAGAGCGGAATCTGCAAACGTCTATTATTATTATTGAATCAAGTTTATAAGCACCCTAGGAGATTTCTCTTAAATCTTTCTAAGCCGTAACTCTCTCAATACAATGATCTCACTCTCCAATTTTTGACCGCCATCAAAGAAATCCTCTCTCGGCTCTGTTGAATTTTGGCCGCAGACACCTTGTACACATTAATTTGGCCACAACACATTCATTAATCGGAGACACTGTTGCATGATAATTCATGCATGTATATATATAGGTGATGGCTGCTTGCTTTTAGATATGGTTAAACTTTAAATTAAGATTTAATTTAAAACTTCACCAAATCCAAACAGACCCTATTCAAGCCCCCAAATCATGGCTTTGTATATTTTATTTGCTATTTGGTCTTGTAGATTAATTTAATTAATCTATGATATATATCCATATATATTCATAGGCTTTTAGAGATAACTTGGAATTTAGATAGAGATTAACATAAATCCCTACATCCAATATCAACTAACTTGATTCAAATTCATCGTAATTTGTCGGAACATTCTCTACAACATAACATTCTCCCCGTTGGAGATTTCTTCCGCCTTGATTCCTGACCAGTAGACTTCACACGATTCCGCTGCTGTTCTCTCCTCATCAAATTTTCATGGAGAGATTTACCAACCTGCAACAGAGATCTAGCTTATCTCAGTCTACAATCTTGGTGATCATATCCGCAGGATTATTTTCTCCGGCGATCTTTTGCAATGTCAACCCCTTTTCAATCACTATACGAATGAAGTGGTACCGCACTTTGATGTGCTTCGTCTGATAGTGATACGCCGCGTTCTTCGTCAAATGTATCACACTTTGACTGTCATTCCACAAGGTGTTGAAGTCTTGCTTCTTGCCCAATTCTTCAAATAACCTTTATAACCATATCATCTCCTTGTTGGTTTTCGTGATCGCCACGTATTCCATCTCCGTAGTCGACAATGACATCACCTTTTGTAGTTGAGAGATCCAACTCACCGTTGTTCCTCCAACCATGAATACGTATCTCGTTGTGCTCTTCCTACTATCTCGATTTCCCGAATAGTCTGCATCAACGTACCCTTGCACGTTTAGAGAGTCACCCTGAAGCATAAACAATGACTAGATATATCCCTAAGATATCTTAGAATCCACTTCACTGCATTCCAATGCTCCTTTTCCGGATTTTGCATATACCGGCTAACAACTCCCACTGCATGTGCAATATCATGTATAGTACTCACCATCGTATATATCAAACTCCCAACTGCAGAAGTATATGGTACTCTGGCCATCTCGTCCTTCTATTCTTGAGTTGTCGGGAACAACTCCTTAATGAGTTTGAAATGCCTCGCTAAGGGTGTACTCACCGTCTTTGACTTGTCCATATCGAACCGTTTCAAAACTTTCTCAATGTAGTTCCTTTGCGATAACCATAACTTCTGCTGCTTCCTATCTCGAACGATTTTCATACCTAAGATTTATTTCGCCGCTCCCAAATCTTTCATAGCGAATTTCTCGGCCATCATCTTATTTAAACTTTGAATTTTCTCATAACTCGGACCCGCTATCAACCTGTCATCCATATACGATGACAAAATAATATAGTTTTCGTCCTTGAAAGTTTGAATGTAAACGCAGTGGTTTGATTCACTCTGCACAAATCCTTTTCTATCATAAACCGATCGAATTTGAGATACCATTACCTAGGAGCTTGCTTGAGGCCATACAAGTTCTTTCACGGTTTACACACCATATTCTTTTCCCTTTCAGCTCGTATCCCGGTGGTTGCATTATATAAATCTCCTCCTCCAAGTCTTTACGAAGGATCGCAATCTTGACATTTAGCTGCTCTAAATGCAAATCCTCCACCGCCATAATACTAAGAATCATTCGAATGGATGCTATCTTTATTACAGGGAAAAAACTCTCTTGATAGTCAATACCTTATTTTTGTGCATATATTTTGACTACCAAACGAGCTGTGTACCGCTTCACACCATCGGCCTCATCTTTAATCCTTTACATCCACATATTAAGCAACGCTTTCCAATCCTTAGATAGTTTCACTAGGTCCTATGTATGGTTTTTCTTCCAAGATTCCATCTCCGTGTCCATAACTTGCTCCCACCACTTGCTAGCACTATCGTTTGTTGCTTCTTCAAGGGATTTGGGCTCTTCCGCATCTGTGTATAAAACGAAGTCGGTCATAAGTCTTTCATGTATCCTCTTTTTTCTCGTAGATCTTCTCAGAACTGACATATCTGGTTGCTGAACATGCTCACCATTCTGTTCTTGAACCTGATCCTGCACCGCGGCTTCCTCCTGTAGGGTGTTTTTTTCTCACCCTATTGAGATGGGAATACGCGCGCGCTTGTCAGGCGTACTACAGATTCCCTCTATCTAGGATAGGCAGGGGTTTATTGATTGTGGGGATTCGAATCTCCGGCAGCCGCGGACTAAGCTGCCGTTAATTACCCATCGCCTTTGGAGCGAGAGAACTTTCGATTAACGGGTTAAACTGGTCATGCGAACTCAATGTGCAGTGTGCGTGTGTTGTGTTTTGAAAGGGGTTTTGGATATATCGGGGGTCCCGCAGAGTTTTTTGCGGGGGTCCCGCTACTCGGATAGCGGGCTGGGGGTCAAGGGGCTAGCAGCCCCCTTACGGGGTGCGGGGCAGCGTCCCGTTAGAAATTTTTTTCTAACGGGAACAGTGTTGTGGAGTATGTGTGTGTATATAAAAAGGGAAAGGGCATCCAAAGGATGCGTGGGAGAAGGCTCCAGCGCCCCACGTGCCTGGCACACGGGAGCTGTGCGCCAGCGCACCACGTGCCTGGCACGCGGGCGTTGGGCACCAGAGCACCAGCGCCCCACGTGCCTAGCACACGGGCGCTGGGCGTCAGCAGCAGAAGGGACTTGGTCCTTGCACTGGAAGCCGTGCTCCAAAAAGAAATATTTGTTATTTTGTATATATATGTATATATATTTTTAAGGAGTTGAATTCCTAAGATATTTTGGAGCTGATGGAAGGGGCTTCTCCCTTGAGCCCTGGATCTTCCCCAAAATAGGGTCCTTAGAAGCGGGTCTCCTTCTTCCTCCTCTGTTGGCCGGATCTTGAAGAACAAGAAGTATGAGATTTTTAAAAAACTCTCCTTTTTGAGATCTAATAGAAGATCTGAGTTCCTCTTTGTGGGTTTTGTGGTGAAAAACTATTTAGTTTTGGAAAAGAAAGAGTAAAACTCTTGATTTAATTTAAAAGAAAGAAGAACGTTTTAGAACCTTGAGGAAGGAGAAGATCACAGATCTTGATTCTTCTTGGGAGAGAGAAAAAAGTTGTTGAGATATTTTCATTATCTTTGCCTTTATAGGCTATACACTTTACATATAGCCTCTTAGGTTTTACAAAATGGTATTTTGCCCATCCCATACCTCATGTGCTTATTTCTTTTTGCACATAAGCCAAGGGCTTTACAAAAAATTTGGCGTTATGCCCATTTATGCATAAAAAAATTACATTAAAACTATTTATTACATGATTTTTATGTTGGCATGGGGAAGGCCGGCCGCTTCATGTTCGGGCTCGACTCGGGCATGGGTCCACTTGACCTGGGCTTGGGCCCACTTGGCTTGGGGTTGACTTTGACTTGGTCAACCGGGGTGTAATTTTCGACCCCAACAAAGTGCCCGCCATCAATAAATGCGCACACCACATGTGTGAGTCGTGTGCATGAAATTGATGGATCTTCTTTCACGTGGATGCGACTTGCTTTGGTTCCCACTTTTTGGGATGCACCGCCCTTTTTACGACATGGGCGGTCGACGTTTGCGTCTCCGAGGCGGAGTGTCCGTGGTAGACGTTTCTCTGGCCCGGAGCGATTTGCTTCCTGATTTGTAGGAAGCCTGCACTGCCCTTTTTATGACATGGACGGTCGACGCCCTGACCCGGAGCGATTTGGTTCTCGATTTGTGGGAAGCCTGCACTGCCCTTTTTACGACATGGACGGTCGACGCCCTGACCCGGAGCGATTTGGTTCCCGATTTGTGGGAAGCCCGTACTGCCCTTTTTACGATATGGACGGTCGACGCCATGGCCCGAAGCGATTTGATTCCCGATTCGTGGGAAGCCTGCATTGCCCTTTTTACTATATGGACGGTCGACACCCTGACCTGGAGCGATTTGGTTCTCGATTTGTAGAAAGCCTACACTGCCCTTTTTACGACATGGACGGTCGACGCCCTGGCCGGAAGCGATTTGGTTCCCGATTTGTAGGAAGCATGCACTGCCTTTTTTACGACATGGACGGTCGACGCCCTGGCCCGAAGCGATTTGGTTCCCGATTTGTGGGAAGCCTGCACTGCCTTTTTTACGACATGGACGGTCGACGCCCTGACCTGGAGCGATTTGGTTCCTGATTTGTGGGAAGTCTGCACTACCCTTTTTACGATATGGACGGTCGACGCTTGACGTGTCTCCGAGACGCAGTGTCCGTGGTAGACTTTTCCCTGGTCCGGAGCGATTTGGTTCTCGATTTGTGGGAAGCTTGCACTGCCCTTTTTACGACATGGACGGTCGATGCCCTAGCCCGGAGCGATTTGGTTCCCGATTTGTGGGAAGACTGCACTGCCCTTTTTACGACATGGACGGTCGACGCCCTGATCTGGAGCGATTTGGTTCCCGATTTGTGGGAAGCCTGCACTGCCCTTTTTACGACATGGACGGTCGACACTTGACGCGTCTCCGAGGCGGCGTGTCCGTGGTAGACTTTTTCCTGATCCAGAGCGATTTGGTTCCCGATTTGTGGCAAGCCTGCACTGCCTTTTTTACGATATAGACGGTCGACGTCCTGACCCGATATGATTTGGTTCCCGATTTGTTGGAAGGCTGCACTGCTCTTTTTACGACATGGACGGTCGACGTCATGGCCTGGAGCGATTTGGTTCCCGATTTGTGGGAAGCCTGCACTGCCCTTTTTACGACATGGACGGTCGACGCCCGATTTGACTTGCTCTGCTTCTTGCAGTGTCAGGGGTGATCTTGACTTGCTCCGCTTCTTGCGGTGTCGAGATTGGATTCTGACTTCCTCTGCTTTCTGCGGTGTCGGAGTTGAAGTTGACTTGTTGATTGTGATTAGGGTTGACATCAGCATCACTATACTGGAATATGGTACCAGGAGCGAATCATCATCTGTCTTTGAGAGGATTTGGTTTTGGTTTGGCATCTGTATTGCTGCACTGGAATAATGCTAGAAGCAACTCATCATTTGCCCCGGGAGGATTTGGGAATTGGTTTTTGTTTGGCATCAACACCGCTTACACTGGAATATGATACCAGGAGCGAATCATCATTTGCCATTGCCCGTTGGGGAGCGATGACTCAGGAGACGGGTTTAGGTCCCTATCACCTAAGACTTTTCAATTTTATGAGCTGTAAGGGTCCCAAAAAAGCATTCTCTCTACGAGTCGAAAGGATCTCGTAGGTGCATTTTCTCCTTAGGAGTTGTAAGGACCCCCATGTGTGTTGCTTCTTTGAGTCGTAAGGATCTCAAACGGGAATTTTCTCCTCACAAAGTCGAGAGGACTTTGCGAGTGCATTTCATCTCTTTTTCACGAGTTTGCGCCCTTTCGGGTTTTCACAAACTCGCTGGCAGTCCTGCTGTTTTTACTCATGGAGCTTTTTCGGATTTTCATCCGTGCCCATTTTGCTTGTGGACATACCCTTTTTTTGTTTTTTTGAATCTTCATCGCCGGCGGGACTTTGAATGTGGTCCGCCGGTAGGACTTAGGAGAGATAGGGATCATTTACGTCCGTGGATTGCATACGGTTTTGCAGGATGTATGATCCCAGACCGTAGGGTTGGAAGAATTTCGGAACTTTGTTGGCGTCTGCATCGTTGCACTGGAATATGGTACCAGGAACGACTCATCATTCGCCGTTTGAGAATTTGGATTTTGGTTAGCGTCTGCATCGCTGCATTAGAATATGGTACCAGGAGCGACTCATCATTCACCGTGAGGGGATCTTTCCCGTTTCCAGTTTAACGACTTAGGGGTCATCTGTTCCCAGTTTAACGACTTAGAGGTCATCTGTTCCCAGTTTAAAGACTTAGGCGTCTATTGGATTGGAGTTTGGAATTTTGGAGTTAGAGTAAGCATCAGCGATTGCTAACACTGAAGCACATGTGCCAGGAGCAATTCAACATTTGCCTTTTCCTGTTGGGGAGCGATAGCTTAGGAGACAGGTTTAGATCCCTATCACCTAAGTCTTTTCAATTTTATGAGCCGTAAGGGTCTCATAAAAGCATTTTCTCCCTACGAGTCGAAAGGATCTCGTAAGTGTACTTTCTTCTTAGGAGTCATGGGGACTCCCAAGTGTATTTTTCCTTCGTGAGTCGTAAGGATCCCATGAAGGTGTTTTCTTACGAGTCGAGAGGATCTCGTAAGTTTGTTCTCCTCATGTATCGTGAGGACACATGAGTGGGTCTTCCCAGATGGAGTATAATTCCAAGGGCGGAGACCAGCCGCGTAACTGGTGACTGCGGTGGGGCATGTGTACGATGAGAATTATTTGAGCCCGTGGATTGTATACAGTAGTCAACTTGGGACCAACCGTAGGGCTGGAAGAATTTTGGGAAATTGGATTTTGGTTGGCGTCTGCATCGCTGCACTGGAATGTGGTAACAGGAGCGACTCATCATTCGCCGTTGGAGTTTTTTTTTTATTTACCGTGGTTGCTCCATCATTTCAGCTTTTCTTATCGCGAAGGTCGCATTGCCCTATCATTTCGGCTTTTTATTCGCGATTGCCCCATCATTTCGGCTTTATTTTTATTTTTATTTTTTTATTTACACACTTTTTTATTTACACACATTTTTTTTACATTCGCAGTTTAACGACTTAGAGGTCGACTGTTCCCAGTTTAATGACGTGGTGATCGACTGTTTCCAGTTTAACGACGTGGTGGTCATCTGTTTCCAGTTTAAAGACGTGGAGGTTTATTGGGCTTGCTTATCCCAGCTCTTCGAACTTTGATCTTGGCGGAGCTGTGTTGATGACCGTAGCTCTGTGGCTTGCCGATACATCCGAGAACTTTGAGGTTTTTTCAAGCTTGTATTGGTCCTCTGCCCAATCTTTGAAAACACTGCAATTTTCAATGGTATGACTCACCACCCTATGGTATGGGCAGTATACGGGATTGCCGGTCATATTCATTTCATGTGGCCTCTTCGGAATAGGCAGTTGCAGACCGTTGTTCAAGGCTTCCTTGAATATACCGCGGACCTCATCCCTTCTGAAGGAGTACACCTTCTTTCTCTTCATTAGAGTAGGTGCCCTTACTGATGCCGGTCCTTGAGGCCGATCAGTCTTTGGTTCGTCCTTTTCAGATAATGTCACATGTCTGGGAGGATTAGGTTCCCGAAAGGCTCCGGTCTCCATTTGTATGAAATCGGCGGTCGTAGCTTGACTGTTTGCTAACACGTCTTTAGACAGTTCTATCTCTCCCGTCTTATATTGCCTTTCGACCCAATCTTTGAAGACGAAACAGTCCTCAATGGCATGACCTATCACTCTGTGATAGGGGCAATATTTTGGGTCGTCGGTCATATTCGCTTCTTGCGGTCTCTTTGATTCGGCAGTTGTAGACCGTTTCTTAGGGCGTCGTTGAATATCTTATGGACTTTGTCCCTTTTGAAGGAATAGACCTTATCCAGTTTCTCTTTCAGAGACGATTCCTCTTTGGTGTATGTATCGGAGGGATTGGAGGCTAATCGCGGTCGTTTTTCGCGAAGGCGCCCCGCTTTTAGGTTGAAGGGGGTATCAGTTGGCTGCCTCCAGGTATCAATCCCTGGCCCATGAACCAAAATTTGATTCTGCTGTAATTGCAATCGGGCGACTTGGGTCGCGAGATCTGCTGCGACGTTTTGCCAATTCGTCGACCTTAGACTGTACCTTGGCTAACTTCTCATCCCTGTCCTGAAGCTGCCTCTGAAGCCATCGGAATAATGCTTGTTCTGTAGTTCCGGTTATGACAACCGGGTCATCCTTATTGCCTGAGCTCAACTCCGCAGGAATCCCGAGCTCTTTTGGCTTATCGGCCTGAGCGAGCTCTTCATCATTTAGACCGAGTTGACGTTGGGTAGCGTCCGCCGTATCATCACCCTGGCTGTGAAGCATAGGAGGGTTCGTTTCTTCATGTCCGACCATGTAGACAGTATAGACCATATATCCAGCCATCTCTTTATCTTTGGCGGCTGATTTTGAAGAGCGGTCTGGGCTTTGGAAATTCATAAATTTTAACATGGCCAGAGTCCTAGCCCTTTTGTTGGATCTGTATCTGAGCCGCTTCTGTCTCAGCTTCTTTGCCTTAAGTGCTGAGCAGGCTTCGGCTCTTCGGGAAGCCGCCATAGGCCGAGTGATGGAGAGCTTAGAGAAGATACCCAATCGAGCAGTTGTCAGGGGCGCCGCCGGAGCTTGCCCGAGATGCCTTGTTGCTTTGTTGGTGTTGATGGCCTTGCCCCCAGCTGGGGCCAAGGAAAGTCGTTCAAACACCGACTTGCGTTTGGGTTGGAGCGCCCTCGCGACCATGACATTCGGCCTTTTCCCCTTTGAGGCTGGTTTATCCATCACTGGGGCTTGCAGAGCAGGGACGTCGTTAGCTGGCACGAACAGAATAGAGCCAAATGGCAGCGGCGGCTCCTCCCACTGTCGCCCGAGACTGGTCGGAAGGACCGTCCCGGCGTCCATCTTCATCGTGTAAGAGATGAGAGTCGTGCTGAGAGCTGAGTTCATCCTTGGAGACATTGTTGAAAAGTGATTGCTTGAAAACCTGCATGAAAGAGCATTATTTTAGTATAAATATAAATATGTATATTGATTGAGTTCGCATGAACGTTTAACCCGAAATATGGGAGGAGAGATCGGTCCCACCGGACGTGCCAGAATCTGTAGAGTGTTTTTTTCTCACCCCATTGAGATGGGAATACGCGCGCGCTTGTCAGGCGTACTACAGATTCCCCCTACCTAGGATAAGCGAGGGTTTATTGATTGCGGGAATCCGAATCTCCGATAGCTGCGGACTAAGCTCCTCGCTTTTGGAGCGAGGGAACCTCCGATTAACGAGTTAAACTGGTCATGCGAACTCAATGTGCAGTGTGCGTGTGTTGTGTTTTGAAAGGGGTTTTGGATATATCGTGGGTCCCGCAGAGTTTTTACGGGGTCCCGCTATCCGGATAGCGGGCTGGGGGTCAAAGGGGCTAGCAGCCCTCTTGCGGGATGCGGGGCAGCGTCCCGTTAGAAATTTTTTCTAACGGGAACAGTGTTGTGGAGTATGTATGTGTGTGTGTGTATAAAGGGAAAGGGCATCCAAACCCGGCACGCGGGCGCTGGGCGCCGGCAGCAGAAGGGACTTGGTCCCTGCACTGGGAGCCGTGCTCCAAAAAAGAAATATTTATTATTTTGTATATGTATGTATATATATTTTTGAGGAGTTGAACTCCTAAGATATTTTGGAGCTGATGGAAGGGGCTTCTCTCTTGACCCATGGATCTTCCCCAAAATAGGGTCCTTGGAAGCGGGTCTCCTTCTTCCTGCTCTGTTGGCCAGATCTTGAAGAACAAGAAGTATGAGATTTAAAAAAATCTCTCCTTTTTGAGATCTAATGGAAGTTCTGAGTTCCCCTTTGTGGGTTTTGTAGTGAAAAACTATTTAGTTTTGGAAAAGGAAGTGTAAAATTCTTGATTTAATTCAAAAGAAAGAAGAGGTTTCAGAACCTTGAGAAAGGAGAAGATCACAGATCTTGATTTTTCTTAGGAGAGAGAAAAAGTTGTTGAGATATTTTCATTATCTTTGCCTTTATAGGCTATACATTTTACATATAGCCCCTTGGGTTTTACAAAATGGCATTTTGCCCATCCCATGCCTCATGTGCTTATTTTTTTTTGCAGATAAGCCAAGGGCTTTACAAAAATTTAGCTTTATGCCCATTCATGCATAAAAAAATTACATTAAAATTATTTATTACATGATTTTTATGTTGGCACGGGGGAGGCCGGCCGCTTCATGTTCGGGCTTGACTTGAGCATGGGCCCACTTGACCTGGGTTTGGGGTTGACTTTGACTTTGACTTGGTCAACCGGGGTGCAATTTTCGACCCCAACACCTCAAAGTTCTGATCACCACTTGTAGGTAACTGAATGCTCTCTTAAGTTCCATCTACCTCGATGAACCCACGTACTGCACCTTTCTTGGCTTGCTATTCTTCTTTGTGCAAGTGGTGTTCATCAAAGAAGACGTCCCAGTTTTGTATTACCTTATTGTTTGTGTAATCTCACGGCCGATATTCGAACCCGTCTCCACCATATCCGATGAAAGCGTATTTCCTAGACTTGGAGTCAAGGTTGCTCCTTTCCGCCTTATCAATCAAAGAATACGCAATGCAGCCAAATACTTTTATGTACGAATAATCAACCGGTTTATCAAACCAATTTTCTTCCAGAATGCCTTCATTAAGCGCACATGCCGGTCTTTTGTTGATCAAATACACAGCAGTATCGACCGCCGCCACTCATAGGAATTTAGGCATATCCGCATCCAAGGTCATGCTCCGCACTTGTTCTATGATCGTCCTGTTTATTTTTTCAGCGATACCATTCTGTTGTGGCATCTTTGATATCGTCTTCAACCAACGGATACTCTTCTGTGAGAAAAATGCCTCGAACTCCTGTGTATAATATTCCCCTCCATTATCAGAGTTAAGGCATTTTACTTTAGCCCATGTTTGATTCTCAACCTGCGTAATCTAGTGTTTGAAAATACCAAACACACCGGACTTCTTTTTCATCGCATACATCCATATTTTCCGGCTTGCATCGTCGATGAACGTCACGAAGTATCGATTACCTCCATAAGACTCCACCGAGACCAGACCCCATACGTCCATCTCCAGCTTCTTGGTCTTTTTAGCTACGCCTCCAATTTGAAATCTGAGCGCGTTTTGCTTCCCACAAATGCAACTCTCGCAAAACCCCCACTCCACCTTCTTCAGCCCGAAAGAAGCCTTCTATCCTGAAGAATTTTCATGTTCTCACTAAGGTGCCCCAATCTTTTATGCCACAACGATGTCTTCGAGTTTATCTCCGAACCCGTCACCAAACCAATCAAATCTCCGCTACTCCCAGTAAAGGAATATAACGAATCGCTCAACTTGCCGCAAGCAACCACCAACGACCCTTTGGTAATCTTCCACTGCGAATTCCCAAACGTCATAATAAATCCTTCATTGTCAAGCTGATTAGAAGAAATCAAGTTTTTCTTCAAATCTGGAACGTGACGAGCATTTTTCAATTTTATTTGACTAGTTCCTGATGGCTGTAAGATGATCGTTCCCTTTTCAATGATTATATACGGTTGACCGTTGCCTACCGTCACATGTCCAATATCACTTTGAACATACTTGCTGAAGTGATGCCGGTCCGGAGTGCAATGGAAGGATGCCCCCGAATTAAGAAACCAAGTATCTACCTTTGTATTCTCGTTTGCCGATAGACCGTCCTTATTCTCCCTTTTCATGTATAGACACAACTTTAGTTTCCTTCTCAACTGTCTTTTCATGTGATCCTTTCTTTTGGAGTTTACAGTCACTTTTCCTGTGACCCTTCTTTCCGCAATTCCAACATGCGTCTTGGATTTTTCCTTGGCTTTTAGACTTGCCTTTCTTCCCTTTCCTCCTTTCTATCGTTCTACCGCGATTCTCCGCTGCAAACGCAGAAGTTTCCGAACTCCCACTCACAACTTTTCTTCTCATCTCATCACTTAATATGCTGCTCACCGCATCATTAAATGTGAGTCTCTGAGATTGAGCTGCTTTCCGCCATTACCAAGTTTTCCGAACTCTCTGAGAACGAACATAGAAATAGAAGGGCTTGAATCTCATCTTCAAAATTAATTGAAACCGATTCGAGTTGGCTCGTCATGCTGTTGAATTCGTTCAAGTGTTCCGTCACCGAATCACTTTGCTCATCTTTATGTTGAAAAGCTTTTTCATTAAGAATATCTTATTTGATGTTGATGGCTTCTCATACAACTTTGCTAACGTCGTCATTAGTGCCATAATTGTCTTCTTTGAGATATTAAAGGCCACATACGGGGTCAACAACAACCGGATTGTCGTCAGGGCTTTTCTATCTAAAAAGTTCCACGCCTCATCGGCCATTTTCTCGAGCTTATTTCCAAGCAACGGAAGAAACATGTCCTTTTGATACAAGCAGTCCTTCATCTACTTGCGACACCAACCAACATTATGACCATTGAACTTTTCGATCCTCATCTTATCCACCGTCATCTTTCGTCTCTGTCGCAGTAAACCTGACTTCTCTCTTGATCTGAACCAACGTCCGATGATCTAAGAAAGTGGAAAGAGAACGTAGTTGTTGTTAGCCATCGTTGATCTAGATCGTAAATTTGAAGAATCCCAGATTTCTTAACGAAGCTATGATACCAGTTGGTGGGAGAAAATCGATGCACGTAACAATATTCGCGACAAACCAAATTACGCAACAACAACCACGCAATTAATCCACGAAAGATAAATAAATAAGTGCGAGAATAAAATAAGAAATACAAACCAGAGGCATAAGAAATTTGTTAACGGGATTCACCTACCGTATG
This sequence comes from Agapanthus africanus, assembly GCA_030015575.1. Lineage (NCBI taxonomy): Eukaryota > Viridiplantae > Streptophyta > Magnoliopsida > Asparagales > Amaryllidaceae > Agapanthus > Agapanthus africanus. The sequence continues at coordinate 792,143,609 of JASDDO010000022.1, read as the reverse complement.
GCTAGTCTCCGGTAGAGCGAAATCTGCAAACGTCTATTATTATCCTTGAATCAAGTTTACAAGCACCCTAGGAGATTCCTCTCAAATCTCTTTAAACTGGAACCCTATCAATACAATGATCTGATTCTCCGATTTTTGACCGCCATCAAAGAAATCCCTTTTCGGCCGTTGAATTTTGGCCGTAGGCACCTTGTGCACATTAATTTGGCCACATCACATTCATTAATTGGAGACCCTGTTGCATGATAATTCATGCATGTATATATATAGGTGATGGCTGCTTGCTTTTAGATAAGGTTAAACTTTAAATTAAGATTTAATTTAAAACTTCACCAAATCGAAACAGACCCTGTTCAAGCCCCCAAATCATGGCTTTGTATATTTTATTTGTTATTTGGTCTAGTAGATTAATTTAATTAATCTATGATATATATATCCATAGGCTTTTAAAGATAACTTGGAATTTAGATAGAGATTAATATAAATCCCTACATTCAATTCCAACTAACTTAATTCAAATTCATTGTAATCTGTAGGAAGATTCTTCACAACATAACACCTGTTTGGGGTGGAGTTGGGATAATTGGAGTTTATATTTAATTGAGGGTGGAATCTAAGCAAATTCTTGTTTGCAAGGCTCTACCTCCACCTTAACGTTTAACTTTGTTGGGGTATTTTGCATTGGAGTTATCTAAATCCAAAATGTTGTTTTGGAGTTATCTAAACTCCTAAATGGATATTTTATTCGCATCCTTTTGGAGTTTAGAAAACTTAGGTTGGATTGGCGTTTTCTAAACTCATGTTATCTCAATTTTGTAGTCAACATAAACAACGATTTGTAAACTCCAAAATGTAAGCTAATCGGGGCATGGTTAGGATTTTGGTACTAAGTTTAGATAACTTTATGAAATGAGAACTTACTTTATATCAACATGTTGTTTAGGGAGTAAACATAAATGACAGGAAAGGGTTGTTTGGTTGCTTATTGTTATGATGATATATGATGTAATGGACGGCTATGATGTATTATGTGTGCGTAGACACATATGGCCGGTGAAAAATCCAGAAGTCCCATCCCAACTGAGATACATAAGATACCATTTGGTCATGACAAGACATTAAAACTAATGCTACAGTTTTCACCTATTGATGGGTTGAGTTGTACTTCTGCAGGTGGTTATGTAAATACATAACTTGAATCTTACCTCTTGAAGAGCATGCACTTCTTGTGTTGTTTTTGTTGTTGTAATTCTGCCAGCCAGCAGCCTTCATAACATCTTTCTTCCATTTATGGCTTGATCCCTTTCGCCGCTGCCACCTAGTACACAAGATAGAAATCCCCACAAGAACCGACCAGATTTATGTGGTTCAAGTCATTTGACCAAAACCGGCCTAGATCCACAGGGAAAATCATGCATGAGGACTCCATGGCAACGAGGACGACTATAATTACTCACACGACTCACATTTCACTCTCTCACACTCATTTCCCCTCGCTTGCCTACTGGAGCTATGTTTATCTGTAGGCTATCCTATCTCTTATTCACACAAGTGATATCTACAGTGCTATAAACTGGGCATAGTTCATGTGGTAAGGATTTCTGCTCCATAGTGAGAGGTCAACAGTTTTGATTCCCAAATGGGGGCCACATCCAGAAAAAAAAGATATCTATAGTGCTCAAAAGCATTCCTTCATCTATTGGTAGCCCAAGTCCAGTCCCAGTTTTGAATTCTATCGATCATGCCTAGGTGTGCATACAGATTTGAGATACAATCCTAACAGAAGGTTGCAAATGAGACTTTGTCTTTTCTTTGATATATAATTTTATTTCCAGATAAGGCAGATAATTGATTCCCTTATTTCTTTTCCATCATTCCTGTGCTCAACGAGACCTGGCTTAGGGGTAAAGGGGTTTGGGGTGGTTTTTGAGAAGCTCGACACTGAAGTTCCATAACTATCAACCCTTGTGCAACACTGGTGCTTCTGTTAGATATATTTTGTCATGATATTAAATGTAAAAATATTCAATGGACTTGATATTATAGAGGAACCTTCTATATGGCTGCAAGCCATATATGACAAGTCCATTTGCTGGATTACCTCATTCAACTGTAGTAGTCTGAAAAATGTCTTGTAAATTATGCCCAGTCAAGCATGTTCATAAATTTGTGTCAAGCAATTTAGCCTTAATGATTTTGATATTTTTTCTTTACAACATATACCGAAGCTTTATGCCAGTGTTTATTGATGGTTTTTCTTTTCCTGTTAGAGTTCTCTAATGCAGATAATGAGCCATTGACATTGTGATGCCATTTTGTTATTCATCTGAATCTAGAAGAAACTGATATGTGATAATTATCTCAACGTGTCAAACTTGTCTTTCAGGGAATGCTCAAGTCAAAGAGCAGGCAGATGCACCAGAGAAAACATTGAATTTTACTCCTGGCAATACGGCCTCCTTCGAAAAAGATTCTGTAAGTACAGCTATTCTTTGTCAGGCATACAACTTGATATAAGGAACCTTGTCATACTTCATACATTGCAAGATTTCTTTCGAGTGAATTATATGACACCAATGCTAAATTTCTTGGATAGATCCCTCTGTCATCTAGTTTTCTTCTTCCTCTTAAACTTATCCTTTTTTCCACTTGCTTTCATTCCTGTGAATTCTTGTGCATTGACTTCTGAAGACAGATTCTAACAACTTTATGTGTTCAAATTCCTAGTTTAATCCCGAGTTCAGGCGTGGCTCTTCCAAGGATGCCATCAAAACACCAATAAAATCACTGGTAAATAAAGAGTTGCCAAAAGAAATGGAGAGCAGACGGTCCTCAACAAGTGTGGTTGCACGATTGATGGGTATAAATGCACTGCCTTCTCCAGTCAATAAACATGATAAAGAAAGAGGAATTAGTTACCAAAAGACCTTAGAGGCGTATCCCCTTCACATGAGCAACAATGGGTATCAGCAATGTAAAGATGTATTCGAAGTCATGGAAATGCCAAAGTTCCAGAGACAAATTAATAAGCCAATTCACAAAGGAATATCAAACTTGGAACAAAGTGGGACTGACTTGGCTTTTACAGAACAGAAGTTCGGGGATGCAACCCATCTGTTGAGCGGCGATGAGTTTCATTACTGCAAGGAATATGATGATTCGTCTGATGACCTAGATTCCACAGAAGACCGCTGCGTGAAATTTCTCCACGAACCTAGGCCGGTATTCAAAAAGCCTCTCCATGATCTGAACTGTTCTCATCTCTCTCCACATGAAAGACACTTCACGATTCTGAAACCTTCAATAGTTGCCAAGTCCGATAATGAATTAAGTAGTAGATTCAAAAGAAATAATGGAAGGCAATCTAAATCGGTCACTGGTGATATAAATTTGAGTAGCAAACCTTTGTCTAACCTTGTAAGTCATTCTGTCAAAGATCATATCTCAGAACCATTGTATGAAGAGAAAAATAAAGGAAACTTTCTTCCTAATCCAATTGTTATTCTGAAACCAAATCTGAAGGAGGTCTGGGGCCCGGCATGGTCTGCACCTTTAGCGAGATCCCCTGAAAATGATCCATATCACCTCAGAAGGCAAGAAACAATTTCAATGTCCAGGAGATCTGAGATTTACGATGCAGAAATTGAATGGCACAGGCTATCTGATATTTCGGATCTTATGGGTAATAGGGCAAAGAGGTGTAGAGAAATTGCTATAGATATTACTAAAAATTTGAGAGCTTCTGGAAGTAGCAGAAGTAAAATGATACCTGCCTCGAAAAACAATGGGTACATCAGCGATGAAAGCTCACATGACATGACAGGCACAGAAATTTTGACTTCATTAAACTCCCATAGCAATAGGCTTAGCACCTTATCTTATTATTCAACTAAATCTTCAGTTAGCAAGGAGGCCAGAAAATGCCTGTATGAACGGTGGAAGATGATGCAACAAATTCATGAGGTGGGACCTGTCAGTAAGGAATCCGGTCGTTTAGGAGAAATGCTTATATCTAATCGAGAGATACCAAGAACTACTCTGAATAAAAAAGTTGTAGAGAGAGTTTCAGGTGAAAAGGCGGTTAGAGATGAGGCAGCAAGATATAAAGACAGGTGGTTCGGAAATTTATCGAGGTCAAGATCTCTTTCAGCGCCATATTCGGTGTATGAAAACCATAGAAGTTATTTCCCGAATGTGCTCAGTAAGTTCCCATATGATTTATTAGATAGAAATGATAACCAAAAAAGAAGATCTTCGATACAAATCTCAAACTATCATCATCATAGGGCTCGATTTTATTCTGGAGGAGAGGAAAGAGAGATGTCCGAACGGGAAATTCATGTGAATTCTGAAGAATTGCATGATATAAATAATGCGAGACGTCTTGGTGCAGAGGTTTGCATAAATACTGAACTCTCTAACAATTCTGTTGCTGGTAGAGGCCATGAAGCTGGCAACTTAGCTCCCCAATGTATAGATGCAAAATTCCCTGTCATAGTTGAGGACCAGCAGGTACAGCAGACCCCAGAATTGGCAGTGCAAGTGAATGATGGAGAGTTTTATGAGGCTGATCCAAACCGTTCAGCAAGAAAGGTCAGCTTTGACATTAATATGGTTCTTTTATTTTCTTTCTTAATTATTTATCAAAATTTGGTGCACAGTAGGCAAAGGTAAATTTACAAAGCAGTATGAACTGTAAGAAACCTTGCTCCATTTTCTCTTTAGAACTTGCCTGTATGAATAGTTTGCTTTCAGTTTACTTTCATGGATGCAGATCGCTAAAAACATTTACTTCTTGTTGATTGATATTTGAAGTAGAACCTGCAAGCTTGTGTCCTTATGCTCTACTGCTTCTGTGCTAATTGTTGAGAAACATCACTAGACATCCATTTCCTTCACCGGCACAAGGTTCATTTTTAGAACAACAGGCAACATGTCGGCATGCCTTGTTCCTATATTTTCCTTGGTCTATTGGCTTTGTTCTTATATATTTCTATTCTGCTATGGGTTCAACCTCTAATAACTGCGTTGTTTCTCTACTCCAAAATGGTATCTTTGAATCCAATCAATATTGGAAAATATTTCCATATGGCTTCTAACCGGGAACTTTCTTGTGTCCTATCTGAGAATTCACATGTGGATAAGTGTAATAATTAATTGGAAATTCATGGTTGAGTGTCCATGGAACAGTGCATAAGGAGATGCATTTGTAGGCTATTAGGAGTTACTTGACAAATGATAAATATAGACATGTTTTCATCAATTCCAAATTGTTTCTTTCCATATCATTAGGCTCATTATATAGGTCCATTTTGTGCTTGCTTACTTCAGCTTTTATATTGTTTATCTGATCACCCTTTCATGGTTTGTTCTACTCTTTTTTATTACATCGGTATTGATGTGGAACTGATGCGCTAAGAGGCCTTCGAAATGACATTAGATCTATTATTCTATGATATGCGGCAAAATTTGCCTAGCCAAAAATAGCCATGACCATCGTCGACCCACATACACATATCATCCCACTTATACTCATCTTTGACACATACAAATAGAGCCATCTCTACCAATTTGACTGATTTAGACAATATTATGTGTGTTCTGTGATGCCTTGACTCGACAAAATTTTTGACTTTAATTGCTCGTTTTTTTTTTGCACTTGACAAAAATTATGACATTAATTGCTCATTAATTTTGACTTATATAGGTTCTTTAGATATGAAAACGAAGTATAACACATGCATGCACACATAGAGGGCTTGACAACAGCCTTCATGCAAATTTATATTTAGATTGATAACTTCACCCCAAAACTTAGGTAGTTCCATATATCAACCCCTAAATTTTATACTATCACATATCCTTAGAGTTTTCCATTATTTAAATAAACTCATGTTCTATTATCAAATTAACTTGATGTCATGGCCAAACTAGTTACAGTTGGGTTAATTGTTTAGATCGACAGCCCTCTTGAAAACTACCCATGGGCGCAAGCCATGGTTTGGTGTTCAACCACTTTTGATCAATATCTATAAGGGACGATCCAAATTCCGAAATAACATTAGGAAATCTCGATTTTGGATTTATTCAATCTTGAATTATGCGCCAGTGGGGGAGAGGTGGACGACGCTTCAGTTAGCGGAGAGTCTTAAGTTAGATCAACCTGTAGATTTAATGAAGGCAAGTTTTATTTTATCTAATGTAATTTATAATTTGTTGATGAAAATTTGCAGGTTATTTACAATTATAAGGGAAAAATGGTTATTGCTGTTATACCATCAAATTCTAAAGGTTACTACTACTCAGACTGGTAATATTCTTTATTGGTTTGTATAACCAGAGGGAGATTCAAAAAACTTAATGAGTTTTAGAGGTGATATATGAAAGTATGAAGTTTATATGGTGATATATCATATATGGGGATAGCTAAGTTTTGGATGCGACATGAAAGCCCCTATTTTATTTCTTCACCTCCTCTAATCATATCAAAATGCTGCAAATTGGTGTAATTCATGGTGGGGAAGGTGCTAACTTCGACATATACTAAAAAAAAAAAATTCGACATATACATAATCACGCGCACCAGATCCTTAACTACATAATGTTGGATCCAATATCCAAACCCATTCTTTAAGTTAATAAAGGATTGAATATTGAATTCAAACCCAACATAAAACCACCAAACCATAACCTAGAACTTCCGCCTCTCTCTATCGTTCTCTCATCTCAGCCCCGAACCATACAACTTGAAAGGGTACTTCTTTGCCCACACTCCACATTCCCCATCTTGCATCAAATCCCTAATTCACTACTTTAATTTACATGCAAGCCAAAGCACGTGAATTGAAAAATTAGGAACTTAATACTCAAACCAAATAACCTCAATTGAGATTGCAATTTCATCGATATTTTTACGAATCATATTGTTATTATCTGGATAGCGATTTAAAATTCCAAATTAGATCAAGTCTTCCTACTTATGGCTACATAAAAGGTTTTCTTAGCGCTTTAATGAACACTAGCTTTTCCCCCATATACAAATAAAATGGCGAATTTGAGAAAATTAGAGCGAATCTAACTCTGACTAGCATATATGTACTATCTGAAGGGATCATCTACAATTTTTTTGCTAAATAAGCAATAACATATCTTTAGATGATTTTCCATAGCATCTCATGCTGGCTTTGTCACACTATGCAACTATTTCTAGGATTAAATAACAATATTGTAAACCACATACTCGTTTTCTATTTGTTCGGTCAACGACTAGTGTATAACCGGATTACTCGGTGATTAATCGTTTTACGAAACTTATGCGGTCATATATATATATATATATATATATATATATATATATATATATATAGAAGTGCTCTATTGCAAACCGGTCCGCGTTTTTTTAAAAATGGGAACTCTCGGTTTACGGCATATTTTAACGATCTGAGCCGTTCAAGTTGATCACCCTACCCTTAAATATATGTGTATGAAAAATCAAAGGATTTGAAAACCTCTAACTTATCCATCGATGGGTATCGATGGGTGCAAAAATAAACTTCTTTTGATAATACAATATAAACTTCATCCGATGCATAGATCCAGTCTTCAAATTTTTTGATTTTTCATACACATATATTTGAGGGTAGGATGATAATCTTGAACGGCTCGGATCGTTAAAACATGTCGTAGAGAGAGAGTTCCTGTTTTAAAAAAACACGGACCGGTTTGCAATAGACCAATCCGATATATATATATATATATATATATATATATATATATAAAAGAAAAATATAAACATATAGCAAACAAATGGGGATATGGGGGTTGGGCTTGGTTGTAGAAATGGGGAGGGGTTTGGGTTGCGGGTTGCATAATTAAAATGGCGTTTTGTGTTAATAGGTTAATTAATAGAATATTGGGCCGGCTTTGGTTTCTTGTTTTTGGGCCTAAATTTATATGTACAGAAGCTTGGACCATGTAATCGGGCCGATTACACGTTTAATGGATTGATTAATCACCGGTTAAAGCGAATAATCGCTATGTCCAAATAATTAACCGAGTAGTTGATTTTCCGTTCGTTTGGAGATTGAGTACGTGTACTCAACCGTATAATCGGCCGAGTAATCCATTTTTTACAACATGGTCATCATTACAACAAATTCGTAGAATTAATTAGAGTTTATTAAAACAAATTTTACTACTACTTAGATTCATTTAATGTTCATTTGCATCAGGATCACGAAGTGTCTATATATTGTTGTCAAATAAAACAATTTTGTCTCCTAGAAACCACACCAGCTTTCCCCAACTATTTTCGATAGGAATTTCATCTTCTTTTCCCTTCTTATGAGACCATATGACATTTTGTACATTATTTCCAAACTATGAAGCATGGGAATTGTCACGCCCCGCTTCCCAGAGTACGCTAAGATAGGCACGTGACAGAGCCAATCATGCTATCTGTGGATAGGAAAAATCCCTCCACAGTCACATTACGGCTGTAGAGATATCAAGAACAAGAATAAACTATCTAACACATGTCCATAAGCCAGAATAAACGAGTCAAGAATAAAATAACGCGGAAGCAAAAGATCCAATACAAGGATAAACCGGAATGTACGTCCCATAATGCAGGCTCACATCAGGAATGAGAATGCATAAATAAACCAAAATACTAACAGGTCCTTACTGCTCGGCCTGCTGACAGAAATACTCCTGTTCGGCCTGCAGTAAAGGTAAAGAATCTGGGCCATGCAAAACTCAGACGTCGGTACGTCATAATATCAAGCAATAATATAAACAGGGGATAGCAAGACATGCATGTATGAGTATGAACGGTAAAACAGGTATAACGGTAATATAAAATAAGGACAGTGAAGGGTAAGGCATAAGTGATGTGCAATGAGTAATCTAGACTGGACTACTGAGTTAACTATTCTCAAGTTTTTGAAATCAATTTGATGAATTATCGATGTAACTCAATAGTATCCCGTGCGTGCCCGGGACCACGGTCAAAGACTCTCGGGCTGAATCCGAGACGTGCCGCAAGGCAGTAAAAGATAGTATGTAACGACGAATGATGTCAGCAGCATCATCTCGGGGTTGGTCTAGCCCGTAAGACTGATCAGTAAAGATATCGAACTGTCGAGTTACAGGTCAGGTTTTCATCATTGATTTCCCCATACCCCAAGTTATGTGTTCAAGTCAGATATTGATAAATCTGGAGCTAATGCCAAACAAACCCTGGCACGTCCCGTTTCCCAGAGTACGCTAAGATAGGCATGTGACAGAGCCAACCATGCTACCAGTGGATAGGAAAAATCCCTCCACAGTCACATTACGGCTGTAGAGATATCAAGAACAAGAATAAACTATCTAACACATATCCGTAAACCAGAATAAACGAGTCAAGAATAAAATAATGCGGAAGTAAAAGATCCAATACAAGAATAAACTGGAATGTACGTCCCATAATGCGGGCTCGCAGGAATAGACATAGGAAATGGTATATTCGTAGAACACAGTTATATTATTTATCCATACATTTAATTTAAATTCATTAGACACAAATATAATAAAGTACGAGAAGAAACATGCACTGACATAACTTTTAAAAGCGCAATACAAATAAAATCAAGGCTTCAACTTTCATCCGTAACCATAAGATTTTGTGAGCACACAATTATAGATATATACAACTAAAAGTAAAACGCACAAGAATTACGATCCATAAGTGTTAGACTGTCAATCCTTCTTAATTAGACCCGACTTCCACAAACTTGACCTCATCATTTGCATCAATTTGAAACATTACTCCTAACTCTTGTACACTAGGAGAGATTTGAAATATTTAATATTCTCGTATCTTCGAATGTATCAAAGTTGTCGACACCTATATCCCACAATCTTATTTCTCAACCCTATGCACTAAGTAGAAGTATCAGCCATGACCAATTTGCGGTGACATGGTACAAACATGTCGGATGGCATATCGTAGTGTCGGTGTGTTCTATCTGTGCCAAAAATGGACACAACAAGCATATAGGTGTCGATGTTTTCTAGGTTGTAGACCTCGGTTAATATGTTTGATATATCGAGCAATATATAATTTTTATAGCCGTGCGTCTATGATATGGTCAAAAATATCAGTTGTATTGTTTGGTGGATAAATTAAAGATATTTTTTTGGATATTCACAGCTGTATCATCAGGTAGAGTTTGTTATCATCTTATCATTTAAGGGTGCATCTCCTCAGAATTGCAAGTCATGTCCCCACATATTCACACCGGTGTCCATGCTAGCTTTTTTTCAAGAGGCCTGAAGCCACATTACCTAAAACCAAATGAAAACAGCATGCAGATGTTTTGCAAAAGGACATTCTTACAGCACCTCTCAGAATATTTTTGCAACTTCAATCCATTTTCCCAGTGACACAAGTTGAAGAGTGTTTCTCCAAGTAACTGAGTCATATATGGAATGAGCAGATAATCCTTTTTAGTTGTACATCTACTCCAAACTTGTTCTTTTTCAACCTAAAATATTTCATGCTTAAAGCTTTGTGCTGTTTTTCTAATAGTCGCGCTTATGCTATGTGCTTTACCTTATCTATTATTAACTTGACGTTTGTGCACTTAACTACGTATTTATTTACTTCCAAATTCAGGAAATCTCAGATGGTAATCTTGAAATCAATTCCTCCTCTTCCGACAATGACATATCAGAATCACCTTCCCCCACAACCGTAGGCGCCATTGAGGATGTACCAAGCCCTGTCTCAGTTTTAGAGCTGCCTCCGTCTGAAGAGGACAAGCCAAGTTCAGAATGCTTTCAACAGATCAATTCAGCCCTCAAAGGTAAGCGAAACTGCCAAAAAAGAAGCAATTAATTCTTTTTCACTAGGGAGTTGCTCGCAGATAACTTATTACATATTCGATGAAGAATTACGAATGCAGATTAATCTCCTTAAGTCAGAGTCAAGAGGAACAGATGCTCGTGACTTGGAACTTCTTATTTATAGTGACGAGGATATCGGAGGAGAGATACTAGAAGCATTTAAAGATGATGAAGATAGAGACTTCTCATACCTACTCGATGTGCTCATTGATTCAGGCGTGAATCCTACCAGTGCAAATGGACCTTTTTATGGCGAAGAAGTGTTTGAAAAGCTTGAAAAGAAGTATGTTTTGCTATCGTCATGGTTGAGATCAGAGAGAAAGCTCTTGTTTGATCTAATAAGTTCTATTCTGGCTGATATCATGAAATTGATGAAGTGTTGTCTCACTTGGGCCCGCGAGGGTCTCGTTGAAGAGGTGTGGCAAATGGTGGTCAAGCAAAGGAATTTCATGAGCAACAAACTCGAGGATAAACACTTGTTGGATACAAAATGGTTAGATCTAGAAGATGATGTGAATATTATTGGAATGGAGTTAGAAAGGATGGTAATTGATGATCTCATTGAAGAGCTGCTTTATCCGTTGATCTAAGGCTTTTAAAAATGGGCTCGGAGGTAGAAACAGCAAGGAAACTCCACTACATTTGTAGTGTTGAGTTTTATCAGATCCATTCAAATCTGTGCTCAGTGGCTCTGTAGTTTTGTCTAAATCATGAGGAACAAGATGAATCTAAATGTTTTACTGATGTAGGTAAGTTCTTTTTGCGAACAGGCATTTGGAGCATACCGTATAGGTATGTTTTTAATTGGTTTACATATAGATATTGTACATTGTATATTCTGAGCCCCCCCTGCACGTGCGCGTGCGCTGAGTGCCGCATCCCTTAATCATGCATGTTAAGCATATTACTTTAATGAGCTCTCAATATAGATAAAGGTCTATTATACCGTGATATGTCTAAATAAATTACTAAATTTACGAAATTGCTAATCTTTTGTGTTAAGAAGATTGATATAGGTTTGTTGAATATTCAAGAAACTAGTGCTCTTTCGAAGCTAATTCAAGAAATGCAGTTGCAGGTTATGCTTAAAATGGGTTGGAATCTCTTGCAAATTATAATTCCATAGATGTCTAAACTAGAAATTTGTTGTCTTCTGTCAAATGAAATTATGAATACACATGGGCGCGTGTGTCACTTTATGATGCTTTCCATTAAAGAGGAGTTATTAACTCCTTTTCGAGTGGGTTTGCATAAAGAAAAAAGTGTGGGCTATTTTTTGTTTTTGAGTTTGAAACTTGCGGAATACTTATTTGTATGAAGTTTGCAAGCCTAAATATCAAACTGAATGCCCCAGCCAGATGTCCTGCATGTAAATATTTCCCATATATGAAGCGGGGGGGGGGGGGACCCAATTATACCATATAAAACCCACAAATATATATGCATGTATTGATATTGTTACATCATCAATGCAGGCTTCAGCATATTTCCCTATACATTTAAGTTGACTACATCCCCAGGGGAAAGGACCATCCATAACACAACTTTGGCAAAAAAGACTATCCATAACACAATCATAAATGGAAACAATCTAGTTTCCATATATCCAAGCATAAAGCTTCTATTATGAGGTGCATGATTAATAACTGTACCAATTAGCCTGACATTTGTATAAGTAGCCACACTGGTGACCAAACATTACGGTAAAGAAGGAAGAGACGGGCATATTTCTTTACTTTTGCGAATCCTTAACATAACTCATTTTCCTTCTCTGAAACAAAATTCAGATTCCTTCTTTTGCTCTTTTGTGCTCCTCACACTCACTATAAATCTTACTTTGTTCACTTCAGCCCCATATGGCCAGGCGTCAGACATGCGCATACTGTTAGACAAGAGGGAGTACCATTCAATGCTCTTTTTATTCTGTTATTTCTTCTTTCTATACCCTACGAATACTCAATAAGGAAAAGAAAATTAGGCTTGGGGGTATGAAACCTAATCTTTTTCTCCCCTCTATCCACTGGCCACCAAGGACCACCATGACACTTTGACAACCACCAACAATCGAAAAAAGTTAACAGTTTTCAGAATTTTTGGGGGGTTCTCTATCTTTTGTTTTTTACACTAATTAATATATATTACTTACAAGTTTATGGCTTTCTTCTTACTATAGTGGAAATATTATTAGGGTTAAAATTTGGATTTTCAATTTGGATTCTAGTTACTCAATTAATTCCATGGTTTGTAGCTTGTTTTTCAAATATTAGTTTCCTGAATAATTTGTTGTTTCAATGGTTTGGTTTTCGACATCTTGTTTATTAAATGCTTTTGTGGCTTTTATCTACTAATTGTTGGAATGAGTCATGATATACATATTATTGGTCTTTACATTTTATTTCAAAATAAAAAATAGTATTTTTTATATTTATTGCCTCACTTTGCTGAGTTGCTCAGGAGGTCACCTTTTTTGCCTCCTTTCACCTAAGGTGATACAGGACCTTGCCTTCGTATTTTTTCCTTTCATCTATGAAACTTTGGCGTCACTAGAGGTGGCCAGTTTAATTTGAAGGAACATCCTACTCAATTCCCTAATAATAAAGGCCATCACCAAAAAGCCATAGTTTCCTTGTGTTAGTTTGGTTTAGTTAAATCTTTCAACATGTAATGATATATGTTTCTCAAAAGAAATAAAGGTTTCAATATGTAGCTATGATATAGATAAAGTTTTGAATTGCTGCTGATTAAAATTGCTTTATCAGGCTTTTAAAAATATTGTAATTTGTTAGATTTTTGTCAAGAAAACTGTACTTTCTTGGTATTCCAGGATATCATGGGTGACGCATGATTGGATTCGTGTTGGTAATATGTTTTGTAGAAAAGACATTAGTTTGCAGGTCAAAGTTTCAAACCCAGTCAAGCCTGGGAGTGAGTAGGTACGGCTACATTGCCACTCATGGTTCGAAAAGCATCTCCAGTATCTGAAGTGTTCTTTCAGCTCTGCACACAAAATCCACATTGCTATTATTAAAACACAGCTCAATTTTATTCAGGCAGAGATGAAAAGGGGATGTTCAAACCAGAAATTCTTGTGAATTGGGAAGAGACAGGTTTCATGTGATCCAGCTTGATTAAGAGGTTTGCATGGTTCCTGAATACTCGACTCTTTTCCAGGCAGGGCAACGAATCTGGCAGTTCCCGGTGTAAAGATGCGAAATTCTGCTAATCATTGATGATGATCCAATGCAATGATGCAAAAATTTTCTGACAGTTGATGATAAGCAGGTGCAGCAGTTTTGACAGATGGAGAGTTTTCTGCCGCTGATACATACTGTTCAGCAAGAAAGGTTAGCTTTTGCTTCAACAAAGTTCATTGATTTGTTTTTGTTCCTAACTGTAGGGCAAAGTTTTGTACAATTTCGCCATGTAGTCAACTAGTTCGTCTTGAAGATAAATAAGTCATAACTAAGTGAGCTTAACACGATTGTGCCATCAGAAATAGCATGCACAACATCATGATTATCTTGTACAGTTGAACTTGTGACTAAACTCCTTATCACAACTCTCGCACCCATTTGGTGGCATAAGAGGTTATCCTGAGTTAGATGTTTCTTTGTTCTTTATGTACCATCCTGTTGCAACTTTCTTGGGATTGACCCTCATTCCTCTTGCTAGATAGCTAAAAGCTTTATCCATGTGTAGTGGCATTCATATATTTCTTCAACTATTGTAACTATAGACAATCTGAACTTTTTGTCAAGCTCGATTCTCTTCATTCATCTATATTTGCCAGCCCTAGCAAGTAAATCTGGAGCTTCTTGAGTCCATTCACTATCCTAGCAACTATCTACAAAGTGAGATGGAAGCGGTCGGGACTAGAACAGAATGTATTTTGTTATATATACAGATTGGACTATCTTTTGTTTGAGGGATTAGACAAATTTTCATGAACTGAATCCAAATCCTGTTAGAATATCTGCTACAAGGTATTAGTTACTAATAATAATTACCACTATCATTATTTAAACAGTTTTCAATGAAATAGAGTCCCAACGAAGACTTGATGGTTTTATGACTAAAAATTGACCTAATGTCAGCCCCTGATGATGATTTAGTTTTTGAGGAGCATATGTTGCCCAACTAAGAATTTGTTCAGTGCATTGCACTAGGTTACATGTGTATACCACTGTATAAAAAGCAAACAAATAGAAATACCATGGGTACCTCTTCTAGCATCATCCATATGCATGCTTCAGCATATTTTCCAGAAATCTTAACTATAACCCCATGAGATTTACTATATCCACATCACATGCGATACATGGAAACAAACAAACAAAAACTATATTCAAATCTACATATTAGATTCATAAAGTTTTGATGCATGCACAATAAATTTAGCATAGCCAATCCTAAATGCTTAGAATAGAAGCTTCTTGTAGCTGTTTCAATTTTTAAACAATGTATCAGCTAGCTGCAAATTGATGAATTATATGTAAACAAACAAATAGCCATATCCAATATATTTGATACACGTCCCTAACATTTTTATGCACCTTTCAAGAAATGTACCAATAAGCTACACATTCCTATAAATACTTATACTGTTGATGACAAGGGCATCATACTGAGCTCTTCTTAATCCCGAACATTACTAAATTTAAGCTTTGTTTCTCTATTGTGTTGGCTTTTGCTGTGATATTTCTGGTGTTCTCTCTTGGCTCAGCACGACGCCTTGGGTTGGGTGAGGGAGGATACTATTCACGGCTGCCGAGGGGGATGATTATACCTCCCTCGGGTCCTTCCAATAAGGGAATTATTCCACTGCCTGGCTTGGTTCAGTGAGTACTATTCACAACTGCCGAAGGGGGCCAATACCTTCCCCAGGTCTAGGCCGTCCGGCGCATCCGCCTGCTTTCACCAAGGTGGATACTTTTCATGACCGCCGAGGGGGCTTATACCTCCCTCAGGTCCTTCGCATCCGTCAAGATTGGACAGATACTATTCACGACTGTGGAAGGGACCTATACCTCCCTCGGGTCCTTCACATCCTCCTGCCTCAGATGAAGGCGGATACTATTCACTGCTGCCCAATTAAGGCAACAATTGTTACTCCCATTGGTCCTTCTGGCAGGTGAAATTATTGTAACATTTTAGAAGATAAAATATTATTTTTGGGAATTTAAATAATTAAATAATAAATATTAGGGATATTTTAAAAGTATGGATATTAGTATTAATGAAAATGTATAATTATATACTGATAATCTGGAAAATAATTGGGAAATTAATAAGAATTATTGATTTGAAGGTATTTATGTGATTTGGGCATTTTATGAATTATTATACAATTATTTGTAAATGGGTTATTTACTATACTCGATTAGTATTTCACTAATTTTGCATTAATCATGTTTATGCACATGACATGCAATAAAGCATGTTGCATACACTTGTTACATTTTATTTGATATGCACCATGGTTTCTCCTCTTTAAAATGATTTTTGTTTTAAACATATAAAAAAATGAAAGGAAATAAAGGGAAGATATTTGTGTAGAGAGAAAGAGTGGGATCTTGATGCATGGCATGGGAGAGAGAGAGAGAGAGGAAGAGAGAAGCTTCTACACACATGGCTCTTTGTTTTATTTTCCTCATCTCTCTCATCTTCATCCTCTTCATCTCATTTCTCTACTTCCTCCACCTCCTCTACCATCCTCAGTCACCCAAAAAACTTAGCTAAAACCACATACTCCCTTCACAAAAACCTCTCAAAATCTCACTACAAACCCCATGGTGGAATCAAGATTGGATTTTGAGCACTTGGGATCATCTAGGGTTTTTCCTTAGTTGCTAAATGAGATAATTCCTACACCTTTAGTTAAGTTAGTAGTGTGTAATATATTCTAGTATGGTTTAGAGTTAAGAAATAAAGGTTTAGTGATCTTTGAATATTCCAAGTTGAGGTTTAGGTGATCTTCTGAGTTGAAAAGGTGTAATTGAGATGCACTAATGACCACAACCCTTATAGTGTTAGTATTATGGACAAGACCTGAGATTAAAACCCCAAGACTTGAACTTTAGATTTACAGATATCGGGTTTTGTGGGAATTGTGATGTGTTATTGAAAATCTGCTATAACCCGAGGATCCTGAAAATTAATTAGCGATTACTATGAGATGTGCATACCACCTAGAAGCCACCTTATGAACCCGAGACCCCATCCCTCTTTTTGGGCCGCAGATTTAATGGTTGTGGCCGCAATTTGCGGCCACATTTGAGAGTTAGGCTTAGGTGTTTGGTCCATGGCTCCCTTATCCTTTAATTAGACCTATCCTATATGCTAAATGTCCTAATTTGACCCTAGGCAAAATCTGGAGGTGTTTTTCTCGAGCTGCTGTTTTGGTTTTGCGACTTTTTAAGACCTGGATTTTGGTATTTGGGTTTTGAATCTGTGGTTTGCCGTTTGTACGTCAACATCGAGGATTTGTTTGGCTAGTCTTGCATGCGTAGGCCGTAGGTTCTAACCTATGTGCGCTTAGTATACCGTTTCGGTTTTCTCGTGTTGATTCTTATTTACGATACGACGTATTTGAAATGTAGGTACCTTCGTGTGGACTTCGGAACGAAAAGGAGAGCGTGGTGTCATCGACTTTGGCAAGCGAGAATCGAGGTGAGTAGATATATATCTACGGGGAAATTTGGATGGATGGCGTATAGCAACCTGCAATTCATAAATTATGATGCGTATATTATTATACGCGTTAATGAGAGATACGGATACTTAGCAAGTAGGGCTCCAGAAGACACTAGGTTAGAATAGGCATATTTGTAGGTAGTGCTTATCCTTAGACTATTTTTTTTAGTCGAGACCCGTTAGTTTATATTGTTGCGTGCACACACACGTGTTATGATACACACACACACACACACGTGTTATGATATATATATATATATATATATATATATATATATATATCATAACACGTGTGTGCGCGCGCAACAATATCAACGCATCCATACACATACACACATGCATATACTTATGAGATGAGGATGCTATTTGTTAATGGATGTGAGTCGATATGATCAGGCATGATACCGTGAGATTATATTTTGTGATGAGTCGAGACACCGTTTGTGATATGATATTATAAGGATCGTTGGACGATATTTATGCAAGCATGTGATGACATGTGACTCGATAATATAATTGATTGTACGGGACCTTAGATCCGTACCCGTGATATTGACATAGTACGATAAATGATACTCTTTCTGTGTGTGTGTGTGTGTGACCCGTACCCGCGATTTTGAGGATGCCGTACGATAGATATTACCGTACGGGGTATATATGATTGATCTGCACTCTTGACTCGAGAATACCGTACGATAGATATTACCGTACGTGATGATATGAGGCTGGATCGCCGGCTGCTAGATATATCGATTCGGATACGTATAGTCTTCCACTACTTGACCCAGGTTTTAGTTTAGTTTTTAGTTGGTTTCTTAAATTATTAAGTAGATGTTAGAGTATAGTCGAGTCATATTTATTTTCAAAACTAGCGAATCGTGGGTATTTTCAAGTGGGTAACCGAGGAATACTACGGATTTTTAAAATGGTATTCATTCTTCAAAATACCGTAGCTCCTACTTTTCTAAAGATAACGATTCGTGCTATTTCCAACACTATCACTGTATGGATCGTATACAGATTTATATTTATAATGTTGCATCATTGCTTATTCCTGTCATTCATTGCATTGTTGATTAAATGTGTTTCCTTTAGCTATTATGATCTCGTCTGTTAGGACACCAGCATTATTACCGAAAATGCGTATGCTGCACGTACACTTGCTTGCCGGCTCACACACATCATCATCGGTAATTGCCATGCACGTACACACTAGAGAAGCTTTACTCCATTCATATAAATATGATAATCTGGAGAAGTAGCATTGTTTTATATTCATAATCTTAAATGCTAGTGTAGAGTATTTCTTATTTAGGATACCGCATGCATTTGCATCCATACATTCTAGTTATACACTGATCATTGGTTTTATGTCGGTATTTATTCTCTCCCTGTATACTCATAGGTTATGATTCCGTTGGAGATTTCTGTATTCATGTTATTTCTGGGTTTGGGGAAACCGCTAGTGATATTTATGAACTCATGATTTTAATTTCAAAAGGAAAATGCGGTTTCTCGTGATATGATGTAAGTAGCGTCCACTATGAGTTTTCTCGGTTCCTGAGCCACGTGTGTACACATACCCGATTCTAAGAGGGGGATGCACCGTCTGCGGGTACATGGTGGACCCGGTGAGGTATCCTGGGGCAAGATGGACGTATTGAGTAGGTATTGAGTCCAGCAGGGAAGCACTACCGACCGGTCATATCTGACACGGCGGACACCCGGAGGATACCGACCGTAGTCGTGCGATCAGATGATTTGGGCCGATCCGGACTGACGGAGCCCAAGATTTCTAAGGATTTTGTATCGTTGATGGACACTGTTTTCATGATATTTTCGGGTGTCAATACTTGGCACTCAGGGTTATCCTGATTTTTCTGTATCGTTGCTGGACACACTCATTTAGTGATGCGTTCATACATCATACATGTGACATGTAGTTATTTTATGACACGAATACGAGTACCTGATCTTACACATATGTCTATATTATCACCTCTACTGTTGCTCGATGTTATCGTGCTATTATTATTATTGTACTGTATTGTATGACCTAGGAGATCATCATACATTCGGTTTCTGTTCGGTGATATTTTCTACTCATAAGTTGGCAACTCACCTCCATTGTACCACAGTTTCTTGCAGGTTTAGCCGTACAGGTTCCGTAGTGGCTTGCTGACACTTCACTTTCTCCCGGGTGAACGCTGGATAGGTGGGACACATTGCGTCGTGACCGCCATCTTATACTTGTATATTTATTTTGTTGTATCTAGTTAAAACTCCATCAACCAGACTTATATATTTAGTAGACTTAGATAACTACAATTGTATATTTTTCGGCCTTAGAGTCGCGTTTGTGTGCTTTTTATTGTTTCTGTTTTTCCTGATGATGCTTAGTTCTCTTTACTTTATTGCCGAGTTTTGATCCTTGTCTTCGGCGTTGTATATTTGCATTACTTGCGTGGTTATTTATGCCAATTGGCGAAGTGCGAGCTCCCGTTTGGAGATGTCTTTTATCATATTGCTTGTATTTGTTTTCGCGTTTAAATATACAAAGGAGATGTTGCCGAAATTTTCAATGACGAAACATGTTTTCAACATAGCTACAAACATTGTGTTTTCGTATACTAATACTTCTTTTTTAAAGAAAAAGCTTGTTTTCATTATACCGTTATTTCAAAACTTCACATCCATTATTTTCCCTAAAAGGTTTAGATTACTGGGCTTTTGGCTTACTTGAATTAGGTGAGGTCCTATATATTTCACATGATTCAAGGGCCAGTCACGTGTCTTTTCCGGGTCGTGACAATTATCCTCCTCCGGGCTCTCCCACTTGGTTAAAAGTTGATATTATTCTGACTTCCGAAGGACCCGAGGGACCTTATACATCCGGCAGAAACCCCTGTTGGCGACTTGACTATATGAGTAAAAACATATGTCTAGATAAATGATTTAAGAGAATGAAGCTGTTATGCTACTTCTCAAAGGTTCCCAATTGTGATCTTATTTCTCTCCATTCTAAGTTTACTTTTTGTCTCTCGGTAAAATTATAAGTTTGATATCTAGCTGTTTGCTTTTTTCTGTTAAAAACTTAACTACTCTTACCTGACAGAAGGCACCAAGGTCAATTTTGGTGCCCAACGCATAAAAGCATAGAAGAGGAAAATTATTGTCATAGCTCACAAAATATCCTGACCCTAATCTTTTTTCTCGAACCATAGCACCCCCTACGGTCTACTTTATCGTTAACTCTCGCAAATGTTTCACAAATCGCAAAGTCATATAATCTTGAGCACCGAAGCATTTGTAATGTAAAAAGGATGAAGAGTACACACTTCCCCTGATGAAACATCCAGTTTAGCTTCTTCAAACAAACAAACAAATGAAAACTCAAAAATTAGTTTCCAGAGTTTATGCAAAAGATGTCAAAATACATATACCATGTTACATGTACAAGGAAATGGAAGGAGGCCAATATCTCTAATTCACAAGCACATGGTCTTCCAAGATTTGTTCTGGGCTCCTCGGCAGTGGGCATAAATATAATTGCATAACTAGTGTATTTTTATGCATAGGTGGAACTAACATACCAACTTTGTGTCTTGTGTTTGATAAGCCTGATTACTTTCAACGCTTTTAACTTTGGATACACTACTCTCTCCTATATGATTCAGTTGGTGCACAGTCGCATTTCCACACTATAGTATTCGAAAACTTCAATCTGGATGAACTTAGGCTTTGTCAATAGACACATTATGTATGGCATATTATCCATAAACTTATGCTGGACTAAACGTAATCACCTTCTCCTACGAATCTTGGCTTCTTTCAATGACCAGCATTTTACTGATCAGACTTGATTTTTACAAATGCAGCTTGAACTTCTTTAGGACTTATAGGTACAGATCTAGAGGAATTGGAACTTGTTATTTCTAGATTTTTTCCTTTAAATAACCTTGCATGTATAATTAAATCCCCAAATAACCCCAATTCCAAATTATTTCCAAGAATGACTCTGGGATTGACAGCGTGAAGTGGGCTTGGCCATGTCATACATAAACGCTATTTGAGATAGTGTTTTCTCCTTTTTGAAAAACGCTATGTGAAATAGCGTTTTTGTTTGGGATGTCTCAAGGAAGTTCTCTGACAAAAGCTATCTGCAGCAAAAACTCTATTTCAGATAAAGTTTTTGCCAGAGGGAAAATGCTACTTTAAGTAGCGTTTTATCTCAGGTATCAGCTCACAACAAATTCCAGTGTGTTGATGTCTTCATTTAGTAACTGTTAGACACGGGTCATTTAGATTCAAAAATTTTAAAGTTTTTTGTTTTCCCTTTAAAGTTTTTTGTTTTCTCCTTAAGCAACTGTTAGACACGGCCAGTTTATGATGCATTTTAATAACTAATAAATTCTAAAATACAACGGAGAACATTTCCTTTGTAAATATTGATCTATTTCTGTAAATACATAATAATCTCCATTCCAGAGCAATACAAGCCACACTCGGCTCAAAAAATTCTCACCTCTAAGGGTGGACTCACACAACAGAAAAATATATCACATACAATATAAGCACACAACCACGCAAAATAGAGACTAAGAAAATATATCGTGGATACTACAAAGTTCATAAATAATATATCATACAACTTCAAATAAAATGGCAATATCTCCTCTTCGTCTTCGCCTTCTTCTTCTTCTTTGATAGGGTTGTTGCGATATTCCTGCTACGTCATCTTGAGTTACCTGAGTCAACTGTGACACATGATCGATATCATGACCATGCTTCACCTCCGCCTCATCCTCCTCTGCCCCTGCTGTATACGTATACTCGCGATGGGGAGCATTGAGACCTGCCTGATCAGCTGATGAATATGTGCGACTCCGTTGGTCAAGGACGGGATCTGCTAATATCGCCTCAAATCTGGCACCCTCACCCATCTCATGCATCACTCCTCGGCAATATCCAATCGTAGCATGCACGAATTGTTTCAACGCATCCACCGCATCACTCCGTATAGTCTCCATTGCCATACATATATGTCTCCACATATGTCCTATCTGGAAAAAAATGTACCTTTTAGTATAAATATTTTATAAATCGTACAAGATGATAATACAACATAAAACAACTAACTAAAATAATATACCATCTTAATTTTTGAAGGAGCTGTTGACTGAAACAAAGGGATATGTTCTCTAATAACATACCGCTGCTTGGACGTGATATTGTACAATCGAGTCCTCGGGAGATACCAACGCTATCTTAACATGCCCACATCACTTGAAATGGCATTTTTCCTCTGGCAAAAACTCTATCTGAAATAGAGTTTTTACTTTCAACAAAAACTCCACAACACATCCCAAACAAGCAAGCTAATTAAGATAGCGCTTTTCAGAAGTAGAAAATGCTATCCTAGATAGCGTTTTTGTATGACGTGGCCACACCCACTCTACACTGTCAATCCCAAGTCATTTTGGGAAATAATTTGAAACTAGGGTCATTTTGGGTTTTAATTAATTAAATCGGGTTATTTAAGGAAAAAATTAACTCTTATTTCTTGTGGTATGTCTTTAACCCCAGTTAGAAAATTCATTTCTCTATTTTCTTTCCAAAGTTCCCCTGATTCTCCATATTTTCCCACCCATATTAGGTATTAGCTACTTGCAGGATCAATATTTTTTTTGCTATAGGCATTCTGTAAATTGTTCAAACATTGAATTGGTAAGATTGGATAATTTTGTATCTATATCGGCGAGTTTACTTATGCCAAATGGAATATATTTACAGTGTTGCATACAGTTTAAAATTGTATTCCCTATTCATTAATTCTCGTGATAGCATGCTACAACTTACAAATCGGTTATCGTGGATTCATCATTTTTCTTAAATAACGACCTTCTCTTGCATTTGTTTGTTGCATGTTTTGAACTTGTAATCCAACTGTCACCTGGCACCATACTCCTACAACTTGCTTCTCTTTCTATACACACGCAGGTTCACTAAAATGCTCTAAACCCCTTCAGAGTTGCACACATTTGCATGTTACCCATCTTTTTGGCTGTGTTTATGTACCGTATAGTTTAACTTACACTTGATACCCTACTACAGTTATAATGGAAAATATGAAATGACGGGGAAAACCCCCTTTGTCTTCTTTCTTGACTACTCACTGCTTTAGTTCACCATTTCCTCCATTTTTTTTTACCATTTCCTTCTATTTTATCACAATAAAGATTAAACTTTTCGCCTCATCTTCTTAACCATTATCATTTATTCTATTCAAATTGGAGTTGTAGTGATCCTGAAACTCCTTCCACTTTTTATCCATTAAATTAATAGATTCAAACAGATCACCATATTTGACACTAAAAATTGCAGACTTTTCCCTTTAAAAAAGTTCTTTATTCTTGGAAAAAAATTTCAACAAACTGAAGGGAAAAAAATATTTTTGAACATCAAAAGCTAAATTTTTAGGAAACGAAATTGTGTTGAGTTTGCCCCGTATTCTTGATCCCTATTAGTTTTCCAATTCAATTTGGCGTTACGCGGAGTATTCCAGCTTCAGGTTCAGCTACAGCTAGGAGGCAGACGTCTGAATCTTAAGTTTCAGACGTCTTAAGTTTCAAACGTCCGACACGTATTCGAAGACACGCACACAGAGAGTCGAGAGACGTCTCCTCTTTTGTTCTTCAGATGTTAGCCATCGTTATGTTTTTTCCGCAGACATCTACTGTTCCTACATCAGAAGTCTGCGAGCATTCTGCAGTTTCATGAAGCTTTTGGGCAGACATCTGCTAAGTCCTTATTCAGACGTCTGGCATCGTCTTGGACCGAATTTTGTTATGTTGGGAAATTAGTTATTTAACCCTATCTGTCTAATACTATATATATTATGTATTTTGTAACCCTAGATGAGATGGCCTTTGAGATTGCTTTTTGAGATATTTGAAACCTTTGTATTTATGAGAGGAGGCTAGGGTTTTGTGAGATTTCATCCACCGTTTGTAACACTCCATATTTGTTTGATTAGTAAAGATTTTCCTTCGCCCGTGGTTTTTTCTGTAAGGGTTTTCCATGTAAAATCTGGTGTCTTGTTTGGTTAGTACTCTTATTCCTATCATGTTTGTTTACTACTTCTCTATATCGTTTTGTTATTACTTCGAGATCGTATTTGCCGCAACAAACTGGTATCACAGCTACTTTGTGATGCTGTTTGGGAGATTTGGTGTTTTGTTTGAACCATTAGGTTTTCGATCTCACGATCTAAGTTTACAGTGGTAACGACACTTTTGTCCTCTTCCTCATCTTCTTAGATTGTGATTTTGAAGTTTTAGGATTTGTAAGCACTCAAGTTGTTTTCTTTTGATCCTACATCATGTCTCCAACGATTATGAAGTTCGATATTGAGAAGTTTGATGGGTCTATGAGTTTTAGTTTATGACAAGTTCGTATGATTGTCGTATTGACACAGAATAATTTGAGAAAGGCAATTTTTGAGAAGGGTTCAAGGCTTTCCATTATGACGGAGGAAGTATGTGAGGAGTTTGATGAAAAGACCCTCATGGCTATCCAGTTATGTTTGACAAATGAAGTTTGCAAGAAGTTTTGGTGGAGAAGTCGACGACTAGTTTGTGGTTGAAGTTAGAGGAGTTATATTTGAAGAAATCTCTTTCAAATTGACTCCTGTGGAAACGTCTCTACACATTTCGTATGTCAGAAAGCTCTCTTATCAAATCTTATATCGGTGAGTTTAATTCGATCATTACAGATCTGGGTAAGATCGATATTAAGATTGATGATGAAGATCAAGTATTGTTATTGTTATGTTCTTTGCCACCCAATTATAAGCACTTTTGTAACACCATGATATATGAACGAGATACCATCTCGATCAAGAATGTCAAAGAAAATTTAATGAATAAGAAGAAGATCGATAAGGAGTTAACTTTTAACGAAGGCGATGGTCAATTTGTAGGCTTATTTGTTCGAGGGCGTGCGGAGAAGAGAGATCCGAAAGGTAGCAAGAAGAGGTCAAGATCGAAGTCCAAGAATAAGAACTTGATCTGCAACTATTGTAAGCAGAAGTGTACTTTAAAGTCGATTGTTACAAATTGTAGAACAAACAGAAGTTTGAAGACAAACAGAAGGAGTACTCAGCTAAAGCTAGTATTGCGGAAGGAGAAAGAGATCTACTTGTGCTTCTTGATAACATACATCGACTAACCAAGGACGAATGGATTGTGGATTCAGGTCGCTCCTACCATATGTGTTCCAATATGGATTTGTTCACCACCTATGAATCTATTAATGGTGGAGTGGTTTTGATTGGCAACAATAGTTTGTGTCGAGCTATTGATAAGGGCACGATCCAAATTAAGATATTTGACGGCGTTGTGAGAACATTAGCGGAAATTAGGTATGTACCTGATTTGAAGGAGAATCTCATCTTATTGGGTACACTCGACGTTAAGAGTTATAAGTTTTTCGTTGAAGGTGGAGTTTTGAAAGTAACCAAAACTACTCTCGTCTTTATGAAGGGCTTGAAAATTGGGTCCTTATATGTGTTGCAGGGTTCGATAACTACTGGGTCGGCCGCAGTTTCATCATCTAAATTTATGTCAGATTCAGATATTATCAGATTATGGCATATGTGTCTCGGGCATATGAGTGAGAGGTATGACCGAGTTATCGAAGCAGGGTCTACTTTGTGGTCAAAGTACATCGAAGATGGAGTTTTGTGAGCATTGCATTTTTGGGAAGCAGAAACGAGTTAGTTTTAATTCGGCGGTGCACAACACAAAAAGTAATCTTGACCATATCCATTTGGATCTTTGGGACCCTTTCAAGTTGCTTCCAAAGGAAGCGGTGCCAAGTATATTCTTACTTTCATCGATGACTATTCGAGAAAGGTTTGGGTTTATTTATTGATGTACAAGAGTGACGTGTTTCTTATATTTAAGCAATGGAAGATATTGATTGAGAAGCAGACATGCAAGCAGATTAAGAGACTAAGGACGGAAAACGAATTAGAATTTTGTCGTGGAGATTTCAATGAATTTTGCAAAAACGAAGGTATTGTTCGGCATCATACCGTTCATACACCACAACAAAACGGAGTCGTGAAGCGCATGGATCAGACTCTTTTGGAGAAAGCTCGGTGCATGTTATCGAATGCAGGGCTCGGTAAGGAGTTTTGACACCAGAGCAGGTATGGTCTGCGAAGCACGCCGATTATTCTACACTTAAAGTGTTTGGTTGTCCCGCATATGCATATTACCATGAAGGCAAGTTGGATTCTCGAGCGAAATGCATTTTTCTCAGCTATGCTATCGGAGTCAAAGTTTATAGGTTGTGGTATTCAGATCCTAAGTTGCCAAAATTTATAATTAGCAGAGATGTGACGTTTGACGAGTCTGCTATGTTGAAACCGAAAAATGCGGAATTTCTAATTGCAGATGATTCAAGGAAGGACGAGCCGAGCATTGAATTTGAGGTTGGTGAAAACTCGGGTTCGCAGGAGATCTCTCTTTGACCGTTGTCTGATGAAGAACAGTCCCAAGATAAGCAGTATTTACTCGCTTGAGACCGACAACGAAGAGACATTAGGTCGCCATAAAGATTTGGTTACGATGATCTAGTGGCGTATACACTGTCTGTTGCAGAGACAGTTGACAGTAGCGAGCATATGAGTTATCAAGAACCTATTTTTTTTCGATGAGTCGGCTCGTTGGTTAGTCGCTGTAAATGAAGAGATTGAGTCTCTTTACAAGAACCAAATATGAAAGCTCGTCAAGCCCGAAGGAGGAAACAAAGTAGTTGGCTGCAAGTGGGTTTTTAAAAAGAAAGAAGGAGATCAAGGGGTTGTTGATACTCGATACAACACGGTTGGTAGCTAAAGGTTATTCGCAGGTTTGAGGAGTGGACTTCAATGAAGTATTTTCTCCAGTTGTAAAACACACCTCTATTCTTGTCTTGCTCAGTTTGGTAGTTATGCAAGATTTGGAGCTCGAGCAGCTCGATCTTAAGACCGCTTTCTTGCACGGTGATGTGGTAGAGAAGATCTACATGCAACAACCCAATGGTTTCGAAATTGAAGGTAAGAAAGACCACGTTTTTTTGTTCTATGGTTTGAATCTGTCGCCTAGACGTTGGTACAAGAAATTAGACTCCTTCATGAAGGATATTGGGTTTATGAGAAGTAAGGACGACAATTGCGTTTATTGCAAGAAGCTCGCCGATTGTTCTTTCATATACTTGTTTTATGTTGATAATATGTTGACAGCAGCAAGGTATATGATTGATATTCAGAAGCTTAAGGAACAGTTGAAAGGAAAGTTTGAGACCAAAGATTTGGAAGCAGGCAAGAATGTTCTCGGTATGGAAATTAGGCGCGATCGCAAGGTAGGTAAACTTTACTTGTCTCAACAGCGATATGTTGAGAAAGTTTTGGAACGTTTTGGCATGACAGACGCTAAATTTGTAAGTATCTTTTTGGCAACCCATTTTAAACTTTTAGCTTGTTCATCACCGTAAATAGATGAAGAAATTCATTATATGTCGTATGTTCCTTATTCGAATGCGGTGGGTAGTATTGTGTATGCCATGGTTTGTACCAGACCTGATATTTCACATGCAGTTAGTGTTGTTAATTGCTATATGGCATCTCGTGGAAAAGGCCATTGGCAGGTGGTGAAATGGATTTTAGGATACCTACGAGATACGTCTGATGTGGGGTTGGAGTTTGGAAGGAACAGTGACAATTTTGTTGGTTTTAGCGATTCTGACTGTGCAGGTGATCTCAATAGGCGAAGGTCGATCACCAGCTATATATTCTCTTTAGGAGAATGTGCATTAGTTGGCGTACTTCGTTACAGCCTACGGTAGCGTTGTTTACGATGGAGACGGAGTATATGATCGTTGTTAAGGTCGCTAAGGAAGCAACCTGGTTGAAAGGACTATTTTCGGAACTTGGTATCCAAAAGAATACTATAATAGTCTATTGTGATAGCCAAAACACGATTCATTTGACAAAGGACCAGATGCATCATGACAGAACGAAGTATATCAACGTTCGATATTGGTTTGTTCAGGATGTCGTTGAAGAGGAAGAGATAATTGTAAAGAAAGTTGGCACAACGGATAATCCGGCCGACATGTTGACTAAGCCTCTTTTGTTTGTTAAGTTTGAGTATTGCTTGAATTTAATTGGAGTGTGTCGCACTCATTGAGCTCTTTAGGGGTTTTGTGAAGAAGGTGGAGCTACTACTAATATTATGGAGGAGTTTTGTGGCGAATTCGAGATAAGGTGGAGATTTATTGAGTTTGCCCCGTATTCTTGATACTTATTAGTTTCCAGTTCAATTCAGCGTTACACGGAGTATTCCAGCTTCAGGTTCAGCTACAGCAAAGTGGTGGAAGTCCGAAGCTTAACGTCTGACACGTATTCGAAGACATGCACATAGAGACTCGAGAGTCGTCTCCTATCTTGTTCTTTAGGCGTTAGCCATTGCTCTTTTTTTTGGCAGACGTCTGCCGATTCTTTATCAGATGTCTGCGCGTTCTCTGGAGTTTCGTAAAGCTTTTGGGCAAATGTCTGCCGAGTCCTTATTCAGACATACGTCTTAGGATGAATTCTGTTCTGTTAAGAAACTAGTTATTTAATCATATCTGTCTAATACTATATATATTGTAGTATTTTGTAACCCTAAATGAGATAGCCTTGTATAGCTTTTGAGATATTTGAACCCTTTGTATTTGTAAGAGGAGGCTAGGGTTTTGTGAGAGAGATTTGTTTGATTTCATCCACCGTTTGTAACATTCCATATTTGTTTAATTAATAAAGCTTTTTTTCGCCCGTGGTTTTTCCCGCAAGGGTTTTCCACATAAAATCTGGTGTCTTGTTTTGTTAGTACACTTATTCCTATCTCGTTTGTTTATTTGATTGCTTCTCTATATCGTTCTGTTATTACTTCGAGATCGTATTTGCCGCAACAAACTGGTATCAGAGCCAACATATTGGATGTCTTCTCTCCCCCCGCCCCGGAGAGAGGTTTTCTTGAAGAATGAGAATGGATGGAGCTTAAAGAGATTGATGAT
Source organism: Agapanthus africanus (assembly GCA_030015575.1). NCBI lineage: Eukaryota > Viridiplantae > Streptophyta > Magnoliopsida > Asparagales > Amaryllidaceae > Agapanthus > Agapanthus africanus. Next base: position 792,113,924 of record JASDDO010000022.1, on the reverse strand, counting down.
ACTAGAGAAGCTAGATGGATATATTAGGGTTTTGGGAGAATGTGGATGCAGAAGATAGGACTTCATTTGACCTTGTCAGTTTAGAGGCATTAATTTCCAAAATAGTCTCAAGAAACTCACATGCATACTTTTGGGAACATTCCTTTAGCCGCTAAAGGGACGGTAGTAAAGTTTTGACAGTAAAAACTTTCTGGTGTACCGTGTTTGAACACAACAAGAATGGTACTATATAGTGCAAAGGTGACGCTGGTGGAATCGCGTCAAGATGTTACCTTCCGTTGATCTGCTGTTGGCGACGATGGACGGCCGAGATTTGAGTTGGAGGATAGCTCCTGAAGTGTGTGGATCTCAATGGGTTTGAGGCTGTTGGGGCCGAGCTACCTGCAAGGAAGTCCCGGGGTGATTGTACTACCGAGGACCCTCCGACGATCAAGTTAGACAGGAAATCCGAGCAGAGTAACGGTCTAGTGAGTGGAAAATGACTTATTTGAACATTCTGAAGAAGGGGTTTATATAACGGTGGCAGCAGGCAGGCAGGTGCGAGAATCACGCCGGCCGTTACACTCCCGACGTCACGCCCGCGTGATGGGCAGGATCTCCCATTAATGGCGAGACAGGCTCGTTAATGGGGATCGTGATGACGTGGAACGCGGGATCGTGGGCAGCGGAGATCTCGCGCATGGTGAGATTCATGGAGGCGAGGCGGATGCACCTGCGAATGATACTATTGGTCGGTCGAAGGGACCGAGGAAGATGAGCTCGGCGGGGGCTCGGGACCGAGTGGGAGGGCGAGCTATCTTGGTTCTGTGGTAGCCCGAAGGCGAGTTGAGAGGGCCGAGGAGGCCAAGTGTGTAGGAGGCTCGGAGGCGAACCAACGGTTGTTTGCAAGGCGGGCATAGGAGTGGTATGGACAGCCCAGAAGGTCGGCCACGTCCATGGGTCGCAGACTTGGGTGTTCCTCCGACGTGCTGTCCTTGGTCCTTCCTTGCGGGTTTCGGGACACGTCATGAGCCACGTGTCATGATCTGGGAGATCACCGATATCGAGCATCATCATTAGCCCCCCACTCTCGTCCCGACCTATTCACGGGTCGGGTCGAGGGTGATCTGCCGGATCATCCGAGGTGAGCTCCTCGTCGTATATATCGTGAGCGTGTGTTCTCGGGCTATCAACTGTATCTTCTTGGTGATGTCAGCAGATTAGGGGCCAGATCTCGCATTAAAGAGGATGCGCCGGATCGTGCAGATGTTCACCGAAGCGACAACCCACGTGTCGGGCAGTGGTTGGCTGACGCGACGGGCCGCAGACTTCTGGCGTCTGATGGGATACAGCCATTGCGCGTGCGACAGGTGGAGCGATCGCGGCCGTCGAATCTACTGAGCCGTTTCAGCAGGAGATGACTGTCGCCGTAGGATGTGTATGCTGGCAGTTATAAACAGTGGTGGGGTCCTTATCATGGCCCATACCTCTACAAATTTTCCTCGTCCTGGGTCTCGTTAGCTCGGCGCTCCCCTTTTAGGTTGGATCTCTGCGTTTCCCCTTCCGAGGACCCATCCTTTTAATCAGGTTAGGTGTCTTCTTCTGAGGAGTCCGTAAGAATAGTTCGGGTAGAGTCTAGGGAGCGCCCCGTAGATTCTTCCTTTTCTTTCTTCTGCTTCTTTTCCTTCTGAGTCGAGCCTGCCTCTCCCTTTGGCAGGATAAATGGATCGATCCAGGACTCTTGGTGCCCTCGGTGCTTTGTCCCGGAGGGGGACCGGCGGTGCGGTCGCGCCTCCGGCTGACCCGAGCCCCGCACCAAATGCGCCAGCGGCGGCGGGGCCATCTTCCTGGTCACGAGCTCCCGATGATTGCCCCGGCGGCGGCCAAAGGCGTCTACAGGTTCCCGAGCCCCGGACCAGGGATGCAGGAGAGGACGAAGACGGGGTTCCTCTTAAGAGGAAGATGACGGTCTCTCGTGCGCCACCGATGGAGATTCCTGAGGGGATTCCTGTGTAGGAGGGGGACGCCCGTTTCGTAGTCCCGTCTGGGCTTTCCGTTGTTGCCAGCCCGCTTGCTGGTATGGAAGAGTTGGCCGGAGGCAAGATTCCGCGGGGGACCCTGAGGGTCCAAATGGCGGCTATAGCTCAGGAGGCGGTGCAGGTATGTACTCCCTCATGTATTATTTTGAGCGCCCTTTCTTTAGTTTGAGTGTCTCTAAGTCTCTTTACTGTTTTTCGTCAGGTCCTTCAGCACTGCGCCCTCGTTACTCGCATGGGCCGAGGGGGCTATCCATGCTACGAGGCCAGTGGGAGAGTCTTCTTCGGGGGCTAAGGATCTGAGACTTGAGCTGCGTCTGGAGAAGGAGAGGATGGCCGTCCTTGAAGCCCGATCGGCCGCCACGGAGCTCACTATCTTAAAGTGCCGGGAGTCCTATCACCGCCTAAATGAGTCTCACCGAGTCATCGAGGCGAAGTTGATGGAACTGGTCGATCGCTTTGCAGCCATGAAGAGGGCGAGGGATGCCAGCAGGCGGGATGCCGAGACGGCGCTCCAGGCGGCGGTGGTTGCTGAGATTCGGGCTAGAAAGGCGGTGACTGATTACAAGGGGTCGGACCAGTTTTACATCGACCTCGGCGATGCCTCCGCCATTGCATGGAACAAAGCTCTTGATGCCGTCAAGGATCAGTTTCCGGAGTTTGTCGACGGTGAGCTCCATGCTCGGGTCCCACTTTCAGTGGTCATGCCTCCGGCCAATGGTGATGAAGGAGGTGGGGTCTAAGCAGGGCTTGCGGCCCAAACTTTTTGGCTTTTCCTTCTCTCTCTCTTTTGTAAGCCTCCGGGTAATTTGTTAAGGCTGGAGAGCCCACAATACCCTTGTAAAGACTTTTGGCTTTGTGAATAAAAACTTTTTGCAGTAGTATTTGCGCGTGTATTTTCCTTTGTTGGTAAACACTTGTATTTGCCCAGTTCAGCCTTCACGTCGAGTCGGTTCTTCATCTGGCGATCGCACATCGAGTTGAATTCGACTATTTGCCAAGTGTGCAAAGACCGGTGAAGGGTCGGTATCTTGATGGCCCAGAAATCGAGGTTGGGATCACTTAGACGTGGATGGCCTCATGGCGAGGGCTTGGGCCGTGGCGTTGGCGGTTAGTATCACCAGCTACGGATGACCGAGCATGGTAGATGGTCGGTTGCCTCTTGGCGAGGGCTTAGGTATCTAGCTTCATGAGGCAGTGAACGACATCCATCATAACCGAGCTTGATAGCTGCTCGGTTGCCTCTTGGTGAGGTCTTCGATCCTTAGCGCTGGAAGGGCCATAAGAGGTGGCTAAGGATAGATCAAGCAGTGAAGCTGCTCAGTGGTCTCTTGGCGAGGGTTTCGATCCCTGGCATTGTGGGGTAGGAAACAACCAGTCAGGGATAATCGAGCAAGGGCGGGCCCAATTGCCTCTTGGCGAGGGCTTTTGATCCTTAGCGTGGGAGGGGCCATAAGAGGCCTATTAAGGACGGGCCGAGCATGGTAGCTGCTCAGTACCTCATGGTGAGGGCTTAGATCTCTGGCGTTGTGGGGTAGGGAGCTACCATCCAGGGATAACCGAGCAAGGGCGGGCCCGGTTGCCTCTTGGCGAGGGCTTTTGATTCTTAGCGTGGGAGGGGCCGTAAGAGGCTTACTAAGGACGGGCCGAGCAGGGTTGCTACCCGGTGCCTCTTGGCGAGGGCTTTGATCCTTAAGGATGGGGCCGGGCAGGGTTGCTGCTCGGTGCCTCTTGGCGAGGGCTTTGATCCCTGGCGTTGTGGGGTAGGGAGCTACTGGCCAGGGATAACCGAGCAAGGATGGGCCCGGTTGCCTCTTGATGAGGGCTTTTGGTTATTAGCGCGGGAGGGGCCGTGAGAGGCCTACTAAGGACGGGCCAAGCAGGGTTACTACCCGGTGCCTCTTGGAGAGGGCTTTGATCCTTAAGGACGGGACCGGGCAGGGTTTCTGCCTGGTGCCTCTTGGCGAGGGCTTTGATCCCTGGCGTTATGGGGTAGGGAGCGACCAGCCGGGGATAGCCGAGCAAGGTAGCCGCTCGGCTACCTCTTGGTGAGGGCTTTGATCTCGGCGTCATGGGGTAAGGAACTACCAGCCAGGGATAGCCGAGCAGGATAGCCACTCGGCTGTCTCTTGGTGAGGGCTTTAATCCCTGGCGTCGTGGGGTAGGGAACTACCAGCCGGGGATAGCCGAGCAGGGTAGCCGCTCAGCTCCCTCTTGGTGAGGGCTTTGATCCCTGGCGTCGTGTGGTAGGGAATTATCAGCCAGGGATAGCTGAGCAGGGTAGCCAATCGACTGCCTCTTGGTGGGGACTTTGATGTCGGGCGTTGTGGGGTAGGGAGCTACCAGCCGGGGATAGCCGAGCGGGGTAGCTGCTCGGCTGCCTCTTGATGAGGTGCTTCCGTGGCGTCCCGGGTCCGCGTCCAGCGTCGGCAGGAGCGGGCTACAACGGCTAGGGCTCGGCTGACTGAAATCTACTCTGAGTATCACCAGGAGTACTTCCTTGATCCCGTTCCACCTCTGTTGTAACCTTTTTTTTGTAAGGCCGAGGAGCCCATAGTATCTTTTTGAAGGAATAAAATTCTTCTTTTTGCAACGTTCTAGTGTTCCCTTCGTATTATTAAATAGAAAGGACTTTAGAAAAGTTTACATTGTTCTTGTGAAAGAAGAAATACATACTCATGGATATTCTCTTCACCGGTATAGCTTGAGTTTCTCAGCGTTGTAAGGCCGTGGAAACTTGCGCCCGTCCGCGTCTTGCAATCGGTAGGCTCCGCCGGGAAGGACCTCGGAGACGAGGAAGGAGCCGTCCCATTTAGGAGAAAACTTATGCAGCCTACCTTGATCGACGAACTGGTTTCGCCTCAGGATTAGGTCTCCGGTCTTGAAGAAGCGGCGCTTGACTCGCATGTTGTAATATCAGGCGGTTTGCTGCTGATAAGCGGCAGCTCTGATCTGAGCCCGGTCTCGTTTCTCCAACAAGATATCTAGGTTGGTCCGGAGGGCCGTGGTGTTGGCTTCGTCGTTGAAGTGTTTGACCCGGTGACTGGGTAGCCCGATCTTCACTGGGACCATTGTCTCAGTCCCGTAGCAGAGGCTGAAAGGGGTTTCCCCGGTAGGGGTCTTCTTTGACGTGCGCAGAGCTCATAAGACCCGGGGTAATTCTTCGACCCAATTACTTTGGCGTCCTTCTAGGCGCGTCCGGAGACCTCGGAGGACGTCCCGATTAGCGGCTTCGGCTTGCCCGTTGCATTGGGGATGCGCAACCGCGGCGAACTTCATGAGGATGTGATATTCATTGCAGAATTCCTTCACTTTCTCGTTCTTGAAATTTGTTCCGTGGTCGGTGATGATACACCTCGGGATGCCGAACCGGAGTATCATGTTGTTCTGCAGGAACTTGATGGTCGTGGTGGCATCCGGATTCCTGATGGGGACGACCTCAATCCATTTCGTGAAGTAATCCACCGTGACGAGAACATACTTGTGCCCGTCCATACCGGTAGGAAACTGGCCTATCATGTCCAACTCCTATTGGGCGAACGGCCACGGGGAGGTAAGGGCGGTCATCTCGGTGGCCGGAAGGCAAGGTATGCTTCCGTAGAGTTGGCAACTTTTGCATCTTCTAACGAGCTTCTGGGCGTCTTGGTGAATAGTTGGCCAGTAGTACCCCTGGAGCAATACTTTCTGGATCAAGATGCGGGCCCCTTGGTGTGCGCCGCCGACCCTTCATGGATTTCGCGGAGGACGTAGTCGGCTTCGTGGGTGTCGACGCACCGGAGCAGGGGTTGAGTGAAAGACTTCTTGTAAAGGTTCCCATTGCTCCAGACGAAGTGACGGGCTTTGGCTCGGAGACGGCGGGCTGCTTTTCGATCTTCTGGGAGCGTGCCTTCCCTTAGGAATTCCACGAGGGGCTTCCTTCAGTCCCGGTCCCCTTCCTGGGCTGTGTACACATGAAGCATTGTCGCCCCGTCTTTCAAGCTGGGCCGTGGCAGGGTCTCGAAGAGGATAGATCGCTTGTTGTTGGCCGAGTAGGATGAAGCCAGCTTGCTCAGGGCGTCGGCTTAGGCATTGAGCTGTCTGGGTATTTGCTTTACCTGGACCTCGTCGAAGTTCTTCCGAAGTCTTCTTACCTCGGCGAGATACTTCACCATTAGAGGTTCCTGGGCTTCGAAATGGCCGGTCACTTGGCCAACGACGAGGGCTGAGTCACTGCGGATCCGAATTGTTTTCAGCCCCAGCCCGGAGGCCATGCGAAGTCCAGCCAGCAGGACCTCGTATTCTGCCGCGTTGTTTGAGGCCTTGAACCCGAGGTTTAGAGAATACTCCATTTCTTCCTCGTTCGGGCCTCGAATGATGAGGCCGACTCCACAGCCTTCCTCAGTCGAGGACTCGTCGACGTAAATAATCCATTCAGGGACTGAGTCAGGCCCCCCTCGATCGAGGGTTGAGCAGCGAGGGTCGGCGTGGACCCCGGCTCCTTACTGAGGATGGTGCATTCGACAATAAAATCGACCAGGGCCTATGCTTTGATGGCCTGCCTCGGGCGGTATTTTATGTCAAATTGGGACAGTTCCCACCTCCACTTCTCTAAGCGGCCCGAGGATTCGGGTGACGCGAGGATAGCCCCTAGCGGGCGCTCGGTAAGATCGAGGATGGTGTGCTCCTGGAAGTAGTGTCGTAGCTTCTTTGAGGCCACAACGAGCGCCAGAACGATCATTTCTATGGCTGGGTACCTCGTTTCAGCGTCTTTGAAGATGCGGCTCACGTAGTACACCAGCTTCTGCACTCCGTCGACCTCTCGGACGAGAACTGAGCCTGCTACTTGGTTGGATACCGCCAGATACAGTGATAGCTCATCTCTTTCAACTGGTCGGGTGAGTAGCGGCGACGTCGTAAGGTGCCTCTTTAATTAGTTAAAGGTGGTCTGGCACTCCTCTGACCACTCGAACCTCGGGATCTTCCTTAGAGATTTAAAGAATGGGAGGCACTTCTCCCCAAATCTCGACATGAAATGGCCCAGAGCAGCTGCCTGCCATGTTAGTCGCATGATCTCGACATTGGTCCTTGGTACGGTCATGTTGAGGATAGTGTCGATTTTTTTTGGGTTAGCTTCGATTCCACGGTGGGTGACCATGAAACCAAGGAACTTTCCCCCGGTGACCCCGAATGCGCACTTTGCGGGGTTCGGCTTCATCTTGAACTTGCGGAGTACTCCGAAGGTCTCGCCCCGGTCCTTGGCGTGGTCGGTCGACAAGACTGATTTGACGAGCATATCGTCGACGTAAACTTCCATATTTCTGCCGATCTGTGGCTTGAACATGCAGTTGACCAATCGTTGGTACGTAGCTCCGGCGTTCTTAAGGTCGAAGGGCATCACCTTATAGCAGTATACCCCCTGGTCCGTTGTGAATGCGGTAAGATTTTCATTTGCCGGATTCATAAGGATTTGATTATAGCCGGAGAAGGCATCCATGAAGCTTAATAGCTCGTGGCCAGCCGAGCTGTCGACGAGCTGATCTATCCGAGGGAGGGGATAGTTGTCTTTGGGGCAGGCCTTATTGAGGTCGGTGAAGTCGACGTACATGCGCCACTTCCCGCTTGACTTCTTGACCAGAACTACGTTCGCCAGCCACTCCGAATAGGGTACATTCTGAATGAAGTTGGCGGCGAGGAGCCGATCCACCTCGTCTTCGATAGCCTTCTGTTTAACCGGGGCGAAGCTTCGCTTTTTCTGCCTGACGGGTCAGGACATAGGATCAACCCCGAGCTTGTGAGATATGATTTTGGGGTCGATCCTAGGCATGTCAGCAGGTGTCCAGGCAAAAACATCGGAGTTGTTCTTGAGGAAATTACCCAGGCCATCTCGCTGAGTTCCTGTCAGAAGCGATCCGATCTGGACGATCTTTTCATCGTCCCCTTCTATCAGGGGGACCTCTGTCAGCGGTTCGATCGGGGTTCCTCGGACCTCTTTTTGCTCATCTCGAGTGTCCAGAGAACCCCTGATGTCGCCTTCACCCTCGACATCGTCGGCTGGCAGCTCAGACGAAGATGCTATGGTGAAGCATACCTTTGCAATCCGCTGGTCTCTATAAACCCGACCTATCCAGCCCTGATCGAGATGGAACTTCATCGCCAGGTGGTAGGTCGATATCTGGGCCCGGAGGGAGTTCAGTGTTGGGCTGTCGAGGAGGATGTTGTAGGCCGATAGGATCTTTGCTACGATGAATTCCATAGGCAACGTTTGCGTACGTCCGGCCTCCCCGACGTTAAATTGCAGAGTGACTATCCCTTCCGTCAGGATGGAGTGGTTGGTGAACCCTGAAAGGACGTGGGAGGTCGGCCTTAGGTCTGCTGGGGTGAGCCCCATGTGCAGAAAGCAGTCGTAGAAAAGAATGTCCGCCGAGCTACCCGAGTCGACCAGTATCCTGTGCACCTCGTATTGGTGGACTCGAGCCGTGATCACCAGAGGGTCGTTGTGGGGCAGGGATATGCCGTAGAAGTCCCCGTCATCGAAAATGATCGGCTCGTTATCCCTGGCATTCTTCCTCGGGCGGCTGTCGGCCTCCACTGCCGGCGCGGGGTGCTGAGTCTCGTAGGTGCTCGACGGACCCCCTGCTGACATGACCATGATTTTTGATGAGCCTCGGTTCCTTTCGGCGAGATCCCTTAGGTCTCCTGGCGAGGTCGTTTTTGAGCCGCCTTGGCGAGTCTCGCGTGCACGACCACGTCGAGGGAGCGGGTGTTGGTCATGCCTGGGAGCAGGCGAGCTGACCGCCACCGCCTCGGGGGGGACAGGGGTGCAACGGGACTCAGGGTGAAGCTCTCTGACGTGAGACCTCGAAGTCAAATAGATCGGCCCGAGAGACCTGCGACTGTTGGAGACAGCGATGCGATGACCGGTCGTGCCGACGCTAGCAGAGTCTTCTCTCCTTCTGAAAGGGTCCTGGTCCCGAAGTGGGGGAGTGGCGACCCGGGAAGTTTGTCCCGCTGTTTAGACACGGACGAGTGCATCCACAACGGACGCAAGTCGATCTATCCGGGCGGCTAGGGAGTTGATGGAGTTCGGGGGAGGAGATTCGTCCGCGCCTTCGTTGTGGGGGAGGCGGCGACTAGTGCTTAGATCGTCGTGGTGACCGCTCGCTATTGGGTTGAGATCGGAAGATGAATTTTGTCTTAGTGGAATCAAGTTTCCCACAGACGGTGTCAACTGACGCGGGTGGAATCGCGTCAAGATATTACCTTCCGTTGATCTGCTGTTGGTGACGATGGACGGCCGAAATTTGAGTTGGAGGATAGTTCCTGAAGTGTGTGGATCGAAGCCATATATTCTGCAAAAATATTAGGATGTCCATAAGGTTTTTCAATTCTTGAGATAGCAATATTGAGTCTTCGGTTTCTCAACGGGTTTGGGGCTGTTGGGGCCGAGCTACCTGCAAGGAAGTCCCGGGGTGGTTGTACCACCGAGAAACCTCCGACGATCAAGTTAGACAGGAAATCCGAGCAGGGTAACGGCCTAGTGAGTGGAAAATGACTTACTTGAACCGTCTGAAGGAGGGGTTTATATAGCGGTGGCAGCAGGCAGGCAGGTGCGAGAATCACGCCGGCCGTTACGCCCCTGACGTCACGCCCGCGTGATGGGCAGGATCTCCTATTAATGGCGAGACAGGCTCGTTAATGTGGATTGTGATGGCGTGGAACGCGGGATCGTGGGCAGCGGAGATCTCGTGCATGGCGAGATTCGCGGAGGCGAGGCGGAAGCACCTGCGAATGATGCCGTTGGTCGGTCGAAGGGACCAAGGAAGATGAGCTCGGCGGGGGCTCGGGACGAGTGGGAGTTCGAGCTATCTTGGTTCTGTGGTATCCCGGAGGCGAGTTGAGAGGGCCTCGGAGGCGAAGTGTGCAGGAGGCTCGGAGGCGAGCCAACGGTTGTTTGCAAGGCGGGCATAGGAGTGGTGTGGACGACCCAGAAGGTCGGCCACGTACATGGGTCGCAGACCCGGGTGTTCCTCCGACGTGCTGTCCTTGGTCCTTCCTTGCGGGCTTCGGGATACGTCATCAGCCTCGTGTCACGATCTGGGAGATCACCGATATCGAGCATCATCAAAAGGTGTGTAAAGTTTAAGGTATTTTAGAGCAATTTAGGTTAAAATTGTTTATTTGCATCGTTTAATTGGTTGGACTTGAGCTCAATTTTTAATAAAATCGGTTTAAAGGTGAAAACAAACTTAATTTTTTTATGAGTGTACCCACTTCAGTTGATTGACCTTGCTTCTCTAATGATACCTAATCTGATGATGCTCGATATCGGTGATCTCCCAGATCGTGACATGTGGCTGATGACGTGTCCCGAAGCCCGTAAGGAAGGACAAGGACAGCACGTCAGAGCAACACCCGGGTCTGCGACCCATGGACGTGGCCGACCTTCTGGGCCGTCCACACCACTCCTATGCCTTCCTTGCAAACAACCGTTGGCTCGCCTCCGAGCCTCCTGCACACTTGGCCTCCTCGGCCCTCTCAACTTTCCTCCGGGCTACCACAGAACCAAGATGGCTTGGCCTCCCACTCAGTCCCGAGCCCCCGCCGAGCTCATCTTCCTCGGTCCCTTCGACCGACCAACGACATCATTCACAGGTGCTTCCGTCTTGCCTCCGTGAATCTCGCCATGCGTGAGATCTCCGCTGTCCACGATCCCGCGTTCTACCCCATCACGATCCCCATTAACGAGCCTGTCTCGCCATTAATGGGAGATCCCGCCCATCACGCGGGCGTGACATCGGGGGCGTAACGGCCAGCATAATTCTCGCACCTGTCTGCCTGCCACCACCGCTATATAAACCCCTCCTTCAGACGGTTCAAGTAAGTCATTTTGCACTCACTAGACCGTTACTTTGCTCGGATTTCCTGTCTAACTTGATCGTCGGAGGGTCCTCGGTGGTATAACCATCCCGGGATTTCCTTGCAGGTAGCTCGGCCCCAACAACCTCAAACCTATTGAGATCCACACACTTCAGGAGCTATCCTCCAACTCAAATCTCGGCCGTCCATCGTCGTCAACAGCAGATCAACGGAAGGTAATATCTTGACGCGATTCCACCCGCGTCACAATCCAACAAGAACAATACCAAACCACTCAAACCTGTATAAATATATATGATATGGTGTCTGCATGTGTATAAATGTATGTATGATATATGTATATGCTACTACACATGTTGATGAGATGTAGATGTATATGATAAAATCATGGTTTAAAATTCGGTAATGGTATGGATGTTAGGTATCACTTTTGGGATTGGCATCACTCATCGCGGTCATATCGGACGTCTCAAATTGAAAATATCATATTTTCTATCGTTTGAGAAAAAAAAGATTTTTTAAAAATTACTAAATTCTTCAATTCAATAGTTTAAGCAACAATAAACAATTTGGAAAATTCATCAGCAATTAATTAATGATGTCTAAAATGGTTGTTTTAGTACTTGATGAGAATAACTGTGTATAATTTTTCAGTAATCAATAATGTCAAATAAACCGTAACCCAGTAATCTATTACTGAACCCACAAACTCATTGACAAACCTAATATTAGAACCCTAATAATCAAATGGTAAACCCAATATAACTAGGCATCGAATGGTCTCGGTATCCGGAACTCGGACACTCATTTCTTGGATCAGATTCAGCCATCTTAGATCGGCCGAGATTTCAATCCATAAATAAAATATGAATTGCCATATATGATATGATATGTGCAGGATATCATACCATATATGTACATGATATGTGTATATATGTGATATGCACATACGGTATCATATCATATATTTTTATATGATATGTAAACAGTACCTGGAATGCATAAATGATATTTGTAGGTGTACACTTTATGGTTTATATGATATAATATGGCATTAATTGTATGCATATATAATATGAATACGCAAGAACATTAAATTCTCGGACAATAGGATTGATTTACCGCCTCAATAAGGGTAAGATTCGCCTCCCTAGTCAGAGTATAGAAATTGGTCGAAACCCGAATCTACTGTACTTTGGTCAATAGCTCTTCAACAATGGAAATATTTATATGTTATCTGCATATTTTCTTTAGAAATTCTTTTAATTTTTCCCCCAATTTTTTTTTGTGGGATATCATGATGTGCAGTTAGCTGGAGTGACTTACGAGGATACCATTTGTTTTTCGGCATGCTAGCCTAGAGATTTTGATGCCAAGTATGTGTGAATATCAGTATTATATATCTTCCTTTTCCCTCAAATTTTGCTCTTCTTCCCTGTTCTTTGTTTGCTTTTCCTTACCCTTATATAAGCTCTCTCGAGGTAAGAGATGGCATAGATGACATCATCTACTGACCATGTTCTGAGATGATATTACGAAGCCCATACTCTCCATTTCTTTGTTTTTGCTTGTTTTTAATCTATTTTGCAATTTATATGGTTTCTAATTTTCTTGAAAAGCATGCTTAGTCCTACTCTCATAGCTGGTATTTAATTTGCGAGAGGAGATGAAATGAGAGAGAACGATTATCTGAATAGATTTACAAATCTTACTTTTGAAATTTGAAGTGTAAATTACATGAGAATACCCTTAACTATCATTAATTTTCACTAAACTATGCTAAAAATTTTAATCACGGCAAGCTACCTTAAAGTGATACGAATCCCTGAAAAACAATTGCATAAGGGATTTTATTGTGCTATAATAACTTCAAGGTAGTTTAGTGGAACACTGCAATAGCTAATTAATGGTATGTCAGTGTAATTGATCCAACTTTTAATGATTCATGCGTTATAAATTTGAATTTCAATTTTCAGTTTGTAAGTGCCTTTTGATAATTTCCTTTCGTCTTTCTATTAGTTACGTTTCTTTTTTCTTCGAGGATTGGTTCTCAGTTCTCACTTCATGTACATGTCTGCCACAACTGCATCTATGACAATGCACTGTTTTTGGAATGCATTAATTTTTCAAATTCTCACCAAAAGGTATTAGTCCGGTGGTAAAACTTTATTTTCCAAAACGAGAGGACATCTGGTTTGATTCCTAGGACGGTCGCATCCAAAACAAAATTATTATAACTGTTGATACAAAAAGCACATTATAAACATACGCATGTGCATTAAACTAACACATGCACCATTGATCTGAACTGTTAATGCAAATAAAAGCACAACATCATTTGCAGGTTTGAATCTACTTCTTCAATATGATGCGTCTTATGTGGAATTTTTTTCCTTACAAATTCCATAAACCTAATAAACCAAAGTTACTATTGGTGTAAGTTGTCAAAACTGTCGGTACGTTCAACTCGCATTGATGGCTCTTGCATCAACTATGGGTAGTCTTAGACCTTGGTGCATGGCTTGTATCAAGAGTTACTGATCGTGGTCACTGAACAAGTTGTACAGCAGATATTCATGTATTTTTTCATCAAATGGGTCGGTTATATAGCAAATGTCCCGAAAAAAAGATTTTGTAATTTATGATTAAATGTAGACCAAAAATCGACTCTTTTGAAGGTGATTTCTTTAGCGAGAAGCTTTTGGAATTTGGACACGAATGAATAGTCTGCAATGAATTTCCTCTTCTAGCATTATCCAAATGCAGGGTTCAGCATATTTTACCAAAAATCATTACTACACCTTAATACAAGGGACTAGATTAATAGGACATATATGCATTAGATGGTTATATTCATGAATTTTGATGCATGCATTCTCAAGAAATGCACCTATTTAATCTCTTAATGCATGGTTTATGGCCAAGGAACCTTCTTTGTTTACTCCTTAAAACTTCTTAATTAATCAGCTGCACATTCATGCATTACAGAAGAAAATAAATAGCCGTATCCAAAGGTTTTTTAATGTTCATTGTATTTTGATGCATATTTTAACTTTCCTATAAATAGCCACACTACTGTTGATGAGGGCATCATATTGTGCTTCTTTGAATCCATAACATGGATCGATTTAAGCATCGTTTGGCTAATGTGCTTCCTTTGGCTCTTGCTGTGATACTTGTAGGGATCTCCCTCGGCTCAGCGAGGAACCTTGACTTTGCGGAAGGCGAATTCTATTCACGCCTGACGAAGGGGACGATTATACCTCCCTCTGGTCCTTCGCATAAGAGCAAATATTCCCCCGGGCGGCTTGGTTGAAGGCGAATTCTATTCACGGCTGCCGAAGGGGATGATTATGCCTCCCTCCGGTCCTTCGTGTAAGAGCAGTATTCCCCTGCTCGGCTTGTTTGAAGGCGAAGGTTATTCATGGCCGCCGAAGGGGATGATTATACCTCCCTACGGTCCTTCGTGTAAGAGCAGTATTCCCCCGCCCGGCTTGGTTGAAGGCGAATTCTATTCACGCCTGCCGAAGGGGCCTGTTTGTCTAAATAAGTAAAAACAGTTGTTTGGATTGATAATTTGAGAGAATGAAAATGCTATATGTTAATATCCTAAAAAAAACTGCTACATACATGAGGGGATCATATTGAGCTCCTTAATTTGAATCCATAACATAACATGGATTGTTTTAAGCATCGTTTCGCTAATGTGCTGCCTTTGGTTCTTGCTGTGATATTTCTAGGGATCTCCCTCAGCTCAGCAAGGAACCTTGATGTTGCGGAAGGCGAATACTATTCATGGCTGCCGAAGGGTCATTCACGGCGTAAGAGCAATACTCCCCTGCCGCGAAGGACATTATTCATGGCTACCGAGTACCTCCCTCAGGTCCTTCACATCCGGGAGATCCCCCGTCGTCAAGAGCAATATTCCCCTGCCCGGCTTGGCTGAAGGCGAAGGACATTATTCACGGCTGCCGAGGGGGCTTGTACCTCCCTCAGCTCCTTCACATCCAAGAGATCCCCCCGTCGTCAAGAGCAATATTCCTCTGCCCGGCTTGGCTGAAGACGAAGGACGTTATTCACGGCTACCGAGGGGACCTATACCTCCCTCGGGTCCTTCACATCCGGGAGATCCCCGTCGTCCATGACCTGTCTAAATATGTAAAAACAGTGATTTGGGTTGATAATTCAAAATGATAAAACTACTATATGTTAATATCCTGAAAAAAACAAATGTATTTACTTCTTCAAGGCTCTTCTTTTCTTCTTTAATAATTTCTATTCATGATAAGTTTATTTAATGTTGTGTTTGATAACAAAACTTTTTAATAATTTATTTGAAATCAAACCCTTTTGATAATTGAACTTGCGATCTCTCCGTTCAAGAGTAAATTGATACCGACTAAACTAAGCCCGGTTGATGTTTGATAACAATACTAGTTTGATAAATTATTCTTTACTTCTGAAAAAGTAATTAGTTAGCTGCTTTTAAGGTCGCAGAAGGCACCTTTCACCAAGCTCACAAGATACGCTAAGGGCTTAGGGCGTGTATGTCCAATTGAGTCCCTCAAAATTGATTGTACTTTATGTAACAAGTCATTTTTTTTAATAAAAAAGTGAGTATGGAGTTTAGTGTTTGTACGGAGTCTTTTGGCTCTTGGCAAGCAAATTTAAGGGAGTTTTTTTGTTTGTTTGGAGTTTGAGTGCTTTCTTGGAGTTGAAAAGATGGTGGAGTGCGTGCATCTATAATAAGAAGATATCTCATCGCTCTAACGCTTAAATACAATGAAATAAAATAACATATATTATGAGCCAACCGTATCTTTCATAATTCTTTACTATCAATAATGATGAGTTGGCAAGAGTTAGTCCAAAAGTTTTTTTTTTCGCCAAAGGCCAGGAAAAAAAGCCCAATTATTTTAAATATATATAATATAAAATAGTTAAAAAAAGAAAATTAAATACATGAAAACAAGATTAAGACCAATAACTCAATATCGCACTTGTGAAAAAAAAATGAGGTGCATTCCAATTTCAAGCAATTGGTCCATCACCAAGAGTCGTAACATCAAAGAACTTAGCTACTCTAATGGAATTATTGGAGATAACATCCCGAAATACAATCTCTTTGGACCTTATTGGGGTCAAAAATTACATCCCATTGCCAAAATTAAAAGTCAAAATCAAAATCAAAATGTCAAAATCAAGGCCCAAGTGGACCCAGGTCCGACCCTAAGCAACTGGGCTCACGCCCAAACTGCCTCAAATCCAAGTGAAGCCGGCCGGCCATCGACGAAAAGAAGAAAAAATTGTACAATAAATAAATTTAATGTATTTCCTTTATGAATAAATGTAAAGAAATAAGCAAAAATCCAATATTGTAGAGCCCAAAAGCTCTCTTTAGGGGATTTCTCCCATGGGAAAATCCCCAGTTAAAGAAAAAGAAAGGGAATAAATTAAAAAAACATAAAAAGAAAGTAAAATAAAATAAGACAAAAATAAAATTAAATAAGAATAAAACACAAACAAATAAAAAAATGAAATGAACACACCTGCATTTACATTTATTTTCAAACGTTCACATTTCACAATGAGTTCGCATGATTCGCGTGGCTCGTTAATCGGAGCTTCTCTCGCCTCAGAGCGAAGGGTAATTAACAGAAGTATTGCTCGTGGCTGCCGGAGATTAGGATCCCCACAATCAATAAATCCCAGCCTACTCTGAGCATGGGGAATTTGTATAATGCCTGACAAGCGAGCGCATTCCTATCTCAATAGGGTGGCGAAAAACACTCTACAGATTCTGATACACCCGGTAGGACCTATCTTCCTCCCATCTCTCAGGTCAAGCGATCAATCGAACTCTGCAAAGACATACGTTGTTGTCTGTATGAAACCATGCTCCTGCATTCAGATCATCAACTCTCAACAATAATCAACAATTATGGCATTTCGAATGCTTGTTAGTCGCAACTAACGGATGACGACCAAGGTCCGCTCGCCGTTCTTTGCTTCTATCTTGTGTTCGAATGCCAACAAAAAACCGCTTCACATACCTGCTGTTTCCGCCAAAATTTTGGCTCAAAACTTGCTCCTTTATAAAATAATAACAATAAAATAAAAATAAAAATAAAGGGAAAGCTCCACATGCAAAGTATGTAGGTACTGTCTTGGATAGATTTAAATTCTATAATGGCGCCTCACGTGCTCCTCACGCGGTCGCCAATATGCAAAGTACAAAGAGAAATCTATTAAATAGGAGTTAAACTTTTAGGAGTTGCCGCATGTGCTCCTCACGCGGGCACCAATGTGTAAAGCACAAAAAGAAATCTATTAAATAAGAGTTAAAACTCTTAGATGGAGCCCCACGTGCTCCTCACGCGGACGCTAATGTGTAAAACACATAAATACCCATTATAAGAATTAAAACCTTAAGTAGCGTCTCATATGTACAACACGTGAGCGCCGTCGCCTTATAGAATCAAATTTTACTCTCTGAGCTGTTGGATCAAAAATCCAACGGAGATGATAAATTATCAGAATGCGGAATTAAATTCTGTTGAGAAAATATTTCTCAAATCTTTCTAAATAAGAAAGATTACTCTCTGTAAAACAGAGTACCGTTAGATTAACAATCCAATGGTGATTAAAAATCACCTATCAGCAGAATAAATTCTGTATGGGAAAATATTTGCCTAATTTTGTTAAAAATAAGAAAAATACCTTCTGTAAAATAGAAATCCTTGGATTAAAGGGTGGGTAAAATCTCCAAATCAATTAAGATCTCTTAACAAAAGATTTCTTCAACTAATCAACAAACTGCCTCTTCTATATAAAGGACCCAAAATTTTAAATCTCAACAAAGAGAGACCCCCCGTAAGCTTTGAGAAACAAAAGAAAAAGAGAAAAAGAGAATTTGATTATCTAGAGGAAGAAAATCCCCTTCTTAAATAAAATCCCAGGTAAGAAAAAAGTACAGAGATTATCTTATCTTTTCTTTAAGGGTTTAACCTTTCATACAAGAACTTAGTTCTTCTTCTGATTGAGATCTGCAGAAACAGATCTCTCTACAAGTTGAGAATTTAATTTTCATCGATGAGATTCTGTTATGCATATTCAAAATTTAGGGGAAAGAACTAAGTCCAAAGAATTTAATTCTTCCAAAAGTATATAGCAATTTAATTCCTCTGATAAAACTAGGGTTTAACCCTGTAAAAGAATCTAATTCTTATAAAATAATGGATCTGAAATTCTTAAAATTCAGATCAAAATTTCTATGCATATAAAAGAAAAGACCGGTCACGTGTTCCCACGTGAGCACCTCCGATGAACAAAAAGGAATGACTGAGATCGAATCATGTGTTCCCATGTGACCCCCAAACAGTTGCTTAAATGGAAAAAAGGAAAAATCCAAAGACAACGCTCACATTTTGAGCTCCTCACGTATCCACACGTGAGCACTATAGGAGCTAAGTGCTTAGCACTTATAAAGAGATGAGGGAATAAACCCAAAGAAGCAGTGCCCAACTCTGGGGTGCCTCACATGCCCACACGTGATAGCCACAAGAATTAAGTGTTTAACACTTATATACAAACGGGGATTTGGACCCAAGTGTACAGCGCCAACGTTCAGACGCCTCATGTGTCATACGTGAGCGCCCTAAATTTCAGTGTTTAACACTGCTTTAGAGACTCACGTGAGAGCATGTGAGCGCCGAGTATATATTAGTGTTTAACACTATAAGAATCCAACTTCAGCCCCAAATTGGCTAAGTCTTCTTGAGATTAAGACATCTTGGATCTCCAAAGAGACCGAGCCTCTATACTCATGACTTCCCAAACTAATTGACCAGAACGATGTCAATCCTATATCTCCCAAGTTAATCTTAGTCTCCCAAAAATGACTAATAATTCTTAGATGGTCCACCATGATCTCTCCCCTCAATCTGGAATTTGGTTCAAGGGTACATCTATCTACACCTCTGATGCATGTCGTTGTAATTCCAGAGAGGTGGTAGGTCCCGACTGTAGGGTGTTTTCGTCACCCCATTGAGATGGGAATACGCGCACGCTTGTCAGGCGTACTACAGATTCCCCCTGTCTTGGGTAGGCTGATGTTTATTGATCGTGGGGATCCGAATCTCCGGCAGTCGCGAACTAAGCTGCCGTTAATTACCCCTCGCCTTTGGAGCAAAAGAACCTCCGATTGACGGGTTAAACTAGACATGCGAACTCAACGTGCAATGTACGTGTTTTGAACAGGTTTTAGATATATCGGGGGCCCCACAGAGTTTTTACGGGGGTCCCGCTACCCGGATAGCGGGCTGGGGGTCAAGGGGGATAGCAGCCCCCTTGTAGGGTGTGGGGCAGCGCCCCGTTAGAAAAATTTTCCCAACGAGGGACGTGTTTTGATGTGGAGTGCATAAAAAATAGGGGGAGGAGCATCTTAAAGATGCGTGCGTGGCACGTGGGCGCATGGTGCTCACGAGTCATGTGCCTGGCGTGTGAGCACTTGGCACCCGTTGGTCACGTGCACAGCACGTGGGCGCTGGGCTCCAGCGGGTCGTGTGCGCAGCACGTGACCGCGAGGCGCCCGCGGGTCACGTGCGCTGCATGCGACCACTGGGCACTGAGCGGGTCGCGTGGAGTGCACGTGGGTGCTATAATGCCCGCGGGTCACGTGCTTTGCACACGACCTCGGGTCACTTGTGCTGCGCGAGATCGCGGGGCATGCACGCACGTGGGCGCTTTAGCGCCCGCGGGTCATGTGCCATACACGTGACCGCTGGATGCCCGCGGGTCACGTGCGTGGCACGCGACCACGGGAAGGGGCTTAGCCCCTAAGTTGGGGAGTTGAACTCCCAAGGGGTTTTGGAGTTGAACTCCTAATAGAAATTTAATTTATGGAGTTAAACTCCAACAGATCTAGAAAGGAGTTAAACTCCTAGGAATTTTTGGCTCTTCTTTTAAGCCTTGGATCCTCCCAACGTGGGATTTTTGGAGATGGGTCTCCTTCTTCTTCCTCTCGGTTGGTCGGATCTTGGGGGAAAATGGGTGCGAGATTCAAAATCTCCCCTTTCAGAGATTTGATAGGAGATCCGAGCTCCCCTTTATGGGTTTTGTGGTGAAAAACTTCTTCTTTTTGAAAAAGAAAGAGTTAAACTCTTAATTTAATTCAAAAAGAGGAAAAAGGTTTTAGACCCTTGAGAGAGAGGAAGGAGGCACACAAACCCTAGTTTTTGGGGATAATGAAATTGTATCTTTTATTTCATCATCATGTTGCCTTTTATAGGCTTACAAATTTACACATAATCCCTTGGGCTTTATAAAATGGCATTTTGCCCATCTCATGCCTCAAGTACTCATTTCTTTTGCACATGAGCCATGAGCTTTACAAAAATTTGGTTTTATGCCCATTTTGCTTACATTCATGCATAAAAAATTACATCAAAATTATTTATTATATGATTTTTATTTTGGTATGGGGGAGGCTGTCCGCGGGGCTCGACTTGGGTATGGGCGCACTTGAGCTGGGCTTAGGCCCGCTTACATGGGGTTGACTTTGACTTTGACTTGGTCAACCGGGGTGCAATTTTTGACCCCAACACCGACGACCAACTGCTTTTGGATGCATTTCCCAAAATGGAGACAACGGACCGCAACGTCCTTAAACTAGTTATGGACCGAAACGTTCTTAAACTAACAACGGACCGTAACGTCCTTAAACTAAAACAAGGGAGCCCACATGCTCTTTTGTTGGATCTAAATGATCCTAAAACCTCGTTGAGTAGATCTTAGTCTAAAATTAGACTTACGTATTCTCAACAAATATTTAAGTTGATCTTAATCTCAAACGAGATTAACGATCCTTAAATCAACCCAAACCCAAATCTAAGAATATACGGATTTGGACTAATCCACGCTCTACCGGTGGCAACATAAATTAGTTTTCGTATACAATCCACGGGCAACCAAAAATAAAACAAATACACATGACACGAAGTGAACTTCTGGAGCAGGAGAAAGTGGTTATCGCTACGTGGTAATGTAATTAACTGTAGGGTTTGCGCCTGCAAGAAAGAGCGTCCCCACAATTAAAAACCCCTCATAACGAGGGTGAATCTGACAAAGTCTGTTATAACGGCCGCATCCGTCTAAACATTCGATACACGGTGTCATAAATCAATTTGGCATCGTCGGAGAGGTGGACGGATAAATCCAAATAGCATCTGCCCCCAAATTCAGGCAAGACGATCCATCCTAGATCCGTCTCCTTTTTCGGCGGTGAACAGATTCTGGCACGCCCGGTGGGACTTTTTTATCTTTCCACTTCACACTTCGTGTGTCATGTTTTTCCGCGATCAAATAATCGCAGTATATATGTTTGTGTTTGCCCTTGGGTGATGGGATACTGAACCCGGGCATGCCCGGTGGGACCTTTTCCTCTTTTTACTCCGCACTTCGTGTGTCGTGTTTTTCCGCGATCAAATAATCTCGGTATATATGTTTGTGGTTGCCCTTGGGTGATGAGATACTGAAGCCGTCATTTCATCTCTATAAAGAATGGCGTTTGCTCCCACCCTAGCAACTCAGGCTCTGTCATATCCGGTGGAGTCAAGTATGGGCCACTTGCAGGCTCAAATCTCTGCAATCCGGCTCTTCAAGAAATCAACGGGCTTCGATTTAGGTCGATACTCCCACTTCCCACCCTTGGTGCCTCAACGTCGAGGGAGGAAGCCTAGTTCCCACCTCCCACCCTTGGTGTCTCAACGCCGATGGAGGAAGCCCAGAGAAAGTCTGTCTTCCACAGGCTGGTTTCCCAAGCTGCAGTTTTGCCGACGGAATCAGTCCTCAAACAACTGGTACTTGCCAAGGACCAAGGTCGACGCAGGGGGCAGAATATCCAAACTCTCAAAGGAAACAGGGGGCAGGCTCGGCAAAATCCTGAGGCTGATCAAATCCCGGCCGTAAGAAACGGTCGACGTCGATATCGGCATCATACAAAATGAGCTGGGGGCAGTTCTCCGTATGGTCCTGTTTCAACCCCAGTGGTGAATGTTGTTGTTCCAACCGGGAACAGTTTCAAACCATTGTGAAGGGTGAGACAAAATTCTCCCATCGCAATATTGAAGAAATGTTCGCAGCCCATGGAGATCCCACGAGAGCATAAACCAGTTCGCTCCCTATAACAACTTTCCTCATCTATATATAAGGTGTGAAAGCAGATGAAGGACTCAGTCGTCGTCTGTGGCTCTTCCTCTAAACGCCAGTCAAATTCTGACAAATCCTCTTATAAATACAAGGGGATTCATCTTAAGACGGATCATGATACAGCGGTTCCTTCCGAAACCAAAGCGGCTTTTCACAAAAAAGAAAGGCCTAATAAAGCTCAAGTGCCCGAAGCATACTTCAAAGGCCAAAACTCCAAACACCCCAAGCCTGGGGGAATGTTAGTTCACATAGTCTATGTGGTGGATTCCAAAGACGAAGTTCGAGTTTCTACTAGTCACCGACCTCAAACTCGGTCCCTGACAAAAGTTCAACTGCAACATGAAAAGATGCAAGAGATGCTCGCTTAGGCGGCAGCAAACACTAATCCATCGCCTAAGGAAAATCTCGAGAACGCACCCGAAGAAAGAGTAGAGAAGGAGTCGGATATTGATTTCCTAAAGCACGCTATGAAAAAGAGAGATGAAGAAGCGGCATAAATATCCACTAAAATGAACCAGATGGCCCGACTGATCCAGAATATGGCTGGAATGATGGTCTATTCGGAACCACTAGCAGATGAACCACTAGTAGTCGCTCTTAAAAATAAGGGTGGCATTTTAGATCCTCTGCAAGTCTCATCAACGGCTGAAGAGGAAATGATTCTAAAAGCAAAGTTGGACAAATATATCGCTCAAAAAATCAAATCTCACTATGTTAGTTATATGTATGCCCTAGACGCCATTATTGTACATATGATGTATACTGTAGTGGATGCTTGGACATACATAGGGAGGACTTTCTTACTCGACATGATAGTATGCTATCTGGTTGCTCTTTATCTTAACATGTACACATGATATCTCTTTGTTACATGTTGATAAAGCCCTTAGGATGTATACTTGACTACCAAGATTATGATGCAGATCATATTAGTGGGGGCCCAGGCAATCTATAAGTACATCCTTTAATTGTTCCTAGTCGAGCGAATATCAAGACAGGGCATCGATACTTCAGAGTAGACTAGCGTATAGCTTCTCGACCTATGCGATGGGCGATGTATGATCCTATATCCATTGGTGTTTGACATCAGAGATGGTATACGCGTGCTCAGTGGAGACTGGGTACACTGAGCGGACTCACCGAGAACTCCTAGATGGTATTATACCTCATGTCAGGTAGCAGTTCTCTGGTGACACTGGTACAGGTTAGTCTGTAGACCCGAGATCGTCATAGAGTCTTGTGTGTCTCCCACTGTGCTTTGATTTCCACTACCACGGCTCTGCTGAGTCGTGCAAACAGGTGGTTTTTGGGTACAGTCCCGAGTCACATGGTGGCAATGAGCGATAGGAGGGGATTCGTCTCTCCCGGTATTGGGGGTTGATGTTGCACTATGCTCGATTGGCCATAACTGAAATCCCTGCCAGGGTAGATGTGATTTACTGGTAAGTGTTATCAGTAGTTTCACACCCGTTATGGACCTTACATCGGCATGACTTATCAAGTTACTGGGGTCTGACGTTTACCACCCCTAGACTAAATATGCGACATATCAGACGAAGAGACCGGACTGTATGGTAGTGTTACTGATTGGATTCGCAGGAGTGTGAGCAGGCTTGCTTGTTGATCTTCTGATCGCTTAATACCCGGGTGGCCGTTACTTTTAGCAGACCGCTTGCGGCTTGTGTGTGACTGATATGATTATCACTTACTGCTGGCGTATTGACGAGTCTTTAGAGTCCTATACAGAGGTTTCCTGGCTCAAGAGAAATGGAGTAGGAGTACATATGTGATATGTGCGGGACCGAGATTGATACGAGTATGTGATACCGTATTCTATTCTCGCGATATGTGATATCGGCCGGGTATATATGATATAGCCGGGTTATCGAATCAAGTGTTGATTCGGTAAATTGATATTATTGATATTAGTCGGTTATATGTAATATAGCCGGATTATTAAATCAAGTATTGATTTAATGATTTAATGTATAATTATATATATTTGATATATGAATTTACATTAACTAATATTGCTCACTTAATTGTTTCTTTTTCTCACTTTTGTGTACACTATGCATATATGTGATATATGTTATTGTGTCATGCTTGTTGATACAAGCAACATGGATGTATGAGACTAACACCATGGTTTGGATAAATTAGGGTTTTACTTATTTAAAGTAATTCAAAATGAAGTGGAATTCATCATGGTTGAAAGCATGGATATGCTTGGATTAACCATTGACTTAGTCTATCTCATTTGGATTACTTAAGATATTTATTAACCTTACCCTTATCCTTGACCATAGTTTATTCTCTACAAGAGTTTAGGATGGGATATCATCTTACCATGGTTGCTATTCTTACACAGCTAATTCATTTTGTTATTCTTTCATCTTCATCTTCTTCTTGAGCTTGAGAAGCTTTCTAGGGTTTGGAGACGAGAAGTAATATTGTGAGAAAATCAAATCCAAAGTGAGCAAAATTCCTACCTCACCATCCTCTATTACTTGCCATTTAGTTTAGGGTGTTTACTTCACAAAGTTCATCACTTTGTGAAGAGGTAGCTTGTACTTGAGTTCCCTCGATGTAGATCATCTTCGGTCTCGAAGTCTTCAAGCATATTTGCTCACTACGCTTTGTGAAGTCCATCTTGAGTCCAGGAGATCGATGATCGTAGTGAAGGGACGACTACACGGAGCTTTATAAGTGAAGGACCGGGTCTACAAAGGTTGTATTCTAGTTCACTTCTTATGTAATGTTTGATTGCAAAGTTTTATTACCTTAATATTCTAGTATGATTCTTTGGATGTTTGCTTAGCACCCCTTTAAATTTTTGTTGTGGCATGCTTGATCCTTGCAAACCCTGGGCTAGGTGCTGAGAAAATCCCAACATGGTATCAGAGCCTAACTAGAAAGTTAGACGATGTTAGATTAATAAGAAACCGAAACAAATCCGTAATGCAATTTCTGCAACCCTGCAAATACGCTCTCTGTTGTTTTTTCAAAGTTCTGGAAAAATTATTTAAACAATTGCAGAGTCATGTATATGATACATATAGTGCACAGAACAAAAACGAGAGCAATTGCTCGGTTTTGACCCGAAAACTTTCTTCTAAAATCCGAGGAGGCCGGCCTTCTTGGCTTCATTTCGTCTCGTTTTTGTTTTATGCTCTGGTATGCTTATTTTTGGGTTTCAGGTATTGTTTATTTAGTCCAAAATTTCATGTGATGTAAATTATGCTAATAGGACTAATACGGAGTATTTCGTAGTCGTATTTTTTAACATTGTAATGGTAACCTAGATGATGTTTAACACTTTGAACGAGCTTCGAACACTGCCTCATGATCCCCTTTGAAGTTTTCCAAGAGTTGGAGTTTTCTAAGTTGAGTATATTCAATAGTCGTGCAAGTAACTCTATGGACCATCTAGAAGAACAAAAACCTTAACTCGATTCTATGTCCAAGGAACCGCGATCGAACCTTAGGGTTTGTCGTAGTTCCGCGGTGCCATAGATGAGGCGTTGGTTTGACCCTTCTACGGCTGGTCCATAGATACTGTGGCACGTTTTGGGTATTTCAACTTTGCTCAAGTGTTGAGTTCTTAGGGAAATGAAGGTGTTTGTTGATTTGATCGAAATGTTTAATATCGTCTAGTTGATTGTGATACAATACTTGGAATCCACAATAATTGAATTTTATAAATCTAGTAATTTAGTCTCAGTTGATTGGTTGCCACGGGATTTTTATGCAATCAAAAGTCCATCGCAATCACGTTGTTATGCGGATACTCGCCGGGTAATATTATTAGATAGCCACACCCCATAGCCCCGACCAAGTGACTATAGGAGAACTCCGTCGCCAAAAGCATCCATTCGGGTGCTCGCGGCAGCGGTGTTCCGCCTTAGTGCACTTCGTCGACGGCATCATGGAGTGTTGCCGTCTACTAAAGTTTCCGACGAGCATTCGATCAGATGTCGGGAATCTTGTTGAATTGCCCGACTAGTTATTGAAAAGTGTTTTCAATATCGAGACTAAAATGCGGGGTTTATAATTGTTAGGCATGCGATGTCTAAGGAATTCATTTGGCTAGGCATGTGATGTCTAAGGCGGTTGCGGATTCCAACTGTTGTAGTTTTTCGCTTTCTTTTCTGCGACCGTAAGTGTAATATGTGGGGTATCGCCGGTTTCGTTGCTATACATCAACGACAATTGGGATACGCATATTTATTTACGTTGATGACTTGTGATGTTATGTGTTGCTGTGATATGTTATATTGGATCGTCGTGTTTGAATAGCCGGGGGTTTTATGTGAGATGAGAGTTTTTCATTTTCATTCATGTAAAATTCATTGTTTGTAATATTCTTTTATTGGGTCACTTCCGAGTTGAGGAAGATGTCATCGTTGATGTATATTATTTACTTTTCCGCATTAGAATAGACCCAAGGAGGGGAGCACAAGTAACCAAGTTCTAGAGTCCAGTGGGAGACCATCTCGAGGAGTCGAGTCCGGGTCTCCTAACTCTAGAATTGGGAGGGTTGCTTGCCGCTCTCGTAGGGGTCTAGGGATGTGGGTTTGGCTATTCATCACGACCGTGGAATTCGTGTTTTATACAGCCTCAAAATAAAACACGGACATCCTAGTATATCCTTTATTTCATATGTTGTTTTCTGCTGCGATATCTGTGATGCGATCATTTGATATGATGAGATAGATACTGTATATAGTATATATGATATATTATATAGACGTTGCTTATGTTTTACACCCACGCCAGCCCTGCCCCGCTCTGCTGTTAGTTACCTAACCTAACGGTGCACGACGGGATTTCGTGGCGAATGCGGATGGCATAATTTATGTTGTATTTATCTGTGATGCTTAGGTAACTTAAATGATGGGACATTCATTAATGTGATTAATGAAAGAAAATAAACCTAAAGATGTTGTACAATCGAATTTGAAATCCACTCGGCTTTTTACAAAAAAGCAAAGTTTCAAAAGGCGGAGCTTAAGCCACTCCTTTTAAAACTATTTGATTCTGCAATGAGATCAAGTTCAAAGCATTAAAGGTTTTCTTAAAAACCATTCGCAACCCTCCGTCATTTTAGGAAGTAAAGTACTTAGTATTCGTGTTGCGTATGCCGACCATAGCCTAGGCGTAGTGTACGGTAGCTAAGTGATGTCTTCCTACACCGCATATGATGCGATTAGTTAATACAATCATATGATTATGTCGACCATAGCCGAGGGTCATATGGGTGGGCCTAATTAATCACGAAATGACGGATAGAACTTGACTAGTGCTTATGATATGTTGATCATAGTCAATGTCATAAGTGCTAGGATAAAAACCGTAATCGGGAGTTTCAAGTGTTGAAATTTGCAATGAGATTGCATACCTTCTATGAAATAGTTGGATCCCGATACCCACTGCAAGTAATTGTTACTCCTGGGAGAATTTTGCACTTTACAATTAGCCAATCAAGTAGGTGTCTAGAAAAGTGTCAACGGGGTTACGCCCCTAGGAAAACGAGGTTTATTTTAATTAGGTCTGTGCGAAAGCACGAGCAACCTCCCTCAAAGTACCGGCACTGGCCTGGCTGAAGGATCGGCAAACTTGTAGAGTGTAATTAATCCCGGCTAGTCTTTCCTTTTAAGGTTTGAAGGAAGATTCGATGAAAACAGTGGGAGCCATCCTGATTAGATAAATATATAACCAATCTAATTTTATAAGAGCGCACGCAGAGTGTTTTCTTCTCTCTCTCTCCAGGTAGCGACCATGTCACGCCTTAATCAAGATAATAATATGGACGTATTGACCGAACCCGCTTGTTATACTGAGCTGGGGAACGTTGGTCCCGCTCCAACTTATAATTGTTAAAAGACCGAGCAGGAAATAGGGGATTACCAGAATTCCCGTGCCGTCCAAACGAAGAAAGTGCATGTTGATGCATCTTCTTCAGGTGTGTTCATTACCAAGAACCGTTTCTCAGTATCCTCTATGTCCTGGGTATGAGATACCGGATCGGGATCCCACATATGTAATCTGTTACATGGGCTACAAAAAGGTAGAGAACTGGGAATGAGTGATAAATTTCAAGAGCTGGAAACGGTGCAATTGTTGCAGCCAAGATGTTGGCGATTATCACCTTGTATTACCAAATAAATTGATTATGAACAAATTTTATTAGATACCGAACCTGATATACAACATCATATCAGTCTCTTTATTTAGTAAAGAAGGATATAATTTTGTATTGTTGGATAATGTTTTGAACATTTCCTATATCAAGAGTTGATTGGTTCAGGCAAGTTATCTAATAGCATATACGTTCTAAATCAAACCACAGTTCTTAATATACAGAACACACACAAGAGGAAGAGTTCAGAAATGAACGAATCCTTCTTGTGGCATTGTAGACTAGGTCATATCAATGCGACCCGACTAGCTAAGTTACATTAAGATGCATATTTAAATCAGTTTGAATTTACATCTTGTGAAACTTGCCAGCCATGTCACAAAGATAAAATGACTATAGCTCTGTTTACTAAAAACAGAGAAAGAGTTAATGAACTCTTAGGATTGATACATGATGATGTATGTGGTCCCCTGTCTATACATGTCAGGACTGGTTCTTTGTACTTCATTACATTCAGTGATGATCTCTTAAGATTCGGGCACATGTTCCTGTTGAAACGCAAGTCTGAAGTTTTTGAGAAATTCAATGAATATAAGTTAGAAGTAGAGAACCAAAACGTGTATAAGTATTATGTCCTTTGATGTGATCGGGGAGGAGAATACTTGAGCATGGAGATCCTGGACTATTCTAAAGGAGAATGAGATTCTCTCTCAGCATTACTCCTCCGTGTACACCACAGTACAAAGGTGTATCGGGGTAGAGCAATCACATCCTATTAGATATGGTGCGCTCTATGATGAGTACCACTGAGTTGCCTATTTCCTTTAGGGTTATGCACTTGTGAAGATGCATACCTATTGAATTCGGTTCCAACCAAATCAGGTGCCTAACACTCCATATGAGATATGGAATGGGAAGAGCCCATGTCTTAAGCAAGTTAAGATTTGGGGATTTCCGGCCTATGTCAAAAGAAAAATCCAGACAAGCTCGAGGTAAGGTCAGTTCTGTATAAGTTTGTTAGGATATCCCAAACATTTGTGAAGGAATATCTTCTACCACTCTGAGGAGCAAAAGGTATTTTCTTTCTCAGCATGATGCCTTTTTAGAAAAAAAAGGAATTTATTTTGGAATGGAATTTGTGGTCATGAGGTAGAACTATACAAACTACAGTTGATGATTTGGTAGAACCGGAGGATTCAATAGTTCTCGACGAACCTCGGCCTCTCCGCCGACCTGGTAGGGTTTCTCATCCGCCTGAGAGATACTTCAGTTTCTCGATGACAGTGGGAGCGAGGATTGCATCATGAGATGATGACCCAACTATTTTCGAGCAGGCCATCAAGAGTAAGGACTCTGTAAGAATGGCTGGATGCTATGAGATCTGAGATGGAATCCATGTACACCAACAAAGTATGGACTTTGATTGCTTTATCTGAAGGGTTAAACCCCCATCAGGAGCAAGTATATCTTGAGACGATTACATGGTGTAGATGGAAAAGTTGAGACTTTCAAAGCTAGATTTGTTGTAAAAGGTTTTCGTCATCGACCAAGTATGGATTATGATGAAACCTTTTCTCCAATAACTATGCTTAAATCCATCC
This sequence comes from Agapanthus africanus, assembly GCA_030015575.1. Classification (NCBI taxonomy): domain Eukaryota; kingdom Viridiplantae; phylum Streptophyta; class Magnoliopsida; order Asparagales; family Amaryllidaceae; genus Agapanthus; species Agapanthus africanus. The sequence goes on along the minus strand of JASDDO010000022.1, from coordinate 792,084,102 downwards.
AGATCCTACTTGCCATTACTGCATACCATGACTACGATATCTGGCAGTTGGGTGTCATGACTGCTTTTCTAAATAGTGATTTAGAAGAGAGCGTCTATGAGAACACAACCAGAGGTCTTCGTAGACAGTGGGAGCAGCGGAAACGTGTGCAAGTTATTTTACAGGATAAAGCAGGTATCGCGGAGTTGGAACATCTGTTTTTGATGTGGTAGTCAAAACGTTTGACTTCATCAAAAAGGTAGATGAACCTTGTATATACAAAAAGGTAGTAAAGAGTAAGGTGGTCTTCCTTGTATAGTACGTAGATGACATACTCTTGATAGGGAAGGTATTTCCTATGCTACACTCGGTCAATCTCCTCTTATCACAAGGATTCTCCATATAGGATCAAAGTGATGCCTCCTAAATCCTGGGTTTTGGATCTATGAGATAAATCTAAGTGGATATTAGGATTCTCAGTAGGTGTAGTGAGAAGGTATCAATCAATCCTGAGGAGAATTACTGGATAGCTTTCACGGTGGTAAAGACGACTGAATGTCAGTGGCGGGCATTGTCTTTACCCTCAGTGGAGGGACGGTATGTTGGAAGAGTTCCAAGCTAGATACCGTGGCAAACTAGACGATAAAGGCTGAATCTATCGCTACCAACGATGCTACCGAAGAGGTAGTCTGGGTATATATTTGTTCATGAGATGAACTGGGTTCCCACCATTGTATGACAATGGAGCTGTGGCTTTAGCCTAGGAACCTCCGTCCCGTCAGTGACCCAGATATATTCTAAGGCAGTATCACCTGATTATGGAGATGGATGATCTCCAGGGAATCGAGGTTAGGAGAGTAGATTCAGAGGACAATACGGCAGATCCACTCACAAAGGCCTTTTCCCAAAAGAGACTTTTATGGGATAGTTGAGTATGAGATACTACAACTACTGCTGATTGTTGGGTATTGGATACTACAATATATGGCCGTAGTGCAAGTGGGAGATTGTTAGTTATATGTATGCCCTAGAGGCCATTTTTGTACATATGATGTATATTATAGTGGATGCTTGGACATACATAGGGAGGACTTTCTTGCTCGACATGATAGTATGCTATCTGGTTGCTCTTTATCTTAACATGTACACATGATGTCTCTTTGTTACATGTTGATAAAGCCCTTAGGATGTGTACTTGACTACCAGGATTACGATGCAGATCATATTATTGGGGGCCTGGGCAGTCTATAAGTACATCCTTTAATTGTTCCTAGTCGAGGGAATATCGAGACAGGGTATCGATACTCCACAGTAGACTAGCGTATAGCTTCTCGACCTATGCGATGGGTGATGGATGATCCAATATCCATTGGTGTTTGACATCAGAGATGGTATACGGGTGCTTAGTGGAGACTGGGTATACTGAATGGACTCGCCGAGAACTCCTAGATGGTATTATACCTCACGTCATGTAGCAATTCTCTGGTGACACTGGTACAGGTTAGTCTGTAGACCCAAGATCGTCATAGAGTCTTGTGTGTCTCCCACTGTGCTTTGATTTCTACCCTACCACGGCTCTACCGAGTCGTGCAAACAGGTGGTTTTTGGGTACAGTCCCGAGTCACATGGAGGCAATGAGCGATAGGAGGGGATTCGTCTCTCCCCGTATTGGGGGTTGATGTTGCGCTATGCTGATCGGCCATAACTGAAATCCCTGGCCAGGGTAGATGTGATTTACTGGTAAGTGTTATCAATAGTTTCACACCCGCTATGGACCTTACATCAGCATGACTTATCAAGTTACTGGGGTCTGACGTTTACCACCTCTAGACTAGATATGCGGCATATCAGACGAAGAGACCGGACTGTACGGTAGTGTTACTGATTGGATTCGCAGAAGTGTGAGCATGCTTGCTTGTTGATCTTCTGATCGCTCAATACCCGGGTGGCCGTTACGTTTAGCGGACCGCTTGCGGCTTGTGGGTGACTGATATGATCACCACCTATTGCCGGCGTATTGACGAGTCTTTAGAATCCTACACAGAGGTTTCTTGGCTCAAGCGAAATGGAGTAGGAGCATATATGTGATATGTGCGGGACCGAGATTGATACGAGTATGCGATACCGTATTGTATTCTCACGATATGTGATATCGGTCGGGTATATGTGATATAGACGGGTTATCGAATCAAGTGTTGATTCGGTAAATTGATATTATTGATATTAGTCGGTTATATATAATATAGCCGGATTATTAAATCAAGTATTGATTTAATGTATAATTATATATATTTGATATATAAATTTACATTAACTAATATTGCTCACTTAATTGTTTCTTTTTCTCACTTTTGTGTACACTTTGCATATATGTGATATATGTTATTATGTCATGCTTGTTGATACAAGTAATGTGGGTGTATGAGACTAACACCATGGTTTGGATAAATTAGGGTTTTACTTATTTAAAGTAATTCAAAATGAAGTGGAATTCATCATGGTTGAGAGCATGGATATGCTTGGATTAACCATTGACTTAGTCCATCTCATTTGGATTACTTAAGATATTTATTAACCTTACCCTTATCCTTGACCATGGTTTATTCTCTACAAGAGTTTAGGATGAGATATTATCTCACCATTGTTGCTATTCTCACACAACTAATTCATTTTGTTATTCTTTCATTTTCATCTTCTTCTTGAGCTTGAGAAGCTTTCTAGGGTTTGGAGATGAGAAGAAATATTGTGAGAAAATCAAATCCAAAGTGAGCAAAATTCCTATTTCACCATCCTCTACTACTTGCCATTTAGTTTAGGGTGTTTGCTTCACAAAGTTCATCACTTTGTGAAGAGGTAGCTTGTACTTGAGTTCTCTCGACGTAGATCATCTTCGACCTCGAAGTCTTCAAGCATGTTTGCTCACTACGCTTTGTGAAGTCTATCTTGAGTATGGGAGATCGATGATCGCAGCGAAAGGATGACTACACGGAGCTGTAGAAGTGAAGGACCGGGTCTACAAAGGTTGTATTCTAGTTCACTTCTTATGTAATGTTTGATTGCAAAGTTTTGTTACTCTAATATTCTAATATGATTCTTTGGATGTTTGCTTAGCACCCTCTTAAATTTTTGTTGTAGCATGCTTGATGCTTGCAAACCCTAGGCTAGGTGCTAAGAAAATCCCAACACACTATGCTAGTGAAGCTGCCAATAGATCAATCAAGATCGGTCGACCATATCCGACCTGGTACGAACAAGTACAGTACCCACAAGAATACACACTTCCAACGTTTCACATATACAAAGGAACTAAGAATCCTCGCCAGCACCTTGCGTGATTTAAATCCATGTGCGGAAATATTGGTGGAAATGATATACCGCTCCTCCAAAGTTCGTCAGCAGCCTGGCGGGCATTGCCTTCGAATGGTATGCGAAACTCCCACATGATTCCATAAAGACCTTCGACGAGAGGGATATGGTCTTCTGTCAGAGATTCGCTAGTGTGAATGAACACACCACCGTGGCAGATTTAGTCAACGAAAAGGGTTGGACTGAATGAAACTTAAGTTCAATATGTTACCTGATGGCGAAATCTCTGGTCAAAATGCAAGCAACGCATCAACAAAGCTGCAGCCGTGGGAGTGTTCATAGCCACTCTTGACCCAAATTCAACGGTGTTCCCATCTATGGCCCTTTTCAAGCTGACAGCCTTCCAAGAGCTCATGGATAAAATAACTCGATTGGATCAGCTGGGTTGAGACCCTTCATCATCCGATGAAGATGAATGAAAAACAGAGGTAAGGTGGCATTTGTCGCCAACGCTCAACAAAAAAGAAGCGACTTTGAAGCAACCTGTCACCAAAATAGCGACGGCGTGGGTACTCGCTTCCCCCCGAGATATATACAGGGGGCATATTTCTCACCGGCGGAAGAATCTCTACGTGGGATGGTCCTTTCTTCTCAAAGAACAGAAAGGATATTAAGGGACTTACAAGCGGGTCCTGCAATCAAGTGGAATATCCCACTTGAACCAAACTACCATGGGAGGGATGTGAAACACATGTCCTACTCCGAATCAGACGATAAAAAACCCCCCAAGTCAAATTCATTCTTCCAAGGAAGAGAAAGACACGGCAGAAGGAATGACGTGATATCTCGTTCCCTTGTATATGATGAAGACGCTCCATCCGTATCGGAAAGCGACATTGATAAGCAGGGGGTAGGTGCTGTTTGGCCCAGTACTTCCTGCAAAACAACCTGATTGACACGGTGATATACGAAGAAGTCCAAGAAGGTAAAAATAGTCTAAAGTGTGAAGTGTCCATGCAAATAAAGGACAAGCAGTAGCGTCTCAGCAAACAAGAGTTGGAAGGGATGGGTTATGCAACTTCGCGATCGAATGAGAATATTGGACCGAAAAGTCCTTAAACTAGAAATTCGTCTCAAATATAGCGGAACGAAAATTCCTTAAACTAGGAATTCGCCCCAAATATGGCGATAATAGACCGAAACGTTCCTAAACTAGTGCGTCGCCTAAAACATGGCGCATCGCTCCAAATACGGCGATATCCTCTCTCGAGATCTATATTGCAATCGAAGTCCCAACGGCAAAGACTGCAACTCAAGTCTTACCGGCTACACAGCTACTCCGGCAATGAAGCCACCTATAAGCCCCACCGGCAAACAGATGGGTCACCTGCAGTGAAACTATTTTCGAGAGTTTCATCATTCGAAAAAAAACGGTATATCCACAAGCGAAATGGGCACGGATGAAAACCCGAAAGGACGCCGTGAGTAAAAACAGCAGGATTACCGACGAGTTTGTGAAAACCCGGAAGGGCGCAATCTCGTTAAAAAAAGAAAAAAAAGGTATGTCCATAAGCGAAATGGGCACGGATGAAAACCCGAAAGGGTTCCGTGAGTAAAAACAGCAGGGCTACCGGCGAGTTTGTGAAAACCCGAAAGGGCGCAGACTCGTAAAAAATTCATGTGTACTTGCAAGGTCCTCTCGACCTTGTGAGGAGAAAATACCTGAGTGAGATCCTTACGACTCACAAAAGAAGCAACACACTTAGGAATCCACATGATTTCTAGGGAGAATATGCACTTGCGAGATCCTCACGACTCGCGAGGAGAATGTTCCCATTATGAGACCCTCATGGCTCATAAGATTCAAAAGCCTTAAGCTACAGGGATCTGAACCTGTTCTTAAGCTGTCATATCCCCCAAGTTGCCTTACAAGCGGTCCAATATTAACCCTTGTATACAATCCACGGGCACAAATAAACGTTCTCTCACCAAGTCCCACCAATGACGAGAAATGTCCTCATATGGTGAACGACACTTGTAAGTCCTCTCGACTTATAAGGAGAAAAAATTCTTATGAGATCTTTACGACTTATAAGAGAAAACACCACTTAGAATTCCTCACGACTCCTAAGGAGAAAATACACCTACAAGATCCTCACGACTCGTAGGGAGAAATAACTTTATGAGACCCTTATGGCTCATAAAGTCGAAAAGTCTTAGTCGACAGGATCCTAACCCTGTCTACTAAGCCACCTTTGTTCAAATCAGCAAAGGCAAATGATGATTCACTCATAGCAATATTCCAGTGGTAGCGATGCTGATGCCTGAACATGTGTCAATTTTTAAGTCCTTTCACGGCAAATGATGATTCTCTCCTGACAATATTCCAGTCATAGCGGTGTTGATGCCAAGATTGGTATCAGATATCAAGTTCCATACCCGCAACAAAAATTAGCGAGAAAAAAATGCATATGAAATAGCCGAAATGATGGGGCAACTCGCAATAAAAATCAGCGAGCAAAATATGTGCATATAAAAATAGCCAAAATGTTTGGACAACTCGCAATAAAAAGCAGCGAGTAAAAAGAAAAAAACAGCTGAAATGATTGGGCAATCGCGACTTTCACAATATAAAAATTTGAAATGATAGAGCATCGCGGAAACAAAAAAATGAAACTTCTGCCCTGCAGGTGAGTCCACATCAACCCCTGTATACAATCTATGGGCACGAACGAAAATGGAACCACATTTCCTTACCGGGCTCTGTCAAAGGGAGAGTCGAATCTCGACGGTTCACAGACAGCCTAGAGATCAACAATGGCATTTCTTCTCACTCCAACAGGATGCAGACGCGACGTCAACAAAACGGAGCCACGGCAAAGTCCCTAGTTCCAAATCTCGACGGGTCACAGACATCCTAAAGATCAACAACGGCGTTTCTTCTCACTCCAATAGGATACAGACGCGACGTCAACAAAACGGAGCAATGGCAAAGTCCCTAGTTCCAAATTTCGACGGTTCACAAAAAACCTAGAGATCAATAATGGCGTTTCTTCTCACTCCAACAGAATGCAGACGCGACGTCAACAAAACAGAGCCATGGTAAAGTTCCTAGTTCCAAATCTCGACGGTTCACAGACAATCTAGAGATCAACAATGGCATTTCTTCTCACTCCAACAGGATGCCGACGCGACATCAACAAAATGGAGCCATGACAAAGTCCCTAGTTCTAAATCTCGATGGTTCACAGACAACCTAGAGATCAACAACGTCGTTTCTTCTCACTCCAACAGGATGCAGACACAACGTCAACAAAACATAGCCATGGCAAAGTCCCTAGTTCCAAATCTCGACAGTTCACAGACAGCCTAGAGATCAACAATGGCGTTTCTTCTCACTCCAACAGGATGCAGATACGACGTCAAAAAACGGAGCCATGGCAAAGTTCCTAGTTTCAAATCTCGACAGCAACATCTGCAGCCTAGAAGATCAACACAACGTCCCTTCTCACTCCAGTAGGATGCAGACGTGACGTCAACAACTGACCCAAGGTCAAAACCTCGGAGCCATGGCAAAGTCCTTAGTTCCAAATCTCGATGGTTCACAGACAGCCTAGGGATCAACAACGACGTTTTTTCTCACTCTAACAGGATGCAGACGCGACGTCAACAAACGGAGCCATAGAAAATTCCCTAGTTCTAAGCCTCGACGGTTCACCAACAACCTAGAGACTACCTCGGTGCCATGGCAAAGTCCCTAGTTCCAAGCCTCGATAGTTTACCAACAACCTAGAGACTATCTCGGAGCTATGACAAAGTCCCTAGTTCCAAGCCTTGACGGTTCACCAACAACCTAGAGACTATATCGGAGCCATGGCAAAGTCCCTAGTTCCAAATCTCGATGGTTCACAGAAAGCCTAGAGATCAACAACGGTGTTTCTTCTCACTCTAGCAGGATGCTGACGCGACGTCAACAAATGGAGCCATGGCAAAGTCCCTAGTTCCAAGTCTCGACAGTTCACAGACAACCTAGAGATCAACAACGGCGTTCCTTCTCACTCCAGCAGGATGCAAAAGTAACGTCAACAACCGACCCCAGGGTCAAAACAACGAAGCCATGGCAAAGCCTCTAGTTTCGAGCCTCGACGGTTCACAGACAACCTAGAGACAACCTCGACATTCGTCATAATATAGCAGACACAATGTCAACAAACGAAGCAAAGGAAGATCCCTAACTTCAGGGTTTTGACGGAAACTCAAATAAAACCTGAAAGACTTTCGAAGATCATCCCACACCAGTGCGGAGTGGTCATGACTCATCGGAGCTCCCAAATTGAGCCTAACCTCTAGTAAAAAGCGGCATGGAAAATCCCTAACACTTGCCCGACGGTAATATGACCCGGGAGATTACTTGAAAACGTCTTGTCCAGCCCCCGAAGAGATCAGAGATACGACAGTTGCGGGGCTACTCGAACAGCAAGATTGCGTATCGGGGAATGTATCAGCCAATGCGACAGTACGATGGACAAAAACCCTAGCACCACAGACCCTAACGGACCTCTGTCGTAAAGAGCAGAGGTTAACTGTGACGTTAGGACATTCTTAAGAGAACTTCTCAATTCGTATCGACTCATAGGGAAAACAATATTCCTGCGAGAACTTCTCGACTCGTCTCAACTCGTAGGGAAAAACATCTTCATGAGACCCTCAGGGCTCATGAAGGTGAAAAGCCTTAGGCAATGGGGATATCAACCTGTTTTCTAACCACTGTGGCCCTGCAAGTAGGTCCAAACTGACTCTTGTATACTATCCATGAGCCAGATTCTCCAAAGTCGAATATCGACAAGGAGGAAAAAAACCACTTACGAGTCATCTCGATTTGTAAGGGGGAAAATTCTCTTGTGAGATCCTTACAATTCTCAAGAGAAAACACACCTAGGAGTCCTCACGACTCCTAAGGAGAAAATACACCTGCGGGATCCTCTCGACTCATAAGGAGAAAACCCTTTATCAGACCCTCACGGCTCATAAAGTTGAAAAGTCTTAGGCGGCAGATCCAAACCTGTTTCCTAAACCATCGATGCCCTACAAGTAGGTCCAAGATGGACTATTGTATACTATCCATGGGCCACATTCTCCAAAGTCGAATACTGACAAGGAGGAAAAACCACTTCCGAGTCCTCTCGACTCGTAAAGGGGAAAATTCTCTTGTGAGATCCTTACGACTCTCAAGAGAAAACGCACTTAGGAGTTCTCACAACTCCTAAGGAGAAAATACACCCACGGGATCCTCTCGACTCGTAGGGAGAAAAGTCTTTATGAGACTCTCATGGCTCATAAAGTTGAAAAGTCTTAGGCGGCAGATCCAAACCTGTTTCCTAAGCCATTGCTGCCTACAAGGAGGTCAAGATAGACTATTGTATACCATCTACGGGACACATTTGCCAAAGTTACATGCCACTAAAATGAAGAAGCTACTTACGGGTCCTCACGATTTGTAAGGAAAAAAATACCCGAGTGAGATCCTTACGACTCACGGAGGTGATGAACACTTAGAAATCCTCACGATTCTAGGGAGAATATGCACCTATGAGATCCTCTCGACTCGCAGGGAGAAAAAACCTTCTTGAGACCCTTACGGCTCATGAAGATGGAAAATGTATTAGGGTACAAGGACCCTCAACTCATCTCCTAAGCCATCAATTCTCTGGTGATGCATAACATTGCACTACTTCACCCACGTACATATTTACATGGGCAAAATAGCGGGGGGCATTTGTTCCCACCAAAATTTTGGCTCAATACTTGCTCCCTTATAAAATAATAACAATAAAATAAAAATAAAAATAAAGGGAAAGCTCCACATGCAAAGCATGTAAGTACTGTCTCGGATAGAATTAAATCCCTTGATGCCGCCTTACGTGCTCCTCACGCGAGCGCCAATATGCAAAGCACAAAAAGAAATCTATTAAATAAGAGTTAAACTCCTAGGAAGCGCCGCACGTGCTCCTCACACGGGCGCCAATGTGTGTTTACCGCCAGAAACCGGGAAGACGGGATGACGTCTTGCCTGAATCTGGGGGCAGATGCAAATTGATGCTATCCGTCCACCTCTCCGAAGATGCCAAGTTGATTTATAGCACCGTGTATCGAAAGTTTAAACGGATGCGGCCGATGTAGCAGACTTCGTCAGATTCCCCCTTCGCTTGATGGGGTTTTTGATTGTGGGGACTGTTCCCCTCCGAACGGCGGCCTGCGACGTTAGGACGTCACGTGCCTGAGGTTCGGGGCAGATGCTATTTGGTTTTAGTCCGTCCACCTCTTCGAAGATGCCAAGTTAATTTATGGCACCGTGTATCGAAGGTTTAGACGGATGCGGCCGATGTAGCAGACTTTGTCAGATTCCCCCTCGCTTGAGGGGTTTTTGATTGTGGGGACGCTCTTCCCTGCAGGCGCAAGCCCCTGCAGTTAATTACGCTACCGCTTTGCGGTAACAACTTTCTCCTTCTCCAGAATTTCACTTCGTGTCGTGTGTGTTTGTTTTGTTATGGTTGCCCGTGGATTGTATACGGAGACTGAGTAATACCGTCGCCCGTAGGACGTGGATTAGTCCAAATCCGTATTTGCTTAGATTTGGGTTTGGTGTTTTTAGTTTAAGGATACGTTAGTCGCGTTGCGGCTAAGATCAACTTAAACGTTCGTTAAGGATACGTTAGTCCAGTTTGAGACTAAGATCAACTTAACGGGATCGTTTAGATCCGACAAAAGAGTGTTTGGGCTCTATTGTTCCAGTTTGGGAGATTCATAGTCCAATTTGGGACTAAAGTCTGTTTGGAGGATACATTAGCCATTTTTGAGGCTAAGATCGACTCAAACGTTTGTTAAGGATACGTTAGTCCAGTTTGAGACTAAGATCAACTTAACGGGACCGTTTAGATCCGACAAAAGAGCATTTGGGCTCTATTGTGCCAGTTTAGGGACGTGGTGGTCCATATTCCAGTTTAGGGACGTTCCGGTCCGATACCAGTTTAGGGACGTAGTGGTCCATTATTAGTTTAAGGACATTTCGGTCCATCGCCAGTTTAGGGACGTGGTGGTCCGTCATTAGTTTAGGGACATTTCGGTCCGATGCCAGTTTAGGGACGTAGCGGTCCATCATTAGTTTAAGGACGTCTCGGTCCGATATTAGTTTAAGGACGTCTCGGTCCGACATTAGTTTAAGGACGTCTCGGTCGTCCGATATTAGTTTAAGGACGTTTCGGTCCGATATTAGTTTAAGGACGTCTCGGTCCAATATTAGTTTAGGGACATCTCGGTCCACGAGTTTAAGGACCCCGCAGTCCATATCGATGTGTGGTCGTTGGGACCCGTCACCTCTTTGACGCCGTTGAGGAATTACAACGACGGATGTCAAAGGAGTTCGGAGATGTACCCTCGAACCGGATGTAAATTGATTTAGAAGAGCAATTTTGCTCAGTCAATTTAATTTAAGGACTTATGGCCAAAATTGGGCTAAGTCCAGTTGAAATGTTCAACGTTTTATTTGCTTTTGCATTGCATTTCTTTTTTTTTATTTTTATTTGGGCCTTGCCCAGAAAGGATGCAGAGTATCAATTTGTTTTGGGCTCTACCTTTTTAGGAATGATGCAAGGTATTAATTTTATTTGGGCTCTGCCCTTATATAAAGGATGCAAAGCATCAATTTATTTGGGCTCTGCCCATTTATTGCCTTGCAATTTATTTTGGCCTGTCAGGTCATTTTGATTTGGGCCTGGCCCTTCAAATAGTGCAAAGCACCAAGAATCTTTTGGATTCAAGAAAATGAGTGCATGGCACTTTTTAATGATATAAATTTAGATCAAAGAAGAGAAAAGAAAATCTTTTCTTTCTTTCTGTCTCAGAGAACCAGAGGTTCATAGCAAGTGCAAGGCACTATTTTTATTTATTTATTTATCTGAGAACCAGAGGTTCATAGCAAGTGCAAGGCACTATTTTTATTTATTTATTTATCTGAGAACCAGAGGTTCATAGCAAGTGCAAGGCACTATTTTTATTTATTTATTTATCTGAGAACCAGAGGTTCATAGCAAGTGCAAGGCACTATCTGTTGTGCGCACGTGCGTTGCACGTGGTGCCGCATGGCGGGCATACGTGCGTTGCACGTGGCGCACATGCGCATTATGAGGAGAAGCAAAGCTTCTATATATGGAGAACAAGCTCCTTTTAATATTATTAAATATTCTCATGTGGTGCGCACGTGCGTTGCACGTAGTGCCGCATGGCGGGCACACGTGCGTTGCACGTAGCGCACATGGCGCTTGCGCATATGCGCATTATGGAGGAGCATGCTCCTATCTTGGAGAACTAAGCTCCTTTGGAGAACTAAGCTCCTTTGAGTATTGAATCCTTTGAGGATTTAACTCTACCTTTCTAAGAGGTATCCCCTCTTATTTATATTGGAGTGGTAGAGAAGCCACCTCTCCTTTTCCCGATGTGGGACTAAAAAATGCATTCCCCATGTAGTAGAGCATTACTTTAGATTACACGTGTATAACACATTTGCTCATAACTTTTGATCTCGGATGAATTATGAGGCCCATAATATATCAAATCGAAGGTCTTTTCGAGATGCTTTCAATATCATCAGAATTTAGCTGTTTTTCGTTCCGGAGTTTGTCAAAATACAGCTCGGAAAATACTGGTTCGCATCTTCTTCCTTAAATCACATGTGTATAGACATTTGCTCATAACTTTTGATCCCGGATGAATTATGAGGCCCATAATATATCAAATCGAAGGGTTTTTCGAGACGCTTTCAATACAATCAGAATTTATCCGTTTCTCCTTCGGGAGTTTGTCAAAAAACAGCCCGGAAGATACTGGTTCGTATTTCCTTAAGCGTATCGCTGCCATTTGATACCTTGGACTCTTTTGCGCAGAAATTTTTGGCGGGAACAAATGCCCCCCACTACTTTGCCCACGTAAGTATGTACGTGGGTGAAGTAGTGCAGAGTTATACAGAGTTATGCATGGCGTATGACCAGTTTTGGGTTGATGTATCACTTTCAGAATCTTGATCTGAGAAGATAACGAGCGGACACAAGCGTCGTCATTTATCATTGACTCAAATCTCAACTCTTAAGAGATATAGTTCCAACCCTTAACTCCATGAGCCGCATCCTTCTATTTCTTTTTTTTTTTGTCTCACTCTGGCGTGGAGTAGTTCATACGCTTATGAGTAAGTTCTCCATTTCAGTGGCATGTAGCTTTGGCAAGTGTGGCCCATAGATGGTCGGCCCATCTTGACTTCTTTGCAGGGCAGTGATGGCTTAGGAGACAGGGGTAGGATCTGCCACCTAAAGCTTTTCAACTTTACGAGCCGTGAGGGTCTCATAAAGACTTTTCTCCCTACGAGTCGTGAGGATCTCGTAGGTGTATTTTCTCCTTGGGAATCGTGAGGATTCCTAAGTGTGTTTTCTCTTATAAGTCGTAAGGATCCTATAAGAGAGTTTTCCCTCTTACGAGTCGAGAGGACCCGTAAGCGGTTGTTTCCCTCTTTGTCGACAATCGACTTCAGAGAGTGAGACCCGTGAATAGTATGCAAGAGACCATTTAGGATTGACTTGCAGGGTCCCATTGTTCAGGAAGTGAGTTTTTGAATCCTTACTGCCCGAGATGTGAGTCAAAGAAGCTCTCGTCACGGAGTGTTTGTATCCGTGAGTTGAGAAGTTTTGCGAGGGATTATTTGTTCCCCAAGCACCAAGGATTATTTGTGTCCTTGGGGTTTGAAACGAGTCGATGGTTCCCACGGAGGCGCTGGTGGCTCTGCGAGTCGACGCGGATCAGAAGGCTCTCGTCAAGGAGTGTTTGTATCCGTGAGTTGAGAAGTTTTGCGAGGGATTATTTGTTTCCCAAGCGCCAAGGATTATTTGTGTCCTTGGGGTTTGAAACGAGTCGATGGTTCCCACGGAGGCGCTGGCGGCTCTGCGAGTCGACGCGGATCAGAAGGCTCTCGTCAAGGAGTGTTTGTATCCGTGAGTTGAGAAGTTTTGCGAGGGATTATTTGTTTCCCAAGCGCCAAGGATTATTTGTGTCCTTGGGGTTTGAAACGAGTCGATGGTTCCCACGGAGGCGCTGGTGGCTCTGCGAGTCGACGCGGATCAGAAGGCTCTCGTCAAGGAGTGTTTGTATCCGTGAGTTGAGAAGTTTTGCGAGGGATTATTTGTTTCCCAAGCGCCAAGGATTATTTGTGTCCTTGGGGTTTGAAACGAGTCGATGGTTCCCACGGAGGCGCTGGTGGCTCTGCGAGTCGACGCGGATCAGAACGCTCTCGTCAAGGAGTGTTTGTATCCGTGAGTTGAGAAGTTTTGCGAGGGATTATTTGTTTCCCAAGCGCCAAGGATTATTTGTGTCCTTGGGGTTTGAAACGAGTCGATGGTTCCCACGGAGGCGCTGGTGGCTCTGCGAGTCGACGCGGATCAGAAGGCTCTCGTCAAGGAGTGTTTGTATCCGTGAGTTGAGAAGTTTTGCGAGGGATTATTTGTTTCCCAAGCGCCAAGAACTATTTGTGTCCTTGGGGTTTGAAATGAGTCGATGGTTCCCACGGAGGCGCTGGTGGCTCTGCGAGTCGACGCGGATCAGAAGGCTCTCGTCAAGGAGTGTTTGTATCCGTGAGTTGAGAAGTTTTGCGAGGGATTATTTGTTTCCCAAGCGCCAAGGATTATTTGTGTCCTTGGGGTTTGAAACGAGTCGATGGTTCCCACGGAGGCGCTGGTGGCTCTGCTAGTCGACGCGGATCAGAAGGCTCTCGTCAAGGAGTGTTTGTATCCGTGAGTTGAGAAGTTTTTGTTGAAGTCATTGGCTTCTTCGGTTGAAATGAACCGTTGAGGTTTGGCTTCGTCGTTTGACGGAATCCGCTGGGGAAGTATGGTTCCTTCTTTGTTTACGCCCTTGGATTGTATACAGGGATCGATGTGACCTCGACTGTAGGGCCAAAGTTTTATCATTTCTTCTTTTATTTTATTTTATTTCCGCGATGCTCTATCATTTCAGCTTTTATATCGCGAAGGTCGCGATTGCCCAAACATTTCGGCAATTTTTCGCGGTGCCCAATCATTTCGGCTATTTTTTTTATTTTTACTCGCTGCTTTTTATTGCGAGTTGCCCAATCATTTCGGCTATTTTGCATGCATACATTTTACTTGCTGCTTTTTATTGCAAGTTGCCCTATCATTTCGGCTATTTCGTATGCATTTTTTTTTTTGGCTCGCTGATTTTTTTCTTTCTCGCGAGTAGGGGATTTGGGATCCGATACCAATCTTGGCATCAGCATCGCTGCGACTGGAATATTGCCAGGAGCGAATCATCATTTGCCATGAAAGGACTTGGAATTTGATACCGGTTTAGGCATCAGCATCGCTACAACTGGGATATTGCCAGGAGCGAATCATCATCTGCCTCCGTCGATGTTGAACAAAGGTGGCTTAGCGAACAGGGTTAAGATCCCGTCGACTGAGGCTTTTGACTTCATGAGCCGTAAGGGTCTCACAAAGGTATTTCTCCCTACAAGTCGTGAGGATCTTGTAGGTGTGTTTTCTCCTTGGGAATCGTGAGGATTCCTAAGTGCATGTTCTCTTGTAAGTCGTAAGGATCTTACAAAAGGGTTTTCTCCCTATAAGTCGAGAGAACTTCCAAGTGTTGTTTGCTGTACAAGCATATCCCTAGTCACGGATGGGACTTTGTTAGGGAAATATTTATTCATGCCCGTGGATTGTATACAAGGGTCAATATTGGACTACTTGTAGGGCAATGTCGAAAGTTGTGGGGGTTGCTTAAGCACAGGTTTAGGCCTCTGTAACTTAAGACTTTCAAATCTTACGGGCCGTGGGGGTCCCATAAGAGAGTTCTCCTTACGAGTCGTGAGGATCTCGCAAGTGTATTTTCTCCTTAGGAATCATGGGGATCCCCAAGTGTGTTGCTCCTTTGTGAGTCGTAAGGATCTCACGCAGATGGTTTCTCCTTACAGGGTCGAGAGGATTCTATAAGTGTTTCTTTAACGAGGTTGCGCCCTTTCGGGTTTTCACAAACACTCGCCGGTAGCCCTGCTGTTTTTACTCACGGAGCCCTTTCGGGTTTTCATCCGTGCCCTTTTTGCTTATGGACATACCTTTATTTTTTCTTCTTTTTTTTACGAGGTTGCGCCCTTTCGGGTTTTCACGAACACTCGCCGGTAGCCCTGCTGTTTTTACTCACGGAGCCCTTTCGGGTTTTCATCCGTGCCTATTTTGCTTGTGGACGTACCGTTTTTTTTTATCTTTTATTTTATTCTTTTTTTTTAACGAGGTCGTGCCCTTTCGGGTTTTCACGAACACTCGTCGGTAGCCCTGCTGTTTTTACTCACGGAGCCCTTTCGGGTTTTCATCCGTGCCCATTTTGCTTGTGGACGTACCCATTTTTTTTTTTATTAACACGTCAGCCTGAAGATGCTGCGGGTTGGGAGTAGTTTAACGACGTTTCGGTCATTTGCAAGTTTTAGGACATTGCGGTCCGTCGTTAGTTTAAGGACATCTCGGTCCGTTGTTAGTTTAAGGACGTTTCGGTCCGTTATCCAGTTTTAGGACGTAGTGGTCCGTTAGGCTTTCTCTATGAATGAGCATGATGCCCCCGGCGTGTCCATATTTTTCGAAGCATGCGGTTGTGGCGGGTTCACCTTCCAAATTTCGGACAACGCGAACTTGCCCTGTTGGTATTGGTCTTCAACCCAGTTCTTGAAGACGTAGCAATCCTCGATCAGATGACCTACCGTTTGGTGGTAAGGGCAATAATTAGGATTATTAATATCGCCCGGCCGCAATGGACGTTTTGGATTCGGTAGATTGATGAGTCTGTCGCACACTGCCAGCTCGAACAGTCCCCTTGTTTTATCTTGCGGAAACGAGTAAGGACGTTTCAACTTTTCCTGGAGGGATTGCCGCTTGTTGCTTTGGCAAGCAACCGGTCTAGGGTCACCTGATTGTTGGTGAGTGCTGGCGACGAGGGCCGTTTTTCTTTTTCCTTTATCCTTTTTGTTCGATCCTTTGTTTACGGGGCCGAGATTTTTTCCGAGTAGCATGCGATTGCACGGCTGAACGTTCTCGCAGATTCTCAATTCCTTTATTTTTGAAATAGATTCCCCGATGGAAGAGTTGGGGGTAGCTTCTTCGTCAGAGTCGCTTCCAAAGGTGATAATTTATGATCCCTTGAAGTCGGCTATATGACAGTCGGCGGTGGCTCTTTTGCGCTCATATATCGCATTTTTCCGATGTCCACAAGCTTCACACTTTGTCCTGTCGAAGTGTTGCTTTTGAGCGACATACCCTTGCCACCAACAGTTAAAGGACTCGCAGTCTTCGGTAGGATGTATGATCTTCTGATGATATAAACAGAAGTTAGGGTGCATCTCTACCTCAGAGAAAGGATTTTCTTCGGAGGGCGGTAGCTTCATTCCTACTGATAGAGCTTTGGTGAACCGTTTCCTCGTCTTGAATTTATTTTTACCCGCAGTGTATGGCTTTTGATTTGACGGGAATACCTTGGTTCTTTCCAGTATGGCCATTTCATGCTCTTGATTGGCTTTTGCTTTCAAACGAATTTCATTTAGGAAGGCATCGATCAACTTGTCTGACGGCCGCGAAATTTCTGTTTCAGGGTCCGCCGTTGATTTCTCAGCGCAAGGATCCTCCTCCTCATCCGTCAGTGAATGAGAAATCACAAGACAAGTCGCTACGTAGTCTTCGGATTCATCCGATAAGTTTTCTCCATTGTTTTCATCCTCGACGAAAGAACAAGTTGCCCCCGGCGTGTCCGTCTTCTTTGGAGAGTGCGGCTGTGGGGGGTTTACCTTCCAGCTTTCAGACAGCGTGAACTTGCCTTGCAGGTATTGATCCTCAATCCATCCCTTAAAGACGAAACAATCCTCAATCGGGTGACTTACCGTTTGGTGGTAAGGGCAATAATTGGGATTATTAAGATCGCCTGGCTGCGACAGACGCTTTGGACTTGGCAGATTGATGAGTCTGTTACGCACTGCCAGCTCAAACAGTCTTCTCGTTTTATTCTGAGGAAACGAGTAAGGACGTCCTAGCCTCTCTTCGAGGGATGGGCGTGGACGCACGTTGTTTTGGCGAGCGACCGGCTTTGAGTTGCTCGGCTGTTGCTGAGCGTTGGCGACGATGATCGCTTTTCCTTTCTCATTTCGGGGATCAGGTCTTGGAGGAGACGGTCTATGGCCCATCTGGTCCATTTGGGCTAATTTGTCGATCAAGGCCTGGAAGGTGGTCGGCCTGAAGAACATCATGAATTGCGAGATGGTCGCCTGCGGATCGAGAGTGCCCACAAACATGCCTACCGCAGGAGCCTCTTCTATGCGTTGTTCGCATTTCGACCATAGGTTCCGCCATCGTGTTGCGTATTGGACACATGTTTCGCCTGACCTTATCCTGGCATTTATCAGTGCTGTAATCGGGGTGCGTTCACTAGCACTTGCGAATCTTTGTGTAAACAGCAGTTCCATCTCTGCAAATGTTTTGACAGAGTCGTTAGGTAGCTCCGAATACCATTCAAAGGCTGTTTCTGCTAAGCTGCCGACGAATTGACGTAGCAACAATTTGTCATCGCCTCCAGTATTGCCGCATAAGGCCCTGAATTGAGCGACATGCTGATGCGGATTCCCTGTCCCTTTATATACGTGGAATTTAGGGATCGTATATCCTGGCGGGTAATTGATATGGTCATACCAGCTCGGATACGGTCGTCCGGTTCTAACAATTTGCCCAGCCGCTTCATTCGCCTGATGAACCCGGATCTGCTGAGCTATATATTCGTCTAGGTCAACTTTGGAGATTGCCTCCTCCTTGGCTGTTGATAGAGCCGGCGGAGGATTTGACGTTTCTCCCCTGTCGTCTTCAAGGACGATCGGAGGATCTTCGGCAGGAGGGTCCGGCTGTAACATCATCCCTACCATATCTTGGAAGAGGAACGCCATCTGTTTTATGTTAGCCGCTTGCTCTGCAGCTTCTTTGTCCCTCTTTTCGAGGACTCTGCGTAAAAAGTCAGCGTCGGTTTCTTGTTCTTGACGCTCATCCGAAGACGTTTCAGAGCTTTCTTTTGGCTCAGTGAGTGCAGCCATTGTAGTCATCATTTCCTGAAGCTTTTGTTGTTGCTCCTGGGCTTTCGTCATGGATCGGGTGAGCGGTCGGTGGCCCATAGAAGTGCGGCTTTCCTCCTTTCCAGAAGCCATATAAACAGTGTGCACCACCATGCCCCCAGACTTGGGGCGTTTGTGTTCGGTGTCTTTGCGATTTGCCGAAGACACAGGGGCTTCTTGCGGCCTCCTTTTTTGAGTGATTGGAGTTAAGGGAGCCGTTGTAGTGGGCACCCAAGTAGCTTTTGCTTTTTGTGCTTTGACAGAGTAATCCTTCCCCTGCCGAACCTTCATCTTTTTCTGTCGTTGGAGGCGGTCTTGATCGATCACCGACTCTTGAACTTGTCGCCAGACTTTGTAAATTTTAGAGGACAGCCGTTGAAGGGGCTGCTCTAGCTTCTTCTCTGGAATATTCTTCACAGATGAATGAGTTCGCTTTAGCACCGCAGTAGGAGAGTTTCTGCGCACCGAGTTCAGCAACTCAAAGCTGTTCTTGGTTGGAACAGCAGTATCGATCTCCACCATTAGAGTTGGAGGAGTAAGTCCAGAGGGGGAGTTGCCCCCAGCCTTCTTCACTCGGCGCCAGTAGCGACGTCGGGCATGTCGTGCTGATGGAGTTGTTTCAGCTATAGGGGTGACCTCCTCATGCCCCCTGTGTTGGTCAGAATATACCGGTACCAGCATTTTAAAGATCGACGTCCGTTGAGCGGGGACGGCCAACTTGTCAGAAGCGGACTTCTGAACATGGGAAGCAACCTTGGTGATTTTGCCAGGAACGGGAGTTGGGATGGCTATCCGTTTCGGGATAACGCCTTCTGGTATGGCAGGCTTCTTCATGGGCCCGATGGAGCTCTGGCCTAATCCATTAAAACCTGAAGCAGTGGAGTTGGATGACTCGTTGAGAGGGGTCGCGGCAGTGGCAAGTCGGTCGAAGACCAACTTCTTTGGAGCTTCTTGCGATGTTATTGGGGCATTGAAGCTTATCAATGGGAGCATAGTCCCGAAGAACAATCCAGCGGTGGCCTGAGTTACTTGCTCCACTGGCATCTTGAAGAGGGAGGCCGCTTGGGGCCCATAAGTCACTCCTCCGGACGGGATGGAGCGAGAGATGCAGTTGCAGGTAGTGCAGTCTGAAGCCATTGATCTTCTGTTTCCTGCACGAAGCAAGATACCAAATCTTAGTACCTCGAATCCACAGGCAACCACAGCAAATCGCGATTCGTTCGCGAACACGACACACGAAGTGTGGAGTGGAAAGAGGAAAAGGTCCCACCGGGCGTGCCAGAATCTGTTCCCCTCCGAACGGCGGCCTGCGACGTTAGGACGTCACGTGCCTGAGGTTCGGGGCAGATGCTATTTGGTTTTAGTCCGTCCACCTCTTCGAAGATGCCAAGTTAATTTATGGCACCGTGTATCGAAGGTTTAGACGGATGCGGCCGATGTAGCAGACTTTGTCAGATTCCCCCTCGCTTGAGGGGTTTTTGATTGTGGGGACGCTCTTCCCTGCAGGCGCAAGCCCCTGCAGTTAATTACGCTACCGCTTTGCGGTAACAACTTTCTCCTTCTCCAGAATTTCACTTCGTGTCGTGTGTGTTTGTTTTGTTATGGTTGCCCGTGGATTGTATACGGAGACTGAGTAATGCCGTCGCCCGTAGGACGTGGATTAGTCCAAATCCGTATTTGCTTAGATTTGGGTTTGGTGTTTTTAGTTTAAGGATACGTTAGTCGCGTTGCGGCTAAGATCAACTTAAACGTTCGTTAAGGATACGTTAGTCCAGTTTGAGACTAAGATCAACTTAACGGGATCGTTTAGATCCGACAAAAGAGTGTTTGGGCTCTATTGTTCCAGTTTGGGAGATTCATAGTCCAATTTGGGACTAAAGTCTGTTTGGAGGATACATTAGCCATTTTTGAGGCTAAGATCGACTCAAACGTTTGTTAAGGATACGTTAGTCCAGTTTGAGACTAAGATCAACTTAACGGGACCGTTTAGATCCGACAAAAGAGCATTTGGGCTCTATTGTGCCAGTTTAGGGACGTGGTGGTCCATATTCCAGTTTAGGGACGTTCCGGTCCGATACCAGTTTAGGGACGTAGTGGTCCATTATTAGTTTAAGGACATTTCGGTCCATCGCCAGTTTAGGGACGTGGTGGTCCGTCATTAGTTTAGGGACATTTCGGTCCGATGCCAGTTTAGGGACGTAGCGGTCCATCATTAGTTTAAGGACGTCTCGGTCCGATATTAGTTTAAGGACGTCTCGGTCCGACATTAGTTTAAGGACGTCTCGGTCGTCCGATATTAGTTTAAGGACGTTTCGGTCCGATATTAGTTTAAGGACGTCTCGGTCCAATATTAGTTTAGGGACATCTCGGTCCACGAGTTTAAGGACCCCGCAGTCCATATCGATGTGTGGTCGTTGGGACCCGTCACCTCTTTGACGCCGTTGAGGAATTACAACGACGGATGTCAAAGGAGTTCGGAGATGTACCCTCGAACCGGATGTAAATTGATTTAGAAGAGCAATTTTGCTCAGTCAATTTAATTTAAGGACTTATGGCCAAAATTGGGCTAAGTCCAGTTGAAATGTTCAACGTTTTATTTGCTTTTGCATTGCATTTCTTTTTTTTTATTTTTATTTGGGCCTTGCCCAGAAAGGATGCAGAGTATCAATTTGTTTTGGGCTCTACCCTTTTAGGAATGATGCAAGGTATTAATTTTATTTGGGCTCTGCCCTTATATAAAGGATGCAAAGCATCAATTTATTTGGGCTCTGCCCATTTATTGCCTTGCAATTTATTTTGGCCTGTCAGATCATTTTGATTTGGGCCTGGCCCTTCAAATAGTGCAAAGCACCAAGAATCTTTTGGATTCAAGAAAATGAGTGCATGGCACTTTTTAATGATATAAATTTAGATCAAAGAAGAGAAAAGAAAATCTTTTCTTTCTTTCTGTCTCAGAGAACCAGAGGTTCATAGCAAGTGCAAGGCACTATTTTTATTTATTTATTTATCTGAGAACCAGAGGTTCATAGCAAGTGCAAGGCACTATTTTTATTTATTTATTTATCTGAGAACCAGAGGTTCATAGCAAGTGCAAGGCACTATTTTTATTTATTTATTTATCTGAGAACCAGAGGTTCATAGCAAGTGCAAGGCACTATCTGTTGTGCGCACGTGCGTTGCACGTGGTGCCGCATGGCGGGCATACGTGCGTTGCACGTGGCGCACATGCGCATTATGAGGAGAAGCAAAGCTTCTATATATGGAGAACAAGCTCCTTTTAATATTATTAAATATTCTCATGTGGTGCGCACGTGCGTTGCACGTAGTGCCGCATGGCGGGCACACGTGCGTTGCACGTAGCGCACATGGCGCTTGCGCATATGCGCATTATGGAGGAGCATGCTCCTATCTTGGAGAACTAAGCTCTTTTGGAGAACTAAGCTCCTTTGAGTATTGAATCCTTTGAGGATTTAACTCTACCTTTCTAAGAGGTATCCCCTCTTATTTATATTGGAGTGGTAGAGAAGCCACCTCTCCTTTTCCCGATGTGGGACTAAAAAATGCATTCCCCATGTAGTAGAGCATTACTTTAGATTACACGTGTATAACACATTTGCTCATAATTTTTGATCTCGGATGAATTATGAGGCCCATAATATATCAAATCGAAGGTCTTTTCGAGATGCTTTCAATATCATCAGAATTTAGCTGTTTTTCGTTCCGGAGTTTGTCAAAATACAGCTCGGAAAATACTGGTTCGCATCTTCTTCCTTAAATCACATGTGTATAGACATTTGCTCATAACTTTTGATCCCGGATGAATTATGAGGCCCATAATATATCAAATCGAAGGGTTTTTCGAGACGCTTTCAATACAATCAGAATTTATCCGTTTCTCCTTCGGGAGTTTGTCAAAAAACAGCCCGGAAGATACTGGTTCGTATTTCCTTAAGCGTATCGCTGCCATTTGATACCTTGGACTCTTTTGCGCAGAAATTTTTGGCGGGAACAGGGACGCTCTTCCCTGCAGGCGCAAGCCCCTGCAGTTAATTACGCTACCGCATCGCGGTAACAATTTTCTCCTTCTCCAGATGGTCATTTCGTGTCCTGGGTGTTTGTTTTATGTTTGGTTGCCCGTGGATTGTATACAGAGACTAATTTATGTTGTCGCCTGTGGGACGTTGATTAGTCCACGTCCGTATCTTCTTAGATTTGGGTTTGGGGTTTGGATTTAAGGATACATTAGTCTCATTTGAGACTAAGTTAACTTAAACATTTGTTAAGGATACGTTAATCTAATTTCTAGACTAAGATCAACTTAACAGGATCGTTTAGATCCAATAAGAGAATGTTTGGCTTCTGTTGTTTAATTTAGGGAAATTGTGGTCGATTAGTTTAAGGACATTGTCCAATATTAGTTTAAGGACATTACGGCCCGTTGGTAGTTTAAGGACATTTCGGTCCATTGTTAGTTTAAGCACATTACGGTCCAGGTTAAGGACATCGTAGTCCGTGGGTTTAAAGGGACCCCACAGTCCAGGTTAAGGACATCGTAGTCCATGGGCTTAAGGACCCCACAGTCCGGTTTAAAGACATCGTAGTCTGTAAAGTTTAAGGACATCGTAGTCCATGAGTTTAAGGACCCCACAGTTCGTAGAAATGTATGGTCATTGGGACCCGTTACCTCTCTGAAGACGTTGAAGTATTACAACGACAAATATCAGAGGAGTAACGAGATGTACCCTCGAACCGATGTGAGTTGATTGAAAGATCTGTAGCCCAGTTTGGGACTGAGATCGGTTGAATATTTGTGAGCAGATGTGCTCAGTTCAATATAAGTTGAGGACTTATGGCCAGAGTTGGGCTAAGTCCAATTAAAATGTTTAACATTTTCTGTTGTTCTGGCTGTTAAGCCTTTATTTGGGCTCGGCCCTTTTAATAATGCTAAGCATTGAGTTCTTACATCTTTTGTCTTCATCAGAACAAAGTGTGTTCTGACAATGTGCCACGTGGTGCGCCAGGCGCTTTGCGCCAGTTAAAGAGTGCATTGCGCTTCTGTCGAGTAACGCACACGAAAAGGACACGTGTCGCGTTTAGCGCTAAGCGCTAGTTTATTAGCGCATTGCGCTTTTAATTTATGAGCGCATTGCGCTAGTCTGTTGGCGCGCCAGTGCGTGACATGTGGCGCGCTTGGCGCTGAGCGCCAGTCCATGAGCGCAGTGCTCTGTTTTAAAAGCGCAAAGCACAGATTGCGTCTTTGGTTGATACGTAGCATGTTTTGGCGCCGAGCGCCGGTCCAAGAAGCGCAAAAGTGCAATTCATGAGTGCAAGAAACTTTCTAATAGCACAAAGCGCATTTGATCAAATTTAAGAACAGAAGTTCTTGTTTTATAAAAGGGCTCTGCCTTTGTAGATCAAGGATCTACGAATGAAGTAATTACTTTTTTTTTTTATGATTAGATCTTTTGATCTTTTTCTTTTTATCAAAGACCTTGGTTTTTTGTAGATCTATGATCTTTTTTGAAGATGGTTCTTTTTTTACGAGATGGTTTCATCTCTGTTGTTCAAGAACTAGTTCTTTACCTTGAAGATGAAGAAATAATCTTCTTTTTTTTTAAGAGTTTGCTCTTCTTTCTCTTTGAGTTTTTCTCAAAATTTGCAGAGGGTTTTCTTTATTTTTCTTTCTATATTTCTGTATATGTTAGACTTGATGTCTAGGGGCCTTTATATAGGGCCCAATGATTTGTTGAATCAGTTTAAGAGATCTTTCTCTGATTGATTTGGGAATATTTCCCACTGTTGGATCTTTGATCCTAGGGCTTCTGCTTTGCAGAAGATAATCTTCTTGTTTTAATAAAATTGAGAAATCTTTCCATATAGCATTTGTTCTGTCTTTGGTAATTTTGATTTACCATCGAATCGTTGATCCAGCGGTGCTTAAAGCACAATCTTGTTGTTTGGAAAGATTTTGAGGAATCTTTTCTTAACAGAATTTAATTCTGGTTAATTAATGATTTATCATTATCCTTAGATCTTTTGATCTAGCGGTGGGAATTTTTAATTCCAGCGCTGGCGCACCTTGCGCCAGCGCACCCGTGTTTGACACGTGGCATACAGCGCAGAGCGCAGCGCAACTGCGCGAGCGCACCCGTTTTTGACATGTGGCGCGCAGTGCAGAGCGCTGGATCTGAAGCGTTGCTTCAACTTTTTGAATTTTAAAATTTAAGACAGAGCTTTGCTCTGATTGGGGGTGCACTGCCTAGGGCGCAGCGCTCCTGGCGCTAGCCCATCTGTGTTTGACATGTGGTGCACAGCGCAGAACGCTGGATCTGAAGCGTTGCTTCAATTTTTGAGTTTTGAAATTCAAAACAGAGTTTTGCTCTGATTGGGGGAAACAAATGCCCCCTCCACCGTTGCGCTTACGTGGCCCACACGTGAGCGCAGCGGTGGCAGTATCTGAGCCCTTGGATCAACTCAGAAGTTGAAGAGGCGGCTTAGTGTCTATAAATAGGACCTTTGGTTCTCAGATGATTATCATCTTCTTTCTTGAGAATTTTTATTCAGAGCGCTGCTCTTTTGTTTAAGAACTTCCCAAGAGTAAATACTCTTTCCAAACTTAGGTAAAAATTAAAAACTTTAATTTTTTAATAAATTAGGGTTTTACAGAGCCTTGCTCTTCGTAGATCTTTGATCTAAAGAAAACCCAATTTAGGGTTTCATTAACAGAGTTTTGCTCTCATGAACCCATAGATCTAAACAGATCTTTTCTTGGGGTTTGTTAGCCCATGAACAGAGCTCTGCTCTTTGATGATATGTAGATCTCTTGATCTTTGATGAAGAACTCTTAAGAGTTTTTTTATGGATCTTGAAGATCCCAGAATTTTTAATTCACAAAAATTAATTTTAATTAATCCTTGATGGATTTTTCCATCATCATTACAGAGCTAGGCTCTTTAAGGAATTTTATTCCTTCATGATCAGAGTTTGACAAGTGTCACTCTGTCATAGAGCTTTGCTCTCAAAGGGAGATTTTCTCCTTCTCCCGAGAGATTTCTCATTCAATGAGAATTTCCTCATTAATTAACAGTCTCATCCAATGATGAGGCTGTTTTATTAATTGATGCATTGTCATCTGGATTTTGTGGGTCCCCCTTTGGTCCCCTTTCTACTGCATTGCAGTGTGGTATAAATTTTAAAGTGCCGAGTGTCAGAATTTTAAAATTAAATTATAGTACTGACAATTGAATTCTGTCCTTTCTCGCAGGCGACATGTCTTCCGATCTCTTTTTCCCGTTTGTTCGTTCAGAGGGAGGATTTCCTGAGGCACCTGTGGACCGGGAGGTTCTCGCGCTCATCAGAGACTATGACCCGGAACACAAAAACCTTCACTTGTGGGGTAGGTGGTATGACCAGATTATCAGAGGTCGTCAAAGCTTCTCTTGTGCGACGCCGTCGGAGCCGATCTCGTCGATTTCGTATGCAGATGCACCCCCGGTGAACTATGCCATGGAAGTTGTTAATTGGACTTCGGAGGGTCTTCTTCAACCTTCGGTTGCCGCCATACCCATGCAGCTGCCGGCAGCTTTGGATACCTTGGGGCGGCGCATATGCCAGGACGAGTCGCGCCCTTGGGGACAACCCTACAACATCGGGTTGACCCCTCGACATTCGGCCGGGTATTTGCAATGGGCCAGGTACATCTTGTCAGCGAAGAAAACGCAGCTGCTGAAGCTCGGCCTATACCCTGCGGTTTATGCTTCATTGTTCCAATACTCTGCTCCTCCCACATGGTGGATTAAGGCGTTCTTGGAGCAGTGGAACATCCCAACCCATACCTTCCTTCTACTGGACAGAGAAGTCTCCATCTCCTTAGAAGAATTTGCTGAAGTTTCTGATCTACCGGTTAGGGGGGAGCACTACGAGGAGCTGCTTCCTCCAGATGAATACGTTTTTGCCACCAAGCCGGTGGTGATGGGCCTAACGCTAGAGAACGCCATTCAGCACCAGTTTCCTAGCCTGGTAAAGGTGTTGAACATGTACGAGAGCCTCTTCTTGGAATTCGAAGGTCGGGGGGTCAGTTTTGCGGACTTCATTGCCCAGTTTCTTCGCCCGGAGATTTTGTCGCAGCGAGGTGAAAAGTTTGCCAAGCTCGACGACCCCTTCGGCTTTGGTTTGGACCGTCGACCAGTATTGGAAGACGATCAGAAAGGCTTTTTTCTTCCTGATGCTGCTATCATCCCTCTGTTAGACATTGCCGCTCCGGGCATTGACGAGGAGGGTTTCTTTCTTGGGTTTTGATTGATAGATTTTCCGTTGTGTTTGTATAAAATTGTAAAGAAATCACAACCAAAAATTATTTTGACCGCAATCAAACTACGGTGTCAATTGTAGTTCATGAATGAGTGCGGATCGTCCACAGGGATTGCACGATTCATTTATATCTTTGATATGTTTGAAATGAAAAGTTAAGCAACAATAAAAGAAAACATGATTCAAGAATGATTTGTATTCAAGTGTCACTATTCTTTATTCAAGAATCAAGAAACTATAAACAATCAAGAATCGGTGTTTCGATAATATTTCCAATCAACAATCAAGAATATAAGAGAGGCTCGTAGGAATCGATAGGATCAATAGACGTGATGTAATCTAAAGATATCGTGTTCTTGTCCTTCGAAGGATTGATACTAGATCGATGATCATCGACGAGAGTTGGGGCTTTCTTGATGAAACTAGGGTTCATCTTTTAACCCTTGTTCTTTCGTCGATATCATTCATTTTCTAGCCTCTACCAAATTCAAGAAACGATCGTAACTCCCCAATTTCGATCGATGTCGATCAAGAAAGCATCGAAACGAAATGGGTCGTCGTTTCTTGAACTTGCTAGGGTTTACAAAACTCGTAGGACTCAAGAATCGATTAAAGCTATGTTACATCATCATTCTATTATCCGTCTCGACTCCTCGACGAGCGGAGTTTTATTCACACATCACCACACAGAAAAGATTTACGAATTGTAAAGATAGCATGATGCAGAATTTAAAGAAAACAAGATAAAAGAATATCACCTTTATTTATCTCAACAATTTTGATTACATTTGCTTCAAGAACTACAAGAAGAAGAATCTAGATCGTTGATCGGGCGTCGCTCGGCTTCGTGAGTCGTGGATCGGCTTCGGATCGCTTGCTCCGTTGAAGATCGGCTCCGCTCCTAAAGGTTGTAAGGCTTCTTGCTTAATGGGTACTCGGGATTCTTGATTTCAATTGGAATTAGGGTTAGGGTTTCCTACAAGCTCTCTCACTAAACTTGAGGAAGAGGGAGATGAAGAAAGGGATAGATTCACTAATTGGATGAATAATTCCCAAGGTTGAATAATGTGTGGATAATGAGCCTAGGGTCTTATTTATAGAGCTCCCAAACCCTAGGTTTAGGTTTGAATTAGAAGTTTCCCTCCCAAAGTTTGTTGAAAGAGTTTGTTAGACTTTAGCTTAGGGTTTAAGCTAGGGTTTAGGGAAAGTTCTAGAATGATTAGGCTAGTTTAGTGAAGCTCAAGGTGTTTGCTGATCTGGTAGAAGTCTCTGGAGTCTTCTGGAAGTTGGAGTACATTTCTGAACTGTAGGAGCTGATACAGGAATTCTTGTGCAAATTTGGGAGCTTGAACCTTTGGACCCACCGCGGATCCGCGGCCTTAGCAAGCCCATGCCGCGGATCCGCGGCTATGTAGGAGGCTTGGGCCTTGGTCTTTTAGGTGCTGTCTTGTACTGTAGTTTATAGCTTCCTTTGATATGTTGATTTGCAATTGCTCCTTTGTAATGATACCAGATTTGAAATTAGTGAGTTTACGTATCTTTCGAGCGGTGTAATGGTCGAGCAAGCTTCTCATTTCCTGCACAGACTTCGAAACACGGGTTGCGACATATAGAAATATTGCGATGCCATGCAATGCAGTCAATTTCCCTAGAAATGCCGGTTTTAAGGTCGAATACATGTAATCTGATATTTTGCGACCGATTTGCTAATATGTGAATTATGAATACCGTACACTTCTATATGAATGCAGATGATAGGGAAATTGCCGGTTAAAATATGCAATATTTTCGACTGATCAAATACCCCCAAACTTAATTTCGATCGTCTCGAGCGAATGTTTTATTAAAAAGAGAAGGAGAAAATAAAGAAAGAGAAAAACTAACTAGCACACTTTCGTAGGCAACACGATTGCACTGAGCACGTGCAACAAGCCTTTAAACCTCTAGGTGTCCCTAGTAGGAGGAGTGTTGTCTTCTGAGGGTTTTCAGCGGATTACACCCACAAAATCCAATAATAAAAGCAAGATCATGAATATTGCATTTAAAGAAAAGAATCATAAAAGAAAAGCTTTGAAAATTAGGGTTTCCAACTAAGCTAGCTTTTCGGTTGTCATGAGCCCTATCTTAATGGTCATGAAAAGATGTTAGAAATCACGTCCTCCCTCAATAAAACATCGTCTTATTCTTCATTCCTATCTTTCTTCCAAACATCGATTATATAACCCTGCATGTGTGTAAAGGACTTCCCTACACCCGGAGAATTCAATTCAAGCTATCATACTCTTGCCCATCAGCCTCAGTACTTTTTAATTAATGAATATTTAGATGAGATTGCTCACACACTTTCATGCGACCGTTAATACTTCTTGAGGTACTAACCGACCGATTACTCCTGTGCTTGCTTACTTGGTGTATTTTCCTCGTCTTGCACCACCTCAGGCATAGCAGTGACTCCCAGACCAGTTGGCCTTAGGGCACTAGGTGAAGAAGCACCCTCGCTATACATTTTTCTTGCCTTCGGTGATAACAAAACCAGTGTTCATTTTTCTCACCACTTTATATTTTCTTTATTCATTTTTTTTTATTTCCTTCATACTTTTGGCTTTAAGACAAGAGCATTTCAAGGTATCCTCTACTATCCCAGGCTTCAAGACGTGTGTAAGTGCGAATAGCAGGGTATCAACGTTCAAAATGTTTGGCTTCCAGAATAGAAACTATTTTTCAGACTTATTTTTATCCTCAGATTAGTGACATCTTTCATCTTACTAACCCTTGGGACAACGGCTCATAACTACTTATTACTAGTTCGTATAAGAAAACTTCTAATTTTCTTAGTTTTCTTAAATTTTTCTAATCTCATGGATGTAACTTTTCACTATCTAAACTTTCATTATCTTATTTATATACAAAAAAGTGTAAATATTAAAATTATTTTTATATTTGAAAATTTTTAAATTTTTATGGTTTTTGAAATTTTTTCAATTTTTATAGATTTTTAAAGAAATGTTTTGTGCTTATGCAGATGATATGCAAATGATGCGAAATGATGCGAAAATAAGCACAAACCTCCCCCAAACTTGTTTTCAACAGTGTCCTCACTGTTGCCAAATGCTATACCTACAAAACTGTAAGCCTGGGGGGGATTATTAGTGGGGGCAAAATATATAAGTGAAGGACTTCCCCCAAACTTATCTTTCACTCACCTTCATTCAAAAAATATGCAATAATATACAGGATATGAAGGTGAGACGGAGGAATTTTAATCCAAATAAACTGGCTCTTGTAAAAACAAGAGCTCCTCCGTGGGGTCAGTGGAATAATACGGCTTAAGTCTATGTCCATTTACTTTGAAAAAGGTGCCGTTTTTAACATTTTCTACTTCTACTGCCCCGTGCGGGTATACAGACCGCACAACAAAAGGTCCCTTCCATCGAGATCGAAGCTTACCCGCATGAAGGTGTAATCGTGAATCATAAAGAAGGACTTGTTGACCAGGTAAAAATGTTTTCCTTAAAATGCTTTTATCGTGAAAAACCTTAGTCCTATTCTTTGTGATTACAGCATTATCATAAGCTTCATCGCGGAGTTCGCTTAGCTCGTTAAGTTGCAGCTTCCGAAAGTTGCAAGCAAGGTTTAGATCAAAATTTATTTCCTTTATAGCCCACAATGCTTTATGCTCTATCTCGACAGGTAAATGACATGCTTTTCCAAACACTATCCTATATGGAGACATTCCTAGGTCGGTCTTATATGCAGTCCTGAATGCCCAAAGAGCATCCGTCAATTTGGTCGACCAGTCTTTTCTATTTTTAGCAACAGTTTTCTCCAGGATAAGTTTGATTTGTCTGTTTGAGATTTCAGCCTGCCCGCTTGTTTGGGGATGATAGGGTGTAGAAAGACGGTGGTTGATTGAGTATTTTCGCATCAGAGTCTCGAAAGATCTGTTGCAGAAATGTGTCCCATTATCGCTAATGATAGCGCGTGGGTGTCCAAATCGCGAAAAGATATTCTCTTTTAAGAACTTAATGACAACTTTCCTGTCATTAGTGCGACATGGAATGGCTTCTACCCACTTTGAGACATAATCAACCGCCAGCAATATGTACAAATTCCCAAAGGAGTTGGGAAAAGGACCCATAAAATCTATGCCCCAAACATCAAATATTTCAACAACCAAGATGGGTTGCTGAGGCATTTCATTCCTCTGGGATATTCTACCCGTATACTGACATTGTGTACAGGTTTTGCAATACTCAAATGCGTCCTTGAATAAGGTCGGCCAATAAAATCCACATTGCAAAACCTTTTCCGCTGTCTTTCTAGGACCAAAGTGACCCCCACAGGCCTGATCATGACAAAAAGAAAGAACACTCTTGAACTCTTCATTTGGGACGCACCGGCGAATGATCTGATCAGGACAATATTTAAACAAATAGGGTTCATCCCAGTAAAAGTGTTTTACTTGGGAAAGAAAACGGTATTTGTCCTGTTTTGACCAATCGCTCGGTATAAGTCCCGTGGCATGATAGTTCACAATATCCCTGAACCATGGTTCAGCTGATATGCTCAAGAGTTGTTCGTCAGGGAACGAGTCATTAATCGGCAGGGTCACAGGGGAAGAAATGATGCGTGAAAGGTGGTCAGCTACTACGTTTTCACATCCTTTCTTATCTTTGATAACAAGATCAAATTCTTGTAACAGTAGGATCCAACGTATTAGTCGACCTTTTGCATCTTTCTTCGCCAGAAGATGTTTCAAAGCGGAATGGTCAGTATACACAACTATAGGTGAGCCGATTAAGTAAGGCCTGAACTTTTCTAAAGCAAATACAACCGCTAAAAGCTCTTTCTCGGTGGTTGTATAATTGATTTGCGCATCATTCAGGGTCTTACTTGCATAGTATATCACGTGTGGCATCTTATCGATGTGCTGTCCTAAGACTGCACCTACTGCAAAATCAGATGCGTCACACATCAGCTCAAAGGGGTAGTCCCAATTTGGTGATGATAAAACGGGGGCTGAAGTGAGTGAGTGTTTAAGTGAGTCGAAAGCTTTCTCGCAATCCGAGTCAAAATGGAAGGTCGTATCCTTGGCCAGGAGTAGTCTTAAAGGTCTAGCAATTTTGCTAAAGTCCTTAATGAATCTCCTATAAAAGCCCGCATGGCCAAGGAAAGAGCGAATATCTTTGACGCTTTTGGGATGAGGGAGGTTTTGAATGACATCTATTTTAGCTCTGTCAACCTCAATGCCTTTCTGTGAAATGACATGTCCAAGTACTATTCCTTCTTGGACCATAAAATGGCATTTTCCCAGTTTAAAGTCAAGTTCTTCTCTTCGCAACGAGTAAGAACAGCGTCAAGATTCGCTAGGCAATCTGAAAAAGAGTCTCCAAAAATCGAGAAGTCGTCCATAAAGATCTCCAAAAAATTCTCTACCATATCAGAGAATATCCCCATCATACACCGCTGAAAGGTAGCGGGAGCATTGCATAACCCAAAGGGCATGCGACTATAAGCAAATGTACCAAAAGGAAAAGTAAAAGTTGTTTTATCTTGATCCTTTTTGGCGATGGGGACCTGATTGTAGCCTGAGTATCCGTCCATAAAACAATAATATTCTCGTCCCGGTAAGCGTTCCAGCATCTGATCAATGAATGGTAGAGGAAAATGATCTTTCCTCGTGGCAGCGTTGAGTTTTCTATAATCGATACATACACGCCACCCAGTTTGGGCGCGTGTCTGAATCAACTCATTCGCCTCATTTATGATAACTGTGATGCCGGATTTCTTAGGAACGACATGTATAGGACTCACCCACTGGCTATCGGAGATGGGGTATATGATACCATTATCTAAGCATTTGACAATTTCTTTCATGACAGCTTCCTTCATGACGGGATTCAACCGTCTCTGTGGTTCTCGGGTCGGTCTGGCATCATCCATCACATGTATATGATGTTCAACTATCAAGAGACTAATCCCTTTGATGTCCGCCATACTCCAACCAAATACCTCTTTGTTAGATCTCAATACCGATAAAAGGGCATTCTCTTGCTCTGATACAAGAGAAGCGGATATGATAACCGGTAAAGACTCATTCTCACCTAGATATGCATATTTGAGGTGAGAAGGTAAAATTTTGAGATCTAACTCAGGCGGAGAAATGATAGAAGGAGGGATCATTGAGTGATTTTTGGATCTACAAAGAAGCTCAGAGCCTGTGAAAGATACAGACTCGGGTGGAGAAAAGTCGGAAGTGCAGGACTCATGTGTAGGTAAAGTGTCCTCACTAAGATCATGTGTAAAGTCAAACAGAGATGTGGTAATGTCATCGAGATCAGTAAAGCAAATATCCTCAGCTCCACAACTATCGGGAGCGATCTCATGGACAGAGCACACATCTAAAATATGAGCAGAGGGTTCTGATGGCTGACTTCCAACTTTATAGATATTTAGTTCAATGGTCATATTTCCAAATGATAAGTTCATTGAACCGTTTCTACAGTTTATAACAGCGTTGGAAGTGGCAAGGAAAGGACGACCCAGAATCACCGGAATTTGGCCCCGGGGGTTTGCTACAGGATGTGTGTCGAGCACAATGAAGTCTACAGGGAAAACAAATTCCCCGACCTTTATCAACACATCCTCTAATTCACCCCTTGGTTTGGTGATAGATCGGTCTGCCATCTGGAGAGTGCAATGAGCAGGTTTCAGCTCTCCAATCCCTAATTGCTCATAGACAGAATAAGGGAGCAGGTTAACACTTGCGCCAAGGTCTAAAAGAGCACGATTTATGTTTTTACCCCCAATCGAAATCGATATTGTAGGACAACCTGGGTCCTTTCTTTTCTTTGGAAGCTGGGGTATAAAAGCAGTGCTAATATTATTAGACATAAAGACCTTCTTTGGCACTTGGGTCTTCCTCTTCCTAGTGCACAAGTCCTTAAGAATTTTCGCATAAGCGGGGACTTGCTGAATCGCATCTAGGAGAGGGATATTGATGTTAACCTGTTTGAACATCTCTAAAATTTTCTCCATATGAGGACTCGTTCTATTAGCCCTTAGCCGATTCGGGTAAGGTGCTTTTGCAATAAGCGCAGGGTCCATCATAGGAGAAGGAAAGGGGGGTAGACGAGGTCCCAAAGGAGGTGTGGGGACCGTCTGTGGAGAACTATAAGGGTTGGGTGAAGGTGTCGAGCCTAAAGGGAAATGGAGAATAGGCTCGCTAGAAGGTGGTTTGGTAGAAGAAGAAGGATCAGAAGGAGAAGTGTGTGTGTGTGGAAAGGTCTCAGCCGGGGTGTTGATATGATTTTCAGTATTATCAATATCTTCCCCGACATTATTATTCAGCACTCTTCCCGATCTCAACGTTGTAATGGCATTTACATTGTAATGCCCAGGATTCTGTAGGGGTTGAGAGGGAAGTTTCCCTTTTTCTCTCGCACTCATTTCGGCTTTTAGGCGTGCGATTTCAGCTTCCATACTTTCAGCTTGGGACGCTGAGTTTTTCTTTATCTCACTGACGGAAGATCTAACCTCAGTCGAAACCTCTATGAAATTTGACAAAAGTGATTTCATGGTTTGAGTGAATTGAGAGAACTCGTCAGAACAGGACTGCATAGGATTAGACTGTGCAGGAGTGTTGCCCTGGTTTTGGAAATTTTGTGACTGATAGGGGTGCTGAGTGAGTTGAAGGGGTTGCTGTTGTGGTGGAGGAAGAGCCCTTTGAAAATTATTCGTGTTTGGAACCGTGTTTTGAGATTGATTTTGGTTCCAAGCAAAATTCGGGTGATTCCTCCAACCCTGATTGTACGTGGAAGAATATGGATCGTTTCGAGGTCTTTGAAATGCGGCATTAGAATGCTCGTGACCTTGAAACGCAGAGTTTAATGGACATTCTTCCGTTAAATGTGACGGATCAGAACAGCACCCACAAACAGTTTTGGGGAGTGACACTGGGTTTAGGGAGGCTGCTGCAAATTTGTGTTCCATAGCGTCGAGCTTCTTTTGCATTGCTGCCATTTCAGCTCGAACACCTATGGACACATCTATTTGGTGTGCGCCACCCCTATTCAATGGTTGGTTCCACTCTCCCACTGTAGTGATTTTTCAGCGAACTCTTCTAAGTACCTCCAAGCTTCCCCATCATCCTTAGTCATAAATGTACATTGACACATATTTTCATGGCTCTGTTTAGTGTTAGGGTTACTGCCCTCATATATGATTCGGCAAAGCTCCTATCTCGGGATGCCGTGATGAGGACATTGAACCAATAGATCCTTGAAACGTTCAAAGTATTTAGAGAATGGTTCAGCAGGGAGCTGGGCAAATTGGTTCAGTTCGCTACGGATTCGAGCTGTCTTTTGGTGTGGGTAGAATTTCTTAAGGAATGCAGCGACGAATTCTTCCCAATTCGTAATAGAATGTGCGGTAGTGTTATATAGCCACTTCTCGGCTATATCGCACAATGTAAATGGAAGAAGTCGTAGACGCATCGCATCTACTGAAAGTTGTGACGTACCCATCATTGCGCATACGTTTTCAAATTTGGTAATGAAAACGTAAGCGTCCTCAGTCTCGAGTCCGTGGTATTTGGGTAAAAGATTGATATACTGGGGCTTGATTTCAAAGTTATCCCCATTGGCTGGTGGTGTGGATAAGCAGGTCGAAAGAGGACCTCTATGTGGATAGCATCTTTCCTGGAGAGAAATGTGGGGTGGATTCTGCGCACCAACGGACGGCGGCAGATTAGGGTTAAAGAAGTTTGATGGGTTCGGATCCATCGGTGTGGGTGTGGTAGTGGGTAAAGAAAAGGTAAATGGAGAAATATCGACTTCGGAGTCGATAAAGGGTACGCGGACTAAACGGGCACTAGAATCCCGTGTCCAGCCTATCTTGTACTAAAAAGGGTTAGTACAAGTGGCAGCGTTGGCTTATAATTAGGGGTAAAATGAATGCGGTGTTTGCTTTTGAAAAAGGGACGGATTTTTGAAAAAATGATGCGACAAAACAAATGCAGCACACAACCCTAGAATCTAGTGGTCACCTAGGTCCGGCTCTAGACCGCTCCTAACTGTCAAAAGACAAGTCGCAGGATAGAATCCTCCACTGCCTCTTTGTCCCCCTGTGGCCGGATAAGTGCCAGGTAAGTGGGAAGGTACTCCACTACGTAAGTAGTGGGCCTAATTAAAAACCACCAGTCTTAGACACACTCTCCTTAGGCACCACAAGAAAACGCGGATAAGCAATGAATTATCCACGGCCTTCTCTTGTCCTAATTGAGCGTGACAGTCCTTAGAGTCTTCTCTAGATTTCTTTCAGTTTATGAGGGTAATGCGGATGCAAGTTTTGCGATTTTCGGGGCCTAGGAAGGGTAATGAAATCCCCACCTAATTTGGATTTGGCCGTGCCCCTTAAATTTCCGTATTAGAATGCAAACAACCAAGAAATCAAAATCACACACAATTTTAATTTTGCTTTTTGCGGCGCTGCGATTATTTGCAAAGAATCCTGCAGCAAAGTGTTAGTTGGAGCTAAAAGAGGAGAGGGGAGAGAGAAAGAAAGTACCTGCACTGAAAATTTTGCAGAGAACCCTTCACCAAGCCGCGGAACCGCCGCACTTGGTGGGTTTTGGCCGCTCTTCCGCGGTCTTATGTGCAGATCACTGCACCAATTTTCTTCAGAAGGCTTCTGTGGCCTTCCTCTACTCTCAGGTATATCCCAAATAATTTTTCCACAGCACAGAATGCTCCAGATCACCTTGCAATCAATTACAACACACGTATAAGAGTTTGTACGAATTTTGATTTCAAGAAGTAGAATGTAATAATTCTTTCACTTCAAACTAAAAATGTAAATGAATTAGCGCGCGATCCCCGGCAACGGCGCCATTTTGATCGATAGATTTTCCGTTGTGTTTGTATAAAATTGTAAAGAAATCACAACCAAAAATTATTTTGACCGCAATCAAACTACGGTGTCAATTGTAGTTCATGAATGAGTGCGGATCGTCCACAGGGATTGCACGATTCATTTATATCTTTGATATGTTTGAAATGAAAAGTTAAGCAACAATAAAAGAAAACATGATTCAAGAATGATTTGTATTCAAGTGTCACTATTCTTTATTCAAGAATCAAGAAACTATAAACAATCAAGAATCGGTGTTTCGATAATATTTCCAATCAACAATCAAGAATATAAGAGAGGCTCGTAGGAATCGATAGGATCAATAGACGTGATGTAATCTAAAGATATCGTGTTCTTGTCCTTCGAAGGATTGATACTAGATCGATGATCATCGACGAGAGTTGGGGTTTTCTTGATGAAACTAGGGTTCATCTTTTAACCCTTGTTCTTTCGTCGATATCATTCATTTTCTAGCCTCTACCAAATTCAAGAAACGATCGTAACTCCCCAATTTCGATCGATGTCGATCAAGAAAGCATCGAAACGAAATGGGTCGTCGTTTCTTGAACTTGCTAGGGTTTACAAAACTCGTAGGACTCAAGAATCGATTAAAGCTATGTTACATCATCATTCTATTATCTGTCTCGACTCCTCGACGAGCGGAGTTTTATTCACACATCACCACACAGAAAAGATTTACGAATTGTAAAGATAGCATGATGCAGAATTTAAAGAAAACAAGATAAAAGAATATCACCTTTATTTATCTCAACAATTTTGATTACATTTGCTTCAAGAACTACAAGAAGAAGAATCTAGATCGTTGATCGGGCGTCGCTCGGCTTCGTGAGTCGTGGATCGGCTTCGGATCGCTTGCTCCGTTGAAGATCGGCTCCGCTCCTAAAGGTTGTAAGGCTTCTTGCTTAATGGGTACTCGGGATTCTTGATTTCAATTGGAATTAGGGTTAGGGTTTCCTACAAGCTCTCTCACTAAACTTGAGGAAGAGGGAGATGAAGAAAGGGATAGATTCACTAATTGGATGAATAATTCCCAAGGTTGAATAATGTGTGGATAATGAGCCTAGGGTCTTATTTATAGAGCTCCCAAACCCTAGGTTTAGGTTTGAATTAGAAGTTTCCCTCCCAAAGTTTGTTGAAAGAGTTTGTTAGACTTTAGCTTAGGGTTTAAGCTAGGGTTTAGGGAAAGTTCTAGAATGATTAGGCTAGTTTAGTGAAGCTCAAGGTGTTTGCTGATCTGGTAGAAGTCTCTGGAGTCTTCTGGAAGTTGGAGTACATTTCTGAACTGTAGGAGCTGATACAGGAATTCTTGTGCAAATTTGGGAGCTTGAACCTTTGGACCCACCGCGGATCCGCGGCCTTAGCAAGCCCATGCCGCGGATCCGCGGCTATGTAGGAGGCTTGGGCCTTGGTCTTTTAGGTGCTGTCTTGTACTGTAGTTTATAGCTTCCTTTGATATGTTGATTTGCAATTGCTCCTTTGTAATGATACCAGATTTGAAATTAGTGAGTTTACGTATCTTTCGAGCGGTGTAATGGTCGAGCAAGCTTCTCATTTCCTGCACAGACTTCGAAACACGGGTTGCGACATATAGAAATATTGCGATGCCATGCAATGCAGTCAATTTCCCTAGAAATGCCGGTTTTAAGGTCGAATACATGTAATCTGATATTTTGCGACCGATTTGCTAATATGTGAATTATGAATACCGTACACTTCTATATGAATGCAGATGATAGGGAAATTGCCGGTTAAAATATGCAATATTTTCGACTGATCAGGTTTCTTAGGCTATGGTTGTGCTGGTTCGTGCTCCCTATGCATCCTCGTTACATGAGGCCTTCCATCTTCTACCCCGCACATCGTATGGTGGCCGGAATACAAGTGGCCATCGGGATTGCCGAGTTAGCCTATTTATACCATGGTCTTAGCGTGGCGGCGGATACCACTGAACCGGGGGTGCATGATGCCAACTTCCCGATGCATTACTTTACTTCGTGGATGGAGATGCACGTGCTCGGGGTCTTTGGCATTCACAAGAGACCCTCGTTTTACGAGAAATGCAAGTTCCCGCGAATTATGCAGCTGGTTGACGCCTCTATCATGAATCTGTCACAGCGGGAAGCTAGGGGCTTACTTCTTCGTCCGCGCACGGTCGAAGATGGTATGTCTTTCACGGACAAAGTCCTGACGATCGGCCAGGAAACAAGACGGTGTTGGCATTGCGCGATATTTTTAAGGACGGGGCCTCCGTGTTGAAAGCCCAGGAATCCTCCATTTATACTCTATCAGGCCGGGCTTTCTTGTATTCAGGCTAAATGATGCAGCGCTGTTTATGAGATACAATCCCCATCATTTTGCCCAGCAGCTGAGCTACAACCAGGAGGTCCCGCTGGAGGCTTTCTTGGTAGAACCCGCTGCCACCAAAGAGGGAATACGGGGTACGCTGCATCACTTCATGCGCTTGAATACGGGCTCTCACTTCTTCATTAGCGAGCCGAGTTATGTCCCGAGGGCCCTTAACGTACACATGGCCTGGTATCAACATGCGATGGGTGCTGTTATCAGGGAAGAGAGGCGGCTGCTGCTCGATCGCAAGAGTGCGCCCCCTGCCGGTGATCGCAACGTCCCTTTAAAGCGACGGATCGCTGTCCCCCTTCCACTAAGAGAAGTTGCCGCAGTTGAGCCTCCACGTGTGCTAAGCCCTACGCGTGGATTGCCCCGTGCTCCTGTGGAGACGGTGGATGTGCCATCGGTGCCTCGTGCTCCCGCGGAGACGGTAAATATAAATTCACCCGAATCTGGCGTGGGCTCAGATATCGGGACTCGCCGTCCCAAAGTGCCTACCAAGCGCAAGCTGGTGCTGGCAGCAACCGGAGCTCGCTCACAGAGGAGGAAGAAGAAATCGATCCTTTCAGTCAACGTTGTACTTGGCCAGGAGCCTCACGCTCCTTATGGCGAGGGTTTGAGCAAGTATGGGACAAACGAAGGCTTATTCATGCCGCCGGATGATACTGATCTGGCGGCTGCCATTGCAGCCTCTGAGCAATTGGCAAGCTATGAAGTGGGACTGGCTATCCTCGTGCGATCAGGTAGCCATTAATTGTATCTTTCGTCATTGCATCATATTTATATCATCATGTTTTGACTGACACTTTTCCTTCTTTAACAGGCATTTCCACTGAAGAAGCTCTCGCAGCTTCTCTCAAGACTTTTGAGAAAGAGGAAGGACTTCGAGCATCCTTAGGCATCGGTATGCTTCGGTTTATCATGTCTCCGCTCCCATTTTTTTATAGGTGATATGACCCCGCTTTATCTTATCACAGGGAACACAATGCCGATCCCGCAAGCTGATGCGGAGATTCTTCCCGGGCCAGCCACCGGAGTCCCGGTCTCTTCGGCACTGTCGAAAGAGGTCTTACTCAAACGACCGATGACGGAAGCCCTGACGGCTCCAGAGGTAACCCTTAGTGCGGACGATGACGTCCTGTTGATGGAGGCGTCTAGAAGGTCCGCTTTGACGGCTCGGGCGGAAAGGAAGCACCGAATGCGCGGCAAGGGAGCGTAGTGCTGCCTTAGCCGCGGGTGTGGGTTCAAGCACCGCTACCCCTACTCCTTCGGAGGAATCCCCGGCTGCCTTGTCCACCGCCTATAGACGGGCAGCGCGTGCGGCTCGGGAAGCAAACGGCAGATCTACTTAAGGTAATGTGACATGGGGTTTCGTTGTCAAAGTTATAACTACCAGTTCTTATATATCTTATCTTGCAGGGCCGAGTTTTACCGAAGAAGTGGCGGCGACCGCTAAGCCTGGGGTAGTGGTAGAGGAGGTAGCCGCGATTGCCGAACCCGAGGCGGCGGTAGGCGAGATGGCTGCGATCGCCGAGCTCGAGGTAGCGGCAGATGAGACAGTCAAGATCGCCGAGCCTGAGATGGCGGTAGGTGAGATGACCACCATTGCCGAGCCCGAGGTGGCGGTGGGTGAGATGGCTACGGCCGCCGAGCCTGAGGTGACGATGGGTGAGACGGGTATAGCTGCCGAGCCCGAGGTAGACACTCTTTTGCAAGAGTCGGGCACTGCCCCGATCGTCGCTTTTTCCGCCTCCGGCTCTGTGCCATCTCCTGGCGTCGCAAGCGTTACGACGGCTCTCGTAGAGTCAGGGGATGAGGCGATGGGAGGTGAGACCATCCCGATGGAAGAGGATGAAGCAGTTGCTGTATCAAGTGACGCTCTCGTCGCGGTTCCGACTGGCGACTCATCAGGTAGATTTTTGGTCATTGCTTTTCTTTTATTCTGCAATCCTTCTCGATCTTTCCTGATAGTATTTATCTTGTTTCTAATGCAGGTGTGGCGAGCGTTGAGGTTGCGTTACACGAGGCAGCGCCATCAGCTACCGCTTGGACGGTGACACCTCCTCTACCCTCTCTCGTACCATCTCAGATGTTGGAAGGTGCGGATTCGTGACCCATCAGTCTTTTTTTTAGGCTGTATAACTTATGTACTGACGTTGCATTACTGCGTCCTTGTAGGAGTCCTTTTTGACCACCTGTATCAGGTGCTGCACCCACACTTCTCCTTCCTGTCAGAGATTAGTCCGCCTAGTGGTGTCGGTGAGTATCTTTTCTAAACGACGTCCTTTCTTTAATGGGCAGTCACATTATTGCTAATCCTTCTTTGTATTGCTTGTAGCCTTACAAATCGAAGGCGGAGACGAGGCTATCGTTGCGCCACCAGTACTCCCGGCTCTGCCCCCTGTTGCAGCCGGTATAGTAGACTCTATTTTTCGTGTATTTTCTTTATTTCCTGAACTGACATCTGACTATGATTTATTTTGCAGCAATCACATCGACTCCAGCCCCGTTCGAGTCTCACATTATGATGCCGGCAGGGGCCTTTTCCAGACGTCCATCCTCGAAAGGCGCCGCGAATAGTCTGCGCATGCTGAGTGACTACATTGAGGAGCTCGACGTGGAGACTCCCACATCTGCTGCGGATTTTGCCGTGGAGGTTAACCTATGCTGGCGACGCTCGTGAACTTTCATGGTGAGGGCGTCGTTGAGTCTTGGGTTAATCGCTGCAGAGAAATTGAGGCTTGCCTGCACGAGCTTGAGCTTAGGCATCCTGCTCCTGAGGTTCTGGCTGTGAGCACTCAACGGGCTGCGTGGATCGAGCAGAGTACTTCTTACTTCCGCCATCATGAACAAGAAGTGGCTTTAAAGCGGAAGGAATGTAAAGAAACTTCAAGTGAATCTGCTCGACTGCATGCTCAGGTTGATGCGAATGCTGCCCAGTTGAAAGTTATCTTCGAAGGCCTTCTGCGATGCATTTCTGACGGGTTAACACTGAGGTAGAAGCTCGACGTCGTCGAGCGGGATACACAAAATCGGGAAGCAGCTCAGCGGGTCGTCGAGGAACAACTTTCTTCTTACTTGCAGCAGCGAGCCCAGGTCGAAGCAGAGTTGGCCGCGGCAGCTGATGAAGAAGAGGGGCTGAGGGAAGTGCGTGAGCGGCTGATCGAATTATTGAAAGTGCTTCCCTCTAAATAATTTTTTGTATCATTTGTAATTTTGAATAAAATGTATTCATTCTTTTATTCTTTCATATGATGTATTTTTTACCCAATTGAATTCATGAATAAAAGATACATTTCCTTCGCAATGTCTTGTGTCATCTTTCTGCTTTCTTCTTTCTTTTGTTATCAGCATGTTACCTTAGCAAACATAGCCGGCAGATGACAGGGTGAGCATCTTGTTTTGTCTTCTTCGAGAGGTAGTGATGGCTTAGGAAGCAGGTTCAGGTCTGCTGCCTAAGACTTTTCAACTTCATGAGCCGTGAGGGCCTCATAAAGATTTTTCTCCCTACGAGTCGTAAGGATACCGTAGGTGTATTTTCTCCTTAGGAATCGTGAGGATTCCTAGGCGCGTTTTCTCTTTGAGAGTCCTAAGGATCTCACAAGAGAATTTTTCCCTCTTACAAGTCGAGGGGACTCGTAAGTGGTTGTTTCCCTTCTTGTCGAAATTCGACTTTGGAGAGTGTGGTCCGTGAATAGT
Organism: Agapanthus africanus; assembly: GCA_030015575.1. Lineage (NCBI taxonomy): Eukaryota > Viridiplantae > Streptophyta > Magnoliopsida > Asparagales > Amaryllidaceae > Agapanthus > Agapanthus africanus. Next base: position 792,041,348 of record JASDDO010000022.1, on the reverse strand, counting down.
ATGCAAGAGTCCATTTTGGACCGACTTGCAGGATCCCAGTGCTTAGGAAACAGGTCCTCATCCCCATTTCCTAAGGCTTTTCCCTACGAGTCGAGACGAATCGAGAAATTTTTGCAAGGACACTAATTTCCTCACGAGTCGAGACGAATCGAGCAGTTCTCGCAGGAATTTCCTAACGTCACAGTTAACTCCTGCTAATAGAAGTTCATTAGGGCCTGTGGTACTAGGGTTTTTTACCTGTCGCATCGTCGCGTTGGCTGGTGTATTCCTCGACGCATAATCTTGCTGTTCGAGTAGCCCCACGACTGTCGTGTCTCCGATCCCTTCGGGGGCTAGACAAGACGTCTTCAAGTAATCTTACGGGTGATATTACCGTCGAAAGAGCAAGCATTAAGGATATTCTATGTCGCTTTTTACTTGAGGTTAGGCTCAGTTTGGGAGCCCCGATGAGTCATAACCACTCCGCGCTGGTGTGGGATGATCTCCGATAGTCTTTCAGGTTTTATATGAGTTGCCGTCAAGACCCTGAAGTTAGGAATATTTCCTTCGCTTCGTTTGTTGACATTGTGTCTGCTATATCGAGACGAATATCGCGGTTTGTCTCTAGGTTGTTGGTGAACCATCGAGGCTTATAACTAGAGACTTTGCCGTGGCTCTATTGTTGTGTCGCGTCTGCATCCTATTGGGGGAAGAACGCTGGGGTGACATCGTGTCTGCTGTATCGAGATGAACGTCGAGGTGGTCTCTAGGTTGTTGGTGAACCGTCGGGACTTGGAATCAGGGACTTTGCCATGGTTTCGTTTTGCGGACGTCGTATATTTCTGCAGAGACACTGATTTCTTTGCGGGTCGACGGAAATTGAGATGCTCTCGTCAAGGACGCTGATTTCCCTGAATCGAGGTTTTTGTCAAGGACACTGATTTCCCTGGGGTTGAGACGAATCGAGATATTCCTGCAAAGACGCTAATTTCTCTGCGGGTCGACGCGAATCGAGGTGCTCTCGTCAAGGACGTTGATTTCCTTGAATCGAGATTTTTTGCCAAGGATACTGATTTCCCTAGGGGTTGGTTGACTTGTTTCCGAGACGGAACGTTAATCCGGCGGGGAAGTCATTGGTTGACTATAGATTGTCTGTAGACCGTAGAGTCTTGGAACTAGGGACTTTGCCGTAGCTCCATTTGGTGATGCTGCGTCTGAATCCTGTTGGAATGAGGAGGATCACCGTTGCTGATTTTTAGGCTGTAGATGTTGCCGTTAAGGTTTGGAACTAGGGACTTTGCTATGGCTCCGATTTGTTGTGACTCTGGGGTCGGTTGTTGACGTCATGTCTGCATCTTGTTGGAATGAGGAGAAACGTTGTTGGTGATCTCTAAGTTGTCGATATTGACGTCAAGACCCTGAAGCTAGAGATCTTCCTTTGCTTCGTTTGTTGACATTGTGTCTGCAATATTGCAACAAGTGTCGAGATTGTCTCTAGGTTGTCTATGAACCATCGAGATTTGGCTTCGCTTTCTGATGGAACCTGGTGGGAAGGTGTTCCCCTCCTTTTTGGTTTGTGCCCCTGGATTGTATACAGGGATCGACGTGATTTCACCTGTAGGGAAAAAAGTTTCATCTTATATATATATTTTTTCCCGCGATGCTCCATCATTTCAGATTTTATATCGCGAAGGTCGTAATTGCCCAATCATTTCGGCTATTTTTCGCGGTGCCCAATCATTTCGGCTATTTGTTTTATTTTTACTCGCTGCTTTTTATTATGGGTTGCCCAATCATTTCGGCTATTTTGCATGCATACATTTTTACTTGTTGATTTTGTTGCAAGTTGCCCCATCATTTCGGCTATTTCGTATGCATGTGTAGCTCGCTGGCTTTTTGCTGCATGCTTGGAATTAGACACCGATTTCGGCATCAGCACCGCTACAACTGGAATATTGCCAGGAGCGAATCATCATCTGCCTCTGTCGATGTCGAACAAAGGTGGCTTAGCGAATAGGGTTAGGATCCTGTCGACTAAGGCTTTTGACTTCATGAGCCGTAAGGGTCTTATAAAGGTTTTTCTCCCTGCGAGTCGTAAGGATCTCGTAGGTGCATTTTCTCCTTAGGAATCGTGAGGACTCCTAAGTGTATGGCTTCTTGTAAGTCGTAAGGATCTTACAAGAGTGTTTTCTCCTTGTAAGTCGAGAGGATCTACAAGTGTTTGTTCACCGTGTGAGCACATCCCTAGTCGCTGGTGGGACTCTGTTAGGGAAATGTTCATTCGTGCCCGTCGATTATAGAAAAGGGTCAATATTGAACCGCTTGTAGAGCAAAATCGGAGGGTATGACTGGTGGTTGCTTAAGAACAGGTTCAGATCCCTGTAGCTTAAGACTTTCAAATCTTATGAGCCATGAGGGTCTCATAAGAGGGTTCTCCTTACGAGTCGTGAGGATCTCGCAAGTGTAATTTCTCCTTAGGAATCGTGGGGATCTCTAAGTGTGTTGCTCCCTTGTGAGTCGTAAGGATCTCACGCAGGTGGTTTCTCCTCACAAGGTTGAGAGGACCTTGCAAGTGTCTTTTAACGAGATCGCGCCCTTTCGGGTTTTCACAAAACTCGCCGATAGCCCTGCTGTTTTTACTCACGGAGCCCTTTCGGGTTTTCATCCATGCCCATTTTGCTTATGGACATATCGTTTTCCTTTTTCTCTCTTTCTTTTTATTCTTTTTTTTTCTATCAGCTTTGGGATGTTGCAATCCACCGTAGTTTATCGACATCTCGGTCAACAGCTAGTTTTAGGATGTAGTGGTCCATCGTTAGTTTAGGGACGTTTCGGTCCGTTGTTAGTTTAAGGACGTTCCGGTCCGTGTTAGTTTAAGGACGTTTCGGTCTCTTTGTTCATAGGTCGGACATGTTTGAAGAACTTTCAGCACTCTTTTAGTTTTTGCCAAAAGAATAATTTCTCATGGAGTTTCCCCTATAAAAGAGCATGATGCCCCTGGCGTGTACATCCTTTTCTGAGCATGTGGTTCTGGCGGGTTCACCTTCCAGTTGTCAGACAACTCGAATTTGCCCTTTTGGTATTCATCCTCAATCCAGCCTTTGAAGACGTAGCAATTTTTGAGTGGGTGACCCATTACTCTGTGGTAGGGACAATAGTTAGGATAGTTAACGTCACCTTGTTGCGATGGATGTTTTGGATCTGACAGAGTGATGAGTCCCTTGCGCACTGCCAGTTCGAATAGTCTCCTTGTTTTATCCCTGGGAAATGAGTAAGGACGTTTCAACTTCTCATTGAGGGATCGTGGCTTGCTGCTCTGACGAACAGACGGTCTTGGGTTACTCGGCTGTCGCTGAGCGTTGGCGACAACGGTCGCTTTCCCGTTACCTTTTTCATTTCGGAAACCCATTTTGAAGGGAAAGGCCTATGGCCCTATCTGGTCCATTTGGGCCAGCTTGTCGATCAAGGCCTGGAAGGTGGTCGGCTTGAAGAACATCATGAATTGGGAGATAGTCGACCGAGGGTCAAGGGTCCACATGAACATGCCCACGGCAGGAGCTTCTTCTATGCGTTGTTCACATTTCGACCATAGGTTCTGCCACCGGATTGCATACTGCACCCACGCCTCTCCCGGCTTTACTCTGGCGTTGATCAATGCCGTGATCGGGGTGCGTTCACTGGCGCTTGCGAACCGTTGAGTGAATAGCAACTCCATTTCTGTAAATGTTTTGACGGAGTCGTCGGGAAGCTCCGAGTACCATTCAAAAGCTGTGTCTGCTAAACTACCGATGAATTGGCGAAGTAGAAGTTTATCATCGCCTCCAGTATTACCGCAAAGAGCCCTGAACTAGGCGACATGCTGGTGGGGATTGCCTGTTGTTTACCCCAATCACAGCAAAGCTCTGTTCAAATTCCAAGATGGGAAAAGAAGCAATGCTTCTGTTTTTCTCCATCAGAGCAAAACTCTAAAAAAGAAAAAAAGAAAAAAAGAAGTTGCGCAAGCTGCGCAGTGCGCTGCGCGACACGTGTCTGCGCAGTGCGCTGCGCGACACGTGTCAGCGCAGCTGCGTTGCGCGACACGTGTCAACGCGCGCAGATTAAAAAAAAAAAGTTGCGCAAGCGCAGCGCGCTGCGCTGCGCTGTGCGCAGCGCGCTGCGCGTCAGCGCCGCTGGGCTGTACGCTGCGCGACACGTGTCAGCGCGCGCAGATGCAAAAAAAAGAAAAGAAAAAAAAAACTTCAGCTGCGCGACACGTGTCGGCGCAGATGCGCAAGCGCAGCTGCGCTGCGCGACATGTGTCACGCACTGGGGGAGTTGCGCAAAACAGAATAAATCTTTTATGTTCTTTTTAGAACAAGAAGATTTTCTTCTGTAAAACGGGCTTTTGGATCAAAGATCCAACGGTGGGGAAAATTTTCCAAATCACTCAGAAAAAGATCTATGTAACAAATTTAACTAATTTATGAGCACTATAAAAAGGACCCCAGATCTCATTTCAAAATCATCAAAATCTTGCTAAAAAAAAGAAGAGAACTCTTGGAAACTCCTCAAGAACATAAAAAAAAAGGTAAAAACCTTCAAAAAGAAGAGAAAATTCTCTTATGAACAAATCATTGATCTAAGAACAAGATCATTGATCTTCAATAAAAAAAAATAAAGAAATAAAAAATAAAAAAAATAAAAATAGTGCCTTGCACTTGCTATGAACTTTGGTTCTCTGAAACAAGGAAAAACTTGTTTTTCTTTGATCCAAATTTAGATCAAGGGATCAAAAAGTGCTTTGCACTTCTGAATCTATAAAGATTCTTAGTGCTTTGCACAAATGCAATGCATTACTTGAAGGGCCAGGCCCAAGTCAAAAAGTCCTAACAGGCCAAAATAAATTGCAAAGCAATAAAAGGGCAGAGCCCAAATGAAATTGATGCTCTGCATCATTTATAAAGGGCAGAGCCCAAAACAAATTGATGCTCTGCATCCTTTCTGGGCAAAACCCAAATAAAAATAAAAAGAAATGCAATGCAAAAGCAAATAAAATGTTGGACATTTTCAACTGGACTTAGCCCAATTTTGGCCGTAAGTCCTCAAATTAAATTGACTGAGCAAGATTGCTCCTTTAAATCAATTTATATCCGGTTCGAGGGTACATCTCCGAGCTCCTTTGACACCTGTCGTTGTAATCCTTCAACGACGTCAGAGAGGCGACGGGTTCCAACGACCACACATGAATATGGACTGCGGGGTCCTTAAACTCGTGGACCGAAACGTCCCTAAACTAATATCGGACCGAAACGTCCCTAAACTAATGACGGACCGAAACGTCCCTAAACTAATATCGGACCGAGACGTCCCTAAACTAATGACGGACCGAAACGTCCCTAAACTAATATTGGACCGAAACGTACTTAAACTAATATTCATCCCAAAATGGGAATATTGGACCGAAATGTCCTTAAACTAATGCTCATCCCCAAATGGGAATATGGACCACCACGTCCCTAAACTGGAGCATGGACCACCACGTCCCTAAACCGGAGCATGGACCACCACGTCCCTAAACTGGAGCATGGACCGAAACGTCCCTAAACTAATGTTGGATCGAAACGTCCTTAAACTAATGGTGGACCACCACGTTCCTAAACTGGAACATGGACCACTACGTCTCTAAACTGGAACAATAGAGCTCTCAAATGCTCTTTTGCCGGATCTAAACGATCCCGTTTAAGTTGATCTTAGCCCCAAATACGGCTAACGTATCCTTAAACATTTAAATGGACTATAAAACTCTAAATCGACTTTGGTTCAAGGGCACATCTCTGAGCTCTTCTGACATCTGCCGTTGTAATCCTTCAACGACGTTAGAGAGGTGACGAGTCCCGATAGCCAGATATTAAATGGATTATCACGTTAAGTTGATCTTAGTCCCAAACAGGACTAACGTATCCTTAACGAACGTTTAAGTTGATCTTAGCCGCAACGCGACTAATGCATCCTTAAACTAAAAACACCAAACCCAAATCTAAGTAAATACGGATTTGGACTAATCCACGTCCTACGGACGACGGTATTACTCAGTCTCCGTATACAATCCACGGGCAACCACAAACAAAACAAACACACACGACACGAAGTGAAATTCTGGAGAAGGAGAAAGTTGTTACCGCGAAGCGGTAGCGTAATTAACTGCAGGGGTTTGTGCCTGCAGGGAAGAGCGTCCCCACAATCAAAAACCCCTCAAGCGAGGGGGAATCTGACGAAGTCTGCTACATCGGCCGCATCCGTCTAAACCTCCGATACACGGTGCCATAAATAAACTTGGCATCTTTGGAGAGGTGGACGGATAAAACCAAATAGCATCTGCCCCGAATCTCAGCGTCAGGACATTGCAGTCTTGTGCGCCGTCTTTCGGAGGGGAACAGATTCTGGCACGCCCGGTGGGACCTCTTCCTCTTTCCACTCCACACTTCGTGTGTCGTGTTCGCGAACGAATCGCGGTTTACTGTGGTTTCCTGTGGATTCAAGGTACTAAGATTTGGTGTCTTGCTCCGTGCAGAAAACAGAAGATCAATGACTTCAAACTGCACTGCTTACAACTGCAATTCTCGCTCGGTCCTTGCTGGAGGAGTGACTTATGGGCCCCAAGTGGCCTCCCTTTTCAAAATGCCGGTGGAGCAAGTGGCTCAAACCACTACTGGACTATTTTTTGGGACCATGCTCCCACCAATGAGCTTCAATGCCCCAATGACATTGCAAGAAGCTCCAAAGAAATCGGTCTTCGATCGACTTACCACTGCCGCGGCCCCTCTCAACAGGTCGCCCAACTCCACCGCTTCAGGTTTTAATGGATTAGGCCAGAACTCCATCGGGCCCATGAAGAAGCCTGCCATACCAGAAGACGTTATCCCGAAGCGGATAGCCATCCCAGCTCTCGTTCTTGGCGAAGTCACCAAGGTTGCTTCCCATGCTCGGAAGTCCGCTTCTGACAGGTTGGCCATCCCCGTTCAACGGACGTCGGTCTTTAAAAGGCTGGTACAAGCATATTCTGACCAACACGGGGGGCATGAGGAGGTCACCCCTATAGCTGAAACAACTCCATTAGCACGACATGCTCGACGTCGCCACTGGCGCCGAGTAAAGAAGGCTGGGGGCAACTCCCCCTCTGGGATAACTCTGCCAGCTCCAACGGTGGGGACCGATGCTGCTGATCCAATCGGGAACAGCTTTGAATTGCTAAACACGGTGCGCAGAAACTCTCCTACTGCGGTGCTGAAGCGAACTCCTTCACCTATGGAGAATTCTCCAGAGAAGAAGCTAGAACAGCCCCCTCAACGGCTGTCCTCTAAAATTTATAGAGTCTGGCGACAGGTCCAGGAGTCAGTGATTGATGAAAACTATCTCCGCCAACGAAAAAAATGAAGGTCCGGCAAGAGAAGGATTACTCCGTCAAGCCCCAAAAACCAATAGTTACCCGGGTGCCCATTACAACGGCCCCCTTAACTCCAATCACTCAGAAGAAAAGGAGGCCGCAAAAAGCCCCTGTGAATATGGCGAAGCATAAAAGCGCTGAACACAAACGCCCCAAATCTTGGGGTATGGTGGTGCACACTGTTTATATGGCTTCTGGAAAGGAGGAAAGCCGCACTTCTACGGGCCACCGACCGCTCATCCGATCCGTGACGAAAGCCCAGGAGCAACAACAAAAGCTTCAGGAAATGATGACTACAATGGCTGCACTCACTAAGCCAAAAGAAAGCTCTGAAACGTCTTCGGATGAGCGTCAAGAACAAGAAACCGATGCTGACTTTTTACGCAGAGTCCTCGAAAAGAGGGACAAAGAAGCTGCAGAGCAAGCGGCTATCATAAAACAGATGGCGCTTCTCTTCCAAGATATGGTAGGGATGATGTTACAGCCGGACCCTCCTGCTGAAGATCCTCCGATCGTCCTTGAAGACGACAGGGGAGAAATGTCAAATCCTCCGCCGGCTCTGTCAACAGCCAAGGAGGAGGCAATCTCCAAAGTTGACCTAGACGAATATATACTCAGCAGATCCGGGTTCATCAGGCGAATGAAGCGGCTGGGCAAATTGTTAGAACCGGACGACCGTATCCGGGCTGGTATGACCAAATCAGTTACCCGCCAGGATATACGATCCCTAAATTCCACGTATATAAAGGGACAGGGAATCCGCATCAGCATGTCGCTCAATTCAGGGCCTTATGCGGCAACACTGGAGGCAATGACAAACTGTTGCTTCACCAATTCGTCGGCAGCTTAGCAGAAACAGCATTTGAATGGTATTCGGAGCTACCTAACGACTCTGTCGAAACATTTGCGGAGATGGAGCTGCTGTTTACACAAAGATTCGCGAGTGCTAGTGAACGCACCCTGATAACAGCACTAATAAATGCTAGGATAAGGCCAAGCGAAACGTGGGTCCAATACGCAACACGATGGCGAAACCTATGGTCGAAATGCGAACAACGCATAGAAGAAGCACCTGCGGTAGGCATGTTTGTGGGCACTCTCGATCCGCAGGCGACCATCTCACAATTCATGATGTTCTTCAGGCCGACCACCTTCCAGGCCTTGATTGACAAATTAGCCCAAATGGACCAGATGGGCCATAGACCGTCTCCTCCAAAATCAGATTCCCGAGATGAGAAAGGAAAAGGGAAAGCGATCGTCGTCGCCAATGCTCAACAACAGTCGAGCAACTCAAAGCCGGTCGTTCGCCAAAACAACGTGCGTCCACGCCCATCCCTCGAAGAGAGGCTAGGACGTCCTTACTCATTTCCTCAGAATAAAACGAGAAGACTGTTTGAGCTGGCAGTGCGTAACAGACTCATCAATCTGCCGAGTCCAAAGCGTCTGTCGCAGCCAGGCGATCTTAATAATCCCAATTATTGCCCTTACCACCAAACGGTAAGTCACCCGATTGAGCATTGTTTCGTCTTTAAGGGATGGATCGAGGATCAATACCTGCAAGGTAAGTTCGCGCTGTCTGAAAGCTGGAAGGTAAACCCACCACAGCCGCACTCTCCAAAGAAGACGGACACGCCGGGGCAGCTTGTTCTTTAGTCAAGGATGAAAACAATGGAGAAAACTCATCGGATGAATCCGAAGACTACGTAGCGACTTGTCATATGATTTCTCATTCACTGACGGATGATAAAGAGGCTCCTTGCGCTGAGAAACCAATGGCGAATCCTGAGCCGGAGATTCTACAGCCATCAGACGAGTTGATCGATGTCTTCCTAAGTGAAATTCGTCTGAAAGCAAAAGCCAATCAAGAGCGTGAAATGGCCATACTAGAAAGAACCAAGGTATTCCCGTCAAATCAAAAGCCATACACTGCGGGTAAAAACAAATTCAAGACGAGGAAACGGTTCGCCAAAGCTCTATCAGTAGGAATGAAGCTACCGCCCTCTGAAGAAAATTCTTTCTCTGAGGTAGAGATGCACCCTAACTTCTGTTTATATCATCAGAAGATCATATATCCTACCGAAGACTGCGAGTCCTTTAACTGTTGGTGGCAAGGGTATGTCGCTCAAAAGCAACACTTCGACAGGACAAAGTGTGAAGCTTGTGGACATTGGAAAAATGCGATATATGAGCGCAAAGGAGCCGCCGCAAACTGTCATATAGCCGACTTCAAGGGATCACAAATTATCACCTTTGGAAGCGACTCTGACGAAGAAGCTATCCCCAACTTTTCCCTCGGGGAATCTATTTCGAAAATAAAGGAATTGAGAAGTTGCGAGAACGTTCAGCCATGTAATCGCACGCTACTCGGAAAAAATCCCGGCCCCGCAAACAACGGAGCGAACAAAAAGGATAAAGGAAAAGGAAAAACGGCCTTCGTCGCCAGCGCTCAACAACAATTAAGTGACCCTAGAACGGTTGCTCGCCAAAGCAACAAGCGGCAACCCCTTCAGGAAAAGTTGAAACGTCCTTACTCGTTTCCGCAAGATAAAACAAGGGGACTGTTCGAGCTGGCAGTGTGCGACAGACTCATCAAACTGCCGAGTCCAAAACGTCCGTTGCGGCTAGGCGATATTAATAATCCTAATTATTGCCCTTACCATCAAACGGTAGGTCATCTGATCGAGAATTGCTATGTCTTCAAGAACTGGGTTGAAGACCAATACCAACAGGGCAAGTTTGCGCTGTCTGAGAACTGGAAGGTGAGTCCGCCACAACCGCACGCTCCGAAGAAGATGGATACGCCGGGGGCATCATGCTCATTCATGGAGAAGGACTCATAGACCAAAAAGTCAATAAACCAAATATTCGCCTCAAATACGGCGACAATGGACCGAAATGTCCTTAAACTAATAGCGGACCGAGACGTCCTTAAACTAATAGCAGACCGAAACGTCTTTAAACTAATACCGCAGTATCCTTAGGCTGACGAGATAAAAAAAAATATATAAAATAAAAAAAATGGTATGTCCATAAGCAAAAAGGGCACGGATGAAAACCCGAAAGGGCTCCGTGAGTAAAAACAGCAGGACTACCGGCGAGTGTTCGTGAAAACCCGAAAGGGCGCGACCTCGTAAAAAAAAAGAAGAAGAAGAAAATAAAAAGAATAAAAGAAAAAAAAAGGTATGTCCATAAGCAAAACGGACACGGATGAAAACCCGAGAGGGCTCCGTGAGTAAAAACAGCAGGACTACCGGCGAGTGTTTGTGAAAACCCGAAAGGGCGCAACCTCGTTAAGAAACACTTATAGGGGCCTCTCGACCCTATAAGGAGAAACCACCCGCGTGAGATCCTTACGACTCATAATGGAACAACACACTTAGGAATCCCCACGATTCCTAAGGAGAAAATACACTTGCGAGATCCTCACGACTCGTGAGGAGAAGGCTCTTATGGGACCCTCACGGCTCGTAAGATTTGAAAGTCTTAAGTTACAGAGGCCTAAACCTGTGCTTAAGCAACCCCCACAACTTTCGACATTGCCCTACAAGTCGTCCTATATTGGCCCTTGTATACAATCCACGGGCGCGAATAAACATTTCCCTAACCAAGTCCCATCCGTGACTGGGGATATGTCCACACGGTGAACAACCCTTGTGAGTCCTCTCGACTCATAAGGAGATAACACTCTTGTAAGATCCTTACGACTTATAAGAGAACATACACTTAGGAATCCTCACGATTCCTAAGGAGAAAACGCACCTGCGAGATCCTCACGACTCGTAGGGAGAAACACCTTTATGGGACCCTTACGGCTCATGAAGTCAAAAGCCTTAGTCGACGGGATCCTAATCCTGTTTACTAAGCCACCTTTGTTCGACATCGACAGAGGCAAATGATGATTCGCTCCTGGCAATATTCCAATTGTAGCGATGCTGATGCCTAAATCGGTATCAAATTCCAAGTCCTTTCATGGCAGATGATGATTCGCTCCTGGCAATATCTCAGTTGTAGCGATACTGATGCCTAAATCGGTATCAAATTTCAAGTCCTTTCATGGCAGATGATGATTCGCTCCTCGCAATATTCCGGTTGTAGCGATGCTGATGCTGAGATTGGTACCAGATTCCAAGTTCTACGCTCGCGATAAAAATCAGCGAGCTGAAAATGCATATTAAATAGCCGAAATGATTGGGCAACTCGCAATAAAAAACAGCGAGTAAAATATATATATATATATATATATATATATATATATATATATATATATATATATATATAGCAGAAATGATTGGGCAACTCGCAATAAAAAACAGCGAGTAAATATATATATATATATATAGCCGAAATGATTGGACAACTCGCAATAAAAAAACATCGAGTAAAAATAAAATAAACAGCCGAAATGATTGGACAACTCGCAATAAAAAGCAGCGAGTAAAAACAAAATAAACAGCCGAAACGATTGGGCACCGCGAAAAATAGCCGAAACGATTGGGCAATCGCGACCTTCGCGATATAAAAGCTGAAATGATAGAGCATCGCGGAAAGAATAAAAAAAATGAAAGAATGAAACTTTTTGCCCTACAGGTAAAATCACATCGATCCCTGTATACAATCCAGGGGCACAGATAAGGAGGGAACCATACCTTCCCAATAGGCTCCATCAGAAAGTGAAGCTAAATCTCGATGGTTCATAGACAACCTAGAGACAATCTGGACATTTGTCGCAATATTACAGACACGATGTCAACAAATGAAGCAAACGAAGATCCCGAGCTTCAGGGTCTCGACGTCAACATCGACAACTTAGAGATCACCAATGGCGTTTCTCCTCACTCCAACTAGATGCAGACATGACGTCAACAACCGACCTCAGAATCGCAACGAAACGGAACCATGGCAAAGTCTCTAGTTCCAAATCTCAATGGCCACATCTGCAGCCTGGAGACCAACAACGGTGTGCCTCCTCATTCCAGCAGGACACAGATGTTACACCAACAAGCGAAGCGATGGCAAAATCCCAGCTTCACCTCAGCATTCGTCTCGATACAGTAGACGCAATGTCAACAACGGCGTTCCTTCACAATCCAGCAGGGTGTACATGCAAAGTTAACAAAAGACCTCACGGTTGAAACAAGCGGAGCGATGGCAAAATCCCAGCTTCACCTCAGCATTCGTTTCGATACAGTAGACGCAATGTCAACAACGGCGTTCCTTCGCAGTCCAGCAGGGTGTACATGCAAAGTTAACAAAAGACCCCATGGTCGAAACAAAGCGGAGTGACGGCAAAATCCCAGCTCCACCTCAGCATTCGTCTCAATACACAAGACGCAGTGTGAGCAAATGAAGCGAAGGCCAAATTCCTACCTTCAAGGTCTTAACGGCAAGTCATATAAGGCCTGAAAGACCACCGGAGATCATCTCACATGGAGTGGTCACCTCCTCGACGTTCGTTTCGATACAGCAGACGAGTTGTCACCCCAGCGTTCTTCCTCCAGCAGGGATTCGGACGTGACAAAGCAAACGAAGCGAAGGCCACATTCCTAGCTTCAACGTCTTTACGGTAACTCACATAAAACCGGAAAGACAATCGGAGATCATCTCGCACCAGCACAGAGTGGTCACCACCTTGACGTTCGTCTCGATACAGCAGACGAAATGTCAACCCCAGTATTCTTCCTCCAACAGGATTTGGACACACCAAAGCAAACGAAGCGAAGACCACATTCCTAGCTTCGACGTCTTGACGGTAACTCATATAAAACTGGAAAGACAATCGGAGATCATCTCGCACCAGCACAAAATGGTCACTACTCCGACGTCCGTCTCAATACAGCAGACGAGATGTCATCCCAATGTTCGTCTCGACACAGCAGACGCAACGTCATTAAACGAATGGAGCCACGGCAAAATCCCTAGTTCCAAACCTCAGCGGTTCACCAGCAACCTAGAGACAACCTCGACGTCCGTCTCGATACAGCAGACGAGATGTCACCCCAACATTCGTCTCGACACAGCAGACGCAACGTCATCAAACAAACGGAGCTACGGCAAAATCCCTAGTTCCCACCGCAACATTCGTCTCGATACAGCAGACGCAATGCCAGCAAATGAAGCAAAGGCCAAATTCCTAGCTTCAGGGTCTTGACGGCAACTCATATAAAGCCCGAAAGACTATCGGAGATCATCCCCACACCAGCGCGGAGTGGTTATGACTCATCGGGGCTCACCAAAATAAGCCTAACCTCAAGTAAAAAGCGACATGGCAAATTCCTAACGCTTGCTCTTCTGACGGTCAAACTGCCAAGGAGTATTGCTTGAAGACGTCTTGTCCAGCCCCCGAAGGGATCAGAGACACGGCAGTCGCAGGGCTACTCGAACAGCACGATTGCCTATCGAGGACTATATCAGCTTATGCGACGGTACGATGGCCAAAACCCTAAGTACCACCAACCTTAACGGGCTTCTGTCATAAAGAGCAGAGGTTAAATGCGACGTTAAGATGTTCTTGCGAGAAACGCTCGATTCGTCTCGACTTGCGAAAAAAATTGTTGAGGCGGCTCGACTCGTGAGATAAAGCCTTAGGCAGTGGGCATAAAAGAAGCCTGTTTCCTAAGCACCGGGACCCTGCAAGTTGGCCTAAAACGGTCTCTTGCATACCATCCACGGGTCTCACTCTCCAACATCGAACTTCGACAAGGAGGGAAACAACCGCTTACAAGTCCTCTCGACTCGTAAGAGGGAAAAATTCTCTTGTAGGATCCTTACGACTTACAAGAGAAAACCACACTTAGGAATCCTCACGATTCCTAAGGAGAAAAATCCACCTACGAGATCCTCTCGATTCGTAGGGAGAAAAGTCTCTATGAGACCCTCACGGCTCATAGAGTTGAAAAGTCTTAGGCAGCAGATCTGAACCTGCGGCCTAAGCCCTCGCTATCTCGTGAAGAAATCAAGAAGCTTACTCTATTACCTGCTAATTGTGACGACATGCTGAGAAAGAGGAAAAGCAACAGAAAGAGCATCTGATTTACATTTGATCAAGCATTCAAGACGCATTCATTCATGCATGGGCAAAAAGACTCAGGACAAAAGATATATAATAAAGACAAGCTGGGATAAAAAAAAATTCCATTAATATTGCCCGAAGTTCTTACAGTCATAAAAACAATAAACGAAAGTTACAATGGAATAACCTCAGATCCAGGGCATGGATTGAGGAATTCAAAAGCGACCCTATCTATGACTTTCCAAGGCTCGCGGACCATCCTAGTGTGCTTCCTTTCGCAAGCACAAGCGTCAGGGTCCCTCCCGATGTCTTCCACCCTCCGATAAGCAGAGAGTATGGCAGACTGTTGAAAGATCTCGTGCAAGAGGTCAATAAGAATTTCTCGCCGTCTCTTCGAGATAAAGTTCAATAGGTACACAGAGTGCACCTTGTCCTCAGCGGCATCCAACGCCCTAAGCGGCACGCCGGAACAGAATAGGGGAAGCGCTTCCCAGATAGCTCCCACGATAAGTTTAAGAAGAGAGGAACGTCGGGGAAGCAGTGGACCATTGTATGCGTCGAAGCGACTCATTATTTCAGAACACTCCTCGTTTGTGAACTCCCGATTTTGAGAGCGGCCAAGTCGGCGGATGCCCTCATGAGAGATGATCTCGTTAAGAGCATACATGTGGGCGTTCATTGTTCCTGTGAAAGAGGATCAACAGAATTATCAGAAAGACTGATTAAGCAAAACGATATAATGCACTGAGGAATAAAATTCCATCTTTAAGTTCCAAGATCCATGAAGAATTCTTAAGAGTTCTTCTATATGATTTGGGAGGAGCAAAGCTCCATTAATGAATTAAGAAAATCCAAGGAAAATCTTTCAGAGAACAGAGCTCTATGGAACCCTAGTAGGGTCCCCTTTAGTTCTCTTTAGATCCCTTTAAGACCTGTAGAGCAAAGCTCTGCTAAGTGAAACCCTAAATAGGTTTCCTTTAGATCAGGGATCTATTGAGAGCGAGGCTCTATCAATGAAAATTAATTTAATTTAATTTAATCCAAATTAAAATTTTCACCTAAAAGTTTTAAGAGTTTAACTCTTAAAGTTCTTGAAAATAAAGAGCAGGGCTCTGAGTTCTGAAAGAAAAATTTTAGAGATGAGAATCATCTAAGGGACCAAAGGTCCTATTTATAGGCATCAAGTGCCCTTTCAGCTTCCAAGGGATGGCGCGACGGTTCGGAGTCTGCCACCGCTGCACTCACGTTAGGAGGCCACGTAAGCGCAACGGTGGGGGGATTTGTTTAACCCAATCACAGCAAACCTCTGTTCAAATTCCAAGATGGCAAAAGAAACAATGCTTCTGTTTTTCTCCATCAGAGCAAAGCTCTAAAAAAAAAAACAAAAAAAAATTTGCGTAAGCTGCGCAGTGCGCTGCGCGACACGTGTCAGCGCAGCTGCGCTGTGCGCTGCGCGACACGTGTCAGCGCGCCCAGATAAAAAAAAAAGGTTGCGCAAGCTGCGCAGTGCGCTGCGCGACACGTGTCTGCGCAGTGCGCTTCGCGACACGTGTCAGCGCAGCTGCGCTGTGCGCTGCGCGACACGTGTCAGCGCGCGCAGATAAAAAAAAGAAAAAAAAAATTTACGCAAGCTGCGCTGCGCGTCACGTGTCAGCGCGCAGATTAAAAAAAAAAAAGTTGCGCAGCTGCGCTGTGCGCTGCGCGACACGTGTCAGCGCGCGCAGATACCAAAAAAAAAAAAAACTTCAGTTGCGCGACACGTGTCGGCGCAGCTGCGCACGTGTCACGCGCTGGGGGAGTTGCGCAAAACAGAATAAATCTTTTCTGTTATTTTTAGAATAAGAAGATTTTCTTCTGTAAAACAGGGGCTTTTGGATCAAAGATCCAACGGTGGGGAAAATTTCCCAAATCACTCAGAAAAATATCTATGTGACAAATTTAACTAATTTATGAGCACTATAAAAAGGATCCCAGATCTCATTTCAAAATCATCAATATCTTGCTAAAAAAAAGAAGAAGAGAACTCTTGGAAACTCCTCAAGAACATAAAAAAAAAAGGTAAAAACCTTCAAAAAGAAGAGAAAATTCTCTTATGAACAGATCATTGATCTAAGAACAAGATCATTGATCTTCAATAAAAAAAAAATAAAGAAATAAAAAATAAAAAAAATAAAAATCGTGCCTTGCACTTGCTATGAACCTTTGGTTCTCTGAAACAAGGAAAAACTTGTTTTTCTTTGATCCAAATTTAGATCAAGGGATCAAAAAGTGTTTTGCACTTCTGAATCTACAAAGATTCTTAGTGCTTTGCACAAATGCAATGCATTACTTGAAAGGCCAGGCCCAAGTCAAAAAGACCTAACAGGCCAAAATAAATTGCAAAGCAATAAAAGGGCAGAGCCCAAATGAAATTGATGCTCTGCATCATTTATAAAGGACAGAGCCCAAAACAAATTGATGCTCTGCATCCTTTCTGGGCAAAACCCAAATAAAAATAAAAAGAAATGCAATGCAAAAGCAAATAAAATGTTGGACATTTTCAACTGGACTTAACCCAATTTTGGCCGTAAGTCCTCAAATTAAATTGACTGAGCAAGATTGCTCCTTTAAATCAATTTATATCCGGTTCGAGGGTACATCTCCGAGCTCTTTTGACACCTGTCGTTGTAATCCTTCAACGACGTCAGAGAGGCGACGGGTCCCAATGACCACACATGAATATGGACTGCGGGGTCCTTAAACTCGTGGACCGAAACGTCCCTAAACTAATATCGGACCGAAACGTCCCTAAACTAATATTCATCCCAAAATGGGAATATTGGACCGAAATGTCCTTAAACTAATGCTCATCCCCAAATGGGTATATGGACCACCACGTCCCTAAACTGGAGCTTGGACCACCATGTCCCTAAACCGGAGCATGGACCGAAACGTCCCTAAACTAATGTTGGACCGAAACGTCCTTAAACTAATGGTGGACCACCACGTCCCTAAACTGGAACATGGACCACTACGTCTCTAAACTGGAACAATAGAGCTCCCAAATGCTCTTTTGCCGGATCTAAACGGTCCCGTTTAAGTTGATCTTAGCCCCAAATACGGCTAACGTATCCTTAAACATTTAAATGGACTATAAAACTCCAAATCGACTTTGGTTCAAGGGCACATCTCTGAGCTCCTCTGACATCTGCCGTTGTAATCCTTCAACGACGTTAGAGAGGTGACGAGTCCCGATAGCCAGATATTAAATGGATTATCACGTTAAGTTGATCTTAGTCCCAAACAGGACTAACGTATCCTTAACGAACGTTTAAGTTGATCTTAGCCGCAACGCGACTAATGCATCCTTAAACTAAAAACACCAAACCCAAATCTAAGTAAATACGGATTTGGACTAATCCACGTCCTACGGGCGACGGCATTACTCAGTCTCGTATACAATCCACGGGCAACCACAAACAAAATAAACACACACGACACGAAGTGAAATTCTGGAGAAGGAGAAAGTTGTTACCGCGAAGCGGTAGCGTAATTAACTGCAGGGGTTTGCGCCTGCAGGGAAGAGCGTCCCCACAATCAAAAACCCCTCAAGCGAGTGGGAATCTGACGAAGTCTGCTACATCGGCCGTATCCGTCTAAACCTCCGATACACGGTGCCATAAATCAACTTGGCATCTTCCGAGAGGTGGACGGATAAAACCAAATAGCATCTGCCCCGAATCTCAGCGTCAGGACATTGCAGTCTTGTGCGCCGTCTTTCGGAGGGGAACACTTGTCCCCTTGTACACATGGAATTTAGGGATCGTATATCCCGGCGGGTAACTTATTTGGTCATACCAGCCTGGATATGGTCGCCTAGTTTTAACGACTTGGCCAGCCGCTTCATTCGCCTGGTGAGCTCGTATTTGCTGAGCAATATAGTCATCCAGAGCGGTCTTGGAAATAGTTTTCTCTTTGGCTGCTGAAAGAGCCGGAGGAGGGTTCGATGTTTCCCCTCTGTCGTCTTCAATAATGATTGGAGGGTTTTCAGCTGGAGAATCCGGCTGTAACATCATCCCGACCATGTCTTGGAAGAGAAGCGCCATTCATTTTATGTTGGCAGCTTGTTCTGCAGCTTCTCTGTCCTTCTTTTTGAGGACTCTACGTAGGAAGTCAGCATCAGTTTCTTATTCGTGACGCCGCTCTGATGATGCCTCCGGGCTTTCTTTTAGCCCGGTGAGTGCGGCCATTTGCATCAGCATTTCCTGAAGCTTCTGTTGTTGCTCCTGGGCTTTGGTTAAGGATTGGGTGAGCGGCCGGTGACTTGTAGAAGCGCGGCTTTCCTCCTTTCCGGAAGCCATATAAACAGTATGCACCATTATACCCCCAGACTTGGGGCGTTTGGGCTCAGCGTCTTTGTGGTCTGCCGTAGCACAGGCGCTTTCTCTGGCTTCCTTCTCTTTTGAGCAGTTGACGTTGAGAGGGCCGTTGCGGCGGGCACCCAGGTAGTTATCGTCCTTTGTGGCTTGACAGGACGGTTCTCATCTTGCTGAACTTTCACTTTCTTTTGTCGGCGAAGGTTACCCTGATCAATTACTGAGTCCTGAACCCGTCGCCAGACTTTGTAAATTTTGGAAGATAGCCGCTGAGGGGATTGCTCCGGCTTTGTTTCTGTAACATTCTCCACGGGTGGAGGAGATCTTTTCAGTACGGCGGTAGAAGAGTTCCTGCGCACCTTGTTCAGCAATTCAAAGCTGTTCCCGGTTGGAACAGCAGCATCGATCTCCACCGTTAGGGTGGTTGGAGTTAGCTCAGAGGGGGAGTTGCCCCCAGCCTTCCTTACTCGGTGCCAGTGGCGACGTCGAGCATGTCGAGCCGATGGCGTTGGTTCGGTGATGGGGATGGCTTTGTCTTGCCCCTGTTCAAGTGGGGAGCCGCCGGTACCAGCCTCTTGAAGACTGATGTCCTTTGAGAAGCAGTATTCAACCGGTCAAAGACAGACTTCTGAGCAGGGACGGGAACCGTAGTGGGAGTCGGAACAACCAGTCTTGTAAAGACCGACCCTTTGGTGGGAGAAGCCGCCTTGACGACTTCAGGGGCAGGGA
Source organism: Agapanthus africanus (assembly GCA_030015575.1). Taxonomy (NCBI): domain Eukaryota; kingdom Viridiplantae; phylum Streptophyta; class Magnoliopsida; order Asparagales; family Amaryllidaceae; genus Agapanthus; species Agapanthus africanus. The sequence continues at coordinate 792,021,853 of JASDDO010000022.1, read as the reverse complement.
TGGCTATCCTCTTCGGAATAACCTTTTCTGGAATTGCAGGCTTCATCACGGGCCCACATGAACTTTAGCCCAATCTCACGAAGACCGAGGAGCTGGAGTTGGATGACCCATTGAGAGGGGCCGCGGTATTAGCAAGCCGATCAAAAACCGACTTCTTGGGAGCTTCTGGTGTTGGTACAGGGGTGCTGAAGCTCATTGGTGGGAGCATAGTCCCAAAGAATAATCCGGTGGTGGTCTGAGTCACCTGGTCCACCGGCATCATGAACAGCGAGGCCGCTTGAGGCCCGTATGCTATGCCTCCAGATGAGGCGGAGTGCGAGTTGCAGTTGCAGTTGGAACACTTCTCGCAAGTGGATGCCATTGATGTTTCGCTTTCTGCGCCAAGCAAGAAACTAAATCTTAGTACTTCGAATCCAAGGGCAACCATATCAAACCGCAATTCGTTCGCGAACGCGACACACGAAGTGTGGAGTGGAAAGAGGAAAAGGTCCCACCGGGCGTGCCAGAATCCGTTTACCGCCGGAAACCGGGAAGACGGGCTGATGTCTTGCCTGAATCTGGGGGCAGATGCTAATTGGTGCTATCCGTTTACCTCTCCGAAGATGCCAAGTTGATTTATGGCACCGTGTATCGAAGGTTTAAACGGATGCGGCCGATATAGCAGACTTTGTCAGATTTCCCCTCGCTTGAGGGGTTTTTGATTGTGGGGACGCTCTTCCCTGCAGGCGCAAGCCCCTGTAGTTAATTATGCTACCGCATTGCGGTAACAACTTTCTCCTTCTCCAGATGGTCACTTCGTGTCGTGGGTGTTTGTTTTGTATTTGGTTGCCCGTGGATTGTATACGGAGACAAATTTATGTTGTCACCCGTAGGACATGGATTAGTCTACGTTCGTATCTTCTTAAATTTGGATTTGGGGTTTGGGTTTAAGGATACATTAGTCTCATTTGAGACTAAGATTAACTTAAACGTTTGTTAAGGATACGTTAATCTAATTTCTAGACTAAGATCAACTTAACAGGATCGTTTAGATCCAATAAGAGAATGTTTGGCCTCTGTTGTTTAATTTAGGGACATTGCGGTCGATTAGTTTAAGGACATTATGGTCCAATATTAGTTTAAGGACATTACGGTCCGTTGGTAGTTTAAGGACATTTCGGTCCATTGTTAGTTTAAGGACATTACGGTCCAGGTTAAGGACATCGTAGTCCGTGGGTTTAAAGGGACCTCACAGTCCGGGTTAAGGACATCGTAGTCCATGGGCTTAAAGACCCCACAGTCCGGTTTAAAGACATCGTAGTCTGTAAAGTTTAAGGACATCATAGTCCATGAGTTTAAGCACCCCACAGTCCGTAGAAATGTGTGGTCATAGGGACCCGTCACCTCTCTGATGACGTTGAAGGATTACAACGACAAATATCAGAGGAGTAACAAGATGTACCCTCGAACCGATGTGAGTTGATTGAAAGATCTGTAGCCAAGTTTGGGACTGAGATCAGTTGAATATTTGTGAGCAGATGTGCTTAGTTCAATATAAGTTGAGGACTTATGGCCAGAGTTGGGCTAAGTCCAATTATAATGTTTAACATTTTCTGTTGTTATGGCTGTTAAGCCTTTATTTGGGCTCGGCCTTTTTAATAATGCTAAGTATTGAGTTCTGACATCTTTTGTCTTCATCAGAACAAAGTGTGTTCTGACAATGCGCCACGTAGCGCCAGACGCTTTGCGCCAGTTAAAGAGCGCATTGCGCTTCTGTTGGGTAACGCGCACGAAGAGAAGACGTGTCGTGCTTAGCGCTAAGGGCTAGTTTAATTTATGAGCGCATTGCGCTAGTCTGTTGGCGCGCCAGTGAGTGACACGGGGCGCGCTTGGCGCTGAGCGCCAGTCCATGAGCGCAGTGCTCTGTTTTAAAAGCGCAAAACACAGATTGCATCTTTGGTTGACACGTGGCATGTTTTGGCGCTGAACACCGGTCCAAGAAGCGCAAAAGTGCAATTAATGAGTGCAAGGCACTTTCTAATAGCGCAAAGTGCATTTGATCAAATTTAAGAACAGAAGTTCTTATTTTATAAAAGGGCTCTGCCTTTGTAGATCAAGGATCTGTGAATGAAGTAAATACTTCTTTTATTTTTTTTATGATTAGATCTTTTGATCTTTTTCTTTTATCAAAGACCTTGGTCTTTTGTAGATCTATGATCTTTTTTGAAGATGGTTTTTCTTTTTACGAGATGGTTTCATTTCTATTGTTCAAGAACTAGTTCTTTACCTTGAAAATGAAAAAATGATCTTCTTTTTTTTAAGAGCTTGCTCTTCTTTCTCTTTGAGTTTTTCTCAAAGTTTGCAGAGGGTTTTCTCTATTTTTCTTTCTATATTTCTGTATATGCTAGAATTGAAGTCTATAGGCCTTTATATAGGACCAAATGATTTGTTGAATCAGTTTAAGAGATCTTTCTCTGATTGATTTGGGAATATTTCCCACCGTTGGATCTTTGATCCTAGGGCTTCTGCTTTGCAGAAGATAATCTTCTTGTTTTAAAAAGATTGAGAAATCTTTCCATGCAGCATTTGTTCTATCTTTGGTAATTTTTATTTACCATCGGATCGTTGATCCAGCGGTGCTTAAAGCACAATCTTGTTGTTTGGAAAGATTTTGAGGAATCTTTTCTTAACAGAATTTAATTCTAGTTAATTAATGATTTATCATTATCCTTAGATCTTTTCATCTAGCGGTGGGAATTTTTAATTCCAGCGCTGGCGCACCTTGCGTTAGCGCATCTACGTTCGACACGTGGCACGCAGCGCAGAGCGCAGCGCAACTGCGCTAGCGCACCCGTGTTTGACACGTGGCGCGCAGCGCAGAACGCTGGATCTGAAGCGTTGCTTCAAATTTTTGAATTTTAAAATTTAAGACAGAGCTTTGCTCTGATTGGGGGTGCGCTGCCTAGGGCGCATCGCTCCTGATGCTAGCCCATCTATGTTTGATATGTGGCGTACAGCGCAGAGTGCTGGATCTGAAGCGTTGCTTCAATTTTTGAGTTTTGAAATTCAAAACAGAGCTTTCTCTGATTGGGGGAAACAATGTGCAAAGCACAAAAGGAAATCTATTAAATAAGAGTTAAAACTCTTAGATGACGCCACACGTGCTCCTCACACGGTCGCTGATGTGCAAAGCACATAAATACCCATTATAAGAATTAAAACCTTAAGTAGCGTCTCACGTGCACAACACGTGAGCGTCGGCGCCTTATAGAATCAAATTCTACTCTCTGAGCTATTGGATCAAAGATCCAACGGAGATGATAAATAATTAGAATGTAGAATTAAATTCTGTTGAGAAAATATTCCTCAAATGTTTCTAAACAAGAAAGATTACTCTCTGTAAAATAGAGTACCGTTGGATTAAAAATCCAAAGGTGATTAAAAATCACCTATCTGCAGAATAAATTCTGTATATGAAAATATTTTCCTAATCTTGTTAAAAACAGGAAAAATATCTTCTGTAAAACAGAAGTTCTTGGATCAAAGATCCAAGGGTGGTAAAATCCCCAAATCAATTAAGATCTCTTAACAAAAGATTTCTTCAACTAATCAACAAACTGCCTCTACTATATAAATGACCCAAGACTTTAAATCTAGACAGAGAGAGACCCCCCCATAAGCTTTGGGAAACAAAAGAAAAAGAGAAAAAGAGAATTCAATTCTCTAGAGGAAGAAAATCCCCTTCTTAAACAAAATCCTAGGTAAGAAAAAAGTACAAAGATTATTTTATCTCTTCTTTAAGGGTTTAACCCTTCATATAAGAACTTAGTTCTTTCTCCGGTTGAGGTCTGCAGAAGCAGATCTCCCCACAAGTTGAGAATTTAATTCTCATCGGGAAGATTCTGTTATGCAGATTCAAAACTTAGGGGAAAGAACTAAATCCAAAGAATTTAATTCTTCCAAAAGTATATAGGAATTTAATTCCTCTGATAAAACTAGTGTTTAACCCTATAAAAAAATCTAATTCTTAAAAAAAAAGACCTGAAATTATTAAAATTCAGATCAAAATCTCTATGCATATAAAAGAAAAGACTGGTCACGTGTTCTCACCTGAGCACCTCCGATGAACAAAAAGGAATGACTGAGATCGAATCACGTGTTTCCACGTGACCCCCAAATAGTTGCTTAAATGGAAAAAGAGAAAAATCCAAAGACAACGCTCACATTTTGAGCTCCTCACGTGTCCGCACGTGAGCACTATATGAGCTAAGTGCTTAGCACTTATAAAGGGAAGAAGGAATAAACCTAAAGAAGCAGTGTCCAACTCTGGGGCGCCTCACGTGCCCACACGTGATGGCCACAAGAATTAAGTGTTTAATACTTATATACAGACGGGGATTTGGACCCAAGTGTATATTGCCAACGTTCAGACGCCTCACGTGCCACATGTGAGAGCCCCAAATTTCAGTGTTTAACACTGCTTTAGAGACTCACGTGAGAGCACGTGAGCGTCGAGTATATATTAGTGTTTAACACTATAAGAAGCCAACTTCAGCCCCAAATTGGCTAAGTCTTCCTATGATTAAGACATCTTGGATCTCTAAATAGACCGAGCCTCTATGCTCAAGACTTCCCAAACTAATTGACCAAAACTGTAACACCCGAGTTCTTTTGTACCAATTCCAGTTTCAGTATTTTACTTATTCATGGTCTATTTCTGATTTAGCGTGTTTGTGTGCGAATAGTATTTTACATGTTACTAGGCATTCGATCCGACCCGCTTGCTTGAACTTGTTTGACTCTCATTATAGATTGCATTGACTTGTTGCATGGACCTGTGCACCTCATAATTTAATATACTGATATTTTATCCTATATCTCATCTTTTGCATACAACAAATTTAAATCATGAGAAAATAAATTAAAATTGCATTTCATGGCCTGCCTGATACCCCTAACCCTGTGGTAGCGTCCTTGCATCGTGTTCTCGTCCCGTTGAGTGAAACGGACGTGTTTGGATGGCTACGCACACGTACGTGCGTCCGTTCTTGGGGGTATGCTTTTCTGTTACAAAATACTTCATTTTAAACTTTGGAACCCGCCAATAATTTCGTATTTCAAATTCAAATTTTTGGACTCGACCCGGGCGCAATTCTGAAATATTTTGCAATTACGCCAAATCCTATTTTCTAATAAAATTTAACCGGCCAAATATATTCTCAGCCTTTTCTTTTAGCCAACGATATTTCTTTAAAATCCTTAATAAAATCTGGCTGAAGCATATAATCTCAGCCTATTATATTTTCTAACCAACTAGATTATTTTATAATCTGTGAATCTTTATTTTTTTTTCTCCTCTTTTGTTTCGCTCACCAATCAAAGCTTTCCTTGCGTTCGACGCCGGGCCCCACCTTCCTTTCTCTCTCTCCCTTTTTCCTTTCTCTCTCCCCTCGTTCTCTCTCACCCCATGCTACGAGACAAGCCCATATCTTCTCCCCTCTCTTTCTCCTCTCGTTTCTCCCTCTCTCTCCTCTCCGCTCGCTTCTCTCTCCTCTCACGGTGCGCGAGAGTCCCGTCACCTTCCGCCTCCCTATCGTCACCTCCCTTCAATCTCTTCTTCTTCTCTTCTGCAAAACACCGAGCGCCCACGAAAAGCCTAGCCGCCTTCTTCTTCCTCGACCGTTTCTCAGCCTCGTCTCGCTTCATCGACGTCGCCTCCTTTCTCACCCCTTCCACATCGCCTTCTTATCCTTTCATCTCCCCGAGCTGCCTGACAACGATGACCCATAGCCTTCACCGGACTCGAGCCCTGCAACGCCTCACCAGAGCTCGCCTTGCCACTAATCAACTCGTCGTTCTTTCCTCGTCCTTACCTCCTCAACCTCACCCTCGTGCTCACCCCACACACCACTCTTCTCCTGAGCATCACAACCACCCCCACCTGCACCCTACCTCACACCGACGCCCTAACCGGCGCCAACTCGTCGTCGTCTCATCGCCGTCAGCCTCCTCTTCCTCACAACCCTCTCCTGTCCTCGCCTCCTCTGCCAAATGACTCCAGCCACCAGGAATTTGGCATACGTGCACACCTAACCCTCAAGTCGAGCCCTGCACATTCTCTGATCGCCGGAGTTCCTCCGACCATCGCCGTCGACGCCATCATCCCTCTAAATGCCCAGTGAGCATCTCTCCTTGCCTTATTCTCATTCCTCATTTACATTCTCTGTTTTCTTTTTCTATAGTGTTTCTTTACCTTTAATATTAACGTTCGCTGTTTTTCTTGGTTCACCGAAAACCGACCGTGCCGACGACGATCCCCGACGACCCAGCGAGGACCCTTGACTCGTGTGTTTCAACTGTTCGTCGTTTGGACTCTTTTCGTGTACCGTGCGCGCGTCGCGACTTTTCCCCGCCGACGCGTAACATTCTGTTTCCCGTATCGTGACCCGATCAAGGCAAGTTAATCTTGCTACATGCTATTTAAATCAGTATATACATATTCTAATACCTGTAGTTTGAATTTAGCATCCATGCATCGTTTTATGACATCTCGATGTCCAGTTGCATCTATTTATACTATTTTAAATCTAGAAATTGAAAGGTAACCATTGCAATTAGTTTACCAAGCATGCATAATCACATTTAAATGCTAAATCACGTACTCACGATTGTTCATTAGTTATACTACCCTTGTTATAGTTTTACTTATCGGACGACCGATCGCATATCTGTAGCTTTATTCCCATTCAATTGCATCTCTAGATGGTTTCAATACATATTAATATGATCTCATCATTCACATGTGTTATACTGCATCCCTGAAACGTTAAAAGTATTCCTTAAGCCAAACCGATAAATGTACTTCTAATAATTTAACCTGTACCTTTTTGCATGTCATATTACTTTTGCCAGTTTATTGTTCTGATGGCATCCATGCTAGATTATTTATAACCCTGATTATGCTAGCTGTTTATGAGCACACACATGATATCCTTTACACCTTGACCTGACTCGCTACACACATATTGATTAACCCGACATGTTACCGTACACTACTTGACTTAACCTGATGTGCCATGACTTGACCCTTTACTTGATCTCGTATCTAATGCCAACAAACCTGACTTGTAGTCCTCACGGACCGTTCCTGTTGTCTATCCAGACAAACCTGCTCTTACCTGATCCTGTGTTGGTATTAGTTCTTGATTACTGAATACCTGACTGGAACACTTATAACTTGGGGGTATGGGGAAATCAAAGGTGAAAGCTGACTTGTAACTCAACAGTTCGATACCTGTTCTGATCAGTCTTACGGGCTAGGCCAGCCCCGGAGTGATGATGCTGACATCACTCGCCTGTACCTGCTACCTTTTACTGCCTAGCGGCACGTCTCAGTTTCAGCCCGAGGGTCTGTAGACCGTGGTCCCGGGCATGCACGGGATACTATTGAGTTACATAGATGATTCATCAATTTGATTTCAAAGACTTGAGAGTAGAAAACCCAATAGAACAGTTTAGTTTACTCACTGCACAATACCCTTCACCGCCCTGATTTATATTACTGTTACGCTTTCTTTTCATTCATGAGTATATTTGCATTGCCTGTTACCCTGTTATATTTTATTGCTTGATGTTATGACGCGCTGACGTCTAGGTTTTGCATGGCCCAGATCCTTCTACCTTTGTTGCCGACTGTTCAGGAGTATTGCCGCTGTTAGACCGAGCGGTGAAGTTCCTGTCGGTATGTAGTTTCACTTCCAGGTGTTTCATTTACTGTATCTTTTGGCTTCCGCATATTGTTATTTCTTGACTCTTTTATTCTGGCTTATGGACATGTTTAGATAGTTATATTTTATTCTCAATATCTCTACAGCCGTAATGTGACTGTGGAAGGATTTTCTGTCCACAGGTAGCATGGTTGGCTATGTCACGTGCCCATCTTAGCGTACTCTGGGAAGCGGGGCGTGACATGGTTCTTTTGGTATCAGAGACATAGGTTAGTCGGGTTGATTCTTTTGTAGTTGGGTATTGTACCCAATACACGAATCAGAATACCCGTGTTTAGAAAACATGTCCTGCCACCTTGCCGTTTTACCATTTTTGAATCAAGTTCTTCCTGATTATATCTTTTTACGATGTGCAAACTTCCTTTGCATATCGACTCGAAAACCTAATTCCTTGTTATCTTTAGGACTTGGGCGACTTGGGTGGAGTTATGTAATTGTGCCCATGAACTGCAGCATGGTTACAATGCGGTACTCTATTTAAGTAACTTGGAGTCCTAGTCTTGATTCACTTCCATGTTCCATGATCGTTGTATTACCTTGTCTCTTTCGGTTTCATTGCTTACCAGTTATTGTTTCATCGCCGGCTTGAATTAGGTTTACCGTGGTTAACCCTCTTCAGTATCTTGACTTCGGACGAAGTCATCTTGATATCTTACCCGTTCTTGTTTTTCCTCGCGTTAGGATTATTCAATCCTGGCGCATTTCCTTGTTTGTTGTTGTCTTGGGAATGGGATTTCGCGACACTTTTCACGCTCATATTGATTGCAAGGAAGGGAAAGTGATTCTCCAGATTACCGGACATTCGGAGGTTGTTTTGCTGGAGGAAGCAGTTCTGTCGGGCCAGTCGAGTTTAGGGCTAGGCCGACAAACAATGTTCTTTCGTCGATGGAAGTGGGTAAGGAGGAAGCGCCGGCAATATTCGAGAGTTTCATGGACGTGTTTGAAGTCATAACAGATTTACCGCCAAGGCGAGACGTGGAGTTCGCACTTGAACTTGTTCCTGGTGCAGCGCCAATCTCAAAGGGCATATTACCCGATGGCACCAGTGGAGTTGAAAGAAGTCAGGAAGTAGGTTGCTGAATTATTTGAGAAGGGTTGGTTTCGCCGCAGCAACTCAACTGGGAAGCTCTAGTTCTTCTAGTAAAGAAGAAAGATGACACAGGGAAGGCGTGCGTTGATTATCGAGAATTAAGCCGAGTGATTATTATGAACTAGTACCGATCCCTTGTTTGTTGCTGGGTCGGAATCAAGCTCCATCTCAAAATCAACCTCTATGTCGGGATCAAATTTCGTCTCGGAAAGTCAAACTCTACGTCGGAATCAAGTTCCATCTCAAAATCAGCCTCCTGCGCTGGAATCGTTCTTCCTTTCAAGACCAAACCAACCGTATACCTTCCCGTCGGAATCAAGCTCCATCCCTTGTTTGTTGACATCGACGTCCACGTCCCTAAAAGGAAACCAAGTCAACCTATCTATGAAAAAATATCCATCAATTTCATGTACACGACCCATAAATGAGGTGTGCATTTATTGATGGGGACACTTTGAAATGTTAAAAATTGCACCCCATTGCCCAAATTAAAAAGTCAAAGTCAAAATCAAAATCATGCCCAAGTGGACACAGGTTTGACTAACCTGGGTCTGACCCCATGCAACTGGGTCCATGCCCAAACCGCCTCAAACCCAAGCAAAGCCGGCTGGCCATCGACGAAGAGAAGAAACGATTATGCAATAAATAAATTTATTGTATTTTTTTATGAATAAATGTAAAGAAATAGAAAAAATACCAATATTGTAAAACCCAAGGGCCCCATTTAGGATTTCCTCCAAAGGAAAATCCCCAATTTAAAAAAGAAGAAGAAAGGGAATTAATTAAAAAAATGTAAAAAGAAAGCAAAATAAAATAAAACAATAATAAAAATAAATAAGAATAAAACACAAACAAATAAAAATAAATAAATGAAATGAAATGAACACACCCGAATTTACATTTATTTTCAAACGTCTACATTTCACAGTGAGTTCACATGATTCGCACGGTTCGTTAATTGGAGATTCTCTTGCCTCAGAACGAGGAGTAATTAACAGCAGTTTTGTCCGCGGCTGCCGGAGATCAGAATCCCTACAATCAATAAATTCCAGCCTATCCTTGGCAGGGGAAATCTATATAATGTCTGATAAGTGAGCGCATTTCTATCTCAATAGAGTGGAGAAAAACACTCTACAGACCTACATTGAGATCTAAAAGTTCTATAATTCCGTTCTTTCCAAACATAGCAAACAATATTTGCAATCGCCATATGAAAAAGCGCTCCGATTGGTTTCTTACATGAAGCCTTCAAATGGATGAAATCTATGATGTCATTCTTGGGGTCAAAAATTACACTCCGGTTGACCAAGTCAAAGTCAAAATCAACCCCAAGTAAGCGGGCCCAAGCCCAGATCAAGTGGGCTCATGCACAAGTCGTGCCCTGCGGCCGGCCTCCCCCATGCCAAAATGAAATCATGTAATAAATAATTTTGATATAATTTTTTTATGCATGAATGTAAGAAAAATGGGCATAAAACCAAATTTTTGTAAAGCCCACGGCTTATATGCAAAAGAAATGAGCACATGAGAGATGAGATGGGCAAAATACCATTTTGTAAAGTCCAAAGGGCTATGTGTAATTTTGTAAGCCTATATAAGGCAACATGATGATGAAATAAAGGAGGAACAATTCATTCTCTCAGAATATAGGGTTCTTTGTGCCTCTTTCATCTTTCTCAACATTCTAAACCTTCTTCTCCCTTTCAATTAAATCAAGATTTTTATTCTTTTTTTTCCAAAATTAAATAGTTTTTCACCACAAAACCTACAAAGGGGAGCTCAGTTCTTCCGTCAGATCTCAAAAAAGGGAGATTGTTAAATCTCACTCCCTTTCTCCAAGATCCGGCCAACCGAGTGGAAGAAGAAGGAGACCCATCTCCAAAAATCCCATCTTGGGAAGATCCAGGGCTCAAGGGAGAAACCCCTTTCATCAGCTCCAAAATTATTTTAGGAGTTTAACTCCTCAAAAAAAGTATATAAATACACACACACACACATAAAAAAAAATCTTTCTTTTTGGGAGTACAACTCCCAGTGCAGGGACTAAGCCCACTCTCTGTCAGGAGTTCAATCCCATAAGTCAAATCGGGAGCATAACTCCTAGTACAGGGACCAAGTCCCTTTTCCTGTTGACGCCCGGCGCCCGCGTGCCAAGCACGTGGGGCGCCGGCGCCCGGCGCCACGTGGGGCGCCGGTGCCCGACGCCCGCGTGCCAAGCACGTGGGGCGCCGGCGCCCGCGTGCCAAGCACGTGAGGCGCTGGCCCCCTCACGCGTCCTTTGGACGCTTTTCCCCTTCTTATACACACACACACACTCCACGACACTGTCCCTGTTAGAAATTTTTTCCTAACGGGACGCTGCCCCGCACCCCGCAAGGGGGCGGTTAGCCCCCTTGACCCCCAGCCCGCTATCCGGGTAGCGGGACCCTCGAAAAAATTTTATGGGTTCCCCGATATATCCAATTCCTCTCCAAAACACAACACTGCATATTGAGTTCGCATGACCTGTTTGACCCATCAATCGGAGGTTCTCTCGCTCCAAAAGCGAGGGGTAATTAATGGCAGCTAAGTCCGCGGCTGCCGGAGATTTGGATCCTCACAATCAATAAACTCCGGCCTACCCTAGGCAGGGGGAATTTGTTATGCGGCTGACAAGCACGCGCGTATTCCCATCTCAATGGGGTGACGAAAAGCACCCTACAGATTCTGGCACGCCCGGTGGGTCCAATCTCTCCTCCCATATTTCGGGTTAAACGTTCATGCAAACTCAATCAACATATACATTGATTGCCTGTACTGAAATCATGCTTCTTTGTGCAGGTTAACAACTTCCAATTGCAATCTTCGGACATAGCAAAATATCTTTACAGAAAATCTCAGCTCTCAACACAGCTCCCATCTCCTACACGATGAAGATGGACGCCAGGACGGTCCTCCCGGCCAGTCTCGGGTGACAATGGGAGGATCCGTCGCTGCCATTTGGCTCTATTCTGTTCGTGCCAGCTAACGCCATCCCATCTCTTCAAACTCCAATTACAGATAGACCGACCTCGAAAGGCAAGAGGCCAAATGTTGTGGTCTCGAAGGCGCCCCAACCCAAACACAAGTTGGTGTTTAAACGACTTTCCTTGGCCCCAGCTGGGGGGAAGGCCATCAACACCACCAAAGCAACAAGGCATCTCGGGCAAGCTCCAGCGGCGCTCCTGAAAACTGCTCAATCGGGTATTTTCTTTAAGCTCCCCGTCAATTGACCACTACATCGTTAAACTGGAAACAGATGACCGCCATGTCGTTAAACTGGAAACAGATGACCTCGAAGTCATTAAACTGGAAACAGATGACCACTAAGTCGTTAAACTGGAAACAGATGACCGCCACGTCGTTAAACTGGAAACCGACCACTACGTCGTTAAACTGGGAACAATCGACCTCTAAGTCGTTAAACTGGTGATGTAAAAATGTGTAAATAAAACAAAAATAAAAAAATAAAAAAAATAAAAAGCCGTAATGATGGGGGCAACTAACAATAAAAATCAGCAAGTAAAAATAAAGATAAAAATAAAGCCGAAATGATGGGGCAACCGCGAATAAATAGCCGAAATGATAGGGCAATCGCGACCTTCGCGATAAGAAAAGCTGAAACGATAGAGCAATCACAGTAAAAAATAAAAATAAAAATAAAATAGCAAATGATGACTCGCTCTTGGTACCATATTCCAGTGCAGCGATATAGACACCAACCAAAACTCAAATCCCTGAATATCCCAATGGCGAATGATGAGTTACTCCTGGTACCATAAAACAGTGCAGCGATGCAGACGCCGTCCAAAACTCAAATCCCTAGCGGCGAATGATGAGTCGCTCCTGGTACCATATTCCAGTGCAGCGATGCAGACGCCGTCCAAAACTCAAATCCCCAATGGCGAATGACGAGTTGCTCCTGATACCATATTCCAGTGTAGCGATGCAGACGCCAACCAAAATTCAAATCCCCAAATGGTGAATGATGAGTCTCTCCTGGTACCATATTCCAGTGTAGCGATGCAGTCGCCTACCAAAATTCAAATCCCTAAACGGTAAATGATGAGTCGCTCCTGGTACCATATTCCATTGCAACGATGCAGACGCCAACAAAATCCCAAAATTCTCCCAGCCATACGGTTGGTCCCCAAACTGACTACCGTATACAATCCACGGGCTCAAATAATTCTCATCACACCCATGCCCTAGTGCAATCACTCGTCCAGCGTCCGGTCTCCGCCCTTGGAATTATGCTCCATTTGGGAAGACTCACTCATGTGTCCTCACGATACATGAGGAGAACAAAACTCACAAGATCCTCTCGGCTCGTAAGAAAACACCTTCATGGGATCCTTGCGACTCACAAAGGAAAAACACACTCGGGGGTCCTCATGGCTCCTAAGAAGAAAATACACCTACGGGATCCTTTCGACTCGTAGGGAGAAAATGCTTTTATAAGACCCTTACGACTCATAAAATTGAAAAGCCTTAGGTGATAGGGACTTAAACCTGTCTTCTAAGCTATCGCTCCCCAACAGGGAGAGGCAAATGACGAATTGCTCCTGTTACCCGTGCTTCAGTGTTAGCAACGCTGATACCGACCCCTACCCGAACTAAATCGAGCCAATAGACCTCTAAGTCTTTAAACTGGGAACAGATGACCTCTAAGTTGTTAAACTGGGAACAGATGACCCCTAAGTCGTTAAACTGGAAACGAGGGAGATCCCCTCATGGCAAATGATGATTCTCTCCTGGTATCATATTCCGGTGTAGCGATGCTGATGTCAACCCAAATCATATCAAGTTAGCAAGACAACCAACAACCTCCCAGGCGGAATCAAGCTCCATCTCGGAAACAAGCCAAATCCCAACACCATGGAAAGCGGAGCAAGTCAAATCGAAATTTGACACCGCAAGAGGCGGAGCAAGTCAAATCTAGCATCGACCGTCCACGTCACTAAAAGGGCAGCACTGACCGTCCATGTTGCTAAAAGGGTAGCACGGACCAGCACTGACCGTCCACGTCGCTAAAAGGGCAGTATCGGCCGTCCAAGTCGCAAAAAGAGCATAATCGACCATCCACGTCAGTAAAAGGGCAGCATCGACCGTCTACGTCGATAAAAAGGCAGCACCGACCGTCCAAGTCACTAAAAGGGTAGAATCAACCGTCTACGTCGCTAAAAGGGCAGCACCGACCATCCAAGTTGCTAAAAGGGCAGAACTGACCGTCCAAGTTGCAAAAAAGGCAGTATCGACCGTCCATGTCGCTAAAAGGGCAGCACCGATCGTCCACGTCGCTAAAAGGGCAACACCGACCGTCCATGTCGCTAAAAAGGCAGCACCGACCGTCCACATGGCTAAAAGGGCAGCACCGACCGTCCACGTCGCTAAAAGGGCAGCACCGACCATCCAAGTCACAAAAAGGGCAGCAACGACCTCCTCGTCGGAATTATGCTCCGCCTTGGAATCAAGTCAACCAGACACTCCATGCCGGGGAAACGTCGACCAGCGACACTCCGTGCCGGGGAAACGTCGACCACCAACACTCAGTCTCAGAGACACGTCAAGCATCGACTGTCCATGTCGTAAAAAGGGCAGTGCCAGCTTCCCAAAAAGCGGGAACCAAATCAAGTCGCCTCCACGTGAAAGAAAATCCATCAATTTCATGCACACAACCTACGTATGTGGTATGCATTTATTGATGCGGGGCACTTTGTTGGGGTCAAAAATTACACCCCAGTTTACCAAGTCAAAGTCAAAGTCAACCCCAAGTAAGAGAGCCTAAGCCCAGATCAAGTCGGCCCATCCCCAAGTCGAGCCTCGCGGCCGGCCTCCCCCATGCCAAAATGAAATCATGTAATAAATAATTTTGATGTAATTTTTTTATGCATGAATGTAAGAAAAATGGCCATAAAGCTAAATTTTTGTAAAGCCCATGGCTTATGTGCAAAAGAAATGAGCACATGAGACATGGGATGAGCAAAATGCCATTTTGTAAAGCCCAAGTGGCTATGTGTAATTTTGTAAGCTTATATATGGAAACATGATGATGAAATAAGTAGGAACAATTCATTCTCTCAAAATCCAGGGTTCTTTGTGCCTCTTTCTCCTCCCTCAAGGTTCTAAACCTTCTTTCCCTTTTCAATTAAATCAAGAGTTTTACTCTTTCTTTTCCAAAATTAAATAGTTTTTCACCACAAAACTCACAAAGAGAAGCTTAGATCTTCTATCAGATCTCAAAAAGGGGAGATTGTTAAATCTCACCTCCTTTCTCCAAGTCCGGCCAACCGAGAGGAAGAAAAAGGAGACCCGTCTCTAAAAATCCCATCTTGGAAAGATCCAGGGCTCAAGGGAGAAACCCCTTTCATCAGCTTCAAAAATATTTTAGGAGTTTAACTCCTCAACACACACACACACACACAAAATAATAAATCTTTCTTTTGGGGAGTACAACTCCCAGTGCAGGGACTAAGCCCACTTTCTGTCTGGTGTTCAACCCCATAAGTCAAATCGGGAGCACAGCTCCTAGTGCAGGGACCAAGTCCCCTTTTCTGCTGACGCCTAGCACCCACATGCTAAGCACGTGGGGCGCCAGCGCCTAGCGCCTGCGTGCCATACACGTGAGGCGCTGGACACCCGTAAAAACTCTGCGGGGCCCCCGATATATCCAATTCCCCTCCAAAACACAACACTGCACATTGAATTCGCATGACCTATTTGACCCATCAATCTGAGGTTCTCTCACTCCGAAGGCGAGGGGTAATTAACGGCAGCTTAGTTCACGGCAGCCGGAGATTCGGATCCCCACAATCTATAAACCCCAGCCTACCCTTGACAAGGGAATCTGTAATGCGGCTGATAAGCACGCGCGTATTCCCATCTCAATGGGGTGACAAAAAACACCCTACAGTCATAAAGGTTAGATGGTGGGTTAAAAAAAGTCGACCTCAACTCTAGGTTTTTGATGATATGTGAGATGATGTTTCGGACTCCCAAATTAGCATTTTGAGTCATGTAAACAAACTCAAACTTACAATTTAAGAAGACAAGAAAATTGCTTGTCCTCCTTGACTTCACACTCAAGCCTTTGTTCCATGAAACAAACGACCCCTTAGCCTAAATCCTTATCTCTACTGTTATAAGTAGAAATTGAAGGAGTTTGGTGTGATATTTTCTTAATTTTTTTAAAATAAAGATTAAAGAACTTAGAAAAGTTCCTCACTTTTTTTTTCTTAATTTTAGAGATGCCATCTTATGATCTCATGCCCCCTCCACACACACTCTCTCTCATGATGTCATTTATTATTCATCTATATTGTTGTGAAGGTGTATCATATTTTGTTGAAGACTGCGAAGCCAAAAAAGAACAGACGTCTGGCCATAAGGGATAAACGTCTGTCAATTAAGGTCCAAAGCCCAGATCAGACACCAATCGTCTGCCATAGAGGGACAGACATCTGGCATGAGTACTGTAAACTCGCGGTTAATATGGCCAGACGTTCGCCACAAAAGGACAAACATCTGCCACAGAGGGACAGACGTCTATTCAGCGATTTTCGCGAATCTTCAGTTCGAGATTTATCTCGAAATTCAGTTTTTTGGTGGCAGATTTGTAATTTCTGAGATATTATTATTACTTAAATTATATAGGCTATATATAAGATCTTAGGGTTATTATTTAGTGTAGGTGTTTTTTGATCATAAGGTTAAGGGAGTCGTCGCTCCATAAGGGACCAAGATCATTTAATTAAGATGAACTTTTAGTAATTCTTAGATCATAAAGTAAAAGAGTAAACGATGTCTCCATAAGAGATCTAGGCTATCGAAGGTGAAGGAGAATTTGTAGAAGGAGATAGATCTCGTTGGAGATTAAAGAAGAGCGTGTAATAATTCTCTGTAAAGTTTTCTTCTTCTCAAGTTCTAATAAAGGCTCTCCCTGTCCCCCTAAATTTTTTGTTATTTTACTGCCGTTTTCATCTGGTTTTTGTTTGTTATTCGTCTACAAGGTTTTCCGCTGAGTTGCCGATCGATCTTGCGGCAGCAACAATTGGTATCAGAGCTACGTTCGGTATTTTTGCGATTTAGGTTTACGGTAGGTGACGACACTTGTGTCCGCTCCCTATCTTCTTAGATCGTAATTATATTGATAGCGGTTCATAAAGATCTAAGAGAAAGGTATTTTCTTTGGAATTAAGGATGACGGATAACAAAGTAAATAGCACAAAATTTAAGGTAGAGAAATTTAATGGGAAACAGAACTTCTCTGTGTCGCAGAAAAGGGTGAAGGCACTTCTGGTGAAGGAAGGACTGTTTGAGATACTTGGCGGCAGTAAAGCTACTGACATGACAGATGCTGCGTGGGCAGAATTAGATTAGAAGGCACAATACACGATAGAATTTTGTTTGGCGGATAACGTGATGTATACTGTTATGAAGGAAACTTCTCTGGCAAGTTTGTGGTTAAAGCTGGAGAGCTTATACATAACAAAGTCGTTGTCAAACAAGATATATTTGAAGAAGCAACTATATAATTTACGCATGAAGAAAGGGACTCCGATTCACGATCACCTAAACAGCTTCAATAAGATGGTGAGCGATCTTTTATGCCTTGAAGTCAAGTTAGAGGAGGAGGACCAAGCGTTATTGCTCCTATCTTCACTTCCAAATTTGTATGAACACTTGGTGACAAACTATCTTTTATAGGAAGGAGACTCTCGAGATGGAGGAGATTACGACAACTCTTTTAAACAATGAGATCATGAAGAAATCAAATCCATCGGAGAAGTTATTGGGGTTGTTCGCCGGTGAAAGGGGAAGATCGAAGAATAGAGATGAAGGCAAGATCATAAGGGGGAAATAAAAATCATCCGGACAAGAGAGAGGACCGTGCTTCTTTTGCAAACAATCAGAGCATCTAAAGAAGCAATACCAAAAGTATAAGCAGTGGTTGAAAAAGAAAGGAAAAGTTGTCAATTCAAAGTGTCACGCCCCGCTTCCCGGTATACGGCGAAGGGGACGCGACTGGTCCGCTACGTATTTACTCTGAAGTAAATACACTAAGCGTATCTAAGTAATATAATAGTAAATACACAAGAGAAAAGATATAATAAAAACAACAACTTTTATTTATTAACATTGTTTTGTACAATGCATGAAAGGAAATACAACTGAAATAAAACGATGCCTAAACAATGGCATAACAGGAAATGAAAAGTACTGAATGGAAAATGTACAATGAAACTATAGCTCTGGTTCTTCAGCAAACTGCTCCAAGTCTTCTGCAGATGGTTCGATCTCTGCCGGGTCCAAATCACCTGACGACATTCAAAGAAGACAGAAAATAGAATGTCGTCAGCGAACAGGTCGCTTGGTAAGTCCCAAAGAGAAAGGAGAAATAGAATAGACGGAATAAGATGATATCTTTTAAATTTGTATTATCTTGTTGTAATGTTGTATTAACGCTGTTGTTGTAGCTTGGTACAGAAGAATGCCAGTGTATACGAGAAGAGTCTCTATATGCCAAAGACTAGAGGCACGTATAATACAAGGCACCGTTTATGCCACGGTACAACAGCAATTGGATTCATGTTAGGTGTATTAAGTCTTACAGTCTCGTGCCACTTTTAACACCTTCCGTACCAATTTACCCCTTAAACCCCGTAGTGTTTTATTTGTATTGTCTTGTACTGTAAATTGAATTGAGTGTATAATTGAAAGACTGACCGAAACCATGATATCGGTAAACGGATGTAGCCGTAGACTCATGTAGGTGGAATAACTGGAGAACCATGTAAATGGAATGTATATCCATGGTTCGGTTCAGTCAAGTCGTATAGATCGATAATTAGATTTATGGATTCATGTTGAATTGTAATATTGAAGATTGTAGATTGTAGATTGTACTTGAATCATATTCAACTCAGATTAATCAGACTCAAACCCGAGTCAGACAATTAGAAATGTAAAGCGAAGTCTTGGTTATTTCTTAAACCTATAATTGCTAGGGTTCTTAGGGTAATTTATAAAACTTGAAGGTGTTTTATGTAAAAATACTTTTATATACTTTTCAAAATACACCTCAACTATTCATTATTCGTTTTTAGAGTTGTAATGAAGGTGGATTTTATATTGTGATATTTCTAGTGAAAATATCCTAATTTCATAAATAAAGATATTTATTTGCAATATTGATTTATGTGGAGTTTATGGTGTTTTAGTGTAAAATTGGTTCTTGTGATTTTTAGAAAAAGGTGGAATATTTATATCATAACAAAATAGATATTTTAATGATAAATATACATATATTTATACAAAAATAATTTTAATATATTTTGTTATATTCTAAAAATCTCATTTTCTTAAGATGTCGTATTTTAAATCTTTCGAGACCGAATGCTTCTTGCGGAGGTCTGAATCTCGTATTACTAAGCCTGAGGATGTGCGATAATCCGCATCATCCCGAACGGGTTCCCCAAAATGGGTTGTAGCGGCTCTTTGCAAAGATTGTAAAATACTAAATCCTTTAGAAAACGGTTTTATGAAGTAAATGGTATTTATTTGTAAAGATATATAATTTCCGTATTGTTTGTTCTAGATTCTCCTAAATTAACTAGTTTATTCCTAATTGGTCCAGACGACAAGTTGTGGGATGCCTCAAATCGCCTCTTCACCGCCAATTGTGGCCAGGTAAGTACAAGTGAGGAAAGGAAGGATCCGCTCACGAATCACCGTGAGACGGGCCTTTTAAAGTTATCTTTCTCACTTGCCTAGCCTAGACACTACAAAGTCAGGTTTAGATAAACGGCCGATATCCACAACTTATCGTATTTTCATAATAAGTGGTACTTCTTTAAAAATGTATCAAAACTAAATCTTTTACAAATGGTTTTATTAAGTATATGGTATTTAAATGCAAATGTTTGTTTTCTCGTATTCTAGGTTCTCGGAGGTGTTGCATATGAGTGTGTGAGGAGGTAGGTCGTTATCTTGTGATCTACTTTAAATGTATAGCAAATTTGATGGAGTTAAATGAAGGCTTGAAATAATGTGGTATTTAAGTGAAAAATACGATAAATTGAGATAGCTATCATTTCATGTGATGAAACTTGTTCAAATTGTTTGATTAGTGTTTAATAGTCAACATGAGGAAGTTTAAGTATGATTGTATTAGTGAGAAGTGGAATTTTATAGAAAACCGAATCGAAAATCGGAGTTGTTCCGATTCCGTCGGGTTTTGTAATTTTGTATTTTGAGAATGGAAAAGATAGATAGAAAATGGACTTACGGGTTTTAGATTACTCAAGAAAGTGAGAGGGAACTAGAGGGATCGCCGATGTGTTGCGTCGTCGCCTGTAGTTCCTAAAACGATCGCCGGAAGTTCCGCCGGGAATTCGTCGGAGCTTCGCCTTGAGCTTGTTTTCAAAGTACGCGATTCTTGGAAATTTTTTGAGAGAGTGGGCTCAGGATTTTAGGGTGAGAGGGTAGAGGGCAGGGGTGTATTTATAGGGTAGGCTAGGATTAGGGTAGATGAAGGGTTTTTAATAAAAAATTGTAAAAATGTAAGAAATTCATTAAAAATTGTAGTAAATAGGGTATATTTAACTCTCTGGAATCGATCCAATAAATTAGAGTGTGCAGGGGAGTTTAGGAGGCGAAGAGGCGCATTTTTTGTGTTGACGACTCGGCTGTCCGGCCGAGTCGGCCGGTCCGCCGGCCGACTCGGCCGAGTCAGGGGTCGGGCAGGTGGGGGGTCGCCGGGGGTAGGCACTGGTGCTTTTAGTTTTTCAGGTGCAGTTCAAGTTTTGAGAGTTATGGTGTCTGGACTGTTGGGCTTCCAAAGAAATTAAAACAAAATAATATTAAAAAATAATGTGGGGCAGGGGATTTGAACTCTGGTGGCTTGGTTCAGCAGTGTAAGGTGTTACCAATGAGCTACAAGCCCCTTCTTGTAATTATTGTGTGAAATAAATACTTAAAGTGGTAACAGTAACATTAAATATCCTAAGTATACTTCAAATTTAAATCAAATTTATGTACACTAAAAATGGAGTTGTTACAGTCTACCCTCCTTACAAAAATTTCGTTCTCGAAATTTACAACTTTTATTTGAGAACTAGTTTACAAAGAGGTAAGGATATCTTGCACTCATTTCATCTTCCCTTTCCCAAGTGGATTCTCCTGGAGTGTCTTTCCTCCACATTACTCGGACCAAGCTAGCTTCTTTGTTCCGAAGTGTCTTCACTTTCCTGTTCAGAATCTCCACAGGTTGTTGCTCACAAGACAAGTCGGGCTGTATAGTAAGCTCGGAATGATCAAGAACATGGCTGGGGTCACTCACATACTTTTTGAGTTGGGATATGTGTAACACATTATGCACTCCTTCCAATGAGGGTGGAAGCGCTAAACGGTATGCCACTTCACCGGCTCTTTCGAGTATGTCGAACGGTCCAATGTATCTCGGACTTAATTTACCCCGTCTTCCAAATTGGATCACTCCGCGGTTCGGAGATATCTTCAAGAATACGTGATCTCCTTACTGGAACTCCAAGTGTTGTCTCTTCGCATCAGCCCAGTGTTTCTGTCGATCTTAGGCTATGCGCATCCTTTCCCTGATAGTACGAACCAAATCAACGGTCGCTACCATCATCTCTGGTCCAAGAAGTTCCCTATCTCCGATGTCGTCCCAATTTAATGGTGATCGACACATCCTTCCATACAATGCTGCAAAAGGTGCCATTCCTATGCTTGCTTGGTAGCTGTTATTATACGCGAACTCCACAAGATGCAGGTGATTTTCCCACGATCCTTTGAAGTCTAGCATACACGCTCTGAGCATATCCTCCAAGATCTGAATAGTTCGTTTCGACTGACCATCTATTTGTGGATGATAAGCCGTGCTAAAATTCAGACTTGTTCCCAAACTTGCTTGCAAACTCTGCCAAAATTGCGATCGGAACCTGGTGTCACGATCGGAGACAATGCAGACCGGTACTCCATGAAGTCTCACAATTTCCTGTATGAGTTCATGGGTGTCAGAGATAGTACATTATGAAGAGTTTAAATCTTAAATAGATTATTACCTCCATATACTTCTTTGCTAGTGTCTCAGTTGATTGGCCAACTCGAAATGGGATGAAGTGGGCCGACTTTGTGAGTCGGTCCACAATGACCCATATAGCATCGTTACCCTTTGTGCTGCGAAGAAGAGCAGTCACAAAATCCATCGTGATGTGTTGCCACTTCCACTCTGGGATTGGTAACGGTTGAAGTAGTCCAACTGTCCTGTGATGTTCAGCCTTTACTTGCTGATACACCAAGCATTTTGCGACGCTTCTGGCTACTTCACGCTTCATTCCATGCTACCAATAATTCTGACGTAGATTTTTGTACATTTTGGTACCTCCAGGATGTATTGAGTAGGGAGTGCTGTGAGCTTCTTTCATTAACTCTTCCCGAACAGGACCTTTTGGTACACACAATCTGCTGCCGTATCTCAATGATCCGTTTTCATGGATGATGAAGTCTGTTCGGAGTCCATTCTCCACTTGTTCTCTGATCCTTTGCAACTTAGCATCACTTGCTCGGTCTGCTTTGATCTGATTGACAATGGTTGATTGAACTTGTAAGTTCATCAAACTTGAAGCCTTACCTGGCATAACTACTTCAATCTCCATCTGATTCAAGTCTTGTTGAAGCTTCTACTGAGCGGAGAGATTCATCGATAATGGTTGATGACTAAGAGTATCAGGTAGTACATTCACCTTCCCTGGGTGGTATTGTAAGTTAATGTTAAAGTCCGCCATGAGTTCTAACCATCTTCTCTGCCGCATATTCAATTCCTTCTGAGTAAACACGTACTTCAGACTCTTATGATCTGTGTACATGTTCACTCGTTCACCAAGTAGATAATGGCGTCAAATCTTGAGAGCAAAGATGACGGCTGCCAACTCCAGATCATGCGTCGGATAATTGCGCTCATGAGTCTTCAGTTGTCTTGAAGCATAAGCCACAATCTTATCATGCTGATGTAGAACACATCCTAATCCCCTACCAGATGCATCACAATGCACTTCGAATCCTCCAGATTGATCCGGTATTACGAGAATAGATGCTGATGTCAACCTTGACTTGAGTTCTACAAAAGCTTGTTCGCATACTTCTGACCACACAAATTCCTCATCTTTACGTGTGAGCTTGGTCAGGGGTGTTGCTATCTTTGAAAAGCCTTCAATGAACCTTCTGTAATATCCAGCTAAACCCAAGAAACTTCGAATGTCCTTCACTGACTTTGGTGTAGGCCATTCGCTAGCTGCTGCAACTTTCGCTGGATCCACAGAGATTCCTTCTCCTGATACGATATGTCCAAGAAAACCAAATTGCTTTAGCTAGAACTCGCACTTGCTGTACTTGGCATAGAGCTTATATTGTCGAAGAGTTTCCAGGACAATTTGTAGTTGCTCTGCATGCTCTTTCCGACTCTTAGAATACACCAGGATGTCGTCGATGAAGATGACAACAAACCTGTCTAAGTACTCCCGGAAAAATTGATTCATTAGGTTCATGAATATTGCTGGTGCATTGGTCACTCTAAATGGCATCACTAGAAATTCGTAATGTCCATAGCGAGTTCTGAAAGCTGTTTTATAAATATCAGCTTCCTTGATCTTCACTTGATGATAACCTGAATGAAGATCCAATTTAGAGAAAACACAAGATCCACTTAACTGATCGAATAAATCATCGATGCGCGGGAGTGGATACTTGTTCTTTATAGTGACTTCGTTCAAGGCTCTATAATTGATGCACATTCTGTATGAACCTTCCTTCTTCTTCACAAGTAGTACAGGTGCTCCCCAACTTGAAGTGCTGGGACGAATCCATCCTTTCGCCAATAATTCGTCCAACTGTGTTCGGAACTCCTTCAAACCTTCCGGACTTAATCTATAAGGTGCTTTGATCACCGGTTGTGCTCCTGGTACTAAATCAATACTAAATTCAAGAGCTCGATCGGGAAGCAAACCTGATATATCGTCAGGAAATACATCGTCGAACTCTCGAACTACCTCTGGTCTTGATTCTTCCTCCGCTTGAGCTGCTGCAACTACTGCTTCCCTAGGCTTCGCTTTGTAGGTACTTGGCTCCAGGGTACGGTCTCCGCTTTTGAAATAGAAGACCGGATGGTTTGGAATCTCGAATACTACCCTCCTTTGACGACAGTCGATAGTAGCATAAAAAGTTCCAAGCCAGTCCATACCTAGAACCACATCGAAGTTCGGTATGTCCAGTACTTTGAATTCAGCATAAAACTCTCTGCTGCAGACGACGACTGGACACAAGTTGTATCCCATGGTTTCCTTTAGAACGCCATTTCCTGAACTGACATTCCAGCTGGATACAAGCGGTGAGACTGGAATCGCATGGGTTCGGACGAACCGTTGCGACATAAAGCAGTGCGATGTTCCAGTATCAAACAGTACTAGTGCAGGTAGTGAGGCTACTAAAATTGTACCAGTGATGACTTGGCCAGTGGCCTCAGCTTCTTCCACTGACATAGTGAAAGCCTGGCGCCTTGGTACATTCCTCTTGGCCTGAGGAGCATTCCTCGGAACGTTCCTTTGAGCTTGGTGGAACTGACGAGGAGGTGGCGCAGCTTGTGGTCCTCTGGGTGGTGCAAGTAGTGCAGGTCTTGGAGCAGGGGCTTGGATGGCTGGGCGCTGTGGGTAATTGTTTGCTGGCCTGGGTGCAACAATTGGATTTTGTTTGTGAGGACAAGACCCAATACCATGAGCAGCTGAGCCGCAGATCAAGCAAAGGTTGTTCGCACGCCGGCAATCTTTCGCCAGATGCCCATTTCTCTTGCAGTAGTTACAAAAGGCTGGGCTAGGCCTGTTGATTGGTGCTCCTGAACGTCTTGGCATAAAAGGTGGTCTGAACGAGGCTCCTCCTGCCATCTGATTGGCATGGCGCTTAACTCCTGCAGACTGAGGTCTGCCCCTTGCTTTTATCACTGCCACATAACTGCGGGCAGCTTCCAGAGCATCCTCATGAGTCAGAAATTTCCCTGTGGCTAGTGCAGCCTAAATTTCTGTGTCCAAACCTTATTGAAAGCGACGGGCTCTGATATCATCCGTCGGTATCAAGTGTACCGCGAACCTGTTTTAAAGGATTGTGTTAGTTGTGTATTATGTGATATTTTAGAAATTTGAAATACTATGACATATCTTACCGACTTAGCATGGTGAATTCAGCGTCATATTCATCTACTGACTTGTCCCGCATCGAACCTTATTGTAGATGAATGAACTGCTGCTCCATGGCAAACCTGGTAGTCACAGGGAAGTACTTCGCGTCGAACTTCTCATGAAAAGTCTTCCATTCAATAGGCTGTACAAGACGGCTTTCTTCCGCCTTCCACCAGTTGCGAGTATTGTCCGTGAGCTGCAGTTTCGGCACACGGACCCAAGCTATGTCTGGCACTTGTGCTGCCGCCAGATCATCCTCTATGCTTTGTGCCCATTCCTCAGGTTCAAGTGGGCTTCCGTTTCCGGAGAACTGCTAGGGATGTAAAGCCCTGAATTGCTTTACTCCAGGTGCATCAGTCTCGGGACAGTTCAGGAGTTGTTGCTGTCCCTCAAGAAAGCTGTGGATCGCCTCAAGTAGCACTGTTTGCTCGGTGGGTGGCGTAGGAACAGTAGGAACGATTGGTAGTGGAGGTGGAGGTGTGTTGTTGACGTTGGTGCTGGTGTTGTTCGGGGAATCCATAACCTTGAAGAAAAAAATTGGGTTCGGACAGATTCAAAGTACATGAAATGATAAGATTCAAGGAATATGAATTTGTAAGATTCAAGGGACATGAATTGTAAAGAATATTTTGGTTGCTGGTTCTTGTGTTATATTTCTTAGGTTGTTCACGCAGAACAGAACTGCATGATAGAGTTTCATACAGCTCCGACCTGCATGGGCCACCAACAAAACCTGTCACGCCCCGCTTCCCGGTATACGACGAAGTCGACGCGACTGGTCTGCTACGTATTTACTCTGAAGTAAATACGCAAAGCGTATCTAAGCAATATAAAAGTAAATACACAAGAGAAAAGATATAATAAAAACAACTTTTATTTATTAACATTCTTTTATACAATGCATGAAAGGAAATACAACTGAAATAAAACGATGCCTAAACAATGACATAACAGGAAATGAAAAGTACTGAATGGAAAATGTACAATGAAACTAGAGCTCCGGTTCTTCAGCAAACTGCTCCAAGTCTTCTGTAGATGGCTCGATCTCTGCCGGGTCCAAATCACCTGACGACATTCAAAGAAGAAAGAAAATAGAATGTCGTCAGCGAACAGGTCGCTCGGTAAGCCCCAAAGAGAAAGGAGAAATAGAATAGACAGAATAAGAAAGTATCTTTTAAAGTTGTTATTCCCCTCCGAAAGACGCGGCGGAGACGCGATGTACGTCCTGCCTGAAATTCGGGGCAGATGCTAATTGGTGCTATCCGTCCACCTCTCCGAAGATGCCAAGTTGATTTATGGCACCGTGTATCGAAGGTTTAAACGGATGCGGCCGATATATCAGACTTCGTCAGATTGCCCCTCATTTGAGGGGTTTTTGATTGTGTGGACGCTCTTCCCTGTAGGCGCAAACCCCTGCAGTTAATCACGCTACCACATCGCGGTAACAACTTTCTCCTTCTACAGATGGTCACTTCGTGTCGTGGGTGTTTGTTTTGTGTTTGGTTGCCTGTGGATTGTATACGGAGACTAAGTTATGTTGTCGCCCGTAGGGCGTGGACTAGTCCAAATCCGTATCTTTCTTAGATTTGGGTTTTGGGGGTTTGGGTTTAAGGATACGTTAGCCTTATTTGAGACTAAGATCGACTTAAACGTTTGTTAAGGATACGTTAGTCTTATTTTATACTAAGATCAACTTAACAGGATCGTTTAGATCCGACAAGAGAGCAATTGGTCTCTGTTGTTTAGTTTAGTGACATTGCGGTCGATAACTAGTTTAAGGATATTACGGTCCATTGTTAATGTAAGGACATCTCGATCCAATGCTAGTTTTAAGACATCGCGGTCGAGGTTAAGGACATCATAGTCCATGAGTTTAAGGACCTCACAGTCTGATGTTAGTTTTAAGACATCACGGTCAAGGTTAAGGATATCATAGTCCGTGGATTTAAGGACTCTACAGTCTGATGTTAGTTTTAAGACGTCACGATCGAGGTTAAGGACATCATAGTCCATGGATTTAAGGACCCCACAGTCCGTAGTAATGTGTGGTTGTCGGGACCCGTCACCTCTCTGACGACGTTGAAGGATTACAACGATAGATATCAGAGGATTAAAGAGATGTACTCTCAAACCGATGTGAATTCGTTGAAAGAGCAGATGGGCTCAGTTCAATATAAATTGAGGACTTATGACCAGAATTGGGCTAAGTCCAATTAAAAATGTTTAACATTTTATTTTTGTTTCGGCTATTAAGCCTTTATTTGGGCTCGGCCCTTTTAATAATGCTAAGCATTGAGTTCTGACATATTTTGTCTTGATCAGAACAAATTGTGTTCTGACAGTGCGCCACGTGGCGCGCTAGGTGCGTTGCACCAGTCAAAGAGCGCATTGCGCTTCTGTCGGGTAGCGCACACGAAGAAGACACGTGTCGCGCTTAGCGCTAAGCGCTAGTTTGTTAGCGCATTGTGCTTTTAATTTATGAGCGCATTGCGCTAATCTGTTGGCGCACCAGTGAGTGACACGTGGCGCGCTTGGCGCTGAGCGTCAGCCCATGAGCGCAGTGCTCTGTTTTAGAATTGCAAAGCGCAGATTGTGTCTCTGGTTGACACGTGGCAGGTTTTGGCACCGAGCGCCGGTCCAATGTGCGCAAAGGCGCAATTCATGAGTGCAAGGCACTTTCTAATAGCACAAAGCGCATTTGATCAATTTTAAGATCAAAGAACAGATTCATGTTCTTCTTTAAAGGAGGCTTTGCCTTAAGATCCAAGAACAAAAGTTCTTGTTTTTATAAAAAGCTCTGCCTTTATAAATCAAGGATCTGTGAATGAAGTAAAAATACTTCTTTTATTATTTTATGATTAGATCTTTTGATCTTTTCCTTTTTATTAAAGACCTTGGTCTTTTTTCAGATCTCTGATCTTTTTAGAAGATGGTTCTTCTTTTTACGAGATGGTTTCATCTCTATTATTCAAGAATATAGTTCTTTTTTTTTACCTTGAAGATGAAGAAAAATCTTCTTTTTTCTAAGAGCTTTCTTTTCTTTTTACAGAGGGTTTCTCTCTCTCTCTCTTTTCTCTCTCTATGACTTGAAGTCTAGGGTCCTTTATATAGGGCCAAATGATTTGTTAAATCAGTTTAAGAGATTTTTCTCTGAATGATTTGGGAATATTTCCCACCGTTGGATCTTTGATCCTAAGGCTTCTGTTTTACAGAAGATAATTTTCTTGTTTTAATAAGATTGAAAAATCTTTCCATAACAGAATTTTAGTTCTGATTATTTAATAGTTTATTATTAGTAGATCTTTTGATCTGACGGTGGGGAATTTTTAATCGCAGCGCTGACGCACCTTGCACTAGCGCACCTACGTTCGACACATGGCGTGCAGCGCAGAGCGCAGCGCAATTGCGCTAACGCACCCGTGTTTGACACGTGGCGCGCAGCGTAGAGCGCAGTGCAACTGCGCTAGCGCACCTGTGTTTGACACCTGACACGAACACGTTGCACGTAGCACAGAGCGCAGCGCAACTGCGTTAGCGCACCTGTGTTTGACACGTGGCGCGCAGCGCAACTGCGCTAGCGCACCTGTGTTTGACACGTGGCGCGCGGCGCTCAGAATCTGAAGCGTTGCTTCAATTCTGAATTTTGAAACAGAGCTTTGCTCTGATTGGGGGGAAAGGAAGCGTCGCTTCATTCCATATCTTGGAACTTGAATAGAGCTTTGCTCTGATTAGGGGGAGCAGAAGCGTTGCTTCATTTCAAACCTTGGAATTTGAACAGAGCTTTGCTTTGATTGGGGAAACAAATGCCCCCCACCATTGCGCTTACGTGGTCCACACGTGGGCGCAGCGGTGGCAACATCTGAGCCTTTGGATCAACTCAGAAGTTGAAGAGGCGTCGTAGCGTCTATAAATAGGACCTTTGGTCCTCAGATAATTATCATCTTATTTCCTGAAAATTTTTATTCAGAGCGCAGCTCTTTTGTTTAAGAACTTCACAAAAGTAAATATTTTTTTCAAACTTTAAGTAAAAATTTTTAATAAATTTTAATGAGTTAGGGTTTTACCCATTAACAGAGCCTTGCTCTTAATAGATCTTTGATCTACAGAAAACCCATTAGGGTTTCACTAGCAAGCTTTGCTCCATGGATCTTTGATCTAAAGAGAACCCTTTTAGGGTTCCATTAATAGAGCTTCGCTCTCCAAAAGGATTTTACTCATGATTTCTTAATTCATTAATGGAGTTTTGCTCCTTTCAAATCATATAAAAGAACTCTTAAGAGTTTTTCATGGATCTTGAAGATTAAAATTGGAATTTTATCTTTAATGAATTATATCATCTTCTCAGAGCAAGGTTCTCAATGTTCTCGGGGAATTTCTTTAACTTCCCCTCATAATTGATTTTGACAGGTATCACTCCTGTCTGTAGAGCATTGCTCTCGAGGAGTTTAACTCCCTGTGCCTGTTTTTAATAAGAATTCGCTTAATCAGTCTGTCCGCTAATTTTGTTGATTTTCTTTTTCAGGAGTAATGGACGCTCACATGTATGATCTCGATGAGATTATCTCCTACGGAGACATCCGCTCACTCGGCCGTTCTCAGAATCGAGAATTCACAAACGCCGAGTGTGCCGAAATTATGAGCCGCTTTGACGCATACAATGGTCGACTGCTTTCTCGACGCTCCTCTCTCCTGAAGCTTATTTTGGGAGCGATCTGGGAAGCGCTTCCTCTATTCTTTACCGGCGTGCCGCTTAGGGCATTGGATGCCGCCGAGGATAAGGTGCATTCGGTGTATCTGATTAGCCTAATCTTGAAGAGAAGGCGAGACAATCTTATCGATCTCCTACATCAGGCTTTTCAACAGTCGGCCATACTTGCTGCCTATCGGAGGGTGGAGGACATCCGTGGGGATCCCGACGCTTGTGATCGTGAAAGAAAGCATACTAGGATGGTTCGAAATGTAGGTTGGGGTTTCGGGTTCGTTCGGACTTCAAATTGCGTCTAGACTTCGCCTAAGGCTCTAGCTAGGCTCTGATACCACTGTAGGGTTCCTAGGCACACTAATGAGGTCTCACAAGGCATCAACCATGCCCGTTTCAAAAATTCTAGGTGCCGAGAAACCCTAACACGGACCGTTGGCTAGAAATCTAGGCGAAAAGGTAAACTAGTTAACACTTAACTAAAAGAATACGGAAATACAACCTTTGTAGATCCGGTGCTCCACCTCCATAGCTCCGCAATGATGTCTCTTCGCTGTCCAAAATGAATCCCGGGCTCTTGCGTCGGTTTCATCGGAGAATGGACGGGCTAGGTCATCGACGACGTGCCGAAGATGATCTACGTCGAGGCATCGCTAAATCAAGCTCCGACTTCACCAAGTCATGAGAACTTGTGAAGGAAACACACTCTACTACTTGGCAAGAGGTAGAGGATGAAGAAATAGGAATTGGGTTCACTTTAGAATTGGATTTCTCACTCATTTCATCAATTCACCATTGATGGAGCTTGGTTTTCTTCACTTGAAAAATGAAGAAGAAGAAGGAAGAAGTTATGATAAGAATAATAGAATAGAAAATGAATAATCATTTCTTATCATAATTTAACTATAGTAATGTGTAGAGAGTTGACCATAGTTAAATGAATGGTTAGGGTTTGTTAGATGAAGACAAAAAGGTTAGATTGGTCAAAGCTTCATGAAGCTTCACTAAGCTTCATGAAAGAAACCCTTTTGTTTTCTTCTTCTCATTTATCTTTTATATACAAATGAAAAGATAAATGAATTAATAAAAGAAAACCCTAATCATTTACTTAACCTAGGTTTAACTCATTACACAAAACCCTAGCATGCTCGCATCATCAAACATGATACAAACAAGTGCACAAAATCATATCGCATATGCAATGCGCACGTCCGAGTGAGAAAATCCATCTAAAGTGAACCGATACTAGTTAATGCAAAGTAATATATCAAATATATAATTATGCATTAAATCATTAAATCCACACTTGATTCAATGATCCGGTCATGTCACACATAACCGACTGGTATCATCAGTAACAACTTATCGAATCAACACTTGATCCGATAACCCGGCTATACCGCATATAACCGATCAATGTCACATCGCGAGAATCGAATACAGTATCACATACTAGTATTATTCTCGGTCCCGCACATATCTCATATGCACTCCTATTTCGTTTTGCTTGAGCCAGGAAACCTCTGTGTAGGACTCTAAAGACTCGTCAATACGCCGGCAGCAGATGATGATCATATCAAGCATCCACAAGCCGCAAGCGGTCTGCTAAACGTAACGGCCACCCGGGTATTGAGCGATCAGAAGATCGACGAGCAAGCCCGCTCACACTCCAGTGAATCCAACCAGTAACACTACCGTACAGTCCGGTCTGATCGTCTGATATGTCGCATATCTCGCCTAGGGGTGGTAAACGTCAGACCCCAATAGCTCGATAAGTCGTGTCGATATGAGGTCTATAACAATTCGAGAAACTACTGGTAACACTTACCAGTAAATCTCAGCAACCCTGGCCAGGGATTTCCTGTTATAGCCAATCGAACACAGCGCAACATCAACTCCCTATACCGGGAGAGACGAATCCCCTCCTATCGCTCATTGCCTCCATGTGACTCGGGACTGTACCCAAAAACCACCGTTTTGCACGCCCTCTTGGACGTGGTAAGATGGAAATCAAAGCACAGTGGGAACCACACAAGACTCTATGACGATCTCGGGTCAACAGACTACTCTGTACCAGTGTCACCAGAGAACTGCCATCTGACGTGAGGTATAATACCATCTGGGAGTTCTCGGCGAGTTCGTCCAGTGTACCCAGTCTCTACTGAGCACCCGTATATCATCTCTGATGTCAAACACCAATGGATATGGGATCATCCATCGCCCATCTGTATGGGTCGAGAAGGTATGCGCTAGTCTACACTGGTATATCGATGCCCCGTCTCGATACACCCACGACTAGGGACTTTGAAGGATGTACTCACGGACTACCATGTCCCCACTAGTATGATCCGCATCATAGTCCAGGTAGTCAAGTACACATCCTAAGGGCTTTACCAACATGTAACAGAGAGACAAACAGTATACACGTTAAGGTAAAGTTCAACCAGATAGCATACTATCATGTCGAGCAAGAAAGTCCTCACTATATATGTCCCAGCATCCACTACAATATACATCCTATGTATAGTAATGGCCTCTAGGGCATACATATAACTAACAATAGAAGAAGAAAGAAATATATGATAAGTTATGCGGCGGTTCCGCGGTGGATGTATGACGTCAGCCCTAACATGTTACACAGTAATTCATTGTTTCTGTTTCTGAGTTCTCTGGGTATTTTTAAAATTTATTCTAGAGTTGAATTTTCTGGAGTTGTTTTGGGGATTCGGTGTTTCGATCGGAGTATCAAATTTTGTCTGTGTGGCTTTCTGAATAAATTTTAGAATATGTTAAAAAGTTCGACCGGATATAAATACCTAATTTTTCCCCTGTTGGGAAATTTCCAAGTGTTGGATCTTTCCGTAGTTTAACGACGTTCTAAGTAGTGCAAGTAACGCGATGGTCCCTCTAGAAGACAACAAACCTTAACTCGATTATGTGACCGTCTTGAACTGCCCTTTGAACCTTCGGGTTTGGGGCAGTACGGCGTGCCACATGTGAGGCGTTGGCTTGACCCTTCTACGGCTGGACCGTTGGTACTGAGGCACGAACTGAATGTTGTTAGACTTATTTCATGTGTTGATCTATATCGGGAAAACTTGGGTGTTCGATTGTTCGATCGGAAATTTTGACATTTTCTATTTATCCGGAATGGGATACAATAATTGGAATTCACAAGTAGTTATGAGATAACTGAATGAATGTTATAAACACAGCAGTTTAGTCTCACTTGATCGGTTGCCACGGAATTTTGATGTGATCAAAAGTCCGTCGCAATCACGTAGCGTACGCGGATACTCGCCGGGTAAACTTAATAGACAGCCTCACTCCATAGCCCCGACCAAGTGACTGTAGGAGAACCCCGTAGCCGAAAGCATCCGTCTGGGTGCTCGCGGCAGCGGTGTTCCGCCTTGGTGCACTTCGTCGACGGCGTTGGGGGTGCGGCCGCCTACTGAAGTTTGCGACGAGTATTCGATCAGGATGTCGGGAATCTTGTTGAATTGCCCGACTTGATATTGAAAAGTGTTTTCGATTTTGAGACTAAAATGCGGGGTTTATAATTATTAGGCATGCGATGTCTAAGGAATTCATTTGGTCAGGCATGCGATGTCTGAGGAGGTTGCGGATTCCAACTGTTGTAGTTTTACACTTTCTTTTCTGTGACCGTAAGTGTAATATGTGATATCGCCGGTTTCGTTGCTATATGTCAACGACAATTGGGATGCGCATATTTACTTACGTTGATGACATGTGATGTTATGTGTTGCTGGATATGTTATATTGGATCGTCGTGTTTGAATAGCCGGGGGTTTTTATGTGAGATGAGTGTTTTTCATTTTCATTCATGTAAAAACTTGTATGTAATATTCTTTTATTGGGGCGCTTCCAGGTTGCGGAAGTTGTCACCCTTTGTTATTATTTACTTTTCCGCACTAGGATAGACCCAAGGAGGAGGGCACAAGTAACCGGGTTCTGGAGTCCAGTGGGAGACCAACTCGAGGAGTCGAGTCCGGGTCTCCTAACTCTAGAATTGGTAGGGTTGCTTGCCGCTCTCGTAGGGGTCTAGGGGTGTGGGTTTGGCTATTCATCACGACCGTGGAATCCGTGTTTTATACTGGCTCGTATTGAAAACACGGACGTCCTAGTATATCCAATATTTCATATGATTCTTCTGCTGCGATATCTGTGATGTGATCATGAGATGTTCTGTGATAGATACAGTATACAGTATATATGATATATTATATAGGCGTTACTTATGTTTTACACCCGTGCTAGCCCTGCCCCGCTCTGCCGTTAGTTACCTAACCTAACGGTGCACGAGGGGACATCGAGGCGAATGCGGATGGCATAAGTGTACGTCTTATTTATCTGTGATGTTTAGGTACATTAAATGATGTGACTTCATTAATATGATTAATGAAATAAAAGAAACCTAAGATGTTGTAGAATCGAATTTCAAAATAAAACAGATAGCTACAGTTCTTGCTTTGCACAGCGGTATATGTGATATATCCTGCACCTTATTCGATGAGGAAAGGACCGAGATCCCTTCACAGGGAGTGACTCCTTTAGCAATAACTGGCAGATGCTACACACTCGGTTTGTCTTTTGATTGCTTTTAAGAGTTTTTGCTTTGCACAGTGATATATATGATATATCTCGCACCTCATTCGATGAGGAAAGGACCGACGATCCCTTCTCCGGGAGTGACTCCTTTAGCAAAACTAGAAAAGCCTAAAAAACACTCCATTTTAAAAATCATTTGATTCTACAACGATATCAAGTTCATTACACAATAGGTTTTCAGAAAAACCTTTCGTAGCCCTCCGTCATTTCAGATAAGTACTAGTTAGTATTCGTGCTGCGGTTGTTTGGCATGCGTCAAGGCGTAGTGTACGGTAGCTAACTAGTGCTTATTTGCTAGCATACGATGCGATTGGATTAGGGTATTCGTACGGCGTTGTTTGGCATGCGTCAAGGGGCGTGCGGGTGGGTTTAATTCAATCAAGAAATGTACGGGTTGAACTTGACTAGCAGACTATGGGTTGTTTGGCATGCGTCAAGGTCATAGCGAGCTAGGGGCAAAATATTATCGGGAATTTCAAGTGTTGAAATTTGCAATGAGATTGCATACCTTCTATGAGATAGTTGGATCTCGATACCCGCTGCGAGTAAGAGTTACTCCTGGGAGAGTTTTATACATTACAATTAGCCGATCAAGTAGGTGTCTAGAAAGGTGTTAACGAGGTTACGCCTCTGGGAAAACGAGGTTTACATTAATTAGGTTCGTGCGAAAGCACGGGGGACCTCCCTCAAAGTACCGACACTGGCCTGGCTGAAAGATTGGCGAACTTGTAGTGTATAATTAATCCCGGCTAGTCTTTCCTTTTAGGGTTTGAAGGAAGATTTGATAAAAAGCAGTGGGAGCCATCCTGATTAGATAAAATAATAACCAATCTATTCTTCCAAGAGCGCACGCTGAGTGTTTTCTTCTCTCTCTCCAGGTAGCGACCATATCACGCCTTAATCAAGATAATAATACGGAATATTGACCGAACCCGCTTGTTATACTGAGCTGGGGAACGTTGGTCCCGCTCCAACTTATAATTGTTATAAGACAGAGCAGGAAATTGGGGATTACCAGATTTCCCGTGCCGCCCAAACGAAGAGAGTGCATGCTGATGCATCATCTTCGGGTGTGTTCATTACAGAGAACTGTTTCTCAGTATCCTTTATGTCCTGGGTATATGATACCAGATCAGGATCCCAGATATGTAATTTGTTACATAGGGCTACAGAAAGGTAGAGAACTGAGAACGGGTGATAAGTTTCATGAGGCAGAAAACAGGGCAAGTGTTGCAGCCAAGTCTGTTGGTCACTGTCACCCTGTATTACCAACACATTGATTCTGAACGAATGTTATTAGATACCGAACCTGATATACAAAATCATATCTGTCTCTTTATTAGTAAAGAAACGATAAAATTTTGTATTGATGGATAATGTTTTGAAAATTTCCTATATCAAAAGTTGATCGGTTCAGGCACGTTATCTAAAAGCATTGAAGTTCTAAATCAAACTACAGTTCTTTAGTATACGGAACACACACAAGAGGAAGAGTTCAGAAATGAACGAATCCTACTTGAGGCATTGTAGACTAGGTCATATCAATGCGACCCGACTAGCTAGAGTTACATAAAGATGCATATTTAAATTAGTTTGAATCTACGTCTTGTGAAACTCGCCAGTCATGTCACAAAGATAATATGACCACAGCTCTGTTTATTGGAAACAGAGAAAGAGTTAGTGAACTCTTGGGATGTTACATGTTGATGTATGTAGGTCCCCTGTCTACACATGCCAAGACCGGTTCTTTGTACTTCATTACATTCTCTGATAATCTCTCAAGATTCAGACTTATGTTCCTGTTGAAACACAAGTCCGAACCTTTTGAGATATTCATAGAATATAAGTTAGAAGTAGAGAACCAATAAGGGTATAAGTATTATGTCCTTTGATGTGATCGAGGAGGAGAATACTTGAGCACGGAAATCCTGGACTTTTCTAAAGGAGAATGAGATTCTCTCTCAGCATTACTCCTCTGCATACACCATAGCACGATGGTATACGGGGTGGAGCAATTACACCCTATGTGATAAGGTGTGCTCTATGATGAGTAATACTGAGCTACCTATTTCCTTTTGGAAGTTATGCACTTGAGAAGCTGCATACCTATTGAATAGGGTTCTAATCAAATCAGTTGCCTACCGCTTCATATGTGATATGGAATGGGAAGAGCCCATGTCTTAAGCTAGTTAAGATTTGGGGTTGTCCGGGCTATGTCTAAAACCATAATCCGGACAAGCTCGAGGCAATGTAAGTTGTGTAGAACTGGAAAGGTTCCAACTATACAAACTGCAGCTGATGATTTGGTAGAACCGAAGGATTCAATAGTTACCAACGAATCTCAGCCTCTCCGCCGATCTAGTAGGGTTCCTCACCCACCTGAGAGATACTTCGGTTTCTCTATGACAGTGGGAGCGAGGATTGCATCATGAGATGATGACCCAACTAGTTTCGAACTGGCCATCAGGAGTAAGACTCTGTAAGAATGGCTGGATGCTTAGCGATCTGAGATGGAATCCTTATACACCAACAAAGTATGGACTTTGGTTGCTATATCTGAAGGGTTAAATCCCCATCAGGAGAAAGTATATCTTGAGAAGATTACTTGGTGTACATCGAAAAGTTGAGACTTTCAAAACTAGACTTGTTAAAAGTTTGCATCATTGACCAGTTGTGGATAATGATGAAACCTTTTCAAGTAGCTATGCTTAAGTCCATCCAGATCCTACTTGCCACGGCTGCATACCATGACTACGATATCTGGTGGTTGGGTGTCTTGACTGCTTTTCTAAATAATGATTTGGAAGAGAGCATTTATAAGTACACAGCCAGAGGGCTTCGTAGACAGTGGGAGCAGCGGAAACGTGTGCAAGATGTTTTATGTGATAAAGCAGGCATCGCGGAGTTGGAACATCTATTTTGATGAAGTAGTCAAAGAGTTTGACATCATCAAAATGGTAGATGAACCTTGTATATACAAAAAGGTAGTAGGGAGTATGGTGGTGATCCTCGTAGAGTACGTGGATGACATACTCTTGATAAGAAAGGAGTTACTTATGCTACGCTCGATCAATCTCCGCACATCACAGGATTCTCCATATAGGATCAAAGGTCAATTTTGGATCTATAAAATAGATCTAATTGGATGTTAGGATACTCACTAGTTGTAGTGAAATAGTATCAATTGATCCTGGGAAGAATCACTGGAAGTGTTCCAGGGTGATAAAGACGACTGAGTGTCAGTCGCAGGCATTGTCTTTACCCTCAGTAAAGGGACGGTATGTTGGAAGAGTTCCAAGCTAGATAGCGTGACATACTAGACGATGACGGCTCGATACATCGCTACTTAAGATGCTACCATAGAGGCAGTCTGGATGTATATTAGTTCATGAGATGAACTTCGTTCCTCCTATTGTGTGACAATGGAGTTGTGGCTTATGCCAAGGAACGCAGGTCCCATCAGTCATCCAGACATATTCTAAGGCAGTATCACCTGATCATGGAGATGGTTGATCTCCAGGGGATCGAGGTCAGGAGAGTAGACTCAGAGGACAACACAGCGGATCCACTCACAAAGGCCTGTTCCCAGAGAGAGACTTTTATGGGATGGTTGAGTATGAGATACTTCAAACCACTGCTACAGATGGCCCTAGTGCAATTGGGAGATTGTTAGTTATATGTATGCCCTAGAGGCCATTACTATACATAGGATGTATATTGTAGTGGATGCTGGGACATATATAGTGAGGACTTTCTTGCTGGACATGATAGTATGCTATCTGGTTGAACTTTACCTTAACGTGTATACTGTTTGTCTCTCTGTTACATGTTGGTAAAGCCCTTAGGATGTGTACTTGACTACCTGGACTATGATGTGGATCATACTAGTGGGGACATGGTAGTCCGTGAGTACATCCTTCAAAGTCCCTAGTCGTGGGTGTATCGAGACGGGGCATCGATATACCAGTGTAGACTAGCGCATACCTTCTCGACCCATACAGATGGGCGATGGATGATCCCATATCCATTGGTGTTTGACATCAGAGATGATATACGGGTGCTCAGTAGAGACTGGGTACACTGGACGGACTCGCCGAGAACTCCCAGATGGTATTATACCTCACGTCAGATGGCAGTTCTCTGGTGACACTGGTACAGAGTAGTCTGTTGACCCGAGATCGTCATAGAGTCTTGTGTGGTTCCCACTGTGCTTTGATTTCCATCTTACCACGTCCAAGAGGGCGTGCAAAACGGTGGTTTTTGGGTACAGTCCCGAGTCACATGGAGGCAATGAGCGATAGGAGGGGATTCGTCTCTCCCGGTATAGGGAGTTGATGTTGCGCTGTGTTCGATTGGCTATAACAGGAAATCCCTGGCCAGGGTTGCTGAGATTTACTGGTAAGTGTTACCAGTAGTTTCTCGAATTGTTATAGACCTCATATCGACACGACTTATCGAGCTATTGGGGTCTGACGTTTACCACCCCTAGGCGAGATATGCGACATATCAGACGATCAGACCGGACTGTACGGTAGTGTTACTGGTTGGATTCACTGGAGTGTGAGCGGGCTTGCTCGTCGATCTTCTGATCGCTCAATACCCGGGTGGCCGTTACGTTTAGCAGACCGCTTGCGGCTTGTGGATGCTTGATATGATCATCATCTGCTGCCGGCGTATTGACGAGTCTTTAGAGTCCTACACAGAGGTTTCCTGGCTCAAGCAAAACGAAATAGGAGTGCATATGAGATATGTGCGGGACCGAGAATAATACTAGTATGTGATACTGTATTCGATTCTCGCGATGTGACATTGATCGGTTATATGCGGTATAGCCGGGTTATCGGATCAAGTGTTGATTCGATAAGTTGTTACTGATGATACCAGTCGGTTATGTGTGACATGACCGGATCATTGAATCAAGTGTGGATTTAA
Organism: Agapanthus africanus; assembly: GCA_030015575.1. Taxonomy (NCBI): domain Eukaryota; kingdom Viridiplantae; phylum Streptophyta; class Magnoliopsida; order Asparagales; family Amaryllidaceae; genus Agapanthus; species Agapanthus africanus. The sequence goes on along the minus strand of JASDDO010000022.1, from coordinate 791,982,475 downwards.
TGATTTAATGCATAATTATATATTTGATATATTACTTTGCATTAACTAGTATCGGTTCCCTTTAGATGGATTTTCTCACTCGGACGTGCGCATTGCATATGCGATATGATTTTGTGCACTTGTTTGTATCATGTTTGATGATGCGAGCATGCTAGGGTTTTGTGTAATGAGTTAAACCTAGGTTAAGTAAATGATTAGGGTTTTCTTTTATTAATTCATTTATCTTTTCATTTGGATATAAAAGATAAATGAGAAGAAGAAAACAAAAGGGTTTCTTTCATGAAGCTTAGTGAAGCTTCATGAAGCTTTGACCAATCTAACCCTTTTGTCTTCATCTAACAAACCCTAACCATTCATTCAACTATGGTCAACTCTCTACACATTACTATAGTTAAATTATGATAAGAAATGATTATTCATTTTCTATTCTATTATTCTTATCATAACTTCTTCCTTCTTCTTCTTCATTTTTCAAGTGAAGAAAACCAAGCTCCATCAATGGTGAATTGATGAAATGAGTGAGAAATCCAATTCTAAAGTGAACCCAATTCCTATTTTTTCATCCTCTACCTCTTGCCAAGTAGTAGAGTGTGTTTCCTTCACAAGTTTTCATGACTTGGTGAAGTCGGAGCTTGATTTAGCGATGCCTCGACGTAGATCATCTTCGGCACGTCGTCGATGACCTAGCCCGTCCATTCTCCGATGAAACCGACGCAAGAGCCCGGGATTCATTTTGGACAGCGGAGAGACATCATTGCGGAGCTATGGAGGTGGAGCACCGGATCTACAAAGGTTGTATTTCCGTATTCTTTTAGTTAAGTGTTAACTAGTTTACCTTTTTCGCCTAGATTTCTAGCCAACGGTCCGTGTTAGGGTTTTTCGGCACCTAGAATTTTTGAAACGGGCATGGTTGATGCCTTGTGAGACCTCATTAGTGTGCCTAGGAACCCTACACGGAATGCCTGGAAGATTCTGGACAAAGTTACTTTTGAGTTCCTCAATCCATGCCCCGGATCTGAGATTTTGCCATTGTAATTGTCTGGATAATATTTTTGTTTACTGATTTCATAATTGTAAGAACTTTTTCGCAGTATGAATGGCAAGTTTCTCATTTCAGCTTGTTTTATTTTACATACTAAATCTTTTGCTCATGCATGAACGGGTATGCCTTGAATGCTAATTAAATGCGAATCGAATGTTCTCCTTGTAGCTTTCTTCTCCTTGCTATGTTGCTGCCATTTGATTCTAGCAAGTGTGGCCTAAGACTTTTCAATTTTATGAGCCGTGAGGGTCTCATAAAGAATTTTCTCCATACCGGTCGAGAGGATCCCGTAGGTGTAATTTCTCCTTAAGAATCGTGAGGATTCCTAAGTTTGTTTTCTCTTGAAAGTCGTAAGGATCTCACAAGAGAATTTACTCTCTTACGAGTCGTGAGGACCCGCAAGTGATGGATGAAGTTGTCCTTATCCACATTTCACGGAGTCAGGAGTTGCTCTGGATGCTTCCCACGGGTTCATTGCCGTGTTCTGCGAGGACCAAACTCCGCTCTGGACGTTTTCTAGGATACCGTAGTTTAAAGACCTCGCGGTCGAGGTTAAGGACATCATAGTCCGTGGATTTAAGGACTCCACAGTCCGTTGTTTAGTTTTAAGACATCACGGTCGAGGTTAAGGACATCATAGTCCGTGGATTTAAGGACTCCACAGTCCGTTGTTTAGTTTTAAGACATCACGGTCGAGATTAAGGACATCATAGTCCATGAGTTTAAGGACCTCACAGTCCAATGTTAGTTTTAAGACATCACGGTCGAGGTTAAGGACATCATAGTCCATGGGTTTAAGGACCCCACAGTCCGATGTTAGTTTTAAGACATTGCGGTCGAGATTAAGGACACCATAGTCCATGGGTTTAAGGACCCCACAGTCCGATGTTAGTTTAAAGACATCACGGTCAAGGTTAAGGACATCATAGTCCGTGAGTTTAAGGACCTCACAGTCCAATGTTTACTCTGGATGCTTCCCACGGGTTCACTGCCATGTTTGGCGAGGACCAGGCTCCGCTCTGGATGCTTCACACGGGTTCACTGCCGTGCTCTGCGAGGACCAGGATCTGCTATGGACATTTTCCACGGGGTCAGAAGTAACATAATCTGCGTTCCACGTAGCCAGGAATTTTGCTCTAGATGCTTCCCACGGGTTCACTGCAGTGTTTGGCGAGGACTAGGCTCCGCTCTGGATGCTTCACACGGGCTCACTGCCGTGCTCTGTGAGGACCAGGATCCGCTCTGGATGTTTTCCATGGGGTCAGGACTGACATAATCCGCGTTCCACGTAGCCAGGAATTTTGCTCTGGATGCTTTCCACGGGTTCACTGCCGTGTTCGGCGAGGACCAGGCTCCACTCTGGATACTTCACACGGGTTCATTGTCGTGCTCAGCGAGGACCAGGATCCGCTCTGGACATTTCCCACGGGGTCAGGAGTGACATAATCCGCGTTCCACATAACCAGGAATTTTGCTCTGGATGCTTTCCACGGGTTCACTGCCGTGTTCGGTAAGGACCAGGCTCCGCTCTGGACGCTTCACACGGGGTCATTGCCGTGCTCAGCGAGGACCAGGATCCGCTCTGGACGTTTCCCACGGAGTCAGGAGTGACATAATCCGCGTTCCACGTGACCAGGAAGGGTTGACTTTATCCGCATTTCACGGAGTCGGAGTTTGACTCTCGGTCAGCTGTACTCCGCCGAGTCATGGAACTGGGAGTTGCCGCTGTTCCACTTTGCTTGATATTATGTCCATTGTAATAAGACGAATGTTGAGATGATCTCTAGGCTGTCTATGAATCATTGAGATTTGGCCTCTCCTTCTGATGAAGCTTGGGGAGGAAGGGTGTGATCCCCTCTTTGTTTGCGTCCCTGGATTGTATACACGGATTGACATGATATCACCTGTAGGGCAATCATCTCATTTTTTTTATTTCTTTCCGCGATGCTCTATCATTTCAGCTTTTATATCGCGAAGGTCGTGATTGCCCAATCATTTCGGCTATTTTTCGCGGTACCCAATCATTTCGGCTATTTGGTTTATTTTTAGTCGCTGCTTTTTATTGCGAGTTGACCAATCATTTTGGTTATTTTGCATGCATACATTTTTACTTGCTGATTTTGTCGCAAGTTGCCCTATCATTTTGGCTATTTCGTATGCATATGTGGCTTGCTGGCTTTTCGCTGCAAGCTCGGAATTAGACAACGATTTCGGCATCAGCACCGCTACAACTGGGATATTGCCAGGAGAGAATCATCATTTGCCTTTGTCGATATCGAGCAAAGGTGGTTTAGTAGACAGGGTTAGGATTTTGTCGACTAAGGCTTTGACTTCATGAGCCGTAAGGGTCTCATAAAGGTATTTTTCCCTGCGAGTCGTGAGGATCTCGTAGGTGTGTTTTCTCCTTAGGATTCGTGAGGATTCCTAAGTATATGATCTCTTATAAGTCGTGAGGATCTTACAAGAGTGTTTTCTCCTTGCAAGTCGAGAGGATTTACAAGGGTTGTTCATCGTGCAAACATATCCTTAGTCACGGATGTGACTTTGTTAAGGAAATGTTTATTCGCGCCCGTGGATTGTATACAAGGGTCAGCATTGAGCCGCTTGTAGGGCAAAATTGGAGGTTGTGGTGGCCGCTTAAGAACAGGTTCAGATCCCTGTAGCTTAAGACTTTCAAATCTTATGAGTTGTGAGGGTCCCATAAGAGGGTTCTCCTTACGAGTCGTGAGGATCTCGCAAGTGTGTTTTTCCTTAGGAATCGTGGGGATTCCTAAGTGTGTTGCTCCCTTGTGAGTCGTAAGGATCTCACGCAGGTGGTTTCTCCTTACAAAGTCGAGAGGACCTTGCAAGTGTCTTTTAACGAGATTGCGCCCTTTCGGGTTTTCACAAAACTCGCCGGTAGCCCTGCTGTTTTTACTTACGGAGCCTTTCGGGTTTTCATCCATGCCCATTTTGCTTATGGATATACCGTTTTTCTTTCTTTTTTTCGTTTTTTTCTTATTCTAACGAGGTTGCGCCCTTTCGGGTTTTTACAAGACTCGCCGGTAACCCTGCTGTTTTTACTCACGGAGCCCTTTTGGGTTTTCATCCGTGCCTTTTTTTGCTTATGGACATACCGTTTTCTTTTTTTTATTATTCTTTTTTTTATCAGCTTTGGGATACTGCAATTCACTGTAGTTTATAGACATCTCGGTCAACGGCTAGTTTTAGGATATAGTGGTCCATTGTTAGTTTTAAGGACGTTTCGGTCCGTCGTTAGTTTAAGAACGTTTCGGTCCGTTGTTAGTTTTAGGACATTTCGGTCCGTCGTTAGTTGAAGGACATTTCGGTCCGTCGTTAGTTGAAGGACATTTCGGTCCACTGTTAGTTTAAAGACGTTTCAGTCCGCTGTTAGTTTAAGGAAATTTCGGTCCCCTGTTAGTTTAAGGACGTTTCGGTCCGCTGTTAGTTTAAGGACGTTTCGGTCCTGCTGTTAGTTTAAGGATGTTTCGGTCCTGCTGTTAGTTTAAGGACGTTTCGGTCCGCTGTTAGTTTAAGGACGTTTCGGTCCGCTGTTAAAGGAAGCCGGTTACTACTTACAGAGTTTAGGCTTAGGAAGATAGCGAGCTGACATAGTCGTCATCATCTATCATTGACCTAGGCCGTGACTCATTAGGCATAGTATTTCTTCAGGAAGCGACCATTTATTGGCCTGAAGGGCCTTTCGCCATGCATGTCTGTGAGTAGATAGGCTCCACCCTAGTAGGCCTTGTCTATGATATATGGGCCTTCATAGTTAGGCTCGAATTTTCCCCGCTTAGCGCGATTGGGGATCATGGGTCTTTTGACCACCAGCACGAGTTCGCCTTGGCGGAATGTCCTCGGCCTAGTCAATCTTTCATATGAGCGCGTCATCTTTGCTTTATAAGCCTCTAGATTTTGTTGCGCAATGAGCCGGGTTTCGTCAAGGGCGTCGAGCTCCTCAAGACGAAGGTGAGCATTCTCTTCGTCCGTTAGCTCGTAGTGAACTGCCACTCGTAGAGAGGGTAGCTCTATCTCGAGGGGGAGCACTGCCTCTGTACCGAATACCAATGCATACGGCGTTGTGTTAGTAGCCGTTTTGAACGTAGTTCGATACGCCCAGAGGGCTTCATGCAGTCTCTCATGCCAGTCCTTTTTATTTTGAGACACCGTCTTCTTTACAATCTTCGTCAATGTCTTGTTAAAAGCCTCATCCAGACCGTTAGCTCAGGGATTATAAACCGAGGAGTATCTCCAGTCTATGTTGTGTTGTTGTGCGAAGCGGCTGATCTTGTGGCTTCTGTAGGCTGGTCCGTTATCGGAGATGATCCGTCTCGGAATCCCAAACCGATAAATGACGTGCGTCTTAAAGAAATGGAGGATATTCTCCGTCTTTACTTCCCTCAGCGGTACTGCTTCTGCCCATTTGGAGAAGTAATCAGTTGTCGCCAAAATGAATCGATGTCCTCTGGACGATGCTGGTTCGATAGGGCCGATTTTGTCAGTTCCCCACATTTCGAGCGGCCAGCTAGCCACCGTCGGATGTAGTGGATTCGGACGCTGATGGATAAAGTCCCTGTGAATCTGGCATGAGTGACACTGCTTCGCGTATTCGAGGCAGTCTTGGATCATCGTGGGCCAGTAATAACCCATCCGTTTGATCTTCAGCTTCATCTTCGGCCCGGCTTGGTGAGAACTGCAGAGTCCGTCATGAGTTTCTTGGACGACTCTTTTTGCTTCTTCAGGTCCCAGGCATCTTAACCACAGAGAATCAAATGACCTCTTATACAGAGTATTATTGACGAAGGCGAAAGATAGGGCTCGCTTCATGAGCTGATGTTTTGAGGACGCATCTTCAGGCGTCCGACGGGATTTGAAGTAGTCTATAAAGACTTCTCTCCAATCCTCAGCCTTATCTTGTTCTTTTACTTGCAGAGCCATTTGCTCGGTCGTTCCCTTTTTCTCGGACGTCTCTGGAAATATTTCTGCCGGTGCGAGGACTCGACGGCTTTGAACAACGATCCTCACATCATCGAGGTTTTCATCAGCCAGTTCTTTAGCGAGCTTGGATAATGCATCCGCTTTGCTATTTTCCGCACGTGGTATGATTTCCAAGGTGTAGGAAGGTATTTGGGTCAGCAGTTGCTGTACCCTCTTGCCGTACTTCATCAGTTCTGGTTTGCACGTTTGATAGTCGCCGTTTACTTGACTAACGACCAGTTGGGAATCTCCGTATATGAAGAGGTTTTCAATCCCCATGTCAATGGCGATCTTGAGACCTGCTATCAAAGCTTCATACCCGGCTTCATTGTTTGTCCTCGGCTCTGTTAAAGAGAAAGCGAAGCGTATTATCCCCCCTTGTGGAGTTACGAAAATGAGGCCTACCCCCGATTTGATTATGGGGGTGTTTTGTTTGCGCTTCTTCATGGAGGATGCTCCATCGAAGTAAAGTTCCCATCGGGTATCACTACCGCCGATCGTGTCAAACGCATGCTCATCTGGCAGTTGGCAATTTAAAGGAGAATCGGCAGGTATCGGATGCTCAGCGAGGAAGTCGGCGATGACCTGGCCTTTCACTGCCTTAAGAGGCTGATAAGTTATTGAGAACTCCATCAAGAGCAAGGCCCACTTAGCGAGCCGTCCCGTCAATATGGCCTTTGACATCAAATACTTGAGGGGATCCACCTTCGATATGAGACGGACTTCATGCGCCAATGCATAGTGCCTGAGCTTCGTTATCGCGAAGATTAATGCCAGGAAGTGTTTTTTGATGGGAGAATAATTGCTTTCTGCCCCCAGCAGAACTCGACTCAAATAGTAGAGCGCTCTCTCCTTCCCTTGGTCGTTCTTTTGTGCCCATAATGCGCCTAAGGAATCTATGAGGGCTTTTGTATAAAGAATGAGAGGCTTTCCCTTAAACGGAGTGGCCAGTACTGGCGGATTCTGCAGGTATTGCTTGATTTCGTCCGGCGCGCTTTGGCATTTGTGATCCCAGATGAACGGGGTTCCCTTCTTCATCAGGTGACTGTAAGAACGACACTTGCCTGAGAGATTGGCTATAAATTGCCGGATATACGCGAGCTTCCCTTAGAGAGACCGCAGTTGCTTGAGAGTCCTTGGTGGAGGCATTTCCATAATCGCCTTGATCTTTGACGGATCCATCTCTATGCCTCGGTGTCGGACAATGAATCCTAGGAATTTACATGAGGAAACCCCGAACGCGCATTTGAGAGGGTTCATCTTCAAGTTGTATTGCCGAAGGCGTTGAAACACGATCTTCAGATGCTCTAAATGTTCCTCGTATGATTTGCTTTTCACCACGAGGTCGTCGATATAGCATTCGACGATTTCATGTATGAGATCATCGAAGATCTTCGTCATGGCCCTCTGATAGGTGGCGCCAGCATTCTTTAGACCGAAAGGCATCACCTTATAGAAGAATATACCCAAAGAGGTCCGGAAAGCGGTGTGCTTCTGGTCCTCGGGATGCATCTTTATCTGATTGTATCCTGATGATCCATCCATGAAAGAGAAAACTTCGTGAATGGACATATTATCTATCATCAGCCCGGTGACCGGTACTGGGAAGTCGTCTTTCGGGCAGGCTTTATTGAGATCCCGAAAGTCCACACATATGCGCATTATCCCATTTTTCTTCATCACCGGGATGATGTTGGCGATCCAGTCAGGATACTGAACTTCTTGGATGAAGCCGGAGTCGATTAGCTTCTTGACCTCGGCGTTGATGTTCATCTCAAGCTCGAGCCGCATTCTCCTCGGTGCTTGTTTGATTGGCTTGACGTCCGGGGATATTGCCAATTTATGTACAGCAAGCTTTAGATCTAGTCCTGGCATCTCGGAATAGTTCCATGCGAAGCAATCTTTATGCTGCATAAGCACGTCTTTTAGTGTAGCCACCTTTTCTTCAGACAGCAACTTACTGACGAGTGTCGGCCGCGGATCACTTGTCGTCCCCAAATCAATTTTCTTGAGCTCATCTGCAGTAGTATGTATCCCATCTTCCAGCTCTTTCGGCGCCGGTGGAAACTCTGAGATTACCTCGTCATCATTGTTTTCGAAGCACCAGGGAAGGTCCTCCATATCCTCGGGCTCTTCTTTTGATAGCGTTGTCATATAACAAGTACGAGCTCGCTTCCAAGACCGATGTTGATCTGGTCCTACTCTCGCTGTATGCGCGGCTTTTGGTTCGTGCTTCTGTGGCGGATTTATCCTCCAACTGCTGGATAAAACGAACATGCCTTGCTGATATTGATCTTCGACCTAGTTCTTGAAGGTGAAGCAGTCCTCGAGAGGATGTCCTATTACTCGGTGATAAGAGCAATAGTCTGGGTGAGAGATCTCGTTGGCTTGCTTGGGGTGCTTGGACTCCGGGAGGGTAATCATTTGATATTTTATGGCAAGATCAAGTATCTTCTGTGTTTTGTCTTGGGGAAAAGAGTATGCTCGACCCATCTTCTTTATAAGAGATGAATCTTGGTTGCTCGGTTCTTGATCGCGTGGCTTCATGGTCCCACTCTGCCACTGTCGAACGCCTTTCCCGTTCTTTGATTTGCTTCTGCCTCTGCGTCGGGCCTTTCGTACAACGGGTTGACAGGGAGGAGCATTTTCGACTTTCGCAGCCTGTTGAAGAAGGCGTTGCGTCCTGACTTTCTCATAGATGGCCATTTCGCGATTATGGTCGTCTCGAACCTTTTGACCCGCTTCCCTTATAAGCTTATCCATTTGTTCTTCGAACGACGGACTGGGCATTTTCACGTCGGGTGCTCTTTCTGGTTCAGGGTTAGCATCTTCCCACAGAGCATCTCCCTCTTCATCAAAGTCATGTATGACGTAACAATCGTAGAGTAACTCCCGTTTCTTGGATTGAACATATCCAAGCCTGATCGTTTCCATTTTCCCGTTGGGCAACTTTCGCTGAGTTCCAGGGACGTTCCAGATCCTGTTATAGAACCGTGCTTGTCGAGCAGTTTGCTTAAGGGGTACACCTTGGCGTCTCAAGAGTCTCCTTAGCCCGTCTGTGTAATATCTGGGCAAACGGATGGGCTGAAGCCTGTCGAGTGTGGAATCCGTGCCGTGCCAGATTTCTCTCTCCACTTTAGTTTCCCCGGATCAGTAGAATAGAATCGCCTTTTCACCTTCTCTCCTGGGAGGGACATAGAACGTCTGCAGCTCTTCCACATTATAAGTATTAAGCGCGTCTAGCTCTTTATGATGCTTGGGCGGAACCATGGCAACTTGCAAATTTTGCTCTTCATCAGCGAAGGTTTGTATTGAAGGCCGAGCAGAGAATATAGCATGGACCTCATCTTCCGAATCGCTGCCAAAGATCAACATAGGAGCAGACGGTCCTGGTTTGTTATACTGGGACGGCCTTGAATAAACTATCTCTTCCTCTTCCTCGGTATCACTCCCGAAGACCGGAATGGTGGTGATAGTTTTGTTCTCCGGTTTGTGACATCTCTCCATGTCCTCGAAATCTGGCAAGAAGTATTTTGCATCTTTGTATTTTCGGACTTCGTTCACGGAGAATGGGTTTATCTCTCCTGTTACAGTATACTCGAGATTATCCTTGAAATATTTCATACACTGATGTTGTGTCGAAGGGATGATGTTGTACTCGTGTTACCAGGGCCGACCGAGCAAAGAATTATAGCAGGTCTTGACGTCAATGACGTGAAATTTAATATCCGTGATGAGTAGTCCGAAGCGTAGCGTCAGTATCATAGACCCGAGAGTCCGTGATGATTGAGAGTCGAACCCGGAGATGGTGATCTTATCCCGAGCGAGGTGTTGAACACTCATGCAGATTTCTTTCAGCACTCGCACGTTGAGGAGATTGACGGAAGACCCATTGTCGACCAGGATTTTGCCTATCTTGACATCATGACAGTATCCAGAGACATATAGGGGACGGTTGTGCTCGCATGTCCCAAGGAGGAGATCTTTATCGCCGAAGGTGATATCGACTGTATTTACTTCTTCCAGCTCGACCTTCATCTTTTCTTCGGCGAGAAAAACTTGGAATTGCTCTGGCTCTTGTAGCGCCTTGATCAATGAGTCCATTGCTTCTTTTGATAGTAAAAGAGCGTCGAGAATTCTGAGCTGCGAGGGTAACTTCCTCAAGTGTGCCAGAATGTTGTAGTCCACCTTACTTTTCTTTGGCGGGTCCTTGGCGGTCAGCTCTTTTATGACTTGGTCATCTAAGGCGATATCCTCAGAGACCTTTTCTTTTCCCTTATCTTTTTTGTTTGTGGGTCCAAGATTCTTTTCTGGAAGTGTACGATTGCGCAGCTGGATATTTTCGCAAGTCTTCGGCTCTTCCTCTTTCCCCGAGGTGGATTCTTTGAAGAGAGGGCCATGAGTCCCCTCTTCATCGGAGTCGCTCCCGAACGTGAGAACTTGCGATCCCCCAGCGTTAATCATGCGACAGTTGCCGGTAGTTCTTCCACGCTCTTCGGTCGTATTTCTTCGCTCCCGATGAGTTTTGCGTTTCATCCGCTTAAAATGTTGCCGGTGAGCAACATATCCCTGCCACCATCTTTTAAAAGCGTCGCATTCTTCGGTGGGGTGCGAAATCTTTCGATGATATTAGCAGTAACTAGGATGCATCTCTGCTTCACCGACAGTGTTTCCTTCGGAGGGTGGTAGCTTCATTCCCATCGATATGGCTTTAGCAAACTTTTTCCTCGTCTTGAACTTATTTTTATTTGCGACTGATGTCCCTTGATTCGGCGGGAGTGTCTCGACTCTTTCATCCAGTCGCCGACGCTTGGCCTTTTCAAATATGGCCATCTCACGCTCCCGATCGGCTTTACTTTTCAAAAGAGCTTCGTTCAAGAATGCGTCGATCATTTCGTCTGACGGCCCTGGAAGTTCCGGTTTAGGATTTGCCCCAGTTTCTTAGTGCAAGGAGCGACTTCATCGCCTATCGACGAGTGAGAGATCACATGGCAGCTTGCTACGTAATCCTCAGATCCATCCGACGAGTCTTCTCCATCATCTCCGTCTTCAAGGACATGGCCGAGGAACTCTTGGAGTGTGATTGGAGTCCGCACCTTCTGGTTATACTCTTCCAGCGCGTCGATCTGTTTCTGCAGGTCCGTGCGCTTGTCGCCAGGCTTCACGGGCTTTTTGGATTTCTTCTTCTTTTTCGAAGATTTCGACGGTTGGATATGAACACTTTGGTTATCACCACTAACCTTTAGAGTTGGGTGCGGCTTCAGCATTCCTTCGATGATTTCAGGTTCCAACGGATTCTTCCACCTGATCGCCGGGCATGTCTGGAGATCATTCAGCATCCTTTTGGTTTTGGCCGAAAGAACGACCTCCCATGGAGATTCTTCAACAAAAGAGAACGTTGCCCCCGGTGTGTCCATCTTCTTAGGAGTATGTGGTTGTGGTGGGTTTACTTTCCACTTCTCAGACAGCGCAAACTTGCCTTGTAGGTACTGATCCTCGATCCATCCCTTAAAGACGAAGCAATTTTCGATTGGATGGCTTACCGTTTGGTGGTAAGGGAAATAATTAGGATTATTCACTTCGCCGGGTTGCGATGGTCGTCTTGGATTCGGCAAATTGATAAGCCTGTTACGCATCGCTAGTTCGAACAGCCTCTTCGTTTTATCCTGCGGGAAAGAGTAAGGGCGCTTTATTTTTTCATTATAATAGCGCCGTCTCTCCTCCAATTGATCCGTTAGTCTTGGAGCACTGGGCTGCTGTTGGGTATTTGCAATGAAGGTCGCCTTCCCTTTACCTTTTTCATTCCGCGGCTCCGGCTTTGGAGGAGACGGTCTATGACCCATTTGATCTATCTGGGCTAGCTTGTCGATTAAATCCTGGAACGTAGTCGGTTTGAAGAACATCATGAACTGTGAAATAGTTGCATGAGGGTCTAGGGTGCCCACAAACATGCCCACCGCTGGTGCTTCTTCGATGCGCTGTTCGCATTTAGGCCACAGATTCCGCCATCGGATTGCGTACTGAACCCATGTATCGCCCGGCTTCACCGTGGCATTGATCAATGCCGTTATTGGGGTGCGTTCACTAGCACTTGCGAATCGTTGGGTGAACAACAACTCCATTTCCGCGAAAGTTTTGACGGAGTCATTTGGAAGTTCGGAGTACCACTCAAATGCCGTCTCCGATAAGCTGCCGACGAATTGGCGGAGCAAGAGCTTATCATCGCCACCAGTATTGCCACAGAGGGCCCTGAACTGAGCAACATGTTGATGGAGATTGCATGTCCCTTTGTACACATGGAATATCGGGATCGTGTAGCCCGGCGGGTACTTTATCTGATCATACCAGCTCGGATACAGTCGCCCAGTTCTAACAACTTGGCCGGCCGCTTCATTTGCCTGGTGAACTCTTATTTGCTGAGCAATATAGTCATCCAGTGCAGCTTTGGAGATGGTCTCTTCCATGGCTGCTGATAGAGCCGGCAGAGGATTCGATATTTCTCCTCTGTTATCTTCAATTATTACTGGAGGATCTTCGGCTGGGGGATCCGGCTGAATCATCATGCCCACCATGTCTTGGAAGAGAAGTGCCATTCGCTTTATATTAGCCGCTTGCTCCGCGGCTTCTTTGTCCTTCTTTTCGAGGACTCTGCGAAGGAAGTCAGCATCAGTTTCTTGTTCGTGACGCTGTTCTGATGATACCTTCGGGCTTTCTTTTGGCCCGGTGAGTGCGGCCATCGCAGTTAGCATCTCCTGAAGTTTCTGCTGCTGCTGTTCCTGAGCTCTTGTGATGGATCGGGTGAGTGGTCGGTGGCCCGTAGAAGCGCGGCTATCCTCTTTCCCGGATGTCATGTAGACGGTATGCACCACCATGCCCCCAGACTTAGGGCGTTTGGGCTCAGTGCCTTTGACATTTGTCGTAGGCATGGGGATTTTCTCTGGTCTTCTCCTCTTATGAGCGGTCGAAGTTGAGGGGGCCGTTGTAGCGGGCACCCAAGTGGTTGTCGTCTTTTGCGGCTTACTGGGACAGTTCCCTTTCGGCTGAACCTTCAGCTTCTTCTATCGGCAGAGGTAGTCTTGATCGATCACTGACTCTTGGACACGTAGCCAGACTTTGTAAACTTTAGAAGACAGTCGTTGAGGGGACTGTTTCGGCTTCGTTTCTGTGACAGTCTCCACCGGCGGTGGAGATCTTTTTAATACGGCGGTAGGCGAATTCTTGCGCACCTTGTTCAGTAGCTCAAAGCTGTTCCCGATTGGCACAGCAGCATTAATTTCCACCGTTGGAGTCGGTGGAGTTAGCCCAGAGGGGGAGTTGCCCCCAGCCTTCCTTACTCGGCGTCAGTGGAGACGTCGAGCGTGTCGAGCCGATGGTGTTAGTTCGGCGATGGGGATGGCTTTGTCTTGCCCCCTGTCCAGATGAGGCGCCGCTGGTGCCAGCTTCTTGAAGACTGACGTCATTTGAGTAGCGGTATCTAATCTGTCAAAGACAGACCTTTGAGCAGGAACGGGAGCCGGAATAGTCAGTCTTGTAAAGACCGACTCTTTGGCAGGAGAAGCCGCCTTGACGACTTCAGGAGCAGAGATAGCTATCTTCTTTGGGATGGCCACTTCAGGTGTCATGGGCTTCTTGGCAGGCCCATCGGAGTTCAGGCTCAGTCTGGCAAAGACCGAGGAGTTGGAGCTGGACGACCTGTTGAGAGGGGTCGTGGTAGTAGCAAGCCGATCGAAAACCGACTTCTTGGGAGCTTCCGGTGCTGGCATAGGAGCGCTGAAGCTCGTTGGCGGGAGCATGGTCCCGAAAAACAATCCTGTGGTGGCTTGGGTGACCTGTTCCACCGGCATCGTGAATAGGGAAGCCGCCTGGGGCCCGTAAGCTATGCCCCAAGTTGAGGCAGAACGTGGGTTGCAGTTGCATGTGGAACACTTCGAGCAGGTGAACGCCATTGATCTTTGCTTTCTGCACCAAGCAAAACGCCAAATCTCAGTATCTCGAACCCAAGGGCAACCATTAGAAAACCCGATTCGTTCACGAACATGACACATGAAGTGTGGAGTGGAAAGAGGAAAAGGTCCTACCGGGCGTGCCAGAATCTGTTCCCCTCCGAAAGACGCGGCGGAGACGCGATGTACGTCTTTCCTGAAATTCGGGGCCGATGCTAATTGGTGCTATCCGTCCACCTCTCCGAAGATGCCAAGTTAATTTATAGCACCGTGTATCGAAGGTTTAAACGGATGTGGCCGATGTAGCAGATTTCGTCAGATTCCCCTTCATTTGAGGGGTTTTTGATTGTGGGACCGCTCTTCCCTGCAGGCGCAAGCCCTTGCAGTTAATCACGCTACCGCATAGCGGTAAATACTTTCTCCTTCTCCAGATGGTCACTTCGTGTCGTAGGTGTTTGTTTTGTGTTTGGTTGCCCGTGGATTGTATACGGAGACTAAGTTATGTTGTCGCCCGTAGGGCGTGGACTAGTCCAAATCCATATCTTTCTTAGATTTAGGTTTTGGGGGTTTGGGTTTAAGGATACGTTAGCCTTATTTGAGACTAAGATCGACTTAAACGTTTGTTAAGGATATGTTAGTCTTATTTTATACTAAGATTAACTTAACAGGATCGTTTAGATCTGACAAGAGAGCAATTAGGCTCTGTTGTTTAGTTTAGTAACATTGCGGCCGATAATTAGTTTAAGGACATTACGGTCCATTGTTAGTTTAAGGACATCTCGGTCCAATGTTAGTTTTAAGACATCGCGGTCGAGGTTAAGGACATCATAGTCCGTGAGTTTAAGGACCTCACAGTCCGATATTAGTTTTAAGACATCACAGTTAAGGTTAAGGACATCATAGTCCGTGGATTTAAGGACTCCACAATCTGATGTTAGTTTTAAGACGTCACGGTCGAGATTAAGAACATCATAGTCCATGGGTTTAAGGACCCCACAGTCCGTAGTAATGTGTGGTTGTCGGGACCCGTCATCTCTCTGACGACGTTGAAAGATTACAACGAAAGATATCAGAGGAGTAAAGAGATGTACTCTCGAACCGATGTGAATTGGTTGAAAGAGCAGATGGGCTCAGCTCAATATAGATTGAAGACTTATGGCCAGAATTGGGCTAACTCCAATTAAAAATGTTTAACATTTTATTTTTGTTCTGGCTATTAAGCCTTTATTTGGGCTCGGCCCTTTTAATAATGCTAAGCATTGAGTTCTGACATATTTTGTCTTGATCAAAACAAATTGTGTTCTGACAGTGCGCCACGTAGCGCACCAGGCGCGTTGCGCTAGTCAAAGAGCGCATTGCGCTTCTGTCGGGTAGCGCATACGAAGAAGACACGTGTCACGCTTAGCGCTAGTTTGTTAGCACATTGTGCTTTTAATTTATGAGCGTATTGCGCTAATCTTTTGGCGCACCAGTGAGTGACACGTGGCGCGCTTGGCGCTGAATGCCAGCCCATGGGTGCAGTGCTCTGTTTTAGAAGCACAAAGCGCAGATTGTTTCTCTGGTTGACACGTGGCAGGTTTTGGCGCTGAGCGCCGGTCCAATGAGCGCAAAGGCACAATTCATGAGTGTAAGGCACTTTCTAATAGCGCAAAGCGTATTTGATCAATTTTAAGATCAAAGAACAGATTCATGTTCTTCTTTAAAGGAGGCTTTGCCTCAAGATCCAAGAACAAAAGTTCTTGTTTTTATAAAAAGCTCTGCCTTTATAGATCAAGGATCTGTGAATGAAGTAAAAATACTTCTTTTATTATTTTATGATTAGATCTTTTGATCTTTTCCTTTTTATTAAAGACCTTGGTTTTTTTTCAGATCTCTGATCTTTTTAGAAGATAGTTCTTCTTTTTATGAGATGGTTTCATCTCTATTATTCAAGAATATAGTTCTTTTTTTTATCTTGAAGATGAAGAAAAATCTTCTTTTTTCTAAGAGCTTTCTCTTGTTTTTGCAGAGGGTTTCTCTCTCTCTTTTTTCTCTATCTATGACTTGAAGTCTAGGGTCCTTTATATAGGGCCAAATAATTTGTTAAATCAGTTTAAGAGATTTTTCTCTGATTGATTTGGGAATATTTCCCACCGTTGGATCTTTGATCCTAAGGCTTCTATTTTACAGAAGATAATCTTCTTGTTTTAATAAGATTGAAAAATCTTTCCATAACAGAATTTTAGTTCTGATTATTTAATAGTTTATTATTAGTAGATCTTTTGATCTGACGGTGGGGAATTTTTAATCCGAGCGCTGGCGCACCTTGCGCGAGCGTACCTACGTTCGACACGTGGCGCGCAGTACAGAACGCAGCGCAACTGCGCCAGCGCACCCGTGTTTGACACGTGGCGCGCAGCGCGCAGAATCTGAAGCGTTGCTTCAATTCTGAATTTTGAAACAGAGCTTTGCTCTGATTGGGGGAGGGGAAAGGATAATCTGAAGCGTTGCTTCAATTCTGAATTTTAAAACAGAGCTTTGCTCTGATTAGGGGGAAAGGAAGCGTCGCTTCATTCCATATCTTGGAACTTGAACAGAGCTTTACTCTGATTAGGGGGAGCAGAAGCGTCGCTTCATTTCAAACCTTGGAATTTGAACAGAGCTTTGCTCTGATTGGGGAAACAGTTGTCTTGTCTTGTTGTAATGTTATATTAACGCTGTTGTTTGTAGCTTGGTACAGAAGAATGCCAGTGTATACGAGAAGAGTCTCTATATGCCAGAGACTAGAGGCACGTATAATACAAGGCACCGTTTATGCCACGGTACAACAACAACTGGATTCATGTTAGGTGTATTAAGTCTTACAGTCTCGTGCCACTTTTAACACCTTCCGTACCAATCTACCTCTTAAACCCCGTTGTGTTTTATTTGTATTGCCTTGTACTGTAAATTGAATTGAGTGTATAATTGAAAGACTGACCGAAACCATAATATCAGTAAACGGATGTAACCGTAGACTCATGTAGGTGGAATAACTGGAGAACCATGTAAATGGAATGTATATCCATGGTTCGGTTCAGTCAAGTCGTATAGATCGATAATTGGATTCATGGATTCATGTTGAATTGTAATATTGAAAATTGTAGATTGTAGATTGTACTTAAATCATATTCAAGTCAGATTAATCAGACTCAAACCCGAGTCAGACAATTAGAAATGTAAAGCGAAGTCTTGATTATTTCTTAAACCTATAATTGTTAGGGTCCTTAGGGTAATTTATAAAACTTGAGGGGGTTTTATGTAAAAATACTTTTATATACTTTTCAAAATACTTTATTATACTTTTCAAAATACACCTCAAGTATTCATTACTCGTCTTTAGAGTTGTAATAAAGGTGGATTTTATATTGTGATATTTTCTGTGAAAATATTCTAATTTCATAAATAAAGGTATTTATTTGCAATATTGATTTATGTGGAGTTTATGGTGTTTTAGTGTAAAATTGGTTCTTGTGATTTTTAGAAAAAGGTGGAATATTTATATCATAACAAAATAGATATTTTAATGATAAATATACATATATTTATACAAAAATAATTTTAATATATTTTGTTATATTCTAAAAATCTCATTTTCTTAAGATGTCGTATTTTAAATCTTTCGAGACCGAATGCTCCTTGCGGAGGTCTGAATCTCGTACTACTAAGCCCAAAGATGTGCGATAATCCGCACCATCCCGAACGGGTTCCCCAAAATGGGTTGTAGCGGCGCTTTGCAAAGATTGTAAAATACTAAATCCTTTAGAAAATGGTTTTATGAAGTAAATGGTATTTATTTGTAAAGATATATATTTTCCGTATTGTTTGTTCTAAATTCTCCTAAGTTAACCAGTCTATTCCTAACTGGTCCAGACGACAAGTTGTGAGATGCCTCAAATCGCCTCTTCACCGCCAATTATGGCCAGGTAAGTACAAGTGAGGAAAGGAGGGATCCGCTCACGAATCACCGTGAGACGGGCCTTTTAAAGTTACCTTTCTCACTTGCCTAGCCTAGACACCACAAAGTCAGGTTTAGATAAACGACCGATATTCACAATTTATCGTATTTTCATAATAAGTGGTACTTCTTTAAAAATGTATCAAAACTAAATCTTTTAGAAATGGTTTTATTAAGTATATGGTATTTAAATGCAAATGTTTGTTTTCTCGTATTCTAGGTTCTCGGGGGTGTTGCATATGAGTGTGTGAGGAGGTCGGCCGTTATCTCGTGATCTATTTTAAATGTATAGCAAGTTTGATGGGGTTAAATGAAGGATTGAAACAATGTGGTATTTAAGTGAAAAATACGATAAATTGAGATAGCTATCATTTCATATGAAACTTGTTCAAATTGTTTGATTAGTGTTTAATAATCAACATGAGGAAGTTTAAGTATGATTGTATTAGTGAGAAGTGGAATTTTATAGAAAACCGAATCGGAAATCGGAGTTGTTCCGATTCCGTCGGGTTTTGTAATTTCGTATTTTGAGAATGGAAAAGATAGATAGAAAAGGGACTTACAGGTTTTAGATTACTCAAGAGAGTGAGAGGGAACTAGAGGGATCGTCGATGTGTTGCGTCGTCGCCTGTAGTTCCTAAAATGATCGCCGGAAGTTCGTCAGAGCTTCACCTCGATCTTGTTTTCAAAGTACGCGATTCTTGGAAATTTTTTGAGAGAGTGGGCTCAGGATTTTGGGGTGAGAGGGTATAGGGTAAGGGGTGTATTTATAGGGTAGGCTAGGGTTAGAGTAGATGAAGGGTTTTTAATAAAAAATTGTAAAAATGTAGGAAATTCATTAAAAATTGTAGTAAATAGGGTATATTTAACTCTCTGGAACCGATCCAGTAAATTAGAGTGTGTAGGGGAGTTTAGGAGGCGAAGAGGCGCATTTTGTGTTGACGACTCGGCCGTCCGGCTGAGTCCGGCCGGCGGCGCCGGCCGAGTCGGGGGTCGGGCAGGTAGGGGGTCGCCGGGGGTAGGCACTGGTGCTTTTAGTTTTTCATGTGCAGTTCAAGTTTTGGGAGTTATGGTGTGTGGACTGTTGGGCTTCCAAAGAAATTAAAACAAAATAATTTTAAAAAATAATATGGGGCAGGAGATTTGAACTCTGGTGGCTTGGTTCAGCAGTGCAAGGTGTTACCAATGAGCTACAAGCTCCTTCTTGTAATTATTGTGTGAAATAAATACTTAAAGTGGTAACAGTAACATTAGATATCCCAAGTATACTTCAAATTTAAATCAAATTTATGTACACTAAAAATGGAGTTGTTACACAAAGGGTTCGGATCAAGCCAGTGTTCTGACTAAAGCAGAACAAGATACATGTGACGTACTAGCAGTACATACAGATGTTGGGATGCTAGGCTCGTCTAGTAGGGTATAAAATGCAGCAGAAGCGGTAATTTTAAAATTCTAAAGAGCAATATCACCCCAACCCAAGAATCAAACCAAAAAGCTAAATTTGTAACTAAACTAGTAAGCCAGAAACAAAAGTTAGCGGAATACAACCTTTGTAGCGCATTAACTATCTTTTCTTGGACTCCGGTTAGTCTCCACGAAACCTGGAAAAATCTTGCTCGATGATCTCCTCGCCGAAAATGATTTACCTTGAGATAACTCCAACACAAAATTTAGCTTCAAATTGATCTCATCAAAATGAAGCAACCCACAAATTAAACTTGCTAAGGATGATTAGTAGAAGTTGTAGAAAAATTAACTCACTTAATTTTTCTCTTTTCTTATCTTTTCTTCACATGAGAAAATCTCAAGAGAAGAAGCCATAGAGGATGAGAATGAATAAGAATATAAGGTTCAATATGAGAACGAAACAATCAAAAATTGAGTCATCACTAAATGAGTCATAAAAAAACACCTCATGAATTCAACAACCATCCAAATCTATGACTCATTCACTTTTCTTTTAAAATGAAATGAAAAAATATCAATGTTCTCACTTGAACCATATGATTCTTATACATCCATCTCATATGTATCAATATACATGTCACAATATTTATATCAAATATAAATATTAATAAAGAGAAGAAAATAATAAAGTGAGTATGATATTAGTTAATATATAAATACATCAATATATAAATATACATTTAATTATTAAATCAACACTTGATTTAATAATCCGGCTATATCATATATATACTGGCTAATATCAATTAAAACCCGATTTAAATACGTGTATCAAATACACTTGTTTAATCGAACACTTGCACGTATCCCTCTACGTACCCTACATAGTTTTGCATGTGATAGGAAAGCTCTGTGTGGGACTCTAAAGACTCGAAAATACGCTGGCAGTAGGTTAGGATCATATCCATAACCCACAAGTATGTCAGCGGTACTAGCTGCACGTAACAACTACCTAGGTATTGATCGAAAGAAGGTTAGCGAGCAAGCTCATCCGAACCCTGCAAAGTCTATCAGTGACATTACCGTACAGTCCGATGTCTTTGTTTAAGAGTATCACATATCGGGTCTAGAGTTTGGAATCTGTCAGACCACAATAACCCGATAAGTCGTTCGACAGAGGACTCATAACCAACCGGAGATACAACTGATAATACTTACCAGCTTATCTCCACTGCGATGGCCATCGACTTATGGTTATAGTCATGTCCTGCACAGCGCGACATCAACTCTCTATACCGGGAGAGACGAATCATCTCGACCGCTCACTGCCTCTACGTGCTTCGGGATTATACCCAACAAAAACCTGTTTGTACGACTCCTTTGAGCCGTGGTAGGGTAGAAGTCTGAGTATAGTGGGAATATTCATGAGACACTATGGTGATCTCGGGTCCTAGGAACTATCTTATACTTATGTCACTAGAGAACTGCTACTTGGCATTGGTATATTACCAACTAGGAGTTCTCGGTAAGTCCGTTTAGTGTAACTCATCTAATGAGCACATGTATACAATCTTTGATGTCAAACACCAATAGCTGCAGGATCAGCTATCGCCCTCCAACCGGGTCAGAAAATGTACACAATAGTCTAAACTGGAGTGCCGATACCCGGTCTCGATACTCCTACGAATAGGGACATTTAAGGATGTGCTTATCGACTACCCAAGCCCTACTAGTATGATCTCCATTATCGTCATGGTAGTCAAGAAAAATCCTAGGGCTTTATCTCACGTCTAAACGATACGTGATAGTGAATAAAACGCATCACATGAAAAATAAAGACAAACCAGAAAGCATACTATCATCTCGAGTAAGATTGTTCTCTCGTATAGGTCCTCTAATTACAATAATTATCTTGAGTGAACCTATGTCTAACAATCTTCCACTTGCACTTAAGGCCAATTATTGCGGTATCTCATACCCAACTTCTGTACTAAAAGTTTCGAAAATTGTGTTCGAGAACTGGACTCAATGAATGGTCCCGGCACATCGCATCTCTCTGTTTCTCCCTGAATCTTAACTTCGCGGAGATCAAATATCTCCCGAACTGAGCGATACATGCCTTAGTATTTGCCTGGACAGATAATGGGATCAGGTTCATAAATGAATAATATTTATATCTAGTGAATTTTAGGACGGTATCTTTTGCTAATTCATAATCAGTATCCAGTGCCATGACTATCTCAGTATCCCACTTGAAACTCTTTCCAATATACTGCTCTTCAAAAGAGGGTAAACTTATAACTCGCGACAGACACTTTGTCTCTCTTGTTTCCTGGGAAGCTAAATCGGTAACCATCTCTTTCAGGAGGCTACCATTACCATATTCTAAGAACATCAAATGCTCTTCATTGCTACCCTATATTTCTCCAGGATTGGATTGATATCCATATTTTATATGGAGAAACACATGTGACCACTATTGTTTTACAGATTTGCAGCATGGGAATACCACTTCCGATCATGAGTATGTCATCCACATACTATATGAGAAATTTGACAACACTCCCTACTATCTTCTTACAAATATCAGGTTCATCTCTCATTTTGATGAAGTCAAACGCTTTGATCGTATCATCAAAACATATGATCCTTCTCCGCTATGCCCTGCTTTAGTCTAAAAATAGACTTAAGCAACTTGCACGCTTACCGCTGCTCCCACTGACTAAGATAACCCTCTGGAAGAGTCATATAAACATACACTTATAAATACAATTTATAAAGATGTTATAGTCATTCACATGTCAGATATCATAGTCATGAAAGACAACATTGGCAAGTTATATCCGTATGGACTTCAGCACAGAGACACTGCAGTAATAGTTTCATCACAATCCAAAAAGGGTATTTGATGAAAACTTTTTACTGCAAGTCTAGCTTTATTAGGTAAGTACCTTTCCATTTGCACCGATCTCGAAACATCTACTTGCTCCTAATGGGTTTGATCCTTTCAGGAGCACCCAACAAAGTCTATACTTTGTTGCAGTGCATGGAGTCCAACTAGGATAACTCGGCATCCAGCCATCAGTTGGAAATCACTACTTCTCATGGCCTGCTGATATAGTAGGGTCATCATCATATGATGCAAGCCTCCTTATCACCGTCAACGAGGAAACCAAAGTATCTCTCAGGTGGCTGAGGTCACCTACCAAATCTGCGGAATAGGCTAAGGTTTGTCAGGGTCAACTAAATCTTCAGATTCTACTAAATTTTCGGTAACTGTCACGCCCCGCTTCCCGGTGTACGGTGAAGGCGACGTGGCGAGGCCCGCTACGTATTTACTTAGAAGTAAATACGCTAAGCGCAACTAAGCAATATAAAGTAAAGTACACAAGAGACAGGAATGTAAATGAACAACAACTTTATTTATTAAATATTCTTTTACAAGTACAACTAAAATGAAAGTACATGAATAGAAAGCGATGACTAAACAATGACATAACTGAAATGGAAATAAACTATGTATAAGTGGCTACAACTCAGGATCTTCAGGGTACTGCTCAGGGGCCTACTCCAAATGCTCTCGGCTGGCCTCATACTCTTCAGCGTCGGGTCCTCCTGACAACATTCTAAAGAAGAAGAGAAATATGAATGTCGTCAGCGAACAATCGCTCGGTAAGTCCCAAAGATGAATAGAGATAGAATAGACAGAAGGAGAGTATAATTATTTAATGTTTTATTATTTTGTTAGCGCAGTTGTTTGTAGCTTGGTACAGAAAATGCCAGTATATACGAGAGGAGTCTAACTTATACCGTGGACTTTGGTAACCCGTAGTACAAGGCTCCGTCGAAAATACCACGGAACAAAGGCATGGATGCAATTACATCTTAAGTGACCACCTCGTGCCACCTTTAACATGTTCCGTACCAGTCTACCCCTTTATAAACCCGTAGTGTTTATTGTATCGATTGTATTTATTGTACGGATTGTATTATATTGTCTTGTATTGTAAATTGTATATGGAGGACTTGCCAAAACCATGATATCAGTAATTGGAACGGATATAATGGATGAACATGTAGATGGAATATATCTATGGTCCGGTTCAGTCAATTGTCACGACCCGAAAGAGCACGTAACTGGCCCTTGAATCATATGAAGTCTATAGGACCTCATCTAATCCAAGTAAGCCAAAATCCCAGAAATCTAAAACCATTTTAAGGAGTAAATAAAGAAACTAGTTTTTAGGAAGTAAGAAAACATGTTTAAAAGTGAGGTTTTTAAATAAGTAAGCCGAATATGCATTTGTAAAATCCTCAATGTTTTTTCTGAAAATTTCGGCAGAGTTTCCTTTGTAAATACTGGCCCCGAACGGGGTACAACATGATAAAAGCATATATACAATGATAAAAGGCATCGCCAAGCGGGAGCTAGCTCTTCGTCAATCGACGGTTGCTACCACGCAAGCAATATAATATACAACGCCAAAGGGCGAGGATCAAAACTAAAAAAGAACTCAAAATCAGCATGAAAACCATAATACTACAACGCGCGACTCTAAGGTCGAAATAATACATAACTGGTTTTCTAAGTCTGAAACAATATACAAGTTTTGGTTGATGGAATCTCTAGATACAACTGAATAATACATATACAATGGTGGTTCTGATGCAAAAGAATCCACCTACCAAAGCAAATCACCCAGAAATGGAGCGGTGTGCCAGAAAAGCCAAAATTAAACCTGTACGGCAAAACCTGCAAGAACTGTGGCACAATGGGGGTGAGTTGCCAACTCGTGAATAGAAAACATCGCAGAGTAGAAATCGCATGCATGACATAATCCTATGTCAATACGATCAGTAATAATATATTCTCAATATGTTTAAGTCTGAAGCAAGATAAGGTGGCAATATAACATCTATACATAAGTGTAGTACCAAAAGCTCGTGTCAGTGCCTCAGGTAGCAATATATCATAAATATGAGATATGATCAATGTAATCAATGTCAACTATATCAGGAAGTCTATCATCCAACTATGTGATCAGTGTCATCAATGTCAATATATGTATGTGGAAATCGTCCACGTGTCACCCAATAACAATAAGCATCACGCATATAAATATCATAAGCATATGCATGGAAGTATAGGGATGTACATCAACATGTTTCGCTCGCGACATATCAAAATCATGGAAGCTGAGTGCCAAGCATCGACACTCGAAAACATCATGAAACCTGTGCCTAGCATCGGCACGTAAATCCTCATATATATAGGGCCCCGTCCGTCCGGATCGGCCTATATCATCTCTCAACTCCGGTCGGTATCCTTCGGATATCCGCCGAACTCAAATACAATCATCGGTAGGTAGTGGTTCCTCTGGCAGGCTCACCGTCTAGCTACACAGCAGATCCGTTCTTGCCCCGAGGTACCATACCAGGTCCACTATGTACCTGCAATCGGCCTCATCCGCCTCCTCGAATCGGGTTTTACATATCGCTCTCAGCACCGAGAAAACACATGGTGGACGCACTGAAATATCATATCAAGGGTAACCGGATTTTTTAAACAATTATATAACCTCTTTTGAAATATCCACGGTTCCCAAATCCAGAAATATCATGGAAACAACATATCTCAATGTGTATAATCAAAAGCATGATGTATGCGACATGTAAAAGAAATGTAAGCATATCAGTATATCATGCAATATGGAATAGTAATATGCACATATTGAGGGAAAACCGCTCTTTTAAAATGAATCAGTTTTAAGGAGTATCTTGCGGTTCCCAAATCTCTAATCAAGCCAGAATCATCTATATATGTGCAGATACTTATGTATATAAATATGGGTGTACAATGGGTATGTACACAAGTATGCCATGCAAGAGATCATATCCTGAATGCAACAGTACTACAGTGTAGTGACATGGCAATTATCGATGATGAAGTGTGTGAGCCGGCAAGCAGGTGTACGTGGAACATATGCATCATCAATAATGGTGCTGGTGTCCTAACAGCATGAGTTTAATAATGGTATATGAAATCACAATATAAGTATGCGATGCGGAGCGAACAGCAATAATGTGTGGGAGCTGAATGATAAACACAATGATAACTAATCTGCGTTTAATATAAATATAAGTCATACAGTAGTGCCTTTTGAAATAACACGAATCGCGGTATTTTGGAAATAAGGGCTACGGTGTTTTTAAGAAAAGATACGTCCTTTGAAATATCCGTAGAATCCTTGGCCTGTCTTTTAAAATACCCACGATTCGTTAGTTTAGAAATATGTATGAATCGAATCTAGTCTAACAACTACACTAAACTATAGGGCTGAGCTAACAAGCTAAACGAAAGGTAAGGAAGCCGCCTAACATCTGAGTCGATACATATATATGTATATATTAGTCCGTGATCCCGCCTCAATAGTATCTTATACGATACAATATCTATAATATGACATCCTCAAGTCAAGAGTGCGGATCTATCATCAATATATAGCTCGTACGTAAATCCGTCGTACGGCATCCCGAATCTGGGTACGGGTCAATATCACATTCATCATATTATTCATCTGGTATCCTCTTTATCAAGATTATAATCCGGGGTACTGATTTACATCTAGTACAATACGATACCCTCTATATAAGTATAAATGCGTGTGTGAAACACACGTCCAAAGGCCCGCTAAAATCACCTGTCATATCCTAAATATGAATCACATCATATCACCGATCTCATGGCACTATGCCCAATATCATCGACTCATCTCCAAATATCATCCACTATCCTCATCATGAAGGTATATGTGTAGCAATAAGCATGTGTGTGCGTGTGAGTGTAAACCTATTCTAGGGTTCGCAACTAGGAACTATACTAGTTTACTTCTACGCCCTAATCTAACTTAGTACACCTAATCTCATCTCAAATATCCACAACACACTATAAGCTAGCATAAATAGTACATATATATTATACTAAATATCGAATTGCGGGGGTGCTATACGCCATACACCCAACTTTCCCCGTAGATATAATCTACTCACCTTGCATCCTGCGTGTCGGTGTCGATGTCGCCTTCATCTTCTTCATCGTATGAAGCCCTCGAGAAGGTACCTACAAGATAACACAATCGAAATTTCACATTAAAATCACATCGGGAATACCAAAACGACACGCTAAGGCCTATAGGTTAGAACCTATGGACTACGCTTTCTAAACCATCAAACAATCCTCGATATCGTCGTATAAACGCCAAGTAATCGAGGTAAAACGCAATTATACAAATCCATAATTTAAAATACGCAAAACGAAAATACGAATTAAAACAGCAACTCAGGAAAAAGGCTCCAGATTCTACCCTAGGTCAAATTGGATAATTTTGCACATGCCACGGGTCTAATTTACTGGAGATAAGGCCCTACAACAAAAACGAACCATTTCTAACCTTCTCTGGCCACAAATTGCGGCCAGAAGGAATTAATTGGCGGCCTGCAATGGGAGATAGGGTCTGGGGTTTTGGGGTTAGCTTCCTGGGTGCCTGCAAATCTCTCTGAGTTTACAAAATGATTTTCAGAGTCTCGGGGTGATAGAAGATTTCATATAACCCTCACAGATTCCACAATTTCCCGATATCGGCTTTTCTAAATCCGTATTCTGGTTTTCTAATCTCTGGTTTAGGCCTGGATTCTAGCACTAGGGTGTTTGTATGGCTTCTACTGAGCTTAATTGCTCACCACAACTCTCAATTTCCAATAACCGTAACTAGAATTTTCATACCCTCACTAAACATCACTATATCGGTTTAAAGTTAACATGGATGTGAAAGCAATGGGAAAACTAAGCTAGTGGTTCAGAAAATACCTCATTTGGCAACTCAAGAAAATTTTTGAGTTGCTCAAAATCCTCAAAATCTTCTCTTTCTTGGTCCATGGGGTAGCTAGTGAACTTGTGCATCGTTTTTGTGAAATGGGGTTAGGGTTTTGAAGTGTTTAGCTTGGAGTTTGAGAGGCTTGAAGAGGGGAGGGAGTGAGGGCTGCAGCAGCAGCAGTAGCAAGAGGGGGAGGGGAGAGGAAAGAATGAGATGAAAATGGTGAGATGAGTGAATGGCCAAGTCAAAGATACCCCTCAGTTTTCTCTCTCTCACCCATACCTAATACTATATTCCTTTTCTTTTCTTTTCTTTTCTTTTTCCCTCTCTAATAAATCATCAACCATGAAATAAAACATGTATGAAAGCCATAAGAATATGTAACAAGTGAAAAAAAAGATATGGTGCATGTTTTGCACAAATATGCTAAAAATCCGATTAGCGATTTTTAATCGCGATTAGCACTAAATTAGCATATAATTAATCATAAAAACTTAAAAAATGCATAATTCACATAAACACCCTCTTTTTAGTAATTTCCATAATTTTCCAATTTTTTTCCGAATTTATCGGTATTTAATTATACCGAAATATTAAAATATTCATTAAAATTAATATTAAATTATAAAAATTCCCCGAAAATAATATTTTATTATTTTGAAATGTTACAATCTTCCCCCCTTAAAGAAATTCGGTCCCCGAATTTAAATTTAAAGCCCTAAATTCTAAAACATTTCAATAAAAAGTCCAAGTCGTCGGGGCTCCGAAATTATCAATACATAAAACGCATCATAGCGCAATGAATGCGCATGAGTAATGAGCAGATAACTCGAAATCAAAACTCCGTCAAGCATCCCGCAATCATCGGAGTCATGCTAAAGACATAAATGTCATATCCAAATTAAAACCAATATGATATAAATCAGAACTATACATGTAAATAGCTGAAGTAAATGCATGCCAAATCTGTCCAGGTACTGTTCTCTGACTAGTCCTGCTCAGTTCGAAAACACATAGCAAATATCATAAAAACGTACTGGTCCATAAGGAATAAATCCCAAAAATGTACATAATAATACCCTGTGCGTCTGGTGCGCACGGAAATCAAAATCCATATATGTGCACAGAAACATCATCTAGGTGCAACGGGTGTGCACGAAACATCTTCCATAGGCAACGCGTGTGGCTGACAGCAAAATCAGGTGCATTAGACATGCACGAAAAATCTCGATTTAGCGCATCTGGTGTGCACCAAAATCGTATCTCAAAACATGCGCTCATCACGTGCGAAAATCCAAATCAAAACACTAAAAGTGCATGAAAACTATGCTGAAAGCATAAATCAAAACACCGTCCTAAAATAGGCATAAAATCACAATCAATACCTCAAGCGTAATAACTATGCGTAAAATATAAATACCCAGTAGGTGCAACCATGGTGCACGAAAACAGAAATCATGGAACTCAGCCATCAAGACCAAATCATGCGAACAGATCTCCTAAAATATCGAAATCCAAGGTGATGGATACGTGATAATCGAATCACAAAATCACAAATCATAAATACCGTCTTCGATATATCCTCCTCCAAAGTCGAGAAGGTGCCGGTGCATCCAATGCTAGCAGCGCAAGATATCTACTTGCCTCTTGCTCGTGGTCTGGAATTCTCTGTCTTTGGGTCCTCTGAATGCACATCACACTTTTGCGCCTGGATGCCAATCTTATTGCAGCGGTGTCCTGGAAGGAATCCATCTCAAGGTCTCTTCCGATGTCGTCTATGCCGAACTGTACGGAGGCTGGTACTCTTGCATAATCTTTTCTCACTCTCTGGACATCTACATTCTCAGTACAGCATTTACTCGGAAGCTGGTCGCATCCCAAGGCCTCTGCATGCGTATCGCATCTCTGATGTCAGCGGAGTGGAACGTCATCGCGTCGAAATCTCGTGCGAACTCTTTACTTCACTCTGCTCCAATGTCGACTGATTCGTACTCATCTTCTCGTGGCTGCATGGACTACGCTCTGACGGCTATACTCGTATCTGGAGTCTCTCAAGCAATGTGTCCCGTCACATGATATCCGAAAGATATCGAACCTTTTGATCGATTCGTCAAAACCTCATAATTCCCCAAGAGATCAGCATCTTGAGTACAGTTTAATAGTATCGAGTACATACCTCAGTATCGGTGGACCAGCCGTAGAAGGGCAAACCCAAGCCTCACTAATGGCACCGTGGAACTGCCGCAAACCCTAAGGTTCAAAGGCTTTCACACGGTCATTATGTCGAGTTAGGATTTCATTCTTCTAGAGGGTCCATAGAATCGCTTGCATATCTTTCCGAATACTTTAAACTTGGAATATGGGTTTCTGACATTCGATCACCTCCATCGACAACCAACGAACCTGCGTAAAGTCGTCTCTAGCTGGAATCAATCAATCTGATGACCTCGCATCGGGGTAAGGGAACGAACCATATGTCCTAGTCGTTCATCCTCGGGTGACTAGCGACCTTCCATCATATCTCTAAGTATATGTGTAAGTCCACGTTGCTCACCCCGGTTCTTATGGGGAGGCGGAAACGGCGAAAAACAATAAATTGGCGCAAGGGCAACATAGACTTAAAAGCCGGATCTTGGCTAAACTAGAAACTAGCAAACAAGTAGAGGCTTTAACTACTATGCTGTAGAAAATATACCTCACGAAACCGGTCCTTCGGGTCTTCATTCCGCTGTCCCGCTTGTCCATCCAAGCTCCAAGGAACAATCCGGATCTTGGTCACCTCTTCGGCCTTCTTGAGTCGAAGACGATCCACCCGAGAGATGTACACCGAGCTCCACCTCGAGCCGAGGCAACTAGGGCAACGAGATCGCTAGTCTAGATATCCTAGGTTGTGTAGAAGAGAAAGATGGAAGTGTTTGTCTATATGGATTCTTTTTCTCTCAACACATGAGATCAAAAGAATTTTCAAGAGGAGGAAGATGAAAGAGAAACTCTAGCAACCATGGAGCTTTTCTTTTCTTCTCACTTCAAGAGAGAGAATGAGAAGAGAATAATGAAAAGATTAACTCAAGAAAATGAACCATGGTTGCAATAATACACCAAAACCATCATTCCTAATCCTATCATGATAAAGTTGATGCTACATTGAATTGACCATTATCATAATCAAAAATTAAAAAGAAAATCAAAGAAGAGTGTAGACCTCTCTTGAAGGTCAAGGGTCAACACGGTCAACAGGTCAACAAAGTCAAGAGAGGTCAAGGTGGTCAAATGGTCAATGCAATTAGCCATCACCAAACTATCACTAAAAGGATTAGTAAACAATGTCTCCGGCTCATAATGGTTTTGACCAAACGAATTGTCAAAACCCTAATGAGCCTGCCACATTACGGTTTTGGCCGAACCAACTGCCAAAACCCCAATGGGGCACCTCCTCCTTCATCGCTCCTCAAAACTGTGCATACACGCCCGCATCCGCATTCCGTAGAATGCGAATGCACAGAAGACAAAACAAATCCATCTGTGCAATACTAGGATCTGGTTTAAACCAAAGCCCACTGGTATTGCCTACCCGAACAGTATACGCACACAAGTGCACGTAAGTGATCGTAGCCCTGCCGTAAAACCATACGGCCTCTACACGTTTCGCTCAGTGCAGGGAAATTCTCTGTGTGGGACTCTAAAGACTCGACACTACGCTGGCAATGGGTTTAACCACAGACCGCAAGCGGCACTAGCTGTACGTAACGGTCCCCAGGTAGATGTCGATAAGAAGGCCGATGAGGTAAACCCATCCGAACTCCTACTGAGCCAGTATGTGACAATCTCCGTACAGTCCGGTCTGTTCGTCTGATACATCGCATGGCGGGCCTAGGGGGGCGGTGAACGTCGGTCCCCTAATAGCGGTACAAGTCGTGTCGGAGTGTAGCCCAGAACACCCTGAGATAACACTGGAAACCTACCAGTATATCTCACTTGCCCTGGCCAGGGAATACTCGTGTCATGGCTCTCTTAGACACAGCGCGATGTCAACCCCTAATACCGGGAGAGACGAATCATGTCTAACCGTCATTGCCTCCAAGTGCTTCGGGACTGCACCCAACTACTACCTGTTTGCACGACTCCTTTGAGCCGTGGTAGGGTAGTAATCTAAGTACAGTGGGAACACACTCGAGGCGAAGTGACAGTGTTAAGTCAGCGGACTAAGCTGTACCCATGTCACCTGGGAACTGATAACTGACGATAGGTATAATACCAACCAACAGTTCCCGACGAGTCCTGTCCAGTGTACTCGTAACCTAACGAGCACCCGCATACTATCTCCAGTACGATGTACTGATAGCTGTGGGACAGACCACCTCCCCTGCTGGGATGAGAAGCGCATACGCTAGTCTACTCCGGAGTATCGATGCCCTGTCTCGATAGTCCAATGACTAGGGACCTGTATAAGGATGTGCTTATAGATTACCCAGCCCCCACAAGTGTGACTGCCATCACAACGCTAGTAATCAAGCAAAGATCCTAAGGGCTCCACTAATATGTATAAGCGATATGCTAAAAGAAACACATGCACATATTGAAGTAGAGACAAACCAAGTAGCATACTACCATTTTGAGCAAGACTGTCAATATAACTGTGAATATCCCAAGCTTCCATTAAGTAATATACAAGCTAGTATGATACAGTAATGGTCTCTAGGGCATATACACTAACAATCTCCCACTTGCACTAAGGCCATGTACTGGCGTATCGAAGACCTATCATCTCGATCAGCCGCTCGAACTGAGTCTGGGGTAGGGCCTTCGTGAGTGGATCTGCAGTGTTATTCTCCGAATTTACTCTCTTCACCTCGATTTCCCGGCGATCTACGATCTCGCTGATCAGGTGGTACCGCCTCAAAATATTCCTGGATTTCTGATGGGACCTGGGTTCATTCGCTAAAGCTATAGCTCCGTTGTTGTCGCAATACAGCGGTACTGGATCAACAATGGTAGGAACCACCTGAAGCTCTGTGAGGAACTTCTTCATCCAGACAGCTTCCTTTGCGGCATCGCAAGCAGCTATGTACTCCTCTTCCATAGTTGAGTCAGCAACGGTCTCTTGCTTGGAACTCTTCCAGCAAACCGCTCCTCCATTGAGGGTAAAGACATAACCCGACATGGACTTGGAGTCATCCTTGTCACTCTGGAAGCTGGAGTCAGCAAAGGCCTCGATCTGGAAGTGTTTTCCGCCATACACCAAGAACATCTCCTTAGTCCTTCTTAGGTACTTGAGAATGTTCTTTACCGCTATCCAGTGTTTCTCCCCTGGGTCCGACTGATACCGGCTTACAACGCTCAAAGCGTATATTACATCTGGTCTGGTACATAATATCGCATACATTATAGAGCCTACCGCAGAAGCGTAGGGTATAATAGACATGCGATCCCTTTCCAAATCAGTCTTGGGAGACATTTTTTGGAGAGGGTGATCCCGTGACAAGCCGGTAAATTACCGTGCTTTGAATCTTCCATACTGAATCTTTTCAGTATGGTGTCAATGTACCTGGACTGTGAAAGTCCCAACATCCTCTTAGATCTATCACGATAGATCTGGATCCCCAGAATGTAGTTGGCATCGCCCAGGTCCTTCGTGGAGAACCTCTGTGACAAGAATCCTTTGACTGACTGTAGCATAGGAATATCATTTCTTATTAGGAGAATGTCATCCACGTACAAGACGAGGAATACCACAGTTCTCCCTACAATCTTACTGTAAATGCATGGTTCATCTGGGTTTTTGATAAAGTCGAATTCTTTGACAGTATCATCGAAGCAGATGTTCCAACTCCGCGATGCCTGCTTCAGTCCATAGATGGACTTTAGCAACTTGCACACTCTACCGCTGCTCCCACTCTGAATGAATCCCTCCGGCTGATCCATATAGACGCACTCTTCTAAATTTCCATTTAGGAAAGCCGTCTTTACGTCCATCTTCCAGATTTCATAATCATGGAAAGCAATAATGGCAAGAAGGATCCGAATGGATTTCAGCATAGCCACTGGAGAAAAAGTCTCGTCATAGTCCAAACCAGGTCTTTGACGAAAACCCTTTGCAACAAGTCTAGCTTTATAGGTTTCAACCTGTCCATCTACACCAATCTTCTTTCTGAAGATCCATTTGCATCCTACGGGTTTTACCCCATCTGGAGCAAAGTCCAAAGTCCAAACTTTGTTGGTGTGCATGGACTCCATCTCGGTCCGCATTGCATCCAGCCATTTTACCGAGTCACCGCTCTGAATGGCTTGCTGGAAGCTAGTAGGCTCACCATAATCCATAGTGCAATCCTCTCTATCCCCGTCTATAAGAAAACCGTAGTATCTCTCGGGCGGATGAGACTGCCTACTACTCCTACGGAGTGGCGTAGGAATGTCCTGTTCTTTCGAACCCTCTGGTTCTACTAAGCTTTCAGTAACAGCTCGTAGTTCTAGAATTTCTTCCAGTTCTATTGCCCTCCCACTTATCTGGTTTTCCAAAAACTCAGTTTCCAAGAAGCGGGCATGACGAGAAACAAAAACCTTTTGTTCCTCTGCGTAATAGAAAAGATACCCCTTGGAGTTCTTTGGGTATCCCACAAACTTACACTGTACTGAACGTGCCTCGAGCTTGTCCGCATGCTGCTTCTTTACAAAAGCTGGACATCCCCATGTCTTTAGATACTTAAGACAGGGTTTCTTCCCACTCCACATCTGATTATGGTGTGGTAGGCACTGACTTAGTAGGAACTTGGTTCAAAAGATATGCAGCTGTTTCTAGTGCATAACTCCAGAAGGATCGCGGCAACTCAGCCTTACTCATCATGGAACGAACCATATCCAATAGGGTTCGATTCCGCCTTTCCGATACACCGTTGTGTTGTTGTGTGTATGGAGAAGTAAGCTGAGAGAGAATTCCATTCTCTTTTAAGAAGCCCAGAAACTCGGCACTCAAGTATTCACCACCTCGATCAGATCTCAGTGTCTTGATACTTTTGCCTGTTTGTTTTTCAACTTCATTCTTGTATTCCCAAAATTTCTCAAAGGCCTCAGATTTATGCTTCATCAAGAAGACATGTCCATACCTAGAGAAATCATCTGTGAAAGTAATGAAGTATGAATAACCACTTTGCGCATGTGTAGACATTGGACCACACACATCACTGTGTATGAGTCCCAAGAGCTCACTTTCTCTTTCTCCGTGTCCAGTGAACGGAGTCTTTGTCATCTTTCCCATAAGACAAGATTCACAAGTGGCATAAGACTGGTACTCGAACGGATCCAAGTATCCTTCTTTATGTAACTTAGTCAACCGTGTCTCATTAATGTGACCCAGTCTACAATGCCATAAGAAAGCCTGATTTAATTCTGGAGACTTTCTTTTAGGTGTGTTCTGGACACTGAAAACCTGAGCTTGATTCAGTACGTATATACCGTTTTTCAATGTACCTGACCCAATCAGAACTTGATTTAGGTGGATGTTTACTACATCGCTTACAAAAGTAAAATCATATCCTTCCTTAGAAAGTAAGGATACAGATATGATATTACAAGTCACACCTGGTACATAAAAACAGTCACGCAGGATCAATATCTGCTCAGTTGTCAGTCCTAGGTGATATTCCCCTACGGATTCAGCATACATGCTCATTCTGTTAGCAACCCTGAGAGTCATATCACCTTTCTTGATAACCGTACGGTTTCTCAGAGCCTGTAACGAATTACAGATATGAGATCTTGATCCGGTATCCAATACCCAGGAAGTAGGGTTAACTGACATACAGTTCTCTATTACAAACACACCCGAAGCCGAAGCCACAACATGCTTCGAATTCTGGCTACTGGCTATACTAGCCCTGCAATCTTTCTGCCCATGTTCATTCCTGTAACAATAGGGACATTCCTCTTTTACTATATTCAGTCCCGAAACTTCTGCCCTTCCCTTTCCTTCTACTTCCCTGGTTTCTTTCAGGGTAGAAGGTAGAGACTGTTGAACTAAGTCAGCATCTGACCCATTCTTCAACGTGGTCTTCATGTCCGAGAGCTCAAAAGAGCTGGTCTCTGTAAAGACGTTGCCCCCTATAGATGACCCAATAGCCAACCTCGCTGGAAGCAATTCGTTCGAGGTCTCATATCTTGCGATACGAGATTGCTCTCCATATAAATCTTTGTTATGGAGGAAGATAGAAACTGAGTCTATCTTCTCGTGCTGCCTCTGGTATGCACCATCAACTGAGGCCAACACGAGGTACTTGGCTTTCGCACAGTCTTTTTCCGATGTCCTATGGATATGAATATCCGTGACAGGGGAAGCTGGACCTGAGACGGCAGGGGTTGGATTAGTTAAGGGGTATCCCAGCTTGTCATGGGCAATGGACATCTGGACAGACCTTTGCCAGTCATAACAGTCAGATTCAGTCATTTTATTAGCTAGATGTAACCTAGGTATGGTCACTGGGTCGCTGCAATTAAGAGAGAGAGAAGAAAACACTTTAGCATGATGCTCTTGCAACTTTAGATTGGTTTTTGATTTATCTAAACAGGATGGCTCCCACTATCTCTCGAATCCCTCCTCAAACCATAAAGGAAGAATTAGTCGGGATCATTCTCACCGTACAATACTTGCTTAACCGTTCAGCCAGGCCAGTGTTGGTACTTCGAGGGAGGTTTTCTAACGCTTTCGCGAAGTTCTTTAATTAAGTAACCTCTTTTCCCTGGGGGCGTAGCCCCGCTAACACCTTTCTAGACACCTACTTGGTTTATAGCATTGATCGTTAAGTGAGAAAGTTCCCGAGGAGTAGCATATACTCACAGTAGGATCGGGATCCAAATATCATCGCGTGACAAAACTGAAGGAATCCTACCAGAATCATCACACTCCAAATGATATGCAGCGCTAGCAAGTTTCAGTACTTTTGAAACTCCCGATGTGGATTTTTGCCCCATGCTCTTATGACCTTGATTAAGGCTAACAAATCATAAGTCACATGTCAAGTTCTACCCGTCGTTGTCCAGGTTGATTTGAACCCACCCGTATATACCCTTGACTATGGCCAACAAAGTAATACGACTGTCCCAAACCAACGCATTCTATCTATGCAACATATGAATACCCACCAGCTACCAAACACTGTGCGTTGACTAAGGCCAACAAACACAGCTTGAATACTGTTGAATATTCATATGAAACGACGGAGGGCTACGAATGGTTTTGGCGAAACCGTGAACGTAGTGAACTTGATATAATCGATGGAACGAGATAGCTTTTAAAAGGAGTGGTTCAAGCTCCGCATTTAAAAAAGATGGTTTTTGAAAAGAACCGAGTGGTTTTGAAAGTGTTCCAACGACTTTTACTTGGTTTATTTTCTTGCATTAATTCCAATGCGTCCCATCATTGAAAACAACCAAAATATGGCGTACGCTTATGCCATCCGCATTCGCCACGGGGTCCCGTCATCACCCGTTAGGTTACTTAACCATCGACAGAGCGGGGGCTGGACTAGCGCGGATGCAAAACATAAGCAACACCTAAATAGATATCATATATAGATATATAGCAATGATAGCCATTCCAGATCACAGATGAACACTTTGGATATACTAGGAATCCGCGATCCGTTCGAGCCTGCAACGAAAAGTGGATTACACGGTCGCGATGAATAGCCAAACCCCATCCTAGACCCCTACGGGTGCGGCAAACTACCCGCCAAGTACCCGAAGCGAAGCAACCTCCCTCAACCCGTGAGTAGGCCACTCGGCACTTCGAGATACCCGGTAGTTTGTGCACCCCTCCTTGGGTCTATCCTAGGAGCAAAAACAGTAAAAAGAAATTATACAATGACGGCTACAACCCTGACCCGGTTGTGCGGCCATACAAATAATATTACATCAATTTACAAATTTTACAATGAATGAAAGAAAAAGAAACTCTCATCTCATATCCACCCCGGCTATTCATCCGCGACAATCCACCGAGTTCATATCCACAAACCATCAACATTACAGATCACAGATATGTATAACCCCCACTAATCGACTTATAGTGATTAGTAGACGTTCAATACATATATCACATCACAGATAATATCCATTAGCCAAAGTCTATGGACTATCGATCAAAATACGGATTTTTAACCACCCCAAAAGTCAATTTGCTCTCTGGAAAATCTGGGTAGAAAAAACATGTATTAAAAATCCCAAAACAGTCAAATAAAAACACTGCAAAAAACCCAGTCCACGACTGAGTCAAATCGGCCGCGGAACAGCGGCAAGAAGCATGTTCTTGCCGCGGAACCGCGGCGGTTTGATCGGATCAATGGACTGGTTTTCTGCTGTGGTTTTAGAAAACCCTGAGACGAATTTTCATGTATGTTAAATTATTTTTACAGCAGTATAAAAATTCGACAGAAACATGGTTTTTCCCGGACTTGTTTTGTGATTTTTTCTGATCGATATTCTTAACACTTTGCTAACTTGCTAGTTTATGTTTAGCTAGGCTCTGATACCACTGTAAGTCCACGTTGCTCACCCCGGTTCTTACGGGGAGGCGGAAACGGTGAAAAACAATAAATTGGCGCAAGGGCAACATGGACTTAAAAGCCGGATCTTGTCTAAACTAGAAACTAGCAAACAAGTAGAGGCTTTAACTACTATGCTGTAGAAAATATACCTCACAAAACCGGCCCTTCGGGTCTTCATTCCGCTGTCCCGCTTGTCCATCCAAGCTCCAAGGAACGATCCGGATCTTGGTCACCTCCGCGGCCTTCTTGAGTCGAAGACGATCCACCCGAGAGATGTACACCGAGCTCCACCTCGAGCCGAGGCAACTAGGGCAACGAGATCGCTAGTCTAGATACCCTAGGTTGTGTAGAAGAGAAAGATGGAAGTGTTTGTCTATGTGGATTCTTTTTCTCTCAACACATGAGATCAAAAGAATTTTTAAGAGGAGGAAGATGAAAGAGAAACTCTAGCAACCATGGAGCTTTTCTTTTCTTCTCACTTCAAGAGAGAAAATGAGAAGAGAATAATGAAAAGATTAACTCAAGAAAATGAACCATGGTTGCAATAATACACCAAAACCATCATTACTAATCCTATCATGATAAAGTTGATACTACATTGAATTGACCATTATCATAATCAAAAATTAAAAAGAAAATCAAAGAAGAGTGTAGACCTCTCTTGAAGGTCAAGGGTCAACACGGTCAACGGGTCAACAAAGTCAAGAGAGGTCAAGGTGGTCAAATGGTCAATGCAATTAGCCATCACTAAACTATCACTAAAAGGATTAGTAAACAATGTCTCCGGCTCATAATGGTTTTGACCAAACGAATTGTCAAAACCCTAATGAGCTTGCCACATTACGGTTTTGGCCGAATCAACTGCCAAAACCCCAATGGGGCACCTCCTCCTTCATCGCTCCTCAAAACTGTGCATACACGCCCGCATCCGCATTCCGTAGAATGCAAATGCACAGAAGACAAAACAAATCCATCTGTGCAATACTAGGATCTGGCTTAAACCAAAGCCCACTGGTATTGCCTGCCCGAACAGCATACGCACACAAGTGCACGTAAGTAATCGTAGCCCTGCCGTAAAACCATACAGCCTCTACACGTTTCGCTCAGTGTAGGGAAACTCTTTGTGTGGGACTCTAAAGACTCGACACTACGCTGACAGTGGGTTTAACCACAGACCGCAAGCGGCACTAGCTGTACGTAACGGTCCCCAGGTAGATGTCGATAAGAAGGCCGATGAGGTAAACCCATCCGAACTCCTACTGAGCCTGTATGTGACAATCTCCGTACAGTCCGGTCTGTTCGTCTGATACATCACATGGCGGGCCTAGGGGGCGGTAAACGTCAGTCCCCTAATAGCGGTACAAGTCGTGTCGGAATGTAGCCCAGAACACCCTGAGATAACACTGGAAACCTACCAGTATATCTCGCTTGCCCTGGCCAGGGAATACTCGTTTAATGGCTCTCTTAGACACAGCGCGATGTCAACCCCCAATACCGGGAGAGACGAATCATGTCTAACCGTCACTGCCTCCAAGTGCTTCGGGACTGCACCCAACTACTACCTGTTTGTATGACTCCTTTGAGCCGTGGTAGGGTAGTAATCTAAGTACAGTGGGAACACACTCGAGGCGAAGTGACAGTGTCAAGTCAACGGACTAAGCTGTACTCATGTCACCTGGGAACTGATAACTGACGATAGGTATAATACCAACCAACAGTTCCCGACGAGTCCTGTCCAGTGTACTCGTAACCTAACGAGCACCCGCATACTATCTCCAGTACGACGTACTGATGGCTGTGGTACAGACCATCTCCCCTGCTGGGATGAGAAGCGCATACGCTAGTCTACTCTGGAGTATCGATGCCCTGTCTCGATAGTCCAACGACTAGGGACCTGTATAAGGATGTGCTTATAGATTACCCAGCCCCCATAAGTGTGACTGCCATCACAACGCTGGTAATCAAGCAAAGATCCTAAGGGCTCCACTAATATGTATAAGCGATATGCTAAAAGAAACATATATTTAAGTAGAGACAAACCAAGTAGCATACTACCATTTTGAGCAAGACTGTCAATATAACTGTGAATATCCCAAGCTTCCATTAAGTAATATACAAGCTAGTATGATACAGTAATGGCCTCTAGGGCATATACACTAACAATATGCTCATACTGCAGTAGCTCCAACGTCTGGGCGATATCTCGTCATTTGCAGCAACAACTGGCTCATTCGTCTGTACGCTGAACAGTGCCTCAATCATCATGAATAAGCGATACCTCAATGGTCATCACATCCTGGCTGGCCTCTATCAGTGGCTTAATCCTCTGGTGCCGATCAGCACATCCGAGAAATCTCGTAACAGCGATCTGTCAAACGCTCATGGCGCGAAAACACAATAAAACGACGCCTCTATACGCGATCATACGCCTCTGGAATCACGCCCTGGTCAGTCCTCGTTCATGACGGTCTCATGCTGACCTCAACTCTAGCCGTAGCTCTCTCTGCCCGTGTAATCGTAGCCGCAAAATCATAACCAGTATCGATGAGGATAGATCATAAGAATGAATATAATACTGTGCAAGGAAATGTACAACCTAAGGTTTCTTAAGCGGAGTAGCGTATCGTAAATATGCCGCGGAACATACGTACGGTACGTCACTCTACTCAAGCTACCTACTCCATCAACCAAGGGTCATCCTACGCGACGAAAGTTCGGGTGTAATACCCCCTCGACTAAGTCTAAGTTCCGTAAGGTCAAGCCTAAGTTCCGTATATATATAAACGCTCTAGGCTTCACATAGTCAAATTTAGACTCGAACCAAGGTTAACCTAGCACTCTGATACCAATTTTTTCACGATCCGAAAGAGCACGTGACTGGCCCTTGAATCATATGAAGTCTATAGGATCTCATCTAATCCAAGTAAGCCAAAAACCCAGAAATCTAAAACCATTTTAAGGAGTAAATAAAGAAACTAGTTTTTAGAAAGTAAGAAAACATGTTTAAAAGTGAGGTTTTTAAATAAGTAAGCTGAATATGCATTTGTAAAATCCTTAATGTCTTTTCTGAAAATTTCGGCAGAGTTTCCTTTGTAAATACTAGCCCCGAACGGGGTACAACATGATAAAAGCAAATATACAATGATAAAAGGCATCCCCAAGCGGGAGCTAGCACTTCGTCAATCGACGGTTGCAACCACGCAAGCAATATAATATACAACGCCAAAAGGCGAGGATCAAAACTCAAAAAGAACTCAAAATCAGTATGAAAACCATAATACTACAACGCGCGACTCTAAGGTCGAAATAATACATAACTGGTTTTCTAAGTCTGAAACAATATACAAGTTTTGGTTGATAGAATCTCTAGATACAACTGAATAATACATATACAATGGTGGTTCTGATGCAAAAGAATCCATCTACCAAAGCAAATCACCCAGAAAGGGAGCGGTGTGCCAGAAAAGCCGAAATCAAACCTGTACGACAACACCTGCAAAAACTGTGGCACAACGGGGGTGAGTTCCCAACTCGTGAATAGAAAATATCGCAGAGTAGAAATCGTATGCATGACATAATTCTAGATCAATACGATCGGTAATAATATATCCTCAATATGTATAAGTCTGAAGCAAGATAAAGTGGCAGTATAACATCTATACGTAAGTGTAGTACCAAAAGCTCGTGTCAGTGCCTCAGGTAGCAATATATCATAAATATGAGGTATGATCAATGTAATCAATGTCAACTATATCAGAAAGTCTATGAGTATGTGGATATCATCCAACTATGTGATCAGTGTCATCAATGTCAATATATGTATGTGGAAATCGTCCACGTGTCACCCAATGACAATAAGTATCACGCATGTAAATATCATAAGCATATGCATGGAAGTATGAGAATGTACATCAACATGTGTCGTTCGCGACATATCGAAATCATGGAACCTGAGTGCCAAGCATCGACACTCGAAAACATCATGAAAGCTATGCCTAGCATCGGCACGTAAATCCTCATATATATAGGGCCCCGTTCGTCCGGATCGGCCTATACCATAGCTCAACTCCAGTCGGTATCCTCCGGATATCCCCCGAGCTCAAATACAATCACCGGTAGGTAGTGGTCTCTCTGCCAGGCTCACCATCTAGCTACACAGCAGATCCGTTCTTGCCTCAGGGTACCATACCGGGTCCACCATGTACCCGCAATCGGCCTCATCTGCCTCCTCGAATCGGGTTTTACATGTCGCTCTCAGCACCGAGAAAACACATGGTGGACGCACTGAAATATCATATCAAGGGTAACCGGGTTTTTAAAACAATTATATAATCTCTTTTGAAATATCCACGGTTCCCAAATCCAGAAATATCATGGAAACAACATATCTCAATGTGTATAATCAAAAGCATGATGTATGCGACATGTAAAAGAAATGTAAGCATATCAGTATATCATGCAATATAGAATAGTAATATGCACATATTGAGGGAAAACCACTCTTTTAAAATGAATCAGTTTTAAGGAGTATATTGCGGTTCCCAAATCTCTAATCAAGCCAGAATCATCTATGTATGTGCAAATACTTATGTATATAAATATTGGTGTACAATGGGTATGTACACAAGTATGCCATGCAAGAGATCATATCCTGAATGCAATAGTACTACAGTGTAGTGACATGGCAATTATCGATGATGAAGTGTGTGAGCCGGCAAGCAGGTGTACATGGAACTTATGCATCATCGACAATGGTGCTGGTGTCCGAACAGCATGAGTTTAATAATGGTATATGAAATCACAATATAAGTATGCGATGCGGAGCGAACAATAATGTGCGGGAGCTGAATGATAAACACAATGATAACTAATCTGCGTTTAATATAAATATAAGTCATATAGTAGTACTAGCCTTTTGAAATAACACGAATCGCGGTATTTTGGAAATAAGGGCTACGGTGTTTTAAAGAAAAGATACGTCCTTTGAAATATCCGTAGAATTCTTGGCCTGTCTTTTAAAATACCCACGATTCGTTAGTTTTGAAATAGGTAGGAATCGAATCTAGTCTAACAACTACACTAAACTATAGGGCTGAGCTAACAGGCTAAACGAAAGGTAAGGAAGCCGCCTAACATCTGAGTCGATACATATATATGTATATATTAGTCGGTGATCCCGCCTCAATAGTATCACATACGATACAATATCTATAATATGACATCCTCAAGTCAAGAGTGCGGATCTATCATCAATATATAGCTCGTACGTAAATCCATCGTACGGCATCCCAAATCTAGGCACGGGTCAATATCGCATTCATCACATTATTCATCTGGTATCCTCTTTATCAAGATTATAATCCGGGGTACTGATTTACGTCTAGTACAATACGATACCCTCTATATAAGTATAAATGCGTGTGTGAAACACACGTCTAAAGGCCCGCTAAAATCACCCGTCGTATCCCAAATACGAATCACATCATATCACCGATCTCATGGCACTATGCCCAATATCATCGACTCATCTCCAAATATCATCCACTATCCTCATCATGAAGGTATATGTGTAGCAATAAGCATGTGTGTGCGTGTGTGTGTAAACTTATTCTAGGGTTCGCAACTAGGAACTATACTAGTTTACTTCTACGCCCTAATCTAACTTAGTACACCTAATCTCATCTCAAATATGCACGACACACTATAAGCTAGCATAAATAGTACATATATACTATACTAAATATCGAACTGCGGGGGTGCTATACGCCATCCACCCGACTTCCCTTGTAGATATAATTTACTCACCTTGCATCCTGCGTGTCGGTGTCGATGTCGCCTTCATATTCTTCATCGTATGAAGCCCTCGAGAAGGTACCTACAAGATAACATAATCAAAATTTCATATTAAAATCACATCGGGAATACCAAAACGATACGCTAAGGCCTATAGGTTAGAACCTATGGACTACGCTTTCTAAACCATCAAACAATTCTCGATATCGTCGTATAAATGCCAAGTAATCGAGGTAAAACGCAATTATACAAATCCAGAATTTAAAATACGCAAAACGAAAATACGAATTAAAATAGCAACTCAGGAAAAAGGATCCAGATTCTACCCTAGGTCAAATTGGACAATTTTGCACATGCCAGGGGTCTAATTTATTTGAGACAAGGCCCACAACAAAAACAAACCATTTCTAACCTGCTCTGGCCGCAAATTGCGGCCAGAAGGAATTAGTTGGCGGCCTGCAATGGGAGATAGGGTCTGGGGTTTTGGGGTTAGCTTCCTGGGTGCCTGCAAATCTCTCTGAGATTATAAAATGATTTTCAGAGTCTCGGGGTGATAGCAGATTTCATATAACCTTCACAGATTCCACAATTTCCCGATATCA
The DNA here is from genome assembly GCA_030015575.1 of Agapanthus africanus. NCBI lineage: Eukaryota > Viridiplantae > Streptophyta > Magnoliopsida > Asparagales > Amaryllidaceae > Agapanthus > Agapanthus africanus. Next base: position 791,938,320 of record JASDDO010000022.1, on the reverse strand, counting down.
GCTTTTCTAAATCCGTATTCCGGGTTTCTAGTCTCTGGTTTAGGCCTGGATTCTAGCACTAGGGGGTATGTATGGCCTCTACTGAACTTAATTGCTCACCACAACTCTCAATTTCCAATAACCGTAACTAGAATTTTCATACCCTCACTAAACATCACTATATCGGTTTAAAGTTAACATCGATGTGAAAGAAATGGGAAAACTAAGCTAGTGGTTCAGAAAATATCTCATTTGGCAACTCAAGAAAATTCTTGAGTTGCTCAAAGTCCTCAAAATCTTCTCTTTCTTGGTCCATGGGGTAGCTAGTGAACTTGTGCATCGTTTTTGTGAAATGGGGTTAGGGTTTTGAAGTATTTAGCATGGAGTTTGAGAGGCTTGAAGAGGGGAGGGAGTGAGGGCTGCAGCAGCAGCAGCAAGAGGGGGAGGGGAGAGGAAAGAATGAGATGAAAATGGTGAAATGAGTGAATGGCCAAAGATACCCCTCACTTTTCTCTCTCTCACCCATACCTAATACTATATTCCTTTTCTTTTCTTTTCTTTTTCCCTCTCTAATAAATCATCAACCATGAAATAAAACATGTATGAAAGCCATAAGAATATATAAAAAGTGAAAAAAAAGATATGGTGCATGTTTTGCACAAATATGCTAAAAATTCAATTTGCGATTTTCAATCGCGATTAGCACTAAATTAGCATATAATTAATCATAAAAACTTAAAAATTGCATAATTGATATAAACACCCTTTTTTTAGTAATTTCCATAATTTTCCAAATTTCCCCCCAATTTATCGGTATTTAATTATACCGAAATATTAAAATATTCATTAAAATTAATATTAAATTATAAAAATTCCCAAAAAAAATATTTTATTATTTTGAAATATTTCATCAATATAGATTGACATATATTGAATAGACTGATTCATATTTAATGTTATATTGTTGTTTATACTTGAATCGCATTCAAGTCAGATTGATTAGATTGAGACTCAGTCTGAGTTAGACACTTTGAAAAGAACTTGAAATCCTGAATTAGTTTTGATATTATCGGTAACTGCTGCATATGGACGGCAAAATTTGTGTTTTTTTCTATGTCAATTATCGCGTTGATAACACCGTTTGTTTGATTGTCTACCTTAAATAGGCAAGCACTTATATCTCCGGCTCGCTGAGGCTCAAGAGACTGGTCCCGCTTAAACCTATGTTTACTATGGCCCTTATTGTAATTTAGTATAACTTGAGGAGTTTTATGTAAAAATAGTTTGATATAATTTTCGAAATACACTTCAAGCATTTAATTATCGTTTTTAGAGTTTTCATAAATGCATATTTTATGCTAGTGAAATTTCTAGTGAGTAAAAAACCTAATTTCATAATATATGGTATTTTATTGCAATATTGGAATTGTTTTATATTAGGATGGTATTTTCATGTAATGGTGATTCCTTTGATTTAGAACGCTTGGAATATTTATATAATTAAAATAAATATTTTGATACTAGATATATATATTTAATGAAAATAATTTATTTATTTTCTTGTAGAAATCTCATTTTCTAAAGAAAAATGTATAGAAATTCCATCGAGATCGAATGCTCCTTTCGGAGGTCTGCATCTCGCTTTACTAGGCCCGAAAATATGCGATAATCCGCACCATCCCGAACGGGATCCCCAAAAGTGGGTTGTAGAGGCGTAATTGCAAGGAATTGTTTAATACATCTTTTTAAAGAAAAGGTTTTATAAGTTGATGGTATTTATTTGTAAGTCGTGTTATCCCATGAAAATATTCCCAAAACTTTATCGTGCTATGTCAAAGATGCGTGTTGTGATGAGCTAGGTCATTACCTCGTGAGCTATCTAAAGGTAATATAGGTATTATGTTGATTTGTGTCGGGAATGAAGTTTGTGGTATTTTACTGTAAAACTACGATAAAAATTGCAATAAAGAATATTTTGTGATGAAACTTGTTTTAATAGATTTTTTTATATTTGTTAAACAATATGTGAGAGTATATAATTTCATTGATTAAGAAAAGTAACGTTTTAAAACCGAATCGGAAGTCGGATTAACTCCACTTCCGTCGGGTTTTAGAAATGAATGTTTTTATAGAAGAAGAAGAGAGGGGGAGAGGGGACTTACTGGCTTTTAAGGTAGAGGGAAGGTAGGAGAAAGTTTAGGGATTGCCGGGGCATCGTTTCGTCACCGGAAATACCTTGGAATGTCGTCGGAACTTCGCCCTTCGCTAACTCCACTTGCACACTAAATAGACTTGGGAATTCTTGAGAGTTTTGGCAGGGATTTCTGAGTGAGAATGTGTGAATTGGGGTGTGGTATTTATAGGAAAAATTTAGGGTTTAGAGGTGATGAAGAATGCATTAAAATTGGATTAAATGGGCATTTTATTGCACTCTGGATAAATTCAGAGTAAACAAGCAATATGGGGGAAGTGGGGTTGCTGAAAGGGTGCATGGGAGAAAATTGGGGAGCATTACCCACGGGGGGCCCGGCGGTGCCGGCATTTAGGCCAATCTCGTCGGTCGAGTTGGTAGGGTCGGGGCTGGGATTCTCGCCATGTGTCAGGGTCATTTGGTATACTCTCATACACGTGTTTGTTTATTCTGTGTCTTTTCAGTTTACGTGTAGTGCATGTGTAAATACTTGGGCTTCTAAAAGATTAAAAGAAATTAAAATAAAAAGATAATATGGCTGAGGGGATTCGTTCACAGGGGCTACGTCACAGCAGTGCAAGGCTTTACCAATGAGCTACATGTGTTTTCTTACTGTTCAAAAGCAAATCAAACTTATAACTTGTGCTCAGGCTTAGGTACTCCTTTCTGTATTTTAAAAAAATTCGTACAGAAAGTTAGGCTTGTTACATTCTACCCTCCTTATAAAAATTTCGTCATCGAAATTTATAGAAGGAAAGTGTAACAGATTCAAAACAATTTAGTGATAGAACTATTGAGAGTGCCTGAAAAATATTTGGTAGAACGAAAGAATGCGAATGTTTTGGTATGATTGAAAAGGAGGTGAGGGAATTACCCGAGTTACCTTGGTCTTCAGTCTTGGTTTCTACGGCCGCTAATGTGAAAGCCTGACGCCGGGGTATATTTCTCCTAGCTGGAGGCACGTTCCTCTGTCCTTGGGGCATGTTCCTCTGCCCTCGAGGCATGTTCCTTAGTGCTTGATGGAATTAGCGTGGAGGCTGTGCAGGAGGTGGAGCTGGGAGTGCAAGATGAGGTGCAGGATCCAGGATAGCTGGCCGCTGCGGATAGTTGGTTTGTGTGGGAGCTGAGTTGCGTCTGTAAGGACAGGTTCCAATTCCGTGATTGGATGCACCACAAACTAAGCACGTGCCTTTTGCGCGCCTACAGTCCTTCCACAAGTGTCCATCTCTTTTGCAGTAGAAGAAAAAATCTGGACTTGGCTGGTTATTAGTTTCTTCCGGTCTTCTGGGTTCAACAGTTGGCCTTGAAGAGGCTCTTCCTGCCATCTGAGTGGCAGGGCGCTTCACTCCGGCAGATTGAGGTCTGCCCTTCCTCTTCACTACTAACTCGTATCTTTGGGCAGCCTTCAAAGCTATGTCATGGGTTGGGAAATCCCCTGTAGCTAAGGCAGTTTAGATCTCTGGATCTAACCCTTGTTGAAATCTTCTAGATCTGATCACAGCAATTGGTATCAAGTGTGCCACGAACCTGTTGCGGTCTTGTGTTAGCTGTGTAGTATGTGATATAGAATCGAATATTGAGACATATCTTACTTGCTGAGCATGATAAACTCAGCATCATACTCATCCACAGATTTGGTCCATATCAAACCTTGTTGTAGATGGATGAACTACTACTCCATGTCAAATTTGGCAGTCTCAGGGAAGTATTTCGTGTCAAAATATCGCGAAAAGTCCTCCATTCGATCGGTTGGTCAAGACGGCTTTCTTCCGCCTTCCACCAGACCCGTGCATTGTCAGTGAGTTGTAGTTTCGCAACTCGAACCCAAGCGACCTCTGGCACTTGTGCTACTGCCAGGTCATCTTCAATACTCTGAGCCCACTCCTCAGCTTCTAAAGGGCTCTCTTTTCCCGAAAATTGCTTGGGGTGTAAAGCTCGGAATTGTTTTACCCCAGGTGCTTCTGCTTTTAGTCGGTTCATTAATATAGCAGTCTGCTGCTGCTGTCCTTCCAGGAGGCTGCGGATTGTCTCAAGCAGTACCGTCTGTTCATTGATCGGAGCAGCTACGGAAGGTGTAAGCGGTAGAGGTAGAGGTGTGTTGTTGACATTGGTGCTAGTGTTGTTTGGGGAATCCATAACATTGGAAGAAAAAGTTGGGTTAGGACAGATTCAAAATATATGAAATTGGAAGATTCAAGGAATGTGTAAAGAATGTTTTTAGTTGCTGGTTCTTGTATTATATATTGCTTAGGACTTCATGCAGAATTAACCCGCATGTCTATGTAGAACTGATCTGCATGTCCATACAAAGTTAATCTGCATGGGCTGCCAACAAAACCTGTCATGCCCCGCTTCCCGGTGTACGGTGAAGGGGACGTGGCGAGGCCCGCTACGTATTTACTCAGAAATAAAAAACCTAATTTCATAATATATGGTATTTTATTGTAATATTGGAATTTTTTTATATTTGGATGGTATTTTCATGTAATGGTGATTCCTTTAATTTAGAAAGCTTGGAATATTTATATAATTAAAATAGATATTTTGATAGTAGATAAATATATTTAATGAAAATAATTTATTTATTTTCTTGTAGAAATCTCATTTTCTAAAGAAAAATGTATAGAAATTCCATCGAGATCAAATGCTCTTTTCGGAGGTCTGCATCTCGCTCTACTAGGCCCGAGGATGTGCAATAATCCGCACCATCCCGAACGGGGTCCCCAAAAATGGGTTGAAAAGGCGCAATTGTAAGGAATTGTTAAATACATCTTTTTAAAGAAAAAGGTTTTATAAGTTGATGGTATTTATTTGTAAGTCGTGTTATCCTATGAAAATATTCCCAAAACTTCATCGTGCTATGTCAAAAATGTGTGTTGTGATAAGGTAGATCATTATCTCGTAAGCTATCTAAAGGTAATATAAGTATTATATTGATTTGTGTCGTTAATGAAGTTTGTGGTATTTTACTGTAAAACTACGATAAAAAGAATATTTTGTGATGAAACTTGTTTTAATAGATTTTGTAATGTTTTTTAAACAATATGTGAGTATAGAATTTTATTGATTAAGAAAAATAATGTTTTAAAGAAAAACCGAATCGGAAATCGGATTAACTCCACTTCCATCGGGTTTTAGAAATGAATGTTTTTATAGAAGAAGAAGAGAGGGGGAGAGGGGACTTACTGGCTTTTAAGGTAGAGGGGAGGTAGGAGAAAGTTTAGGGATTGCCGGGGCGTCGTTTAGTCGCCGGAAACACCTTGGAACGTCGTCGGAACTTTGCCCTTCGCTAACTCCACTTGTACGCTAAAGAGACTTGGGAATTCTTAAGAGTTTTGGCAGGGATTTTTGAGTGAGGATGTGTGAATTGGGGTATGGTATTTATAGGAAAAATCTAGGGTTTAGAAGTGATGAAGAATGCATTAAAATTGGATTAAAGGGACATTTTATTGCACTCTGGATAAATTCAGAGTAAACAAGCAATATGGGAGAAGTGGGGTAGCTGAAAGGGTGCAGGTGTAACAATTTGAAATATTTTAGATAATTAATTATTTTAATTATTTAATTAAAAATGTTAATTTAAAATTTATTGTAATATAAGACCTTTTAATATGTAGTAGGTTAAATTAGTAAAGAAAATAGTTTGTTTATATAATAATAAGCGTCATGACGGGTTTTATGGAAAGTTTAATTATTTGTGGAAATTGGAGTTGTGTAAGGGTTTTTATGTAAAAAGGGTTAGGTCATGGTTAAGGTTAAATTAAACTCTTAGTATATTATACCCTAGGTTGAATATCATGCTCACGCCTCCTACTTGCATGAATGCACAACACTCCTTCTAGGTGACACCTCCTTCTAACCTTATCACTCCTTTATTCTTATCTTCCCTTTTTGTTTCAGTTGAGATATCAAGTTTAGAAACAAAATTACTAAATTAGAAAATAAAGAAAATCCTAGAACACACCAAAGAAAAAGAGAAGAAGAGAAGCTAAGTACCAAGTGATTCCTTACCTCAACACTCAAGTTAGGCTACCATGTTCTTTTGCATCCCCTTGATGAATTAAATCAGTGGATCCTTCAGTTGGTATAATCTCTTATCTCAGATCTTGTTTTAGTTCTGTCTAATATAAAAGTATGATATCGGTAAATATCGTATTTTGTTTGATTATGGCTCTGTTTTGAATCTGCTATAGTATAGATAATCTTTAACAAAATCAAACAGTACCTTAATCTTTTAATATGGACCTAGAATACACCCCAGAAGCACGAACCCATTCCTTAATCATTCGACCGGCGACATCTGCCTATAATCCTAGCTCGCAGGTTTTCCTATGGAGTTGGGTGTTGATTTTTCTAGGGTAGCTCTCTGTATATGTGTTAGGGTATCTGGTATTACTAGATTATGTTATATATTTAGTATATAAAATCTGGAAGCAAACACTTGTCTAGGGGTTAAAATTCTAAATACGATACGGATACTTCGTGTCTCGATTTTGTGTTTTCTGTTATGAACAACGAAGGGTTAGCTAAGATCAGTATATATTTTTAATAGTTCACAATATTCACGTATAGCATAATTAGTATGTAAGTCTTGAAGTTTCACGTTTTCGCCGTATCGGAGTTTAGCCGTTTCTTATACGAAAGTTAATTTCGATGTTATGTTTGACTAAGGAGACTTCGGAGGCCGCAAGAAAGGGAAAGGGATTGATGATACCCGAGTAGATTCGACGTATTCCCGTGAGTAGACTAAACATCTATCCGAGGAATTTGTATGGATGTCGTAATATGCACATGGATCTTAAGTTTGGTTATAATTGTTCCTTTGTGTATAAAATTTGAATTTAGCAACATCATCGTATGCATTCATATATATATAAATCGTCATTTTTAACAATTGCTAGAACACTGCACAAATTATCGACGAGTCATATTGCACGTGTATATATCTATATGTTACACTACACCTCGTCGATATTGACATGTCACATATACACTTAGTACTTGATATGTCACATACGATTCACTTCATACCGTAAGCATCAGCAATAGTAGTTGTTTTTCATCAATGTTATTATGAACACTTATCATATTTCACTCTCAAGTATTATTAATTATGGTATAAGATACATTGGATTATGCGGATTTCTGATTTTGAGTTTTATGTACTATTAAGTATATTCGGCGGTTCTTCATGTTGATGTGATATGTCCACTATGAGATATTGTTTTTATGATTTGGTTTTATTCCGGACCGAGTGGGGGAGCTATACGGTTGCGGATTTTTACACTATCCGGACTGAGTGGGGGAGTTATATAGTCGGATTCATAGTGGACCCGGTCGATACTGAGGGGCAGGATAGTCGCATCTGAGGCGGGGTGCCTAGCGAGGATACTCGATACCGGAGATAGTTGTGAAACACGGAGGATATCTAGATGATACGGACCGGCGTTACCGATTGACAGGATCGTTATGGGAACGATGCCTGATGAAACAGAAGATTTGTGTCAATGTTGGGCACGGAAAAATGAATTTTATTTAGAAATAATTGATGAGATTTCAGTTTTGATTTATATATTTAGTAGTACATATTCATGCTTCCATATGTTTTCATACATTATACTCATCTTTGTTGCTATTAACTCTAGTTCGTCATACTTACATTATCAGCTGTTAGATATTAGTTTTATTCACTGAGTTGGCAACTCACCCCCGTTGTGCCTTAGTTCCTTGCAGGAGTCCCGTGGATGCATAGCAGCAGTGCGGATCCACTTTTCAGCTTATATCGCTTATTTTGCTAGGTGGGTTACCTACGTAGTAACTTTCTATTTTGGTATATGTATATTGGATCTAGTAATACTCCATCAAACCCATTATATTTGACTTAGAACGATTTATGTTTGTATATGTTAAATTTGACTGAGTGAGATCGTTTAGTTGTGTTGATTTATGCTTTCTTTACTTATGCATGAAATTCTTCGTCTTGAGCATCGTATTATTATTGTGTATTGATTTCCGCCGTTTGGCTTTGTTTTGCTCCCAACTAGGGATGCAACTTATTTAAACACTTTATAACTACTTTTATTAATAATTAAAAAGGAGGTGCTGTCGAAATTTTAAAATGTTAAAAATCAGTTGTTTAAATTTCATTTCTTAAAAACCATTCGACATGCTATTTCATTCTTCTTACTTAAAAATTGAATTTTTCTTAATTCCGCAAATAGGGTTTTGATCTTAGTTTTCTGGCTTATTCAGATTGTGTCATCATATTTAGATGTCATACAATCTTAGTGCCGGTCACGGACCAAAATTGGGTCATGACAAAGTTGGTATCAGAGCTTAGGATTTACCTTACGGAACCGAGTAGTGATTAAAGTTAGTAGACTTTAAATTTCGTTATGTAGGTTGACCCTTGGTTTGATGGAGTAGGTGATTTAGGATGAGTAGAGTACCGTACATATGTTCCGCGACATATTTACGCTACGATACTCAGTCTAAGTAACCTTAGAACGTATGTCTTGATTTATCCTTCCTTTGACTCCCTATTATTGTTGTTCCTATTCATATGCCTTATCAACTCTCGTTTCTTGTTCCAGTTGCTTTGGCTACGCGAGCTAGGCAAGCCGCAACCAGGGATGCAGCTCGGACAGATCCGCTTGTGACGGCGACTGATGCGCAGGACATTCCGTGATCCTCCTTTTCCAGATAGACTGACTAGGATAGGGGAGGGCATGTTGGGCTTACAGCAGATGATGGGGCAGTTGACTGAGGCCACCCGTGTTCAGAGACAGGATCAGGCATCGACGATGGTAGAGCCCGTTGTACAGCCCATTGCACCTGTAGACTTGAGAGTTATGGAGGTATCTCTTCCGGAGTTCATGAGGTTGAGACCTCCGGTGTTTACGGGGACAGACGCAGCAAAAGATTCTCAGCCATTTCTTGATAGGATGGCTAGGATTGGCAGGTCATTGAGATGTTCAGATGCGAGGTCGGTGGAGCTGACCAATTTTCGATTAGAGGGACTTGCACAGACATGGTGTGAGTCGATGGAGAGAGGGCGAGCCGTAGGTCTTCCTCCGATGTCATGGACAGAGTTTTCTGAGGTTTTACTTGCCAGATTTCTTCCGCAGAGTATGAGAGACGCTAGAGCCAGCAGTTTTGAGGTGTTGCGGAAAACTGCGGATATGTCAGTGGCAGAGTATGATTTACAGTTCACCTAGTTGTCACGCTATGCTCCATACTTAGTTCCCATAGAGGAGCTCCGGGTGAAGAGATTTGTGAGGAGTCTGGATACACAGCTATTCCTTGCTATAGGCTCCAGTATTTCAATACTTATACACAGGCCATGGACGCAGCGATGCGAGTGGAGGGGCATCTAAACGAGACAACGATTGTTCCTGAGCCGAAGAGGACCAGCCCTATTGAGTCAATTGCCAGGCAATTTGGCAGAGGGCGAGGCAGACACACTCCAGGCCGCAGTTTTGGTCGAGGATGGACTCAGGGCCATATGTTTAGTTCGTACCCCGATGAGCAGAGACCCCCATCTACATGTTTTAGTTGTGGACGTCTAGGGCATTACGCTAGGGATTGTAAACTCCACGGAGAGACTGCAGTTCCACATGCTGCTTTACCCACTCCATCTTCTACTTCGATGGCATTACTTCCTCCACCAGTTGGTACTATGCGCCAGGCTGTTGCACCGCGAGGTCGGGGCTTTGCATGACGTTTTCAGAGAGGACGAGGAGACCAAGGGAGAGGGCGACAAGATGCGGTTAGGGGTCAGGCTCGGGTTTTTGCTTCGACTCCACAGGATGCCCAGGCATCCAATGCTGTCATGACAGGTACTCTTTCCGTATGTTCTATAGACGTGCATATTTTATTTGATCCCGGTTCTACGCACTCTTACATGTCTGCACACATTGCACCTTCTCTGGGGAGAGATTCGTCATTGTTAAAGTTACCGTTTGTGGTGATTACTCCTATGGGGGATTCTTTTATAGCCCGATATGTATTCAGGTCTGTTACATACATACTGGTGATAGGGATTCGTTAGTCGACTTAATTCTCTTAGATATGCTAGATTTTGATGTACTTCTCGGTATGGATTGGCTGGCCACTTGTCATGCTTACGTTGATTGTCGGGGGAAGCGGTCAGATTCTGTTTTCCGGGCGAACCGATTTTTGTTGTGCAGGGAGACTACAGTGTCACTCCTGCCAACCTGATTTATGCTATTTGTGTGGGATGGCTCTTGAAGAACGGTTGTCATGGGTTCTTAGCATTTATTTAGGACGTGGGAGCCGCTGAGGTCCTGTTGGACCAGGTTCCGATCGTACGAGAATTTCTTGATGTGTTCCCTGCTGAGTTACCAGAATTGCCGCCTGATCGCGATATTAAATTTTGCATTAACTTGATTCCGGATGTGAGGCCTATTTCTATACCACCTTATCAGATGGCCCCGACGGAGCTGAAGGAGAGCTCCTGTCTTATTCGTTAAAAAGAAGGACGGCGGTATGAGATTGTGCATCGACTACAGGCAGCTGAATCGAGTTACGATGCGAAATAGATATCCATTACCTCGTATTGATGACTTATTCAATCAGCTGCATGGAGCTGGCTATTTCTCGAAGATCGATTTGCGGTTAGGGTATCACCAATTGAGAGTTCGGAAGGATGACATTCCGAAGACTGCTTTTCGCACACGATACGGGCATTATGAAGTTTTGGTGATGTCGTTTGGGCTCACCAATGCCCCAGCAGCTTTCATGGATATGATAAACCGCATTTTCAGACCATTTCTTGATCAGTTCATTATAGTATTCATTGATGATATTCTTGTATACTCCCGTAGTCGAGAGGAGTATGAGCAGCACTTGCGAATTACATTGCAGATTTTAAGGGAATGCCAGTTGTTCGCTAAATTCTCCAAGTGTGCTTTCTGGCTGGATAGTGTGGATTTCTTGGATCACGTAGTTACGAGAGATGGTATACGTGTGGTTCCAAAGAAGATTGAGCAGTACAGCACTGGCCCAGACCTGTTTCAGTTATGGAGATTCGCAGCTTCTTGGGTTTAGCCGGTTATTACCGACGTTTTGTGCAGGATATTTCTCGTATCGCTGCACCGCTGACCGGGTTGATCAGGAAGGAGGTTCCATTTGTTTAGACAGAGGCATGCGAGCAGAGTTTCCAGCAGTTGAAGACTCGCTTGATGACCGCACCAGTCTTATCTTTACCTTCTGGGTCAGGTGGTTTTGTTGTCTATTGTGACGCCTCTAGAGTGGGTTTAGACTGTGTGTTGATGCAGCATGGTAGGGTCGTTGCTTATGCTTCTCGACAGTTGAAGAGGCACGAGTAGAACTATCTCACTCATGACTTAGAGATGGCCGCGGTGGTCTTCGCACTAAAGATATGGAGGCATCATTTATATGGTGAATCATGCCAGATATTCACAGACCACAAGAGTTTAATGTATATCTTTCAACAGCGGGATCTGGATCTAAGGCATCGTCGTTGGATGGAACTCGTGAAGGATTATAATTGCGAGATTCTTTATCATCCGGGCAAAGCGAATGTTGTAGCAGATGTTTTGAGTCGGAGGCCTGGAGGTAGCTTATCTTATTTGTGCACAGTGCAGAGACAGTCTTCCGCAAACTGGCAGATTCTATGCGACAGCCGTGTACAGTTTGAGTTCACATCGACAGGAGTACAGCTCGCTCATGTTCACACTCGTCCACTGCTACTTGATCGCATCCGAGAGGCACAGCCACCGATGCTCGTTTGTCGAAAACCATAGAGCAGGTTAGACAGGGTAGAGATTCTAAGTTTATTATCGATGACCTTGGAGTGTTGCGGTTTGGGACTCGTCTTTGCTTTCCAGATTCTGAGGGACTGAGACGCGGGATCTTAGAGGGAGCACATCGGTCAGCATATAGTATTCTACCGGGTTCCACCAAGATGTATCATAACTTGAGAGATATTTACTGGTGGGACGGGATGAAGAGAGATGTCACGGAGTTTGTTTCGAGATGCTTGACTTTCCAGCAAGTCAAGGCCGAGCACTAGAGGCCGGCAGGAGAGTTACAGCTTTTGCCCATTCCAGAGTGGAAATGGGAGCAGATCTCCATGGATTTCATTGTGGGTCTACCTAGGACTAGCAGAGGGTATGATTCCATCTGGATGATTGTGGATCGATTGACGAAGACATCTTACTTTTTTCCGGTAAAGACGACGTATGGATATGTGCAGTATGCCCAGATCTACATTGACGAGATCATGCGATTGCACGGAGTTCCGACTTGCATTGTATCCGATATAGGTGCATAGTTTACCAGCCGACTATGGTAGAAACTTCAAGAGGCTCTAGGAACCCGATTGAGTTTCAGTACAGCTTTCCACCCGCAGACCGACGGTCAGTCAGAGCTGACCATACAGACTCTTGAGGATATGCTCCGAGCCTGCGGTTTAGATTTCGGTGGTAGTTGAGATTGTCACTTGCCCTTGATAGAATTCTTTTACAACAACAGTTTTCAGGAGACGATCCTGATGGCACCCTTCGAAACTTTTTATGGGAAGAAGTGTCGATCGCTCGTTTGTTGGACAGATCTCAGTGAGAGCAGCATTTTGGAACTGCAGATAGTGCAGGAAACTACAGAAAAGATCCAGTTGATACAGGACATGACGAGAGTGGCCCAGAGTAGATAGAAATCTTATACTAATCGACGCCGTCGTAGACTCGAGTTTGATGTGGGAGATCATGTGTTCCTTCATGTATCTCCGATGAAGGGTGTGATGCGTTTCAGGAAAAAGGGAAAGTTCAGTCACAGATATGTCGGACCCTATGAGATTCTTGAAAGGGTGGGTGTTGTAGCTTATCGTTTAGCACTTCCACCAAGTTTTCCTGATGTGCATCCGGTGTTCCATGTGTTTATGCTTCGCAAATACCTTCACGATCCCTCTCACACGATCCAGCATCAGACTTTATAGCTTGAGCGTGATTTATCCTACACCGAGCAGCCGGTAGCTATTCTAGACCGGCAGATAAAGAAACTGAGATCAAGGATACTTCCATCTGTAAAAGTTCTTTGGAGAGGACTAAATAGCGAGGAGGTCACTTGGGAGGCCGAGGATGCGATGCGGAAAAAATGCCCTCATCTTTTTGAAGGTACGTGTAGTTAAGTTTTAAATTCGGGGACCGAATTTTCTTAAAAGGGAATATTATAACAATTTGAAATATTTTAGATAATTAATTATTTTATTTATTTAATTAAAAATATTAATTTAAAATTTATTGTAATATAATACTTTTTAATATGTAGTAGGTTAAATTAGTAAAGAAAGTAGTTTGCTTATATAATAATAAGTGTCATGAGGGGTTTTGTGGAAAGTTTAATTATTTGTGGAAATTGGAGTTGTGTAAGGGTTTTTATGTAAAAAGGATTAGATCATGGTTAAGGTTAAATTAAACTCTTAGTATATTATACCCTAGGTTGAATATCATGCTCACGCCTCCTACTTGCATGAATGCACAACACTCCTTCTAAGTGACACCTCCTTCTAACCTTATCACTCCTTTATTATTATCTTCCCTTTTTGTTTCAGTTGAGATATCAAGTTTAGAAACAAAATTACTAAATTAGAAAATAAAGAAAATCCTAGAACACACCAAAGAAAAAGAGAAGAAGAGAAGCTAAGTACCAAGTGATTCCTTATCTCAACACTCAAGTTAGGCTACCATGTTCTTTTGTATCCCCTTGATGAATTAAATCAGTGGATCCTTCAGTTGGTATAATCTCTTATCTCAGATCTTGTTTTAGTTCTGTCTAATATAAAAGTATGATATCGGTAAATATCGTATTTTGTTTGATTATGGCTCTGTTTTGAATCTGCTATAGTATAGGTAATCTTTAAAAAAATCAAACAGTACCTTAATCTTTTAATATGGACCTAGAATACACCCCAGAAGCACGAACCCATTCCTTAATCATTCGACCGGTGACATCTGCCTATTATCTGAGCTCGCCGGTTTTCCTATGGAGTTGGGTGTTGAGTTTTCTAAGGTAGCTTTATGTATATGTGTTAGGGTATCTGGTATTACTAGATTATGTTATATATTCCGTATATAGAATCTGGAAACAAACTCTTATCTAGGAGTTAAAATTCTAAATACGATACGGATATTTCGTGTCATGATTCTGTGTTTTCTGTTATGAACAGCGAAGTGTTAGATCAGATCAGTATAAGTTTTAAATAGTTCACAATATTCATATATGGTATAATTAGTATGTAATTCTTATAGTTTCACATTTTCGCCATATCGAAGTTTAGCCGTTTCTTATACGAAAGTTAATTTCAATGTTAGGTTCGACTACGGGGACTTCGGAGGCCGCAAGAAAGGGAAAGGGATTGATGATATCCGAGTAGATTCGACGTATTCTGGTGAGTAGACTAAACATCTACCGTAGGATTTTGTATGGATGGCGTAATATGCACGTGGATCTTAAGTTTAGTTATAATTGTTCCTTTGTGTATAAAATTTGAATTTAGCAACATCATCGTATGCATTCATATATATATATATATAAATCGTCATTTTTAACAATTGCTAGAACACTGCACAAATTATCGAAGAGTCATGTTGCACGTACACATATCTATATATTACATTACACTTCGTCGATATTGACATGTCACATATACACCGAGTACTTGATATGTCACATATGAATCACTTCATACCGTAAGCATCAGCAATAGTAGTTGTTTTGCATCAATGTTATTATGAACACTTATCATGTTTCACTCTCAAGTATTATTAATTATGGTATAAGATGCATTGGATTATGTGGATTTCTGGTTTTGAGTTTTATGTACTATTAAGTATATTCGGCGGTTCTTCATGTCTATGTGATATGTCCACCATAAGATATTGTTTTTATGATTTGGTTTTATTCCGGACCGAGTGGGGGAGCTATACGGTTGCGGATTTTTACGCTATCCGGACTAAGTGGGGGAGTTATACAGTCGGATTCATGGTGAACCCGGTCGAGACCGAGGGGCAGGATAGCTGCATATGAGGCGGGGAGCCTAGCGAGGATACTCGATACCGGAGATAGTTGTGAAACACGGCGGATATCTAGATGATACCGACCGGTGTTACTGATTGACATGATCGTTCGGGGTACGATACCTTATGAAAACAGAAGATTTGTGTCAATGTTGGGCACAGAAAAATGAATTTTATTTGGAAATAATTGATGAGATTTCAGTTTTAATTTATACATTTAGTAGTACATATTCATGCTTCCACATGTTATCATATATTATACCCATCTTTGTTTCTATTAACTCTAGTTCGTCATACTTACATTATCAGCTGTTAGATGTTAGTTTTATTCACTAAGTTGGCAACTCACCCCAGTTGTGCCTCAGTTTCTTGCAGGAGTCGTGTGGACGCATAACAGCAGTGCGGATCTACTTGTCAGCTTATATCGCTTATTTTGCTAGGTGGGTTACCTACGTAGTAACCTTCTATTTTGGTATATTTATATTGGATCTAGTATTACTCCATCAGACCCTATATATTTGACTTAGAACGATCTATGTTTGTATATGTTGAATTTGACTGAGTGAGATCGTTTAGTTGTGTTGATTTATGCCTTCTTTACTTATGCATGAAATTCTTCGCCTTGATTGTCGTATTATTATTGCGTATTGATTTCCTCCGTTTGGTGTTGTTTTGCTCCCAATTAGGGATGCAACTTATTTAAACACTTTAAAACCGCTTTTATTAATAATTAAAAAGGAGGTGTTGTCGAAATTTTAAAATGTTAAAAATCAGTTGTTTAAATTTCATTTCTTAAAAACCATTCGACATGCTATTACATTCTTCTTACTTAAAATTTGAAATTTTCTTAATTCCGCAAATAGGGTTTTGATCTTCGTTTTCTGGCTTACTCGGATTGTGTCATCATTTTTAGATGTCATGCAATCTAAGTGTCAGTCACGGACCAAAATTGGGTCATTACAGCAGGGGAAAAAATTGGGGAGCATTACCCACGGGGGGGCCGACGGTGCCGGAATTTTGGCCAATCTCGCCGGTCGAGTTGGTGGGGTCGGCGCTGGGATTCTCGCCATCTGTCAGGATCGTTTGGTATACTCTCGAGCACATGTTTGTTTATTCTGCGACTTTTCAGTTTACGTGTAGTGCACGTGAAAACCCTTGGGCTTCTAAAAGATTAAAAGAAATTAAAATAAAAAGATAATGTAGCTGATGGGATTCGATCGCAGGGGCTACGTCACAGCAGTGCAAGGCTTTACTAATAAGCTACAAGTGTTTTCTTGCTGTTCAAAAGCAAATCAAATTTATAACTTGTGCTTAGATTTAGGTACTCCTTTCTGTATTTTAAAAAAAATTCGTACAGAAAGTTAGGGTTGTTATAGTAACCGTTTATGGTTCTGGAATAACTTCCGGTTCTACCATACTCTCACCAATTTCTTTTGCAAGAAATTCATTTTCTAAAAAATTGCCATGCCGAGAACAAAACAACTTTTGATCCCGATAATGGTAAAAAGTTAATCTCTCATCAATACCCGAGATAACTCACAAACTGCCATTACTAAAACGTGCCTTGTATTTATCCAGATTCTAGTTTTAAGTATAAACCGGACTACTCAACATCTTAACAGCTCTAAGATGATAGTCCATTTTATATCACATATGGAATTTGAGGCACTGATTTAGGAGGAACCAGTATCAATCGATATATATCTATTTCTAGTGCATCACTTAATTGAAAAAGTGATTTATTATTACTCATCATATAGCGTACCCATGGATGAGTAATTTGAGAGAGAATCAAATTCTCGATTATATTACTACGGAATACTTAACATAAGTATCCATATCTTTGAACACTTTGAAGAATCTTGATACTTCCAACATTTGGTTCTCTACTTTATTTCTATATATTATGAAATTCTCAAAATCTTTGGACTTTGCATTTTAACAAGAATGCGTGTCTAAAACCAGAGAACTCGTATAAAAACAGAACGAAGTATGAGTACCAATCCCTTATCCGTGCGGACAGCGGACAACATACATCATCATATATAAGCCCTATGAGTTCACCAACTCATACTCTATGTATTGTAATTTAAAAACTGTATTTTGGTTAAGAATGTATATCCAATTGTTCAATGCATCTTATCTAATCATCAAATGTCAAAAATAAATATTCATAACATAATTTTTGAAAATTTATATCCCACTTTATCAAATAAAGAGACGGATATATCAGTTTTAAAAGTTGGTGCATAATAACAGATATTCAAAATCAAAAGTTTATCGAAAGGAAAAACCAGGTGATTTCCCCAATAGCAACAATTGCTCTGATATCCGATATTGAGAATCAAATTATCTTTTCAATAATTTAATTCTTCTTAGCATCTGTAATAACTTACAAATATGGGATGTTAATCTAGTATCTATATACCCAGGAGTCAGAATTAATTGGAAAACAGTTTTTGATTACAATCACATAGAAAATCATGAAATATCAAAATATTTCAAGGGATGGTCAGGTATTCCAGGTAATACCTCTTTCATTGCCCAAGGTCATAACAGTAGTTGCATTTTCTTTTCCGCCCACTTCAACCCCTATTATTCTCTCTTTCTTACCTTGTGTACACCGGATTTATGCTAGTTGATTTTCTTCTTACCCTTCCTTTCAGCTCCAGCATCGGGATTGGAAGAAGACTATCTAACAAGCGTAACTGGTATATTCTTCTTATTTAAGGACCTCTCAAATTTTAGATAAGGTGGAGAGGAGAGAAAAATGAATTGTATCATATACAATTCACTTTCTCTAGAACCAACGACCATTCTTGACTGAAACACTTTCTCCGAGTTCGTATGCAACTATACGAGATGACCTTTCATACAATATGAATCTCTGTATCGGATACAGAGTGTTTTGGAGGAAGCAAAAGGGGAAGTGGGAGGGGTAAGGACATATACAAGTATGCAGTGAAATAGGGCGATCATGACATTCCAAATCCATTGATTGTAAAAATGTTCGGTTAACATGGTTTACAAGTTTTTAGTTTAAGGTCAGTTTTAGGTCGCTGCCAGAGAGAGAGAGAAAAGAAACACTCGTTATGCACTCTATTAAAATTAGATTGGTATATTTATCTAATCATGATGGCTCCGACTGTTCCGTCGAATTCTCCTTCAAACCCTAAATCGGGATCATATCCCGAGAGTAAGTATTACTTACAGTGGGAATCAGAATCCAACATATCATAGCATGGTAACTGTGACGAATGATTAACAAATTACCTTACTCCATAGAAAGTATGCAATCTTATTGCAAGTTTCAACACTAGAACTCCTGATAACGGTTTTTATCCCTAGGATCCTAGGACTTTGAGGAATTGTAACACTCTAGTACTATTATACTATATTAATTTTGGGTATTTCAAATCTTGCGGCAAAATTCTTGACTATTATTGTTTTTGGGTTTTGAATGGTGCAATTAGCAGCTGTGGTTATTATCCGACCCGACCCGTATATTTGAAACCCATCATGATTCAATATTACATCAAATATTTGCTAGTACAAAGGATCCATGCAAATCTAGATTTTATATATATATATATATATATATATATATATATAATATATTTTAGAATCTACATATCTTTTTAAAATACAATATAAAACCAAAGAAAAAAATATATTTTCTTATCTAGCCTTGCATGTCATCACACCCCATATCATGTGGTTGCACCCATATATCATGTTCGTACCCTAATTGTTAAAACAGACTTGTTTTGGAGCGCTACATATATTTACGTAGATCCGTACTTGGGGGTATATATTTTTATTGACAAGATATCGCATTATGATTTAAACTTTTACGTATATTTTCCATATTTAAAAACTAGATTTTTAGAAGGGACACGGGTAATATTCGGAATAATCTGGTATTACCTGTAAAATTCCAATATATATATATATATATATATATATATATATATATATATATATATATATATATATATAACTAAACTAATATAAACTGAAATCTATATTATATATATATATATATTAATTTATATATTAAAATCTTTCTCTCGTTCTCTCCGTCTCTCTCTCGTCTCTCTTTCTCGCTTCTCGCTCTCTTTATAATATATATAATATATAATAAAATTATAATACCCTCTTCTTCCTCATCTGCTCTTCTCCCGATCATCTTTCACCCCTCACGGCCATGACGACCTCGCCGTCGACGACTTCGCCTCGTCGCCGACGACTTCGCCTCATGCCGTCACCTCGTTGCCACCATCTCTTCTCTGTCCCCGCCAACGTAGTAATCCCAACAGCTAGTCTTCTTCTTCTTCTTCTTCTTCTTCTTCTTCTTCTCTTTTCTTGATCCCGGATCATCTCGCCGGAGTTGCGCGCATCGTCGACGATCCAGACGACCCAGTCATCTTCATCGTCTATCCCAGTTACCATGTCACGCAGCTTCTCAGCCAGGTCAAGTCCTGTGTACGCACGTTTTGCATTGTAATGTTATTTCGACGTCGGACGTGACATTCGTATCTCGACGTGAGATCCGATCAGGCAAGTCAATATTCTATAATACTATATCAATATTTATTTAATAAATGATATTGCATATGTTTTACTATTCAGCAGAAATTACCGATTTACAGTTTTATAGTATCCGTCTGTATCCGTACTGATAATAGTTTATCTAGTTGCATGTTGGAACGTCACAACATTATCATACTACTTTATTAGTTCAATATGTTATCTAGATTGCATCATACATGGTAATAGATGTGTAATGGCTATTACAAATAGATATATATACATCGTGGCATTAATAGTGTTTCGATATTGAGTACAGTTTTACATTGGTATCTATTTTGGTTAATATACAGTACATGACATGTTCACGACATACTACCAGACTTGTTACTTGGATCTTATTACTAATGCCGACAATCCTGACCTTTTGTCCTGATGGACGTGACTTGTTGTTTATATAGACAAAACCTGTACCTGCTTAATTCTATGTTCGCATTAGATTCATATCATAAATATCTGACTTGAACACAAAACCTTAGAGGTAAGGGGAAATCAATAATAAGACCTGACTTGTAACTCAACAATTCTTATACTGAACAGTCTTTACGGGCTCGGCCGGCCCCAGAATGATACTGCTGACATCATTCATCTGTATATATTACCTGTTTACTTCTTAGCGGCACATCTTGAATTCAGCCCGAGAATCTTGACCGTGGTCCCGGGCACGCACGGTATACTATTAAGTTATATCGACGATTCTATTAAATTGGTTTCAAAGACTTGTAGAATAGATAATCTAGAGGCACAGATTTTAGTATACACATCACATACATGTATCTCACTGTTTTATACCCGTGTTATTTATTTATATTCATGTTTAATCATAGCATCATATCCTGGTTATCACTATTATTTTGATATTATGGTGCACTGACGTCTGGGTTTTGCAGGGCCCGATTCTTCTACCTTTATCATCGACAGATCAGGAGTACTTTAGCAATCAAGCCGAGCAATGAAGAGGTAGCCATTTAGTTTATAGACTCTTAGTTTAGTTATTTCAGCTGTTTTATTTCTTTCGATATGAGCCCATATTGGGACGTTGTCACGCCCCACTTCCCGGTGTACGGCGAAGGGGACGCGATGAGGCCGCTACGTATTTACTCAGAAATAAACAAGCTAAGCGTATCTAAGCAATATAAAAGTAAATGTACATAAGAGACATGATGTAAATAAACAACAACTTTATTTATTAATATTCTTTTTACAATACATCTGAAAGTAAATACAAGGAATGGAAAGCAATGCCTAAACAGTGGTATAACAGAAATGGAAGTACTGAAATGAAATGTACAAGTAACTAGAGCTCCGGATCGAAAGCTAGTTGGTCCAAATCCTCGCTGGTGGGCTCGATCTCCAGTGAGTCCGAAACACCTGACGATATTCCAAAGAAGAAGAAAGAGAATGTCGTCAGCGAACAAATCGCTCGGTAGGTCCCAAAAGTAAGTAGAGACAGAATAGACAGAAAGAGAATGTAACTTTTAAAGTTTATTATATTATTATAATGTTGTATTTAATGTTAACGCAGTTATTTGTAGCTTGGTACAGAAGAGCCCAGTGTATATGAGAGGAGTCTCACTTACCCCGGAGACTAAGGTATCAGGAGTACAAGGAACCGTTCAGTCACGGTACAGCGGCAATTGAATTCAGGTTAGGTGTATTATGGTTGCAGTCTCGTGCCACTTCTAACACCTTCCGTACCAATCCACCCCTTATAAAACCCCGCGATGTCTTGATTGTATTGATGTACTATTTGAATTGTATATTGTGTATAGATGGATGACTTGCTGAAATCATGATATCAGTAATGGAACGGATATAATGGATGATCATGTAGATGGAATATATCCATGGTTCGGTTCTGTCAATATAGATTGAACAGATTGAATATATGGATTCATATTGAATGGTAGTTTTGTAATTTCATACTTGAATCATATTCAAGTCAGATTGATTATATTGAGACTCGGTCTGGGTCAGACAATTTGAAAAGAAATTGAATCATGAATTATGTTTTGGTGCTATCGGTAACTGCTGCACATGGACGGTAGGATTTGTCTTTTTCAAAGAGAATTACCGTGTTGATAACACCGTTTGTTAAGTTTTCTACCTTAAATAGGCAAGCACCCATATCTCCGGCTCCCTGAGGCTCAAGAGACTGGTCCTGCTTAAACCTATGTTTACTAGGGTCCTTATTGGAATTTAGTATAACTTGAGGGGGGTTTATGAAAAAATAATTTTGTGTAGTTTTCAAAATACACCTCAAGTATTTTATTATCGTCTTTAGAGTTTTCATTGATGTATATTTTATTAATGTGACATTTTTAGTGAAATAAAGCTAATTTCATAATATATGGTATTTATTTGTAATATTGGAATTGTATGGTATTTTCTTGTAAATGAGATGTTTTTCTTGAATTTTGAAAATGTAGAATATTATAAATATTAAAAATAGATATTTTGGTATTAATTACATATATATTTATTTATTAAAAATATAAGTTTTATTTATAATAGAAATCACACTTTCTAAAGAAAATTATATTTTTAAATCTTCCGAGATCGTATGCTCCTTGCGGAGGTCTGCATCTCACTCTACTAAGTCTGAGGATGTGCGATAATCTGCACCGTCTCGAACGGGTTCCCGAAATGGGTTGTAGAGGCGCAATTGCAAAGATTTTTTAAAATACATATCTTGTAGAAAAAGGTTTTTATAAATCGGAGGTAGTTATGTGTAAAATTGTATTTTCCCCAAATCTATGTTCCCCAATTCCATTGTGCTATATGAGATATGTGTGTTGTGAGGAGGTAGGTCATTACCTCATGAGTTTTCTAAAGTAATACGGTTTAAAAAGTTCAAGTGTGTCGAAATGAAACATGAATGTATTTTAATGTAAAAATGGAATAAAACTTCCTACGGTTATTATTTTGATGTCAAACTTGTTCTATTACCTTTGTTAATATTTAATGGTCATGGCATAAGAGTTTGGGATTATTGTGTTTAAGAAAAATAGAACTTTTAAAGGAAAACCGAATCGAAAGTCGGATTAACTTCGCTTCCGTCGGGTTTTAGTTTTGAATGCTTTTAGAATAGAGAAAAGAGGAAGAAATAGGGACTTACAGGTTATTAGACTAGAAGAGAGAAGGAGGAAGAGGTGGGAGGTGCCGGTGCGTCATTTTGTCGTCGGAATCTCCTTGGATCGTCGTCGGAAGTTCGTCGGAGCTTCGCCCTTTGCTAACTCCACTTGCACACAAAAAGTCTTGGGAATTTTCTTAAGAGTTTGGGCAGGGATTTAGGAGTGAGGAGGGGTGAGTTTAGGTGTGGTATATATAGGAAAAATTAGGCTTTAAGGTGGTGAAAGGGTGTGATAAAAATTGTATTTAATTTTGCATTAAAAAATTAAAAAGGGGGTATTTTAATTCTCTGTTTAATTGCAGAGAATTTAAATAGTGCAGGGGGAGTGGGGTAGTCCAAAGGTTGCAACGGATTCAAGAAAAATCAGGTTTTGACTCACTGGAACTGGCGGCGCCGGGCCGATTCAACCGTTCCGCCGGCCCGAGCCGGCCGAGTCGGGGTCCATCTTCTTGCCACGTGTCCCCGACACTTTGTATTGACTCGTGGACCCGTTTGTTTATTCTGTAACTTACCCTATTACGTGTAGTGTATGTGTAGACTCTTTGGCTTCTAAAAAATTAAAAGAATTTAAAATAAAAATAATGTGTGGCTGATGGGATTTGAACTCTGGTGCTTTGGTTTAGCAGTGCAAGGTCTTACCAATGAGCTACAAGCTCCTTCTTACTGTTCAAAAGCAAATCAAACTTATAACTTGTGCTAAGGCTCAAGTACCCCTTTCTGTATTTTTGAAAAAAATTGTACAGAAAGTTTAGGGTTGTTACAT
Organism: Agapanthus africanus; assembly: GCA_030015575.1. Taxonomy (NCBI): domain Eukaryota; kingdom Viridiplantae; phylum Streptophyta; class Magnoliopsida; order Asparagales; family Amaryllidaceae; genus Agapanthus; species Agapanthus africanus. The sequence continues at coordinate 791,914,606 of JASDDO010000022.1, read as the reverse complement.
TATACCCTCCTTAAAAAATTTCGTTCTCGAAATTTGTAAAAGGAAGGTGTAACAGATTCAAGAAAAGTTTTGATTATAGAATTATGGGTAGTGTATGAAAAATGTGAAAGGTTTGAAAAGAGTTGAGGAATTTACCAGGGTTACCTTGGTCTACGGCCTATGTTTCTTCAGCCGCTAAAAGGAAAGCCTGACGCCGTGGTACATTCCTCCTAACCGGAGGCACATTCCTCTGTCCTTGGGGCATGTTCCTCAGTGCTTATTGGAATTGGCGAGTAGGCTATGCAGGTGGTGGAGCTGTGAGTGCAAGATGAGGTGCAGAAGCCTGGATAGCTGGCCGCTGCGGATAGTTGGTGGGTGTGTGAGCTGTGTTGCGTCTGTAAGGACAGTTTCCAATTCTGTGATTGGACGCGCCACAAACTAAACACAGGCCTTTTGCACGCCTATAGTTCTTCACCAAATGTCCATCTCTCTTGCAATGGAAGCAGAAATCCAGACTTGGCTGGTTATTAATTTCTTCCGATCTCCTGGGTTTAACAGTTGGCCTAGAAGAGGCTCCTCCTACCATCTAAGTGGCAGGACGCTTCACTCCGGCAGATTGAGGTCTGCCCTTCCTCTTTACTACTGCCTCATATCGTGGGGCAGCCTTTATAGCCAAATCATGGGTTAGGAAATCCCCTGTAGCTAATGCTTCTTGGATTTCCGGGTCCAACCCTTACTGGAATCTTCTAATTCTGATCTCAGCAGTCGGTATGAGATGGCCGCAAACCTACTGAGCATGGTAAACTCAGTATCATACTCATCTACAGATTTGGTCCACATTGAACCTTATTGCAGATGGATGAACTGCTGTTCCATATCAAAGCGAGCAGTCTCAGGGAAGTACTATGCATCGAACATGTCACGGAAAGTCCTCCATTCGATAAGTTGATCAAGACGGTTTTCTTCCGCCTTCCACCAAACTTGTGCATTGTCCTTGAGCTGCAACTACGCAACACGAACCTAAGCTATCTCTGGCACTTGTGCCGCTGCCAGATCATCTTCAATGCTCTGAGCCCATTTCTCAGCTTCTAGAGGGCTCTCCTTTCCTGAGAATTGTTTGGGATGCAAAGCCCTGAATTACTTCACCCCAGGTGCTTCTGCCTCTGGTCGGTTCATCAAGATAGCAGTCTGTTGCTGCTGTCCTTCCAGGAGGTTGCGGATTGCCTCAAGCAGAACCGTCTGCTCGTTGATCAGAGCAGCGACGGCAGGTGTGAGTGGTAGTAGTGGGGGAGTGTTGTTGACATTCGTGCTGGTGTTGTTTGGGGAATCCATAATCTTGAATAAAAAAAATAGGGTCAGGATAGATTCAAAGTATATGAAATGATGATAAAGTATGAATTGTAAAGAATATTTTCAGTTGTTGGTTCTTTTGTTATATTGTTTAGGTTGTCCACGCAGAACTGAACTGTATGGTAGGGTTCCATACAGCTCTGACCTCTGCATGGGCCACCAACAAAACCTGTCACGTCCCGCTTCCCGGTGTACGGCGAAGGGGACACGACGAGACCGCTACGTATTTACTTAGAAGTAAATACGCTAAGCGTATCTAAGCAATATAAAAGTAAATGTACACAAGAGACATGATGTAAATAAACAACAACTTTATTTATTAACATTCTTTTTACAATACATTTGAAAGTAAATACATGGAATAGAAAGCAATGCTTAAACAGTGGTATAACAGAAATGGAAGTACTGAAATGAAATGTACAAGTAACTAGAGCTCCGGGTCAAAAGCTAGCTGGTCCAAATCCTCGCTGGTGGGCTCGATCTCCAGTGAGTCCGAAACACCTGACGACATTCCATAGAAGAAGAAAAAGAATATTGTCAGCAAACAAATCGCTCGGTAGGTCCCAAAAGTAAGTAGAGACAGAATAGACAGAAAGAGAATGTAACTTTTAAAGTTGTATTTTATTGTTATAATGTTGTATTTAATATTAACGCTGTTGTTTGTAACTTGGTACAGAAGAGGCCAGTGTATACGAGAAGAATCTCACTTACCCCGGAGACTAAGGTATCAGGAGTACAAGGAACCGTTCAGCCACGGTACAACGGCAATTGAATTCAGGTTAGGTATATTATGGTTGCAGTCTCATGCCACTTCTAACACCTTCCGTACCAATCTACCCCTTATAAAAACCCGCGATGACTTGATTGTATTGATATATTGTTTGAATTGTATATTGTATATAGATGGATGACTTGCCGAAACCATGATATCAGTAATGAAACGGATATAATGGATGATCATATAGATGGAATATATCCATGGTTCGGTTCGGTCAATATAGATTGAATATATGGATTCATATTGAATGGTAGTTTTGTAATTTCATAATTGAATCATATTCAAGTCAGATTGATTATATTAAGACTCGGTCTGAGTCAGACAATTTGAAAAGAAATTGAATCCTGAATTATGTTTTGATACTATCGGTAACTGCTGCACATGAACGGCAGGATTTGTGTCTTTTTCAAAGACGATTACCGTGTTGATAACACCGTTTGTTAAGTTGTCTACCTTAAATAGGAAAGCACCCATATCTCCGGCTTGCTGAGGCTCAAGAAACTGGTCCCGCTTAAACCTATGTTTACTAGGCTCCTTATTGTAATTTAGTATAACTTGAGGGTGCTTATGAAAAAATAATTTTGTATTTTTTTCAAAATACACCTCAAGTATTTTATTATCGTCTTTAGAGTTTTAATTGATGTATATTTTATCAATGTGACATTTCTAATGAAATAAACCTAATTTCATAATATACGGTATTTATTTGTAATATTGGAATTGTATGGTATTTTCTTATAAATGAGATGTTTTTCTTGAATTTTGAAAATGTGGAATATTATAAATATTAAAAATAGATATTTTGATATTAATTACATATATATTTATTTATTAAAAATATAAGTTTTATTTATAATAGAAATCACATTTTCTAAAGAAAATTGTATTTTTAAATTTTTGAAGATCGTATGTTCCTTGCGGAGGTCTGCATCTCACTCTACTAAGCCCGAAGATGTGCGATAATCCGCACCGTCCTGAACGGGTTTCCCAAAATGGTTTTAGAGGCGCAATTGCAAAGATTTGTTAAAATACACATCTTGTAGAAATTTTTTTGTTATAAATCGGAGGTAGTTATGTGTAAAATCGTATTTTTCCCAAATCTATGTTCCCAAATTCCATCGTGCTATGTTAGATATGTGTGTTGTGAGGAGGTAGGTCATTATCTCGTGAGTTTTCTAAGATAATACGGTTTAAAAAGTTCAAGTATGTCGAGATGAAACATGAAGATATTTTAATGTAAAAATGGAATAAAACTTGCTACGGTTATTATTTAGATATCAAACTTGTTCTATTGCCTTTGTTAATGTTTAATGGTCATGACATAAGAGTTTGGGATTATTGTGTTTAAGAAAAATAGAACTTTTTAAGGAAAGCCGAATCGGAAGTCGGATTAACTCCGCTTCTGTCGGGTTTTAGATTTGAATGCTTTTAGAATAGATAAAAGCGGAAGAAGTAGGGACTTACAGGTTATTAGACTAGAAGCGAGAAGGAGGAAGAGGTAGGAGGTGCCGGTGCATTGTTTCGTCGTTGGAATCTTCTCGGATCGTCGTCGGAAGTTTATCGGAGCTTCTCCCTTTGCTAACTCCACTTGCACACAAAAATTCTTGGGAATTTTCTTGAGAATTTGGGCAGGGATTTGGGAGTGACGTCGGGTGAGTTTAGGTGTGGTATTTATAAGAAAAATTAGGGCTTAGGGTAGTGAAACGGTGTGATAAAAATTATATTTAATTTTACATTAAAAAATTAAAAAGGGGGTATTTTAATTCTTTGTTTAATTGCAGAGAAGTTAAATAGTGCAGGAGAAGTGGTGTAGTCCAAAGGTTGCAAAGGATTCAAGAAAATCGGGTTTTGACTCACTGGAACCGGCGGTGCTGGGCCGATTCAACCGTTCCGCCGGCCCGAATCGGATGAGTCGGGGTCCATCTTCTTGCTACGTGTCCCCAACGCTTCGTGGACCCGTTTGTTTATTCTGTAACTTACCCTATTATGTGTAGTGCATGTGTAGACTCTTGGGCTTATAAAAGATTAAAAGAATTTAAAATAAAAATAATGTATAGCTGATGGGATTTGAACTCTGGTGCTTTGGTTCAGCAGTGTAAGGTCTTACCAATGAGCTACAAGCTCCTTCTTACTGTTCAAAAGCAAATCAAACTTATAACTTGTACTCAGGCTCAAGTACCCCTTTCTATATTTTTAAAAAAAAATTGTACAAAAAGTTTAGGCTTGTTACAAACATGATTCAGATACTATTGTTTATTAGATCTTGATTCATTTCCGCTTTATACATTTTCTTGATTTTATTTATTATGGAAGATGGACATGTGTTAGCTAGATTATATATTTGGCTATTCTTGATATCGATTGTCAGCCGTAATGTGATTGTGGAGGGATGATTCCTAACCACATGTAGTATGGTTGGCTCTGTCACATACCATGTATTATGTCACTTTCTTTGACGATTTCTCACTGAAGGAATGGGTCTACTTCCTCAAACATAAATCGGATGTGTTTGCCGGATTTAAGAAATGGAAAGCAGCCATGGAGAAGCAAAATGGGCGACCGGTGAAGTATTTGCAAACAGATAATGGAGGTGAATACACCTCGAAGGAGTTTACAGACTTTTGTAAAGAACAGGGCATACAGCAGCAATGGACTGTTCCAGGACATCCAGAGCAGAATGGGATAGCAGAGCGCATGGATATGACACTACCAAAGATGTCATGCCCTACTTCCCAGTATGCGGAAACAGTGACGTGGCAAGCTCGCAACGTATTTACTATGAAAATTCGTTAAACATAATTAAGCAATATAACAATAAGCAAGAATGACAAGAGTAATAAAATAAAACAACAACTTTATTTACATTCAACTTTATATACAACTGTTTGGAAATAAAAGATACAATAATAATACAAATGCCTAAACAATGGCATACTGTAAGTAAGTGCAGGAAAGAAGAAGCTAGTAGTCTGGCTTAGTATCAAACTGGTCCAAGTCTTCCTGGCTTGGCTCTACGTCCTCAGAGTCCGGTCTTCCTGACGAACATTCTAAAAAAAGAAAATATAGAGGAATGTCATCAGCGAAATAGCGCACGATAAGTCCCCAAAATAAATAAGTAATGATGAATGAAAGTGAATAGAAATCAAGTGATTATGAACAGGCAAGGTTATATATAAGAGGGTATCTAAGTATGTTTATTTACCGGTATAAGATAGATATTCTAACGTGGTTATTTGTAGTTTGATAAAGAAGATATTCATGTATATGAGAGGAGTCTATCTTATCCCATGGACTATGGTATCATGTAGTACAAGGCTCCGTCATAACACACGGGACAACGGCACGTGAATTCATATAGGTGTTTTTTAAAATGACCTTTCATGCCACGATATACGTTCCGTACCAATCTATCCCTTTATCCCCACGTATTGTATTATATAGATTAAGGTTACAGATCTTGGCCGAATCCATGGATATAAAATGTACAGGTTCATATTCAAGATGTAATCATGTGTTCAGGTATTCATGTCAAGTTCATATCAAGTTATAACCATGGTTCAGTCAAGTCGGGTCGAGTATACAAGTTTGAATTTGATATTTGAATTTGATATTTGAATTCGAGTGTTCAAGTTTATGATCAAATATTCAAGTTCGTGTTTGATTTTGGATTCTGGTTTGAGTTTGGATTCAGATTGAAGTCAGAATCTAATGAAAGGATTTAATTCTTGAAATTCTTAGGCTCGGGAGTAATTGGCAACTACTGCACATGGATGGCAGGATTTGTATCTTTTTCCAAGACAATTACCATTAAAAACTCTGTTAAGTTGTCTAACCTGAATAAGCAAGCACTCACTTTCTCCGGCTCTCCGAGCCTCAAGAGAAATGATACCGCTTAAATCTATATTAATTCTATAATCCTTAAAATATTATTTTGCATATCTCGAGGGGTTTTTATGAAAAATACTTTAATATAGTTTAAAAATAAAGCTTGAGAGTGGTTTATAATATTTAGGGTTTTCATGAACATGTATTTTAATTGTTGGGATGTTTTAGTGATAAAAACCTAACTTTTAAAAGTTTATGATATTTTTATGAAAACTAGCTCTTTTGAAAGCTTGATGGTATTTTATTAAAATTCTACCCTTTTATTTTAAAATATAGTTTCATAATATTCTTTTATTGAAAATACAAATTTATAGTTTTATATAATTTTCCAAAATTTAGTTTTGTTTAGAAAAATCGTATTTCTTAAAAACCTTATTTTTATTTCCTTTACTCCGTGAGGAGTTTTGCATTTCGCTCTATTATCCCAAAGATGTGCGATAATCTATACCATCCATTAGCGGGTCCCCTAACGAGGGTTGCAGAGGCGTAATTGCCAAGAATTCCAAAAAAATACCGATTAAAAGAAACCAGTTTTGAAAAAATATGGTATTTTAATTTAAAACTTATTCTTTAAATTAGCCATATGTTTAGAATATTGTGCTATGCAACCATAGTGTGAGTGTGGGGCAGCTCGTTACCCCATGAAGTTTCCCTAAAGATAGATAAACTAGTTATCGAGAAAGGTTATACTAAAGTTCACGGTATTTTAATGAAAATGTTCATTATTTGATTATTTCTCATGAAAACTTTATTAAACCAAAATCTAAATGATTACAAATAAGGTTGTGAGTGGTGTGAGAAAGTTAGTTTGACCTGTTTTGCTTAATGAGGGGAGTACAAGAGATTAAAATTACACATATCGGAGTTAACTCCACTTTACCGATATAGTTTTAGAAGATTATTTGAGATAAAAGAAAAAAAGAGAATGGAGACTTATGGTTTTATAATTTTGAGAAAGGAGTAAGGAAAAGAGAGGGGACTCCGTGGCGTCGCGGTAGCTCCGAAAACGACTCTGATCTTCAACAAAGAGAGCTTGGTAGCTAACTCCACTTGACTCCATTTGCACTTAGAAACTTTTGGAAGAATTTTGATAGAAATTTTCAGAATAGAGGGGAGTTAAGGCATGGGGGGGAATTTATAGTGAAGAATTTGCGGTTTGGGAATAAAAATTTGGATTAAAAAATTAAAATGGTGTTAAATGATGAATTGAAGGGTCACTGTTTAATTACAGGGAAATTGCAATGAAAGGGTGTGTGTGTAAAGCACAGAGGCGATTGGGGCCATCTCAACCGTCGGTGTCGGCCAAGTCTCGAAAATGGACGGTCGGATCTTGAGCAATCGTTTCGAGATTCGTGCCACTTGCTTTAGTCAGTGTTTACTTCTTTTTGCGCATATTTGATTTTTCTAAAACTTTTCGTTTCTCTATGAATTGCACGTGCAACTTTTGGGCTTCCGAAAAATTGAAAAGAAAAATCTAAAAAACAATTGGGTCTGATGGGATTCAAACACACAAGCTATGTCGCAGTAGTGTGGAGGTTTTACCAGTGATCTACGAATTGTGTCTTTCTTGTATTGAACAAAAATAACTTATAACTCCTATACAGGCTGAAATACCTATTTCTATACATTTAAACAAATCATTCTGTACAGGGGTTTCAAAGTCGTTACTGTAGGGTTTTTTTGTCACCCCATTGAGATGGGAATACGCACGCGCTTGTCAGGCGCATTACAGATTCCCCCTGCCTAGGGTAGGCTGGAGTTTATTGATTGTGGAGATCCGAATCTCCGGCAGCCGTGAACTAAGCTGTCGTTAATTACCTCTCGCCTTTGGAGCGAGAGAACCTCCGATTGACGGGTCAAACAGGTCATGCGAACTCAATGTGCAGTGTGCGTGTGTTGTGTTTTGGAAGGGGTTTTGGATATATCGGGGGCCCCGCAGGGTTTTACGGGGGTCTCGCTGTTAGTGTATATGCCCTAGAGGCCATTACTGTATCATACTAGTATGTATATTACTTGATGGAAGCTGTGGATATTCACAGTTGTATAGACAATCTTGCTCAATATAGTAGTATGCTACTTGGTTTGTCTCTGCTTTAATGTGTACATGTGTGTTTCTTTATTATATCACCTATACGCATTAGTAGAGCCCTTAGGATCTTTGCTTGATTACCGGCGTTGTGATGGCGATCACACTCGTGGGGGCTGGGTAATCCACAAGCACATCCTTATACACGTCCCTAGTCGTTGGATTATCGAGACATGGCATCGATACTCCGGAGTAGACTATCGTATGCGCTTCTCATCCCAGCACGGGAGACGGTCTATCCCACAGCCGTCAATACGTCGTACTTGAGATAGTATGCGGGTGCTCGTTAGGTTACGAGTACACTGGACAGGACTCGTCGGGAACTGATGGTTGGTATTATACCTATCATCAGTTATCAGTTCCTAGGTGACATGAGTACAGCTTAGTCCGCTGACTTGACACTGTCACTTCGCCTCGAGTGTGTTCCCACTGTTCTTTGATTACTACCCTACCACGGCTCTACTGAGTCGTGCAAACGGGTAGTAGTTGGGTGCAGTCCCGAAGCACTTGGAGGCAGTGACAGTTAGACAGGATTCGTCTCTCCCGGTATTGGGGGTTGATATCGCGCTGTGTCTAGGAGAGCCATTACACGAGTAGTCCCTGGCCAGGGCAAGCGAGATATATTGGTAGGTTTCCAGTGTTATCTCAGGGTGTAATGGGCTTCACTCTGACACGACTTGTACCGCTATTAGGGGACTGACGTTTACCGCCCCCTAGGCCCACCATGCGATGTATCAGACGAACAGACCGGACTGTACGGAGATTGTCACATACAGGCTCAGTAGGAGTTCGGATAGGTTCACCTCATCGGCCTTCTTATCGACATCTACCTGGGGACCGTTACGTACAGCTAGTGCCGCTTGCGGTCTGTGGTTAAACCCACTGCCAGCGTAGTCTCGAGTCTTTAGAGTCCCACACAGAGAGTTTCCCTGCACTGAGCGAAACGTGTAGAGGCCGTATGGTTTTACGGCAGGGCTGCGATCACTTACGTACACTTGTGTGCGTGTGGTGTTCGGGCAGGCAATACTAGTGGGCTTTGGTTTAAGCCGGATCCTAGTATTGCACGGATGGATTTGTTTTGTCTTCTGTGCATCCGCATTCTACGGAATGCGGATGCAGGTGTGTATGCACAGTTTTCTGGAGCGATGAAGGAGGAGGTGCCTCATTAGGGTTTTGACAGTTGGTTCGGCCAAAACCGTTATGTGGCAGGCTCATTAGGGTTTTGACAGTTGATTCAGACTCATCAGGGTTTTTGCAGTTCGTTTGGTCAAAACCATTATGAGCCGCGGACATCATTTACTAATCCTTTTAGTGATAATTTTATGATGGCTAATTGCATTGACCATTTGACCCCATTTGACCTCTCTTGGCTTTGTTGACCGGTTGACCGTGTTGACCATTGACTTTCAAGAGAGATCTACACTCTTCTTTTCTTTTTCTCTTTCTATTTTGATTATGATAATGGTCATTTCAATATAGCCATCAAACTTTATCTTGATGGGATTAGTAATGATAATGTTTTTGAATTATTGAACCATGGTTCATTTTCTTATGCTCATAATTCTTTTCTCATTTTCTCTCTTGCTCTTTCTCATGAGAAGAAAAGAAATGGACCATGGTTGCTACCTCCTCCTTCTTCCTCCTCTTGATTCATCTTTTGATCTCATGTGTTGAGAGATAAAGATCCCACAAAGACAAAACCATTCCTCTACCACTTCTACACCACCTAGGGCTTCTAGACTAGCAATCTCTTTGCCCTAGTTACCTCGGCTCGAGGTGGAGCTCGGTGTACATCTCTCGGGTGGATCGTCTTCGACTCAAGGAGGCCGCGGAGGTGACCAAAGTCCGGATCAACCCTCGGAGCAAGCAAGGAGAAGAACAACAAGAAGAGAAGGAGTTCAAGTTGAGGTATAACCCCTAACCGAGTAGATAAATCTCTAATTAGGATTCTAGTATGTTGTTTAGCAAAGATCCGGCTTTTACGGTCCATGTTACCAAGTCTAGAAAATTTTTTGTTTTACCATTTCCGCAACCCCGAAAGTACCAGGAGAAGTAACGTGGACCTAACAGTGGTATCAGAGCCTAACTAAACACACCCTAGCATGTTAGCAAAGTATTTAGAATTTCGACCGGACGAAAAACCACAAAACATCCCGGAAATTTCAAGTTTCTGCCGATTTTCAGATCTGTTCCAAAATTAATAAATCATACACTAAAAATCGGCTCAGGCTTTTTATAGAATACTGAAGAAAATTGATCACCCAACTCGTTTAAAGCGCCGCGGTTCCGCGGCATAAGCTTGCTTATGCCGCAGAACCGCGGCCGAGTTAACTCGGTTGGGGATCCTGTTTGCTGCAGTATTCTTATATGGGTATTTTGGGATTTTTGAAATATGATTTTTCTGCCCAGATTTTCCAGAAAGAAAAATTTGTATTGGGGGCTTAAAAATCCGTATTTTTTGGTCGATGTTCTGTAGACTTTGGCTAATGGTTATATCTGTAATGTTATATGTGTATTGAACGTCTACTAATCGCTATATGTCGATTAGTGGGGGTTATACATATCTGTGATCTGTGTTGATTGATGGTTTGTGTATATGAACTCGTTGGATTGTCGCGGATGAATAGCCGGGGTAGATGTGAGATGAGAGTTTCTTTTTCTTTCATTCATGTAATAAATTTGTAAATTGTTGTAATATTATTTGTATGGCCGCACAACCGGGTCGGGGTTGTAGCCGTCATTGTATAATTCTTTTTACTGTTTTTGCTCCTAGGATAGACCCATGGAGGGGGTGCACAAACTCCCGGGTATCTCAAAATGCCGAGTGGCCTACTCACTGCGTTGAGGGAGGTTGCTTCGCTTCGGGTACTTGGCGGGTAGTTTGCCGCACCCGTAGGGGTCTTGGATGGGGTATTGGCTATTCATCGCGACCGTGTAATCCGCTTTTCGTTGCAGGCTCGAACGAATCGCGGGTTCCTAGTATATCCAAAGTGTTCATCTGTGATATGGATTGGCTATCATTGCTATATATCTATATATAATAACTATTTAGGCATTGCTTATGTTTTTCAGCCGCGCTAGCCCAGCCCCCGCTCTGTCGTTAGTTAAGCAACCTAACGGGTAATGACGGGGCCCCGTGGCGAATGCGAATGGCATAAGCGTACGTCATATTTTGGTTGTTTTCTGCAATGGTAGGTTTTAAATGATGGGACGCATTAAAAGAACTAATGCAAGAAAATAAACCTAAAAGACGTTGTTAGAACAATTTTTTCAAAAAGCTGTTATTGCAAGGACGTTCATTTTTGTTTTGCATCGAGGTATTCGGTTATGAATGCCCAGCACCTCAGTCGACGAGGCAAGGGCCGAGATCCCTTCATCGGGAGTGACTTCTTGGACAAAAGTTTGCGTCAGGGTAATAATTTCACTATAGTCGATTATTCCTGCTTTGCATCGAGGTATTCAGTTTGGAATATCCTGCACCTCATTCGACGAGGAAAGAGCCGAGATCCCTTCACGGGGAGTAACCTCTTTAGCAAGAGCTTTTCGCCACTATATTTTCAAAAAAAGGGCTATCATGTTCCTTCAACTATATCAAGTTCATTACGTTAACGGGTTTTTCGCCAAAAACCCAGCCGTAGCCCTCCGTCATTTCCTACAAGTACTACTTAGTATTCGAGCTACGTATTTTGGCATTGTCAAGGCGTAGTGATCGGTAGCTAAGTATTGCTTGTTTGCAGCCTTATTTTTCGGATTATTTAGGACAGTCGCATACCTATGTTGGCATTGTCAAGAGATATGCGGGTGGGTCTAAGTTAATCGAGATAATGACGGGCCGAACTTGACTAGCGGTTTATGATATGTTGGCATTGTCAAGGTCATGAACCGTTAGGGGCAAAAACCACATCGGGAGTTTCGAAAGTACTGAAACTTGCTAGAGTTGCATACCATTTGGAGTGTGATGATCCTGGTAGGATTCCTTCAGTTTTGTCACGCGATGATATTTGGATCCCGATCCTACTGTGAGTATATGCTACTCCTCGGGAACTTTCTCGCTTAACGATCAATGCTATAAACCAAATAGGTGTCTAGAAAGGTGTTAGCGGGGCTACGCCCACAGGGAAAAGAGGTTACTTAATTAAGGAACTTCGCGAAAGCGTTGGAAAACCTCCCTCAAAGTACCGACACTGGCCTGGCTGAACGGTTAAGCAAGTATTGTACTGTGAGATTAATCCCGACTAATTCTTCCTTTATGGTTTGAGGAGGGATTCGAGAGACAGTGCGAGCCATCCTGTTTAGATAAATTAAAAACCAATCTAAACTTGCAAGAGCGCACGCTAAGTGTTTCTTTTCTCTCTCTCCAGGTAGCAACCATTTCACGCCCTAATCAAGATAATAAAATGTATCGCTTGACCGATCCGAATTCTTATTCGGGGCTGGGGAACGTTGGTTCAGCTCTAACTTGTGACAACAGTCATGAATATGAGCAAGGAAAAGGGGATTGTATGGATTCCCAGGATACCCAGTTGAAGAAGAAGCATGGTTTTGCATCTATTTCAGGTGTTCTTGTAATTGAGAACTGTTTTACGGTCAGCCCTACCTCCTGGGTACTTGATACCGGATCAGGATCTCATATCTGTAATTTATTGCAGGGACTGAGAAAAAGTAGGAAAGTTGCACCGGGTGATATGTCGCTCAGAGTAGCGAACGGAGCACAAGTTAATGCGGCAGCCATCGGTGAATATCACCTAATATTGCCAAATGGCAAGACTATGATTTTGAACGATTGCTACTATGTACCCTCCATGGTTTGCAACATCATATCAGTTTCTTTACTCGATAAAGATGGATATAACTTTGTTCTTGATAAGAATATCATGAACATTTACCTTCATAAGGTACTGGTTGCATAGGGTACACTGTATAATGGTATCTACGTTCTAAATCGGAATACAGTTCTCAATATACAAAACACACGCAAGAGGAAGAATTCAGATACGAATGAATCCTACTTGTGGCATTTTAGACTTGGTCATATCGGAGAGAAAAGACTGAGTAAGTTGCATAAAGATGGACTCTTGAATGCGTTCGTGTTTTCATCTTATGAAACTTGTCAGTCTTGTCTCAAAGGGAAGATGACCAAATCTCCGTTCACCGGACATGGAGAAAGAGCAACAGAGCTCTTGGGACTCATACACAGTGATGTATGTGGTCCGATGTCTATACATGCAAGGGTGGGTTCTCGTACTTCATCACATTCACCGACGATCTCTCAAGGTTCGGATATGTGTATCTGATGAAACACAAATCTGAAACTTTTGAGAAATTCAAGGAATTTAGAAACGAAGTAGAGAACTAGACAGGCAAAAGTATCAAGATCCTCCGGTCTGATAGGGGAGGGGAGTACTTAAGCACGGAATTCTGAGATTACTTAAAAGAGAATGGTATTCTCTCTCAGCTTACTCCTCCTTATACACCACAGCACAACGGTGTATCGGAGCGGAGGAATCGTACCCTATTGGATATGGTTCGCTCCATGATGAGTAATGCCAAGTTACCTCTTTCATTCTGGGGACATGCGCTAGATACAGCGGCATACTTACTGAATCAGGTTCCGTCTAAATCCGTGCCTAAGACTCCATATGAAATATGGAGTGGTAAGAAACCATATCTTGAACGAATTAAGATATGGGGTTGTCCGGCCTATGTAAAAGTGCAAAAACCGGACAAGCTTGAGGCACGGTCAGTTTTATGCAAGTTTGTGGGATATCCTAGAAATTCTCTGGGATATCTATTCTACCACACTGAGGAACAGAAGGTGTTCGTTGCTCGTCGCGCCACTTTTTTAGAGTGGCAATTTCTTGCAAAAGAAATAAGTGGGAGCACGGTAGAACTGGATGAAATATCGGATCCACAAGCTCAAACTGAGGATTTAGCGGAACCAGAAAATTCAATAACCCTAAACGAACCTCAGCCACTCCGCAGATCTGGTAGGATTTCTCATCCGCTCGAGAGATACTACGGTTTTCTCATAGACGGGGATCGAGAGGATTGCATCTTGGAAGAAGATGACCCTACCAGTTTCAGGCAGGCCATTATCAGTAGGGACTCTGATAAGTGGCAGGAAGCAATGCAATCCGAAATGGAGTCCATGTACGCCAATAAAGTGTGGACCTTGGATATTGCTCCACCTGGGGTAAAACCCGTTGGATGCAAATGGATCTACAAAAGGAAACTTGGTGTAGATGGGCAGGTGGAAACCTATAAGGCTAGACTCGTTGCAAAAGGTTTTCGTCAAAGACCTGGTTTGGACTATGACGAAACTTTTTCTCCGGTGGCTATGCTCAAATCCATTCGGATCCTACTTGCCATTGCTGCCTTCCATGACTATGAAATCTGGCAGATGGATGTTAAAACGGCTTTCCTAAACGGTTGTTTGGAAGAGTGCGTTTACATGGATCAGCCAGAAGGTTTCATAGACAGTGGGAGCAGAGAGAAGGTGTGCAAGTTGCTTAAATCCATTTATGGATTAAAGAAGGCATCGTGGAGCTGGAACATCTGTTTTAATGAGGCAATCAAGGAATTTGATTTCATCAAGAACGAAGATGAACCTTGTGTCTATAAGAAGATTGCAGGACGAACTGTCGTATTCCTAGTCTTGTACGTGGACGACATTCTTTTGATAGGAAATGAAATTCCTATGCTACAATCGGTCAAGCTATTTTTGTCACAACGGTTCTCCATGAAGGACCTGGGTGATGCCTCGTACATTCTGGGGATCAAGATCTATAGAGATAGATCCAAGAGACTACTGGGACTTTCACAGTCCAGGTATATAGAGACCGTACTAAAGAGATTTAGTATGGAGGATTCCAAGCGCGGTAACATACCCGCATTGCACGGAATTACCCTCTCCAAGAAGATGTCTCCTAAGACTGACGAGGAGAGGGTTCGCATGAGCACTATACCCTACGCTTCGGCGGTAAGATCTATAATGTATGCGATGCTATGTACAAGACCAGATGTAGCTTACGCACTGAGCACGGTAAGCCGGTATCAGTCAGACCCAGGTGAGGACCACTGGACAGCAGTGAAGAACATTCTCAAGTACCTGAGAAGGACTAAGGAGATGTTCCTGGTTTACGGTAATGGAGACCTTAGGGTCGAGTCCTTTACCGATTCAAGCTTCCAGAGTGACAAAGATGACAGCAAGTCTGTCTCGGGTTTTGTGTTTACCCTCAACGGAGGGGCGGTATATTGGAGGAGTTCCAAACAGGATACCGTCGCAGACTCGATGATGGAGGCTGAATACATTGCTGCAAGCGATGCCGCAAAAGAGGCGGTCTGGATGAAGAAGTTCATTAGTGAACTTCAGGTGGTTCCGTCCATTGTTGACCCAATACCTTTGTATTGCGATAACAATGGGGCTATAGCTTTAGCGAAGGAACCAAGGTCCCATCAGAAATCCAGGCACATCTTAAGGCGGTATCACCTGATCAGGGAGATCATTGATCGCCAGGAGATCGAGGTGCGGAGAGTGGACACAAAAGACAACACGGCGGATCCATTCACGAAGGCCTTACCCCAGACTCAGTTCGAGCGGCTGATCGAGATGATAGGTCTTCGATACGCCAGTACATGGCCTTAGTGCAAGTGGGAGATTGTTGGTGTATATGCCCTAGAGGCCATTACTGTATCATACTAGTATGTATATTACTTGATGGAAGCTTGGGATATTCACAGTTGTATAGACAATCTTGCTCAATATAGTAGTATGCTACTTGGTTTGTCTCTGCTTTAATGTGTACATGTGTGTTTCTTTATTATATCACCTATACGCATTAGTAGAGCCCTTAGGATCTTTGCTTGATTACCGGCGGTGTGATGGCGATCACACTCGTGGGGGCTGGGTAATCCACAAGCACATCCTTATACACGTCCCTAGTCATGGGATTATCGAGACAGGGCATCGATACTCCGGAGTAAACTAGCGTATGCGCTTCTCATCCCAGCACGGGAGACGGTCTGTCCCACAGCCGTCAGTACGTCGTACTTGAGATAGTATGCGGATGCTCGTTAGGTTACGAGTACACTGGACAGGACTCGTCGGGAACTGATGGTTGGTATTATACCTATCATCAGTTATCAGTTCCCAGGTGACATGAGTACAGCTTAGTCCGCTGACTTGACACTGTCACTTCGTCTCGAGTGTGTTCCCACTGTTCTTTGATTACTACCCTACCACGGCTCTACTAAGTCGTGTAAACAGGTAGTAGTTGGGTGCAGTCCCGAAGCACTTGGAGGCAGTGACAGTTAGACAGGATTCGTCTCTCCCGGTATTGGGGGTTGACATCGCGCTGTGTCTAGGAGAGCCATTACACGAGTAGTCCCTGGCCAGGGCAAGCGAGATATACTGGTAGGTTTCCAGTGTTATCTCAGGGTGTAATGGGCTTCACTCCGACACGACTTGTACCGCTGTTAGGGGACTGACGTTTACCACCCCCTAGGCCCGCCATGCGATGTATCAGACGAACAGACCGGACTGTACGGAGATTGTCACATACAGGCTCAGTAGGAGTTCGGCTGGGTTCACCTCATCGGCCTTCTTATCGACATCTACCTGGGGACCGTTACGTACAGCTAGTGCCGCTTGCGGTCTGTGGTTAAACCCACTGCCAGCGTAGTGTCAAGTTTTTAGAGTCCCACACAGAGAGTTTCCCTGCACTGAGCGAAACGTGTAGAGGCCGTATGGTTTTACGGCAGGGCTGCGATCACTTATGTACACTTGTGTGCGTGTGGTGTTCGGGCAGGCAATACTAGTGGGCTTTGGTTTAAGCCGGATCCTAGTATTGCACGGATGGATTTGTTTTGTCTTCTGTGCATCCGCATTCTACGGAATGCGAATGCAGGTGTGTATGCACAGTTTTCCGGAGCGATGAAGGAGGAGGTGCCTCATTAGGGTTTTGACAGTTGGTTCGGCCAAAACCGTTATGTGGCAGGCTCATTAGGGTTTTGACAGTTGATTCAGACTCATCAGGGTTTTTGCAGTTCGTTTGGTCAAAACCATTATGAGCCGCGGACATCATTTACTAATCCTTTTAGTGATAATTTTATGATGGCTAATTCCATTGACCATTTGACCCCATTTGATCTCTTTTGACTTTGTTGACCGGTTGACCGTGTTGACCATTGACTTTCAAGAGAGATCTACACTCTTCTTTTCTTTTTCTTTTTCTATTTTGATTATGATAATGGTCATTTCAATGGAGCCATCAAACTTTATCTTGATGGGATTAGTAATGATAATGTTTTTGAATTATTGAACCATGGTTCATTTTCTTATGCTCATAATTCTTTTCTCATTCTCTCTCTTGCTCTTTCTCATGAGAAGAAAAGAAATGGACCATGGTTGCTAGCTCCTCCTTCTTCCTCCTCTTGATTCATCTTTTGATCTCATGTGTTGAGAGATAAAGATCCCACAAAGACAAAACCATTCCTCTACCACTTCTACACCACCTAGGGCTTCTAGACTAGCAATCTCTTTGCCCTAGTTACCTCGGCTCGAGGTGGAGCTCGGTGTACATCTCTCGGGTGGATCGTCTTCGACTCAAGGAGGCCGCGGAGGTGACCAAAGTCCGGATCAACCCTCGGAGCAAGCAAGGAGAAGAACAACAAGAAGAGAAGGAGTTCAAGTTGAGGTATAACCCCTAACCGAGTAGATAAATCTCTAGTTAGGATGCTAGTGTGTTGTTTAGCAAAGATCCGGCTTTTACGGTCCATGTTACCAAGTCTAGAAAATTTTTTGTTTTACCGTTTCCGCAACCCCGAAAGTACCGGGAGAGGTAACGTGGACCTAACACTTGCTACCCGGATAGCGGGCTGGGGGTCAAGAGGGCGAGCAGCCCCCTTACGGGATGCGAGGCAGCGTCCCGTTAGAAATTTTTTCTAACGGGGGATGATGTTTACTGTAGAGTGCATAAAAAATGGTGGGAGGAGCGTCTTAAAGACGTGTGCATGGCACGTGGGCGCATGGTGCCCGGGGTCATGTGCACGCACATGGGCGCTTTAGTGCCCGGGGTCACATAGCGCAAACGTGACCTTTGGGCGCCTTAGCGCCCGGGGTCATGTGGCGCACACGTGACCGATGGGCGCCTTAGCGCCCGGGGTCACGTGGCGCACACGCGACCACGGGAAACACCCGCAGGAAGGGGCCTAGCCCCTAGGTTGAGGAGTTGAACTCCCAAGGGTTTTTTTTAGAGTTGAACTTCTAACAGAAACTAATTTATGGAGTTAAACTCCAACAGATCTAGAAAGGAGTTAAACTCCTAGGAATGTTTGGCTCTTCTTTTGAGCCTTGGATCTGTCCAAAGTTAGATTTTTGGAGATGGGTCTCCTTCTTCCTTCTCTTGATCGGCGGGTCTTGGAGAAAAGGGGATGAGACTTAAAAGTCTCCCCTTTTCGAGATCTGATTGGAGATCCGAGCTCCCCTTCGTGGGTTTTGTGGTGAAAAACTATTTATTTTTTAAAAAGGAAGAGTTAAACACTTGATTTAATTCAAAAAAGAGGAAGAGGGTTTTAGACCCTTGAGAAAGAGGAAGGAGGCACAAACCCTAGTTTTTGGGGAGAATCAATTGTGTGTCTTTTATTCATTATCATGTTGCCTTATATAGCCTTACACATTTACATATAGCCCCATGGGCTTTACAAAATGGCATTTTGCCAATGCCATGCCTCATGTGCTCATTTCTTTTGTACATAAGCCATGGGCTTTAAAAAAATTTGGCTTTATGCCCATTTTGCTTACATTTATGCATAAAAAATTACATCAAAATTATTTATTACATGATTTTTTATTTCGGCATGGGGGCCGGCCGCGGGGCACGACTTGGGCATGCGCCCACTTGCTGGGCTCCCGCTTACTTGGGGTTGATCTTGATTTCGATCCAGTCAACTAGGGTGCAAATTTTGACCCCAACAAAGTGCCCCCATCAATAAATGCACACCGCGCATACGAGTTGTGTGCATGAAATTGATGGATCTTGAAACTGGACTTCGAAGTGGAACATCATTCCGGGGGCGGAGCATCCCTCAGGGAGCATGATTCCCGAGGATCGGAGTATCATTCTGATTTGCGGAGCATAATTCCAGGGTCGGAGTATCATTTCGAAGAGTCAGAGCATAATTCCGAGGATCGGAGCATAATTCTGAAGGGTCGGAGCATAATTCCAAGGATCAGAGCATAATTCCGAAGAGTAGAGGCATGATTCCAGGGATCGGAGCATGATCCCGATAAGCGGAGCATGGTTCCAAAGGGGTCAGAGCATAATTCCAACGAGCGGCAGACATTCTGACCGAACCATAATTTCGATGTAGATGTTGATTCCCAGGTGAAATATAATTCCGATAAGGAAAGCAGATACTCCGAGGTAGCATTCTGAGACGAAGCATGATTTCGACACAGAGCTTGTTAGTCGACTTAATTCCGATGCGGAGCTTGATTCCGATGCGGAGCTTAATTCCGACGGGAAAGTCACTGGTTGATTCCGAGCCGAAGCATAATTCCGACAGGGAAGGCAGATACACCGAGGCAAAGTTTGATGTCGACACGGGGTACACTCTGAAACAAAGCATGATTCCGGTGCAGAGCTTGTTGGTCGACTTGATTTCGAGGCAGAGCTTAATTCCGACGGGGAGGTCGGTGGTTGATTCCGAGCCGAAGCATAATTCCGACATGGAAGGCAGATACTCCGAGGTAAAGCATGATTTCGACACGGGGTGCACATTCTGAGACGAAGCATGATTCCGACGCAGAGCTTGCTGGTTGATTTGATTCCGAGACGAAGCATAATTCCGACGAGGAGGTCGATGGTTGATTCTAAGTCGAAGCATAATTCCGACAGGGAAGGCAGGTACACCGAGGCAAAGCTTGATTTTGACGTGGGGTACACTCTGAGACGAAGCATGATTCCGACGCAGAGCTTGTTGGTCGACTTGATTCCGAGGCGGAGCTTAATTCCGATGAGGAGGTCGCTGGTTGATTTCGATCCGAAGCATAATTCCGACAGGGAAGGCAAGTACACCGAGGCGAAACTTGATTTCGACGCGGCGTACACTCTGAGACGAAGCATGATTCCGACGCAGAGCTTGTTGATCGACTTGATTCCGAGGTGAAGCTTAATTCCGACGAGGAGGTCGCTGGTTGATTCCGAGCCAAAGCATAATTCCGACAGGGAAGGCAGGTACACCGAGGCGAAGCTTGATATCGACGCGGGGTACACTCTGAGACGAAGCATGAATCCGACACAGAGCTTGTTGGTTTAATTTGATTTAGGTTGACATCAGCATCGCTACACTGGAATATGGTACCAGGAGCGAATCATCATTTGCCATGAGTGGATTTAGGGATTTTGGTTTTTGTTTGGCATCTGCATTACTGCACTGGAATAATGCCAGGAGCAACTCATTATCTGCCCCGGTAGGATTTGGGAATTGGCTTTTTAGGCGGCATCTGCATTGCTGCACTGGAATAATGCCAGGAGCAACTCATCATTTGCCCTTGCCTATTGGGAAGCGATGGCTTAGAAGACAGGTTTAGATCCTTATCACCTAAGGCTTTTCAATTTTATGAGTCGTAAGGGTCTCACAAAGTATTTTCTCCCTACGAGTCGTAAAGATCCTGTAGGTGTATTTTCACCTTAGGAGTCGTGAGGATCCCTAAGTGTGTTTTTTCCTTGTAAGGATCCCACGAAGGTGTTTTCTTATGAGTCGTATGGATCTCGCAAGTTTTGTTCTCCTCATGCATCGTGAGGAAATATGAGCGGGTCTTTCCAGATGAAGCATAATTCCAAGGGCAGAGACCGGCCGCTGGACTGGTGATTGCAGTGGGATATAGGTATGATGAGAATTATTTGAGCCTGTGAATTGTATACGGTAGTTAGCTTGGGGACCAACCGTAGGGCTAGGAGGATTTTGGGAAATTGGATTTTGGTTGGCGTCTACATCGCTGTACTGGAATATGGTACCAGGAGCGACTCATCATTCGCCATTGGGACATTCAGGGATTTGAAAATTTGAATTTGGTTGGCGTCTGCATCGCTGCGCTGGAATATGGTACCAGGAGCGACTCATCATTCGCCACTTGGGGATTTGGATTTTGGTCGGCGTCTGCATCGCTGCACTGGAATATGGTACCAGGAATGACTCATCATTCACCGTTAGAGAATTTGGATTTGGTTGGCGTCTGCATCGTTGTACTGGAATATAGTACCAGGAGCGACTCATCATTCGCCGTTGGGAAAACTTGGGATTTGAAATTTTGGTTGGCGTCTGCATCGCTGCACAGGAATATGGTACCAGGAGCGACTCATCATTCGCCCTTTTTTTGTTTTTTTATTTGTTTTACCGCGATTGCTCTATCATTTCATCTTTTCTTATCACGAAGGTCGCGATTGCCTTATCATTTCGACTATTTATTCGCGGTTGCCCCATCATTTCGGCTTTTCCTTTGTTTTTATTCACACTCTTTTTTTCTTTTTTTTATTTACATTCCCAGTTTAACGACTTAGAGGTCGATCGTTCCCAGTTTAACGACGTGGTGGTCATCTGTTTCCAGTTTAACGACTTAGTGGTCTACTGTTTCCAGTTTAACGACGTGGCGGTCATCTGTTTCCAGTTTAACGACTTGGCGGTCATCTGTTTCCAGTTTAACGACTTAGCGGTCATCTGTTCCCAGTTTAAAGACTTAGGGGTCTATTGTACCCAATTTTATGACTTAGCGGTCATCTGACGGGGATCTTAGAGAAGATACCCGATTGAGAAGTTGTCAGGGGCACCGCTGGATCTTGCCCGAGATGCCTTATTGCTTTGTCGGTGTTGATGGCCTTGCCCCCAGCTGGAGCCAAGGAAAGTCGTTCAAATATCGACTTGCGTTCGAAGATGGCAATTGAAAATTGTTAACCCTCCTGCAAATAGAAACATGATTTTAGTACAGGCAATCGATATGTATATTGATTGAGTTCGCATGAACGTTTAACCCGAAATATGGGAAGAGAGATTGGGTCCCACCAGGCGTGCCAGAATCTGTAGGGTGTTTTTCATCACCCCATTGAGATGGGAATACGCGCGCTTTTCAAGCGCATTACAGATTCCCCCTGCCTATGATAGGCCGGGGTTTATTGATTGTGGGGATCCGAATCTCCGGCAGCCGCGAACTAAGCTGCCGTTAATTACCCTTCGCCTTTGGAGCGAGAGAACCTCCGATTAACGGGTTAAACAGGTCATGTGAACTCAATGTGCAGTGTGCGTGTGTTGTGTTTTGGAAGGGGTTTTGGATATATCGGGGGGCCCGCAGAGTTTTACGGGGGTCCCGCTACCCGGATAGCGGGCTGGGGGTCAAGGGGCTAGCAGCCTCCTTGCGGGGTGCGGGGCAACGCCTCGTTAGAAATTTTTTCTAACGGGGGAGGGTGTTTACTGTGGAGTGCATAAAAAATGGTGGGAGGAGCGTCTTAAAGACGTGTGTGTGGCACGTGGGCGCATGGTGCCCGGGGTCATGTACGCGCACATAGGCGCTTTAGTGCCCGGGGTCACGTGCGCGCACGTGACCATTGGGTGCCTTAGCGCCCGGGGTCATATGGCGAACACGTGACCATTGGGCTCCCTAGCACCCGGGGTCACGTGGCGCACACGTGACCGATGGGCGTCTTAGCGCCCGGGGTCACGTGGTGCACACGTGACCATGGGAAACACCCGCGGGAAGAGGCCTAGCCTCTAGGCTGAGGAGTTGAACTCCCAAGGGTTTTTTTTTTGGAGTTGAATTTGTAACAGAAACTAATTTTTGGAGTTAAACTCCAACAGATCTAGAAAGGAGTTAAACTCCTAGAAATTTTTGGCTCTTCTTTTGAGCCTTAAATCTGTCCAAAGTTAGATTTTTGGAGATGGGTCTCCTTCTTCCTTCTCATGATCGGCAGGATCTTGGAGAAAAGGGGGTGAGACTTAAAAGTCTCCCCTTTTCGAGATCTAATTGGAGATCCGAGCTCCCCTTCGTGAGTTTTGTGGTGAAAAACTATTTATTTTTGAGAAAGGAAGAGTTAAACTCTTGATTTAATTCAAAAAAGAGGAAGAGGGTTTTAGACCCTTGAGAAAGAGGAAGGAGGCACAAACCCTAGTTTTTGGGGAGAATCAATTGTGTGTCTTTTATTCATTATCATGTTGCCTTATATAGGCTTACACATTTAAATATAGCCCCATGGGCTTTACAAAATGGAATTTTGCCCATGCCATGCCTCATGTGCTCATGTCTTTTGCACATAAGCCATGGGCTTTACAAAAATTTGGCTTTATGCCCATTTTGCTTACATTCATGCATAAAAAATTACATCAAACTTATTTATTATATGATTTTTTATTTCGGCATGGGGGGCCGGCCGTGGGGCTCGACTTAGGCATAGGCCCACTTGCTGGGCTTGGGCCCGCTTACTTGGGGTTGACCTTGACTTTGACCCGGTCAACTGGGGTGCAAATTTTGACCCCAACAGTTACAAGAGAGAGCCAGAACTATGCGGTTGCAATCCAGACTCTCGGAGGACTATGCAGAAGCGGTGAGTTATGCGTGCTATTTGGTCAACAGATCTCCATCAACGGCCATAAATATTCAGATCCCAAAAGAAGTATGGAGAGGAGAGCTAGTCAGTTACGATTCATTACGGGTGTTTGGGTGCTCTTCTTATTTGCTCGTGGATCGGAAGGATATAACCAAGCTGGAATCATAGTCTAAAAGTTGTGTTTTCTTAGGATTCAAACTTGATATTAAAGGCTACAAGTTTTCGAAAACAAAAGGGTGTTCACTAGCCGAGATTTGATCTTCAATGAGAATTTCATGTTGAAAGATGTGGTTGGAGATAATAAGGAGGCAGATAGAGCATTAAGGGACAATGATTCGGTGGAGATGGAGTTATCTGGCGATCATAAGGTTACGTACACCGAAGAAAAATTACAACCCATTGACGCGGAGGTGGACGGGCATATTTTGGAGACAGAAGGTGAAGACCAACCCCAACAGGACCCATAGGCAATGGCATTAAGGCAATCGATACGTACTTATAAGGCACCAGTCAGATACATTTTCAAAGATATGGTTGCATTTGCTCTAGTCACAGAAAGCGGAGATCTTAGCTCTTATCAGGAGGCTATTGGGCAAGAGCATAGTGATCGATGGATTGTGGCGATGACGGGAGAGATGTAATCATTTCGAAAAAATAGTACGTGGAGATTAACAGAGCTACCGAAAGGCAAAAGGGCTATTGGTTATAAGTGGGTATACAGAAAAAAAGAAAACGAGCAATACATGGCACGTTTAGTTACGAAGGGTTTTGCTCAGAATGAGAGAGTTGACTACGACGAGATTTTTTCGCCGGGAGTCAAACATACGTCTATTCGAGTGTTGTTGGCGATGGTAGCTACTCAAGATTTTGGATTGGAGCAAATGGACGTGAAAATGACATTTCTGCATGGGGAGCTGGAAGTGACGATCTTTATGAAGCAATTTGAAGGATTTATAGAGCCCGGCAAGGAGGATCATATTTGTGAACTCAAGCAGTCCTTATATGGGTTGAAACAGTCTCCTAAGTACAAGCGCTTCAATTCATTCATGAGGAAGACCAATTACTCTCAATATGAGTATGACAGATGCGTATACTCAAAGCAAGTATGGGTCATCGATATATCTACTCCTATATGTCGATGACATGTTGATCGCGACTAAGAGTATGGCGGAAATAAAGGTGTTCAAAACTTCACTGAGTGCAGAATTTGACATGAAAGACTTAGGTGAAGTGAAGAAGATTCTTGGGATGGAAATTATTCGAGACAAGAAGGCCGGAAAACTATAGCTATCCTAAGTCAGATATATAGAGAAGGTGTTGGAGAGATTCAACATGAAATACTCTAGTTCGGTGAGTATCCCTATCACCGGTCATTTCAAGTTATCCTCCAAGGAGTATCCGAAATCAGCGGTGGAGAAGGAAAAGATATCTCGAATACATATGCAAGTGCGGTGGGATCGCTGATGTACGCTATGGTATGCACACGTCCAGACATATCCTATGCGGTAAGTTTGGTTAGCCGGTAGATGTCAAATTTAGGAAAACTTCATTGGGAAGCTGTAAAGAGGATACTTCGGTATCTAAAACAAACTAAAGACCTCGGTTTATTCTTTCACAAATCAGAAGATAAATTGACCCAGTTGTAAGGATATGTAGATGCAGATTACGCTAGGGACTTGAACAAGAGAAGATCTCTTACAGGCTATGTATATACAGTTGCAGAATCACCTATCAAAGACCGGGAAGACGTCTTTGACTGTCGCAAAACAAGTTTTCAAGATGGCTATAAGGAAATACGAGCCAGGATGGAGATTGTCATAAACATGTCTCGTATTTTGCTCAAGACTGCGAAACTAAAGAAGGGATAGACGTCTGCCCATAGGGGATAGACGTCTATCAATTAAGGTTTAGAGCTCATATCAGAAACTAGACGTCTGCCACAGACGTCTGGCCTGAGCCCTGCAAACTCGCGGTTAATCGGGTCGGACGTCTACCACAGAGAGACAGACGTCTTGCAGCACTTTTGACATTCTGTCAAGTTGCAGACAGACGTTTTCCCTATAGGGACAGAATTCTGTTCGGCGATTTCCGCGAATCTTCAGTTCGAGATTTATCTCAAAATTCAGTTTTTTGGTGGCAGATTTGTAATTTCTGAGATTGTAACACCCTAGTTCATTTATACCATATTCTATTTGGGTTTTTCCTAATCCTGTGACTATTTCTTGATTATTATTTGTTTTGGGTGCGGATAGTGCTTTTGGTATCTGTGAATAGTATCCGACCCGACCCGCATGCTTGAAACCCTTTATGGTTCAAGATTACGTTATATCCTCACTAGTACAGAGGATCCGTGCATACATATATGTTCTATTACATATATCTTATATCTAGTATCTGCATATATTTTAAATAATACAGATTATAACCTGATAATATATTTTAAATGTCTAGCATGGCCTGCATCACACCCTATACCCTATGGCTGCATCCTGACATCGTGTTCTTGTCCCGTTTAATGAAACAGACTCGTTTGGATCGCTACGTGTTTTACATGTATCCATTCTTAGGGGTATACATTTTATCTAACCGGAAATCGCATTATGGTTTTGGCTGATACGTATATTATCCGTATTTTAAAACTAGATTATAGAAGAGACCCCGATATTTTTCGGAATATTTTTATATTAGCCATATAATCGTATAATATATATTATAATATTATTTTATATAAAACTTAATATAATCTAAACTTAAAAGTTATTATATATATATATAATATTATAAAAACTAA
The DNA here is from genome assembly GCA_030015575.1 of Agapanthus africanus. Classification (NCBI taxonomy): domain Eukaryota; kingdom Viridiplantae; phylum Streptophyta; class Magnoliopsida; order Asparagales; family Amaryllidaceae; genus Agapanthus; species Agapanthus africanus. The sequence goes on along the minus strand of JASDDO010000022.1, from coordinate 791,888,141 downwards.
ATAATATATTTTCCTCTCTCCATGTCTCTCTATATATATTATTATATATATTAATTAATTAATTAAACCTAATATATATTTATACACCTTACTCTCACCTCTCTTCTTCTTTCACCTCCCACCGCGAGAAACCCACACCGAGCCCTAACCTTCGTCGTCAACTTCCCCACAACCTCACCTTCACCACCTCCTCTCTCTGAACACCCATAGCCACCACCCTCGACCTACCCACAACCCCGACGATCCATGAATCCCCGAGTGATGGATCTCTGGATCTCCTTCAGAAGTTACCTTCCGTTGATCTGCAGCGAGTGGAGAGCGAGTGGCGGAGATTGAGTAGGAGAGTTGCCTCCTGAAGCGTGTAGATCTCAATAGGCTTAGAGTGGTTGAGGCCGAACTACCTGCAAGGAAGTCCCGAGGTGGTTATGCCACCGAGGACCCTCCAACGATCAAGTTAGACAGGCTAAATGGGTAGAGTAACTGTATATTGGGGTCAAAATTGGCTTACCTGAGTCGTCTGAGAGAGGGGTTTATATTGTGGCAGCCATGGGCTGGCGGGCGTGAGATTTACGCCGGCCGTTACGCCCCTGGCGTTACGCCCGCATGAAAGGCGGGATACCCCATTAATGACGAGATATGCTCGTTAATGGGGGAACGCGACGGCGTAGAACGCGGGTCATGGGAGGCGGATATCTCGCATCTGGCAAGATTCACGGAGTCATGGCAGAGACGCCTGTGATCTGTGTTGTGGGTCGGTCGATGAAACTGAGGAAGTTAGGCTCGGCGGGAGGCTCGGGAAAGAGCGGGAGGCCGAGGGAGCTTGTTTCATCGATAGCTCGGAGGCGAGCTCGGAGGGCTGAGGGAACTCAGCGTGCGAGAGGACTCAGAGGCGAGCCAATGGGTGTTTGTAAGGCAGGGACAGGAGTGGTCTGGGAGGCCACCGAAGGTCGGGACCATTCTCGGGTCGAAAGCCCGAAGTATGATTCCACTGTGCCTTTCTTGCTTCTTTCTCATAAGCTTTGGGACACGTCACTTGCCATGTGTCATGATCTGGGAAAACCCCGGTATCGAGTATCATCATTAGCCCCTCTCTCTCGTCTCGACCTATTAATGGGTCGGGTCGAGAGTGGTTTGATCGATCACCTGGGATAAGCCTCTGTTTGAAGATATCGTTGGTGCGTATTTTCTTGATGACATCAGCGAATCAGGGGAGAGATCTCAAATTAAAGAGGATGCGCCGATTCGGGTGTACATTCATTGGAGCGACATGCCACGTGTCCGACGCTGGTTGGCTGACGTAACGGGCCGCTGGTGTTCTCGCGCCCGATGGGACGCCCCTAATGCGCACGCGACAGGTAGAGCGTCGACGTCCGTTGAATGCGAAGTGCCATTTTGGCAGGAGACGATCGACGCCGCTGGATGTGTTTGCCGATTGCAATAAATAGAAGTGGGATTCCTCCGAGGGTCCTTCTTCGCTATAATTTCCTCTTCCTTCGTTGTCTTAGCTCGGCGCTCTTCCCTCTAGGTCGGATTTCCTGCGTTCTTCTCTCGGACGTCCCCTTCCTCTGCTCATGTTAGATGTCTTCCTCTGAGGAGTTTGTTGAGGTAGTTCGGGTATAATCTAGGGAGTCTTCTACAGCTTCCTCCTCTTCATCCGAGTCAGAAAATTCACGGGAGGTTAGGGTTAGTCGCGCTTCCCGGGGTCGTGCGGCGGGGACGGTCCCCAAAGCGCAGGTCAGGGACGTCCATGACTCGTTATCCATATTGAGTCATGCGGACGAGCTTGCCACCATCCGGGCTCGCTTCCACATTCCTCCCGGCTACTCGCTTCATTTGGCCGGGGAGGGGGAGAAGGCAGACCAGGTACGGGGCAAGGAGATTGCCTTGTACCTGGAAGCCTTTTGGGCCGGGATGTGCCTGTCCTTCTCTCCCAAGGTGAGTGCGGCGTTGAATTGTTTTCAGTTAGCCCCGGGCCAGTTAGTGCCGAACTCTTGGAGGATTCTCCTTAGTTTCCTGATCCGGTTGAAATTGTGGGCAATCCTTTTCAGTCTGAGCCTTCTCCTTTCCTCTCTCTGCTACAAAAACCACCCCGGCACTCACAAGGACGAGCCGAGCTGGGTATACATTTCTTTTAGAAAGCACCAGGGAAGTGCTGCCGGGTCGGGGGTCGTCGTAGTACCTTCTTCCAACCACGAATGGAAGAAGTTTTTGTTTGTCGGGCCACCTGAGGATGAGGATTGGCCTGTGTCAATCCAGTGCCATAGGGTCAACTGCTCACGGGTGAGACGGTCGAACGATCCCGACACGGTGGCGGAGTAGGAGCCCCTTTCCCGGGCCAATGTGTTGCTGTCTGAGCAGGCCCTCGGTTGGGCTGGGCTCAGCCCCGCTCAGTTTGCGGGTAAGTTAGGAGTTTTTAAGCGACCTGTTTAGACTTGTGTATTCTTTCACCTTTTCTGGCGTTGCTAACTCCTTCTTTGTATTTTCTTCTTATGCAGAATCCATGGACCTACCTAAATTTCGGGCATCCCTGGTCAAACAGAAGAAGGTGAAGAAGACCGGAGGCGCCGGCCCCTCCTGCCCGTCGTCGAGTCCGGCACCACCGACGGCAGCTCTGGCCAGGCATTCGAGTGCGCTTCAGGCCCCGGAGTCCAGCCATGCGCCGAGCCAAAAACTCACTCGGGAGCAGGAGCCTCGGGCTTTGGAGGTGGGAGGCGAGAATGGTTCTCCTGCGTCTCCTCTCAAGAGGTACCATAGGACGGTGCCCCGTTCCCCGGCTTCCCCGATCATCGTGGCCTCAAGAAAACTACGGTACTATTTCCAGGAGCACACCATCCTCATTCTTACCGAGCGGCCTTTAGGGGCTATCCTCGCTTCCCCCGAGTCCTCTGGTCATTTGGAGAAATGGAGGTGGGAGTTGTCCTAGTTCGACATAAAATACCGTCCGAGGCAGGCTATCAAGGCACAAGTCCTGGTCGATTTTTCGTCGAGTGCACCAACCCCAGTAAAGAGCCGGAATCCACGCTGGCCTCCGGAGCTCAACCTTCAGTCGATGGAAAGCCCGACTCCGTCCCTGATTGGATCCTTTACGTCGACGAGTCCTCAACCGAGGAAGGCTGTGGTGCCGGCCTCATCATTCGGGGCCAGAACGAGACGGAGATGGGGTATTCCCTGAAGCTCGGGTTCAAAGACTCAAATAACACAGCAAAATACGAGCAAATAATGCTTCAGGAGGCAACCCTCCAACTCAATCTCCGCCACTCGCTCCCCACTCGCTGCAAATCAACGGAAGGTAACATCTTGTAACACCCTAGTCCGTTATACATGCCTGATTCGATTATTTTATTTATAGTGTGGCTATTTCCCGTGTTATTCATTTTTGGGTGCGAATAGTGTTTGGTTTCTGTGCTTGGTATCCGACCTGACCCGCATGCTGAAAACCTGTCTTGATTCTTGTTTATGATTGATCTCGGCTAGTTATGAGGATCCGTGCACTTTCATTTTCTATATCCTGTATACCTGCATTATATCTGGCATCTATATTTTTTAATATTACAAATATAATCAAATAATATATTTTAAAAATATCTATCATGGCTTGCATCATACCCCTAACCCTGTCGTGGCATCCGTACATCGTGTTCTTATCCCGTTCAGTGAAACGGACTTGTTTGGATAGCTATGTGCACGCTACATGTATCCGTTCTTGGGGGTATGCATTTTGTTACCCGGATATCCTGTTTTGGTTTTGGTTGATACGTATAGTATCCGTATTTTCAAACCGTAATTTTAGACCCAATCCGGACATATTTTGGAGCACTTTTGTATTAGCGAGAAAACTCAAATTATCTTAATATTATATTCTAATAATTTTATACTATTTAATCTATATAATATATACGTTTTAAAATTTTCTTTTACCAATAATAATCCTAAATGATATTCCAAATATTTATAAAAATCAAATCTTAACCCATTCTGTCTCTCTCTCTCTCCACTTTTATTATTATTATATATATTCTTTTCTAAAAACCCATACCCAATATAAACTTAAACCCTTTTTCCCCACGTTACTGTTCCTCTCTCCCTCTCGGCTTCGTTTCCCGTCTCGCGAGAACCCTAACCCACGCCCTAGCCTCGCCGTCGCTGCTTCCACCGTTGCCGTCTCCTCGACCACCTCCTCGCCTTCCTTCCTGTCCCCGCTCACCTCTCTCTTCTTCTTTCTCGCTGCAACCCCAGAAACCCATACCACGACCGCCTCACCCATCTCCTCTGTCGCTACTTGCCGTCGCCTTCGCCGCCGGTGACCCTTATCATCATCCTTACCCCTCCTTCCTCTTCTCTCCCCTCTCTCCAACCCAACACCATCTTCTTTCCCCAGCAAGAACCCTGCACATCCCGATCCCCGACGATCAAGAACCCCGATACCCACTGCCTCGTCGAGAAACCCCATCGTCGGAGACCCACAACTCATATTCACCCTCTCTGTCCTCGCCTCTATCCTAAATCCCAGAGCACCAGCCCCTTCCTTTCTTCTTCTCCTTCTTCATCTTCTTTCTTCTTTCTTTTTCTTGGTCTTTTATTTTCCGGTGATCGCCAGAGACGTACCCGTCGCCGACGATCCGGGCAACTCAGTAGACGTCCCCAGCCAGCGTGATCACGTTCTGGCTTTTCCTGGTTCAGTTCTGTACGCGCGTGTGTGCATTGCGACGTTTACCCGACGTCGAACGCAGCGTACGCACCCCGTCGTGAGATCCGATCAGGCAAGTTTATCTTGCTACATGCTATGTTATTATATTTGCATCCATATGAATAAAAATATCACATGTTTACTGCATTGTGCATCCTATGTTACAGTTTTACGATACTTATATGTATTCATACTGTTTATTACATATCTAGTCGCATGCAAGTTTATCTTGCTATATGCTATGATATATATTTTACATCCATATGAATAAAAATATTGCATGTTTATTGTATTGTGCATCCTGATCAGTCGAAAATATTGCATTTTTAACACATCAATTTCCCTACTATTTGCAATCATCTAAAGGTGTTCGGAATGAATATAGCACATATTAGCAAAACATCTGTAAAATACCAAATAACATGTGTTATATATTATAACCGACATTTTGAGGGAAATTGAGTGTTTATCATTGCATCGCATCATCTTTGTATAGCGCAACACTTGTCTCGAGAATCTGTGCAGGAAATTCCAGGAAAAGAGCCGAAACTGTTAAAAGTGCTGATAAAAATACGTCAAGTCCAAGACTTGAGATCTGGCAGTGAACTAGAAAGTTTTATAAGATTCCACATATCAGGAAAATGCCACAAAGTCAGCACCAATCCAACCAGAGAATTCCATGCACAGAGGCCACTAATGGGTCGCGGATCCGCGGCTAAAGGCCCCTTCCCGCGGTGGATCCGCGGCCACATAAGCATGACGTCAGCAGCTCCTTCCTTCAGGCTTCTCTATTCAAGGTCCACACTCATTTCAGCCACTGCAAATTCTAGAGAACTCCAGAAGCTACTGTCCGAACAGCAAAGCTCTTTGTTCAAGCTAAACACTCTCAAGCTTCTCAAGCAAGCCTCTCAAATAACTACCTAAACCTAGAAGCTTCTCCCTAACCTCTAAGCTTATGAAGGAAGCTAGCCCTAACTAACTAACTCTAGAACCTTCTATCTAACTACCAACCTTACAAGTGAAGCTAATCCTAATCAAGCTTCTAGGGGAAGCTAATGAAGGCTATAAAAAGGACCCTAAAGCTTCTATCCAAAAGTTGTTGAATATTTAGAGGGTTGTTGAAAATTGAGCTACAAAATCCTACAAGTTGAGTGACACAACTTGTGCATTCAAACCCTAACCCTAATCCAATCACCAAAACCAAATTCAAGATCTTTGAGTACAAATTAAGCGATAAGCCTTCAACCTTTTAGAAGCGACGCCGATCTTCAACCGAGCTAGTGATCCTTGAGACGATCCGCGACTCACAGAGACGATGCAAAGCCAAATCAACGACCGGGTTCTTTTCTCTTGTAGATCTTGAGAGAATTGTAACAAAATTGTTGATAAATAAAAGGTGAAATTTTTTTATCTTGCTTATCTTTATATTTGGGTATTATGATGAGTTTTCGATTCTTGATTGATTTCTTTGTCATGATGTTTGAGTAGAAACTCCGCTCGTGGAGGAGTCGAGAGAATCAATAGATGATGATGATTAAATCTTGAAAGGATTCTTAATTCCTATAAATTTTGTAAACTCTTGTAAATTGAATCATCGACAATCTAGTTTAGAGCGAAATGCTTTCTTGAATATTTTTACTCTTAATTAGAGATCGACGATTGGTGATTCAATTTACTAGAGGCTAGTTTTTGAATGAGATTCATCGAAAGGACAAAGGATGAGATGAAGAAATCCTAGTTCCTTCAAAAGATCCTTAAATCTCGATTGATCGTCATCAATCTAGTATCAAATCATTAATGGATAAGAAAACGTAATCACTAGTTTTTATCACTTATATAGATTCAATCGATTCCTACGAGCCTCATTACAAATCTTGATTACTCATTTGATTTGGATATCATCAATTCTTGATTCTTGATTTTGAGTTTCTTGATGTTAGATTTAGAGCTAGAAAATTCTTGAAATTCACTTTTAAAATCTTGAATTGAATTGTCTTTTCTTTTCTCTTTAATTTTCAATTCATCTAAATCAAATTCGAACGGATCACATTTTCCCTGAGGACGATCCGTATTCACTAACGCGCTACATTCGACACCGTTATTGATTGCGGTTAACAAAAATTCTTTGATTGTGATGTTTATATACAATTTCAAAACACGACACACGAAAAATCATTCAATCACATCCCTATTACAGTTTTACCGTTTTCCGATATCCGTTCGCATTCGTATAATTTATTGCATCCCTATTTGCATGCCAGATCATATTTTTATATGTTACTATTATGTTAGTACCCCATGCTTAATAATGTGCATCATACGTAGTCATGGAGTTGTAGATGTGATCCCTGATAGATAGTGTGCATTCGTGCTTTTACCGTGCTTCGATACTTGCTACAGTTTACTTTTGAGCATCTGTGTGATACATATGCACTACCTGACATGACCCGATACACCACTGCTTGACTTGTTACCTGATCCCGTTACTAATGCCGACAATCCTGACTTGTTGTCCTGACGGACGTATCCTATTGTCTATATAGACAAAACCTGTACCTGCTTGATCCTGTGTTAGCATTAGTTTCATATTTATCAATGCCTGACTTGAACACATAACCTTGGGGATAAGGGGAAATCAATGATGAAACCTGACTTGTAACTCGACAGTTCGATGCTTATACTGATCAGTTTTACAGGCTAGGCAAGCCCCGGAATGATACTGCTGATATCATTCGTCTGTACATGTTACTTGTTTACTGCCTAGCGGCACGTCTCGGATTCAGCCCGAGAGTCTTGACCATAGTCCCGGGCATGCATGGGATACTATTGAGTTATATCGACGATTCCATCAAATTGATTTCACAAACTTTAGAATAGATAACTCAGTAGTATAGTTTAGATTACTCACTGCACGCCACCTACACTTATACACTTCACTGTTTTATACAAGTGTTTACCTGATTATATTCATGTTACTGTTTATATTTCATGCCTGCATATATTGTTGTATCCTGACTATATTTTATTGTTTGATATTATGACGCACTGACGTCTGGGTTTTGCATGGCCTAGTTCCTCTATCTTTGTCGCAGGCTGACCAGGAGTATTTCAGCCGACAGGCCGAACAGTGAGGAGCATGCTAGTGTTTAATTTAGTTTAGTTTTCTTTCCGTACTTTTATTTCCTGATGTGAGCCCGTACTGGGACGTATTTCCAGATTGTTACTGTTTATTGTATTTATTGCTTCCGCATATTATTTCTTGACTCGTTTATTCTGGCAGATGGGCATGTATTAGTTGGTTTTATATTTTTCATATTCTTGATATCTTATAGACAGCTGTAATGTAACTGTGGAGCAATATTTCCTAACCACAGATAGCATGGTTAGCTCTGTCACATGACGATCTTAGCGCACTTTGGGAAGCGGGGTGTGACACATCTGAAGGAGATTCAGAGATCCATCAGTTGGCGCCGTCTATGGGAAATTATTTTCACTCAACGAAAGTTCACCTTCCGATCTCAACTTCATGGTGAGCGATCACCGAGACGACCTAAGCACTAGCCGCCGCATTTCCCACAATGGAGGCGCGGATGGATCCCATCCTCCCCCGAACTCCATTCATGCCCTATCTGCTCAGATAGATTGGCTCGCATCCGTCGTGGATGCGCTCGTCCGTGTCCAAACGGCCGGGCAAGCTCCCCAGGTCGTCGCTCCCCCACTTCGGGACCAGGATCCCTACAGAGGAAGAGAAGACTCTACCCGCGTTGGCACGACCGAACACAGCCTCACTTTCTCCGGCGGCCACAGATCCCCCGGGCCAACCAATTTAATGACCCGTTGGGCGCCGCACAGCTCAACATTGAGTTCTCTCGCCAGAGCACCTCGCCCCGAGGCTCATCGCTCTCCTGTCCCTCCCGAGGAGGTGTCAGTTAGCTCGCCTGCACCCAGGCATGACCGGCGCCCCCTCCCTCGACGGGGTCATGCGTACGGGACTCACTACGGTAGCTCGAAGATGACCTCGCCAGAGGACCTAAGGAACCTCATCGAATGGAACTGGGTCTGTGGCCACGCGCAGGTCTCTGGCAGCAGAGGCCAAAAATCAGAGTATGCCAAATCATCGGGATACCACGGCCGACTCAACGCCCTCGAAAAGATGATCGAAGGCATGCATCAGGAAAATCGTCCTTCAAGCGACGGGGCTAAATATGCTGCCGACTCGCTCACGAAGCCCTTCACCAAAGAGCTACTCGCCGTCCACGTCTCCTCCCGAAACAAGCCCCCGAAGGTCTCCCTCTTCGACGGGATGTCCGACCCGAAAGACCATTTGGACTCGTTCACTGCCAGGATGAGTTTCCAGGACTGTTCCGACACCGCACAATGCCGTGTTTTCCCTGCCACTCTCATCCGCTCTGGATGAGACTGGTTCCGAGGACTCGTGCCATGCTCAATCTTTACCTTCGATGAGCTGGCCACCCAGTTCCTCGGTCATTTCGTCGGGAACAGACGGAAGTAGCGGACCGTTGATCATCTCTTCACCATAAAGAGCGGGGATAAAGAATCCTTCAAAGGATACGTCGCCCTCTTCTACAACGCCCTCCTTAAGGTCCCAGAGCACCTGGATGAGACGGTCATTACGGCCCTTAGGCCGGGTCTTAAGCATAAGGAGTGGCTACACTCATTTGCATTAGCGCAACCTAAGACCATGGCCGAGGTAAAGGCCTGGACCGAACGTGAGATCCAGCTTGAGTCCGAGGTGAATGCCAACGTTCCCCAGACAGTGCAAGCTGATCAGAAGAAAAGGGCTAGGGAGAAGAAAAAGAAGATTGAGCGGCCAAAGCCCTACTCCCCGAAGTTTCAGGAGTATACCCCGCTAAACGTCTCCCAGACGGTACTGTTAGAAGTGGCTAAGGGCGAGAGGTTCTTCAAACTCCCCCCAGTCTCGAATAGGGTGGCAAAGTGTACCCGGGCCCCTACTGCACTTTCCACAGGTCGCAGGGCCACTCCACCAGGAACTACAAGCAGCTCCGAGACTATATCGAGGAGTTAATCCGCTCGGGGCCCCTGGCAACGTACTTGCGGGACAAGCGACAAGCCGACCGTGAGCAAGAGCACCATTTCCCTCCCAGCGAGTTGACAATCGGCCAAATCATGGTCGTGTCATTAGGGGGTACGACGGGAACCTCTTACCGATCGAGGGGACCGGCAGCCACCCAAGGAAGAAGGCTAAAGCGGCCGAGCCGATCATATTTACCGACGAGGACCTCCACGGGATATCCCTACCACACAACGACCCACTGGTGATCACAGCCTGGGTTCACCGCTACGAAGTGTAGAGGATATTGGTCGACTCGGGAAGCTCGGCGGACATTCTCTTTTATGACTGCTTTCTGCGTATGGGACTCACCCCGTCGGACCTAAGGCCGACCGCCCATGTCCTGTCAAGATTCACTAACCACTCTATCCCGGCGGAAGGGGTAATCACCCTCCATTTTAACATCGGGGAAGCAGAAAGTATGCGCACCGTGCCTATGGAGTTTATCGTTGTGAGAATCCCATCAGCCTACACGTCCTCCTAGGTCGCCCGACACTGAACTCCCTTCGGGCCCAGATATCGACCTTCTACCTAGCGATAAAATTCCCACAGACGGCGCCAACTGATGGATCTCTGGATCTCCTTCAGATGTTACCTTCCGTTGATCTGCAGCGAGTGGAGAGCGAGTGGTGGAGATTGAGTTGGAGGGTTGCCTCCTGAAGCGTGTGAATCTCAATGGGCTTGGAGTGGTTAAGGTCGAGCTACCTGCAAGGAAGTCCCGGGGTGGTTGTGCCACCGAGGACCCTCCGACGATCAAGTTAGATGGGCTAAATGGGCAGAGTAACGGCCTATTGGGGTCAAAATTGGCTTACGTGAGTCATCTGAGAGAGGGGTTTATATAGTGGCAGCCATGGGCTGGCGGGCGCGAGTTTTACGCCGGCCGTTACGCCCCTGGCGTTACGCCCGTGTGAAAGGCGGGATACCCCATTAATGATGAGATATGCTCGTTAATAGGGAAACGCGACGGTGTGGAACGCGGGATCATGGGCGGCGGATATCTCGCGTCTGGCGAGATTTGCGGAGTCGTGGCGGAGACGCCTGTGATCTGTGCTGTGGGTCAGTCGATGAGACCGAGGAAGCTAGGCTCGGCGGGAGGCTCGAGAAAGAGCGGGAGGCCGAGGGAGCTTGTTTCAGCGATAGCTCGGAGGCGAGCTAGGAGGGCTGAGGGAACTCAACGTGCGGGAGTGCTCGGAGGCGAGCCAATGGGTGTTTGTAAGGCGGGCACATGAGTGGTCTGGGAAGCCACCGAAGGTCGGGACCATTCTCGGGTCGAAAGCCTGAGGTATGCTTCCACTGTGCCTTTCTTGCTTCTTTCTCGTGAGCTTTGAGACACATCACTTTCCACGTGTCATGATCTGGGAAAACCTTGGTATCGAGTATCATCACCGAGCAACCCAAGAAACACACGAACCCAAACCCTAGCCTACGCCTGCTCCATCGCCGCCGATCACCTCGTCTCCTCACCCTCGTCATCATCCCCTCGACCTCCTCTCATCCCTCTGCTCCATTCCTGAGCTCACAACCCAAGAACCTGCATCCAAGAACCCCGAGCACCTGCACCTAAGAAAACCCAACCATCCCTGTACAGTCCCGACACCACCTGCACCTCGTCGCCGATCATGTCACCTTCTCCTCACCTCTCTCTGCTCCCCGACACCATAAACCGCCACCAGAACCATCCATATAGCCCCCGACAAATTTTCCAACAACTACAGAAACCCAAGAACCTATCGCCGTAAACTTTGTCGGCTGCCCATCGTCGCCGTCGTCACCTCATTGTCTTCTCTGTCCTCTGAGTCCAGATCCAACACCAGAAAACACAACCCATTCTTCTCCTTCTTCTCTTTTCTTTCTTTTTCTTTTTCTTGCTTTCCGGTCGTTTCGCCGGAGTCGCGCACGTCACCGACGATCCAGACGGACCATACCACCACCACAGTACCACTACAATACCACAATCATACCATCACCATTTTCATGCCTTGACCGTGCCACCACCAGATCACGACCGTGCGATCACCATGCCACGACCGTTCCACCTCCAGACCACGACCGTTCTACCTCCAGACCACGACTAGACCATGCACCAGATCACCACCAGGCCACTACCAGACCATGTACCAAATCACCACCAAACCATGCACCAGATCGTGAATAGACCACCACCAGACCATGCACCGTACCCAGACCATACCATGACCGTGCCATGCACTGTACCCAGACCATGCTATGACTGTGGCATGCACCGTACCCAGACCATGCCATGACCGTATCACCACCGTACCCAGACCGTGTCACGCCATGTGCCCTACCCCTTGCCACGCCAAGCTCGCTTCGTACTTAGCTCATGCCACTTGTATGCTACCATCGCATCAGTCCCGTGACACCGTAAGGCCCAGCACCGTGTCGTACCACTTCACGCACCGTGTCGTGTCGTGTCGCACCAAGTCGCCTACACATTGACCATTGTTTCCAAGGAAAGTTTATCTTGCAACATGCTATGTTATAGTATATCTATTCATATGAATAAAAATAATACATGTATTTTAATTATGCATCCAATATTATATATTTACCGTTTTTCGATATCCGTTCACATCCGTACTAAGAATTGCATATCTAGTTGCATACTGGAATATCATTATATCATATTACATTTATATTAGTGCAATATGTTGCATCATACGTAGTTATAGATACGTATATAGGTTATTACAGATAGACACATATGCCTCCTGACATCAGCACTATTTACCGCGATCTCGATATCGTTTACAATTTCACATTTGGTGTCCATTCGATACATATTGACCACATGACATGTCCTGACACACTACTTGACTTGTTACCTGATTTTGTTACTAATGTGTCACACCCCGCTTCCCAGAGTGTGCTAAGATCGGCACGTGACAGAACCAACCATGCTACCTGTGGTTAGAAAATATCCCTCCACAGTCACATTACGGCTGTCTATAAGATATCAAGAACAGTAAAACATAAAACTAACTAGTACATATCTATCTGCTAGTATAAAAGAGTCAAGAAATATATATGCGGAAGCAATAAATCCAATAAACAGTAACATCTTGAAATACGTCCCAAATACGGGCTCACATCAGGAAATAAAGTGGTGGAAAGATAACTAAACTAACTATCACTAAGCACGATCCTCACTGCTCGGCTTGATGGCTAAAATACTCCTGGTCAGCCTGCGAAAAAGATAAAGGAACTGGGTCAGGCAAAACCCAGACGTCGGTGCGCTATAATACCAATAATAATAAGTAATAACTACAATGCAACGAGATATGCAGTCATGAAAATAAACAGTAACATGAATATAACAAGTAAACATGGAAATGAAATAGTGAGGTGTATGTGTGTATGTGGAGTGCGGTGAGTAATCTAAACTATACTACTGGTTTATCTATTCTAAAGACTTCGAAATAAATTAATATAATTCTCATCGTAACCCATCAGTCTATGCCCCGTTCATTCCCCACAGGACCACAGTAACAGGATTATTCCGTAACGCCCGAAAAAACGGCAAACAATATATTCCATAACGCCCTGAAAAACGACAAACAATATGATAGCCTTACGTTCAGTTACATTCTTAATTTCCCCTTTTCCTCCAGATTTGTGTTCAAGTCAGGTATTGCCAATCGATATCTAATGCCAACACAGGATCAAGCTGGTACAAGTTTTGTCTATGCAGACAACAGTAACATCCATCAGGACAACAAGTCAGGATTTTTGGTATTAGTAACAAGATCCAAATAATAGGTCAAGTAGCGTGTTAGGGCATGTCAGGTAGTGCACAATGTATCGAACGGATACCCAAAAGTAAAACTGTAGCAAGTATCGAAACACGGTAAAAGCACGGATGCACAAGTGTCTATCAGGGATTACATCTACAACTCCGTGACTACGTATGCTGCATATTATCAAGCATGGTGTACTAATATAACAGTAACATGATGTAATTTGATATGGCATGCAACTAGATATATAATAAACAACACAGATGCAAACGGTTATCGTAAAACTGTCAAACTGTACATGGGATGCACAATGCAATAAACATATAATATTTTTATTCATATGGATGTAAAATATATATCATAGCATGTAGCACGATAAATTTTCCTGATCGGATCTCACGGCGGGGTGCGTACGCTGCGTCCGGCATCGGGTAAACGTCGCAATGCATACACGCGCGTTCAGAACAGAACCAAGCTATGCAAGAATGTGACCACGCTGGATGAGGATGTCTACTGGATCGCTTGGATCGTCAGCGACGAGCACAGCTCCGGCGATCACCAGGAAACGTGAAATCAAGAAAGAGAAAGAGAAGAAGAAGAAAGAAGAAGGTGAAGGGCTGTGCTATCTGGGTTTAGTGCTCGGGGACAGAGGCGAGGTGAGGGGGGATGTCGACGATGGGTCATGGGTTTCCAGCGAGGTATCACGGCGAGGCAAGGATAAACGGGTTTCTTGAAGTCGGGTGTGCAGGGTTCTTGCGCAGGGGAGAGATGCTCGGGTTTTAGAGAAGAAGATAGGAGAGAGGGGAGAAGGTGGTGGCGAGGGTTGAGGTGGTCGACAGGGTCGGAGCTCCGACGAGGCACAGGTGACGAGGGTTGTAAGCACGGTTGCAGGCGTGGTTCTTCGTCGGGGTTCGTCGGAGGTGAAAGGGAGAGGGAGAAGAGAAGGTGGAGGTGGTGACGTGGTAGAGTCGATGACGGTAAGGTGGTGACGGCGAGGTGCAGGCGAAGTCGGTGGATGGGTTCACAGGGGTGGCGAGGAAGAAGACCAGAGGAGGTGGAGGTGATGATGACGAGGATGTTGAGGCTAGGGGTTGGCGGTGGTGGCGACAACAGCGTGAGGGTTAGGGTTCGTGACGAGGCGGGGAGGCGGGAACGAAGAACAAGAAGCATAGAAAGAGAGAGAGAGGATGTGGGGAAGTTTATATAGGATTTAATAATAATAAAAAATATATATAAAGAATATATATGTGACACACAGAGAGGGAGAGAGTTGAGATTTGATTTAAAATATATATGAATATATTCGTTTCCTAAAATATAAGTGAATATATATATTGGCAGTTTTAAATTTAAAGGTTATAATATTAAGTAAATTTAAGTTTTCTGGTTAATACAAAATTACTCCAAAATATGCCCGGATTGGGTCTAAAATTATGGTTTGAAAATACGGATAATATACATGTAAACCAAAACCAAAAAGCGATGTCCGGTTAAAGAAAATGCATACCCCCAAGAACGAATGCACGTAGCATGCACGTAGCGATCCAAACGAGTCTGTTTCACTAAACGGGACGAGAACACGATGTACGGATGCCACCACAGGATCAGGGGTATGATGCAGGCCATGCTAGATATATAAAAATATTTTATTTGACTATATTTATATTATTAAAAATATATGCCGATGTCAGATGTATGATGCAGGTAAATAGGACATATATGTGCACGGATCCTCAGCACTAGCAAGGATAAAACGTAATCAAGAACCAATACGGGTTTCAAGCATGCGGGTCGGGTCGGAAACCAAGCACAGATACCAAAACACTATCCGCACCCAAAAACGAATAAAATCTAGAAATAGCCATAAGATAAATAAAT
This sequence comes from Agapanthus africanus, assembly GCA_030015575.1. Classification (NCBI taxonomy): domain Eukaryota; kingdom Viridiplantae; phylum Streptophyta; class Magnoliopsida; order Asparagales; family Amaryllidaceae; genus Agapanthus; species Agapanthus africanus. The sequence goes on along the minus strand of JASDDO010000022.1, from coordinate 791,872,726 downwards.
CATCAAAACGAACATGGTATAACTGAACTAGGGTGTTACATTATACCCAACTACAAAAAGAATTTCATCCTTGAAATTCTCGGAACAAGAAAAGACAAACAAACATGAATCTACGAGAAGAGGTATGGAAACTTCTGTCGAATCTCGTCTTCTCGTTCCCAAGTCGATTCTACGTGCGAACGATTCCCCCATTAAACAAGTACAAAAGGGATAACCTTATTCTTGAGGACATTTTCTCTTCGATCAACAATCGCCATCGATCGTTCTTCATATGTCAAGTCCTCTCTTACTGTCAGCTCTGAATGATCTAGTACGTGTGTCCCATCTCGAACATACTTACGGAGTTGAGATACATGAAATACGTCATGAACACTCACCAAAGATGGTGGCAAAGCCACTCGATAAGCTACTTCTCCAATACGCTCGATAATACCGAAAGGCCCCACGAATCGAGGACTAAGTTTGTCTCGACTCCCAAAATGAATCACTCCTCTAGTCGGTGATATCTTCAAGAACACAAGATTACCAACTACGAACTCCAGAGGTCTTCTTGCTGTATCGACTCAACATTTCTGTCGATCTTGCACTGGCTTCATATGATTCTGGATAGTTTTAACTTTCTCCACGGTTTGCACGATAAGATCTGGTCCCAATAATCTTCGTTCTCCAAAATCGTCCCAACAGATAGGTGAGCAACACTTGAGACCATATAACGCATCAAATGGAGCCATCTGGATAGTCACCTGAAAGATGTTATTATACGAAAACCCCACCGAGTGCAGACGATCCTCCCATGAACCCTTAAAGTCCAACATGCAAGCTCTCAATATATCTTCAAGAGTTTGGATCTTTCTCTCTGACTGGCCGTCTGTCTGAGAATGATAAGCGGTGCTAAACTTCAATCGAGTCCCCAAACTTTCCTATAAACTCGTCCAAAAGTGCGATAAAAATCGAGTATCACGATCGGAAAGGATGCTCACAGGTACTCCGTGCAATCTCACAATCTCCTACAGGTATTGTTCTGCTAACGCTTCCATCGACTGACCAACTCGAAACAGTATGAAATGAGCTGCTTTGGTCAATCGATCAACAATCACCCAAACTGCATTATTACTCTTTGGACTCCGCGATAATACCGTCATGAAATCCATGGTTATATGTTCCCACTATCGAAAGTGGTTGCAATAAACCATTTACCCTTTGATGTTCAGCCTTGACTTGCTGACACACCAATCACTTCTCTACAAAGAGGGCAATCTCCATTTTTATGTCTTCCCACCAGAAATGCTGTTGTAGATCTCGGTACATCTTCATGCCTCCCGGATGTACGGAATATGTGGAACTGTGCGCCTCCTTCATAATTTCTTCACGAATATCTCCTTTCGGCACACATAAATGGCTCCTATATCGCAACGAACTATCTTCATGAATCAACAAGTCCGTTCGAAGTTCCGCTTCAACATGTTCTCGAAACTTCTGTAAGCTTGGATCGTGCGACTGCGCTACTTTAATACTATCGATCAAGGACGACTATACTTACAGCTGCATCAACTGTCCCGAAGAATGCGGTAACACGATCTCAAACTCGAATCTCTGGAAATCATCGATAATCTCCTTCTGTACAGTCAACATCCGTATTGCTGGCAATCGACTTAGTACATCCGGCACTACATTAACTTTCCCGGGATGGTATTTGAGATCAAGATCATGGTCAGCCATCGGCTCTAACCATCTGCGCTGTCTCATATTAAGCTCTTTCTGTGTAAACACGTACTTTAAGATTTTATGATCAGTGAATACTTCAACCCTTTCGCCCAATAAATAGTGTCTCCAAATCTTCAAAGCGAAAATCACTGCTGCAAGTTCCAAATCATGAGTTAGGTAATTCTTCTCATGAGTCTTCAACTGTCTCGATGCGTAGGCTAACCTTCCCATGCTGCATAAGAACACATCCCAAGTTTTTCCCAAACGCGTTGTTGTGAATAACCAACCCTCCGGAACTGTCTGGCACGGTCAGAATAGGAGCGGTTGTCAATCTTTGCTTTAACGCCTCAAAAGCTGATGCCCATCTATCCGTCTATATGAACGGTACCTCTTTTCGTGTTAGCTTAGTCAATAGTTCAGCTAAACGAGTGAAATTCTCCACGAACCTTCTATAATATCTAAAAAGCCCAAGAAAGCTTCTGATCTCCGCTACGTTCTTCGGAATCAGTCAATCATGAACTACTGCAATCTTTTCAGGATCAATAACGATTCCATCTCCGGATACGACATGCCCCAAAAACTTCACTTCTTCGAGCCAAAACTCACACTTGCTCATCTTCGCATATAATCTTTCTTACCTCAACATTTACAGTGCGATCTTCAAGTGTTCTGCATGCTCTTCTTGGCTCCTCGAATACACCAGAATATCATCGATAAACACCACTATAAACTGGTCCAAGAATGGTGAAACGATTCGGTTCATCAAGTCCATAAATATCGCCGATGTGTTCATGCTCCGAATGGCATCACTAAGTACTCGTAATGCCCATATCGAGTTCGGAGCGCTGTCTTCCCAATATCTTCTGATTTTACTTGAACTTGATGATATTCAGATCGTAAATCCAGATTCGAGAATACCCTCGTGCCACTGAGTTGCTCAAATAGTTTGCCGATGCGAGGGATCGGGTAGTTGTTCTTAATCGTCACCCGGTTTAATTCTCGATAATCGATGCACATCCTCCGCGTGCCATCTTTCTTCTTAACTAGAAGAACTGAAGCTCTCCAAGGTAAATTCTGCTACGTATCCAACCCTTCTATAACAATTCGGCAACCTGCTTCTTGACTTCTTCTAACTCTACTTGTGCCATCAGATAATACGCCTTTGAGATTGGCGTTGCTCCAGAAACAAGATCAATCGCGAACTCCACATCTCGTTTCGGCGATAAACCCGAGATGTCCGCGAACCCGTCCATAAACTCTCAAACTGCTATCAATACTTCATCTGCAACATGTTCCTAATCACGGGTTTTCTGGTTAGTGTATTGGGTTCAATACCCAACTACAAAAGAACCAAACCCGATAAACCTAAATCCTATGTCTCTGATACCAAAAAAACCCTGTCACGCCTCGCTTCCCAGAGTGCGCTAAGATCGGCACGTGACAGAACCAACCATGCTACCTGTGGCTAGGAAATATCCCTCCACAGTCACATTACGGCTGTCTATAAGATATCAAGAACAGTAAAACATAAAACTAACTAGTACATATTTATCTGCCAGAATAAAAGAGTCAAGAAATATATATGCAGAAGCAATAAATCCAATAAATAGTAACATCTGGAAATACGTCCTAAATACGGGCTCACATTAGGAAATAAAGCCGCGGAAAGATAACTAAATTAACTATCACTAAGCACAATCCTCGCTGCTCGACTTAATGGCTAAAATACTCCTGATCAGCCTGCGAAAGAGATAAAGGAACTGGGCCATGCGAAACCCAGACGTCAGTGCATCATAATACCAATAATAATAAGTAATAACCACGATGCAACGAGATATGCAGGCATGAAAATAAACAGTAAGATGAATATAACAAGTAAACATGGAAATGAAACAGTGAGGTGTACGTGTGTATGTGGAGTGTGGTGAGTAATCTAAACTATACTATTGGTTTATTTATTCTAAAGTCTTTGAAATCAATTAATGTAATCCTAATCGTAACCCATCAGTCAATGCCCCGATCATTCCCCACGGGACCACGGTAACAGGATTATTCCGTAATGCTCGGAAAATCGGCAAACAATATATTCCATAACGCCCGGAAAAACGACAAACAATATATTCCGTAACACCCGGAAAAATGGCAAACAATATGATAGCCTTACGTTCAGTTACATTCTTGATTTCCCCCAGATTTGTGCTTAAGTTAGATATTGTTAATCGATATCTAATTCCAACACAGGATTAAGCAGGTACAGATTTTGTCTATGCAGACAATAATAATGTCCATCAGGACAACAAGTTAGAATTGTTGGTATTAGTAACAAGATCCAAATAATAGGTCAAGTAGTGTGTTAGGGCATATCAGGTAGTGCACAATGTATCGAACGGATGCCCAAAAGTAAAACTGTAGTAAGTATCGAAACACGGTAAAAGCACGGATACACAAGTTTCTATCAGGGATTACATCTGCAACTCCATTACTACGTATGCTGCACATTATCAAGCATGGTGTACTAATATAACAGTAACATGATGTAATATGATCTAGCATGCAACTAGATATATAATAAACAACACGGATGCGAACGGTTATCGTAAAACAGTAAAACTGTAATATGGGATTTACAATGCAATAAACATGTAATATTTTTATTCATATGGATGTAAAATATATATCATAGCATGTAGCAAGATAAACTTTCCTGATCGGATCTCACGGCGGGGTGCGTACGCTGCGTCCGACATCGGGTAAATATCGCAATGCACACACGCGCGTACAGAACAGAACCAAGCTATGCAAGAATGTAACCACACTGGATAAGGATGCCTACTGGATCACCCGGATCGTCGGTGACGAGCACAGCTCCGGCGATCACCGGGAAACATGAAATCAAGAAAGAGAAAGAGAGAAAGAAAAAAGAAGAAAAAGATGAAGGGCTGTGCTATCTGGGTTTAGTGCTCGGGGACAGAGGCGGGGCGACGGGGTACGTCGACAATGGGTCGTGGGTTTCCGGCGAAGTTTCATGGCGAGGCAAGGGTAAACGGGTTTCTTGAAGTCGGGTGTGCAGGGTTCTTGTGCAGGGTTCTTGTCTCGGGTATTTAGAGAAGAAGAGAGGAGAGAGGGGAGAAGGTGGTGGCGAAGGGTGAGGTGGTCTACGGGGTCGGAGCTCCGGCGAGGCACGGGCGACGAGGGTTGCAGGCACGGCTCTTCGTCGGGTTTTACCGGAGGTGAAGGGAAGAGGGAGAAGAGAAGGTAGTGGTGGTGACTGGGTAGAGTCTACGACGGTGAGGTGCGGACGAAGTCGGTGGATGGGTTCGTCGGGGCTGTTGGTGCACGGGTGGCGAGGAAGAAGAGTGGAGGAGGTGGAGGTGATGATGACGAGGATATTGAGGCGAGGGGGTCTGCGGCGGCGGCGACGGCGTGAGGGTTAGGGTTCGTGACAAGGCGGGGAGGCGAGAACGAAGAACAAGAAGCAGAGAGAGAGAGAGGACGTGGGGAAGTTTATATAGGGTTTAATAATAAAAATATATATATATATAAAGAATATATGTGACAAAGAGAGAGAGTTAAGATTTGATTTAAAATATATATGAATATATTCGTTTGGTAAAATATAGGTGAATATATATATTGACAGTTTTAAATTTAAAGGTAATTAAGTAAATTTGAGTTTTCTGGTTAATACAAAATTACTCCAAAATATGCCCGGGTTGGGTCTAAAATTATAATTTGAAAATACGGATAATATACGTATCAACCAAAACCAAAAAGCGATGTTCGGTTAAAGAAAATGCATACCCCCAAGAATGGATGCACGTAGCATGCACGTAGCAATCCAAACGAGTCTGTTTCACTAAACGGGACGAGAACACGATATACGGATGCAACCACAGGGTCAGGGGTATGATACAGGCTGTGCTAGATTTTTAAAAATATTTTATTTGACTATATTTGTATTATTAAAAATATATGCAGATACCAAATGTATGATGCAGGTAAACATGACATGTGTGTACGGATCCTCAATACTACCAAGGATAAAACGTAATCAAGAACCAAGACGGGTTTCAAGCATGCAGGTCGGGTCGGAAACCAAGCACGGATACCAAAACACTATCTGCACCAAAAAACGAATAAAATCAAGAAATAGCCACAAGATAAACAAATCACCAAAACGAACATGGTATAACTGAACTAGGGTGTTACATAATGCCAATAATCCTGACTTGTTATCCTGACGGATGTAACATGTTGTCTACATAGACAAAATCTGTACATGCTTGATCCTGTGTTGGCATTAGACTTATATTATCAATACCTGAACACATAACCTTGGAGGTAAGGGAAAATCAATGATGAAATCTGATTTGTAACTCAACAGTTCGATACATATACTGATCAGTCTTTACGGATTAGACCAGCCCTGGAATGATGCTGCTGATATCATTCGTCTGTACATATTACCTGTTTACTGCTTTGCGGCACGTATCGGATTCAGCCCGAGAGTCTTGACTGTGGTCCCGGACATGCACGGGATACTATTGAGTTACATCGATGATTCCATTAAATTGATTTCAAAGACTTTTAGAATAGACAACCTAGAGGCTCAGATTTTAGGATACACATCGCATACCTATATCTCACTGTTTTACACCTGTGTTATTTATTTACACTCATGTTTAATCATAGAATCCTATCCTGGTTTTTACTATTATTTTGATATTTATGACGCACTGACGTCTGGGTTTTGCATAGCCCAGATACTTGACATAGCATGTGAGTATTCGACAGGATCGCCGATCAGTGAGGACCACCTCATTGATATATCTCTTATGTGGGTTAGTTATTCCTTGGATTTTTATTGCTTCATCTATCTTTTCTCGTTATTGTTCTTGTGGTTATTGGACATTTGATTGATAGATTTAGTAGTTTACTGTTGTTGATATCTGATTGACAGCCGTAATGTGATTATGAAAGGATCTTTTCTCACCATAGATAGCATGGTTGGCTCTGTCACGTGCCGTGTTTATGTATTTTGGAAAGCGGGGTGTGACAGGGTTTGTTTGATATTAGAGCATAGGTTTTAGGTTAGCTGGGTTTGGTTTCTTTTGTAGTTGGGTATTGGATCCAATACACTAATTAGAAAACCCAGAATTTTAGGAACATGTCCTGCCACATTATTGTCTTGTCATTCGAATTCTTGAATCTTATCCTTCTCTTAAACTCTTTTATCTTGATAATATGGAAATGACTTTGTATCTCAACTTAGAATCCTCCTGATTCCTTATTGTTTCTCCCTTCTTATTATTTTGATTCTGATAATAGGATTTGAACGACTTGAATGGAGTTATGTGATTGTAACTATGTACCACGGTATGGTTATAATGCGGTACTCTATTTAGGTAACCTGAAGTCCTATTTTGATTAATTTTCTTGAATTATGGTCGTTGTATTACCTTGTTTCCTCTCGGCGTCATTGCTTACCAGTTTATGTTTCGCAAGTTTGAATCCAACAACCGCGTTGTATCTTTCCCTTTGTCCCGTAGTGACCTATCTGTCTGTGTTTCAAAGAACAAGGAGAAACACAGAAGAAGCTTTTGATTGCAGTAGTACAGACCGCTTGAAAGACCGTTCGGATGTAAGATGTTTTTAGGAGTTCCGACGAACCCGCCTCAGTTTATCAGAGTAGCGCAGAGGAAGAGTGGTGGGCTGATAACCCATAAGTCTTAAAACAAACTTGCAAATTCATGATGAAAGGAACTGTTTACTGAAGAGTGAAGTTCGTAAACAAGTTGCAGATGAAGTGCTGATAGCAGTTTGGGATTTCATGGATGTGTTCAAGGACATCTCGAGTTTACCGTCTAAACGAGATGTGGAGTTTGCGATTGATCTTGTTTCTGGAGCAGCGCCGATTTCAAAGGCATATTATCTGATGGCACCAGTGGAACTAAAAGAGATAAAGACATAGGTAACCGAGTTAATAGAGAAGGGTTAGATTCGCAGCAGCAATTCACCCTGGGGGGCTCCAGTTGTTCTAGTCAAGAAGAAAGATGGCACGCGGAGAATGTGATTATCGAGAATTAAACTGGGTAACTATTAAGAACAAGTACCCGATCCTTCGCATCAACGATTTATTCGATCAACTCAGTGGCATGAGGGTATTCTCGAAGATGGATTTGCGATCCGGATATCATCAAGTTCGGTTGAAATCAAAAGATATTTGCAAGACAGCGTTCCGAACTCGATATGGGCATTACGAGTACTTAGTGATGCCTTTTGGAGTTACTAACGCACCAGCGATATTTATTGACTTGATGAACCGAATCTTTTCACCGTATTTGGACCAGTTCATAATGGTGTTTATTGACGACATTCTGGTCTATTCGAGGAGCCAAGAAGGGAATGCAGAACACTTGAAGATCGCATTGCAAACGTTAAGGCAAGAAAAGTTATTTGCTAAGATGAGCAAGTGCGAGTTTTGGCTCGAAGAAGTAAAGTTTTTAGGTCATGTTGTATCCAGAAATGGAATTGCCGTTGACCCTGAAAAGATTGCAACAGTTCATGATGGGCCGATTCCGAAGAACGTAGCGGAGATCAGAAGTTTTCTTAGGCTTGCTGGATACTATAGAACGTTTTTAGAGAACTTCGCTCGAATAGCTGAACCATTGACCAAGTTAACACGAAGGGAGGTACCGTTCGTATGGACGGAGAAATGTGCGTCAGCTTTTGAAGCGTTGAAGCAAAGATTGACCACCGCCCCTATCTTGACAGTGCCAGACAGTTCTAGAGGGCTAGTTATTCACAGCAACACATCTAGGAAAGGCTTGGGATGTGTTCTGATGCAGAATGGAAAGGTTATAGCCTACGCGTCAAGAAAATTGAAGACTCATGAGAAGAATTACCCAACTCATGATTTGAAACTAGCAGCAGTGATTTTTGCTTTGAAGATTTGGAGATACTACTTATTGGGAGAAAGGGTAGAAGTATTTACCGATCATAAAAGCCTAAGGTATGTGTTCACACAGAAAGAGTTCAATATGAGGCAGCGTAGATGGTTGGAGCTGATGGCTAACTATGATATCGATCTAAAGTACCATCTGGGGAAAGTTAATGTAGTGCCGGATGCGCTAAGTCGGTTGCCAGCAATACGGATGTTGACTGCACAGGAGGAGCTTATAGATGATTTCCAGAGATTCGAGTTGGAGATCGTATTACCGCATTCTTCGGGGCAGTTGATTCAACTTTAAGTACAGTCGTTCTTGATCGATAATATTAAACCAGCGCAGTCGCACGATCCAAGGTTGCAAAAGTATCGAGGACAGGTAGAAGTGGGACTTCGAATGGAATTGTTGATTTATGAAGATGGTTCGTTACGATATGGGAGCCGTTTATGTGTGCCTAAAGGAGATATTTGTGAAGAAGTTTTGAAAGAGGCGCATAGTTCCGCATATTCCGTACATCCGGAAGATTGCTCGCTTTGTATCGAAGTGCTTGGTGTGTCAGCAAATCAAGGCTGAACATCAAAGAGTAGCTGGTTTATGGCAACCACTTCCGATTTCTCAGTGGAAGTGAGAACATATAATTATGGATTTCGTGACAGTTTTACCATAAAGTCCTAAGAGCAATATTGCAGTTTGGGTGATTGTTGATCGATTGACTAAGGCAGCTCATTTCATACCGTTTCGAGTTGGTCAGTCGACGAAAGCTTTAGTTGAACGGTACATACAGGAGATTGTGAGATTGCATGGAGTACCTGTGAGCATCGTTTCTGATCGTGATACCCGATTCTTATCGCACTTTTAGAGGAGTTTACAGGAAAGTTTGGGGACTCGATTGAAATTTAGCACAACATATCATCCCCAGACAGATGGCCAGTCCGAAAGAACGATCCAAACTCTTGAAAATATGTTGAGAGCTTGCAAGTTGGACTTTAAGGGTTTATGGGAGGATCATTTGCACTTGGTGGAGTTTTCTTATAATAACAGTTTTCAGGCGACTATTCAGATGGCTCCATTTGAAACATTATATGGTCGTGAGTGTCGCTCGTCTGTCTGTTGGAACGATATTAGAGAACGAAGATTATTGGGACCTGATCTTATCGTGCAAACCGTAGAGAAAGTTAATACGATCTGAAATCATATGAAGGCGGCACAAGATCGGTAGAAAAATTGGGCCGATACAGGACGAAGACCTCTAGAGTTCACAGTTGGTGATCTTGTATTCCTAAAGATATCACCGACCAAAGGCATGATTCGATTTAATAGTCGAGGCAAGTTTAGTCATCGATTCGTGGGGCCTTTCGATATCATCGAGCGTGTTGGAGAAGTAGCTTATCGATTGGCGTTACCACCATCCTTGACGAGTGTTCACGACGTGTTTCATATATCTCAACTCTGCAAATATGTTCGAGATGAGACGCACGTGTTAGATCACTCGAAACTGACAGTAAGGGAGGACTTGACATACGAAGAACTACCAATGGCGATTGTAGATCGAAGAGAAAAGGTCCTCAAGAACAAGGTTATCCCTCTAGTACTTGTTTCATGGGGGAATCGTTCGTGCGGAGAATCAATTTGGGAACGAGAAGACGACATTCGACAGAAGTTTCCACACCTCTTTTCTTAGATTCATATTTTCTTGTCTTTTCTTGTTCCGGGAATTTCGAGAAAATTATTTTACATCCTTACTAGTACAGAAGATCCGTGCACACATATATGTTCTATTACATGTATCTTATATATAGTATCTGCATATATTTCAAATAATACAGATTATAACCTGATAATATATTTTAAATACCTAGCATAGCATGCATCACACCCTATACCCTATGGCTGCATCCTGATATCGTGTTCTTATCCCGTTTAATGAAACAAACTTGTTTGGATCGCTATGTGTTTTACGTGTATCCGTTCTTGGGGATATGTATTTTATCTAACCAGACATCGTATTATGGTTTTGGCTTATGCTTATATTATCCGTATTTTAAAACTAGATTTTAAAAGAGACCCGGGTATTTTTCGGAGTATTTTTGTATTAGCTATATAATCCTATAATATATATTATAATATTATTTTATATAAAACTTAATATAATCTAAACTTAACAGTTATTATATATATATATATATAATATATTATAAAAACTAAATAATATATTTTCCTCACTCCGTCTCTCTCTCTCACCATATGATCTCTCTCTGCTCCGTCTCTCTCTCTCTATTATTATATATATTAATTAATTAAACCTAATATATATTTATACACCTCTCTCTCACCTCTCCCCTTCCTTCACCTCCCGCTGCGAGAAACCCATGCCGAGCCCTTGCCTTCGTCGTCGACTTCCCCACAACATCACCTTCATCACCTCCTCTTTCCGAATACCCATAGCCACCACCCTCGACCTACCCACAACCCCGACGACCCACGAATCCCTGAGCAACCCAAGAAACACCCGAACCCAAACCCTAACCTATGCCCGCTCCATCGCCGCCGAACACCTCGTCTCCTCGCCCTCATCATCATCCTCTCGACCTCCTCTCATCCCTCTCCTCCCGAGCTCACAACCCGAGCACCCGCATCCAAGAACCCCGAGCACCTGCACCCAAGAAAACCCGACCATCCCTGCATAGTCCCGACGCCACCTGCACCTCATCGCCGATCACATCACCTTCTCCTCACCTCTCTCCTATCCCTAACACCATAAACCGCCATCACAACCATCCCTATGCCCCCGAAAAATTTTCCAGCAACTGCATAAACCCAAGAACCCATCGCCGTAAACTTCGCCGGCTGCCCATCGTTGCCATCATCACCTCCTTGTCTTCTCTGTCCTCTGAGTCTAGAGCCAACACCAGAAAACACAGCTCATTCTTCTCCTTCTTCTCTTTCCTTTCTTTCTCTTTTTCTTGCTTTATGGCCGTCTCACCAGAGTCGTGCACGTCGCCGACGACCCAGACGGACCATACCATCACCACAGTACCACCACAATATCACAATCATACCATCACCACTTCCATGCCTTGACCGTGCCACCACTAGATCACGACCGTGCCATCACCATGTCACGACCGTGCCACCTCCAAACCACGACCATGCCACCACCAGACCATGCACCAGATCACCACCAGACAATACACCAGACCATACACCAGATTGCGACCAGACCACCACCAGACCATACACCGTACCCAGACCATGCCATGCACCATACCCAGACCATGCCATGACCGGGTCATCACCGTACCCAGACCATGTCACGCTATGTGCTCTACCCCTGTGCCACGCCATACCCGCTTTGTGCTCAGCTCATGCCGCTTATGTGCCACCATCACATCAGTCCCGTATCACCGTAAGGCCCAGCACCGTGTCGTACCACTTCACGCACCGTGTCGTGTCATGTCGCACCAAGCCGCCTGCACATTGACCGTTGTTTCCAAGGCAAGTTTATCCCGCAACATGCTATATTATAGTATATCTATTCATATGAATAAAAATAATACATGTATTTTAATTATGCATCCAATGTTTTATATTTACCGTTTTTCGATATCCGTTCGCATCCATACTAAGAATTGCATATCTAGTTGCATACTAGAATATCATTATATCATATTATATTTATATTAGTGCAATATACTGTCTAGTTGCATCATACGTAGTCATAGATACGTATATAGGTTATTACAGATGTAATACCCCAGGTATTATCCGGTATACCCATTTATATCAGATAAGCATGGGGACCCACTGTAAAACAATGGGGAATTTTCGGAATACATTCCGAAAGAGGACAAATCTGTACTATAAATGGAATGATACCGCTCTTCAATACAAAGGCGCCTTTTAAGTGAACTGGCACTACAGGAGCTTGAGAACTCCGTAGTTAAGCGTGCTTGAGCCAGGGAAGTTCTGGGATGGGTGACCTCCTGAGAAGTGGCCCCTGGTCGGGTCCAGTTCACCCCGAAAGACAAAACCGTGCGGTTTCGGTCAGAGCGGACAATACTCTATGTATTGGGGATGGTTCGTGACAGAATGGTATCAGAGACAGATTCCTCAATAGTGGGTTTGTGGTTCGAGAACGAAACATTGTTCTAAGTGGGGGAGAATGTAATACCCCAGGTATTATCCGGTATACCCATTTATACCAGATAAGCATGGGGACCCACTGTAAAACAATGAGGAATTTTCGAAAGACATTCCAAAAGAGGACAGATCTGTACTATAAATGGAATGATACCGCTCTTCAATACAGATGTGCCTTTTAAGTGAACCGGCACCGCAGGAGCTTGAGAACTCCGTAGTTAAACGTGCTTGAGCCAAGGAAGTTCTGGGATGGGTGACCTCCTGGAAAGTGGCCCCTGGTCGGGTCCAGTTTGCCCCGAAGGACAAAACCGTGCGGGTTCGGTCAGAGCGGACAATACTCTCTGTATTGGGGGTGGTTCGTGACAGATTTCCCCTTACCCCCAAGATTATGTATTCAAGACAGGTATTGATAATATAAGTCTAATACTAATACAGGATCAAGCAGGTACAGCTTTTGTCTATGTAGACAACATGTTATGTTCGTCAGGACAACAAGTCAGGATTGTTGGCATTAGTAACAAGATCAGGTAACAAGTTAAGTAGTGTGTCAGGACATGTCATGTGGTGCATATGTATCAAATGGACACCAAATGTGAAATTGTAAACGATATCGGGATCACGGTAAATAGTGCTGATGTCAGGATGCATATGTGTCTATCTGTTGTAATACCCAGTTCCACTATAAGTATCTTCTGTAATTTAAATAAATACTTTCCCAAAAGTTTTACATTTATAATTTTTACAATTACTATTTCCTAAATTTTCTAAATTTAAATTCTAATTTTAATTTCCTAACCTAAAGCTCAAACCCATGACCCATCCCTAACCCAACCCGTTCACCCCTACCCGACCCGATACCTCCACTACCTCCTTCTTCTTCTCCCATTCACCTCTCTTTTTCCCGCTCGTTTCCCCCGTTTCCTCCGCTCCTCGTGCCCACGCCACGAGACCCCGTGCCCATGCCCCAACGGCCGTGCCCACTTCCCCATGACCCGCGCTTGCCCCACGACCGCACTCCTCCAACGTCTCTCCCCAACGGCTTTGATGACCACGCCCTCGTCACCAACAAACTCCCCGATGATCCCTCGTTCTCCCTCTCTACTTCGCTCTCTCTCCCCCTCGTCTCTCTCTCTCTCTTTCTTACTAACCCAAACCCCTCACCCGTGAGCTCGCCACCAACATCACCATCAAGTTTCCCGCTTCATCCCCTTTTTCCTTCATGCTCACCCCTCTCCCCAAAATACTCTCCAACAACCATCACCTCTGACCACCCCCTCGACCCTCATCGTCCACCTCACCGACGACTACGACACCAACTCAGCTCAAGACCCCTGCACCCCAGCCCCGACGAACCCATCACCGAACCCCACGCACCCACCTCCGACGAGCAAGCCCACGCCTAAACCCAACAGCCACCATGAGCCCTCTACCCCACCATCGATGAGCTCCTCTCAACCGCCGATGAGTTCACCCCTACAACCAAGCACGACCACCCCGCCGCACATCACTTGCCTCATCACCATTGCCACCGCGCCGGATCTCCCATCCCGAACAGACAAACCCACCACCACTTCGCCGGAGCTTTCCCAACCACCGCTGGCCCCCGAGCTCCCCGTTGTTATCACCGAGCCTCCTCCCTGCACAGGTGACCGCTTCAGGCCAACCTTAACCACAACGTGCACTGTGCCACGCCAGCACCGCAGCACCACCGTCGTGCCATGCCTGCACCACCACCTCTTCTTCCTCTTCTCCCCTTCTTCCCGACGAGAAGATCCCTGACCTCGACTTCACCTGGGAACCCGCTGGAAACCATCCTGCGTTCCCTACACATCACATCGCCTGCACCTCGTTGCCGCCAAAGCTCATATCGCCGTCGAACTCGTAGACACCGTCTCCATCGTTCACCGACCATCGCCGACCCAAGCCACCAGCCGAGTCTAAGCCCCGAAGCCGCACCAAGCTCGATCGGAGGCCAAACTTTTGCGTGGCCGTGTCATGTTCATGCCACATCATGCCCGTCTATATGCCACTGCGTACCCAGACATGTCGCGTCCCGGGCCCACTCCCCGTGTCACATCATACCCAGTCCCCGTACCACGTCATGCCAGCCCCCGTGCCACATCGCGCCCGATCCAGTGCACGCGCCGTGCCGCTCCCGCACCATGCCCTAAGTACAGACTGTGCTCGATACAGTGTCGCGCTGTGTCACGCATCGAGCCAGGACTATGCCCACTACCGTGTCACACTCGCATCGTCACCGTGCCCAGTCCCGAATCTCCACGCATCGCACTCGTGCCACGTGTTGTGTCCAGCATCGCATCATCTCGTGTGTCGAGACGAAGTCCGCAAGTGGTGTCGCTTCTATATTAGAGACCGAGGTAAGTGTTCTCACTTGCTTACATGCTAATGATATACAAATCTGATTTAATGCTTAATTAGGCTATATACACCGATGTGCATAATCAAGATCGATCGATATAAAGTCCTAGATCAAAACATATCTTAAAATGGCGAAACTCATAATATTTAGACCTTAATACTGTTAACAAACGCTGTGTATAAATTTGGTGGCAAATCGATACCATTTCCACACATAAGTGACGCCCTAACCTTAATACCAAAACTTACAATTTACCGAATACTTGACACTGTAAAATTCATAACTAATTCTAGAAAAATCCAATCGTAGTGTTCTGGGGTTCGTTACGAAGGGTACTGCATAATAAATAACTCGACATGTATATTTACTATTGGATATATCCTATGAATAACGAAAATAAGGAACTTACCTGACCTTGGACTGCTGTCCAGAGCAGAAACTTACCCTTGACATGCATTTGAACCCCTGAAACCTTAATTTTTAATTGTGAAAGTGTGCGGTGCCAATTACCTCTGCGTAGAAAATTGTTTCATACTTCTAATGGTACTAGTTTTACTAAATTCCAATATCTTTTGTTATTTAAATCATATTTTAAACAGATGACACGTGCGGCAGATTTCTGTCATTTCACCTCGCACCCTTCATCGGTAATTCGATCATAACTCCTAAACCAAACTGAATATTGTTGATCTGTCTCCTGTTCTGTAAATTTAAGTTGTAACCCTACAATGAGTTGAACTGTAGTATCGCCTAATTGTGCCCCCAACTAGGAGTAAAGTGTGTTACAAAACGGACTTCCAGTTCAGAAATTGGATTTCCAGCAGTAAACACTTAAAAGGAAATGACCATAACTAGCGAACCTGAAACCCGATTGACGCGAAACCAATTTTGATAGACATATTATTAAACATACTACTTACTCTTTTATATCGTTTTGCTTAATTCTGCATGTGTGATTTATAGTAAATTTTGCGAGTGGTATGACACTGGCTGCGATATTTTATTCGTATCATAATTACCCGCATCCTCATCATATCATGTAGCGGTTATACCCTATTTGAATAGTGGTCATATACACTGATAATCTAGTGACCGTGTTACATTATCCAGTGATAAATATTAGTGATTGGATTGTGGCAAGTACGTTAGTGTTAAAGCGTGAATGAATAAGTGAAGTGACACGTACTTGTACACAATCAGCGAAACCAGTTAAATTATTGCATTGTCGACACCTATGGGACATATAGAAGTGTAAATAAAACTGGAATGGGACAGTTATAGAAGCACTTATATTAGTATCATAGGTAAGATATCGAGTACTGTCCATTTATCTTGAATGCCAGTTGAGCCATGCATGATGGGAATCATGTCTTCAGTTCTCGCGTAGACTTGTCATAGAGCGACTAGTATTTGGGTTCATGGTCGGTGTTTGATGTAGACTATGGATGTAGGGTAGTTTGAGTGTGAGTTCGATCAATGGAATCTCGGGAGTCCCACTGCCGGCATATACAGCGATTTCGGGAGTCGTATGGGTGATATTACTGATTATTAGCGAGCGTGATTCAGGCCCGTGTTCCTTTGCCCCTGGGGCCTACCCTTGAGTTGGGGATACTCCTGTGGTGGTTGACGTTCACATTTGGACTGACGATAGGTTTAGTGACTTGGACTTTAAGACTTAGAGACTGATAGGTGTAGTGACATGGACATGCATCGATTACTGATTCACTATACTTGCTTTATTGTTTGCCTGTACCGGTTACTTCATGCTCATGTCATCACTCCATATTTACTATTTCATGTTCATTTTCAGTGCACGTGTTTACACATGTATTTATATATATATATATATATATATATATATATATATATATATATATATATTGCTATTGTGTCGCTCTGACGATCTGAGTATGCATGCTCAGAGTGAGAAGTGAACTTAGCTCGGACCAGGATCTGTCGTATCTCGAGAATATTGCGGACATCTAGATCAGCCACGCCAGCGCTGTCTTTTCCTTGATTTCTATCTGGTTAGTTTTGTATCTATTTTGGTAGTACTTAGTGACTGCATTTCTCATTACATGTGCATTGATTACTGATTACCACATAATGCTAGAAGCCGAAGTGTCGCTACGGCAGGATATTTGCTTGACCGTAGGAGCATGGATGGCCTTGTCACCCTCCGTATTTTAGGAAGCGGGGCGTGACAAAATCAATGTTGAAACCTGACTTGTAACTCAACAGTTAGATGCCTATACTGATCAGTCTTTACGGGTTAGGTCAGCCTCGGAATAATGCTGCTGACATCATTCGTCTGTACATGTTACCTGTTTACTACTTAGCGGCACATCTCAGATGCAGCCCGAGAGTCTTGACCGTGGTCTCAGGCACACACGGGATACTGTTGAGTTATATCGATAATTCCATTAAATTGATTTCAAAGACTTCTAGAATGGATAACCTAGATGCACAGAATTTAGGATACACATCGCATACCTATATCTCACTGTTTTACACCTGTGTTATTTATTTACACTCATATTTAATCATAGCATTCTATCCTAGTTATTAATATTATTTTGATATTTATGACACACCGACGTCTGGGTTTTATATGGCCCAGATACTTGACATAGCATGTGAGTATTCGACAAGATCGCCGATCGGTGAAGACCACCTCATTGATATAGCTCTTATACGGGTTAGTTATTCCTTAGATTTTTATTGCTTCCACTATTTTTTCCGGTTATTATTCTTGTGGCTATTGAACATGTAATAGATAGATTTAGTAGTTTACTATTCTTGATATCTGATTGACAGCCATAATGTGATTATGAAAGGATCTTTCCTCATTATAGGTAGCATGGTTGGCTCTATCACGTGCCGTGTTTACGTATTTTGGGAAGCGGGGCGTGACAGAAATCTTTTTATAATTTAAATTATATAGCTTATATATAGGATCATAAGGTTATTATTTAGTGTAGATGTTTTTTAATCATAAGGTTAAAGGAAGCCGTCGCTCCGTAAGGGATAAAGATCATCGAATTAAAGTGAACTTTTGGTAATACTTAAATTATAAAGTAAAGAGAGTAAACGGCATCTTCATAAGAGATCTAAGTTATCGAAGGTGAAGAAGAATTTGTAGAAGGTGATAGATCTCGTTGGAGATCATAAGGAGAGAGTGTAATAATTATCTATAAGGTTTTTTCTTCTCAAGTTCTAATAAAAATTCTTCTTGTTTCCTTTCCTCCTAAATCTTTTGTTATTTTATTGCGGTTTGCATCTGGTTTTCATTTGTCATTTGTATATAAGGTTTTCCGCTGCGTTGCCGATCGATCTTGCGGCAGCAACATATATCTATACTATATTATAATGCAAATGATATTAGTTAGAAGCCATCCTCATTTTAAAAAAAACAAAGAAAAAAGAGAAAAATTGTCCATTTTTAGAGCCTCCACATCATCAAAGAAGGAGACAAAAATAATTAAATTTCTCCATTATTTGAAAAACGAAAAAAAGAAACTTTGTAGAACTTGAGACAAAAAAATAACTCTGTAGAAATTAGTTTGAATTCCAAATTCTTGAGACAAAGAAAGAACTCTGTGGAAATTATTTTGAATTCCAAATTCAATCTACATTATACTTAAACTTAAGACAATAAATAACTTTCTAAAAGTTATTTTAATCTTATTATTTTTCAAATTTTACTTTTATTTACTTATAATTACCTTCTTTTACTTAAATATGGTAATAACATATTATAATATCTTCTAGAATACTCTTGATCAAGTTACTAAAATGATTATTTTATCCATTTATTAACATTCAAAATAATTTTAAACCTAAAGCCTCCCATTTTATATTTATCCATGGGCTCAGGATTTTTTTTTTTGGGAGTCTAAATAGAATAAAGCTACAAACGTAGCATGGCGCAAGTGCAAAATGCTAGTAAAAAGTTAAAAGGAATGGACAAAAGCATATATTAGAAATTGGAGAAGTTGTATATATATGAACTTCTTAAATATTTTTCCACCTTTGATAAATTTTCAAATCTCTTGGGTATGGATAGATGGGATTCAAATATTCAAAAACATGTCTCATAACTTTGAGTGGGTGATGATGCTCAATATTGGCGATACGAGATCAGGACACGTGGCGGATGACATTTCCTAAGACCCAGAAGAAAGGGCCCACGGAGGCCGACCAGGCCACCCTTGTACCCAACCTGCAAGCGCAAGCCGGCCCTCCTCGGGGGCCCTTGCAAATTTGCCTCCTCGGCCCCTCAGCTCGTCCCGGGCTGCCACGGGACCAAGACTCCTTGACCTTCTTGCTCGGTTCCGAGCTCCCCAGCCGAGGCCGTCCTCCTCGGCCCCTCCGACCGACCAACTCCACCACTCAGAGGCGTAACCGCCGCTCCGCAAATCTCGCCACGCGCAGATTCTCCGCCAGCAATGTCCCACGTTCCACGCCATCACGATCCCCATTAATGGGCGATCCGCTCTTCATGCGGGCGTGACGTCGGGAGCGTAACGGCCGGCGAGACTCTCGCGCCTACCGCTGCGTGCTGCTGCACTATATAAACGCCCATCACAGAGGGGTCAAGTAAGCCATTTTTTATTCTACTTAGCCGTTACTCTGCTTGGATCTAGCACTAACTTGATCGTCGGAGGGTCCTCGGTGGTACCAAACCACCCCGGGATTTCTTTGCAGGTACTCGGTGCTCAAATCACCAATCTCACCAAAACCCCTCAAATCACCAATCTCACCAAAACCCATTGAGATCCACACGCAACAGAAGATCACCACCAAAATCCACCGGGAGATCAATGGAAGAAAACATCTGACGGAGACCCGAAAAGGACCTCCATCAGTTGGCGCCGTCTGTGGGAAAACAAACTCCACAAAAACAAAGTTGGCCTTCCGATCTTCGTCCGCATGGCGAGCAACCATCCTGAAGATCCCGGTACCAGCCGCCGTCTTCCACTCACCGAAGGCGTGGATGAGCCTCCTCCAGTGACCATCATCAACGCCCTCGCCAACCGGATAGATCGGCTACAGTACTTCGTGGAGGCACCCGTCTGCGTCCAAGCGGCCGGGCCTGGGCCCTAGATCGCCGCTCCACCGCCTCCATAAGGCTTTGCCCCCGTCGGGATGGCTGACCACCAGCAGGCTACGACTCCTGGCCACAGATCTCTCACGCCGGTACTCCCTAAGGCCCGCTGGGCGCCCCACGGCTCCACACCAAGGTCCGCCGCCAGAACGCCTCGCCTCGAGCCTCCTCACGACCCTTATCCCCCTGAGGAGATTTCAGTCACCTCGCCTGTCTACAGGCATGGTCGACACCACCCCCCTCGGCGGGGCCGCACAGAAGGGGTTCACATCGGCGGCTCGAGAGCCACCTCGCCCAGTGATCTGAGGCACCTCATCGAGAGGAACCGGGGCCGCTCCCAGATGCAGGTCACCCGCAGCAGAGGCCAGGGAACCCAAGGCGCCGATTTCTCGTGATACCACGGTCGACTCGACGCCCTCGAGAAGAAGATCGAGGGCATGCGTCGGGAGGCTCATCTCTCGAGCGACGGGGCTAAGTACGCCTATGATTCACTCACAAAGCCGTTCACCGAGGGGCCTATGATTTACTCACAAAGCCGTTCACCGAGGGATTGCTCGCCGTCCACGTCTCCTCGCGCAACAAGCCCCCAAAGGTCTCTCTATTCAACGGGAAAACCGACCTGAAGGACCATTTAGACGCTTTCACCGTGGGGATGAGCTTTCAGGACCACTCCGATGTCGCCCAGTGCAGGGCCTTCCCGGCCACCCTCATCCGCGCAGGTCGGGACTGGTTCCGGGGGCTTGAGCCACGCTCAATCTCGACCTTTGACGAGCTGGCTACTCAGTTCCTCGGCCACTTCGTTGCGAACCGTCGGCAGAAGCGCACGGTCGACTACCTCTTCACGGTTAAGAGTGGGGACAAGGAGACGTTCAAGGCCTACATCACCCGCTTCTACAATGTCTTTCTCAAGGTCCCCGAGCACCGGGACGAGACCGTCATCACGGCGCTCAGATCTGGTCTGAGGCACAAGGAGTGGTTACGCTCCTTCGCGTTGGCACAACCCAAGACCATGGCCGAGGTTAAGGCGTGGACCGAGCGCGAGGTTCAGCTGGAATCCGAGGTGAACGCAAACCTCCCCCGAGTAGAACGATCCGACCAGAAGAAGAGGGCTCAGGAGGAGAGGCCGGAGCGTCAGTAGCCATATCACCCGAAGTTCCAGGAGTATACCCCGCTCAACGTCTCCCTCGCAGTATTGCTAGAAGAGGCCCAGAACGAGGGGTTCTTCAAGTTCCCTCCGATCCCGCGTCAGGCCGCGAAGCGAACCCGGGGCCCTTACTGCGCTTTCCACCAGACACTGGGCCATGCCACGGAGGATTGCAAGCAACTTAGGGACTACATCGAAGAGCTCATTCGATCGGGACACCTCGCCGCTTACTTGAGGGATAAACGGCAGACCGACCGCGAGCAGGAGCAGCATCGCCCTCCCGCTGACCTGACCATCGGTCAGATCATGCTCGTTTCGGCGGACGGCCAACACGGAACTCAGGGAGCCCCGTACCCTGTGCCAAGCATGGAGGCCAACAGTCCTCCAGGGAGCTCGGGCCGAGCCAATAAAATCATCTACTAGCCTGTACTTTTCTTTTAGGTTAATGTAAACTCTTCCTAGGGTCTGTTGTTAATTTAATAAAGATCAATGGAACATTGCGAAAAAGAAGGAAAAACCTTGTTTATTCAAAAGGTATTATGGGCTCCTCAGCCATACATACAAAAAGAAAAAGAAAATTACAACAGCGGGGGAAGGGGGTGCAGAGAACACTGCTCATGATACTCGGCAAAGATCTCCACCAGCCGAGGCCTCGCGAGATCCAACCTCTCCCCTCAGTTCCCCCCGCGCACGTTAACCCCGAGCCTCAACTCATAGCACTCGCGGACGAGCGCCTCCGAGCGAGCCAGCCGGTTTCCGGAGATCAGGCCGAAGCGCCTCAGGGACCGCAGCTTACCCACGGCCTCGTCATAGAGCTGCTCGGACAGGGGGTTGTAAAGCTCCGGCGATGCCCTCCAGATGGAGAGCGTCGGGGGAGCAACCGGCCGAAATGGTCCTCGATGCTCCTATAGACCAACTGCACCGTATCCTCGGTGCAGTTCTGGTCGTAAAGGTACACGTCTTAGAAGTGGATGATGTCGGGGATGGTAAACGAGAAGTCTTGCATTTTCGACGACCTGTTTATGAAGGATGGAAGGACCAGTACTCCTTCAGCCTTATATAGCCCACTGCGCCCCAAAGGAGCTCAACAATCGCTCGCTTTCACCCAAAAAGTCGCTGCCACGCGGTGGTCATCAAGCCTTCTCTGGTGGAATCGAAACGACGCGCCCCGAGCGTTTCGCCTCCCCCCACATTCAATGCACATGCTACGCGCATAGTCGCCGCGACCGTTCCTGTTCCCCATGCCTACAGTTGGATGGTCGGGCTATACCTCGTGAAGAATTTGCCAAAGCAGCTACCCTGCTCGGCTATACCTGGCCGGTAGCTTCCCTGCTCGCAATGCCAGGATTCAAAGCCCTCACCAAGAGGCAACCCAGCAGCTACCCTGCTCGGTCATCCCTAGCGGGTATCTTCCCTACCGCAACGTCAGGGATCAGAAGCAGTCAAGCCTAACCGTCGCTCGGCTATCCCTGGCGGGTAGCTTCCCTACCACAACGCCGGGGATCATAAAGTCCTACCAGAGGCAGTCGAGCCCAACCGTCGCTCGGCTATCCCTGGCGGGTAGCTTCCCTACCGCAACGTCAGGGATCAGAAAGCCCTCCCAGAGGCAGTCGAGCCCGAGGATCCCTCACTCGGCTATCTTCAGGACAAAAGCCCTCGCCAAGAGGCACCGGGCAGTAGCCCTCGCCAAGAGGCACCGGGCAGTAACCCTGCCCGGCCAAGGGTCCTTGGTAGGCTTCTACAGCCCCTTCCGCGCCAAGGACCAAAGTCCTTCCAGAGGCAGTCGAGTCCTTGCTCGGCTATCCCCGGCTGGTAGCTTCCTACCACAACCGACAAAGATCAAAGTCATCGCCAAGAGGCACTGGGCAGTAACCCTGCTTGGTCCCCGTCCTGAAGGATCAAAGCCCTCGCAAGAGGCAACCGAGCAGCTGCCCTGCTCGGTCAACTCCGGCTGGTAGCTTCCTACCCACGACGCCAGGGATCAAAGCCCTCATAAGAGCCACCCGAGTGGCTACCCCGCTCGTTCATCCCAGGCTGGTAGTTGCCTACCTACGACGCCAGAGGTCAAAGCCCTCGCCAAGAGGCAACCGCGCAGCTTCACTACCCGGTCATCCTTAGTGGGCTTCTTACAGCCCCTCCAACGCTAAGGATCAAAGCCCTCGCAAGAGGCAACCGAGCAGCTTCCCTGCTCGGCCATCCCTTTCGGGTAGCTTCCCTACCGCAACACCAGGGATCAGAAAGCCCTCCCAGAGGCAATCGAGCCTGAGGATCCCTCGCTCGGCTATCCGTCAGGACAAAAGCCCTCGCCAAGAAGCACCGGGCAGAAAACCTTCCCGGCCAAGCGTCCTTGGCAGGCTTCCTACAGCCCCTCCCGCGCTAAGGACCGAAGTCCTCGCCAAGAGGCGCCGGGCGGTAACCCCGCTCGATCCCCGTCCTGAAGGATCAAAGCCCTCGCAAGAGGCAACCGAGCAGCTGCCCTGCTCGGTCATCCCCGGCTGGTGGTCGATGCTCGCATTGTCAGAAGTCAAAAGATGGCACCCCCCATGGGGCCACCGGGCAACCTCCCACTCATGTTTGGCACAAATACGGCGAACAGCGCTCTGCCCGTCACCTGCAGAGGATCCGAGACCCCAGTGAGGGGCATCAAGTCTATCCAGGTCTAAATGATCTCCCCTCAACTTCGGGGCCCATGAGGATACCTCCTCGACAGCGCTTGGCATACTCGTCGGCAAGTGATCGAAATCAACTCGACGGACGATCGCTAGACAGATGGCCAACCTGACATGAAAACAGGAACGGTGCAAGCAAAGATATCTTACGAGCATTCTTCACAGACAGATGGTAGAGCGCGATTCGATGAAACCAAAGAAAAATTTTATTACTACCAAAGACAAAGGCTTTACAAAGGGTATTTTTTGGGGCTCCCCGGCCTTACAAAATTCCAAAAACAAAGAAATAAAATGAGGAAGACGGGGGCTCTAGACCTCGGGGCCAGGTGCGACCTCGAGGTCCTCGACATCCACCACATGACGCGCGGGGTCCTCGGCGGTTTCCTCACCAGAAACCTCTTCCCCCTGCTCATCGGCATCCGCGAGGGGGAACTCGGCCCGGAGATCTCCGTCGGCAAACTCCGGCATCCAGGCCTTAACGGCATCGAAGGCGTCGTGCCAGATGCGGGTCGTAGCTACGGCCAGGTCATCATAGAAGTCCTTCGATTTCTTATAGCTCTCCACCGCCTTCAGTTCGGCCGACTTGGTCGCCTCGGCCGCCGCCCCAAGCTCCTTCCAGAGGGTCTTCACCATCCTCTTCAAATTGCCGGCAAGCACCAGGGCATCCCCGAGCTTGGCCTCGGCAATCACGGTAGCCTCGAGATGCTAGGCTACCTCCCGTTTCCCGGCCTCCACCTCGCCTTCCAAGGCGGCAACCCTCGCCGTCACCGCCTCCAGCTCCCGCTTGGAGCTCTCTTCCAGCGAGGCGAGCCGGCCCGCAGCCTCCAGCGCCGGGGCTACCACCTCGGCTTCCATACGCAAGGCGAAGGAAACGTGCTGGAGAACCTGGGAGATATGAAAGAAATCAGAAAGACGAAGGAGGCACCGAATCTCACAATGAATCAAACACTTACCTGCACGGATTTCTGGGCGATGGACGCCAGCTGAGCCTTGAAGGTCCCCCGGGGAACTCTACCCCCGGCCGAGGCCTCTATCTCATGCAGAAGGCTATCCGCAACGGATAGCCCCGATGGCACCGCGAACCGGAGGCCCCTTTCCTCCACCACGAGCGGCGAGGACTGGCCCCGGGAAGGTCTCTGGGAGCTCCTCTTGAGCGGCTCCGAGGGAGAGCCGATCTCCTCCTCCGAGTCCGGGTCCTCCAGAACCAGAGCCTACTTCTGGCCTGACACTCTGCTGGGACCTAGGGCGGGATCCACCCCCGAACGCTCACGGGATGCCACCACCGGAGCAATAGGAGCCGGGGCGGGCTTCGCGCGAGAAGAGCTGGCGCCCCCAACCTTCGTAACCTTTCTCGGCTGGCGCATGGAGGCTTTAAGCGAGTCGAAGTCCATGATTCCTGCACAAAGCAAATACCCAACAAGTCAGCAACACGAGCAAAACAAAAGCTAAAAAGCTAGCCTAAGTTACCGACGAACTCAATAGGGCTGAGCCCGGCCCAGCTCAGGACCCTCTCAGACAGCAGCACGTCAGGTCGGGGGATGGGCTCCCACGACGCCACTCTCACTGCGGCAGGGTCATTGGACTGGTTTCCCGGCAAACCTTTCTCCCTCAACTACTTGGTAGGTACGGGCCAGTCCTCGCCCTCGGGAGGGGAAACGAAGAAAAATTTCTTCTTCCAATCATGAATAGAAGAGGGCAAGGCCACGCCCCCGGTCCCGGCAGCGCCCCCCGGCCGCTTTCTGGAAGAGAGATAGACCCATCTCGGGTCGCCCGCTCGACCACCAGGGTGATTTTTGAAGACGAGAGAAGAATCGAGAAGGGAGAGGCTGAAGGGAACCACCTGTAATTTCAGGCGGATCAAGAACCCGAGAAGGATCCTCTACGAGTTCGGCACTAATTGGCCGGGGGCCAGACCGAAAAAATTCAGCGCGGCGACGACCTCAGGAGAGAAGAGCAGGCGCATTCCACCCCAAAAAGCTTCCAAATACAGGACGATTTCCTTACCTCGTACTTGATCCGCCCTCTCTTCCTCCTTAGCCAGTCGAAGCGTGTAACACGAGGGGTTGTGGAAGCGAGCCCGAGCATTGGCGAGCTCGTCCTCATGCCCCACCCAACACGAGGGGCCGAGGGCCGCATCTGTCGCCTCCTCCCTGGGGGCTGCCCCCGCCGCACGATCCCGGGGAGAAGATCCGACCCCCGCTCCCCGGGGGGACTCGGACACAGCTAAAGGGTCCCTAGAACCTACTTCTACAACATCTACTGACTCTACAAAGGAAGACATCTAATCTTGAAAAGGGGAGCTAAAAGCGGGAGAAAGAAGACGAGCGCCGAGCAACCAGGACTTAGAATAGAGAAATATAAAGGAGCAGGGGCCCAAGGATGGGCCCCACCCCTGTTTATTGCTGCAAACGGACTCATCCAACGATGCCCGTCATCTCCCGCCGAAACGACTCCTCGCGTCCAGCGGCTCCGATCGCTCCACGTGTCGATCCTGCGCTGGACCGCATCCTATCAGACGTCGCAGGCCTGCATACGTAGCGTTGGCCAATCGACGCTTGACGCGTGGACCGTACTTCAGTGGCAGAGTGCACAAACCGGCGCACCTTCTTTAAATGCTGAGATCTCGCCTTGATTCGCTAGCAGAAAAGACAACCGACGGCCCGAGAACTCGTTCCGACAAAGCCTTAGGAAGGAGCTCACCTCGGGAGGCCTGGCAATCCACTCCTGACCCGACCCGCTAGCTGGTCGGGACAAGAGTGGGAGGCTAATGATCATGCTCAATATTGGCGATATGAGATCAGAACACGTGGCGGATAACATGTCCCAAGACCCGCAAGAAAGGGCCCACGGAGGCCGACCAGGCCACCCTTGTACCCGACCTGCAAGCGCAAGCTGACCCTCCTCGGGGCCCACGGCAAATTTGCCTCCTCGGACCCTCAGCTCACCCCGGGCTGCCACAGGACCAAGACTCCTCGACCCTCTTGCTCGGTTCCGAGCTCCCCAGCCGAGGCCGTCCTCCTCGGCCCCTCCGACCGACCAACTCCACCACTCGCAGGCATAACCGCCGCTCCGCAAATCTCGCCACACGCAGATTCTCCGCCAGCAACGTCCCACGTTCCACGCCATCACGATCCCCATTAATGGGCGATCCGCTCTTCACGGGGGCGTGACATCGGGAGCGTAACCTACCGCTGCGTGCTCCCGCCGCTATATAAACCCCTATCACAGAGGGGTCAAGTAAGCCATTTTTTTATTCTACTTAGCCGTTACTCTGCTCGGATCTAGCACTAACTTGATCGTCGGAGGGTCCTCGGTGGTACCAAACCAACCCGGGACTTCTTTGCAGGTACTTGGCGCTAAACTCTTCAAATCACCAATCTCACCAAAACCCATTGAGATCCACACGCAACAGAAGATCACCACCAAAATCCGGGAGATCAACGGAAGACAACATCTGACCGAGACCCGAAAAGGACCTCCAATCAGTGAGAAAAAATGTTATTAATAAAATCTCATTGATATATAATATCTCAAATCTTAAAGAACGAATTTTACAAACATTCAAAATATTACTATTCACATCACTTGTTGCTCAAAATCTTTCTATACATTTTTCCAGAAATCCAACATATTCTACAAGAATTACCCTTTTATTTCTTCCGGCATCACCTGACAAAATAAATGGACATCCGACGAAATAAATTTATTTCGCCAGCTGATGTCCGACGGAAAAAAATCCGACAAAATAAACTTATTTCGTCGGGTACTTTATTTCGTCGGAATTTATCCGACCGAATAAGTTGGGAAGAACTAGGCAAAATTGGCAAAATTTCCATGTACGCAACTTATTTCGTCGGGTCAGGCTCCTTTTGGCCATTCTAATATTACCACTAACCATATTCATTTAACTTTAATTTAGAAAAATTATAGATATCTTTAGAAAATTTCATATAATGTTGTAATATTCAGGATAAATAATTTACACACGTCTTTAATGTAATATATATATATATATATATATATATATATATATATATATATATATATATATGTTGTTCAAAATACACGCACGTATATCGCATGTGGAAAAATACTGGTATATATATTTCAAAGTGAAAAATGGTAATGTGACCGTCCCACAAGCACGATGCTAAGGTCATCTTCCCTGGCCTCGGCAGGTAGGGCCAGCCCAGCTTAACCCAGGACCCCACCAAGCATCCTGTAAAACCCCATTTGGTTGCATGACTGCAGTCCCGTTAACCTCCATATCTAATCTTAATTTTACCCTTTTTCTTCTTCCTCTTCGGTGCTAATCAAGCTGTCTTTAACCATTTATCTATAGTTTGGTGGTCAACAAGAAATCCATGCTTGACTGGTTGAGACACAGCTTCCTTGAGGGAGGAATGCCAAGATGTTTTTTATCCTCTAATTTTGGTAAATTTAATAGCAATAAAAGGACATGGGGGTCACATGGACCGGACACCAAGAAAAGTGATGAACACAGTCGCGAGACTCTGCCCTAGCTAGCGCCAAATGCTTTCGCCAATGTAGAACTCAAAATATTTTCCAGTACAAAAGTCACTGCGACAGCAATAGCAAAAGGACAAACAAGAATGGGATCTCCAAAAACACAGCCTTGAGATTTCAATATGCCCAAAACACCTATGGTTTTGACCTTATTTTTTTGGTGAGTGTAAAAGCATTTTTCCTTAAGCAGATATATAAGCACTGGAAACTTTAATATGATAACAAAATCTTTAAGAGTTATTTTCGCTTGTGGTATAAAATAGATAATGCTAAGCGGAAAACTCATATTTAATTTACAAACAAAACCAGAAAAGCAACTTGA
Source organism: Agapanthus africanus (assembly GCA_030015575.1). Taxonomy (NCBI): domain Eukaryota; kingdom Viridiplantae; phylum Streptophyta; class Magnoliopsida; order Asparagales; family Amaryllidaceae; genus Agapanthus; species Agapanthus africanus. Next base: position 791,843,786 of record JASDDO010000022.1, on the reverse strand, counting down.
AAAATAATGGCATCCAAAATCTTTTCGAACAATAATTGTTATATCATAAAACGCCATTTCTAAAGCCAACGATAATCAGAAGACATAAGAAGAAATGTTTGCCTAATGTTTATAGTAGGATTTGAAGCAAGAATTTCTTACTCTTGATGGTATGGTACCACGTTATTCATCACTTATACCCTAGTAATAAACCAAAGTATTGTTTCCATCGTAATTTCTAACACCGACAAACTAACAAACTGCCTTGATTTTTTTTTCTATTATAGAAGTCGGGTTATAAGATGTGACTCATGTCTTGATCCCAACTCTCAATTCAATTTGTTAAATGTTGTTTTAAACTTCGCTTTCTTATCATAATTCTCATGTCACGTGACTCTCTGGCTAATCAGATGTCAACTCTCTTCATTCTCAGTTTTGCGCAAAATCAACTTTAACTCGAAACAATATTCATTGGTTGCACAAAAGCATGGACGCCATGCGACCAATAATTTTTTAAGTACAGATAATCTCGTATCCTTGTCCGCGTGAAAGGTGGGACCTATTCGAAACCCATAATCTTCAAATAGAAATGATTAATCTCATGGCATTGGTTGCATGACTTGAACCCAAAACTAATAAACTTTTACAAAATAAACTCATGATGTCAATTAAATGTGAGAAGCAAAGATACAAAGAACTCAGTCACCAATCACAATAGTTAATTCATCCAAAACCAATAGAACTCAAGCATGTAGCAGGAAATCAACTTCCATTGCTTACTCAGATCCTAACAAGATATGAACAGCTCATTCAAAATGGAAAGTTTCACCTCAATCCTTCAAAAAAAATGCAGCAGTCAGTCTCATTGATGCTTGAGCTTCCATCTCCACCTTGCACGCTCATCATTCCCATCTCCTCTTTTTTGCTTTGAAAGCCAATGCAATCAGTGATTTTACCAACATCCCAAAAATCTTAGCCTTGACCTGGCCTCTCTTTGGCAAGCTTCTCCTTTTGCCATCCATCACTTAATAAAGAAATGAAGAGGAATTGTATTGAGTTTTTTCAATATTGGGAGAAGAAAGACAACAGAGTTGCAAACAGAGAGGTGAAGGTCCAAATAAATAATCAGAAGAGAATCACATGTGTCTTGATGAACAGTGGTAATGTCAGTGTCTTAAAGTATAAGCTATATAAACTTAGCAACTTTAAGGACTACGTTAGTACATAGCAGAAATTGTACAAATTACAAAACAGCTTTCATGATTTTATATGGATGTAACATTAATTTGTGGCATATATGCCTGTTATTATTATAAGTCAAGGTTTTCCATGTGTAAATTAGGCATCCCACTTTCAAGTAAATTATGAAATGTAAGGAATTATAGAAAATTTATAATATCACCCTTATCGGGCCACAGTAACAAACACCTTAGTAACAAACACTCGTGCAAATTTAAACTTATATCTAACACGACACTTATACTAATACTCTGAAATTTGTGGTGAGAATTGAGAGTTAAGTTTCATATACATACTAACATGCCTCTGTAATTTGGTTGTTTTCCTTTTCATACGAATTCGGATTGCTCTGACAGAGTCCTAAAATGTATCTAGAAATCTATTTTGAGATGTATAGTTTTATATTCTAATGATAAAAAAGAAACAGTTAAGATATAAATTGTTTGATACCACACCTGCCAATATTAAATGTAATCCAAAGATTTTATATATATATATATATATAACAGTTAAGATATAAATTGTTTGATACCACTATATATATATATATATATATATATATATATATATGAGAATAATGGAGAAAAGAGGCCATAGGAGGGGATTTCCTCCTATTGCGTGGAAAAAATACAACCTCCGCCATTTTTTCCGACGATCGGCCCCCATCATCTTCATCGTTATCATCTAAGATGTGGGTAAACCAAATTTCATGTGATTCTACAACTTTTTCACCGTTGATTTAGCAATGTAAAAAGTTCTATTGTCGGTAAACCGTTAATTTTGAACCCACTAAATCAACGGTGAAAAAGTTGTGGAATCACATGAAATTTAGTGTACGCACATCTTAGATGATAACGATGATGATGATGGGTGCCGATCGTCGGAAAAAATGGCGGAGGTTGTATTTTTTCCACGCCATAGGAGGAAATCCCCTCCTATGGCCTCTTTCCTCCATTAATATATATATATATATATATATATATCCTTGTTTGTGATATTGTGGTCGAGAAATGCATTAGAATACCTTTGTGAACTTCTATAGTCCTGGAGACTAAAGGATTTAAACATAATGAAATTATGGGTCCCCTTATATATATGGTAGAGAGCATAGTCACAAATTCGTGATTCGGCAATAATTCGGTGAGGTCGAAAATTTGGATTCGGAGAACTATTCGGTAAAAATCGACAGGTATTCGGGAAAGATTCGGTAAGTGTTCGGGAAATGTTCGGGAAGGATTTCGATCAAAAAATTAATATAAAATTAATATATGAGATGCTAGATTTTGATTTCGTGAATTATTTGCTGTTTTTTGAATAATTCATTTTTTTTAATAATTCACGAATAATTCGGCAATAATTTGACGCGTTCGGTGATGGCGAATAATTCTCAGATTTAATCGGCAGTCACATAATTCGCGAATTATTCAGCTAACATTTTTGCTATAAGAAGTTAATAAGATGTGTGTGTGGGTGGGGTGGGGGTGGGGGGCGAGGGTGTTTGCGTGGGGTGGGTGGTTAATTTGAAAGCTACACTTCATCCAAGTCTGCATCCCATGCAAAAGATCCTTTTCATGCATGCATGTCTTCCATAACTATTTCAGAAGATGATGTCATGATGGAAATCTTGCATAGAATGGCGCCTAGCTAGCTAGCACCAGAAATATATAATTCATCGTCTTGAAATAGTAGTACTTGTCTTCTTCTTCTCTGCGATTCATGAGTCGTTTATGTCTCGTATACACATCCATGTATTCATGCAAAATTCTAGATTCTGTTACCGTAATCTTTATGGGTCACATAGATAAATTTATATCTTCTTTTTGCCAAAAACATATAGATAAATTTACCTCATATGAGAAAACAGCTAAAACTTGGTCCAAATCATGTCATCTTAATTCTTCAACCTCTAATATTATGAGTCTATTATAAAAGAATAAAAGAGATAGTACGTAACTTTGCGCTTGTAAGCAACCAAAGAGAGTGTCTCAAAATCCCAAGACCACTCAAGAATTTTGAACATTATGTAAACCAACAAGAATTTATCACTAATGGTACCAAGAAAAACTCAAATGCTCAAACAAGCAAGAAAACCAATATAAAACCAACCAAAACAGAATAGCTTCTGCAGTGATATTTTCCTCTTCAAAATAGATGAAGCAGGTTCGATTTCCGAAGGGATGATATCCAAATATAATAAAACAACATGAAACCCAACATAGAAAAACCAGAAATTAAACCGAACATGAACACGGAAAGGAACAAAATCAAGATACGAAAAATCAGTTACCCTAACTTATACAGTATTAATGCAGCAAAACAACCCAAGATCAATAAATGAATGCGATAAGGAAAACATATGATCAAGTTATCACTAACAAGATGTGATCTAGGATTCCGATTTGTAGAGCTAGCACGTCCTCAAATATATATCAACATTCTACAAGCGGTTCATTTTATCAACAAAAAAAGAAATAAAGATAACAAGTATATTTGATTAGGATTGTCGCCTGCAGATACATCTGCCAAGATTATCAATGTTTACTCTTCATTTTCGCACAAAGAAAAGAGCGGGACTCTAGCCCACACCCTCTCTCTCTATATATTTTTTTCTACTTTTGAATGAAATATGGTGAAAATTGTTGTGTATAGAAATATATTTAATATGAAATAATACAAGAGTCGTCGTCTTTATCCAAAATATATGAACAGATATAGATATGACACGAAATTGTAACATAAAGGCAAAGATATAATGAAATTGACTATATGATGTAATTGTCAAAATGAACCAATAATTGCACGATTTCATTGACCAAATGCATGCCAAAAACCAAACCGTCATGCATACTCAAGTTAATGGGCATAAAGGAAATAATCACATATGCTAATATATTAAACCGGAATGAGGGTTAGTGCCTATAAACATAATTAATGGTAATTAAATATTCAAGCTGAATATGTCGACCAAATAACTATGGCCTTCACATCTATGTTAATAATGAAATTAAATGGCTTTGACTCATTCTTAAATATCTATTGCATACCAGATATATTTATTCTCATTGAAAATAAAATAAAGTACTTAAAATGAAATATCATACTAAAATTTCCAGCAATTTTATTAAAATTTCCAATAAAATATGTCAAAGTGCTTGTCAATTCTAATAGTATTTTATGCGCTATAGCAGGCACTTATAAAGTCGAAGCAAATACATGTCACATGTCAGGTTTAAAACATGATAAATTAAAAAGAATAGGAGAAGAAACTTTTCTTGACGAGTTTTCTATTTTAACCTACATGTCACAGGTATACAACATAATAAATTAAAAAGAATGGGAAAAGAAACTTTTATTGACGAGTTTTATATTTTAAGTTGTGTTACACATAAAACAAACTTATGCAAGAAGATGTGAAATTATAATTTTCTTGTGTGTGTGGGTGGGTGGGTGTGTGAAGTGCCACACTAGAAAATATAGTTCCAAAAATGTTCCGACCAAATAATTAAGTAGCCATATCACACAATTAATCTTATAAGATTTTGATGCTTGCTCATAGATTAATGCACCAACCAGCTGCACAATATTCCTACTATATATAAGTAGCCACACCAATAACCAAATTTCATATATAGCAAAAATGTTGAAGGAAGAGGATTAACGTAAAATTTTTCAAAAACTAATAATATATAACATGGATCATTTTCCTTCTCTCAAAAGTTGCTTTCATGTGTTGGCTTTGGCCCTTGCATGCCACGATCTTCTTGGTCTTCTCTCCGGCTCGTCCCCTTGGCGATTTCGCTGACGGTGGATAAGCGGCTGCCGAAGGTTCGGATACCTCCCACAGGACCTTCGCCTCAAGGAGATTATTAGGCCGATGATCCTTAATTAATTAATAGTGTTAAAGATCAAATGCTCGTAAACTCGTATGATAAATAAATCGATTATCATGGGGAAAAAATTGTTGTTTGCTATTTCTTGAAGGTTAAATACGGTAGATTCCATATAGGCTAGCTACCGAGTTGATGATTGGCGACATAAATGGATAGTGTTGAAAGTTAAATTAATATTCTCATTTTTTTACCAATCACCGATGCGGTTGCCTAATGTGTACTCCATGTAGATTGGGTATTTTACCTTTTTAATAATTGTGTGTTATTGTACTCGTAATATAATGCAAACAAGTGTCTGCTTGAATTGGGAACAAACTTTTCTTTACTTGATGAGTAATCCTACTTTAGTTTCACGTGACAACGCATATTAACAATATAGAAACATATATGAAGGTTGGGTTGGTGCTTATTGTATTGTGATAGAATTTATTAGAATATTTGCATATGAAAAGTTCTGTAAAATAATATTGCCGAGGAAAACCCAAAAAATGAAATAAATTAAATCGGTTGAACGGTTCAAATATAGAAATATTATTAGAGGAAACTCCAGAAGAAAATGATTCATATGGCAACAAAGAAACTAAAATAGCTACTTGTATTGTTTGGGTTGAGATTCTTGAGCCAACCTTTTGGGAAGGATCTTTTACCTTTGTTTTTCTTTTGTTTCCTTATTTATTTATTTATTTATTTATTTATTTTTTACTTTCCATTTTTTTTCCTTTTTTTTTTGGGTAAATTGTCAAAAAGACTCCGCCCCACGGGAGTGGTCTAAACCCCCCTAGTATTTTCAACATTGTTGGGAAGGGCCTATTGTTCAAAAAATTTATGCAAAAACTCTAGACAGTATTTCATTTAGACATTGTATTCCTTCTAACTGCTTGGATATTACATACAACTGCTTAGATATTACAGGCAATTGTAATTATTTAAATATTACAGTCAACTGGTATAAAGGGTGGTTTAGTTGGGCGCAAGTTTTTTTTAACAAGAGCAAAAGGCGCAGGGTGTTTTGAAGCTAGAAATAAACGGGGGGCTTTTTGACAATTTACCCTTTTTATCAACAAATTGTCGAAGAGCCCTCGGCCCACTCAGGGGTTGTCTAAAACCCCTGTAATTTTCGAAATTGCAGGAAAAGGGCTTACTGTTGAAAATCCTTATGATACAAGCAACCGTCGAGATATCAGCAACTGCTTACCACTTTGATATTATAGACAGTTTGTATGCCAAGGCTTTATGATGGGCCCAGGGGATTTCTGACAAGGCCCAAAAGCCCAGCAGCTTTTAATATGAACGGGCCAGGGCTTTTCAACAATTTACCACTTTCACCAATTTTTGGAGGTTGGACAAGTAGTGGGCCGGCCCATCCTCCGAGCAAATTCAAACAGAACTTCTTGGGAAGGAAAAGAAGAAGAAAAAAAGATTCTCTTTAATCATGAAATGAAAAAGTGTGCAAAATGAAAAGGGTGAAGGCATCTGATTCTGTATTTGGTTTTGTGGATGAGAACTTGGAACGATATGAAAGCAAAAGTTTTTGCTCGGTTGTTTGCCAACACATTATATTCTCCTCCCAGTCTCTTCACAATCAAACAAATCCTAAGAGAGAATAATTTCTTTTACTAAGACATCAATTGATCAAAATAACAACTAGTTTAGGTTAACCTAAGTTCCATGCATGATGATACAAGGAATGTAGAGCATATTTCGTGGTACATATCGTGCTAGTCCACATGTCGATCATAACCTGTCTTTTCTTGTTGCATCAGACTCTAGAATGACATGAAAGGTAGGTATATTATTATTACGGAATTATAATCAAGGACATGAGGTACGCCAAGAGCGGTTGATGCATGCTAAATAAATGTTTCGCCTATTACCCTAGCCAAACCTTTATGATGCGGTTAATTTACGTTTTTAAGCTTTCGATGCCCAGCTTGCATAACAATTATATATAGTAGCCATGTCTTGTTGTATATTTGGCTATCTCTTTATATCCAAGATCCGTATCTATGCCTGATCAACTTGCCCTTATCAAAAATATCCAACTTGACTTGAAATCTACAAGACTACAATATATTGCCATGTGGGGTTAATTAATGATTTTGAAGTATAAAAAGTTTGAAATTTTCACTTATGATTGATTGTTAGATGTGTGAGGGGTTCATTATTTGTGAACATGGACCACAGTAGTGTTAGCATCTGATTTCAATGCATCGCAGTGAGGACAAACAAAGGGACACACCACCATTAAAACTCAAATGGCTTCTTTCATGAACAGGATGTGAGCAGAGAGATGCATGTTTTAATTCAATCAAGAAATGATGCAGTTGTGTGAATGAATATTGAATGAGCATTCATTTAACATGGCCTAAATGCTGGTGGGATGTCGGATCCAACTCGAAGATTGTAAGAAATCAAAATATATTCTTAATCTATGAGGTTTGATTAATGATTTGGTCATCTTACACACATGTCATACATGAGTTTAGAGAAACTTATTTTGAACCATGTGTTGCAGAATAAGAATGACTAAGACCCATTGATTTTTCTTGCCTGCTTCAATACCGTAGAGTATCACGATGGCAGAAACACACAACATTTTTATTTCACAGGTCGCATTTGTGTCTTTTCTTATTAATTATGAAGGAAAGAACTCTCTTTATATAACCATTTCCATCAATAGAGTTATGGTAGTTTTCAAAACTATCTAGTTGTTCCATAGTAACCACTCATAACTAAATGTGGATAACCATTCAAAATTTCATGAGAATAACCACCACAAATATTACTCCCATATGTTATGTAATATAATAATAGGATATTTGAGTCACATATATGGCTATTCTAATATTCTCCCACTTGACTCAAAATATCATATTAATATCTTAATCATATGGTATCTTTGTAACTATACTTTATGGCCAATTAAATAGTTACACTTTAATGAGCAATTAAATTATTTTTAAGAAACTTCATAGGCATATACAAAAAGCTTTACGAATAAATATTATAATTATTTAAAGTCCAAACTTTAAATTGCTTCAAAAGCAAAAAATCACATGATCTCAGAATAATGTACACTCTTTATTAGTCATGTATAATATCACTAACAACATCCAAATGTCTAGACATAAAACTATATATAGATTTTAGGAAAATCGTACATAACATTTGAATCTTTATGAGTCTCATATTTCTTGCATGATCCGTAAATGAAATGACACAATACTTTAGCAAATGCGTCAATAATTATGGACTCTATATCTATATGTACTAAAAACCAAATGTGCTCTATAATCTTATGTCGACATGCCTTTAATCGACTTTTTATATATTGTTGTTAGCAAATTAAGATTTGTCATAGTAAATGGTAAAGCCTTTAATATGTGTAAATCTCTTTAAGCCTTGTGACAAATTTCTCAACCATAACACTAGTGAAAATCTCATAGCAATATATAAATGTGTTCCATTATATACCTTAAACGTATATTCTTAATCATGAGTCTTTATAATTAAATCTTTTATAATCTCATTCAATTCTTTCTTATGATTACGAATGTCTTTATTACCAATGTCCTATCCAAATATCCATATTTTGGACAAACTAAATTTTACGAGTTGGTTAATAACGGGAGTCATCCACTTTACATTTATCCTTTATGTCTTTAAGAAAGTAAAATAATTTCTCAAATTTTACATACGAGAAAATTTACTCCTACTGAACTCAAAATTCTTAAAGTTTATCATTGGATACATATGCAAAGATCACATGTAGGAATAATTTTATAATCAAGTCAATATACATATCATTGCAATGATATCCTAAGTATATTAAAATAAATCAGTGTCTACTTTTATTAGTAAATTCAACCTTCCTGTGTGTAGAGGTGTTGGATATGTATGCTTTAGAGACCATTATTGTGTGTGTATACACACACATAGTGGATACTTGGACATATGTATGTACATGAGAATCTTGCTCGATATGATAGTATACTGTTTGGTTTGTCTTTCTTTTAACATGTGTATTTACTTGTTATTACGTATCATTAATACATGTTGATGAAACCCGTAGGATTATTGCTTGACTACCAGCGTTATGATGGCGATCATACATATGGGGGCTGGATAGTCCATGAGCACATCCTTAAATATCCATTGTCTTGGGAGTATCGAGACTGGGTATCGATATTCCGAAGTAGACTGGTGGATACGTTTCTAAACCTCGATGAGGGACGATAGTTGGTCCCATAGCAATTGGTCTTTGGCACCTAAGATCGTATACGGGTGCTCACTGGGGGTGAGTGCACTGGACGGACTCGCCGAGAACTTCAAAATGATACTATACCTATTGTCTGATAGCAGTTCTCAGGTGACATGAGTACATCTTAGTCTTTAGACCTGAGATCATCATTTGTCTCGTGTGAGTTCCCACTGTACTTAAATTACTACCCTACCACGGCTCTACTGAGGCGTGTAAATAGGTTTTAGTTGGGTACAGTCCCGAGCCACATGGAGACAGTGAACGATTGTTGGGGATTCGTCTCTCCCAGTATAGGGAGTCGATATCACACTGTGTTCGGTTGGCCAGCACCATAAGATTTTGGCCAAGGCAGTTGAAATTTACTAATAGTTAGATCAGTAGTTTCTCGGATTGGTCTTGAGCCACATTGGCACTGTAGGGTGTTTTTTATTACCCCAATGAGATGGAAATGCACGCGCTTTCAGGCATATTATAGATTCCTCCTGCCTAGGGTAGGCCGGAAGTTATTGATTGTGAGGATCCGAATCTCCGACAACCACGGACTAAGCTGCCTTTAATTACCCATCACCTTAGGAGTGAGAGAACCTCCGATTGACGGGTCAAACTGGTCACGCGAACTTAATGTGCAGCATGCGTATGTGTATGTCTTGAGGGGTTTGGGTATATCGGGGGCCTCGCAGAGTTTACGGAAGGTCCCGCTTTGAGTGTGGAGCGTGTGGGAAGAAGATGGGTGAGGAGCATCCTAAGAACGCGTGAGATGGTACGTGGGCGCCGGGCATGCGGGCGCTGGGCTACGGCAAGTCACGCGCCCTGCATGCGGGTGCTGGGTGCCGCGGAAAAAGAGGCTTAGCCTCTAAACTGGGAGTTGAACTCCCGAATGACTTTTGGAGTTAAACTCCTAAAAAATGATCTTTTTGTGGAGTTAAACTCCTAAAAGATCTGTATTTTTGAGGTTCAACTTTTTCGAGAATTTGGATCTTGGAGTTGAGCTTCTCAAAGATTGGTTTGGAGTTAAACTCCTAAAGAAGAGATTCTTTTTCGGTGTTAAACTCCCAAGAGATTTTCGGAGATGATGAAAGGGGACCCCTTTCTTCTCCTTTGAGCCCTGCATCTTCTCTTAAATCTTAAATCTTCCCAAAGTGGGATTTTTGGAGACGAATCTCCTTCTTCCTTCTCTTTGTTGGCTGGATCTTGGAGAAAAGAGGGGTGAGACTTAAAAGTCTCCCCTTTTAGAGATTTGATGGAAGATATGTTCTCCCCTTCAAGGATTTTATGGTGAAAAACTATTTCTTTTTATAAAAAAAGAGAGTTAAACTCTTAATTTAATTCAAAAAAAAGAATAAGGTTTAAAATCTTGAGGAAGGAGAAGGAGGCACAAAACACTAGAATTTTTGAGAGAATGAAAGTTGATATTCATTATTTTCATCATGTTTGGCTTTTATAGGCTACACACTTTACATATAGTCCCTTAGGTTTTTCCATATAGCACTTGTGTCACCCCATGCATTATGTGCTTTTTTTTTGCACATAAGCCATGGGGTTTACATAATTTTGGCTTTTTTGCCCATTTTTCATACATTTATTTTTAAAAATCTGCGTTTAAACTAATTTATTGTCTCCTTTTTGGTATAGAGCCGACCCCTTCCACACTCGGTCTTGACTTGGGTTTGGGCTCGCTTGCTTGGGCTCAGACCAACTTGGCTGGGGGTTGACTAACTTTGACTTGGTCGTCCGGGGTGTAATTTTTGACCCCAACAAAGTGCCCCCATCAATAAATGCACACCACGTGTATGGGTTGCATGCATGAAATTGATGGATCTTGTTCTATATGGTGATTGATTTGGTTTGGTTATCTATGAGGGTCGATACTGCCCTTTTAGCGACGTGGACGATCGATACTGCCATTTTTGCGACGCGGACGGTTGATACTTTGACTTGGTTCCCTTTTTGCGACGTGGACAGTTGATACTGCCTTTTTTGAGACGTGGAAAATCGATACTGCCCTTTTTGCGACGTGGACGGTCGATACTTCCCTTTTAGCGACATGGACGGTCGGTGTTGCCCTTTTTGCGACTTAAACGGTCGATGTTGCCCTTTTAGCGACGTGGACGGTCAATGCTACCCTTTTTGCGACGTGGACGGTCGATGTTGCCATTTTAGCGACGAGGACGTTCGGTGCTGACATTTTTGCGACTTGGACGATCGATGCTGCCCTTTTAGCAACGTGGACAGTCGGTGCTTCCATTTTTGCGATTGGACGGTCGGTGCTGCCATTTTAGCGACGTGGACGGTCGATGCTGCCATTTTTACGACTTGGACGGTCGATACTTGATTTGACTTGCTCCACTTCTTACGGTGTCAGGATTTGGATTTGACTTGCTCTGCTTTCTGTGGTGTCGGGGTTTGGATTTGACTTGCTCCATTTCTTGCGGTGTCAGGGTTGAAGTTGACTTGCTCCATTTCTTGCGGTGTCAGGGTTGAAGTTGACTTGCTCCGCTTTCTGCGGTATCGGGGTTAAAGTTGACTTGCTTCGCTTCTTGCAGTGTCAATATTTGATTTGACTTGCTCCGCTTTCTGCGGTGTCAGGGTTTAAGTTGACTTGCTCCGCTTTTGCGGTGTCAGGATTGATTTGTTTCCGAAGTGGAGCTTGATTCCACCGAGGAGATGATTGGTTGACTTGTTTGATTTGATTTGTTTTGGGGGTTCCCTACCCGTCCAGCGGGACTTTTGAGCTTGGAAGCGCTACTGGGTGGGACATTGATTTCATCTGTTTGATTTCTGCCTTATTTGGCGGGAGTTTTGAATTTGAGAGGAATTTGGAATTTAGATTTTTTTTAGCATTAGCATTGCTGCACTAGAATAATGCCAGGAGCAATTCATCATTTGTCCCGGGGGGACTTAGGATTTGGTTTCTGGGTCGATATCAGCACCGCTAACACTGAAGCTTAGTGCCAGGAGCAACTTATCATTTGCCTTTGGGAAAACCTGAAGTTTGAGTTTTGGGTCGGCATCAGCACCGCTAACACTGAAGCATAGTGCCAGGAGCGACTTATCATTTTCCATTGCCCGTTGGGAGCAATGGTTTAGGATACAGGTTTAGATCTCTATCACCTAAGGCTTTTTAATTTTATGAGCCGTAACAGTCTCATAAAAGTATTGATCAGTCGAAAATAATGTATTTTTAACACGGCAATTTCCCTAACATTTGCACTCATCTAGAGTGTTCGGCATTCATATCTCACATATTAGCAAAACAGTCCTGAAATATCAGATTGCATGAGTTAGACTCTAAAACCAACATTTCTGAGGAAATTGTGTTTATCATGGCATCGCATCATCTCTGTATTTGCGCAACACTTGTGTCGAGATTTGTGCAGGAAATTGCAGGAGCAAAGCCAAAAGAGCTGATCAAAAATACGCCAACTCAATTATCTCAGATCTGGTAGAAATTCAAAAGGAAATATAAAAATCAACATATCAAATAAAGGCCCACAATTCAGCCCAAAACCTCACAAGAAATTGCAAGCCCTAAAGCCCCTAAAGAGCCGCGGAACCGCGGCGGGAGCCGGCTTGTGCCGCGGTTCCGCGGCGCTTCTGCCACATTAGCACTTCAATTTTTGGGCATAATTCCTCTCTCAGTCCCAGCAGCTCAGAATGATATGTCAAGTTCCAGAATACCCTCGAAGCTACTGCCAGATCAGCAAAGATCATTAAGCAAATCTAATCCTAATTAAGCTCCTAACTAACCTCTTCTAGAAGCTCCCTCCTAACTAATCACATCTAGAAGCTTCTCCTCTAACTAACTTTTGGAGGGAAATTCAAATTTTCTCAACAAACTTTTGGAGGGAAACTTAGAATTTGAAATCCTAGATCTAGGGTTTGGATATCTATAAATAGAAGCCTAGACCTAGGGTAAAAGGTTAATCAATCTTAGTTAGTTCATCATTACTTCAATAATCTTTAGTCTTCTTCATCTTCTTCCACAAGTCTAGTGACAAGGCTTGTGCGAAACCCTAACCCTAATTCCACTCCAAATTCAAGATCCCGAGTACCAATCAAGCAAGAAGTCTTCAACCTTTTATGAGCCGAGCCGATCTTCAATCGGGCAAGTGATCCAAGCCGATCCGCGACTCATGAAGACGAGCGAAGACAAATCGGCGATCAAGTTCTTCCTCTTGTAGTTCTTGAGCGATTGTAACGAAATTGTTGATATAAATAAAAGGTGAAATTCTTTAATCTTGCTTTCTTTTAATTCTTGCATCATGATTAGATCTCAATTTGTAATTGTTGTTCTTGTTGTGATGTTTGAGTAAAACTCCGCTCGTAAAGGAGCCGAAACGATCAATAGAATGATGATGTAATATATCTTAAAACGATTTTTAAGTCCTAAGAGTTTTGTAAACCCTAGCAAGTTCAAGAATCGATGACCTAGTTTCGTTGCGATACTTTCTTGATTGTGATCGCTCGAAATTAGAGATCTACGATCGTTTCTTGAATTTACTAGAGGCTAGAATGTGAATGATATCGACGAAAGAACAAGGGATAAGATGAAACCCTAGTTTCACAAGAAATCCCTAATTCTCGATCGATCATCATCGATCTAGTATCAATTCATCGAAGGATAAGAATACGACATCGTGAGATTACATCACATCTATAGATCCGATCGATTCCTACGAGCCTTATTTAGATTCTTGATATTTGGTTTGGAAAAATCATCAAACTATCAATTCTTGATTCTATCTTTTTCTTGTTATTAGAGCTATATTTTCTAATTCTTGAACTTCAAATATAAATCATGAATTGTTTGTTTTCTTTTCTTTAAATTTTCAATTCATCTAATTCGAAAGACGAACTATTACACTGTCCCTGTGGACGATCCGCACTCGCTTACGATCTACAATTGACACCGTAATTGATTGCGGTCAAATAATTTTTGGTTGTGATTTCTATTCTATTTTCTAATACTACACAACGGAATATTCATTCAATCAAGTATTTTCTCCCTACGAGTCGAGAGGATCTCGCAGGTGTATGTTCTCCTTAGGAATCGTAAGGATTCCTAAGTGTGTTGCTCCTTTGTGAGTCGTAAGGATCTCACGCGGGGATTTTCTCCTCACAAGGTCGAGAAGACTTTGCGAGTGTATTTCATCTCTTTTCACGGATTTACACCCTTTCGGGTTTTCATAAACTCGCCGGTAGTCCTGCTGTTTTTATTCATGGAGCCCTTTCGGGTTTTCATCCATGCCCATTTTGCTTGTGGACATATATTTTTTCTTCTTCTTTTTTTTTCTCTTTCTTTCTCTTCTTTTTTTAATGCTTCATCGCCGGTAGGACCTCAGATGTAGTCTCGCCTGTAGGACTTGGGAGAGATAGAGGTCATTTGCGCCCGTGGATTGTATACGGTTTTATAGGATGTATGATTCAGATCGTAGGGCCGGTGTGCTGAATTCGTATGCGACTTGGAGCATTCATGCGTAGTATTTCTTGAGATATCGGACATAGATAGGTGGCATGGGCCTTTCTCCCTCGGCACTTATTAGTTGGTAGGATTCTCCGTAGAACAGTTTCTCGATGATGTATGTCCCTTCCCAATTTGGCTCGATTTTTCCCTTGGCATGTCGATTGGGGATGATCGGTCTTTTGAGGACCAACACTAATTCGCCTTTCTTGAAAGCACATGGACGGGTCATCTTGTCTTAGACCAGTGACAGTTGGGCTCAGTACAGCTCCAAATTTTGCTGTACTGCGAGCCATTTTTCTTCGAGGGCGTCAAGCTCTTCGAGCCGAAGGAGGACGTTTTCCTTCTCCGTCAACTCGTGCTGGACGGCCATTCTTAGGCTTGGAATTTCGACTTCGAAGGGGAGGATTGCCTCCATTTCGAAGAGTAATGAGTATGGAGTGGACTGAGCTGGAGTGTGGTATGTGGTACGATATGCCCATAACGCATCGTAGAGCTTGAGATTCCAGTCACTCTTGTTGGCTGAAGCATTTTTTCTCAGGAGCTTGCATAGAGTTTTATTGAAGGGTTCGGCTAGCCCATTGGCTCTTGGATTATAGATGGAGAAATATCTCCAGTCTATCTTGTGTTGAGTAGCGAACCTTGAAACTTTGAGGCTCTTGAAAGAAGGCTCGTTGTCAGAAATGATTCTTCTACGTGTACCAAAGTGATATAGAATATTATGCCGGAAGAACGTCAGAATATCTTTTGTCTTCACTTCTTTTAGCGGGACAACTTCAGCCCATCTGGAGAAATAGTCAGTTGCGGCCAATATGAACCGGTGGCCTTTGAATGACGGAGGATGAATTGGACCAACTATGTCGGTGCTTCAAACTTCGAAGGGCTATGACGCTACCGTAGGATGTAGCGGATTGGGATGCTTGTGAATGAAGTCACCGTGAATTTGGTAGAGATGACACCTCTTCGCATGCTCTTCGCATGCTCTTCGCAATCCCTTATCATGGTAGGCCAGTAATATCCAAGTCGTTTAATTTGAATCCGCATTTTGGGACCAGATTGGTGAGCTCCGCAAATGCCCGAGTGAACTCCTTTCATGACTTTTTGGGTTTCGGCCGATGACAGACACCTGAGCCAGAGTTGGTCATATGATCTGCGGTATAGCATATTATTTACAAACACGTATCAGAGAGCTCTCTTATTCAGCTGAACTCTCGCAAATTTTTTTCGGGCAGCTTGTCGTATCGGAGGTATTCTATGAAGGGCTCTCTCCAATCGGGCTCGTCTTGAATGATCAGAAATTTTTCAGCAGGATTGCTCTTTTATTCTGCGTTTTTCTCTTCTCATAAAGAAACTGGGGGCAGAATTTGCCGTCTCCTGACTGTGATTAGAATTTCATCCATGTCGGGATCAGCCAGCTCTTTGGCTAGGAGAGCGAGTACGACGGCTTTTCCGTTCAACGCCCTAGGGACTCTCATTAGTTCAATGTGAGTGAACTGTTTCATGAGTTCCATCACCCGGCTTCTGTATCATGCTAACTCGGGTTTATATATCTTGTATTTGCCACTCACTTGGTTGACGACAAGCTGGCAGTCACCGTAAACCTGTAGCCGAAGAATTTCCATTTCTATGGCGGGCTCCAAACCAGCTATCAGAGCTTCGTACTCAGCCTTGTTGTTTGTGCGAGGCTCGGTAAGAGTGAAGGAATGTCGTAGGGTTCCTCCTAACGGCGTGACGAACACCAATCATATCCCTGTGTTTATCTCCGGGACACTTGATTTGCTGGAGGTCTTTATTGATGAGGCCACGTCGAAATAGAGCTCCCAACATGGCTCGTTGTCCTAGAGGTGCAGCACTTGTTCATTGGGTAACTTACAATTGAGCAGTGACCCTTCTGGTATGGGATGAGTAGCAAGGAAGTCGGCGAAGGCTTGCCCTTTTACTGCTTTCTGAGTATAGATTATATCAAATTCAAGGAGCATGACAGCCCATCTTTCCATTCTACCGGCTAGGCTTGCTTTGGTCATTAAGTGTTTAAGCGGGTCGACCTTGGAGATCAGTATAACCCAATGAACGAACAAATAGTACCTCAGCTTCTTCACAGCGAATATCAGAGCCAGTCATTGCTTTTCGATCGGGGAATAGTTGTGTTCCGCCCTGAATAAAGTTCGACTGAGGTAGTAGAGAACATTTTCTTTTCCTTCCTTGTTGTTCTGGGCAAGGAGCGCACCGAGTAACTCATCTAGCGCGGCGGTATAGAGAATCAACGGTTTATTTGGGATATGAGCATTAAGTACTGGAGGGTGCAACAGGTATTGTTTGATATTTCCGAATGCTTCTTGACATTTGGCATCCCAGACGAAAGGAGATCTTTTCTTCATGAGCTTCGAGAAAGGCCTGCATCTTCCCAATAGGTTCGAGATAAACTTTCATATGTAAGCGAGCTTGCCTTGAAAGTATTTTAGCCGCATCAGATTCTTTGGAGGATGCATCTCCATGATGACCTTTATTTTTGATGGGTCAACTTCGATCCCCCGATGTCAAACTATGAAGCCCAAGAATTTTTCCGATGACACGCCAAAAGCGCACTTTAGAGAATTCATCTTCAGATCGTGTTCCCTCAATCGTGTGAAAACGGTCCTGAGATCTCGGATGTGATCGGCCTTAGTTTTTGTCTTGACGACCAAATCATCAACATAACATTCGACGACTTTATGGACTAAGTCATCAAAGATTTTGGTCATTGCCGTTTGATATGTGGCGCCCGCATTTTTCAATCCGAACGGCATCACCTTGTAGCAGTATATCCCGATCGGGGTTCGAAATGCTGTGTGTTTCTCATCCTCGGGCGACATCTTGATTTGATTATATCCAGACGAGCCATTCATGAAGGTGAAAAACTCGTAATTTGAGGTATCGTCGAGCATCATTTCCATGACCGGTAGCGGGAAGTCATTTTTAGGGCATGGTTTGTTCAGGTCCCTGAAATCGACACAGGCTCGGATCTGCCCATTCTTCTTTTACACGGGGACGATACATGCGATCCAATCCACATATTTCTCTTCTCTAATGAAGCCTGCATCGATGAGCTTCGTAGTTTTCTCGATGACCTTTCCTTCCAGCACCCTTCTCATTCTTCAAGGAGCTTGTTTGACTGGCTTGACATCAGGAGAAATAGCCAGCTTATGCGCGACCACTTCAGGAGAGAGACCGGGCATTTCTTTGTACGTCCACGGGAAGCAGTCGGCAAACTCATGCAGCAGGGCGGTTATCTGCTATTTTATTTCCTCTAACAAGAGTGAGCTGATATAGGTCAGACTTGGATTATCGGGTGTTCCCAAATCAACCTCAGTTAGCTCGTCGAAGGTTGCTTGTCCGCCATCATTGAGCTCTTGAGGGGCTTCTTCTGACTCGGCTGGCTCGTCTTCATCATTTGACTTTTCGTTGGCTTCACCAATATAGATCATGTAGCATGCCTTGACATTAGGTTGAATGAAACCTATGCCCCGTCTATCTGGGATTCATTTATCGATGAGTGCTCGGACCTGAGGCGGATGCCACAGCCCCTCATAAAACTTCGATTCAGAGTCTGTTTGATATAACCAACATCCGCACTTTTTAAAATATTTCCGCATCTCGGACGCACAATATCTGGGGTTTAGGACGGATCTTATGCCTCTTTCATAGGGAAGGCACGCGACAGAAAAATTATCCGAATGCACGACAGGATTTGACCCATAAAACAGGATGCACTTCTGTCCACTCTTTCTTCCGGGAACGTAGAAGGTTTTTAGCTGGTCCACGGTGGAGACCGATAATGCATCGAGCTCTTTGTACATCTGCTTCGGCACCCTTGTGACGGCTAGGGACCCTTCTGTAACTTCGAAGGTCTCTCTTAGCTTCACTTTTTGCACGAGAGCCCAATTTGCACGGCTATTGCAAGACGGGTCCTATTCTTCTGATTCTTCAGTGTCGCTGCCTAAACGGGGGCAAATTTTGCTGCCGAATGGGCCTTCAATATCAGACTCGTCCGTATCTCTACCAAAATGAGGGCGGGTTTTACGGAAGGACGGACTTCCAGCGTCGGACTCATCAGTGTCACTGCTGAAACGCGGATGCACTTGGGGTTTTTTGCTTTTGAAAGTGACAGCTGGCTCAAATTGGCTTTTGAGTTTCGGAGACGTTCTACCCTTGGTCAGCTGTGGCTCGGCACTTTGGGACCTCACAAAGTACCGAGAATCTTCATATCGGACTTCTTGCACACCGAATGGATGGATGTCTCCATCAATGCATCTTTCTTCGCCATTTTTTGTATACTTCATACACTGATAGAGAGTTAACAGAACGATGCCGTAATCGTGGAGCCATGGCCGTCCTAGGAGAATCTTATAAGATGTGTCGGCATCAATTACGTATATTTTAGCTTCAGTTTGCAGATCCCCAAATTTGATTGGCAGTTATGGACCCCAGAACTTGCTGGCAGTTTTAGTTGAAGCCTTGGATTACTATCCTTTCCCTTGACAGGTGTCGGACGTCCAATGACAAACTCTTCAAAGTCCGCAAGTTCATGATGTTCACTGAGGACCCCGGATCAATCATTATGCGATTAATTCAGTCTCTATCGCTGTACCCTATCACGTAAAGCGGTCGGTTATGCTCAGCCATTCCCAGTAATTGGTCTTCCTTTTTAAATGTGACTGCGGCTGTATGCAAAGTGTGGGCCTCCCTCATATTAATTTCCGCGAAACGATCCTGATACCTCGGGGTTTTGCAAGGAATGAATGAGAACATCTCTGAGCTCCTTGGATAAGACCAGAGCATCATAGATGTTTAAGAGAGACGGAAGCTTCCGGAGATGAGCCAAGACATTATAGTCCACTGGGGAAGGACTCAAGTCTTCATGAGCAAGCTCTCTGCCATCTTCTTCATTAGCAGCCTGTTTTTCCTTCTCTTTCGGGGCGTTGCCTTGCTTCGGCAGTAGAGCCTTGCCGCTTCTGAGCTGAATTTGGTTGGCCTTTGTAGCGAGCTCATCGTCCTCTTCGGGAAAACAGAGCTCTTTCTCAGAGTCGCTACCAAGGTGGACGACGTAGCAGGTCATGACAGGGACCTCATCATTTGATTCTTCTTCCAGCTCTTTCAGAATCTCAGCTGCTTCTATAGGGAAGAACTCTTTTAGTTGAATTAGAGTTCTTTCCTTTTGCTCGTAGTTTTCGAGAGAATCAATATGCCTTTGAATGGTAAATTTTCCCGCCAACTCCCTTTCGATTTGAGACGCACCTTTACTTTTTTCTTCTTTAGCTTTTTGGATTTTGAGCCCGATTAAGCCGAAGTGGTAGCAAGAACGGTGGGCTCCTTCTGCCCCTCCCATTCTGTTCTGGGCTCTTTCTGAAGTAGGTTTAGCATCTTCTTCGTCTTATTAGATATTTGCATACTCTATGGAGGTTGCGGCGAGTCAGATTCATTTCTCGGGGCAGCGGATTCAGCCATCTGCACCCAGAAGTTTTCAGCTTCTGTCTATATAAAGTTGGCGGTTGCAGCTTGATTGTTTAACAACACACTCTTGGACATCTCAATCTCTCCGGTCTTGTGTTGCTTCTCGACCCAATCTTTTAAAATATAGCAATCCTTGATCGCATGGCTCACTACTCGGTGGTACGGAATACAGGGGATTGTCGATCATTTTTGCTTCGTGAGTTATCTTCGACTCCGAAAATTGTAGACCGTTGTTCAAGACATCTTTGAATATCTTGTGGACCTTGTCCCTTCTGAAAGAGTAAACTTTGTTCTTTTTCTCCTTTAGTGAAGTCCCTTCTCCTCCTAGCACTGGCTTTCGAGCCCGGTCTGTTTTTGATCTGTCCGTCTTTCTCTTATCTTCATTGTCAGACGCATTGAAGGCGTTGTTCTTGTTGGAGCTCCTACTTTTATGGTTGTCGTATTTTCTGCTTTTCCAAAACTCGTCACCCTGAGAGTCCGGGGTAGAATCTTGCTTCGAGCGTTCCAACATTTGTACTCTTTTAGTCAGCTCTTGAAACGTCTTGAGGCCTGCTGTATATAAGAATGGGATCATCCAATTGCTGAGGTTCCCAATGAGAAGGCTGATGGACTGGTCCTGTTCTAGCGGCGGTTCGCACTTGACCGTGAGATTACGCCATCGGGCGATAAAGTCCGTGTTGCTTTCGTTCTTCTCCGGCTTGGTCCTCACAAGGTCAGCAATGGAGATTTTATCACTGACACTTATGAACCTTTTCCGAAACAGAGACTCCATTTGGGCAAAAGTAATGACGGACCCGTCTGGCATGCTCGCGTACCAGTCGAAAGCGACACCGGTCAGGCTGTTGATAAACTGATGAAGAAGGAGTGCATCATTGCTCCCTGTATTTCCGCACGACGCTTTAAAGTGGGTGGCGTGCTGATTTGTGTTTCCCGTCCCGTCAAATCTTCTAAAATTAGGAATGATGTAGCTGCAAGGGAACTCGATCAGATGGTACTGTGCAGGATATGGCCGCTCACTACTACCAATTTCTTTCTGAGTTTCAGCTTCGGCCTCCAATGTTTGACCAAATCCATTATCCGATCTTGTGTTAGCGGGATGGTACCATCTGGGGCCAAGGCGTCCCCAGAAGTGGAATGTGACCGGCTTTCGTGTGGCTCGCCCAAACTTGGACCCAAAAGGACAGGCATCGGTTGATTCAGATCATTATTGCCCGGCTCATGAGTAGAGATATGCGCTTGATTGGAAGGCGCTCAAGCAACTTGAGCTGTGAGCTACATCACGATATTTGTCAGGTCATCAATTTTCGAGTAAATCTTGGCCATCTCTTTATCTTTGCTCCTAAGCTGTTTTCGGAGCTCTTGAAGCAGCTCCTGCTCTGCGGTCCTAGAGCAGAAAGGCGGCTCTTTCTCGCTATCCGAGCTTGACTCCATATGGACCGAGGGATCTTTCTGCCTGTCGGCCTCGTCAAGAGGGTTTTCATCGTCATGCGGAGGCTGATCTTGGAAAGTGGAGACCACATTCAATCCAGATTGGACTTGGGATGTGGTGGCTCTATCCTTGCTTTTGCTGCGAAGGTTGTCGCTGGGACGCGTGTCCGCCATGTAGACCGTGTGGATAACATGTTTGACCGTCTTTTCATTATTGGCAGCTGACTTCGCGGATCGCTGTCTTAGCCCTTCTATTCGGGAACGGACAATCGATTGGAAACAACTGGCCTGACTAGGTTCTACAGTGGTGTCGGTGCTTCTTTTCTGGATTTGCTTTGCTACTTCCGCGCGGCACAGAGCGTCTGATAGACCCTTGAAAAGACGGTGTCATGCTTTCTATGTTGGGGCTGGGACACATCTCTTTGTAGCATCGTTTGGACTACCGTCTTCTTGATTCTAGCAGTCATGGCGTTTTTCTTAACCCACATCAGGGGTTCGAAGGAGTTGCTGACTTTTACAGACGATTCATCTGTCGATGCGGGGTAACCCTGCTCTTAGAACCTTATAAGATTCCACTTGGCCAGAGTCCTATCCCTCATGTTGGCTCGATACTTGAGTCGCTTCTGTCTCAACCTTTTTGTTTTGACCACTTGGCAGGTGTTCACCGCTGAAAAACGCGACCGGGACGTTAGGAAATCCAGGCCTGAATTTTGGGGGCAGATACTATTTGGTTTTATCTGTCCACCTCTCCGAAAATGCCAAGTTGATTTATGGCACCGTGTATCGGAAATTTGGACAGATGCGGCCGATGTAGCAGACTTCGTCAAATTCCCTCTCGTTTGCGAGTGGTTTTGATTATGGGGATGCTCTTCCCTGCAGGCGCAAGCCCCTGCAGTTAATTACGTTACCGCGTAGCGATAACCACTTTCTCCTTCTCCAGATGTTTACTTTGTGTCGCGTATGTTTGTTTTATTTTTGGTTGCCCGTGGATTGTATACGGAGACTAATTTATGTTGTCGCCCGTAGGGCGTGGATTAGTCCAAATCCGTATTTTCTTAGATTTGGGTTTGGGTTGATTTAAGGATCGTTAATTTTGTTTTAGATTAGGATCAACTTAAATGCTTGTTAAGGATACGTTAGTCTAATTTTAGACTAAGATCTACTTAACAAGGTTATAGGATCATTTAGATCCAACGAAAGAGTATTTGGACTCTATCGTTTTAGTTTAAGGACATTGCGGTTCATTGGGTTTAAGGACATCATAGTCCATGAGTTTAAGGACCTCATAGTCCGTAAGGTTTAGAAACATCATAGTCTGGTTTAAAGACGTCATAGCCTGTGAGGTTTAAAGACATCATAGTCTGTACGGTTTAAAGACATCATAGTCTGGTTTAAAGACATCATAGTCTGTACGGTTTAAAGACATCATAGTCTGTACGGTTTAAAGATATCATAGTCTGGTTTAAAGACATCATAGTCTGGTTTAAAGACATCATAGTCTGTACGGTTTAAAGACATTATAGTCTGGTTTAAAGACATCATAGTCTATAAGGTTTTGGTTTAACCGTTTGGGGATGCACCAAAAGTTATTGGTTATTGGGACCCTCCACCTCTCTGAAGACGTTGAAGAATTACAACGACATGTATCAGAGGTATGAAGAGATGTACCCTTGAACCAATATTGGTTGGGAGATCTATAGTCAGGTTTGGGACTAAGACCAATTAAAAAGATTGTGAGCACATGGGCTAGGTTAATCTGACTTAGGGACTTGTGGCCAACTTGGGCTCAGCCCACTCAGTTTTGAATAAAATGTTGAATATTTGTTTAGGCTCAGTCCCCTTTTTATTCAACAATGCTGAGTATCGATTTGACACCCCTTTTTCTTTTTGTCTTTTATTGAGTGTTGAACACTTTTTATTATGGCGCTGGGTTCTGTGTGATGAGTGTAGAGCACTCTATGTCAAGAAGCGTCCACGTGAGAAGCACGTGGCGTGCTTGACGCTTGGCGCCAACCAATGAGTGCAGAGCGCTCCTTATAAAAAATAACGCCCACGTGAGGAGAACGTGGCGCGCTTGGCGCTTAGCGCCAACCAATGAGTGCAGAGCGCTCCTTATAAAAACAGCGCCCACGTGAGGAGCACGTGGAGCGCTTGGTGCTGAGCGCCAGACTTGGAGCACTGAAGCGCTTCTTTGGCAGTTCTGGTTAATTCTGTGCTCCGAGAATTAAATTCTCGTTTATAAGAGATTTTGTCTCATGGATTTAAGAACTGGGTTCTTCTTTATGAGGAGATACTATGATCTCTTTTGTTTTTCTTTATGAGAGACTTTGTCTCATGGACCGAAGAACTAAGTTCTTCTTTTTATGAAAAGAGACTTTGTCTCATGGATCTAAGAACTAAGTTCTTCTTTTGTGAGAGTTAAACTCTCAAATATGGAGGAGATGTTATGATCACTCTTCTTTTTATTTATCTTGAAGAAGGTTCTTCTTCTTAGAGCTTGCTCTCGTTTTTTTTTTGAAGTTTCTTCAAGTTTATAGGGGGGTTCCTCTGTACAAGACTTGAAGTCTTGGGTCCTTTATATAGGAAAGGCTGATTTGTTGAATCAGTTAAAAAAATCTCTCATTGAGAGATCTCTGATTGATTTGTGGATTTTATCCACCGTTGGATCTTTGATCCAAGGACTTCTGTTTTACATAAGAGATCTTTCTTGTTTTTAACAAGATTGGGAAAATATCTTCCCATACAGAACTTATTTAGTATCTTGGTGATTTTTAATCACCATCGGATCTTTGATCCAACGGTGCTCTGATTTACAGAGAGCAATCTTTCTTATTTGGAAAGATTTGAGGAGTATTTCCTCAACAGAATTAAATTCTGTAATTTTTGATGATTTATTCATCTTCGTTGGATCTTTGATCCAAGGGTGGGGAACATTTATTTCTAGCGCTGGCGCTCTCGTGCTTTGCATGTGAGGTGTTGCCTCAGAGTCTTTGACTCTTGGCGATGGCGATGGTGCTCTCGTGCTTTGCATGTGAGGCGCTGCCTCAGAGTCTTTGACTCTTAGCGCTGGCGCTCTTAGCGCTAGCGTTCTCGTGCTTTGCACGTGAGGCGCTGCCTCAATTTAAATTTTGAATTTTGAACAGAGCTTTACTCTGATTGGGGGAAACAGCAGGCTTCGGCCCTTCGGGAAGACACCATAGACCGATTGACAGAGAGTCAAAAGAAGACGCCTGCTCGGGCGATTGTCAAGGGTACCGTCTGAGCTTGCTGAAAATGCTTTGTGGCTCCATCGGTGTTGACGGCCTTGCCCCCAGTCGGAACAGTGGAGAGCCATTTGAATACAGATTTGCATTTGGGGTGGGATGCTTTGGCGACCACAACGTTCGGTCTCCTGCCCCTTGAGGTCGGTTTGGCCGCTTGGTTTGTCGAGACCTCCGCCAGATAAGCGCTTATGGGAGGGTAGATGATGATGGAACCAAATTGATGGGGTGGCTCCTCCCATTGCCGGCTGAGGCTTGTAGGGAGAACTACGCGAGTATTGATCTTGACCATATAGGGAATTAGAGCCGCGTCAGAAACGAAGCTCGTCTGGGGAGACATGATTGCTGAGTTCGAGATTGTGATCGAACGCCGTTAACCTATACACAAAAAAAAATATGAATTCAGTACAGGAAATCGATATATATGTTGGTTGAGTTTGCATGAACGTTTAACCCGAAATATGGGAGGAGTGAAAGGGTCTCATCGGGCTGCCAGAATCTGTAGGGTGTTTTTCGTCACCCCATTGAGACGGGAATGGGCACGCTTGTCAGGCATATTACATATTCCCCTTGCCTAAGGTAGGCCGAGATTTATTGATTGTGGGGATCCGAATCTCCGGCAGCCACAGACTAAGCTGCCGTTAATTACCTGTCATGCCCTGCTTCCCGGTGTACGGACA
Organism: Agapanthus africanus; assembly: GCA_030015575.1. Taxonomy (NCBI): domain Eukaryota; kingdom Viridiplantae; phylum Streptophyta; class Magnoliopsida; order Asparagales; family Amaryllidaceae; genus Agapanthus; species Agapanthus africanus. Next base: position 791,818,098 of record JASDDO010000022.1, on the reverse strand, counting down.
AGGGGACGTGGCAGGTCACGCGACGTATTTAGTCAGAAGTAAACACGCTAAAAGTAACTAAGAAATATAATTTAAATATACACAAGAAGACATGAAATGTAAATGAACATCAATTTTTATTTATTAAACATTTCTTTACAATACAACTGAAAATGTAAATACAAGAATGGAAAGCAATGCCTAAACAATGGTATGAACTGAAAGAAAAGTGAGTACAAGTGAAGCCTAGTGGTCGTGCTGCTCAGTGGTCTGCTCCAATTGCTCCTGGCTGGTCTCGAATTCCTCAAAGTCGGGTCCTCCTGACAACATTCCAAAAAAAGAAGAGAAATAGGAATGTCGTCAGCGAACAATCGCTCGGTGAGTCCTAAAGAGATAGAAATAGAATAGACAAATAAGAGGATGTAACTGGTATAATGTTTGATTGTTATGCAAGCGCGGTTGTCTGTAGCTTGGTACAGAATATGCCAGTATATACGAGAGGAGTCCAACTTACACCGTGGACTATGGTAACCCGTAGTACAAGGCTCCGTGGATAAACCACGGAACAACGGCAATGAATGTATAGTTACGTCTTTTAATGACTATCCCGTGCCACTTTTAACACATTCCGTGCCAGTCTACCCCTTTAAAACCCCGTAATGTCTTTTGTATTAATGTATATTGTTTTGTTTAATAGATGTACGACTTGCCGAAACCATGATATCGCTAGTTCATGTAAATGGAAAGGATATAGACGGATAGTCATATAGACCAGTCAAATGTATATCCATGGTTCGATCAAATCATATTCATGTTGATATAGATTGAATTCTGGTATAAATAGATTCATGTTGTATTGGAGTTATGCTTGAATCATATTCAAGTATAGATTGTATTCGGATTGTTTTCAGATTAAACTGGGACTCAGATTGAGTCAGATTCTTTAAACAGAATTGAAGTCCTGAATTAGTTTTAATGTTATTGGTAACTGCTGCACATGGACGACAGGATTTGTGTTTTTTCCAAGACAATTACCGTGTTGATAACACCGTTTTTAGTTTGTCTACCTTAAATAGGAAAACACCCATATTCTCCGTCTCCCTGAGGCTCAAGAGAACTGGTCCCGCTTAAACCTATATTTACTAGGGCCCTTATTGTAATTTAATATAACTTGAGGGGTTTTATGAAAAATAGTTTTAATATATTTTAAAAATACACCTCAAGTATTTAATCATTGTCTTTAGGGTTTTCATAGATGTAATTTACAATAGTGAAATATTCTAGTGGATATAAACCTAAATTGAATAGTATATGGTATTTTCTTGTAATTTGACTTGTATTGAATGTGATGGTATTTTCATGATCTTTTGTGACTCTTCTGATTTTAAAAAAACATGGAATATAAATAATATATTTAAAGTAGATATTTTGATTATATATATATATATAATAGAATTTATTTATTAAATAGAAATCACGTTTTTCTTAAATTGTAATACAAATTCCATCGAGATCGTATGCTCCGTGAGGAGGTCTGCATCTCGCACTACTAGTCCGATGGATGTGCGATAATCTGCTGATTAGTAAAGTTTTTGCGTGCTTAGTTAATTACCGCAATCAAGACGGTTTCTCTTGGTAGCTAGCCGGTTGAGTACGGGTCGTCCGCAGGGAGATGGGAATCTTTTTCTATGTGCTTTAACGAGTTAAGTCCAAATTGTCCAGGTCTGTTTGAGATTAACTATGTGCTAAAATATGTATAAAGAGAGCCTGTTAGGGTTAGGATTAGGTTAGTTTGAGTTAGGAGTCGCTCACTTCTTTTGTTGCCACTCTTAATATCGTGTTACGGTAATCGACAACAACGGGGATTATCACGACTAGGAAGGAAACTTGCGAGTATAAGCTAGGTTTTCCAACGCTTAGTTTCTTCCTTTTGGTCCTTATCCGCCCGTTCTTGGCTCTTAGCCTTAACCTCCGGTTAATTCAACCACAACCGGTTTCGCTAAGAAATCACCGCTATCATGTAAGATAGAGTTCCATAGGAAGCGGATTGTGGTTCAATTAACGAGAGTCCGAATTAAGATGTTGAGCAAGAAAAGAGTGAGAGAGATTTTCTTCTCTCAAACTTTCCTTATCCTACCCTAATAAGTGAGAAACTACTCACCCATTAACAAGAAAAAGAAAATAAAACAAAGGAGGAAGATAGAAAGAAAGGGGTTAGAAAATCACAACTAGCTATTTGAGACCTCACTTTGGCAAGGATCATACTTAAGCATCATTGTTGTAATGATAAGGAAAAATAGAAGAGGGAAGAAAGCAAACAACAAATAACAATAACTAGATTAGCAAATGAAAATTACAAGCAAATATAATTAAACACAATAACAAGGCAAGCATGTTTAAAGAAAAGCACTCTTCTTTTATTCATCACTCATAAAGCTCACTACAAGTTTTAATGGAGAAAAATGAAAAGAGGAAGAACTACAAAAGCTAATCCTAAAATCTAATACAAAGAAAAGAACCCTTCACTTGGCTTTGCACTGGGCTATTTATAGGCAGGAAACTGAAACCCTAGGGATACAATCTGATCCAAAATACAATTACAAAACTACCCCTAAAAAACGATCCACTGCCGAGTCGACTCGGCCGCGGATCCGCGGCCTAAGTGCCATGTTGTCCATGGATCCGCGGCCCTTTGGGGGAATTGGAGGCTCGTTTTTTCTGTGTATTTCCATATTACTTTTATCTTCTGTTTGGTACACTTGGTTACTCAAAAGATCTTCAGTTTTCTTCCAGATTTTCAGCAGTTCAAAAAAGTGAATTGATGTGGACTTTTTGCCTTGATTTCTTGAGCTCCGCGTAAAAGTCTTGGATCTTGTGCTGCCCTTGTGCTTTGTGCATGAAAATGACCATTGATTTGTCATTTTTTCCCTTGAACTGGTGTTCGGCATCATACGGATAGTGAGCGGAGACCCGTATTTATCTGTTGTTGGCCGTAGTACTATATTTGTTGCACTTTTTTCATGAATTTCACTGCTTAGAGCTGAGAACCTGTAACCTGCAATTATTTAGCAAACACGGATAAAAAATACCTACCTATATGCAATGCGATCAAGAATGGGCGGTATAAAAATGCAAAAATCTGATATGAACAAATACCCCCAAACTTATCTTTTGCTCGTCCCGAGCAAACCCATTTTATTCACAAAAATTCCTAACCTCATTTCGCAGGGAACGCGATTGCACTGAGCATGTGCAACAAGCCGTTAAACCTCTAGGTGTCCCTAGTAGAAGGAGTGTTGTCTCCTGAGGGTTTTCAGCGGATACTACCCACAAAATCCGATCAAATTGGCCGTCGATTCTAATTCTACAATTCGGCATTCTAGCGAGAAATTCTATCATTTTTAACTTAGAAATCATCAACCCGTATTTTTCACTCTTCTTATTCATTTAACTTAAGATCCTATACGTTTTGCAAGTTTATAAAGCTTTCAGCATTCCTTGAGTTTTCCTTCTAAAACATCATCTCAAATTCGCAATTTTTATCATCTCTACTGAAGATATAAGCCCTATTTTTCATTCCTAGCTCTCATCCAAACTCCGATCATAAACCCCTACGTGTATGTAATTATCATCCATATACTTGGAAATTCAATTCAAGCTATGATACTCTTGCCTTAATACCTAGTACTACTTCTTTTCATTAATGATGGACGGTTTTGCTCATACACCTTTCATGCGACTATTAATGTTTCTTGAGGTACTAACATCCGATTACTGAATGTATGAGCTTAAAGCGTAAATAGCAGTCTCCAGGTCTTGTATTTTATTCTTTCTTTTATTTTATTTTTTTCTTTTTCTTTTTATTTCAAGACCAGATATATTTTTCAACGGTGATTTTTTTGGTGGTTAGCTTTAAATGTCGTTTTTTCTTTCATACTAGGCTTTCAGGAAAGAGTATTTATAGGTATCCTCTACTATCCCAAGTTTCAAGGTGCGTGTATGTGCGATTTGTAGGGTATATATTTTCAGAATTTGGACTTAAGGTTCAAAATTATTTTTCAAACTTACATTTCAAATAGAGCTTTCAATACTCTTCTCTCATTTTGACTTAGCCCCAGAACTGAACACAAACTTTGCTTATTTCTAAATAAACTGTAAGGATGTATATTTTCTACAGTTAAACTTCAAGGAAAGTTATTTTTAGGGTCTTTAATTTGCTAAGTTTAGGATCTAGTTTTGCCTAACTAGTCAGCCATCATGTCGAACTCGAGTCAAAAATGGCCAATATTGAAAAAAAAATTAATATATATATATATATATATATATATATATATATTATAAAGATGCAATGCAGAAAAATGCGATACGGAATTAAATATGCAAAGAAAAATAAATATTTACAAAAAATAAAAAAACGTGCAAATGCAATGCAAAGATAACTATCTACAATCAACCCTCACCCCCAAACTTATTGATAGCAGTGTCCTCACTGCTCCCTGTGGCGTCTACTAGACACGGCCTCACTTGTTCCTGCCTCATCTCTATTTGTCCCCCGTCCCCTCGATCGTGATCGTGATCGTTCCTCACTTGCCAATAGGGTGGACATTCCCTGCTCCAGACTTGTCAGTCGCTGATCAAAATTAGTCAGCATCCCTATCACTCGTTCTACCCCCTATGGGTTTGTCGAATTAAGCGCGCTTGCGCGGTGGGGGTGAGCTCTTCATCGCTCACTGTGGAGCTCGAGCTAGGGGTCTTGGCCATCACATCCTCGGCCGGCTCGGTGCGCGACCATAAATAATGAAGTCGTGTGTAGGGTGTGGAGACACCATCAAGAAGGGGTCGAACGGGAACCCCACCATGTAGGTAAAATTCAAATTCCTCAACAGGGAGGAAATGGCGACACAGTTATGTTACCAACATAGGGCATGGATAATTGGCCGCCCAATTGCCGGTGCCAATCGAGTGAAGCAACACAGTGCACATGTCGTAGCTAGGATTTTTTGTCATCAAAGTGTGCACTATGTGAAGGGATGGTGTAAAAAATGTTGTGTTGTGCGAACTTCCGAAAATATTTTTCTGTGCTCAACGGCACACAGTTAAAACGTTCGCAAAAAACGTCCGAGCCTGAATGCCCTTCATGGGCTCCCTAGAAAAGTCATTTTCCATTAAGGGTAGGTAGTCCTCAAATCGGAAGGGTTGGTCATGAATGGGGAGTCGTGGTATTAAGGTGACTTCGTGAATGAAGTCCCTATCGATTAAAATTTCCCGATCCCCCCACAGTAATCTAAGGTACCCGTGTTGTGCCAAACACCCATCCTCCATACATTCATAAAAACGTGCAACAAGATCCGGAAGCGCAAATGCGTTCGGATGGTTAAATAACAGAAAATTCCATTCGCACTTTCAGATCTCATCGCCGAAATAACTACCGTAAATGTTATGGGCAAACAATTGTGAAAAATCCCTTTCAAACTGTAATGTAGGGACCATGACAGAGAGGAATTCCAAAAAGTAGTAAATTTACAGAGATTAAACAGAGATGCAAACCTCCTCTGAAAGTTTCATAGGGAGAAGAAGTAAGGCGGCGGCGGATCGGCGGCAAGAACGGGCTTCGGCGGCGGTTCCGCGGCAGGGAGGGGAGTTCTCTGGTTGATTTTTGCTGCTGCGGCTAGGGTTTTATTTTAGGGTTAGAATGATGCTCTATAAATTCAGAGAAGGGGGTCGAGATGTATTTATAGGGGTATTGGTTATTTATACAAAAGCCCCCCCAAAAAGAATAATTAAATAAAAGAATTAAAAAAAATTGTTTTTATTTTATTTATTTATGGTTCTGTATATTTACAAAAATACCCCTCCTTAAAAAAAATTAGTATATATATTTTTTATTTTATTATAAATAATTACAAGTGGGAAAATGGTAGATACATACCCCCAAACTTATTTGAAACAGTGTTTCCACTGTTTATGGCTGGATAACCGAAATTTAGGGATAGGCGGAGAAATATGAGTCAAATGTAAACCGGCTCCTGCAACATCAGGAGCTCCTCCGAAGGGTCTGTGGTGAGGAACGGTTTTAACCTGTGTCCGTTCACTATGAATAGTGAACCGTCCTCTGGATTTTCCAAATCCACCGCGCCGTGCGGATATACAGTCCGCACAAAGAATGGTCCTTTCCAGCGAGATCCGAGCTTCCCAGGATGGAAATGTAGTCGGGTGTCGTAAAGAAGCACCCGTTGACCAGGTACGAAAGTTTTGCGTGTAAGGTATTTATCATGAAACACCTTCATTCGGTTCTTAACGACAACCGCGTTTTCGTAAGCTTCATCCCGAAGCTCGTTCAATTCGTTGAGCTGCAGCTTTCGATGGCTGTCCGCATCTTCAAGAGATAGATTCAGCTCCTTGATCGCCCAAAATGCGCGATGCTCGATATCCACTGGAAGGTGGCAATTCTTCCCGTAAACAAGCCGATAAGAAGACATGCCAAGATCAGTCTTATAAGAAGTGCGAAATGCCCAAAGGGCATCAGTGAGTTTTACAGACCAATCCTTACGGTTCTTGGAAACTGTCTTCTCCAAAATTTGTTTGATTTGCCGATTAAACACTTCGGCTTGCCTACATGTTTGGGGGTGGTAGGGCGTGGATAGCTTATGATTAATGGAGTATTTCCGCATCAAGGCCTCGAAAGTCCTATTACAGAAATGTGTTTTATTGTCACTAATGATCGCGCGGGGGTGTCAAAACCGGGAAAAGATGTTTTCCTTAAGGAATCTAATGACAACCTTATTGCCGTTAGTCTGGCTGGGCACGGCCTCGACCCATTTAGAGACATAATCAACAGCTGGAAGAATATACAGGTTCCCAAAAGAGCTGGGAAACGGCCCCATGAAATCAATCCCCCAAACATCGAAAAACTCGACAACCAAGATTGGTTGGAGAGGCATCTCGTTTCTCCTGGATATCCGGCCCAAGTGTTGGCACCGGGAGCAAGTTTTGTAGTAATCATGAGCGTCTTTGAAGAGTTGTGGCCAGTAGAAACCACACTGCAAGATCTTCTCGGCTGTCTTTCTAGGGCCAAAATGCCCGCCACACGCTTGATCGTGGCAAAATGACAGCACACTCTTGAACCCATTATCAGGCACACACCGATGAATGATCTGGTCAGGACAGTACTTGAACAGATAGGGTTCGTCCCAGTAAAAGTGTTTTACTTGGGATAAGAATCGAAGTCTGTCCTGACTTGACCATTCGTTCGGTAGTAATCCTGTTGCCAAATAGTTCACAATATCTGCGAACCAGGGTTCACACAATACTGTCAAGAGCTGTTCATACGGAAAAACGTCGTTTATTGGAAGTGGAAGCGTCGGCGAAGAAGGGAGGCGTGAAAGATGGTCGGCCACTACGTTTTCACATCCTCTCTTGTCCTTGATGACAAGGTCAAACTCTTGAAGTAAGAGGATCCAACGTATCAGCCGAAATTTTGCGTCCTTCTTCGTAAAAAGATGGCGTAGAGCTGAATGGTCTGTATAGACGATGACTGGAGAGCCGGTCAAGTAAGGCCTGAATTTTTCTAATGCAAACACAACAGCCAAGAATTCCTTCTCGGTTGTTGTGTAATTCAGTTGGGCATCGTTCAGGGTTCGTCTAGCATAGTAGATTACGTGCGGCATTTTATCAATGTGTTATTCTAGGACCGCACCAATAGCAAAGTCAGATGCATCGCACATAATCTCAAAGGGATACGTCCAGTCAGGAGAAGAAAGAATGGAAGCAGAAGTGGGTGAGCTTTTTAGTGATTCGAACGCAGTCACACAGCTTGAGTTGAAGTCAAATGTGGTATCCTTGGCCAGCAGAAGAGTCAAGGGTCTAGCAATCTTGCTAAAATCCTTGATAAACCGTCTCTAGAAACTGGCGTGGCCAAGAAAAGCTCGGATGTCTCTGACGCATCTGGGAGGAGGGAGATTGGAAATGACCTCAATCTTTGCTTTATCCACCTCAATGCCATTTTGCGAGATGATATGTCCTAAGACAATACCTTCACGCACCATGAAGTGGCACTTCTCCCAGTTTAAAGTGAGGTTTTTATCCTTACACCGGGTAAGGACAGCGTTGAGATGCTGCAAACACTCGTCAAAGGAATCGCCGAAAATGGAGAAATCATCCATGAATATCTCCAAGAATTTCTCCACCGTGTTTGAGAAGATTCCCATCATACACCGCTGGAAGGTAGCGGGCGCATTGCATAACCCAAAGGGCATGCGGCGATATGAAAACGTGCTGAAAGGACAGGTGAACGTGGTTTTGTTCTGGTCCTTCTCGGCGATGGGAATCTGGTTATAGTCGGAGTAGCCATCAAGAAAGAAGTAGTATTCATGTCCAGCCAATCGTTCTAGCATTTGGTCAATGAATGGTAGCGGAAAGTGGTCCTTCCGCGTTGAGGCGTTGAGTTTTTTTTATAATCAATGCATACTCGCCACCCGGTTTGGGTGCGGGTAGGGATTAACTCGTTTGCCTCATTGGTGATGACCGTTATGCCCGACTTCTTGGGGACAACGTGAATGGGGCTGACCCACTGGCTATCAAAGATAGGATAAATGATATCACTATCAAGACATTTGACTATCTCTTTTTTCACAGCCTCCTTCATGAATGGATTAAGTCGTCTCTGTGGATCCCGGGCTGGTTTGGCATCATTCATCATATGAATGTGATGTTGAACGATCAGGGGACTAATCCCCTTGATGTCCGCCATTGACCAGCCAAAAGCTTGCCGATTATTTTGCAAGACCGTAAGAAGGGCTTTCTCCTGCTCTGGAGCTAGAGAAGCCGAGATGATGACAGGGAGGGTCTCGTTCTCACCTAAGTAAGCATACTTAAGGTGAGACGGCAACGGCTTGAGTTCGAGCGTTGGAGGTGAAACGATTGAAGGCAAGATCGGCGAAAATGTCTCGAACTCAATGGATTCCAGCAGAGGTTCAAAACGAGTGTAAGTGATCGAGTTGGATGGTTCAGCTAACGCCTCCGAAAATTCAAAGGATTCAAGCTCGGGTGGTGACAAGCTAAGATCGTTCGAGAAAGTGAAACACTCGTAATCACTGTCGGGAGCAGAAGCAGCAGCAGGTTCAAAGAGGAACCCACTAGTGGCGTCAAGATTGCTGTGATCGAACAAAAACTCTTCGAATTCACAGTCCTCTGGGGTGATCTTCTTGATCGAACAAACGTCTAGTATATCAGCATTAGGTTTAGAGGGCTGATTTCCCAACCTAAAAATGTTGAGTTCAATTGTCATGTTTCCAAAAGATAGGTTCATCGAACCATTTCGACAATTGATCACAACATTAGAGATTGCAAGGAATGAACGACCGAGTATCACCGGAATTTGATTCCGGGGGTTAGCTACAGGTTGTGTGTCTAAGACAATGAAGTCAACGGGGAATATGAAGTCCCCAACCTTTATTAACACATCCTCTAGCTCACCCCTAGGATGGGTGATAGATCGATCGGCCATTTGGAGAGTATAGTGTGTGGGTTTCATCTCTCCTACACCTAGTTGCTCATATACTGAGTATGGAAGCAGGTTAACACTGGCACCAAGATCCAAAAGTGCGCGGTTGATATTCTTATCCCCAATGGTGATTAAAATCGTAGGACAGCCAGGGTCCTTCCGTTTTTGAGATAAAGTTTGGATAAGAGCATCACTCACGGCACTAGCTAAGAAAACTTTCTTGGGTACCTGAGATTTCCTCTTCTTAGTGCACAAGTCCTTCAAGATTTTTGCGTAGGAAGGGACTTGTTGGACTGCATCTAAGAGGGGAATGTTAATATTAACCTGTTTAAATAACTCCAGAATCTTCTCCATTTGTTGATTTTGTTTATTGGACCTCAACCGGTTTGGAAATGGAACGTTTTTGAAATTAGTTGAGTCCAATGCTTGTGGAGGAGATTGTGGAGTTAGAACGGATCCCAGAGCTGGAGTTTTCATGGAGTGAGACGTGGGTCCGTTCGGAGCAGCGGAAGAAGAAGAGCCTTTTGAAGAATGGAGAATAGGCTCAGAAGACGAAGAAGAAGAAGCCGGGGTGTCATCATCTGTGCCAACGTTGTTGTGCAGCATCCTTCCAGATCTCAACGTAGTCATGGCACTCACATTATGATTCTGTTGTTCAAGAGCAACATGTATATTATGTGGGTGACCAGGATTTGGGAGTGGTTGAGATGGAAGCTTCCCTTTCTCTCGCTCGCTTAAAACCGCATTCAGTTGTGCAATCTGGGCTTCGATAGTTTTGATGCTTTGCCCGTGTGCAGTAGTGTGTTGCAATAAAGACTGAGTGGAAGACTGGATATTGGCGGTGGATTGAGTCGATTGCTTTACAAATGCCTCCAGACTTCGTTCTAGCGAGAAAACCGTATCGTTGTTTGACGGAACAAAGTTTTTTTGAGGAAAAGAATTGTTGGGTGCAAAATTGTTCGTCGGATTTTGAAAAGGTTGGGGTTGGAAGGGCTGCTGATATTGATGTTGAGTTTGTTGCTGAGCTTGTTGTTGCGGAGGAGGAGGCCTCTGGAAATAGTTGTGGCCTTAGAATTGATGCTGGTTCTGATTCCAGGCGAAATTAGGGTGGTTCCTCCGGCCGGTATTGTAAGTGGAAGAGTATGGATCATTCCTTGGTCTTTGCTGAAATGCAGCATTGACCTGATCCTGTCCTTAAGAAGGTGGGTTATAAGGACACTCTTCCATCAAATGGGATGGATCAGAACAACAAGTGCAGATGGTATGTGGGGGAAGAGCAGGGGCAGGAGAAGGAGATGAGAATTTGCTCTCAATTGCTTCCAGTTTTCGCGTTATTGCTGCCATCTCGGCCTTCATTGCAATTGAGATATCAAGTTGATTATATGGCTTCATCGCGGACCAACACACTTTTGGACAGCTCGATCTCTTCAGCCTTGTACTGCTTCTCGACCCAGTCTTTGAAGATATAGCAATCCTCGATCGCATGGCTCACTACTCGGTGGTACGGGCAATACAGAGGATTGTCGGTCATTTTTGCTTCTTGGGGTCTTTTCGACTCCGGCAATTGTAGGCCGTTGTTCAAGGCATCTTTAAATATCTTACGGACCTTGTCCCTTCTGAAAGAGTAAACCTTGTTCTTCTTCTCCTCTAGGGAAGGCTCATCTCCTCCCAGCAATGGCTTTCGAGACCGGTTGGTTTTGGATTCGCCCGCCCTTCTCTTTGCTTCATTGTCAGACGCATTGAAGACATTGGTACTGCTGGAACTCTCGCTTCTACGGCTGTCGTCTCGCTTGCTTTTCCAAGTTTTGTCTCTCTGAGAGTCCGGCGGGGACTCTTGCTTCGAGCGTTCCAGCATTTGGACTTTCTTGGTTAGCTCTTGAAACGTCTTGAGGCCTGCTGTACATAAGAATGGGACCATCCAATTGCTGAGGTTCCCAATGAGAAGGCTGACGGACTGGTCCTGTTCCAGCGGCGGTTCGCACTTGACCGTGAGATTACGCCATCGGGCAATAAAGTCGGTGTTGCTTTCATTCTTCCCCGGCTTGGTCCTCACAAGGTCGGCAATGGAGATTTTATCACTGACACTCATGAACCTTTGTCGAAACAGGGACTCCATTTGGGCAAAGGTAATGACGGACCCGTCCGGTATACACGCATACCAGTCGAAGACGACGCCGGTCAGGCTGTTGACAAACTGACGAAGAAGGAGCACGTCATTGCCTCCTGTATTTCCGCACGATGCTTTGAAGTGGGCGAAGTGCTGATTTGCATTCCCCGTTACATCAAATCTTCCGAACTTAGGAATAACGTAGCCGCTTGGGAACTCAATCAGATCGTACTGCGCGGGATATGGCCGCCCGCTACTGCCGATTTCTTTCTGAGCTTCAGCTTCGGCCACCAATGTTTTAACCTTGCTGGTGACCAAATCCATTATCCGATCCTGTGTTAGCGGGATAGTGTTATCTGGGGCCAAGGCGTCCCCAGAAGCGGAATGTGGCCGGCTTTCATGCGGCTCGACCAGTCTTGGTCCCAAAGGAACAGGCATTGGCTGCCTCGGATTGTCATCACCCGGCTGATTAGTAGCGGCTTGTGCTTGATTGGGAGGCGCTCGAGCAATTTGAGCCGTAAGCTGCATCACCACGTTCGTTAAGTCGTCAATCTTCGAATAGAGCTTGGCCATCTCTTTATCTTTGCTCCTGAGCTGTTTTCGAAGCTCTTGAAGCAGCTCTTGCTCCGCAGTCCTGGGGCGGAAAGTCGGCTCTTCCTCGCTGTCCGAGCTTGACTCTGCGTGGACCGAGGGGTCTTTCTGCCTATCATCCTCATCGAGAGGGTTTTCTTCATCCAGCGGGGGCGGCTGTTCTTGGGCAGCGGCAACCACATTCAGGCTAGATTGGGCTTTGGATGTGGTGGCCCCATCCTTGCTTTTGCTGTGAAGGTTGTTGCTGGGGCGCCCGCCCGCCATATAGAAAATATGGATGATATATCCGGCCGTCTTTCTATCATTGGCAGCTGATTTCACGGATCGCTGTCTTGACCCCCTTGTTTCGGTAGCTGGTAGTCGATTGAAGGCGGCTGGCCTAACCAGGTCCTTGAATGGTGCTGGCGCTTCTATTCTGGGTTTCCTCCGCTGCTTTCGTGCGGCACAGAGTGCTTGATAGACTCTTGAAGAGACAGTGTCATACTTCTTCTGTTGGGGCCGGGACACGTCTCTTTGTGGCACTGTTCAGACCGCTGTCTTCTTGATTCTGACGGTCATGGCATTTTTCTGAACCCACTTCAGAGGCTCGAAGGAATAGCTGATTCTTACGTCCGACTCATCCGTCGTCACGGGGCAACCCTGTACTTGAAACTTCACATGATTCCATTTGGCCGAAGCCTTGGCCCTTTTGTTGGCTCGATACCTGAGCAGCTTCTGCCTTAACTTTTCTGTTCTAAGCACCTGGCAGACTTTGGCTCTTTGGGAAGACGCCGCAGACCGGTCGATGGAGGGCCTTGGAGATACGCTCGATTATGCATTTGTTGGAGTCATCGCCTGAGCTCGTCCGCAACATTTGATGTTGCCTTTTGTACCGAAGTTCTTGCCCCCCGCTGGAGCACCACGGAGTCGTTCAGACACCGTCTTAAGTTTCGGTTGTGGTGCCTTGGCGATCACGACATTCGGCCTCTTGCCCCTTGAGACCGGCTTAGCCGCCTGCTTTGCCGGGATTTTTGCCAGATGAGCGCTTCCGGCAGGGTAGATGATGACGGAGCCAAACTGGCGGGGCGGTTCCTCCCACTGTCGACTGAGGCTTGCGGGGAGAACCACACGAGCGTTGATCTTGACCACGTACGGAATCGGGGTCATGTTGGAGGCTGAATTCGTCTGGGGAGACATTGTCGTCAAAGGTTGATTGCTGCACAGAAAAAAAAAACATCATTTTAGTATAGGCAATCGATATGTATATTTATTGAGTTCGCATGAACGTTTAACTCGAAATATGGGAGGAGAGATTGGTCCCACCGGGCGTGTCAGAATCTGTAGGGTGTTTTTTCGTCACCCCATTGAGATGGGAATACGCGCGCGCTTGTCAGACGTACTACAGATTCCTCCTGCCTAAGGTAGGCTGGGGTTTAATGATCGTGGGGGTCCGAATCTCCGGCAGCCGCGGACTAAGCTGCCGTTAATTACCCCTCGCCTTTGGAGCGAGGGAACCTCCGATTGACGGGTTAAACTGGTCATGCGAACTCAATGTGCGGTGTACGTGTGTTTTGTTTTGGAGGGGAGGTTTTAAATATATCGGGAGCCACGCAGAGTTTTTACGGGGGTCCCTCCTTGTACTGCTTCTCGACCCATTCTTTGCCGGATAGCGGGCTGGGGGTCAAGGGGGCTAGCAGCCCTCTTGCGGGGTGAGGGGCAGCGCCTGTTAGAAATTTTTTTCTAACAGGGACAGTGTCGTGAAGTATGTGTGTATGTACATATGTATACATATGTATAGATATACATGTATATATATATAAAGGGGAAAAGACATCCAAAGGATGCGTGGGGCCAGCGCCTAGGCGCTTGAGCGCAAGCGCGCCACGAGTCGGCACGTGGGCTCTTTGCGCTCGAGCGCAGAGTGCTGGAGCGCAACGCGCCACATGTCGGCATATGGACGCTTTGCGCTCGGACGCTGGGCGCTTGAGCGCAAGCGTGCCACGTGTCGGCACGTGGACGACTTGCGCTCGAGCGCAGAGTGCTGGAGCGCAACGCGCCACGTGTCGGCACGTGGGCGCTTTGCGCTCGGACGCTGAGCACTTGGGCGCAAGCGCGCCACGTGTCGGCACGTGGACGAATTGCGCTCGAGTGCTTGCACATGAGCGCAAGAGCGCCACGTGTCGGCACGGGGGCGACTTGCGCTCGAGCGCTTGCGCTGGAGCGCAAGCGCGCCACGTGTCGGCACCGGGGCGACTTGCGCTCGGGCGCTTGCGCTGGAGCGCAAGCGCGCCACGTGTCGGCACGTGGGCGCTTTGCGCTTGAGCGCCGGCAAGAAAAGGAGGCTTTTAGCCTAAAAAATATTTCTCGAAAGAGAAATCAGAGAGGAGTTGGACTCCTGAGTGTTTTTTTTTTTGGGGTTAATGGGAGGGGTTCTTCTTCTTCCTCCTCTGTTAACTGGATCTTGAAGATCAAGAGATATGGGATTTTAAAAATCACTCCTTTTTTAGATCTAATGGAAGATCTGAGTTCCCCTTGATGGGTTTTGTGGTGAAAAACTAATTTATTTTATAAACAGGAGAGTAGAACTCTTGATTTAATTCAAGAGAAAGAAGAAGGTTTTGGAACCTTGAAGAAGGAGAAAGATCTCAGATCTGGAAGAAAAATTTGGAGAGAGAAAAAGTTGTTATATTTTTTCATTATCTTTGCCTTTATAGGCCATACACATTACACATAACCCCTTGGGCTTCACAAAATGGCATTTTGCTTATCCCATGGCTCATGTGCCATTTCTTTTTTGCACATAAGCCATGAGCTTTACAAAAATTTGGCTTTATGCCTATTTTTCTTACATTTATCCATAAAACAAAACAAAAGAAATACAACAAAATTATTTATTACAAAATTTTATCTTGGCATGGGGGGAGGCCGGCCGCTTCATGTTTGGGCTCGACCCGGGCATGGGCCCACTGGATCTGGGCTTGGGCCCGCTTGGCTTGGGGTTTGACTTTGATTTTGACTTGGTCAACCGGGGTGTAAATTTTTACCCTAACAAATTGCCCCCCATCAATAAATGCACACCACATATGTAGGTCGTGTGCATGAAATTGATGGATCTTCTTTCACATGGAGGCGACTTGATTCGGTTCCCACCTTTTGGGAAGCTGGCACTGCCCTTTTTACGACATGGACGGTCGATGCGGCCCTTTTTGCGACTTGGACGGTCGGTTCTACCCTTTTTGTGACTTGGACGGTCGGTACTGCCTTTTTAGCGACGTGGACGGTCAGTTTTGCCCTTTTTGCGACGTGGACGGTCGGTGCTGCCCTTTTAGCGACGTGGACGGTCGGTTCTGCCCTTTTTGCGACTTGGACGGTCGGTGCTGCCCTTTTAGCGACGTGGACGGTCGGTACTGCCCTTTTTGCGACTTGGACGGTCGGTGCTGCCCTTTTAGCGACGTGGACGGTCGGTGCTGCCCTTTTAACGACGTGGACGGTCGGTTCTGCCCTTTTTGCGACTTGGACGGTCGGTGCTGCCCTTTTAGCGACTTGGACGGTCGGTGCTGCCATTTTAGCGACGTGGACGATCGATGTTGGAATTGGTTGGTTTGATTTGTTTGACTTGAGTTGACATCAGCATCGCTATACTGAAATATGGTACCAGGAGCGAATCATCATCTGTCATGAGAGGATTTGGGGATTGGGTTTTTTTTTGTTTGGCATCTGCATTGCTGCACTGGAATAATACCAGGAGCAACTCATCATTTGCCCTAGAAGGATTTGGGAATCGGTGGCTTAGGAGACAGGCTTAGATCCCTATCACCTAAGACTTTTCAATTTTATGGGCCGTAAGGGTCCCATAAAAGCATTTTCTCCCTACGAGTCGAAAGAATCTCGTAGGTGTATTTTCTTCTTGGGAGTCGTGGGGACTCCCCAGTGTGTTGCTCCTTTGTGAGTCATAAGGATCTCACGCGGGAATTTTCTCCTCACAAAGTCGAGAGGACTTTGCGAGTGCATTTCATCTCTTTTTTTTACGAGTTTGCGCCCTTTCGGGTTTTCACAAACTCGCCGGCAGTCCTGCTGTTTTTACTCACGGAGCCCTATCGGGTTTTCATCCGTGCCTATTTTGCTTGTGGACATACCATTTTATTTTATTTTTTATTTGGAGAGATTGGGATTGTTTTACGCCCGTATATTGTATACGGTTTTGCAGGATGTATGATCCAGACCGTAGGGCCGGAAAAATTTTGGGACTTTGTCGGCGTCTGCATCGCTGCACTGGAATATGGTACCAGGAGCGACTCATCATTCGCCACCTGGGGATTTAGATTTGGAATTTGGTTGGCGTCTGCATCGCTGCACTGGAATATGGTACCAGGAGCGACTCATCATTCGCCGTTGGGGTATGAGATTTGGAATTTGGTTGGCGTCTGCATCGCTGCACTGGAATATGGTACCAGGAGCGACTCATCATTCGCCACTTGGGGATTTGGATTTGGAATTTGGTTGGCGTCTGCATCGCTGCACTGGAATATGGTACCGGGAGCGACTCATCATTCGCCGTTGGGGGTTGGAGAGCGATGGCTTAGGAGACAGGTTTAGATCCCTACCACCTAAGACTTTTCAATTTTATGGGCCGTGAGGGTCCCATAAAAGCATTTTCTCCCTACGAGTCGTAAGGATCCCGCAGGTGTATTTTCTCCTTAGGAGTCGTGAGGACTCCTAAGTGTGTTGCTCCTTTGTGAGTCGTAAGGATCTCACGCAGGGGTTTTCTCCTCACAAGGTCGAGAGGACTTCGCGAGTGTATTTCATCTCCTTTCACGAGCTTGCGCCCTTTCGGGTTTTCACAGACTCGCCGGTAGTCCTGCTGTTTTTACTCACGGAGCCCTTTCGGGTTTTCATCCGTGCCCGTTTTTCTTGTGGACATACCGTTTATTTTTTATTTCTTTCTTTCTTTTTTTTTCTTTTTTTTCTTTTTTTTTTGCCGCTGGTGGGACTTTAAAAGTAGTCTCACCGGCAGGATTTGGGAGAGATAGGGGTCATTTACGCCCGTGGATTGTATACGGTTTTGCAGGATGTATGATCCAGACCGTAGGGCTGATATGCTCAATTCGCCTGCGACTTGGAGCATTTACGTGTAGTATTTCTTGAGATATCGGCCATTGATGGGTGGCATGGTCCTTTCTCCCTCGGCACTTATTAGTTGGTAGGATCCTCCGTCAAACACTTTCTCGATGACGTATGGTCCTTCCCAGTTTGGCTCGAATTTTCCCTTGGCATGTCAATTGGGGATGATCGGTCTTTTGAGGACCAACACCAATTCACCTTTCTTGAAAGTGCGGAGACGGGTTATCTTGTCATAGGCCCATGACATTTGGGCTCGGTATAGCTCCAGATTTTGCTGCACCGCGAGCCTCTTTTCTTCGAGGGCATCGAGCTCTTCAAGTCGAAGGAGCACGTTTTCCTCCTCCGTCAACTCGTGCTGAACGGCCATTCTTAAGCTTGGAACTTCGACTTCGAGGGGGAGGACTGCCTCCACTCCGAAGAGCAATGAGTATGGAGTGGACTGAGTTGGAGTACGGTGCGTGGTACGATATGCCCACAACGCCTCGTGAAGTTTGAGATTCCATTCTCTCTTGTTGGCTGAAGCATTTTTCCTCAGGAGCTTGCATAGAGTCTTATTGAAGGCTTCGGCTAGCCCATTGGCTCTTGGATTATAGATAGAGGAATATCTCTAGTCTATCTTGTGCTGAGTAGCGAACCTTGAGACATTGAAGCTCTTGAAAGAGGGCCCGTTGTCAGAAATGATTCTTCTTGGTGTACCGAAACGGTATAGAATATTATGCTGGAAGAATGTCAGAATATCTTTTATCTTTACTTCTTTTAGCGGGACAGCTTCAGCCCATCTGGAGAAGTAGTCTGTCGCGGCCAGTATGAACCGATGGCCTTTGGATGACGGAGGATCAATTGGGCCAACAATGTCGGTGCCCCAGACTTCGAAGGGCCACGACGCCATCGTAGGATGCAATGGATTGGGATGCTTGTGAATAAAATCACCGTGAATTTGGCAGATATAACATTTCTTTGCATACTCTTCGCAATCCCGTATCATGGTGGGCCAGTAATACCCAAGCTGTTTAATTTGCAGTCGCATCTTGGGGCCAGATTGGTGAGCACCGCAAACACCTGAGTGAACTTCTTTCATGACTTTTTGGGCTTCGGCCGATGACAGGCACCTGAGCCAGAGTTGGTCATATGACCTGCGGTATAGCGTGTCATTTACAAACACGTATCGGAGAGCTCTCTTCTTCAGCTGAATTCTCGCAGATTTTTCTTCGGGCAGCCTGTCGTATCGGAGGTACTCTATGAAGGGTTCTCTCCAATCGGGCTCGTCTTGGATGATCGAAGCTTCTTCGGCAGGACTACTCTTCTGTTCCGCGCTTTCCCCTTCTCGTAGAGAGACTGGGGGTAGAATTTGTCGGCTCCTGACTGTGATCAGAATTTCATCCATGTCAGGATCAGCCAGCTCCTTGGCTAAGCGAGCGAGTACGTCAGCCTTTCCATTCAACGCTCTAGGGACTCTCATTAGTTCAATGTGAGTGAACCGTTTCATGAGTTCCACCACTCGGCCTCTGTACCGAGCTAATTCGGGCTTGTATATCTTATAATTGCCGCTCACTTGGTTGACGACAAGCTGGGAGTCACCGTAAGCCCGTAGCCGAAGGATTTCCATTTCTATGGCGAGCTCCAAACCAGCTATCAGAGCTTCATACTCAGCTTCATTGTTTGTCCGAGGCTCGGTGAGAGCAAAAGAACGCCGTAGGGTTCCCATTGATGGCGTGATGAACACCAATCATATCCCCGCTTTTACCTCCGGGATGCTTGATCTGCCGGAGCTCCTTATTGATGAGGCCCCATCGAAGTAGAGCTCCCAACATGGCTCATCTTTCTCGAGGTGCAGCACTTGTTCATCGGGTAACTCACAATTTAGCGGCGACCCTTCTGGTATGGGATGAGCAGTGAGAAAGTCTGCAAGAGCTTGCCCTTTTACTGCTTTCTGAGGAGTGTAAACTATGTCAAACTCAAGTAGCATAACAGCCCATCTTGCCATTCTGCCGGCTAGGCTCGCTCTGGTCATCAAGTGTTTGAGCGGGTTGACCTTGGAGATCAGCATAACCTGATGAGCGAGCAGATAGTGCCTCAGCTTCTTCACAGCAAATATCAGAGCCAGACATTGCTTTTCAATTGGGGAATAGTTGTGTTCCACCCCGACTAGAGTTCGACTGAGGTAGTAGAGGGCATTTTCCTTTCCCTCCTCGTTATTCTGGGCGAGGAGCGCACCGAGTGACTCATTAGCGCGGCAGTGTAGAGAATCAACGGTTTATTTGGAATGGGAGCGGCCAGCACTGGAGGGTGCAACAAGTATTGTTTGATGCTTTCGAACGCTGCTTGACATTCGGCATCCCAGATAAAAGGAGCTCCTTTTTTCATGAGCTTTGAGAAGGGCCTACATCTCCCTGATAAATTTGAGATAAACCTCCGTATATAAGCAAGCTTACCTTGAAAAGATCTTAGCTGCGTTAGACTCTTCGGAGGGGGCATCTCCATGATGGCCTTTATCTTTGATGGGTCAACTTCGATCCCTCGATGTCGGACTATAAAGCCCAGGAATTTTCCCGATGACACGCCAAAAGCGCATTTCAGAGGATTCATCTTCAGGTCAAATTCCCTCAGTCTGGTGAGAACGGTCCTAAGATCCTGGATATGATCGGCCTTGGTTTTAGTCTTAACGACCAGATCATCAACATAACATTCGACGACTTTATGAATTAGGTCATCGAAGATATTGGTCATTGCCCTTTGATATGTAGCACCTGCATTCTTCAGTCCGAACGGCATCACCTTGTAGCAATATATTCCGATCGGGGTTCGAAATGCTGTATGCTTCTCATCCTCAGGCGACATCTTGATCTGATTGTATCCAGATGAGCCATCCATAAAGGCGAACAGCTCGTAATTTGAGGTGTCATCGACCATCATTTCCATGACCGGTAGCGGAAAGTCGTCTTTAGGACATGCCTTGTTGAGGTCCCTGAAATCGACACAAACTCAGATCTGCCCATTTTTCTTCTTCACTGGGACTATGCATGCGATCCAGTCCGCATATTTCTCTTCCCTGATGAAGCCGGCATCGATGAGCTTCTTAGTTTCCTCGATGACCTTTTCTTCTAGTTCCCTTCTCATTCTTCGAGGAGCTTGTTTGATTGGCTTAGCATCAGGAGATATAGCCAACTTATGTACGGCCACTTCAGGGGAAAGGCCAGGCATTTCTTTGTATGTCCACGAGAAGCAGTCGACGAACTCATGCAGTAGGGCAATTATCTGCGCTTTCATTTCCTCTGATAAGAGCGAGCTGATGTAGGTCGGCCTTGGATTATCGGGCGTTCCTAAGTCAATCTCGGTTAGCTCGTCAAAGGTTGCTTGTCCGCCATCTTCGAGCTCTTGAGCAGCTTCTTCTGGCTCGGCTATCTCCTCATCATCATTTGATCTTTCGCTAGCCTCGCCAACATGGACCATGTAGCACGCTTTGGAATCAGGTTGAATGTAGCCTATGCCCCGTCTATCTGGAATTCGTCCATCGAAGAGTGCTCGGACCTGGGGCGGATACCATAGCCCTTCGTAAAACTTTGCTTCGGACTCCGTTTGATATAACCGGCATCCGCACTTCTTAAAGTATTCCCGCATCTCAGGC
The DNA here is from genome assembly GCA_030015575.1 of Agapanthus africanus. Lineage (NCBI taxonomy): Eukaryota > Viridiplantae > Streptophyta > Magnoliopsida > Asparagales > Amaryllidaceae > Agapanthus > Agapanthus africanus. The sequence goes on along the minus strand of JASDDO010000022.1, from coordinate 791,797,194 downwards.
GCATAGTATCTGGGATTGAGGACGGCTCTTATGCCTCTCTCATAGGGAAGGCACGCGACAGAAAGATCGTCCGGGTGCACAACGGGGTTTGACCCATAAAACAGGATGCCCTTCTGTCCACTTTTCCTCCCGGGAACGTAGAAAGTTTTCAGCTGGTCCACGGTGGAGACTGATAACGCATCGAGCTCTTTGCACATCTGCTCTGGTACCCTTGTGACGGCTAGAGACCCTTCTGCAACTTCAAAGGTCTCTCGTAGTTTCGCTTGTTGCATAAGGGTCCAATCTGCATCGCTGTTGTACGGCAGGTCCTCTTCCTCCGACCCTTCAGTGTCGCTACCAAGATGAGGGTGGACTTTGCTGCTAGATGGGCCTTCAGTAACAGATTCGTCCGTATCGCTGCCGAAACGAGGGCGAGTTTTATGGAAGGACGAGCTTCCAGCATCGGACTCATCAGTGTTGCTACCGAAATGCGGGCGTACTTGGGCGTTTTTGCTTTTGAAAGTGACAGCCGGGGCAGATTTGCTTTTGAATCTTGGGGCCGGTCTATCCTCAGTCAGTTGTGGCTTAGCATTTTGGTGATTCATAAAGTATCGAGAATCTTCATAGCGGACTTCATGCACACCGAACGGCTGGATGTCTCCGTCAATGCATCTTTCTTCGTCATTTTTAGTATACTTCATGCATTGATGGAGAGTTGACGGAATGATGCCGTAATCGTGGAGCCACGGCCGCCCCAAGAGAATCTTATAAGACGTGTCGGCGTCGATCACATATATCTTAGCTTCAGTTTGCAGATCCCTGAATTTGATTGGCAGAGCTATGGACCCCAGAACTTGCTGGCAATTTTGATTGAAGCCTTGAATGACAATCCTTTCCCTTGACAGGTATCGGACGTCCATTGACAAACTCTTCAGAGTTCGCAAGTTCATGATGTTCACTGAGGACCCCGGATCAATTAATATACGATTAATTCGATCTCCGTCGCTGTACCCGGTCACGTAAAGCGGCCGATTGTGCTCAGCTGTTCCCAGTAGCAAGTCTTCATCCTTAAATGTGACTGCGGCGGCATGCAAAGCGTGCTGGGGTTCTTTCATATTAATTTCCGCAAAGTGAGCCTGATACTGCTCGGGGTTTTGTAGAGCGTGAATGAGAACATCTCTAAGCTCCTTAGATAGGACCAAGGCGTCGTAGATGCTCAGGAGAGACGGAAGCTTCCGGAGATGTGCCAAGACATTATAGTCCACCGAGGAAGGAATTATGTTTTCATCAGCCGGTTCTCTGCCATCCTCTTCATTAGCGACTTGTTTTTCCTTCCCTTTTGGGGCGTTGCCCTGATTTGGCGGTAGAGCCCTGCCGCTTCTGAGCTGGATTTGATTGGCCTTTGTGGTGAGCTCCTCGTCCTCTTCGGGAAAACAGAGCTCATCTTCGGAGTCGCTGCCAAGATGGATGGCGTAGCAGGTCACTACTGGGATCTCTTCATTGGAGTCTTCTTCTAACTCCTCCAGAATTTCAGCCGCTTGTACAGGGAAGAACTCCTTCAATTGAATCAATGTTCTTTCCTTTTGTTCATATTCTTCGAGGGAATCGATATATTTTTGAATAGTCGATCTCCTTGCGGACTCTTTTTCGCGTCGAGATGCACTTTTCTTCTTCTTGAGCTTCTTGGATTTTGAGCCTGATGGAGCCGCATTGGCAGCTGGACTGGTAGGCTTCTTCTGCCATTCCCATTCCGTCCTGGGTTCTTTCCGAAGTAGCTTTATCATCTTCTTCGTCTTATTAGATATGTGCGTACTTCACGGAGGCCGCGATGAGTCCGTTTCATTTCTCAGGGCAGCGGGTTCGGCTGTCTGCTCCCAGAAGGCTTCAGTTTCTGTCTGTATAAAGTTGGTGGTTGCAACTTGATTGTTCACCAACACACTTTTGGACAGCTCGATCTCTTCAGCCTTGTACTGCTTCTCGACCCAGTCTTTGAAGATATAGCAATCCTCGATCGCATGGCTCACTACTCGGTGGTACGGGTAATACAGAGGATTGTCGGTCATTTTTGCTTCTTGGGGTCTTTTCGACTCCGGCAATTGTAGGCCGTTGTTCAAGGCATCTTTAAATATCTTACGGACCTTGTCCCTTCTGAAAGAGTAAACCTTGTTCTTCTTCTCCTCTAGGAAAGGCCCATCTCCTCCCAGCAATGGCTTTCGAGACCGGTTGGTTTTGGATTCGCCCGCCCTTCGCTTTTCTTCATTGTCGGACGCATTGAAGACATTGGTACTGCTGGAACTCCCGCTTCTACGGCTGTCGTCCCGCTTGCTTTTCCAAGTTTTGTCTCTCTGAGAGTCCGACGGGGACTCTTGCTTCGAGCGTTCCAGCATTTGGAATTTCTTGGTTAGCTCTTGAAACGTCTTGAGGCCTGCTGTACACAAGATTGGGACCACCCAATTGCTGAGGTTCCCAATGAGAAGGCTGACGGACTGGTCCTGTTCCAGCGGCGGTTCGCACTTGACCCTGAGATTACGCCATCGGGCAATAAAGTCGGTGTTGCTTTCATTCTTCCCCGGCTTGGTCCTCACAAGGTCGGCAATGGAGATTTTATCACTGACACTCATGAACCTTTGTCGAAACAGGGACTCCATTTGGGCAAAGGTAATGACAGACCCGTCCGGTATACACGCATACCAGTCGAAGGCGACGCCGGTCAGGCTGTTGACAAACTGACGAAGAAGGAGCGCGTCATTGCCCCCTGTATTTCCGCACGATACTTTGAAGTGGGCGACGTACTGATTTGCATTCCCCGTTCCATCAAATCTTCCGAACTTAGGAATAACGTAGCCGCTTGGGAACTCAATCAGATCGTACTGCGCGGGATATGGCCGCCCGCTACTGCCGATTTCTTTCTGAGCTTCAGCTTCGGCCACCAATGTTTTAACCTTGCTGGTGACCAAATCCATTATCCGATCCTGTGTTAGCGGGATAGTGTTATCTGGGGCCAAGGCGTCCCCAGAAGCGGAATGTGGCCGGCTTTCATGCGGCTCGACCAGTCTTGGTCCCAAAGGAACAGGCATTGGCTGCCTCGGATTGTCATCACCCGGCTGATTAGTAGCGGCTTGTACTTGATTGGGAAGCGCTCGAGCAATTTGAGCCGTAAGCTGCATCACCACGTTCGTAAAGTCGTCAATCTTCGAATAGAGCTTGGCCATCTCTTTATCTTTGCTCCTGAGCTGTTTTCGAAGCTCTTGAAGCAGCTCTTGCTCCGCAGTTCTGGGGCGGAAAGTCGGCTCTTCCTTGCTGTCTGAGCTTGACTCTGGACCGAGGGGTCTTTCTGCCTATCATCCTTATCGAGAGGGTTTTCTTCATCCAGCGGGGGCGGCTGTTCTTGGGCAGCGGCAACCACATTCAGGCTAGATTGGGCTTGGGATGTGGTGGCCCCATCCTTGCTTTTGCTGCGAAGGTTGTCGCTGGGGCGCCCGCCCGCCATATAGACCGTATGGATGATATATCCGGCCGTCTTTCTATCATTGGCAGCTGATTTCACGGATCGCTGTCTTGACCCCCTTGTTTCGGTAGCTGGTAGTCGATTGAAGGCGCCTGGCCTAACCAGGTCCTTGAATGGTGCTAGCGCTTCTTTTCTGGGTTTGCCCCGCTGCTTTCGTACGGCACAGAGTGCTTGATAGACTCTTGAAGAGACAGTGTCATACTTCTTCTGTTGGGGCCGGGACACGTCTCTTTGTGGCACTGTTCGGACCGCTGTCTTCTTGATTCTGGCGGTCATGGCATTTTTCTGAACCTACTTCAGTGGCTCGAAGGAATTGCTGATTCTTACGTCCGACTCATCCGTCGTCGCGGGGCAACCCTGCACTTAGAACTTCACATGATTCCATTTGGCCGAAGCCTTGGCCCTTTTGTTGGCTCGATACCTGAGCCGCTTCTGCCTTAACTTTTCTGTTCTAAGCACCTGGCAGACTTCGGCTCTTTGGGAAGACGCCGCAGACCGGTCGATGGAGGGCCTTGGAGATACGCTCGATTGTGCATTTGTTGGAGTCATCGCCTGAGCTCGTGCACAACATTTGATGTTGCCCTTTGTACCGAAGTTCTTGCCCCCCGCTGGAGCACCAGGGAGTCGTTCAGACACCGTCTTAAGTTTTGGTTGTGGTGCCTTGGCGATCACGACATTCGGCCTCTTGCCCCTTGAGACCGGCTTGGCCGCCTGCTTTGCTGGGATTTCTGCCAGATGAGCGCTTCCGGCAGGGTAGATGATGATGGAGCCAAACTGGCGGGGTGGTTCCTCCCACTGTCGACTGAGGCTTGCAGGGAGAACCACACGAGCGTTGATCTTGACCACGTACGGAATCGGGGTCACGTTGGAGGCTGAATTCGTCTGGGGAGACATTGTCGTCGAAGGTTGATTGCTGCATAGAAAAAAAAAACATCATTTTAGTATAGGCAATCGATATGTATATTTATTGAGTTCGCATGAACGTTTAACCCGAAATATGGGAAGAGAGATTGGTCCCACCGGGCGTGCCAGAATCTGTAGGGTGTCTTTTCGTCACCCCATTGAGATGGGAATACGCGCGCGCTTGTCAGGCGTACTACAGATTCCCCCTGCCTAAGGTAGGCTGGGGTTTAATGATCGTGGGGTCCGAATCTCCAGCAGCCGCGGACTAAGCTGCCGTTAATTACCCCTCGCCTTTGGAGCGAGAGAACCTCCGATTGACGGGTTAAACTGGTCATGCGAACTCAATGTGCGGTGTACGTGTGTTTTGTTTTGGAGGGGAGGTTTTAAATATATCGGGAGCCACGCAGAGTTTTTACGGGGGTCCCTCCTTGTACTGCTTCTCGACCCAGTCTTTGCCGGATAGCGGGCTGGGGGTCAAGGGGGCTAGCAGCCCCCTTGCGGGGTGCGGGGCAGCGCCCCGTTAGAAATTTTTTTCTAACAGGGACAGTGTCATGGAGTATGTGTGTATGTACATATGTATAGATATACATGTATATATATATAAAGGGGAAAAGACATCCAAAGGATGCGTAGGGCCAGCGCCTAGGCGCTTGAGCGCAAGCGCGCCACGTGTCGGCACGTGGGCGCTTTGTGCTCGAGCGCAGAGTGCTGGAGCGCAACGCGCCACTTGTCGGCACGTGGGTGCTTTGCGCTCGGACGCTGGGCGCTTGAGCGCAAGCGTGCCACGTGTCGGCACGTGGACGATTTGCGCTCGAGCGCAGAGTGCTGGAGCGCAACGCGCCACGTGTCGGCACGTGGGCGCTTTGCTCTCGGACGCTGAGCGCTTGGGCGCAAGCGCGCCACGTGTCGGCACGTGGACGACTTGCGCTCGAGCGCTTGCGCATGAACGCAAGAGCGCCACATGTCGGCACGGGGGCAACTTGCGCTCGAGCGCTTGCGCTCGAGCGCAAGCGCGCCACGTGTCGGCACGTGGGCGATTTGCGTTTGAGCGCCGGCAAGAAAAGGAGGCTTTTAGCCTAAAAAATATTTCTCGAAAGAGAAATCAGAGAGGAGTTGAACTCCTAAGTGTGTTTTTTTTTGGAGTTAATGAGAGGGGTTCTTCTTCTTCCTCCTCTGTTAGCAGGATCTTGAAGATCAAGAGATATGGGATATTAAAAATCACTCCTTTTTGAGATCTAATGGAAGATCTGAGTTCCCCTTGATGGGTTTTGTGGTGAAAAACTAATTTGTTTTATAAAACGGAGAGTAGAACTCTTGATTTAATTCAAGAGAAAGAAGAAGGTTTTGGAACCTTGAAGAAGGAGAAAGATCTCAGATCTGGAAAAAAAATTTGGAGAGAGAAAAAGTTGTTAGATTTTTTCATTATCTTTGCCTTTATAGACCATACACATTACACATAGCCCCTTGGGCTTCACAAAATGGCATTTTGCCTATCCCATGGCTCATGTGCCATTTCCTTTTACACATAAGCCATGGGCTTTACAAAAATTTGGCTTTATGCCTATTTTTCTTACATTTATCCATAAAACAAAACAAAAGAAATACAACAAAATTATTTATTACAAAATTTTATCTTGGTATGGGGGGAGGCCGGCCGCTTCATGTTTGGGCTCGACCCGGGCATGGGCCCACTGGATCTGGGCTTGGGCCCGCTTGGCTTGGGGTTTGACTTTGATTTTGACTTGGTCAACCCGGGTGTAAATTTTTACCCCAACATTGATGAACTCCTCCCCTGGAGAGACTGGAAGAAGTAGAAGAAGTAAACGAAGTGTTCAGTCGTGTACTTTCCCACTGAAGCGTTTGTTCCGCGAGATCGTCGAAGAATTGCCAAGCTTCCTCGTCAGATTTGGATAGGAAGTGGCCTTGACAAATGGTCTCCAGCAACTGCTTAGTTTCTAGATTCAGGCCCTCGTATAACATCTGGCAAAGTTGTCATCTCTCAATACCGTGATGAGGGCACTGAACAAGAAGTCTTTGTATCGGTCAAAGCACTTCCAAAAGGGTTTGGTAGGAAGCTGGGGAAATTGGTTAATTTTGTTTCGGATTCTCGCGGTCTGGTGGTTCGGGTAGAACTTTTTAAGAAAAGCTTTTACAAACTCATCCCAACTGGTTATGGAATGCGATGCGGTGCTATACAGCCACTTCTCAGCAAGGTCACACAGGGTGAAAGGAATGACTCGTAGTCGTATAGCGTCATCGGACAGTTGGGTTGTCTTCATCATTGCACAGACGTTCTGGAATTTGTTGATGAAGATATAGGCACCTTCGGATTCCAGCCCGTGAAATTTGGGCAACATGTTGATGAAAAGGGGCTTAATTTCGAAATTATCCCCATTGGCTGGCGGAAGTGAAAGACAGGTAGGAAGTGCAGAGCGGGTGGGATAGAAACGATCCTGGAGCGCGATTCGTTGTGGCGCTTCAACAGGAGGTGGTTGCGGGTTATTCGCACCCAGATGAGGTGGAATCAGTCCCGGGAGAGGTAAAGGGATATTAGGAGGAAATCCTGACATCTCAGAAGAAGAATTTGGTGATGATGATGGTGAAGGTGAGGATGTATGAACAGAATCCCGGTGTAATACCCAGTCCTTTTGAATACCAATATCCGTATTTTTGTCACTCTCAAAATTTATTTATTTTATAATTATTATTTGTATTATTCTAAAAACCCAAATCCTAATCTAATCTCATATCTTTTAATTTTCCCTAACCCAAACCCTCATTCCCTTTCTCTTTTATTATCCCCTTTCTTGTTCATTTTTAGCCCAGTCGTTACTTTTCCCAAGCCCAAAGCCGGCCCACTCCTCTAATCCTTTTCTCATTCACTTAAAATCCCCAAGCCCGGCCCCTTTCTTTTCCCTACTATCTTATCCCTTGGCCCATGCCCATTTTCCCTCCCCAGCCCATTAAAATAACAATTATCCCACCTCATTTCTTTTAAATCCCTTCAAATCCAAACCCAAATTTCCTCTATAAATTCCTATTAAACCACCAAATTAATGCCTCTTTAATCCCAATTAATTTCCCCCATTAATCCTTTTTAAAATCCTATTAATCACCACTTAATTCTCATTCATTCTATTCCCTCTCTCTCATCTCACCCATGTTCTTTCTCTCTAATTCCCTCTCTCTCTCTCTCAATTTCTCTAATTCTCTCTCTCTTTCTAATTCCCCCCCTCTCTCTCTAATTCTCTCTTCCTCTCTCTCTAAATTTCTCTTCCTTTATCAACGTCTCACCCTCCCTCACATCAAATCAAGAAACAGCGTGAAGCAGTGAAGAAAAAGAGGGCACGAAGAGCAGCTAGATCGAGTGAAATTGTCGGATTCCAAAGGACTGAGCCGGTGCTGTGTTCGTGGCGCGATCGTGCTGATACCACTGCAGTATTATTGTCGACACATTTTCAGGCAAGTTTTCTACTTGCTACATGCTACTTTATGATAATTACAAATTACAATCGTGTATACCCCATGTTTTACTTTTCTGTTAAATATTATGTCGCAACTGTTCGATGCATGTTCTTAATGGAAATCATCATTTAAATTGGCGGAATTCAATTGTATAATCTGGCCCGTATGGCTATGAATCTAGTGTGTGAATTTCGTTGGAAAATATGACCGTTAATGACTAAAACGACTACCCCCAAGTTTACCTGTAAAACTGGAAATTTCCCATACCTGAAAACCGTTAAAATCACCATAAATTATATACATACTGGAATGATGCGTTCATGGGCTTAAATCGAAGCCGACTCGACGAACTATAATCCTATACAAGTTTCTAATTGTTTCTGTACATAAACTGTGACAATAATTGGATCGGATTGCGACTCTGGACTGCAGTCCAGAGCGACTCCAATTGTTGCTTGCTGTTCCGTAATGGGTACCACAAGATTTCTTTAACTCGTAGGTTGCGGAACTCCACTGTTTATAAAAGGTGAAACTGTTAGCTAGGTAACACAAGTGGTTTCATTCTGTTTCGTCATCGTTTGCTATTTAATCTGTAATTTAAAAGATCGGGACGCATAACAGTCCCAACAGAATCAGAATTGACATATTAGTATTAAACAGTGTATATCTCCTGACGTACAGACGCGATTGAGAATCCGTCTGTTGCGTTGAAAACCTTACTGAAAACCCTAGATTTCATTCAACAGTAGAGTCGCTAAAATCTGATCCCAACTGGGACTAAAATGGGTTGCAAAACGGATTTCTGATTCTGAAACCGGATTTCCAGCCGTGAACGCTTAAAATGAAATGGCTATAATTAGTGATCCTGGAACCCGATTGGCGTGAAACTAAATTCGATGGATAGAAAACTGAACATACTAATTATTACCTGTTCATCATCTCACTAAATTGTAACCGTATGATTTATGATAAATTATGCAAGTGGTAGGTTATTGATTCAGGACATCCTAAACATTTATATACTGTTTACGCATCATGTCATACACATGTCACTGCATTGATAACCTAGTGATAACGTGCATTTACCCAGTGTTAGGTATTAGTGATGATTGTGGCAAGTACGTTAGTGTTCGTGTATCAGTGAATAAGTGAAAGTGATACGTACTTGTACACAATCAGTGAACCTTATTATTCTATTGCATTGTCGACGTCTGTGGGACGCGTGTACGTGTGACTATAAGTGGTATGGGACACTTATGGAAGCTCTTGCACGGGTGTCACAGATAAGGCACCAGACACTGCCATTTATCTTAGGTATTAGTCGGGACGTGCTTGATGGAGGTCCTGCCTCCAGTTCTCGTGCAGACTTGTCACCGACCGATTGGTATTTAGGGTTATGGTTAGTGTTTGATGTAGACCACGGGGTGTGGGGTAGTTTGAGTGTGAGTTCAACAGAATCTCGGGAGTCCCATGCCGGCTTATATATTTAGGGAGATATATGGAGATTTACAGGGTACATGATTATTACCGTGGTATACATGTTGGGCCCGTGGTCCCTTGCCCTTGGGTTCTACCCTTGGGTGGAGGACACTCGCGAGTGGTTGACTCTCACACTTGGACTGTCGTTAGGCTTAGTGACCTGTACAGTGAGACTTAGAGACTGATAGGGATACTGGCATTGATATATCTTACTTACTATGTTGACATACGTGGCATATCATTCCACTGCTTTTACTGTTCCGCTGCATTGATTACTGCATGTTCATACCCATACTGCCATTGATCTACTGTTATATATAACTATTATCACTGCTAGAATTGTCGCATAATTTTATATATTATATTGCTATTGTGTCACTCTGACGACCTGAGTATGCATGCTCAGTGTGAGGAGAAGATTTAGCCTGGACCTGGACTAGACGCACATCACGGACATTTTGTTTGGCTATCCAGAGTTATATCTTTTGTTTCTCATCAGGTCAGTTCATTTTACTGTTTTGTTCCATTTACTGCATTTCTCATTACCTGCGCATTATTTACTGTTTACCATGCAAAACTAGAAGCCGAAGTGTGACTACGGCAGGACACTTCCTTGACCGTAGGAGCATGGCTGGCCCTATCAACCCTTTGTATTCCGTATTTTGGGAAGTGGGGCGTGACATGGTTTAGTTGGTATCAGAGCCCAGGTTGCTTCGATTGGGATTGCAGTTTTCCGTATAGAGCTTGACAATCTATGACATCCCTCAGTCTAGATTGTAAACTTGATATCCTTGATCCTTATTCACATTGTGTATCCTGTTATCCATCCGTTAGGGTTTCGGGCGACTTGGCAGAGTGACGAGGTTGTAATTGTGAACTACCTCATAGTTACAATACTGTGCCCGGTTTAAGTGACTTAGAGCCCTACAGTTGATTTCCACTTGTAATGAATCTCATCACATATGATATTCTTGAATCCTTGCCCAATCCGTATTCTATTTTGATTCTTATAGCTTGTGCCTTATATCGTCCTCAAAATTATTGTTTCAAGATCATGTCGTCCAACGACTCTTTCTATATCTCCACTCCTCAGAATCAGACCGTTGAAATTCTGAGGGTACTGCAAGGTCTGAAGGGAGCCCAGAAGCGAACGAACGACTTATTAGCGGAAGGACTGAGAAGGCAGGTGAATCAGGCACTAGTGGGAGTCTCCAGTCGTAAAGGGATCCCTGTTAGACGAGGAAAAGAGAAGAATATGAAGCGCCCATTTGTTCCCCGAGACAGAAGCAGAAGAAGACCCAATGTTGTGGGTACTGCAGGAGGCCAGGACATCTTCAGAGGGATTGTCGCCGCACCCAGGGGAAATGCCTGATTTGCGGATCCAACGAACATCTTATCAACGGTTGCCCTAATAGGAAGGAGCTATAAAGAGGCAGTTCGCCCACACTCCCCACTCCTGCTAATTGATGGATATTTCGTAGATCGAGCTTCGAGGATAGTGCGGACCCAGCTTAGAATTCAACCCGTGTGACGAGATTGCAGTGGTCCAGAAATCAAAGAAGAGTTATTATGTTTTCTGCTTTCTATAATAATGTTCTTACCCATTTTGTAAAAATTTCCTTTCGTTTGAAATCTCGTATCCGTCGAACTTTTAGTTGAATGCAATAAAACTTCAAATCATGATGTATGTATCATTCACTTACTTTCCCCCTTATTTATACTAATCATTACAGCAGCATTTTTATTTTTGATTTTTCAGTCCTTGCCTACCGCATATTTTTCTTGTACTCTGTATACTGGGTTATTTACTCAGTGTGTCCCACTATCTAATCATGACTCTTTCTTTTCAGGCCATGGCCCACCCTGGAGCAGCGCCGCATCTAGATGAGGATGCACAGTCTTGCATTTCCTTAGACCACACGCTGAGGAGTTCTGACGATGAGATCAACGGCCCCCAGGTCATTTTCGGACACAGCGATTCCGAGGACGAAGGAGCCGCCGCCCCAGAGGTTGACATGATCGGCGATTCCGACGAGGAGGAAGGAGACCCTGAAGAGAACCCGCTAGAGGAAGATCCCGAGGAAGACCCGATAGAAGAAAATCCAGCGGAGGAAAACCCCGTGGAAGAAAATCCAGAAGAAGAAAATCATATGGAATCAGACCTCGATGAAGAAGCTCTATCCGAGGAAGAAGGACCAGAAGATCAAGACCCTGCTGTGGAAGAACTCCCAATGGCGATCCCTGCGAGGCGATATGGGAATGGATGCCCCTATCTGAGCGCGCGAGCCTACCGCAACCTGCTGAATCTCCACAACCATGACTGACGGGATTCCTTTTTGATGTTGTCTTTCCGGTCATATAAAACTGTATATAGTTTAGGGACACCTTTCATCTTTAAGAATGCTTTGTTTAGGATTTCCTGGAATGAAATAAATTGCTGAGTTCGCTAATCCTTCGATCTTCTTAATTCCCTTAATGCTTGATTATTTCTTCTATACAATTATTTTCCTACTGAGATCTGTTCACCCCTACTCCTTACATTGTTCTAACCCTCACTGAGATTAACTAGTACCACACCCGATCTTTTAGAGGTCCACCCTCCATCCTCCGTCCGTACCTCGCTTGAGATCCTTCCGAGAGGAGAAATTTTTAGGGAAATTTCCGAGTTCTCTAACCCTTCAAATTTTGATTCGTGTGATGTATCGACTGTTGTTTCCCCCATACTTTTCCTCTTGTATTCCTTTGTTGCTCATCCTTACTTTCTGTGCTGACCTAATCACAGTCTCCTTGATCTTCAGCCTAAAGCCACCACACACCGACCTTCTGAATGAGCCACACTTCTTTGTAATCACTATCCTAGCCAGCCCTAAATCTCTTTGTGTTTTCCTATTACCCTAAATATTTATATGGGCATTATTACTCGAAAATTTGGTTTTCATTATTTTATATTTTTCGAAGAGTGTGTGATATCGACTATTCCCGTTTTACGCATTTCAAGTACTCCACTACTAGCTTTCACATTACTTTCAGTAGCGCAACCTTACACCGCGCATATTTTGTTCCATGTTTCTTATTTTCACTATATGAGTTTTCTAAGTTATTTTAAAACTATTTGATCGATACACTATCCTAAAATGTTTTAACCTACCGACAAATCTTTCACTACTTTATCATCGTTACTATATTTTCGGGTGTTGTGCCTATGTTTACTATTATAAATGATTGTGTCTTATACTTATTACTTCTACCTTGATATACTTATATGAGAACACATTTGGGTTTCGATTTTTATTGAACACGCCTTGATTATTTTTGTTCGTTATTGTTATCGATATTCTCATGTACTTGTAGTTCGTCCTTATAGTTGTTCCTGCCGTATACTTATTTAAATCCACCCTTTTGTATGTTGTTCTTGCATATATACATCTTCAAAAAAAAAAAATTCATCCACCCGTTTTAAGTAAACCATTATGAGTTAGTTTGTGATATGGTAGCTTTCGCTTTTGATTTTACAACTTATCATTTAGTTTTAAATTTCGAGGACGAAATTTTTATAAGGGTGGTATGATGAAATACCCAGTCCTTTTGAATACCAATATCCGTATTTTTGTCACTCTCAAAATTTATTTATTTTATAATTATTATTTGTATTATTCTAAAAACCCAAATCCTAATCTAATCTCATATCTTTTAATTTTCCCTAACCCAAACCCTCATTCCCTTTCTCTTTTATTATCCCCTTTCTTGTTCATTAGCCCAGTCGTTACTTTTCCCAAGTCCAAAGCCGGCCCACTCCTCTAATCCTTTTCTCATTCACTTAAAATCCCAAGCCCGGCCCCTTTCTTTTCCCTACTATCTTATCCCTTGGCCCGAGCCCATTTTCCCTCCCCAGCCCATTAAAATAACAATTATCCCACCTTATTTCTTTTAAATCCCTTCAAATCCAAACCCAAATCTTCTCTATAAATTCGTATTAAACCACCAAGTTAATACCTCTTTAATCCCAATTAATTTCCCCCATTAATCCCTTTTAAAATCCTATTAATCACCACTTAATTCTCATTCATTCTATTCCCTCTCTCTCATCTCACCCATGTTCTTTCTCTCTAATTCCCTCTCTCTCTCTCTCAATTTCTCTAATTCTCTCTCTCTCTTTCTAATCCCCCCCCCTCTCTCTAATTCTCTCTTCCTCTCTCTCTAAATTTCTCTCCCTTTATCAGCGTCTCACCCTCCCTCACATCAAATCAAGGAACAACGTGAAGCAGTGAAGAAAAGGAGGGCACGAAGAGCAGCTAGATCGAGTGAAATTGTCAAATTCCAAAGGACTGAGCCGGTGCTGCGTTCGTGGCGCGATCGTGCTGATACCACTGCAGTATTATTGTCGACACATTTTTAGGCAAGTTCTCTACTTGCTACATGCTACTTTATGATAATTACAAATTACAATCGTGTATACCCCATGTTTTACTTTTCTGTTAAATATTATGTCGCAACTGTTCGATGCATGTTCTTAATGGAAATCATCATTTAAATTGGCGGAATTCAATTGTATAATCTGGCCCGTATGGCTATGAATCTAGTGTGTGAATTTCGTTGGAAAATATGACCGTTAATGACTAAAACGACTACCCCCAAGTTTACCTGTAAAACTGGAAATTCCCCATACCTGAAAACCGTTAAAATCACCATAAATTATATACATACTGGAATGATGCGTTCGTGGGCTTAAATCGAAGCCGACTCGACGAACTATAACCCTATATAAGTTTCTAATTGTTTCTGTACATAAACTGTGACAATAATTGGATCGGATTGCGACTCTGGACTGCAGTCCAGAGCGACTCCAATTGTTGCTTGCTGTTCCGTAATGGGTACCACAAGATTTTCTTAACTCGTAGGTTGCGTAACTCCACTGTTTATAAAAGGTGAAACTGTTATCTAGGTAACACAAGTGGTTTCATTCTGTTTCGTCATCGTTTGCTATTTAATCTGTAATTTAAAAGATCGGGACGCATAACAGTCCCAACAGAATCAGAATTGACATACTAGTATTAAACAGTGTATATCTCCTGACGTACAGACGCGATTGAGAATCCGTCTATTGCGTTGAAAACCTTACTGAAAACCCTAGATTTCATTCATCAGTAGAGTCGCTAAAATCTGATCCCAACTGGGACTAAAATGGGTTGCGAAACGGATTTCTGATTCTGAAACCGGATTTCCAGCCGTGAACGCTTAAAATGAAATGGCTATAATTAGTGATCCTGGAACCCGATTGGCGTGAAACTAAATTCGATAGATAGACAACTGAACATACTAATTATTATCTGTTCATCGTCTCACTAAATTGTAACCGTATGATTTATGATAAATTATACAAGTGGTAAGTTATTGATTCAGGACATCCTAAACATGCTTTATATACTGTTTACGCATCATGTCATACACATGTCACTGCATTGATAACCTAGTGATAATGTGCATTTACCCAGTGTTAGGTATTAGTGATGATTGTGGCAAGTACGTTAGTGTTCGTGTATCAGTGAATAAGTGAAAGTGATACGTACTTGTACACAATCAGTGAACCTTATTATTCTATTGCATTGTCGACGTCTGTGGGACGCGTGTACGTGTGACTATAAGTGGTATGGGACACTTATGGAAGCTCTTGCACGGGTGTCACAGATAAGGCACCAGACACTGCCATTTATCTTAGGTATTAGTCGGGACGTGCTTGATGGAGGTCCTGCCTCCAGTTCTCGTGCAGACTTGTCACCGACCGATTGGTATTTAGGGTTATGGTTAGTGTTTGATGTAGACCACGGGGTGTGGGGTAGTTTGAGTGTGAGTTCAACAGAATCTTGGGAGTCCCATGCCGGCTTATATATTTAGGGAGATATATGGAGATTTACAGGGTATATGATTATTACCGTGATATACATGTTGGGCCCGTGGTCCCTTGCCCTTGGGTTCTACCCTTGGGTGGAGGACACTCGCGAGTGGTTGACTCTCACACTTGGACTGTCGTTAGGCTTAGTGACCTGTACAGTGAGACTTAGAGACTGATAGAGATACTGGCATTGATATATCTTACTTACTGTGTTGACATACGTGGCATATCATTCCACTGCTTTTACTGTTCCGCTACATTGATTACTGCATGTTCATACCCATACTGCCATTGATCTACTGTTATATATAACTATTATCACTGCTAGAATTGTCGCATGATTTTATATATTATATTGCTATTGTGTCACTCTGACGACCTGAGTATGCATGCTCAGTGTGAGGAGAAGATTTAGCCTAGACCTGGACTAGACGCACATCACGGACATTTTGTTTAGCTATCCAGAGTTATATCTTTTGTTTCTCATCAGGTCAGTTCATTTTACTGTTTTGTTCCAGTTACTGCATTTCTCATTACCTGCGCATTATTTACTGTTTACCATGCAAAACTAGAAGCCGAAGTGTGACTACGGCAGGACACTTCCTTGACCGTAGGAGCATGGCTGGCCCTGTCAACCCCTTGTATTCCGTATTAATAAAAAAAAGAGTTTAAAAATTGTTTTTTTTAGAAAGAGTTATAGAAAGGGCAAAGGGCAAGTTTTTATAAAAAAAATTGTTTTGTTGTTTTTTTTAGAAAGAGTTTTGCAAAAATATGTACGGACTTACGGCACAACTTCAAACAAACACGGTCAAAACATGCACAATCATACCTGGAGCTATGGTCTTCAAAGTCCACTAGACTGTTCCTAACTGTTCCAAAGTGACAAGTTGTGAGATAATCCTCAAACCGCCTCTTCACTGCCAATTGTGGCCAGGTAAGCACAAATGAGGAAAGGAGGGTTCCGCTCACGAATCACCGTGAGACGGGCCTTTTAAAATTACCTTTCTCACTTATCTAGCCTAGGCACTACAAAGTCAAGTTTAGATAAACGATCGACTGCCCACAACCTTCCTCTGTCCTATTGAGCACGACAGTCCTTAGTTGGCTGAGTCTAGATATTTTTTATTAAGCTCAAGGGTAATGCGTATGCTTTTAGTGATTTTTGGGGTCTTAGGAAGGGTGATGAAATCCCCACCCAATCTGAATTGGTGTTATAGCCCCTTAAAGTCCGTATTATTTATGCAAAACAGTAACAAACAAAAATCTAAAACACTTGCAAAAAATTTATTTGGCGGCGGCGCAAAGAATCCTGCATAAAAACAATTTTATTGGAGAGGGGGAGAGAATTTGTGCAAAGAATGTTGCAGAAAGAATAGTTCAGTGGAGTTCAGAGGAGTGGAGAAGAGAAATGGGATACTCACAGAGAATTTTTGGGTGCTGACGTCACCCTTTGACCGCGGTTCCACAGTCAAACTGGTGCTTCTGCCGCGGTTCCGCGGCTGTTCAGGAAGTTGAAGGCTTCAAATTTGTTTGCTGTACTGAGTTGGTTCTCCTCTTCCTGCTTAGAGCCCCCAAATCTTGATTTGGTCACTGAGTTTGCTCCAGAATTTTACAGTAGACCGTGGTTCCGTCTTGATCCGCCGCGGTGTAGTCGCGAGATATGGGTCTAACTCCCTACGACTTTGGCACTGAACTTGACCTTCTTCCTATCATGCACACTTGCACAAAAACTAATCAAAAATAATAAGATGATTTTTACAGTATATTTTTTTGTTTGTTTTTGGTTATATGTATATTCAAAAATTAACCCGAAATTACATAAAGAAATAAACTACCGTCTCCCCGGCAACGGCGCCATTTGATTGGTAAAGTTTTTGCGTGCTTAGTTAATTACCGCAATCAAGACGGTTTCGCTTGGTAGCTAGCCGGTTGAGTACGGGTCGTCCGCAGGGAGATGGGAATCTTTTTCTATGTGCTTTAACGAATTAAGTCCAAATTGTCCAGGTTTGTTTGAGATTAACTATGTGCTAAAATATGTATAAAGAGAGCTTATTAGGGTTAGGATTAGGTTAGTTTGAGTTAGGAGTCGCTCACTTCTTTTTTTGCCACTCTTAATATCGGTGTTACGGTAATCGACAACAACGAGGATTAGCACGACTAGGAAGGAAACTTGCGAGTATAAGCTAGGCTTTCCAACGCTTAGCTTCTTCCTTTTGGTCCTTGTCCGTCCGTTCTTGGCTCTTAGCCATAACCTCCGGTTAATTCAACCACAACCGGTCTCACTAAGAAATCACCGCTATCAAGTAGGATAGAGTGTCATAGGGAGCGGATTGTGGTTCAATTAACGGGAGTCCGAATTAAGATGTTGGGCAAGAAAAGAGTGATAGAGATGTCCTTCTCTCACACTTTCCTTATTCTACCCTAAGAAGTGAGAAACTACTCACCCATTAACAAGAAAAAGAAAATAAAATAAAGGAGGAAGATAGAAAGAAAGGGGTTAGAAAATCACAACTAGCTATTTGAGACCTCATTTTGGCAAGGATCATACTTAAGCATCATTGTTGTAATGATAAGGAAAAATAGAAGAAGGAAGAAAGCAAACAACAAATAACAATAACTAGATTAGCAAATGAAAATTACAAGAAAATATAATTAAACACAATAACAAGGCTAGCATGTTTAAAGAAAAGCACTCTTCTTTTATTCATCACTCATAAAGCTCACTACAAGTTTTAATGGAGAAAAATGAAAAGAGGAAGAAGAACTACAAAAGCTAATCCTAAAATCTAATACAAAGAAAAGAACCCTTCACTTGGCTTTGCACTGGGCTATTTATAGGCAGGAAACTGAAACCCTAGGGATACAATCTGACCCAAAATACAATTACAAAACTACCCCTAAAAAACGATCCACTACCGAGTCGACTCGGCCGCGGATCCGCGGCCTAAGTGCCATGTTGTCCGTGGATCCGCGGCCTTTTGGTGGAATTGGAGGCTCGTTTTTTCTGTGTATTTCTATATTACTTTTATCTTCTGTTTGGTACACTTGGTTACTCAAAATATCTTCAGTTTTCTTCTAGATTTTCAGCAGTTCAAAAAGGTGAATTGATGTGGACTTTTTTCCTTGATTTCTTGAGCTCCGCGTAGAAGTCTTGGATCTTGTGCTGCCCTTATGCTTTGTGCATGAAAATGACCATTGATTTGTCATTTTGTCCCTTGAACTGGTGTGCGGCATCATACGGATAGTGAGCGGAGACCCGTATTTATCTGTTGTTGGTCGTAGTCCTGTATTTGTTGTTCTTTTTTCATGAATTTCACTGCTTAGAGTTGAGAACCTGTAACCTGCAAATATTTAGCAAACACGGATCAAAAGTACCTACCTAAATGCAATGCGATCAAGAATGGGCGGTATAAAAATGCAAAAATCTGATATGAACACCCGCACCAACCAAATCGGATTCCCCAGAATGGGTTGTAAGGACTTAATCGTATAGAATTTAAATAAGACAATTTAAAAAATACGGTTTTGTAATAGTTTAGGGTATTTTATTGTAAACTTATCATTATCCCACAAACTAAAGTTCCAAAAGCCATCGTGCTATGTCAAGAATGAGTGTTGTGATGAGGTAGCTCATCACCTCGTGAGTTTTCTAAAGGTAATATAAAGGAATATGATGAAATATGTATAATGTAAAGTTTGTGGTATCTGTTCATAAAAATGTGATCAAAGTTGCATAACATGTTATTTTGATATGAAACTTATTCTAAAGTGTTTGGTTATGATTTCTAAATAATAAATAAAGAATTGGTAGGTTTGTTATTAAGAAATTTTGGATTTTTAAAGAAAAGAGAATCGGAAGTCGGAATAACTCCGCTTCCGACGAGTTTTCAAATGAGAGTGTTTTAGATTAGAATGAGAGGAGGGGAGAGGGGATTTATTGATTTGGAGAAGAGAGGGGAGGTAGAGGAAACTTTCGAAGGCGTCGACGCCGGATTTGTCCCGAATCGTCGCTGAAACTTTGACCTTGGCTAACTCCACTTGTACAACTTTTGGACTTAGGAATTTTAGAGAGTTTTGGCAAAAGAATTCTGAATGAGGAGGGCTATGGTGTAGGGTGGTATTTGTAGGAGAAATTAGGGTTTAGGATATGAACAGAGAATTAAAAATATATTAAAACTTGGATTAAAGAGGTGAATTAACACTCTCTGTTAATGTGCAGAAAAATCAAACAGAATAGGAGTAGTGGGAGAGGCCAAATGGTGCTAGGGTTAAAATTTTGTAGCAATTGGGACGGGGGGGCCGGCGGTGCCGACCCCAAAGAGAATCTTGCCGGCCAATTTTGGGGTGAGGGTGCTTGGATTGCTGCCACATGTCAGGGTCTGTATAAATATCATTTTCTACATGTTTGATTTTTCAGTGACTTTTCATTTTATATGTAGTGCACGTGTAAACTTTTGTGCTTCCAAAAAGTTTATAAGAAAAATCAGCAAAAATATTATGTGGTGGAGGGGATTCAAACACAGGGGTTATGTTACGGCGGTGCAAGGGCTTTTCCAATGAGCTACAAGTTGTTTCTTGCTGTTTAAAAGCAATTTAAATTTATAACTTGTGCTCAGGCAAAGGTATTCCTTTCTGTACTTTACAAAAAATAATTGTACAGAAGTTTAGGGTTGTTACATTACCCCCCGTCTTTAGAGTGAGAAAACCTCTGATTGACAGGTCAAACTGGTCATGCGAACTCAATGTGCAGTGTGCGTATGTGTGTGTCTTGAGGGGTTTTGGGTATATCGGGGGCTTCACAGCGTTAACGGGGGTCTCGCTATTCGGATAGCGGGCTGGGGGTCAAGCGGGCTAGCAACCCCCTTGCAAGGTGCAAGGTAGCGTCCCGTTAGAAATTTTTTCTAACGGGGGATGTGTTTTGAGTGTGGAGCGTGTTAGAAAAAAGGGGTGAGGAGCGTCCTAAGGACGCACGTGTGTGGGCGCTGGCAGGCCACGTGCCCTGCGCGCGGGCGCTGGATGCCAACGGGCCACGTGCATGCGCTCGGGCGCTGGGCGCCAGCGGGCCACATGGTATCACGCCCCGCTTCCCAATAGACGAAAACGATGACGTAGTAAGCCCGCAACGTATTTATTATGAAAATATATTAAGTGTAAGTAAGCAATATAACAAAGTACAAGAATAACAAGAGTAATAAAATGAAACATCAATTTTATTTACATTCAACTTCAAATACAAATGTCTATAATAAAGAGATACAATGATAAAAACAAATGCCTAAATAATGGCATACTGAAAGTAAGTGCGTACAGGAACTAGTAATCAGGATGAGTAGTAAACTGGTCCAAGTCCTCCGGGCTCGGCTCTATCTCCTCATAGTTGGGTTCTCCTGACGAACATTCCAAAAAAAAGAAACAGAGAGGAATGTCGTCAGCGAACTAGCGCTTGGTAAGTCCCCAAAAGAAGTAAAAGGAGATGACTGAATGGTATATAACGTGAATAGAAACTAAGTAATGTGAACATGTAGATTGTATAAGCGATTATCTAAGCATAATCATTTACAGATATAAGATAGCTATTCTAACGTGGTTGTTTGTAATTTGATAAAGAAGGTATTCATGTATCCGAGAGGAGTCCATTTTACCCCGTGGACTATGGTAACATATAGTACAAGGCCCCGTCATAACCCACTGAACAACGGCATGTGAATTCATGTAGGTGTCTTTTAAAGTGACCTCTCGTGCCACGATATACATTCCGTACCAATCAACCTCTTTATCCCTGCGTATTGTATTGTATAGTTCAAATTAATAGGTCTTTGCCGAATCCATGAATATAAAAATAATGTGCAAGTTAATGTTCAAGTTGTAATCACGTATTCAAGTATTCATGTCAAGTTATATTCATGGTTCGATCAGGTCAAATCAAGTATTCAAGTTCAAGTTTGATATCTGAATTCGAGTGTTCAGGTTCATGATCAAGTATTCAAGTTTGTGTTTGTTTTTGGATTCTGGTTTGAGTTTGGATTCAGGTTGGAGTCAGTATCTTATGAAAGGATTTAGCTCTTGAATTTCTTAAGTTCGGGAGTAATCGGACAACTGCTGCACATGAGCGGTAAGATTTGTGTCTTTTTTCAAGACAATTGTCATTTGATAACTCCGTTAAGTTGTCTAACCTGAATAGGCAAGCACTCACTTTCTCCGGCTCGCTGGGGCTCAAGAGAATGAAACCGCTTAAATCTATATTAATCTAGAGTTCTTAAATATTTATTATTGTTTTTTACTTTGTATTTATATTATTTGCATCTCTCGAGGGAGTTTTATGAAAAATACTTTAATATTATTTAAAAATAAACCTCAAAGGTGGCTGATAATATGAAAAGTTTTTATGAACATGTATTTTAATCTTAGTGATATTTTAGTGATAAAACCTAACTTTCAAAAGTTTTTGGTATTTTATTGAAAATTACTTCTTTTGAAAATTTGATGGTATTTTCATTTAAAACTTTAATCTTTCATTTTAAAAATATACTTTCACAATTTACTTTTATTGAAAATACGGATTCATTTTTTATATAAATTTTCCAAAGTTTAGTATTGTTCAGAAAATTCTTATTTCTTAAAAACCGTATTTTTATTTCTTTTCGAGACCGAATTCTTCGTGAGTAGCTCTGCATCTCGCTCTACTATCCCAAGGATGTGCAATAATCTGCACCATCCATTTCGATAATCCGCACCATCCATTAGTGGGTCTCCTAATGAGGATTGTCGAGGCACAATTGCCAATAATTCAAAAATATCGATTAAAAAAACCCTTTTGTAAAACTGTGGTATTTTAATGAAAAAATTATTCTCTTAGACTGGTCATACATCTAAATTTCATGCTATGAACCATAAATGTGCGTGTGGGGTAGGTCATTACCACGTGAATTTTCCTAAAAGTATATATACTAATTATCGAAATAACGGTTATACTAAGGTTCATGGTATTTTTCTGAAAAATTCATTTTATGATTATTTCTCATGGAAAATTTTATTACACTAAAAGCTAAATGATGTAAATAAGGTTAAGAAAAATATCTCCGGGAATATATAAATAAGCTCAAGTGGATTAAAATGTTGAAAAAAGGAAAATATATCGGAACTAACTCCACTTTATCGATGTGCTTTAAGAATGCGGTTTAAGTCAAAACAAAATGAAAGAATAGGGACTTATGGTTTTAAAGTGTTGAGAAAAGAGCGAGGAAGAGGGAAAAGTCGTCGTGGCGTCGCGATAGTTCCGGGAACAGTTCCGATCTTCAACGAAAAGAAATTGGTTGCTAACTCCACTTGACTCCACTTGCATTTAGAAAATTTTTGGAATTTTGGATAGAATTTTCAGAATGGGAGAGAGCTAGAGCATGGGGTGGTATTTATAGTGAAGAATTTAGGGTATGTGAATTAAAATTTTGAATAAAAGAATTAAAATTGGTGTTAATTAGGGATTTGAAAGGTCTCCTTTTTATTGCAAGAAAATCAAATGGTGCAGGGGAGCTGAAGGGGCGTGTGTACAAAGCACGGAGGCGATTGAAGCACTATGGACCATCGGTAGCAGGCAATTGAGGAAAATGGGCGGTCGGATCTTGGTTTCTCGCCTCGAGATTCGTGCCACGTGCTTAACTCTGTATTTACTCCTCATTTATCTTGCTTGATTTTTCTGAAACTTTTCAATTCTCCGTGTATTGCACATGCAACTCTTAGGCTACCTAAAAGTTAAAAAGAAAAATATTAAAAATAATTGGTACTGATGGGATTCGAACACATAAGCTATGTCACAGCAGTAAAGAGGGTTTACCAGTGAGCTACAAGTTGTTTCTTGCTTTTATTGAACAAAAATAACTTATAACTCCTAATCAGGATAAAATACCCCTTCTATACATTAAACCAGTAAATTTTTGTACAGGGATTTCAGAGCCGTTACACTGAGCCCCAGCAGGCCATATGCCCTGCACGCAGGCACTGGGCGCCAGCGGTTCACGTGCCTGGCACGCAGGCGCCGGGCGCCAGCAGGTCACACGCCTTGCACGCGGGTGCTGGTTGCCTGTGGAAAAAAGGGCTTAGCTCCTGGACTGGGAGTTGAACTCCCGAATGACTTTTGGAGTTAAACTCCAGAAAAAAGGATCTTTTTGTGGAGTTAAACTCCTAAAAGATCTGGATTTTTGGGGTTCAACTCTTCAAGAATTTGGATCTTAGAGTTGAGGTTTTCAAAGATTGATTTAGAGTTAAACTCCTAAAGAAGAGATTCTTGTTCGGGGTTAAATTCCCAAGAGATTTTCGAAGATGATGAAACGAGACCCCTTTTTTCTCCTTTGAGCCTTGAATCTTCTCTTGAGTCTTGGATCTTCCCAAAGTGGGATTTTTGGCGATGGGTCTCCTTCTTCCTCCCCTATGTTGGCTGGATCTTGGAAAAAAGAGGGGTAGGACTTAGAAATCTTCCCTTTTAGAGATTTGATGGGAGATCTGGGCTCCCCTTCAAGGGTTTTATGGTGAAAAACTATTTCTTTTTAGAAAAGAAAGAGTTAAACTCTTGATTTAATTCAAAAAAAAAAGGTTTAAAATCTTGAGGAAGGAGAAGAAGCTACAGAACCCTAGATTTTTTGAGAGAATGAAAGTTGTTATTCATTTTTTCATCATAGTTGCCCTTTTTAAGCTACATACTTTACATATAACCCCTTAGGCTTTTCTATATGGCACTTGTGCCACCCCATACCTTATGTGCTTATTTCTTTTTGCACATAAGTAATGGAGTTTACAAAATTTTGACTTTTTTCCCCATTTTTTTCATACGTTTATTTCTAAAAATTTGCGTTTAAACTAATTTATGTTGGAGATAGTGCCCTCATAGTCAATTATTGGATCGCAGGTACGTGATTGCAATGATGGCGGAGGACCTATACCGGTAGGACAGTCTTACTCGAGATGATAGTATGCTATCTGGTTTGCCTTTATCAGTCGTGTACATGTTCAGGTTACTGATTACATGTTACACTTTGATAGAGCCCTTAGGATCTTGCTTTACTACCAACTGTATGATGGCGATCATATACGTGAGAGTTGGGTAGTTTATACACATATCCTTAATTGTGGTCCCTAGTCATGGGAGTTTCGAGACAGGGCATCGATACTCCGGAGTAGACTAGTGTATACAGTCGAGACCCCGACGAGGGGCGGTGGCCGGTCTCACAAGCCACTGGTGTCAGTTGGATCACCTAAGATGTATACAGGTGCTCATTGGGTTATGAGTACACCGGACAGGACTCGCCGGGAATCTGCTAGTTGGTATTATACATATCGTCAGATAGCAGTTCCCTGGTGACATGTGTACAGGTTAGTTCATCGACCTGAGGTCGTCATTTGTCTCATGTGAGTTCCCACTGTGCTTTGATTTCTACCCTACCACGGCTCAAAGGAGTCGTGCAAACAGGTACCTTTTGGGTACAGTCCCGAGCCAAATGGAGGCACGTGAGCGGATCGGCAGGTGATTCGTCTCTCCCGGTATTGGGGGCGAGATCGTGCTGTGTCTAGGAGAGCCATTACACAAAGCCCACGGCCGTGGCAGGAGATTTACTGGTAGGTACTCCAGTAGTATCTCAGGGTGTTATTAGGCTACACTCCGACACGACTTATACTGCTATTGAGAGTCTGACGTTACTAGCCCCCTAGGCAGATATGCGATACTCATAGACGAACGGACCGGACTGTATATACATTGTCACTGTTAGGCTCAGTAGGGTTTCCGGATGAGTTCACTCATCAGCATCCCTTCAGGTCAGTCCATGGGCAGCCGTTATGCATAGCTAGTGCCGCTGACGGTTTGTGGTTAAACCCACTGCCAGGGTACTGACGAGTCATTAGAGTCCCCCACAGACAGTTTCCCAAGTTCGGGCGAAACGTTGTAGAGGCCGTATGGTTTTAGGCAGGGTTCGGAAAATGCACGTGCGTTTACGCACGTGTCAGATTTCGGACAGATGATACTAGTCGGCTTTGGTTTAAGCCGGGTCCGAGTATTATATTGAGTAGATATGATATCTTTGTCTCAGTTGCATTTGTATTCGGTCGTAATACAAATATTATACAGTTACGGGGTTATCCTGAAATTCGTTTCGGGATCACTTTTGGAAGTTGCCAGTTTTCAGTTTTCTATCAGCCGTCTTTTAACATTCGGTTAAAGACGGATTTATCTTTTCTTTGGAAGAGTGTGGATGCTTCTAGAAGGTTCTAGAAGCGGTGAGGTGTTATTGTTTCATTGGTTGCTTTTGGTGTGTTCATACTTTGTGTTCACACTAGAGATATTTGTTTGTGTTCACACTAGAGATATTTGTTTGTGTTCACACATGATATTTTCTTGTGGTCACCCCCCTCTCCTACACTCACCCTCCTCCTCCCTATATATGGCCGGCCCCTTCCCCCTCTCTCACTCTCTCACTTGATGTTTCATTTGGTAAAAAGATTATGATAGATTTTGGGGTGTATGGAATTTCACAGCTCATTTCTTTCCATCACCCGATTCCCATGGCAACTTCATTAACCGATCGTCCACGGCTTTGGACGAAGTGAGACAAAATCTTCTACTCATTCTCTACATCAATCTTGGTCGTCTCTTTTAGCAAACTTGACGACCGAGTTGCCTCGAGTCAGAGGCGGGAGCCCGTTTAAAGAATCGTTGACGTGGTGCCACCTGGACGAGAAGATCGGAGATCGACGAGATCGGAGCAGCCGCAACGGAGCGTGGGATGATGGTTAAAGAACGAAGGACTCGGATCGTTCGGTATAACCCTTCTACACTCTTTACAGTTTATTAGTTTAGCAATAATGGAAGATCCGGGTTAAAGTATACGATAGCGCCAGTTAAAAGTTTTTGTTCCGCATTTGGCGTCTGTAGACGGCCTGTGCGCTAACGTAGACTTACAGTGGTATCAGAGCCTCACCATTTTGCTTTACTAACTTGTGCTAACGCGTTTAAAATATCGATCGAACCGGATATCGAAAACTGCAAAATCTCCATTCACAGTTTCTGTCGATTTTAAATGAAGTCCTAAAATTATTCTACATATCACAGAAAGTTGTGCAGGATTTTAGAAGCACACCGACCAAATTTGAGCACGTGATTCCACCAAACTGCCGCGGAATCGCGGCCAAACCCATGGTTTGGCCGCGCATCCGCGGCCGTTCTATTGAATCAGTGCACCAAATTTGCACAGTGTCTTCTCTGATGGAATTTGGGGGTTTTGGTATATATCTTTTGGGCCCAGATTTTGTTACTGTTCAACAGATGTTCGTGGGGCCCACTTCGTGATATTTAGTCGATCGAAATTTAAACATGTTAGTTTACAGTGCTTACATTATATCTCCGACCGGGAATGTCATTTGATCGGTAAACCGCGTCTGATTGCTATAGTTCTTTTAGACGGGTTTACGAACGTGACATTCGCGTTGATGTTCTGTGTTGTGCTGTGATGTTGCGGATTTGTCGTGGTGGATAGCAGTGTGCAATGGTAGTGCAGTTTGTATTTATTTGTACATTTGATATTGCGGGGCGAGCGTCCAACATGTGGACTACCGTCACTGCCTGTTGTATAATATTCTTTTGGGGCACGACCAGGTTGCGGTCGATGTACCTGTTGTACTATTTTTCATTACTGTACTAGGTTTTGCCCCACGACGGAGTGCACGGATAGCCGGGTTCTGAGGGGCAACGGGTCCGCATCTCATGGCTTTGAGAGGCAGAGGGGTCTCACTCTAGAATTGGCAGACTATTCGCCGCACTCGTAGGGGGTACAGGTAGACCCATGGAGGGGTGCCCAAGATTACCGGATTCCGTGAAGTGCAGGGTGGTCCATTCACTTTGCTGTAGGGGGCTGCCTCGCTTCAGGTTTTGGCGGGTAACTTTCCACACCCGTAGGGGTCTAGGTTTCATTGCACAGGCTATCCACACGACAGGGGAAAGTCGGGTTTCAGCAGCGGCTCTGTGAAACTCGGGGATCCCAGATTATCTGTATTGTTCTGTGATGCTTATTATTTTTCTGTAATGTTGCATATTATCACGCCTGGAGCGATTATTGTATATTGGTTTATATACTATTAGATGTTGTATATGTTTTACACCCGCGCTAGTTCAGTCCCCGCTCTGTCGTTAGTTAAGTAACCTAACGGGTGATGACGGGACCCAGTGACGAATGCGGATGGCATATACATACATTTTATTTTCGTTCTTTTCTGGTGTGATTGATTGATGGGACTGCGTTGATTCTGATCAATGCAAAGGAAAACAAACCTATTTGGCAGTTGTTGGAACAATTTAAAAGGTGTCATTACAAAGATGTTTCCTTTTGTTTTGCATAGCGGTATTCAATGGAATATCCTGCACCTCATTCGACGGGGCAAGGGCCGATATCCCTTCACCGGGACTGACCCCTTGGGCAGAAGTTTGCGTCAGGGTAATAACTTCACTATAGTCGATTACAAGTTGCTTTGCATCGCGGTATTCAGTGGAATATCCTGCACCTCATTCCACGAGGAAAGAGCCGAGATCCCTTCACCGGGAATGACCTCTTTAGCAAAAGGTTTTCGCCACTATATTTTAAAAAAGCTATCAGGTTCCTTTAGCGATATCAAGTTCACTACGTTAAAGGTTTTTCGCCAAAAACCAGCCGTAGCCCTCCGTCACTTCTTTTGGGTATTCAGTAGTATTCAAGCTATGCATTTTAGCCAAAGTTAAGGCATGGTGTTTGGTAGCTGCTGGGTATTCAATTGTTGCATAGATAGATGAGTTGGTTTGGGACAGTCGTTATGCCGATTGGCCAAAGTCAGGGGCATGTGCGGGTGGGTTCAAATTGACAAGATAGTGACGGGTAGAACTTGGCATGTGACTTATGACATTTTAACCAAAGCCAAGGTTATAAGAGCATGGGGCAAAAATCATATCGGGAGTTTCTAAAGAAACTGAAACTTGCCAAGTATGCGCATACCTTCTGGAGTATGAGTAACGTGGATGCATTCCATCACGTTATCATGCGATGAGAGTTGGATCCCGATTCCTACTGATGAGTTGGTTTACTCTTCGGGTGATCCCGATTGATTCTTCTTTCAGGTTTGGAGGAGAATTTGACAGGACAGTGGGAGGTTTCCGGATTAGATAAAGTGATAACCATTCTGATCTAGGTTAGAGTGCACGCGGAGTGTTTCTTTTCTCTCTCTCTTTGGCAGCGACCTTTGACCGACCCTAGACTATGACTCATTGACCAAGTTGACCGAACCTTCTTAAAATACTGGCTTTTGGATTGTCCGAGTTGCATAAGTCATTGCCACTCCTTCTTCTACCCTTTGCATTTCTCAGAACACCCGTATTACTACGGACATCCACTTCCATTGGATAGATCCATCGTATGGTTATATACGAACTCGAAGGGACTTCTTCGAGGATGGATCCAGGTTCAGGAGAAAAAGAATTGGTTTATTCAGTTGTCTTTTATTATCACCTTCTCTCAGGTTGCGAGGGCTCCTTGGTTTAGGAGAGTACACCTATTACGCTTATTGGATAGTCTTATTCCAAACCATAGGCAGGTGCCGAAAGATAAGGAATGAAGAAAACCAATTAGCCTAAGTAGGGTGTGCAGAAGGCAATAACTAAAGACAAAATAAAGGGATTAGAAAGAGAGCAAAGTAAATTGCGACTGTTATCATTCACGACCAAAACCGCGTACTTCATCGCCACTCCTATTTCACCTTTGAAAGAATAAGGTATTATTCAGTTGTCTTTTATCATCACCTTCTCTCAAGATGTGAGTACTCCTTAGTTTAGGAGGGTACACCTATTATGCTTACTGGATAGTCTTCTTCCGAACCATAGGCTGGTGCCGAACGGTAGGGAAGGAAGAAAACCATTTAGCCTAACGAAGGTATACAGAAGGTAACGACTAAAGACAAATAAAGGGATTTGGAGAGATGGCAATGAAATATACGGTTAAAGTCATGGATTGGATTATGGAAGAGGCGTTACTAGGAATACCAGGATACCCCTACGAAATATTTTCATGTTTCAGTGCATTGTTAAAAGAAAACTGTTTTTCCGATTAGATACTTACTCCAAGGGTATGTATTTACCAGGTTTCATTCTCATATCTGTATGGTTTTACAGATGATGAGTGGGAGTAAGTTATTGGGAATTAGGTAATTATCCTCATTATATCGGAATTCGTTGTAATTGGTGATATTTGAGGAAATCTCCAAGGTACAGTTTTCAAACCTACGAAGCACAGGTTTTGAGTTATTCAACGCAGCGGACTTATACAGAGTATTGTATGTTGTCCAGTGTCCATCAGGACAAAGGGGTAGGTCCTCGTACTTTGTTCTATTTACTTATAACTTCTCTAGTTTTTAGACAAGTGTTTCGTAGAAATACAAGGTCTAAGTTTTGAGAAGTTGTGGGTATAAGAATAAAGTAGAGAACCAGGTATCACAAGTATCGGGATTCTTCAAAGAGATCGAAGATGTAGATTCTTGTGATTGGTATTCAGATGATAGTAATGATTTTGAGGAACTTGTTTCTCTTTCAGGTTACTCATAAATGGAAGGATTCCTAAGTTGAGTAATGCTGATTAATCTCTCTCCATTAAGTTGATATGCACTGGAGACAGCTGCATGATTGAATATGGTTCCAATTAAATAAGTGCCAAAGTTTCTATATTGGATATAGAATAGTTCGTACCTTAAAAGATGTTAAGGTACGGGGAGTTGTCCAGCATATGCTTAAAACCAGACACTGGATAACTCAGGGCATGTTTCTGTAATGGCTGTTTGTGGGTTGACCCTGGCTATGACGAGGGTTGATATTCTACCATTTAGAAGATCAATAGTGATATTGTTCTTGACTCGCCACAGTTTTAGTAAAATGGATTTTTTCAGAAAACAGTAGTGGGAGTATGGTAGAACTGGAAGTGATTCCAGAACCGCGAACGATTACGGAAAATTTAATAGGACCTATATATTCAATCAGGTTTGACATTCCATTAGCCACTCCGCAGATATGGTGGGTAACCTCTGACACCCGAGAGGTACTTCGGTAGCCTCAAGGACGGTGACAGGGAGGTTCTTATCTACCCAGACTTGACACTACTGTTATTCCAGACTATGAGACCAGGCAGGAGGATAAGTATAGCGTCGTTCTAAACTAGCTTTAGAAGTGCACGTGTATATTATTCTGCCAGAGGGTTGTCATAGTCAGTGGGAGCAGCGGAAGCATAGTGGCAAGTAGCTTATGTCTATTTATAGACTAGAGCAGTTATAGCGGAGATAGATCATCTAATTTTGATGTGACAGTCATGGGTTTGACTTCATCAGAATAGGGGATGGATCTGTTAAGAAGGTAGTAGGGTGTGATGTCATAGTATCTGGATGACATACACAGAGTAGGAAGTAAAATTCCTATACTACGATCGGTTGTACTGTGGTCGTCACACAGTTGTTTCTCCAGACAGGATATGGATATAATATTTGACATTCTGGTTTCTGGATCTATGGTTTTAGATCTAGATTTGGGTAGTTTCCCAATGTGGGTACTTTGACAGATATTCTAATGGTTTTTAGAATAGTTGACTCCTAGCATGGTGGTGTACCTGCAGGTGATGGAGTCACCCTCTCTAAAGGTGTCGTATAGACTAAAGGGGAGAGGACTGTGCATGATTGGCAGATCACTTGCTTAGGCAATTGAGTCAATCGTGAGGTGTCAAGTACCACACCAGATGTTGTTTTTGCACTAGATGCGATAAGTTTGTATTAATCCAATCCTGGAGAGACATAAGGAAGCAGTTTTAGAACATAAGTGGATGTTCTACGGATTTGATGACGGCAGCCTCCTTCGGGAGACGATTATCATTCCAGGCTTCAAAGGTGACGTGGATGACAGAGTAATTGTCAGAGTTTTAGTTTTCCCTCTGACGA
The DNA here is from genome assembly GCA_030015575.1 of Agapanthus africanus. Taxonomy (NCBI): domain Eukaryota; kingdom Viridiplantae; phylum Streptophyta; class Magnoliopsida; order Asparagales; family Amaryllidaceae; genus Agapanthus; species Agapanthus africanus. Next base: position 791,765,995 of record JASDDO010000022.1, on the reverse strand, counting down.
GTGACAGTATTATGGACAGGTGGTCCAAGAGGATACTGTGAGTGGCATGGTGCCGGATACTGATTAGGTTCAGTGATCGATACAGTCTAAGAAGTTTGGATTTGGAGTTCATTTATGAACTAGGTCCCATCAGATATCCAGACATATTCTAAGACAGGTATTACTCAATTCGGGAGATGGTTTTCTCCGCGAACTTGAGATTAAGAGAGATATAGAAAGAAACATCTAGGCGGATCCACTCACTGAGGTTATTTCTCGAACACAATAGTTTTACAAACGGGCTTTGTGAAACTGATTAGTAGAGGAGTTGGATGTTCGGTTTCACACGGGCTGTGAGTAGTCGACATCGCAATAATTAGCCTTGAGTGCAAGTGGGAGATTGTTGGAGATAGTGCCCTCATAGTCAATTATTGGATCGCAGGTACGTGATTGCAATGATGGTGGAGGACCTATACCGGTAGGACATTCTTACTCGAGATGATAGTATGCTATCTGGTTTGCCTTTATCAGTCGTGTACATGTTCAGGTGACTGATTACATGTTACACTTTGATAGAGCCCTTAGGATCTTGCTTTACTACCAACTGTATGATGGCGATCATATACGTGAGAGTTGGGTAGTTTATACGCATATCCTTAATTGTGGTCCCTGGTCGTGGGAGTTTCGAGATAGGGCATCGATACTCCGGAGTAGACTAGTGTATACAGTCGAGACCCCGACGAGGGGCGGTGGCCGGTCTCACAAGCCACTGGTGTCAGTTGGATCACCTAAGATGTATACAGGTGCTCATTGGGTTATGAGTACACCGGACAGGACTCGCCGGGAATCTGCTAGTTGGTATTATACATATCGTCAGATAGCAGTTCCCTGGTGACATGTGTACAGGTTAGTTCATCGACCTGAGGTCGTCATTTGTCTCGTGTGAGTTCCCACTGTGCTTTGATTTCTACCCTACCACGGCTCAAAGGAGTCGTGCAAACAGGTAGCTTTTGGATACAGTCCCGAGCCATATGGAGGCACGTGAGCGGATCGGCAGGGGATTCGTCTCTCCCGGTATTAGGGGCGAGATCGTGCTGTGTCTAGGAGAGCCATTACACAAAGCCCACGGCCGTGGCAGGAGATTTACTGGTAGGTACTCCAGTAGTATCTCAGGGTGTTATTGGGCTACACTCCGACACGACTTATACTGCTATTGGGAGTCTGACGTTACTAGCCCCCTAGGCAGATATGCGATACTCATAGACGAACGGACCGGACTGTATATACATTGTCACTGTTAGGCTCAGTAGGGTTTCCGGATGAGTTCGTTCATCAGCATCCCTTCAGGTCAGTCCATGGGCAGCCGTTATGCATAGCTAGTGCCGCTGACGGTTTGTGGTTAAACCCACTGCCAGGGTACTGACGAGTCATTAGAGTCCCCCACAGAAAGTTTCCCAAGTTCGGGCGAAACGTTGTAGAGGCCGTATGGTTTTATGGCAGGGTTCAGAAAATGCACGTGCGTTTACGCACGTGTCAGATTTCGGACAGATGATACTGGTCGGCTTTGGTTTAAGCCGGGTCCGAGTATTATATTGAGTAGATATGATATCTTTGTCTCAGTTGCATTTGTATTCGGTCGTAATACAAATACGGGTATATTTATACAGTTACGGGGTTATCCTGAAATTCGTTTCGGGATCACTTTTGGAAGTTGCCAGTTTTCAGTTTTCTATCAGCCGTCTTTTAACATTCGGTTAAAGACGGATTTATCTTTTCTTTGGAAGAGTGTGGATGCTTCTAGAAGGTTCTAGAAGCGGTGAGGTGTTATTGTTTCATTGGTTGCTTTTGGTGTGTTCACACTTTGTGTTCACACTAGAGATATTTGTTTGTGTTCACACTAGAGATATTTGTTTGTGTTCACACATGATATTTTCTTGTGGTCACCCCCCCTCTCCTACACTCACCCTCCTCCTCCCTATATATGGCCGGCCCCTTCCCCCTCTCTCACTCTCTCACTTGATGTTTCATTTGGTAAAAAGATTATGATAGATTTTGGGGTGTATGGAATTTCACAGCTCATTTCATTCCATCACCCGATTCCCATGGCAACTTCATTAACCGATCGTCCACGGCTTTGGACGAAGTGAGACAAAGTATTCTACTCATTCTCTACATCAATCTTGGTCGTCTCTTTTAGCAAACTTGACGACCGAGTTGCCTCGAGTCAGAGGCGGGAGCCCGTTTAAAGAATCGTTGACGTGGTGCCACCTGGACGAGAAGATCGGAGATCGACGAGATCGGAGCAGCCGCAACGGAGCGTGGGATGATGGTTAAAGAACGAAGGACTCGGATTGTTCGGTATAACCTTTCTACACTCTTTACAGTTTGTTAGTTTAACAATAATGGAAGATCGGGGTTAAAGTATACAATAGCGCCGGTTAAAAGTTTTTGTTCCGCATTTGGCGTCTGTAGACGGCCTGGGCGCTAACGTAGACTTCCAATTTATTGCCTCCTTTTTGGCATGGAACCGGCCCTTTCCACGCTCGGTCTTGACTTGGGTTTGGGCCCGCTTGCTTGGGCTCAGGCCCACTTGGCTGGGAGTTGACTGATTTTGACTTGGTCAACCGGGGTGTAATTTGTTATCCCAACATGCACGAATTATCGAGTTATTAGGGTCTGACGTTTACCACCCCCTGGACCCGGTATGCGATACTCTTAGATGAAAAGAGCGGACTATACAGAGATTGTCATGGATAGGCTCAGTAGGGGTTCGGATGAGCTTGATCATCAGTCTTCGTTTTCGATAAGTACCTGAGTGCCGCTGACGTGCTTATGGTTAAACCCACTGCCAGCGTACTGTCGAGTCTTTAGAGTCCCACACAGAGAGTTTCCCTGGTTCAGACAAAATGATTTAATGGTCGTATTCTGATACGTGCAGGATTCCGATCAAATGAGTGTACTGGCTACTCGGACTTTTGATCGGACGGTTGATAATACTAGCCGGCTTAGGATTAAGCCGGATTATTAAATCAGGTATTGATTTAATAATTTACATATATATTTCAATATGTATATTCTAGTTTTATGTTCATTGTATTATTCTATCGTTTTGGGTATTCGTATTTTGATACGAATACAGGTATGTATATACGGTAGAGTGTATTTCGTATTTATACGGAAAGTCATTCTAGAAGGAGGACGCCTCATTTCTTTTGTATTTCCATTTATAGAAATTGAAAATGAGGTGGAGGGGTAAGGTGGCTTGAGAATGGTGGGAGGCATGAGTAATTCATTTGTCTACATTATTCAAGTATAGTTGGTTTTTAATATTGCAAAAATCATTTTATCAAAACCATACTTGCATTATTTTTGTGTAGGTGATTTTTTTATTCCACCATTCTCTTTCTCTCTCCATTTCTTAAGCCCCTCCTTCTTCCTCCCTACGTTCTCATGTGCTGAGAATCAAGGGTGAAAGAGATGTAGAAAATCACCAGAACAACTCACTACATCTCTAAACATTTTAGCGTAATAAACTATGATTTTTAGTTGCTCCACTTGATTCTTAGTGGAGAGCTAGAGCCTTGAACCAAATCTCTCGGATGGATACCGGCGGTAAAGCTCAATCACGGAGACTCCGAGGAGCTAAGGAAGAGAGAAGAAAACCGAAAGACACAGATCATTTGGTATAACCTTCTTTTCATAGTAGTTAAAACCTCTTTGTAGTTGTCTAGTTCGTGTTTTTGGTTTAGATTCTAAGTTTTGTAGTTTCTAGCGCCTCTATACTTTTGTTTTTCATTCTGCACAGGCCGCAGCTGTCTCGGCTAGGGTGCTAGGAATTATAACATGGTATCAGTGCCACCCAAACACATAAACTAGCTAGTTACGATGTTTGAATTCCGTCATTTTCGTCGCGCAAAATTGCCGACAAAAACAGTTCCGAATTTCCATATTTTAGCATGTTTGCGCTCTCCGCGGGCTCACGGTTTGGACTGAGAAGCCGCGGGGTGTTGCGTGGGTACCCCGGGGATTCCCCGGCCAAAGGTCGGGCCCACCCACCAAGACCACCATGAAGTGCCTTAGGGAGTGGGGACCCAAGACTACCCTAAAAGGGTAGTCTCGGGTCTGCTCACCCCTGTGGGCCACCTCGTGATGACCCCTACGGGTGGTTACCCCTTAAGCCCCCCAGGTGACAGTTAATTTTGGGTACTTCACTTTCGCGAAGGTTCAGCCGAGTTTCAAGTTCGTTTCGACTCCCGGATTGTCTTAAAACGATGGAATTTTGGGATTTGATGAATTTTTTTTCCCGGTTTTGGAAAAACTTGTTGTATTTGCTATATTTGCGCGGAATTCTATTGTCGTAGTTTTCGTTACTTACTTCTGTGATGTGTATATGTGTTGTTTAACGTCTTCTAATCGCTATACGTCGATTAGAAGGGGTTACATGTATCTTGTTTGCTTGTGATATTGCTTGAGATATCTATGTGATGGTTTTGACGGATTGTCGTGATGGATAGCCTTTTGTGCAATATTTGTTATACAGTTTTGAGTTCATTTGTATATTCATTATTGCGGGGTGAGCGTCTGATATGTGGACGGCTGGTTTTGCCTGTTTGTATATTCTTTTATTGGGACACGGCCAGGTTGAGGTCGGTGTAACCATTGTATATTTCTTTTCTATACTAGGATAAACCTCACAGCGGAGTGCTCGAGTAGCTGGGTTCTAGAGGGGAAAGGGCCTACATCTCATGGCGTTGAAACCGGGGTGGCTTAGTCTAGAATTGGGGGCTATTCGCTGCACTTGTAGGGGGTATAGGATGACCCACGGTAGAGTGCTCAAGTTACCGGATTCCATGAAATGCTGGGTGGCCTACTCACTTCGTTAATTGGGGTGCCTCGCTTCTGGGATTGGTGGGTAACTTGCCGCACTCGTAGGGGTCTTGGTTCTATATTGTACAGGCTATCCACACGACCGTGGAACGTTGAGTTTTATTTGCGGCTCAAATGAAACCCGGGGCTCCTAGATTATCCGCTTTTCCATATTGCTTATCGCTTTTCTATGATATTGCTTATATCATGTATGAGATGACTATATATTTATATATAGATAAATAAATGTTGTATATGTTTTGCATCCGCGCTAGCCCTGCCCCCGCTCTGTCGTTAGTTAAGTAACCTAACGGTGCATAACGGGGCCTCGTGGAGAATACGGATGGCATATACGTATATTCTATTTTCGTTATTTTCTGGTGTGATAGATATTAATTGATGGGACCGCATTAATTTTGATTAATACAAGGAAAAATAAACCTAAAATATGTTGTCAGAACAAATTTTTCGAAAGAGTATAGTTATATTCTTTTTCTTTGCATAGAGGTATTCAGTCATGAATATCCCACACCTCATTCGAGGGGGAAAGAGCCTAGATCCCTTCATGGGGAGTGATCTTGTGAGAAAATTTTTATGTTATTATATAGATTACTCGGTTTTCTTCAAAACTACTAGTTTTCAAAAGCGGAGTCTAAACCACTCCTTTTCAAAATAGTTCGGTTCCTTCAACGATATCAAGTTCATTACGTTAAAGGTTTTTCGCCAAAAACCAACTGTAGCCCTTCGTCATTTCAGGTTAGCGTTGCTTAGTATTCGTGCTACATATGTAGTGCTTTCTGCAGTATTAGATGCGATTAGTTAGGACAGTCGTACGATCATTTTGGCTCAGTCAAGAACTCGTACGGATGGGTTTAAAGCAATCAAGATAATAAAGGGTTGAACTTGACTAGGACCTTTTGATATACTGGCTCAGTCAAGGTCACTTGGGTCCTGAGGGAAAAAACCATATCAGGAGTATCAAATATATAGGAAACTTGCTAGTGTTGCATACCTCCTGGAGTGTGGTGACTAGAGTAGCTTCCATCTAGGTTATCATGCGATGATAGTTGAATCCCGATCCCACTTATGAGTGGGATTACTCTTGGGAGATATTTTTCACTTCACAATTAGCTAACCTATTAGGTGTCTAGAAAGGTGTTAACAGGGCTACACCTATGCGGAAACAAGGTTTATTTTAATTAAGTCCGTGCGAAAGCACAAGAAATCTCTCTTGGAGTACCAACACCCACCTGGCTGAATGGTTAGCGAACTTATAAGGTGTTAATGATCCCGACTAGTTCTCCTTTTAAAGTTTGAGGGAGATTTCGAGAAAACAGTGGGAGCCATCCTGATTAGATAAAATAATAACCAATCTAAACTTGCAAGAGCGCACGCTGAGTGTTTCTCTCTCTCTCTCTCTCTCTCTCCAGGTAGCAACTATGTCATGCCTTCATCAAGATAATAAAAATGCATGAATTGACCGACCTGGATTCTTATTCGGGATTGGGGAGCATCGGTTCGACTCTAACTTATGACAACTGTCATGAGTATGAGCAAAGTAAAGAGGATTTCATGGGCTTCCACATGACCCTGATGAAGGAGAAGCATTATTATGCATCATCTTCGGGTGTTCTTATTATTGAGAACTGTTTTTCGGTCAGTCTTACCTCCTGGGTACTAGATATCAAATCAGGATCTCATATCTATAATTTATTACAGGGAATGAGAAAAAGTAGGATGGTTGGACCTGGTGATATGTCCCTCGGAATAAGGAACGGAGCACAAGTTGATGCTGCTACCGTCGGTGAATATCACCTAGTATTGCCAAGCGGCAATACTATGATTTTGAACAACTGTTATTATGTACCTTCCATACATTGCAACATCATATCAGTTTCTTTACTTGATAAAAATGGATATAATTTTATTCTAGATAGAAATATCATGAACATTACCTAAATCAGTTATTGGTTGCAGAAGCTACACTGTGAAATGATAAATATGTTCTTAATCAAAACACGGTTCTTAATGTACAAAACACACGCAAGAAGAAGAGTTCAGATACGAACGAAACCTACTTGTGGCATTGTAAACTTGGTCATATAGGTGAGAAAAGACTAAGTAAGTTGTATAAGGATGGATATATGAATCCGTTCGAATTTTCATCCTATGAAACTTTTCAGTCTTGTCTCAAAGTAAAGATGACCAAATCTACGTTCACCGGACATGGAGAAAGAGCTACAGAGCTCTTAGGACTTATCCACAGTGGTATATATGGTCCAATGTCAATACATACAAGGGGTGGATTCTCGTACTTCATTACATTCACTGATGATCTCTCTAGGTTTGGATACGTATTTCTGATGAAACACAAATATGAAGCTTTTGAGAAATTCAAAGAATATAAAAGCGAAGTAGAGAACCAGACTGGCAAAAGTATTAAAATCCTTTAATCTGATCGAGGAGGTGAATATTTAAGCATGGAATTCCTTGATTTTCTGAAAGAGAATGGAATTCTCTCTCAGCTTACTTCTCCGTATACACCACAACACAACGGTGTGTCGGAAAGGAGGAATCGTACCCTTTTGGATATAGTTCACTCTATGATGAGTAGTGCTGAGCTACCTCTTTCATTCTGGGGTCATGCGCTACACACAGCGGCATACCTATTGAAAAAGACCATTTCTTAAACGTATTAAGATATGGGTTTGTCCGGCCTATGTTAAAGTACAAAATCTGGACAAACTTTAAGCACGTTCGGTTTTAGGTAAGTTTGTGGGATATCCAAAACATTCGACTAGATATTTGTTCTACCACACTGAGGAACAGAAGGTGTTTGTTGCTCATCACGCCACCTTTTTAGAATGGCAATTTCTTACAAAAGAAATAAGTGGGAGCACGGTAGAACTGGAAGAAATTCCGCAACCACAAATTGAAACTGAAGATCTGGTGGAACCTCAAGATTCAATAATCTCAAACGAACCTCAGTCACTCCGCAGATCTAGTAAAATTTCTCATCCGCCTGAAAGATACTATGGTTTTCTCATAGATGGGGATCGAGAGAATTGCACCTTAGAAGAAGATGATCCTATTAGTTTCAAGCAGGCTATTAGGGACTCTAATAAATGACTGGATATTATGCGATCCGAAATGGAGTCCATATACAACAATAAAGTTTGGACCTTGGATATTGCTCCTCCTGGGGTAAAACCTGTTAGATGCAAATAGATCTTCAAAAAAAGATTGGTGTAGATGAACAGGTGGAGACCTATAAGGCTAGACTTGCTGCAAAAGGTTTTCGTCAAAGACCCTGTGTGGAATATGACGAAACCTTTTCTCCAGTGGTTATGCTGAAATCCATTCAGATCCTACTTGCCATTGCTGCCTTCCATTACTATGGAATCTGGCAGATGGACGTAAAAACGGCTTTTCTGAATGGAAGTTTGGAAGAGTGCATTTATATGGATCGGCCGGAGGGATTCATGGACAGTGGGAGAAGCGGGAAGGTATGCAAGTTGCATAAATCCATTTATGGATTAAATCAGACATCGCAGAGCTGGAACATCTGTTTTGATGAGACAGTCAAGAAATTTGACTTCATCAAAAACGAGAATGAGACGTATTATATAAGAAGATTGTAGGAAGATTTGACGTATTCCTAATTTTGTACGTGGATGATATTCTCTTGATAGGAAATAACATTCCTATGCTACAATCGGTCAAGTTGTTCTTGTCATAAAGGTTCTTCATGAAAAACCTGGGTGATGCCTCCTACATTCTGGGAATAAATATCCACAGAGATAAATTCAAGAGATTGTTGGACTTTCACAGTCCAGATACATAGAGGACATACTAAAGAGATTTAGTATGGAAAATTTCAAGCGCGGTAATATACCCGCTTTGTACGGAATTACCCTCTCCAAAGAGATGTCTCCCAAGACTGATGAGAAGAGAGCTCACATGAGCATTATACCCTACGCTTCGATGGTAGGATCTATAATTTATGCGATACTATGTACCAAACCAGATGTAGCTTACGCACTTAGCGTGGTGAGCCAGTATCAGTCAAAACTAGAGGAGAACCACTGAACAGCAGTGAAGAACATTCTTAAGTACCTGAGAAGGACTAAGGAACTGTTCTTGGTGTACGGTAATGAGGACCTCTAGGTGGAGTCCTTTACCGACTCGAGCTTCCAATGTGACAAAGATGGCAGTAAGTATGTCTTGGGTTTTGTGTTTACTCTCAACAGAGGGACGGTCGGTTGGAAGAGCTCCAAAAAGGACACCGTCGCAGACTCAACGATGGAGGATGAATACATTGCCGCCAACGATACCGCAAAAGAAGCGGTCTGGATAAAGAAGTTCATTACTGAACTTGAGGTGGCTCCGTCCATTGTTGGTCTAATACCTTTGTATTGCGACAACAATGGGTCTATGGTTTTAGCGAAGGAACCACGGTCACATCAGAGATCCAGACACATCTTGAGGCGGAATCATCTGACCAGGGAGATCGTAGATCGCCGGGAGATCGAGGTGCGAAGAGTAAACACAAAAGAGAACATGGTGAATCCATTCACCAAGGCCCGCTCTTAAGCACAGTTCGAGAGAATATTTGAGATGTTGGGTATGCGATACGCCAACAACTAGCCCTAGAGGGGACATTGAGTACTCGATACGCAAATATATGGTCCTAGTGCAAGTGGGAGATTGTAAGATATGTATGCCCTAGAGGCCATTATTGTGTGTGTCTATATATATATAGTGGATGCTTGGACATATATATGTACAGGACAATCTTGCTCGATATGATAGTATGCTATTTGGTTTGTCTTTATCTTAACATGTGTATATGTTTTACTTGTTATTATGTATCATTAATACATGTTGATAAAGCCCGTAGTATTATTGCTTGACTACCGGTATTATGATGGTGATCATACATGTGGAGGCTGGGTAGTCCATAAGCACATCCTTAAATGTCCCTAGTCGTGGGAGTATCGAGAGTGGGTATCGATATTCCAGAGTAGACTGATGTATACATTTCTAGACCCTGACGAGGGGCGATGGTTGGCCCCACAGCCATTGATCTTTAGCACCTAAGATCGTATACAAGTGCTCACTGGGGGTGAGTACACTAGACGGACTTGCCGAGAACTTCTAGATTGTACTATACCTATCACAGATAGCAATTATCAGATGACATGAGTACAGGTTAGTATTTATACCTAAGATCGTCATTTGTCTCATGTGAGTTCCCACTGTACTTAGATTACCAGCCTACCATGGCTCTTCTGAGTCATGCAAACAGGTTTTAGTTGGGTACAGTCTCGAGCCGCATGGAAACAGTGAGCGATTGTTGGGGATTCGTCTCTCCCGGTATAGGGAATCGATATCGCACTGTGTTTGGTTGTCCAGCACCATAAAATATTGGCCAAGGCGGTTGAGATTTACTGATAGTTAAATCAGTAGTTTCTCGGATTGGTCTTGAGCCACATCGGCACGAATTATCGGGTTATTAGGGTCTGACGTTTATCACCCCTAGACCCGGTATGTGATACTCTTAGACGAAGAGACCGGACTGTACGAAGATTGTCACAGATAGGATCAGTAGAGGTTCGGATGAGCTTTCTCGTCGGCCTTGTTTACCGCCGAAAACCGGGAAGACAAACGTCTTGCCTGAATTTGGGGGTAGATGCTATTTGGATTTATCCGTCCACCTCTCCGAAGATGCCAAGTTGATTTATGGCACCGTGTATCGGAGGTTTAGACGAATGCGGCCGTTGTAGCAGACTTCGTCAGATTCCTCCTCGTTGTGAGGGGTTTTTGATTGTGGGGACGCTCTTCCCTACAGGCGCAAGCCCCTACAGTTAATTACGTTACCACATCGCGGTAACCACTTTCTCCTGCTCCAGAAGGTCACTTCATGTCGTGTGTGTTTGTGTTTGTTTTGGTTGCCCGTGGATTGTATACGGAGACTAATTTATGTTTCCGCCCGTAGGGCGTGGATTAGTCTAAATCCGTATATTCTTAGATTTGGATTTGGTTTGATTTAAAGATCGTTAACCTTGTTTGAGATTAAGATCAACTTAAATGGTTGTTGAGGATACGTTAGTCTAATTTTAAACTAAGATGTACTCAACAGGATTTAGGATCATTCAGATCCAACAAAAGAGCATTTGGGCTCTATTGTTTTAGTTTAAGGACGTTTTCGGTCCATAGCTAGTTTAAGGACGTGGCGGTCCATAGGAATGTGCTCATGGGTTTGGAAATGCACCAAAGAGCTGTTGGTTGTTAGGACCCTCCATCTCTCTGAAAACGTTGAAGAATTACAACGATATGTATCAGAGGTGTAGAGAGATGTACCCTTGAACCGAACTCCAGATTGAAGGGAGAGATCATGGTGGAATGAACATCATTTTAGATGCCATCTGTCAAGTGATCATTAGTCATCTTTCGAATTAAGATCGATTTGGGGAGACCTGAGTATAGGAGGGTTCGGTTGATTGATGGTCAAAAGGTTTTTTTTGGCCTCAAGAGACTTAGCTAATTTGGGCTAAGGTTGGCCCCTCATAGTGTTAAACACTGATTTTATTTGGCGCTCACGTGCTCCCACGTGAGGCTCTTAAGCAGTGTTAAACACTGAAATTTGAAGCGCTCATGTGTGGCATGTGAGGCGCCTGAGAATTGGGCACTGATTCTTTGGGTTTATTCACTTTTTCTTTTATAAGTGATAAGCAGTATTGGGGGTCACGTGGGATCACGTGAGGCACCCCAAAATGGGAACTGTCTTTGGATTTATCCCTTTTTTTCTTTTGAAAGTACTAAGCACTATTAAAGGGTCACGTGGGATCACGTGAGGCGCCCCAAAATAGGAACTGTCTTTGATTTATTCCCCTTTTCCTAAGAACTATTAGGGGGTCACGTGGGATCACGTGAGGCGCCCCAAAATGAGAACTATTTTTTGGGTTTATTCCCTTTTCTTTTGAAAGGGCTAAGCACTATTAGGGGGTCACGTGGGGTCACGTGAGGCGCCCCAAAATGGGAACTGCCTTTGATTTATTCCCATTTTCTAATTAAGCAACTGTTTGGGGTCACGTGAGAACACGTGATTCGATCTCAGTCCTTCCTTTTTGTTCCTCAAAGGTGCTCACGTGGGAACACGTGATCAGTCTTTTCTTTTATATGCATAGAGATTCCGATCTGAGTTTTAAGAATTTCAGGTCCCTTATTTTATAAGAATTAAATTCTTTTACAGGGTTAAACCATAGTTTTATCAAAGGAATTAAATTCCTATATACTTTGGAAGAATTAAATTCTTCAAACTTACTTCTTTCCTCCAAGTTTTGAGACTACATAACAGAATCTTCCCAATGAGAATTAAATTCTCAACTTGCGGGAAGATCTGTTTCTGCAGACCTCAACCAGAGGAAGAACCAAGTTCTTTTTTGGAAGAGTTAAACTCTTGTAAGAGAAGATAAAATGAGCTCTAGGTCTTTTTTGCTTACCTAGGGTTTCTTTTCTTCGAAGAGAACTCTTCTTCTTTTATTTTGTTTTTCAAATCTTATGGGGGGTTTCCTCTGTACAAGACTTGAAGTCTTGAGGCCTTTATATAGTGGAGGCAAGTTTGTTGATTTAGTTAAATAAATCTCTCATTGAGAGATCCTTAATTGATTTGGGGATTTTATCCACCGTTGGATCTTTGATCCAAGAATTTATGTTTTACAGAAAATATTTTTCTTGTTTTTAACAAGATTGGGGAAATATTTTCCCATACAGAGCTTATTCTGTAGCTTGGTGATTTTTAATCACCATTGGATTTTTGATCCAACGGTGCTCTGTTTTACAGAGAATAATATTTCTTGTTTAGAAAGATTTGAGAAATATTTCCTCAACAGAATTTAATTCGGTATTTTGATGATTTATCATCTCCGTTGGATCTTTGATCCAGTGGCAGAGAACTTTTAGTTCTAGCGCGGGCGCCCTCGTGCAAGGCACGTGAGGCGCTGCCTCAAAGTTTTTAACTCTCGGCGTTGGTGCCCTCGTGTGAGGAACGTAAAGCGCTGCCTCAGAGTTTTTAACTCTCGGCGCTGGTGCCCTCGTGCGAAGCACGTGAGGCACTGCCTCATAGTTTCTTAACTCTTGGCGTTGGCGCCCTCGTGCAAGGCACGTGAGGCGGTGCATCAGAGTTTTTAACTCTCGACGCTGGCGTCCTCGTGCAAGGCACGTGAGGCGCCGCCTCTTTTCAAATTTTGAACAGAACCTTGATCTTTTATTATTAGGGGAAACAAATGCCCCCCCCCCCCGTTGCACTCACGTGGCTTACATGTGAGTGCAGCGGTGATAGCTTTTTCACCGTTGGATTTTCTTGGAAGTTGATGTTAGGTCCACGTTACCTCTCCCGGTTCTTTCGGGGTTGCGGAAAAGGTGAAAAATAATTTTTAGGGTTTTGGTAACATGGACCAGAAAACCCGGATCTTTTCTAAACAACACACTAGCAACAACTACGAGCTTTAGCTACTCGGTTAGGGAGTTATACCTAGTCTTGAACTCCTTCTCTTCTTGTTGTTCTCCTCCTTGCTTGCTCCTTGTGGTAGTTTGAACGGCTCCTCCTCCTCGTCTCCTCTTTGCCGAAGATAGATCCACCCGAGGGCCTCGAGCTTGAGCTCCTACCTCAACCTAGAGGTAACTAAGGTGTTTGGTTTGCTAAACCTAGTACCCTAGAATGAGTAGAGATGTATTTTGGTGTTTTATCTTGAAGGCAAATGGTTCTCAACTCATGAGAAGGATTTTGCCTTGAGAGAGAGGAAGAGGATGAGAGCTATGGATGAGAGAGAAGATGCAAGTAAGAATGATCAATTTTTACAACCATGCTCTCATATTTTAGAAAATGATAATAATAATAATAATTAACAATTTGTGATGGTGAGTTGATGAATGACCATTATCATTTCATTCATTAAATGCTTTTGCAAAGAATAAGAAGCATCTTTGAAAACAAATGATGATGGTCAACAAGTCCACTTTGGTCAACCGGTCAAAAAAGTCAACAAGTCAACAAAAGTCAAGAATTCAACTCAACCATGACACAATAATTGTTAACTAATATGATTAATCATATTTCCAATTCTCATTAGGGTTTGGAAAAAGACAACAGTCAACTGTGCATATACACCCGTACCATAACCCTAATGAGAATCCTCTGCCTCTGTCTCAGTCAACTGTGCATACACACCCGCATCCGTGTTCCGAGGAACACGAATACAATGAGATAAAACCAATCCCAAAACATATACTAGGATCTGGCTTAAACCAAAGCCCGCTAGTAATAACTGTCCGGACACCAAACGTGCACAAGTGCGCGGATGTGAACGAACCCCGTCACAAAACCATGCGACCTCTACTCTGTTTTGCCCAAAGGCGAATAACCCTCTGTGTGGGACTCTAAAGACTCGACACTACGCTGGCAGTGTGGTTAACCACAGACCGCAAGCGGCACTAGCTGTACGTAACGGTCCCCAGGTAGATGCCGATAAGAAGACTGATGAGGTGAACCCATCCGAACTCCTACTGAGCCAGTATGTGACAATCTCCGTACAGTCCGGTCTGTTCATCTAAGAGTATCGCATGGCGGGCCTAGGGGTGGCAAACGTCAGTCTCCTAATAGCGGTACAAGTCGTGTCGGAGTGTTGCCCAAAACACCCTGAGAAACTACTGGTAACACTACCAGCAAATCTCGCTTGCCCTGGCCAGGGACGACTATATGTAATGGCTCTCCTAGACACAGCGCGATATCAACTCCCAATACCGGGAGAGACGAATCCTGTCTAACCGTCACTGCCTCCAAGTGCTTCGGGACTGCTTCCAACTACTACCTGTTTGCACGACTCAGTAGAGCTGTGGTAGGGTAGTAATCAAAGAACAGTGGGAACACACTCGAGGCGAAGTGACAGTGTCAGGTCAGCGGACTAAGCTGTACTCATGTCATCTGGGAACTGTTAACTGACGATAGGTATAATACCAACCAACAGTTCCCGACGAGTCCTGTCCAGTGTACTCGTAACCTAACGAGCACCTGCATACTATCTCCAGTACGACATACTGATGGCTGTGGGACAGACCATCTCCCCTGCTGGGAAGAGAAGCGTGTGCACCAATCTACTCTGGAGTATCGATGCCCTGTCTCGATAATCCTACGACTAGGGACCAGAATAAGGATGTGCTTATAGACTACCCAGCCCCCACGAGTGTGATCGCCATCACAACGCCGGTAGTCAAGCAAAGATCCTAAGGGCTCCATCAATATGTTTTAGCGATATGTTAAAAGAAACATATACACATATTAAGATAGAAACAAACCAAGTAGCATACTACTATATCGAGCAAGACTGTCGTAAAACCGTATATATATCCTAAGCTTCCAAAATGTATTATACAAACTAGTACTATACAATAATGGCCTCTAGGGCATACATATCTAACAATCTCCCACTTGCACTAAAAGTCAGTAATTGGTGTACCGCATACCCAACGTCTGCACTAGGGCCAGCTGCTGGCATACCGCATACCCAATAGCTCAAAAAGTCGCTCGAACTGTGTTTAAGGGAGGGCCTTTGTGAATGGATCCGCCGTGTTGTCTTTTGTGTCCACTCTCCGTACCTCGATCTCCTGGCGATCAATGATCTCCCTGATCAGGTGATACCGCCTTAAGATGTGTCTCGATTTCTGATGGGACCTTGGTTCCTTCGCTAAAGCTATAGCCCCATTGTTATCGCAATACAACGGTATTGGGTCAACAATGGACGGAACCACCTGAAGTTCACTAATAAACTTCTTCATCCAGACCGCCTCTTTTGCGATATCGCTTGCAGCAATTTATTCAGCCTCCATCGTCGAGTCTGCGACGGTATCCTGTTTGGAACTCCTCCAACACACCGCCCCTCCGTTGAGGGTAAACACAAAACCCGAGACAGACTTGTTGTCATCTTTGTCACTCTGGAAGCTTGAATCGGTAAAGGACTCGACCCTGAGGTCTCCATTACCGTAAACCAGGAACATCTCCTTATTCCTTCTCAGGTACTTGAGAATGTTCTTCACTGCCGTCCAGTGGTCCTCACCTGGGTATGACTGATACCGGCTCACCACGCTCAGCGCGTAAGCTACATCTTGTCTTGTACATAGCATCGCATACATTATAGATCCTACCGCCGAAGCTTAGGGTATAGTGCTCATGCGAACCCTCTCCTCGTCAGTCTTAGGAGACATCTTCTTGGAGAGGGTAATTCCATGCAATGCGGGTATGTTACCGCGCTTGGAATCCTCCATACTAAATCTCTTTAGTACGGTCTCTATGTACCTGGACTGCGAAAGTCCCAGTAGTCTCTTGGATCTATCTCTGTAGATCTTGATCCCCAGAATGTACGAGGCATCACCCAGGTCCTTCATGGAGAACCGTTGTGACAAAAATAGCTTGACCGATTGTAGCATAGGAATGTCATTTCCTATCAAAAGAATGTCGTCCACGTACAAGACTAGGAACACGACAGTTCGTCCTACAATCTTCTTATAGACACAAGGTTCATCTTCATTCTTGATAAAATCAAATTCCTTGATTGCCTCATCAAAACAGATGTTCCAGCTCCACGATCCCTGCTTTAATCCATAAATGGATTTAAGCAACTTGCACACCTTCCCGCTGCTCCCACTGTCTACGAAACCTTCTGGCTGATCCATGTAAACGCACTCTTCCAAACAACCATTTAGAAAAGCCGTTTTAACGTCCATCTGCCAGATTTCATAGTCATGGAAGACAGCAATGGCAAGTAGGATCCGAAAGGATTTTAGCATAGCCACCGGAGAAAAGTTTCGTCAAAGTCCACACCAGGTCTTTGACGAAAACCTTTTGCAACGAGTCTAGCCTTATAGGTTTCCACTTGCCCATCTACACCAAGTTTCCTTTTGTAGATCCATTTGCATCCAACGGGTTTTACCCCAGGTGGAGCAATATCCAAGGTCCACACTTTATTGGCGTACATAGACTTCATTTCGGATTGCATTGCTTCCTGCCACTTATCAGAGTCCCTACTGATAATGGCGTGCCAGAAACTGGTAGGGTCATCTTCTTCCAAGATGCAATCCTCTCGATCCACGTCTATGAGAAAACCGTAGTATCTCTCGGGCGGATGAGAAATCCTACCAGATCTGCGGAGTGGCTGAGGTTCGTTGGGTATAACTGAATCTAGCGGTTCCACCAAATCTTTCGTTAAAGTTTGTGTTTCTGGAATTTCATCCGGTTCTACCGTGCTGCCACTAATATTTTTAACAAGAAATTCTTTTTCCAAAAATGTGGCATTTCTTGAAACAATTATCTTCTGTTCCTCTGCATGGTAGAATAGATACCCACTAGAATCTTTTGGGTATCCCACAAACTTACACAAAACTGCCCGTGCCTCAAGTTTGTCTGGGTTCTGCTTTTTGAAATAAGCTGGGCAACCCCAAATCTTAATACGTTTAAGATACAAACTCTTACCACTCCATATTTCATACGGAGTCTTAGGCACGGATTTTGATGGAACTTGATTCAATAGATGCGCTGCAGTTTGAAGTGCATATCCCCAGAATGAAAGAGGCAACTCGGCACTACTCATCATGGAGCGAACCATATCCAATAGGGTAAGATTCCTCCGCTCCGATACACCATTGTGCTGTGGTGTATAAGGAGGAGTAAGCTGAGAGAGAATACCATTCTCTTTTAAGTAATCTAGGAATTCCGTGCTTAAGTACTCCCCTCTTCTGTCAGACCGGAGGATCTTGATACTTTTGCCAGTCTGGTTCTCTACTTCGTTTCTGAATTCCTTGAATTTCTCAAAAGCTTCAGATTTGTGTTTCATAAGATACACATATCCGAATCTAGAGAGATCGTCAGTGAATGTGATGAAGTATGAGAACCCACCCCTTGCATGTATAGACATCGGACCACATACATCACTGTGTATGAGTCCTAAGAGCTCTGTTGCTCTTTCGCCATGTCCGGTGAACGGAGATTTGGTCATCTTCCCTTTGAGACAAGACTGACAAGTTTCATAAGATGAAAACTTGAACGTATTCAAGAGTCCATCTTTATGCAACTTACTTAGTCTTTTCTCTCCGATATGACCAAGTCTACAATGCCACAAGTAGGATTCATTCGTATCTGAATTCTTCCTCTTGCGTGTGTTTTGTACATTGAGAACTGTATTCTGATTTAGAACGTAGATACCATTACACAGTGTACCTTCTGCAACCAGTACCTTATGAAGGTAAATGTTCATGATATTTCTATCAAGAACAAAGTTATATCCATCTTTATCAAGTAAAGAAACTGATATGATGTTGCAAACCATGGAAGGTACATAGTAGCAATCGTTCAAAATCATAGTCTTGCCATTTGGCAACACTAGGTGATATTCACCGACGGCTGCAGCATTAACTTGTGCTCCGTTCGCTACTCTGAGCGACATATCACCAGATACAACTTTCCTACTTTTTCTCACTCCCTGCAATAGATTACAGATATGAGATCCTGATCCGGTATCAAGTACCCAGGAGGTAGGGCTGACCGTAAAACAGTTCTCAATTACAAGAACACCTGAAGTAGATGCAAAACCATACTTCTTCTTCAACTGGGTATCTTTGGAATCCTTACAATCCTCTTTCCCTTGCTCATACTTATGACTGTTGTCGTAAGTTAGAGCCGAACCAACGTTCCCCAGCCCCGAATAAGAATTCGGATCGGTCAAGCGATACATTTTATTATCTTCATTAGGGCGTGAAATGGTTGCTACCTGGAGAGAGAGAAAAGAAACACTCAGCGTGCACTCTTGCAAGATTAGATTGGTTTATTGATTTATCTAACCAGGATGGCTCCCACTATTTCCTCAAATTCTTCTTCAAATCCTAAAAGAAGAACTAGTCAGGATTAATCACACGTCACAATACTTGCTTAACCTTTCAGCCAGGCTGGTGTTGGTACTTCGAGGGAGGTTTTCCAACGCTTTCGCGAAGTTCCTTAATTAAATAACCTCTTTTCCCTGGAGGCGTAGCCCCGCTAACACCGTTCTAGATACCTACTTGGTTTATAGCATTGATTGTTAAGTGAAATAATCTCCCGAGAGTAATCCAACTCATCAGTGGGATCGGGATCCAACTATCATTGTGCGTTGACCTAGATGGAATCCACTCTAGTCACCACACTCCAGAAGGTATGCTAAATCTGCAAGTTTCAGTTTCTTTAGAAACTCCCGATGTGGATTTTTGCCCCTAGGACCCAAGTGACCTTGACACAGTCAACAAATCAAAGAGTCCTACTCAAGTTCAACCCGTCATTATCTTAATTGCATTAAACCCACCCGCATAACCCTTGACACAGTCAACAAGGTTACACGACTGTCCTAACCAATCACATTGTATCCAGCAGATAAGCAATACTCAGCTACCGTTCACTGCGCCTTGACACAGTCAACAAACGCAGCACGAATACTAAGTATAACTTATAAGAAATGACGGAGGGCTACGGCTGGGTTTTTGGCGAAAAACCCGTTAACGTAATGAACTTGATATCGTTGAAGGAACCTGATAACCTTTTTGAAAATATAGTGGCGAAAACTTTTGCTAAAGAGGTCACTCCCTGTGAAGGGATCTCGGCTCTTTCCTCGTCGAATAAGGTGCAGGATATTCCAAACTGAATACCTCGATGCAAAGCAAGAATAATCGACTATAGTGAAGTTATTACCCTGACGCAAACTTTTGTCCAAGGGGTCACTCCCGATAAAGGGATCTTGGCCCTTGCCTCGTCGAATGAGGTGCTGGGCATTCATAACCGAATACCTCTGTGCAAAACAAAAGTGAACGTCCTTGCAATAACAGCTTTTTGAAAATTGTTCCAACAACGTCTTTTAGGTTTATTTTCTTGCATTAATTTAATGCGTCCTATCAATTAATCCTACCATTGCAGAAAACAACAAAAATATGACGTACGCTTATGCCATCCGCATTTGCCACGGGGTCCCGTCATCACCCCTTAGGTTACTTAACTAATGACAGAGCGGGGGCTGGACTAGCGCGGATGCAAAACATAAGCAACCCCTAAATAGATTTCATATATAGATATATACACATTCGTCAGATGCAATGATAGCCATTCCAGATCACAGATGAACACTTTGGATATACTAGGAATCTGCATTTCGTTCGAGCCTGCAACGAAAGACAGATTACACGGTCGCGATGAATAGCCAAATACCCCACTCTAGACCCCTACGGGTGCGGCAAACTACCCGCCAAATACCCGAAGTGAAGCAACCTCCTTTAACAACGTGAGTAGGTCACTCGGCACTTCGAGGTACCCGGTAGTTTGTGCACCCCTCCTTGGGTCTATCCTAGGAGCAGAACAGTAAAAAGAAATTATACAATGGCGGTTACAACCTCATCCCGGATGTGCGGCCATACAAATAATATTACATCAATTTACATATTACATGAATTGAAAGATAAAGAAAACTCTCATCTCACAACCCCCGGCTATTCATCCGCGACAATCCAACGAATTCATATACATAAACCATCAACATTACAGATCACAGATATGTATAACCCCCACTAATCGACGTATAGCGATTAGCAGACGTTCAATACATATATCACATCACAGATATAACCCATTAGCCAAAGTCTACAGAAATTCGATCGAAATACGGATATGTAACCACCCCAAAAACAAATTTTGTTCTCTAGAAATTCTGGCAGAAACAAACCATCCTAAAAATCCCAAAACACCATCATAAGAACACTGCAAGAAGTTTGACCAACGGCCGAGTCAACTCGGCCGCGAATCCGCGGCAAGAGCAGGATCTTGCCGCGGTTCCGCGGCGAGTTAAGCGACTCACTGGATCAAGTTTCTTCCTTGTTCTGTAAAAACCCTGAGCCGATTTTTAGTATGTGATTTATTATTTTTTGAACAGATCTAAAAATCAGCAGAAAGTTAGCTTTTTCGGCGTGTTTTACGGTTTTTTGTCAGATCGAAATTCTAAATACTTTGCTAATATGCTAGTGTGTGTTTAGATAGGCTCTGATACCACTGTTAGGTCCACGTTACCTCTTCCGGTTCTTTCGGGGTTGCGGAAATGGTGAAAACAATTTTTAGGGTTTTGGTAACATGGACCAGAAAACTCGGATCTTTGCTAAACAACACACTAGCAACAACTACGAGCTTTAGCTACTCGGTTAGGGGGTTATACCTAGTCTTGAACTCCGTCTCTTCTTGTTGTTCTCCCCCTTGCTTGCTCCTTGTGGTAGTTTGAACGGCTCCTCCTCCTCGTCTCCTCTTTGCCGAAGATAGATCCACCCGAGGGCCTCGAACTTGAGCTCCTACCTCAACCTAGAGGTAACTAAGGTGTTTGGTTTGTTAAACCTGGTACCCTAGAATGAGTAGAGATGTGTTTTGGTGTTTTATCTTGAAGGCAAATGGTTCTCAACTCATGAGAAGGATTTTACCTTGAGAGAGAGGAAGAGGATGAGAGCTATGGATGAGAGAGAAGATGCAAGTAAGAATGATCAATTTTTACAACCATACTCTCATATTTTAGAAAATGATAATAATAATAATAATTAACAATTTGTGATGGTGAGTTGATGAATGACCATTATCATTTCATTCATTAAATGCTTTTACAAAGAATAAGAAGCATCTTTGAAAACAAATGATGATGGTCAACAAGTCCACTTTGGTCAACCGGTCAACAAAGTCAACAAATCAACAAAAGTCAAGAATTCAACTCAACCATGACACAATAATTGTTAACTAATATTATTAATCATATTTCCAATTCTCATTAGGGTTTGGAAAAAGACAACAGTCAACTGTGCATACACACCCGTACCATAACCCTAATGAGAATCCTCTGCCTCTGTCTCAGTCAACTGTGCATACACACCTGCATCCGTGTTCCGAGGAACACGAATACAATGAGATAAAACCAATCCCAAAACATATACTAGGATCTGGCTTAAACCAAAGTCCGCTAGTAATAACTGTCCGGACACCAAACGTGCATAAGTGCGCGGATGTGAACGAACCCCGTCGCAAAACCATGCGGCCTCTACTCTGTTTTGCCCAAAGACGAATAACCCTCTGTGTGGGACTCTAAAGACTCGACACTACGCTGGCAGTGGGGTTAACCACAGACCGCAAGCGGCACTAGCTGTACGTAACGGTCCCCGGGTAGATGCCGATAAGAAGACTGATGAGGTGAACCCATCCGAACTCCTACTGAGCCAGTATGTGACAATCTCCGTACAGTCCGGTCTGTTCATCTAAGAGTATCGCATGGCGGGCCTAGGGGGTGGCAAACGTCAGTCCTCTAATAGCGGTACAAGTCGTGTCGGAGTGTTACCCAAAACACCCTGAGAAACTACTGGTAACACTACCAGCAAATCTCGCTTGCCCTGACCAGGGACGACTATTTGTAATGGCTCTCCTAGACACAGCGCGATATCAACTCCCAATACCGGGAGACACGAATCCTATCTAACCGTCACTGCCTCCAAGTGCTTCGGGACTGCTCCCAACTACTACCTGTTTGCACGACTCAGTAGAGCCGTGGTAGGGTAGTAATCAAAGAACAGTGGGAACACACTCGAGACGAAGTGACAGTGTCAGGTCAGCGGACTAAGTTGTACTCATGTCACCTGGGAACTGTTAACTGACGATAGGTATAATACCAACCAACAGTTCCCGACGAGTCCTGTCCAGTGTACTCGTAACCTAACGAGCACCTGCATACTATCTCCAGTACGACGTACTGATGACTGTGGGACAGACCATCTCCCCTGCTGGGAAGAGAAGCGTATGCACCAGTCTACTCTGGAGTATCGATGCCCTGTCTCGATAATCCTACGACTAGGGACCAGAATAAGGATGTGCTTATAGACTACCCAGCCCCCACGAGTGTGATCGTCATCACAACGCCGGTAGTCAAGCAAAGATCCTAAGGGCTCCATCAATATGTTTTAGCGATATGTTAAAAGAAACATATACACATATTAAGATAGAAACAAACCAAGTAGCATACTACTATATCGAGCAAGACTGTCGTAAAACCGTATATATATCCCAAGCTTCCAAAATGTATTATACAAACTAGTACTATACAATAATGGCCTCTAGGGCATACATATCTAACAGTTGAATCGGCTTTCCCTGCCTATAAGTAGGGCCTTTGGCTCTTGAGATGACTGCTGTTCATCTTTTTCTCTTCTTTCTTCTTCTGAAAATTTAATTCTCCTTTTAGAGCTTAGATCTCTGCCCACAGAAATCTTTTCTAGAGTTATAACTCTGCCCAAAATTTTTGGTAAGGATCATAATCGAACTCATTAAACAGAGCTTTGCTCTTCTTAGATCACAGATCTTTAAGATGTATTTTTAGGGTTATTTAACCCATTAATTAGAACACTGTTCATCTTCCATGAAGAACTCTTAGAGTTTGTTTTGCAGATCTTGGGATTTTACTCTGTAAAAAGCTTTGCTTTTAAGGGTTCTGGTAGATTATACCATTGTTTTCTTTTCAGAGCATAGCTCTTAAAAGAAAATTTTGGGGAATTTTATTCCCTTCTTAATTATATTTGACAGATATGATTTCTGTCTGCAGAGCACTGCTCTCGAGAGAGTTCAACTCCTTAGCCCAATCAGTTTCTCATTAAATGAGAATCCTTTTAGGATTGCACCTTTAATGAATGACTACCCCATCAATGATGGGACGTCATCTTGATTTTGTGGTTCCCCATTGGTCCCTTTCTCTTACATTGCAGTACGGTACAATTTTAAAGTACCAAGTGGCAGAACTCGGATTATAGCATTGGCAACTAGCCCTCGCCTCTTTTCGTGCAGGTATTATGGCTTTCGATTCTTCCTTTCGTTTTGTTCGTTCGGAGAGTGCCTTCGCCGACACGCCCGTGGATCAGGAAGTCTTCGCGCTAATCAAAGATCACGACCCAGAGCAGAAGTATCTTCACTTATGGGGGTCGTGGTATAATCAGATCATTCGGGGTCGGCGTAGTTTTTCTTGTGCGGCGCCCTCAGAGCCAATTTCAGCAATTCATTACGCCGACTCGCCTCAAGTGAATTACGCTGTAGAGGAGGTTAACTGGACCTCGGAGGGTCGCCTTCAGCCTTCTATGGCTTCAATACCCGTACAGCCGCCGATGGCTTTGGATATCTTGGGGCAATGCATATGTCAAGGCGAGTCACGCCCTTAGGGACAAGTATATATGATTAGTTTGACTCCTCGCCATTCAGCCGAATACCTGCAGTGGGCTCAATACATTTTGTCGGCCAAGAAGTCGCTGTTGTTGAAGCTCGAGTTGTACCCCGCAATTTATGCGTCTCTTTTCCAGTATCCCGCGCCTCATGTATGGTAGGTAAAGGCTTTCCTGGAGCAATGGAACATCCCGACTCACACTTTTCTTCTATCGGACCGGGAAGTTTTGGTTTTCTTAGAGGAGTTCGCGGAAATTTCGGGCTTACCCATCAGAGGGGAACATTACGAGGAGATACTTCCCCCTGACGAGTACATCTTGGCCACCAAATCAGTGGTGATGGGCCTTACCTCGGAGAATTCCGTTCAACATCGATTCCCGAGCCTAATCAAGGTATTGAACATTTACGAAAGTCTATTTCTAGAGTCTGGGGGGCATGGAGTCAGCTTCACAGACTTCATCGCTCGCTTTCTTCGCCCAGAAGTCTTGTCAAAACAAGCCGCGAAATTCGCCAAGCTTGACAACCCGTTTGGTTTCGGTTTGGATAACCAGCCGACGGCAGAAACAGATTTAAGAAGCTTCTTCATTCCGGACACCCCGGTCGTTCCTTTCGCAGAGCCTGCTGCTTCAGATGTCGATGAAGAGACGTTCTTCTTGGGGTTTATCGGCCTGTGGTTGAGCTAGTTTGTGCTTCCAATGCACCCTCGCTACATGAGGCCGCCTGTCTTTTATCCCGCCCACCGCATGGTTGCAGGGACTCGTGTAGCCGTTGGGATAGCGGGACTGGCTCATCTATACCATGGCCAGAGCGTAGCGGCAGACACTGCTCAGCCGGGGATAAAGCCCGTACATCTCTCGTTGCACTACTTCACGTCCTGGGTCGAGATGCACGTGCTTGGTGCTTTCGGAGTCCACAAACGGCCCTGCTTCTACGACAGCTAAAACTTTCCCCGGGTCATGTTTCTAGTTGACGCTTCCGCATTAGATCCATCACAGCGAGAGGCTTGACGTCTGGTCCTTCGCCCGCGCATGGTCGGGGACAGCATGACCTTTGTCGACAGAGTCTTAACCATCGGCAAGGAATCCACTAAGGCGGTGCAACCGCTGCATGATACTTTCAAAGACGGGGCTTCCACGTTGAAAGCTCGGGAGATCCTGCACTTATATTCTATTAGGCTGGGCTTTCTAGTGTTCAGGCAAGGCGCCTCGGCATTGTTCATGAGGTATAACCCGCACCGTTTTGCTCAACAGTCGGGTTACGATCAGGGTGTCCCGCTCGAGGCTTTCTTAGCCGAGCCGGTTGCTACGGAAGAAGGTATCCGCAGTGCGCTGCACCACTTTAAGCGGCTAAATACGGGGTATAACTTTCTCATCAGCGAACCAAGTGTAGGTTTGTCTAGCACGGTAGCAAGGTTTCGGGAGGTATCGTCCATGCCAATTTCAAAATTTAACCGTTCTAGATAACCCTAACCTAGAATCGATACTAGAGAATCATGCGGAATCGATAAAGTAAACATCTTTACTACTAAGTGAGAGAGATTACAACCTTTGTAGTCCGTTCCTTCGCTTCATAAGCTCCAAATTGTGGTCCCTTCTCTGCGATCATCAAGCTCCTGGACTCTAGAGAGGCTTCATGAGGTGAATGATCCATACTAGCTTGAAGTCTTCACAATCCAAGATGATCTACCTTGAGGAGTCACAAACCCAAGCTATCTCTTCACTAATTAGGGATTAGTGAAGCTAACACACTAATCTATATGGCTAGTATAGAAGAGGATGATGAAGTAGGAATTTTGCTCTCTTTTGTTTTCTTTTTCTCACAATCTTTTATCACTTATGAAAAAGCTAGTCAAGCTTTTGAGGAAGAAGAAGATGAAGTGATAAAAGAATTATTATGATGAGGTTAGAAATGCAACCATGGGTTAACAATGTAATGGCTAACTCATGTAGAGAATAAACCATGAGCTAGGGTTAGGGTTAGGTTAATAAATATCTTAGAATATCAAAATGGTGGACTTAGTCAACTATGATAAATATCTTAGGATAAATCCACACATTTTGAATTATCCAAAATAAAAAGTAAACCCTAATCTTAACCCTAGCATGGTTTAACTCTCATAAACCCTAGTTGCATTTATAACCTAGCATGTTACAATTATACATATCACATATATATAATTATGTAACAAAAGAAAAGAATACAATAAACATATATCACATATATATTAAATGCATCCAAATGTGAGAAAATGAAATACTTAAGTGAGCTAATATTAGTTAATGTAATTTAATATATCAAATATATAATTTTACATTAAATTATTAAATCAATACTTGATTTAATAATCCGGCTATTGAACATATAACCGACTAATATCAAATGCAATAATTTATCGAATCAACACTTGATCCGATAACCCTTCTATATCATATATAACCGACCAATGTCACAAGTCGCGAGAATAGAATACGGTATCACAAACACGTATCAATCTCGATCCCGCACATATCATATATGTGCTCCTACTCCGTTTCGCCTGAGCCAGGAAACCTCTGTGTATGACTCTAAAGACTCGTCAATACGCCGGCAGTAGGTGATGATCATATCAAACACCCACAAGCTCCAAGCGGTTATCTAAACGTAACAGCCACCCGGGTATTGAGCGATCAGCATATCAACAAGCAAGCCTGTACATGCTCCTGCGAATCCAATCAGTAACACTACCGTACAGTCCGGTCTCTTCGTATGGTATGTCGCATATCCAGTCTAGGGGTGGTAAACGTCAGACCCCAGTAACCGATAAGTCGTGTCAATGTGAGGCTCATAACGGGTCGAGAAACTACTGATAACACTTACCGGTATATCTCCATATCTGCCCTGGCCAGGGACTTCCAGTTATAGCCAATCGAACACAGTGCAACATCAACCCCCAATACCGGGAGAGACAAAACCCCTCCTATCGCTCATTGCCTCCATGTGATTCGGGACTGTACCCAAAAGCCACCGTTTTGCACGTTCTCATGAACGTGGTAAGGTGGAAATCAAAGCACAGTGGGAATCACACAAGACTCTATGATGATCTCGGGTCTACAGACTAACCTGTATCAGTGTCACCAGAGAACTGCTATCTGACGATAGGTATAATACCATCTAGGAGTTCTCGGCGAGTCCGTTCAGTATACCCAGTCTCCACTGAGCACCCGTACACCATCTTTGATGTTAAACACCAATGGATGTGGGATCATCCATCGCCCATCATATGGGTCAAGATGCGTATACGCTAGTCTACTCTGGAGTATCGATGCCCTGTCTCGATACACCCTCGACTAGGAACGATTATAGGATGTACTCGTAGACTACCCTGGCCCCACTAGTATGATCTGCATCATAGTCCTAGTAGTCAAGTACATATCCTAAGGGCTTTATCAACATGTGAGAGTAAGACAGTAATACAATACAAATCAACATGTTTAGACAAAGTGAAACCAGATAGCATACTATCATGTCGAGTAAGAAAGTCCTCTCTATATATATCCAAGCATCCACTATAATATACATCATATGTACAACAATGGCCTCTAGGGCATATATATAACTAACAATCTCCCACTTGCACTAAGGCCAGCTGTTGTAGTATCCCATACCTAACAACCCGAAGAGTCTCTCAAATTGTATCTGGGGTATGGCCTTCGTGAGTGGATCCGCGGTGTTTTCCTTCGTGTCAACTCTCCTGACCTCGATCTCCCGGCGATCAACTATCTCCGGGATCAGGTGATACCGCCTCAGAATATGCCTGGATCTCTGATGGGATCTGGGTTCCTTGGCCAAAGCCACAGCTCCATTGTTATCACAATACAAAGGTATTGGATGCTCAATGGATGGAACCACTCCAAGTTCAGTTATGAACTTCTTCATCCAGACAACCTCTTTGGCAGCATCGTTGGCAGCGATGTATTCAGCCTCCATCGTTGAGTCTGCCACGGTTTCTTGCTTGGAACTCTTCCAACAAACCATCCATCCATTGAGGGTAAAGACAAATCTCGAGTGCAACTTAGAGTCGTCCTTATCACTTTGGAAGCTCGAATCGGTAAAGGACTCCACCTGGAGTTCTTCGTTACCATACACCAAGAACATCTCTTTAGTCCTTCTCAAGTACTTGAGAATGTTCTTCACAGCTGTCCAGTGGCTTTCTCTCCTGGATCTGCTTGATACCTACTCACTACACTTAGTGAGTATTCTACATCAGGTCTGGTACATAGCATCGCGTATATGATAGAGCTTACTACCGAAGCATAGGGTATCCCTTGCATGCGAGCTCTTTCCAAATCAGTCTTAGGAGACATCTCTTTGGAGAGAGTGAGTCCAGAGATCGTAGATAAATTCACACGCTTGGATTCTTCCATACTAAACCTCTTTAGTATGGTGTCAATGTACCTGGAATGGGACAATCCCAGTATCCGTTTAGATCTATCTCTATAGATCTTAATCCCCAAGATGCAGGAGGCATCACCTAGATCTTTCATTGAGAATCTATGTGATAAGAAGAGCTTGACCGAGTGCAGCATCGGAATATCATTTCCTATCAAGAGTATGTCATCCACGTACAATACGAGGAAGACAACCTTACTCTCTGCCACCTTCTTGTATATACAAGGTTCATCTACGTTTTTTATGAAATGAAACTCTTTGACTACAACATCAAAAAAAATGTTCCAACTCCGCGATACTTGCTTTAACCCGTAGATGTATTTAAGCAGCTTGCACACCTTCCCGTTGCTCCCACTGTCTACGAAGCCCTCTGGCTGAGTCATGTACACGCACTCCTCTAAATCACCATTTAGAAAGACGGTCTTAACATCCATTTGCCAGATTTCGTAGTCATGGTATGCAGCAATGGCAAGTAGGATCCGGATGGACTTAAGCATAGCCACTGGAGAAAAGGTTTCGTCATAATCCACACCTGGTCGTTGACGAAAACCCTTTGGAACAAGTCTAGCTTTGAAAGTCTCAACTTTTCCATCTACACCAAGTTTCTTCTTAAAGATTCATTTGCTCCCAATGGGTTTTACCCCTTCAGGAGCAACTTCCAAAGTCCATACTTTGTTGGTGTACATGGATTCCATCTCAGATCGCATTGCATCCAGCCACTTCACAAAGTCCCTACTCGTGATGGCCTGCTCGAAGCTAGTCGGGTCATCATCTTCCATGATGCAGTCCTCGCTCCCACCATCAATGAGAAAATCGTAGTATCTCTCAGGTGGATGAGGAACCCTACTAGATCGGCGGAGAGGCTGGGGTTCGTTGGGAACTATCGAATCCTCTGGTTTCACTAAATCTTCAGTTATAGTTTGTTCTGCTGGAACTTCTTCCAGCTCTACCTCTTCGCCACTAATTTCTTTTGCAAGAAATTTCTTTTCTAAAAAGGTGGCATGTTGAGAAACAAACACCTTTTGTTGTTCACCGTGGTAAAATAGATATCCATTCGAATGTTTAGGATATCCAACAAACTTACAAAGAACTGATCGTGCCTCGAGTTTGTCCGGATTTTGCCTTTTGACATAGGCCGGACAACCCCATTCTTTACTCGTTTAAGACATGGTCTCTTCCCACTCCATATCTCATATGGTGTGGTAGGTACAGATTTTGATGGAACCAGATTCAATAGGTATGTTGCTGCTTCAAGCGCATAACCCTAAAAGGAAATAGGTAACTCAGCAGTGCTCATCATAGAGCGCACCATATCTAATAGGGTGTGATTCCTCCGTTCCGATACACCGTTGTGCTGTGGGGTATACGGTGGAGTAAGCTGAGAGAGAATCCCATTCTCTTTTAGATAGTCCCGGAACTCATTGCTCAAGTATTCTCCTCCTCGATCAGATCAAAGGATTTTAATACTTTTACCCTTTTGGTTCTCGACTTCGTATTTATATTCTTTGAATTTCTCAAAAGCTTCAGACTTGTGTTTCAACAGAAACACATATCCGTATCTTGAGAGATCGTCAGTGAATTTAATGAAGTACGAGGAACCATCCCTGACATGTGTAGACATGGGACCACATACATCACTATGTATCAGTCCCAAGAGTTCCGTAACTCTTTCTCCGTGTCCACTAAACGGAGTTTTGGTCATCTTGCCTTTGAGACATGACTGGCAAGTATCATAAGATGAAAATTCGAACGGATTCAAATATCCATCCTTATGTAACTTAGCTAGTCGTGTCGCATTGATATGACCTAGTCTACAATGCCACAAGAAGGATTCATTCATTTCTGAACTCTTCCTCTTGTGTGTGTTTTGTACATTAAGAACTGTGGTTTGGTTTAGAACGTATATACCATTATTTAACGAGCCTGATCCAATCAACTTTTGATTCAGAAAGATGTTCATAATATTATCATGTACTACAAAATTATATCCTTCTTTACTCAATAAAGAAACTGATATAAGATTGCATATCAGTGTCGGAATGTAATAGCATTCGTTCAGAATCAATGTATTACCATTTGGTAATACAAGGTGATATTCGCCAACTGGTTTGGTTGCAACATTTGCACCATTCTCTACTCTTACGGAATAATCACCCTCTCCCAGTTCTCTACCTTTCTTTAGCCCATGTAACATATTACATATGTGGGATCCTGATCCGGTATTTAATACCCAGGACGTAGAGTGAACTGAGAAACAGTTCTCGATAACTAATACGCCTGAAGAAGATGCATCAACATGCTTGTTCTTCATTTGGGCGGCGTGGGAATCCGGATATTCCCCTATTTCCTGCTCAGTCTTATAACAATTATAAGAAAGAACGGAACCAACGTTCCCCTGCTCAGTATAACAAGCGGGTTCAGTCAATACATCCATATTATTATCTTGATTAAGGCCTGACATGGTCGCTACCTGGAGAGAGAGAGAGAGAAGAAAACACTTTAGCGTATGCTCTTGCAAGATTAGATTGGTTATTATCTTATTTAAACAGGATGGCTCCCACAATTTTTATCAAATCTTCCTTCAAACCCAAAAAGGTAAGACTAGCCGGGATTAATTACACCTTACAAGTTCGCCAATTTTTCAGCCAGGTCAGTGTTGGTACTTTGAGGGAGGTTCCCCGTGCTTTCGAACGGACCTAATTAAAATAAATCTCGTTTTCCCAGAGGCATAACCTCGTTAACACCTTTCTAGACACCTACTTGATCGGCTAATTGTCATGTGTAAAACTCTCCCAGGAGTAACTCTTACTCGCAGTGGGTATCGGGATCCAACTATCTCATAGAAGGTATGCAATCTCATTGCAAATTTCAACACTTGAAATTCCCGATAATGCTTTTGCCCCTAGCATGCTATGACCTTGACAGAGGTCAACAAACCATAGTGCACTAGTCAAGTTCAACCCATCATTTCTTGATTGAATCAAACCCACCCACACGACCCTTGACAGAGGTCAACAAGGTCGTACGACTACCCTAATCCAATCTCATCACATGTTTTACAGATAAGTACTAATCAGCTACCGCACACTACGCCTTGACAGAGGTCAACAAACGCAGCACGAATACTAAATAATCTTTATCTGAAATGACGGAGGGCTACGACAGGTTTTTATGAAAATCTTTTGCGTAATGAACTTGATATCGTTGTAGAAACAAGTGATTTAGAAAAGGAGTATTTTTGAGGCTTTTACTAGTTTCGCTAAAGAGGCCACTCCCGGTGAAGGGATCTCGGCTCTTTCCTTATCGAATAAGGTGCAGGATATTTCATAAATACTACTATGCAAAGCAAGAACTATACAAGCAATTAAAAACAAAACCGAGTGAGTTGTAGCATCTGCTAGTTTCACTAAAGAGGTCACTCCCGGTGAAGGGATTTCGGCTCTTTCCTTATCGAATAATGTGTTGGATATTCTATAAGGAATACAGCTATGCAAAGCAAAAACTAGAGCTATCTTTTTTGAAAATTTGATTCTACAACATCTTTTAGGTTTCTTTTTCTTTCATTAATCTCATTAATGACATCCCATCATTTATGCTTCCTAAGCATCACAAAAGAAACGAAAATACAACGTACGCTTATGCCATCCGCATTCGCCACAGTATCCCGTTATGCACCGTTAGGTTACTTAACTAACGGCATACCGGGGCAGGACTAGCGCGGGTGCAAAACATAAGCAACGTTTATTATATATCATATATACAATAATAAAGCATTCGTCTCACGCATATAAAGTGATCACATCACAGAATATCTGCAGCAGAAGATAACATATGAAATATTGGATATACTAGGAGGTCCGTGTTTTATTTTGAGCCTGTATAAAACACGGATTCCACGGTCGCGATGAATAGCCAAACCCACATCCTTAGACCCCTACAAGAGCAGCAAGCAACCCTCCCAATTCTAGGGTTAGGAGATCCGGTCTCGACTCCTCGAGATGGCCTCCCACTGGACCCTAGAACCCGGTTGCTTGTGCTCTCCTCCTTGGGTCTATCCTAATGCGGAAAAGTAAATAATATACAATGGTGACATCATCCTCAACCCGGAAGTGCCATAATAAAAGAATATTACATACAATGAATTTTACATGAATGAAAATAAAAACCCTCATCTCACATAAAACCCTGGCT
This sequence comes from Agapanthus africanus, assembly GCA_030015575.1. Classification (NCBI taxonomy): domain Eukaryota; kingdom Viridiplantae; phylum Streptophyta; class Magnoliopsida; order Asparagales; family Amaryllidaceae; genus Agapanthus; species Agapanthus africanus. Next base: position 791,733,243 of record JASDDO010000022.1, on the reverse strand, counting down.
ATTCAAAATACGACGATCTAATATAACATATCACAGCAACACATAACATCACATGTCATCAACGTAAGTAAATATGTGTATCCCAATTGTCGTTAATGTATAGCAACGAAACCGGCGATACACCATATATTACACTTACGGTCGCAGAAAAGAAAGTGAAAAACTACAACATTTGGAATCCATAATCAGCTTAAACATCATAAACCCGAAATATCACATATTACGGATTTCATGCCTAACTATATGAATTCCACATATTGTATCATATTTCAGATAACTAGACAATGTTAAACTTTCCGATCGAATAAACAAACACCCAAAATTTCCCAAATAGCTCAACACTTGAGCGGAGTTCAAAAGGTCCCAGAACATACCACAGCTCCTATGAACCAGCCGTAGAAGGGTCAACCAATGCCTCACATGTGGCACCGCTGAACTACCACAAACCCTAAGGTTTGGTGGCGGTTCTCACGGTCACATAATCGAGTTAAGGTTTCGTTCTTCTAGAGGGCCCACAGAATCGCTTGCATGATTTTCTGAAAGTTTTAAACTAAGGAAAAATCCAACACTTGGAAAAATTTCCAGCGAGGGAAAAAGTGAGTTATTGATATCCGTTCGAAATTTTTAACACCGTCTAAATAACCCGAAAACAAAACTAGAATTACGAATACGAAACAGTCCGAGTTGCCTATGCAGAAAATTAATATCACATGAAATTTTAGCAAAAACAAACAACACCTGAAACCCTAAAACCCAGAGACTAGAACACCCTGAAAATTTGAAGCCCAAATTCAAAAATTGGACCGAGGAGCTCGGTTTTTCATGCATTGTGGCCGGCCACTTTTTGGCCAAATAGCTTCAAATTTTGACGGTGTTCATGTTATATCACATATAACACTCTGCAGTTGTTTAAAAAAAATTTGGCACCATTTGAAAATCCACAGAAACTAGGTTATATGGTTTCAAGTTTCGGATTCGTTTCGGTTTCGTAATCTAACTATATCCGTCTAATTCTCTAGCTTGGCTTTGATACCACTGTAGGGTTTTCTAGCACGGCAGCAAGGTTTCGGGAGGCATCGTCCATGCCAATTTCAAAATTTTACCATTCTAGATAACCCTAACCTAGAATCGATACTAGAGAATCATGCGGTATCGATAAAGTAAACATCTTTACTCCTAAGTGAGAGGGATTACAACCTTTGTAGTCTGTTCCTTCGCTTCATAAGCTCCAAGTTGTGGTCCCTTCGCTGCGATCATCAAGCTCCCGGACTCTAGAGAGGCTTCATGAGGTGAATGATCCATGCTAGCTTGAAGTCTTCACAATCCAAGATGATCTATCTTGAGGAGTCACAAACCCAAGCTATCTCTTCACTAATTAGGGATCAATGAAGCTAACACACTAATCTATATGGCTAGTATAGAAGAGGATGATGAAGTAGGAATTTTGCTATCTTTTGTTTTCTTTTTCTCACAATCTTTTATCACTTATGAAAAAGCTAGTCAAGCTTTTGAGGAAGAAGAAGATGAAGTGATAAAAGAATTATTGTGATGAGGTTAGAAATGCAACCATGGGTTAACAATGTCATGGCTAACTCATGTAGAGAATAAACCATGAGCTAGGGTTAGGGTTAGGTTAATAAATATCTTAGAAATATCAAAAGGGTGGACTTAGTCAACTATGATAAATATCTTAGGATAAATCCACACATTTTGAATTATCCAAAATAAAAAGTAAAACCTAATCTTAACCCTAGCATGGTTTAACTCTCATAAACCCTAGTTGCATTTATAACCTACCATGTTACAATTATACATATCATATATATAATTATGTAACAAAAGAAAAGAATACAATAAACATATATCACATATATATTAAATGCATCCAAATGTAAGAAAATGAAATACTTAAGTGAGCTAATATTAGTTAATGTAATTTAATATATCAAATATATAATTTTACATTAAATTATTAAATCAATACTTGATTTAATAATCCGACTATTGAACATATAACCGACTAATATCAAATGCAACAATTTATCGAATCAACACTTGATCCGATAACCCGTCTATATCACATATAACCGACTAATGTCACAAGTCGCGAGAATAGAATACGGTATCACATACACGTATCAATCTCGGTCCCGCACATATCACATATGTGCTCCTACTCCGTTTCGCCTGAGCCAGGAAACCTCTGTGTAGGACTCTAAAGACTCGTCAATACGCCGGCAGTAGGTGATGATCACATCAAACACCCACAAGCTGCAAGCGGTTAGATAAACGTAACAGCCACCCGGGTATTGAGCGATCAGAAGATCAACAAGCAAGCCTGTACATACTCCTGCGAATCCAATCAGTAACACTACCGTACAGTCCGGTCTCTTCGTCTGGTATATCGCATATCCAGTCTAGGGGTGGTAAACGTCAGACCCCAGTAACCGATAAGTCGTGTCGATGTGAGGCTCATAACGGGTCGAGAAACTACTGATAACACTTACCGGTATATCTCCATATCTGTCCTGGCCAGGGACTTCCGGTTATAGCCAATCGAACACAGCGCAACATCAACCCCCAATACCGGTAGAGACAAAACCCCTCCTATCACTCATTTCCTCTATGTGATTCGGGACTGTACCCAAAAGCCACCGTTTTGCACGTTCTCATGAACGTGGTAAGGTGGAAATCAAAACACAGTGGGAATCATACAAGACTCTATGACGATCTTGGGTCTACAGACTAACATGTACCAGTTTCACCAGAGAACTGCTATCTGACGATAGGTATAATACCATCTAGGATTTCTCGGCGAGTCCGTTCAGTGTACCCAGTCTCCACTGAGCACCCGTACACCATCTTTGATGTCAAACACCAATGAATGTGGGATCATCCATCGCCCATCATATGGGTCAAGATGCGTATACGCTAATCTATTCTGGAGTATTGATGCCCTGTCTCGATACACCCTCGACTAGGAACGATTATAGGATGTACTCGTGGACTACCCTGGCCCCACTAGTATGATCTGCATCATTGTCCTAGTAGTCAAGTACATATCCTAAGGGCTTTATCAACATGTGAGAGTAAGACAATAATACAATACAAATCAACATGTTTAGACAAAGTGAAACCAGATAGCATACTATCATGTCGAGCAAGAAAGTCCTCTCTATATATATCCAAGCATCCACTATAATATACATCATATGTACAACAATGGCCTCTAGGGCGTATATATAACTAACACCAAGCTACATGCCGAAAGCTTCGAATGCCTACGTGGCGTGGTATCAGCATGCGACAGGTGCTGTTATCAGGGAAAAGAGGCATCTATTACTTAATCATAAGGATTCCGTCCCAGCTGGTAATCTGGCAGTTCCTTTGAAGCGACGGACCGCCGTTCGTCCCTCCTTAAGAGAAGTTGCTGCGGTTGTGGTCCCGCGTGCCTTCCTTGAGAAGCCTCCACCCCATGTTCCTGTAGAAACGGTAGCTGAAGCATCCCCGGAATCCGGCGTTGGTGCAGAAATTGGGACCCGTCGCCCGAAAATGCCCATCAAGCGCAAGCTCTTGTCATCGGCCGCCGGCATCCGCTCGCAAAAAAAAAGAAGTCGCTATTCTTACCGATGTCATATTTGGCCAGGAGCCACATGCTCCCTATAGCGAAGGTTTGTGAGAGTACAGGACCAATGAGGGTTTATTCATCGCGCCTACAGATGATACTGATCTCCAGGCTGCCCTTGTGGCTTCCGAGCGACTAGCTCGCGAGGAAGCGGCGCTGATTACTATCGCGAAATCATATATACTTTCAGTTATGTTCTTCCGCGGTTATCTCTTTTCTCTTTGTTATGTTTGTATTGACGCTTTCTTCTTCAATAGGTATTTCTGCCGAAGAGGCTCTCGCGGCTTCCCTCAGGACATTCGAGAAGGAAGAGAGGCCCCGCGCTTCTTTGGGTCTTGGTATGAGTCGCTTCATTACACCCTTATTCTTTTCATTCATGTTCTGACCCTCTCCTTTACTTTATTGTAGGGACTATCTTGACTCAGGTTATTGAAAGTGCAGTGCCGATCCCGAGTAGCGATGCGGCAAAACTTCCAGAGCCAACTACTGTGGCCCCAGCACTCCCAACGTCACCGCAGGAGTCTTTGCTGAAGCAGCTGATGACGGATGCCGTAACGGCTCCGGAGGCAGAGCTCGGTTCCGATGACGACGTTCCTTTATCAGAGGTCTTAAGGAGATCATTCCTCACTGCTCAGACCGAAAGGAAGCATAGGAAGCATGCGGCGAGGGAACACGATGCCGGTTTGGCCGTAGGTGCAGGTTCAAAAAGCATTCCGCTTGATGATACTCCTTCGGCGGATGTTCCCTCTGCCTTGTCTACCGCCCGTAGACAGGTTGCACGCGCAGCTCGGGAAGAAACTGAGAAGCTGCTCCAAGGTAACGTAACGCCCAGTCTTTTACTAGAACTTGATCTTCGAATTTTGACATATGCATTTTCTGCAGGGCCAAGTCTTGGCGATGGGATGACAGGTGAAACTCTGGCGGTTTCAGTGACCGAAGTTGCTACTCTTTCTCTGGAATCTGGGACTATCCAGACCACTGCCCTTTCTCCCTGTGGCTCGTTGGTATCGGAGGGCATCGCAAGCATCACGACGGCTCTCGTTGAGTCAGAGGATGAAGCTATGGGCGTGGAATCTACTCCTCCGAGAGAGAGCGAAGAAGTCGTTACACCCGGTGACGCCTCCGTCATGGATTCGGTCCATAATTTATCAGGTAGTCGCTGGGTCGCTATTTTCGAGTTTTTCAATCCTGTTCAGCCCTTCTAATGATATTTTGTTTGTCTTGAGTATAGGTGCGGTGAACCCTGAGGCTGTGCCATCTGAAGAAGTGTCGCCGGTCGCCGCTCTGACGGTCGCTGTCCCCTGGCTTTCTTCTGTACCCTCTCAAATATTGGAAGGTATGGGTTTGCGACTTATCTGTTTTACTGTGGGTACCATCCTCCTTGTATTGACAGTATATTGTCGCAACTCTGCAGGAGTCCTTTTCGACCATCTATACCAGGTGTTGAACCCGCATTTCTCTTTTCAGTCGGAATTCGTTCCGCCTCCTGGTATTGGTTAGTATATTCTTCAACTGACGTCTCTTCCTTTCTTTTACGAATAGACGTATTGTTGCTAAGCTTTCTTCATGTTGATCATAGAGTCACGGGTCAGAGGAGGAGACGAGAGAATAGCCGTGCCTCCGGTACTCCCCATCCTACCGCCTTTCACAGCCGGTATAATAGACTTCACTGCTGATGTGTTTTCTTTATTCCCCGAGTCGACCTTTTGACCCTAATTCATTTTGCAGCAATTGCGACAGATCCAGCTCCTTTTGAGTCTCGCATTCCAATGCCCGCAGGGCCCTTTGCTAAACACATGTCTTCCAGGGGCGCCGCAAATAGCCGGCGAACGTTGAGCGAATTCATTGAGGATCTCAATGCCGAGGTACTCACTTCTGCTACGGATTTTGCCATGGAAATCAATCCAATGCTGGAGACATTCGTGAATTTCCATGATGAAGCTATCGTCGGCTCTTGGGTTGATTACTGCAGAAAGATCGAGGCTTGCCTGCACGAGATTGCGCTCCAGCGTCCCGCTCCTGAAGTATTAACTTCGAACTCTCAACGGGCTGCGTGGATCGAGCATAGTGTTCCTTTCATTCGCCATTTTGAACAAGAGGCGATCCTGAGACGAAAGGAACATGAGGTGGCTTCCAGCGAATCTGTTCGACTGAGCGCCCAGATTGAAGCGAACGCTGCACAGCTAAAAGCTGCTTTTAACAATCTTCAGAGATGTATTTCGGCTGGGCTGACGCTGAGGCGGACGCTTGACTTTGCCGAGCGGGTCATGTAAGAGTGCGAAGCCGCCATGCTAGAAGCCGATAAGAAGCTTTCGTCCTGTTTACGGCAACGGGCTCAAGTTGAAGCAGAGTTGGCCACGGTGGCTGATCACGAGAAAAGATTAAGAGGAGCGCGCGAGCGACTTGCTGATTTGTTGAAGACGCCTTCTCCTCAATATCCGTCTTTATACCCCGATTTTTTTTTACTGTAATCTTGCGATTTATGAATAACATGCATTCTTTTTTATTCCTTTGTGAAATGTATCTTGTATTCGCTTGCATTCATGAATAAAAGACATATGTTATTTCATATCGGCATGTCCCTTTGGCAAATGTAGCCTGTAGATAGTCTCTTGATCTCCTTGCAGGGCAGCGGTGGCTTAGGAAACAGGCTCAGATCTGCCGCCTAAGACTTTTAACCTTTATGAGCCGTGAGGGTTTCATAAAGACTTTTCTCCCTATGAGTCGTGAGGATCCCGCAAGTGTGTTTTCTCCTTAGGAGTCGTGAGGACTTATAAGTGTATTTTCTATTGAGAGTCGTAGGGATCTCACAAGAGAATTTCCCCCCTTACAAGTCGAGAGGACTCGTAGGTGGTTGTTTCCCTCCTTGTCGATATTCGACTTTGGAAAGTGTGGCCCGTGAATAGTATGCAATAGTCCATCTTGGACCGACTTGCAGGGCCCCAGTGCTTAGGAAACAGGTCTTTATCCTCATTGCCTAAGGCTTTTCCCTACGAGTCGAGATGAGTCGAGAAGTTCTCGCAGGAACATTATTTTCCCCACGAGTCAAGATGAATCGAGAAGTTCTTGCAAGGATGTCCTAACGTCACAGTTAACTCCTGCTAATAAAAGTCCGTTAAGGTCTGTGGTACTAGGGTATTTTACCCGTCGTACCGTCGCATTGGCCAGTGTATTCCTCTATACACAATCTTGCTATTTGAGTAGCCCGCGACTGTCGTGTCTCTGATCCCTTCGGGGGCTGGACAAGACGTCTTCAAGTAATCTTCCAGGTGATATTACCGTCGAAAGAGCAAGCGTTAGGGATATTCCATGTCGCTTTTTACTTGAGGTTAGGCTCAGTTTGGGAGCCCCGATGGGTTATGACCACTCCGCGCTGGGGTGGGATGATCTCCGATAATCTTTCAGGTCTCATTTGAGTTGTCGTCAAGACCCTGAAGCTAGGGATCTTCCTTTGCTTCGTTTATTGACATTGTGTCTGCAATATTGCGACGAATGTCGAGGAAATCTTTGGGTTGTCTGTGAACCGTCGAGATTTGGAACTAGGGGACTTGCCATGGCTCCATTTGTTGATGTCGCGTCTACATCTTGCTGGAAGGAGGAAGAACGCTGTTGTTAATCTCTAGGCTATAGATATTGTCGTCGAGACTTGGAACTAGGGACTTTGCCATGGCTCCGAAGTAGTCTCTAGGTTGTCCGTGAACCGTTGAGATTTGGAACTAGGGGACTTTGCCATGGCTCCGTTTGTTGATGTCGCGTATGCATCCTGCTGGAGGGAGGAAGAACGTTGTTGTTAATCTCTAGGCTGTAGATGTTGCCGTCGAGACTTGGCTTCTCTTTAACGAAGCCTGGTGGGGGAAACATGGTTCTCTTTTCGTTTGTGCCCATGGATTGTATACAGGAGTCAATGTGATCTCACCTGCAGGGCAGAAATTTCATTTCATTTTTTATTTCTTTCTGTGATGCTCTATCATTTTAGCTTTTTATATCGCGAAAGTTGCGATTGCCCAATCATTTCGGCTATTTTTTCGCGGTGCTCAATCATTTCGGCTGTTTTTTTCTTTGCTCGCTGCTTTTTATTGCGAGTTGCCCAATCATTTCGGCTATTTTTATATGCATGTTTTTTTTACTCGCTGATTTTTGTTGCGAGTTGCCCTATCATTTCGGCTATTTTTATATGCATTTTATTTATTTTTTTTACTCGCTGATTTTTGTTGCGAATTTGATACCGATTTAGGCATCAGCATCGCTACAACTGGGATATTGCCAGGAGCGAATCATCATTTACCTTTGTCGATTCGAACAAAGGCGGCTTAGAAAACAAGGTTAGGATCCTGTCAACTAAGGCTTTTGACTTCATGAGCCGTAAGGGTCTCATAAAGGTGTTTCTCCCTACGAGTCATAAGGATCTCATAGGTGTGTTTTCTCCTTAGGAGTCGTGAGAATTCCTAAGTGTATGTTCTCTTATAAGTAGTAAGGATCTTACAAGAGTGTTTTCTCCTTATAAGTCAAGAAGATTTACAAGTGTCGTTCACCACATGAGGACATTCCTCGTCGTTGGTGGGACTTGGTGGGGAAAACGTTTATTTGTGCCCGTGGATTGTATACAAGGGACAATATTGAACCGCTTATAGGGCAATCTGGGGAATGTGATGGCTTAAGACCAGGTTCAGATCCCTGTAACTTAAAGCTTTCGAATCCTATGAGCCGTGAGGGTCTCATAAGGGGGATTCTCCTTACGGGTCGTAAGGATCTCGTAAGTGTAATTTCTCCTTAGGAATCGTGGGGATCACTAAATGTGTTGCTCCCTTATGAGTCGTAAGGATCTCACGCAGGTATTTTCTCCCTACAAGGTTGAGAGGACCTTGCAAGTGTGCATGAATTTTTTTTACGAGTCTGCGCCCTTTCGGGTTTTCACGAACTCGCCGACAGTCCTGCTGTTTTTACTCACGGAGCCCTTTCGGGTTTTCATCTGCGCCCATTTCGCTTGTGGACGTACCGTTTTTTTTTTTTATGGTGGGACTTCCCCAACCGGGGGGTAGCTGTGGAGCCAGAGGGGCTTAAGTTGCAATCCTCGCTGCTAGGACTTGTAGACCTGGATTCTACTGTCGCCAAGTTTTGAGGCGGCGTATTTAGTTTAAGGACATCACGGTCCATCGTTAGTTTAAGGACATCTCGTTCCATCATTAGTTTAAGGACATCTCGGTCCATAGCTAGTTTAAGAACGTTGCGGTCTGTTGGGATTTTGAGGCGACGTTTCGCTGGATACTACTTATAGAGTTTGGACTCAGGAAGACAGCGAGCGGACACGAGCGTCGTCATCCATCATTAACCTGAGCCGTAACTTGTCAAGCGTAGTATTTCTTAAAGAACCGGCCGTTTATTGGCCGGAAGGGTCTTTCGCCATGCATATCCATGAGCAAGTAAGCCCCACCTTAGTAGACCTTGTCTATGATGTACGGGCCCTCATAGTTCGGCTCGAATTTCCCCCATTTTGAACGATTGGGGATCATAGGTCTTTTTACGACAAGCACGAGTTCGCCTTGGCGGAATGTTCTCGGCCTAGTTAATCTTTCGTATGAGTGCATCATCCTTGCTTTGTAAGCTTCTAGGTTTTGCTGCGCCATGAGACGAGTTTCATCGAGGGCATCGAGCTCCTCAAGTCGAAGATGGGCATTTTCTTCATCCGTCAGCTCGTATCGAACCTCTACTCATAGAGAGGGTAGCTCTATCTCTAAGGGAAGTACTGCTTCCGTGCCAAATACCAACGCAAATGGCGTTGTATTCGTGGCCATATTGAACGTGGTCCGATAAGCCCAAAGAGTTTCATGCAATCTCTTGTGCCAGTCTTTTTTATTTCTAGACACCATTTTCTTTATGATCTTTGTCAAGGTCTTGTTGAAAGCCTCAGTTAGACCGTTAGCTCAGGTATTATAGACCGAAGAGTATCTCCAATCTATTTTATGCTGCTGTGCGAAGCGGCTGATCTTATGGCTTCTGTAGGCCGGTCCATTATCCGAGATGATCCGCCGCGGAGTGCCGAACCGGTAGATGACATGTGTCTTGAAGAAATGGAGGATGTTCTCCGTCTTCACCTCTCTTAACGGTATTGCTTCTACCCACTTAGAGAAGTAATCGGTTGTTGCTAGTATGAACTGATGTCCCTTGGATGATGCTGGCTCGATGGGCCCGATTGTATCGGTTCCCCACATTTTGAATGGCCAGCTAGCCAATGTTGGGTGTAACGGATTCGGATGCTGGTGGATGAAGTCCCCGTGAATTTGGCATGAGTGACATTGCTTCGCATATTCGAGGCAGTCCTGAATCATCGTGGGCCAATAGTAACCCATTCTTTTGATCTTCAGCTTCATTTTTGGCCCGACTTGATGAGAACTGCAGAGTCCGTCATGAGTTTCTTGGACGACTCTCCTTGCTTCTTCTGGCCCCAGACACCTTAACCACAAACAATCGAACGGTCTCTTATATAAAGTATCATTGACGAAGGAGAAAGACAGAGCTCGCTTCATGAGCTGATGTCTTGATGATGTGTTTTCGGGCGTTCGATGGGATTTGAAGTATTCTATGAAGACTTCTCTCCAATCCTTCGCCTTTTCTCCATCCTCTAGTTGGAAGGCCTCTTGTTCGGTTTCTTCCTCTCCTTTAGACGTCTTCGGAGATATCTCTGCTGGTAAGAGAATCTGGCGGCTTTGCACAATGATCCTTACGTCATCGAGGTTTTCGTCGGCCAGTTCTTTAGCGAGCTTGGCTAACGCATCCACCTTGCTATTTTCCACATGCGGTGTGCTTTCCAGGATGTAAGAGGGGATTTGCGTCAGCAATTGCTGCACTCCTCGCCATATTTTACCAACTCGGATTTACACGTCTGATAGTCGCCATTTACTTGGCTGACGACCAGTTGGGAGTCTCCATATATGAGGAGGTTTTCGATCCCCATGTTGAAAGCAATCTCGAGACCTGCTATCAAAGCTTCATACTCAGCCTCATTGTTTGTTCTTGGCTCCATTAAAGAAAGGGCAAAACGCATTATCCCTCCTTGTGGGGTCACGAAGATAAGGCCCACCCCGGCTTTAATCATGAGGGCGTTTTTTTTCGTTTCTTCAAGGAGAACGCTCCATCGAAGTAAAGTTCCCATCGGGTATCACCCTTCTTTCTCCCTGTCGATTGTGCCAAACGCTTGTTCGTCTGGCAATTCGCAATTTAAGAGAGGGTCGGCGGGTATCGGATGCTCAGCGAGAAAGTCGGCGATGGCCTGGCCTTTTATTGCCTTGAGGGGTCGATATACTATCAAGAACTCCATCAAGAGGAGGGCCTATTTGGCAAGCCTTCCTATTAATATGGCTCTCGACATCAAATACTTGAAAGGATCCACCTTTGATATGAGATGGACTTCATGTGCCAGGGCATAATGTCGGAGCTTCGTTACCGCGAAGATCGGTGCCAGGCAATGATTTTCGATGGAGGAGTAATTGTTTTCTGCCCCTAGGAGAACTCGACTCAAATAATAAAGAGCTAGCTCCTTCCCCTGGTCGTTTTCCTGTGCCCATAACGCGCCTAAAGAACCTTTAAGGGCTGTTGTGTACAGGATGAGGGGCTTTCCATTGACCGGAGTGGTCAGTACCGGCGGGTTCTGCAGATATTGCTTGATTTCGTCCAGTGCGCTTTGGCATTTGCGATCCCAAACGAACGGGGTCCCTTTCTTCATTAGATGACTGTAGGGGTGGCATTTGCCGGAGAGGTTAGCTATAAACCGCCGGATATACGCGAGCTTTCCTTGGAGAGACCGCAGTTGCTTGAGAGTTCTTGGCGAAAGCATTTCCATAATCGCCTTGATCTTTGACGGGTCTATTTCGATACCCCGGTGTCGTACGATGAATCCTAGGAATTTGCCTGAGGAAACTCCAAACGCGTATTTCAGAGGGGTCATCTTCATGTTGTACTTCCGAAGGCGCTGGAACACTATCTTCAGATGCTCCCAGTGCTCCTCGTACGATTTGCTTTTCACCACGAGGTCGTCAATATAACATTCGACAATCTCGTGTATGAGGTCATCAAAGATCTTTGTCATGGCCTTCTGGTAGGTGGCGCCGGCATTCTTCAGACCGAAGGGCATCACTTTGTAGCAGAATATGCCTAGCGGGGTCCGGAAAGTAGTGTGCTTTTGGTCTTCAGGATGCATCTTTATTTTATTATACCCCGAAGATCCATCTATGAAGGAGAAGACTTCATGGGTGAATGTGTTATCGATCATCGGCTCGGTAACAGGCACTGGGAAGTCATCCTTCGGACAAGCTTTGTTGAGATCCCGAAAATCTACGCAGATGCGTACAGTCTCATTTTTCTTCATTACCGGAACGATATTGGAGATCCAGTCAGGGTATTGAACTTCTTGGATAAAGCCGGGGTCGATTAGCTTCTTGACTTCAGCATTGATACTCATCTCAAGCTCGAACCGCATTTTTCTTGGCGCCTGTTTGACTGGCTTGACGTCCGGAGATATCGCCAGTTTATGCACAGCTATCTCTGGATTTAATCCCGGCATTTCAGAATAGTTCCATGCGAAGCAGTCTTTATACTACATAAGCACGTATTTTAACGTAGCCACCTGTTTCTCAGATAGCAGCTTACTGATGAACGTTGGCCTTGGCTCGTTTGCTGTCCCCAAGTCGATTTTTCTCAGGTTGTCTGCTGTGGTGTGTATTCCATCTTCCAGCTCTTTTGGCGCCGGTGGAAATTCTGAGATCACCTTGTCCTCATCTTCATTTGCGAAGCACTGGGAGAGGTCGTCCACATTCTCATGCTCTCCCTCATTTGAGGATGTTATCATGTGGCAGGTACGAGCTCGTTTCCAAGCTCGATGTTGATCTGAACTTCCCTTCGCAGTGTAGGTTGCTTTTGGCTCATGTTTTCGTGGTGGGATTACCCTCCAACTTTCGGATAGAGCAAACCTGCCTTGCTAATACTGGTCTTCGACCCAGTCTTTGAAGGTGAAGCAGTCTTCAAGAGGATGTCCTATTGCTCGGTGATAGGAGCAATAAGCCGGGTGATGGACCCCGTCTATTTGTTCGGGGTGCTGAGACTCCGGGAGCGTCATTATTTGATGCTTCATGACAAGGCCGAATATTTTCCTTGTCTTGTCTTGAGGGAAAGAGTACTCCCGACCCATCTTCTTCATAAAAGACAGGTTCCAGCTGACTTTTCCTCGCTCGCATGGCTTCTTAGATCCGCTTCGCTGTCTTTGAACGCCGTCCTCGTTCTTGATCTTATCATTGCTTCTGCGTCGGACTTTTCCCTTGCCGCGAGAGCGCACAGCAGGCTGAGGGTGAAGGGGATTGTCATCCTCCGTAGCCTGCTGAATAATACGTTGTGTCCTGGTTTTTTCGTAAATGGCCATTTCACGGCTGTGGTCATCCCGAACCTTTTGACTTGCTTCTCTTATTAGCTTGTCAATCTGTTCTTTGAATGACGGGCTTGGTATTCCCACGGCTGGATTTCGCTCTGTTTCAATATCAGCGCTATCTGGAAAGACATTCCCTTTTCCACTGAAATCATTTATAACATGGCAGCCATAGAATCGCTCCCGTTTCTTGGACCGAACGTATCCAAGGTCATTCGTCTCCATTCTCCCGTTGGGCATCTTTCGCTGAGCCCCGGGAGCGTCCCAAATCTTGTTATAGAACTGGGCTTGTCGAGCAGTCTGTTTGAAGGGTACACCTTGGCATCTCAATAGCCTTTTCAGTCCCTCTGCGTAGTATCTGGGCAGACGGATTGGTTGAAGTCTGTCGAGCGCAGGTTCGGCACCGTGCCATACTTCTTTCTCTATTTTAGTCTCCGTGGATTGGTAGAAAAGGATCAACTTTTCACCTCTTTGCTTAAGAGGGACGTAGAAGGTCTGCAGCTCTTGCACGTTGTATGTATCAAGTGCATCAAGTTCTTTGTAATGCCGCTGCGGAACCATGGTAATTTGTAAAATCTGGTCAGCTCCAGCAAAGGTCTGTATTGACGGGCGGACGGAGAACACTGTGTTGGCCTCGTCCTCAGAGTCACTGCCAAAGACCAGAATAGGAGTAGATGGTCCTGGACTGTTGCCTTGGGGTTGTCTCGAGTAGACCATCTCTTCATTCTCCTCGGTATCGCTCCCAAATATCGGGATAGTGGCGATGGCTTTTTGCTTATTCTCGGGGTTGCGGCATCTTTCCACGTCTTCGAAGCCTGGTAAGAAGTACTTGGCGTGTTCATATTTGCGGACTTCATTTACAGAGAATGGGTTCAGTTCCCCTATAACTGTGTACTCGAGGCCATTCTTGAAGTACTTCATACACTGATATTGTGTAGAAGGGATGATGTTGTACTCATGTAACCAAGGCCTGCCGAGCAGGGCATTGTAGCAAGTCTTGGCGTCAATGACATGAAATTTGATGTCGGTGACGAGCATCCCAAAGCGTAATGTCAATATCACGGACCCAAGCGTTTATGATGATTGGGAGTCAAAACTGGAGATGGTAATTTTATCCCGAGCTAGGTGCTGCACGTTCATGCAAATCTCCTTCAACACCCTTACGTTGAGAAGGTTGAAGGAGGACCCCTTATCGACTAGGATCTTCCCTATCTTGATATCGTGACAATACCCGGTTACATACAGCGGACGGTTGTGCTCGCACATTTCGAGAAGGAGGTCTTCATCACTGAAGGTGATATCAGCCGTGTGGACTTCTTCCAGCTCGTCCTTCATCTTTTCTTCCGTCAGGAAGGCTTGAAACTGGTCGGGCTCTTGTAACGCTTTGATCGGGGAATCCCGTGCCTCTTTAGACAGGAGAAGGGCTTCCAACATACTCAATTGTGAGGGTATCTTTCTCAGATGTGCCAGGACATTATAATCCACCTTGTTCTTCTTGAGCGGGTCCTTGGCTGTAAGCTCTTCGACGACTATATCATCGAGAGCAATCTCCTCAGGGACTTTTTCCTTCCCTTTGTCTTTTTTGCCCGAACCTTTGTTTGAGGGTCCGAGATTCTTTTCAGGCAACGTACGGTTACGCGGCTGAATGCTCTCACAGTTCCTCATCTCTTCTTTTTTTCCAGAGGTGGATTCCTTGAAGAGAGGGTCGAGGGTCATTTCCTCGTCTGAATCGCTCCTGAAGGTAAGAACTTGAAACTTCCCTTTTGTTGGGATGGCATCAACCATATGACAGTTACCGGGTGTTCCTTTATGCTCATCTGCCGTGCTTCTCTGCTCCCGACGGGCTTTGCGCTTCATTCCCTTGAATTGTTGTCGATGGGCAACGTATCCCTGTCACCACTTCTTGAAGGCATTGCACTCTTCGGTAGGGTGCGTGACCTTCCGATGGTATAAGCAGTAATTCGGACGTACATCCAGTTCGTCGGGGCACGTACTCCCGGAAGTATTTTCTTTGAAAGGTGGTAGCTTCATCCTATTGACAGAGCTTTGGCAAACTGCTTCCTTATCTTGATTCTGCTCTTGCTGGTGGCAAGGGCACTTTGATCCAGTTGAGGTACTTTGTGGATTCTCATCACCGGAGCTTTTTCGGCCTGACACCGACGCTTGGCCTTTTCGTAAATGGCCGCTTCACGTTCTTGATCAGCTTTTCTCTTTTGAAGAGCTTCGTTCAGCAGCTTGTCGATGAGGTCATCTGACGGTTCCATGGATTCTGGTTCTGGATCTGCCCCCAATTTCTCTACGTCAGGAGCTTCTTTTCCATTTATCGACAAGCGAGAGATCATGTGGTAACTCGCTACATAATCCTCGGGTTCTTCTGAAGAATCGTCTTCTTCATCAATGTCACTGTTTCCGTTCTCAAGAACATGCTTGAAGAACTCTTCCAGTGTGACTGGGGTCCGTGCCTCTTGGTTGTATTCCTCCAGTGCATCGATGTATTTCTGCAAACCCGTACGATTGCCGTCGAGCTGGACGGCTTCTTGGCCTTCTTCTTTTTCTTTGAAGACTTCGGAAGCTTGGCCTGGAGGTTTTGTCCATCGTTACCAACTTTTGGCGTTGGACGCGGTTTCAGCATTCCGTCAATAATTTCAGGCTCCAGCGGGCTTTTCCACCTAATCGCCGGACATGCTTGAAGATCCTTCAGCATTCTTTTAGTTTTAGCTGAAAGGGCCACTTCCCACGGAGCTTCTCCTACAAATGAGCATGATGCCCCCGGCGTATCCACCTTTTTAGGAGCGTGCTGCGGCGGTGGGTTTACATTCCAGTTTTCGGACAGCACGAACTTGCCCTGTTGGTAGTGGTCTTCGACCCAGTTTTTAAAGACGTAGCAATCTTCGATTGGGTGGCCCACTATTCGATGGTAAAGGCAGTAATTGGGATTGTTGACGTCGCCCGATTGCAGTGGGCGTCTCGGATCTGGCAGAGTGATGAGCTTATTGCGCACCGCCAGTTCGAATAGTCTCCTCGTTTTATCCCGGGAGAACGAGTAAGAACGTCTCAACTTTTCTTTGAGTGATCTTGGTTTGTTGTTTTGGCGAGCAACCGGTTTCGGGTCACTCGGTTGTTGTTAAGCGTTGGCGACGAAGGTTTCTTTCCCTTTTCCCTTTTCATTCCGAAGATCTGTCTTTGAAGAGGACGGCCTATGGCCCATCTGGTCCATTTGGGCCAGTTTGTCAATCAAGGCCTGGAAGGTGGTCGTCTTGAAGAACATCATAAACTGGGATATAGTTGCCTGAGGATCAAGGGTCCCCACGAACATGCCCACAGCAGGAGCTTCTTCTATGTGCTGTTCACACTTTGACCATAGGTTACGCCACCAAATTTCGTATTGAACCCAGGTCTCTCCCGGCTTCACTCTGGCATTGATTAATGTCGTGATTGGGGTGCGCTCGCTTGCGCTTGCGAACCGCTGTGGGAACAGTAGTTCCATCTCCGTAAATGTCTTGACAGAGTCATTTGGGAGCTCGGAGTATCATTTAAATGCCGTCTCCGATAAGCTGCCAACAAACTGGCGAAGCAACAGTTTGTCATCGCCCCCGGTATTACCGCACAAAGCTCTGAATTGAGCAACGTGTTGATGCGGATTGCCCATCCTCTTATACATATGGAATTTAAGGATTGTATATCCTGGCGGGTACTTAATTTGGTCGTACCAGCCTGGATAAGGTCGCTCAGTTCTAACGACCTGGCCTGCCGCTTCGTTCGCTTGATGAGCTCGTATTTGTTGAGCTATGTAGTCATCAAGGGTAGCTTTGGAGATCATCTCCTCCCTGGCTGCTGATAAAGCCGGAAGAGGGTTTGATGTCTCCCCTCTGTCGTCTTCAATGATTATTGGAGGGTCTTCGGCTGGAAGATCCGGCTGGATCATTATCCCAACCATGTCTTGGAACAGAAGCGCCATTTGTTTTATATTAGCTGCTTGTTCCGCGGCCTCTTTATCTTTCTTTTAAAGCACCCTTCGTAGGAATTCGGTGTCGGCCTTCTGCTCCTGGAGTTGTTCCGACGATACTTTCGGGCTTTCTTTCTGCCCAGTGAGTGCGGCCATCCTTGTCAACATCTCCTGGAGGTTTTGTTGTTGCTCCTGAGCTTTTTTCACAGACCGTGTGAGTGGTCGATGACCCGTAGAAGTATGACTTTCCTCTTTTCCGGAAGCCATGTAGACGGTATGCACAACCATGCCCCCAGACTTGGGGCGTTTGGGTCCACTGCCTTTGACATTTACCGCGGGCATGGGGATCTTTTCCGGCCTTCTCCTCTTATGGGAGGTCGAAGTTGAGGGGGCCGTTGCGGCAGGCACCCATGCAGATGATACCTTTCGTGGTATGGCGGAGGGATAGTCCTCCTCTTGCCGAGCCTTCGTCTTCTTCAGCCGGAGAGAGTAATCTTTGTCAATTACAGAGTCTTGGACTTTCCGCCAAACTCTATGGATCTTGGAGGACAACCGCTGAGGAAGCTGTTCCGGCTTCACCTGTGTTGTGTTTTCGACAGGCGAAGGAGAATTCTTCAGTATGACGGTTGGAGAGTTCTTACGCACTCTTCTGAGCAGCTCGAAGCTGTTCCCAGTTGGAACATCAGTATTAATTTCCACCATTGGAGCTGGTGGGGTAAGTCCAGAGGGGGAACTGCCCCCAGCTTTCCTCACTCGGCGCCAGTGGCGACGTCGAGCATGTCGTGCAGATGGGACCATCTCTGTTGTCGGAGCGACTTCGTCATGCCCTCTACTCTGATGGGGTGTTGTTGGTGTCAGCATGTCGAAGACCGACGTCCGCTGAGAGGGAACGGTCAATCTTGCAAAGGCCGACTTTTGGGCAGGGGAAGCATCCTTGGTGACTTCGCCCTCAGCGGGAGTCAGAACGGCCAGCCTTGTGAAGACCGGTCCTTTAAAAGGGGAAGCCCCTTTGACGACTTCGTCTACCGGAGCTGGAATGGCTATCCGCTTCGGGATAGCCTCTTCAGGTATCGCGGGCCTCTTTGCGGGCCCACTGGAGCTTTAGCTCAACCTATCGAAGACTGAGGCGGCAGACTTGGATGAAACATTGAGAGGGGCTGTGGTGGTTGCGAGCCGATCAAAGACCGACTTCTTTGGAGCCTCTTGTGATGGCATTGAGGCATTGAAGCTTATTGGCGGGAGCATGGTCCCAAAAAACAGTTTAGTGGTGGCCCGAGTCACCTGTTCCACCGGCATTGCAAAGATGGAGGCCGCTTGGGGCCCATAAGTTACTCCTCCAGCAGGGACGGAGTGGGAGTTGCTGTTGCAATTGGTGCAGTTGGAAGCCATCGATGTCATCTTCTCTTCTGCATGGAGCAAGACACTAAATCTTAGTACCTCGAATCCAGGGGCAACCATATTAAACCGTGATTCGTTCGCGAACACGACACACGAAATGTGGAGTGGAAAGAGGAAAAGGTCCCACCGGGCGTGTCAGAATCTGTTTACCGCCGAAAACCGGGAAGACAAATGTCTTGCCTGAATTTGGGGGATTATGCTATTTGGATTTATCCGTCCACCTCTCTGAAGATGCCAAGTTGATTTATGGCACCGTGTATCGGAGGTTTAGATGGATGCGGCCGTTGTAGCATACTTCGTCAGATTCCCCCTCGTTGTGAGGGGTTTTTGATTGTGGGGACGCTCTTCCCTGCAGGCGCAAGCCCCTGCAGTTAATTACGTTACCGCATCGCGGTAACCATTTTCTCCTGCTTCAGAAGGTCACTTCATGTCGTGTGTGTTTGTGTTTGTTTTGGTTGCCCGTGGATTGTATACGGAGACTAATTTATGTTGCCGCCCATAGGGCGTGGATTAGTCAAAATCCGTATATTCTTAGATTTGGGTTTGGTTTGATTTAAGGATCGTTAACCTTGTTTGAGATTAAGATCAACTTAAAAGGTTGTTGAGGATACGTTAGTCTAATTTAAGACTAAGATGTACTCAACGGGATTTAGGATCATTCAGATCCAACAAAAGAGTATTCGGGCTCTATTATTTTAGTTTAAGGACGTTTTCGGTCCATAGATAGTTTAAGGACGTTGCGGTCCGTTGTTAGTTTAAGGACGTTTTGGTCCATAGCTAGTTTAAGGACGTGGCGGTCCGTTGTTAGTTTAAGGACGTGGCGGTCCATAGCTAGTTTAAGGACGTGGCGGTCCATAGGAATGTGCTCATGGGTTTGGGAGTGCACCAAAGAGCGGGACCCTCCATCTCTCTGAAGACGTTGAAGAATTACAACGACATGTATCAGAGGTGTGGAGAGATGTACCCTTGAACCGAACTCCAGATTGAAGGGAGAGATCATGGTAGAATGAAAATCATTTTAGATGCCTTGTGTCAAGAGATCATTAGTCATCTTTGGAACTAAGATCGATTTGGGGAGACCTGAGTATAGGAGGGTTCGGTTGACTGATGGTCAAAAGGTTTTTTTTTGCCTCAGAAGACTTGGCTAATTTGGGCTAAAGTTGGCCCCTCATAGTGTTAAACACTGATTTTATTTGGCGCTCACGTGCTCCCACGTGGGGCTCTTAAACAGTGTTAAACACTGAAATTTGGAGCGCTCACGTGTGGCACGTGAGGCGCCTGAGAATTGGGCACTGATTCTTTGGGTTTATTCCCTTTTTCTTTTATAAGTGATAAACGCTGTTGGGGGTCACGTGAGGCGCCCCAAAATGGAAACTGTCTTTGGATTTATCCCCTTTTTCTTTTGAAAGTGCTAAGCACTATTAGAGGGTCACGTGAGATCACACGAGGCGCCCTAAAATGGGAACTGTCTTTGATTTATTCCCCTTTTCCTAAGAACTATTAGGGGGTCACTTGGGATCACGTGAGGCGCCTCAAAATGGGAACTGTTTTTTGGGTTTATTCCCTTTTCTTTTGAAAGAGCTAAACACTATTAGGGGGTCACGTGAGATCGCGTGAGGCGCCCCAAAATGAGAACTGTCTTTAATTTATTCCCCTTTTCTAATTAAGCAACTGTTTGGGGTCACGTGAGAACACGTGATTCGATCTCAGTCCTTCTTTTTTGTTCCTCAAAAGTGCTCATGTGGGAACACATGACCGGTCTTTTCTTTTATATGCATAGAGATTCCAATCTGAGTATTAAGAATTTCAGGTCCCTTGTTTTATAAGAATTAAATTTTTTTACAGGGTTAAACCATAGTTTTATCAAAGGAATTAAATTCCTATATACTTTGGAAGAATTAAATTCTTCAAACTTAGTTCTTTCCTCCAACTTTTGGGACTGCATAACAGAATCTCCCCGATGAGAATTAAATTCTCAACTTGCGGGGAGATCTGCTTCTGCAGACCTCAACCAGAGGAAGAACTAAGTTATTTTTTGGAAGAGTTAAACTCTTGTAAGAGGAGATAAAATGATCTCTCGGACTTTTTTCTTACCTAGGGTTTCTTTTCTTCGAAGAGAACTCTTCTTGTTCTTCTTCTTTCAAAGCTTATGGGGGGTTTCCTCTGTACAAAACTTGAAGTCTTGGAGCCTTTATATAGTGGAGGCAAGTTTGTTGATTTAGTTAAAGAAATCTCTCATCGAGAGATTTTTAATTGATTTGGGGATTTTATCCACCGTTGGATCTTTGATCCAAGAATTTCTGTTTTACAGAAAATATTTTTCTTGTTTTTAACAAAATTGAGGAAATATTTTCCCATACAGAGCTTATTCTGTAGCTTGGTGATTTTTAATCACCATTGGATTTTTAATCCAACGGTGCTCTGTTTTACAGAGAATAATCTTTCTTATTTAGAAAGATTTGAGGAATATTTCCTCAACAGAATTTGATGATTTATCATCTCCATTGGATCTTTGATCCAGTGGCAGAGAACTTTTAGTTCTGGCGTAGACGCCCTCGTGCGAGGCACGTGAGGCGCCGCCTCAGAGTTTTTAACTCTCGGCACTGGCGCCCTCGTGCAAGGCACGTAAGACGCTGCCTCTTTTCAAATTTTGAATAGAGCCTTGCTCTTTTATTATTGGGGGGAAACATGCCTTCCTTTTCGACGGGTACCTGGATAGCCGTTACGTACAGCTAGTGCCGCTGACGTACTTGTGGTTAAACCCACTACCGGCGTACTGTCTAGTCTTTAGAGTCCCACACAGAGAGTTTCCCCGGTTCAGGCGAAATGATGTAATGGCCGTATTTTGAAATGGTCCGGGTTCCAATCAAATGAGTGTACTAGCTACTCGGACGGTTGATAATACTAGCCGGTTTAGGATTAAGCCGGATTATTAAATCAAGTATTGATTTAATAATTTGCATATATATATTTTGATATGTATATTCTAATATTATATTCATTGTATTATTCTATCTATTTGGATATTCGTATTTTGATACGAATACGGCTATGTATATACGGTAAAGTGTATTCTGTATTTATACGGAAAGACATTCTAGAAAGATGACACCTCATTTCTTTTGTATGTCCATTTATGGAAATTTAAAATGAGGTGGAAGGGTGAGGTGTCTTGAGAATGGTGGAAGGCATGGATGAATAAGGTAGACAAATGAACTATTCAAGTATAGTTGGTTTTTAATATTGCAAAAATCATTTTATCAAAACCATACTTGCATTATTTTTGTGTAGGAGATTTTTTCATTCCTCCATTCTCTTTCTCTCTCCATTTCTTGAGCCCTTCCTTCTTCTTCCTCCCTACATTCTTATATGTTGAGAATCAATGGTGCAAAGAGGTAGAAAACAACTCACTACATCTCTAGACATCCTAACATATCAAGTTAGGATCTTCAGTTGCTCCACTTGAATTTTAGTGTGGAGCTAGAACCTTAAACCAAATCTCTCGGATGGATCATCTTCAACAAAGAGAAGACCGGCGGTCAAGCTCGATCACGGAGACTCCGAGGAGCTAAGGAAGAAGGTAGAAGACCGAAGGACACTGATCATTTGGTATAACCTTCTTTTCATAGTAGCTAAAACCTATTTGTAGTTGTCTAGTTCATGTGTTCGGTTTAGATTCTGGGATTTGTAGTTCTAGCGTCTCTAGATTTTTTGTTTTTCATTCAGCATAGGTCATGGTTGTAACGGTTAAGGCTCTAGGAACTATAACAAGAGGTTGCTAAATGCATGAATCTACTAATTACAATATATTAAGATTAGCAATTTAATACCAAAATAGAAATTTCTTTTCCTGCGGGCATAAAAAATCTCTATTCTAACATCTTTAAACTATCATAATCCAATTAAAATAAATCCAAAAAGATGCATGATAAAACTAGCAATGTAATATCAGATAGACAATTTATTTTCCTCTAGGTTTAAGAAATTTCAATTCTAATATTTTTTAAGCTATTTTATTCCAATTGAATCACATAAATAATCACTTCCCTGTGAGGCCAAGTAATTATCTAAATAAAAATAATTGCAATATTATATGTCATGTAAATACAAAAACAACTATATGTGAAGAAAACCATAATATACTAATATCATAAGAATTAGGATGTTATGGCTGCTCCTAACTCGTAAGATAATTTAGTTATGAATGGCATCTAAACTTTAATGTATCATTTTAAATATATATGATGAAACAATACATGTCCATAAACACAATTTTGTACATGATAGTATAAATCGATAATATGCATTTAGCATGAGAAATGATTTCCAACGAATGTTGGATCATCAAAAACAAATTTCCCAAAATTAACATGGATCATTTATTTCTGGTTCTCTAAAAAGCATATGAAAGACAAAATAAATTTTAAAAAATGGATTCTCATATCAAAACACAAAATGACATAAATACTTTCTCTTTATCAATACAAAAGATAAATAAAATTAAAATCTATATCAATCATGAATAAAAATCATGATCATTGATCATGGAAAACCATGGGTCTAATACCAATTGTAAGAAATTAAAATATATTCTTGATCTATACGACATGATTAATAACTTAATCATCTCACACACATGCCATACATGAGTAACTTATCTTAAACCATGTGTTGTAGAATAAGAATAATTAAGACCTATTGATCTTTCTTGCCTACTCCAATACCGTAGAGTATCCCGATGGAAGAAACACACATCTTTATTTCACAAGCCGTATTTGTGTTTTCTCTTATTAATTGTGTAGGTAAGGGCTATCTTTATATAACTCCTTCCATCAAGAGAGTTATGGTAGTTTCCAAAACTACCTGGTGGTTCCATGATAACCACTCATAACTAAATGTAGATAACCATTCAAGACTTCACCACCATAAATATTACTCTCATGCGCTATGTAATATAGTAATAGGATATTTGAGTCACATATATGGTTATTCTAACAAAGATATCTTGGTCTTCTCTATTTTCCCAAATAGATAATATAGGTTTTGTTATAAACTACATTTGCTAATTTTAGTAAATCATGATCATTTTATTGTTGGTGATTGCACATTTTGTTGTAACAAGTTAATCAACCATTTAACCCACGAGACAAGAGGTCGTTGGTAATCTTGCTAGATGTATCAGAAATTATATTTTTCTACACTACTGTTTCTAGTATAAAGATATTTCCCGGTTCGATTATTTTCTATCCAGACCTTATAATATAACGGAAATTAGGATTATTGATCCATCATCTTAGCTTAAAAATGTGGATTTACCTAGCAAAAGTTAATTTTGAAAAGTTAAAAACAAGTTACTAATATATACCTCCTTTGATTCTATCATTCAATTTTGCACTGCCCAAAATATGGTTTATTAGTTGACTCCATTTATTCCAACACAAGTTTGCACTGCCCAAAATACTGTTTGTTTGACTGGTGCAACTTGATTGGTTCTAATTGCCTTAACCACTGATCTCTGTCTGTTCTCTAATGTTATCACCGATCCTTAAATATAAATCAAAACATCTCTCTAGACTCCAATTCTAAAAATAATAAATAAATAAATAAAAACTTCTATTTGTCGTATGCATGTCCGGTTATAAAATAGATGGTTAAAATTATCTAAAGTCGTCTGCTGTCTAGATGCATTGCACCCAATATATTGAATAATTCGTGAAAATAATAAGATTTCCGAAAATGCAATATGGTATATGACTCTCGATTTGTAAGATCAAAAGGCCAAACTTTATCATATGAAACCAGACTAGAAACCATTCCGGTAATAATGCGAGTCCATCATTACAATTAAAAATGAAGTAATGGCCGGTTGATTCTTCATATGGATACTCTCCAGTACTAGATGAAATCAAATCCGTGTAAATTTATGCAAAAGTTAATAAACTCTTTCCCTTAAATAATGATTTTTCTAGATCTTTTTTAATTATGTTCAAAGTAGCATGGTTAATGACTAGTATAATCTTTAAATGGTATGTAACCCAGAAAAAATATTTGTAACCTATTCTAAAATTTGAAATTTACTTTTTATTCATAAATATTGATTACTTCTAATATTTTTAATTGAATCCAAATTTGGAGGTATTCCCTCTATTTATCTCACACATCCTCCTCTCTCTCTCTCTCTCACTGTCACCGTGACTCCAAAATTACTCATGAGAGAACTCAAAGAAGCAAACCTCTCTCTCACATCACCATCTTCACCTTCAACAGACACAACAAACAACAGCAAGTCATTGCTCTCATCTTCGAGCATCGGCGGCCGCGCCATCGACCGATGCTCCCCTCATCTCAGAGACCCGTTACGTGCAAAATCTCTCAACCCACAACCCCAAAACAAGCCCAGAGCCTTCATCAACACTACAAAAGGGAAGAAAAGCACAGAGAAGAGAAGCACCACTCATCATGAGCAGCTCATGATGAGCCCTGCAAGCTCTCAGAGATATTTGTTGAGTGATAGCAACATTTGGGAAGATTTTGTGGGGAGAGAGTATGTTGTGAATGAGCCATTGAGGTTTCAGGCTTCAGAGGTTGAGGAATTGAGTTTTGTCGACACTTGGGAGGCTTCAAAGCTTCAGAGTGTTAAATTTGAAGAAGAAATTAATGATGCTAGTATTGAAAAAGAGGAAGAGGTTTGCATGATAAAACTCCCATTCAAATAAATCAGGATTTTTTTTCTAGTGCTCTGTTTTTGGCTAGTTTGTTTTCAAAATTCTGGTCACAGCTTCAGAATTTACAGTTTTATGATGCATTTAATTTTGTTGCAGAGTGTGAAAGTTGAAGGACCAATTGACCAAAAGGCTTCTACTTCTTCTTCTTCTTCTTCTTCTTCTTCGGTTACTACTAGCAAAATTGTGCAACAGGTTTGCATAAATTCAAGTTTTTTTAGGTAAATTACACTAAAATACCTTAAACTGTCCTTTTTGAAAACGCCTTAAAGGTTTTTTTTAGCTATTTTGAATGTATTTTAGTGAGAGAAAAATTCCTTTAAAAACCATGGTTTAAGGTATTTTATAATAATAATAATAATAATTAATGTAGTTTAGTGAAAAACATGATAGGTGAGGGTATTTTAGTTTAATATGAAAAATCTAAATCTTGGTTAGTGCACAGTTTACAGCTGGTCTAAATTGTTAGAATGCAAAATTCACATCCATATCCATTTAAAGCGGATTAAAGAAAACTGTTGTTGCACGAAAAACCCAGGTTTCAGCTAATGCAGTAAGGATACAAGAATATTAAAATATATTTCTCAACTCTGATCATAAGTTTAGAATTTACATTTTTCCTTTTTGTTGCATTTAATTTTGTTTCAAAGGTTGAAGGGTTAAATGTTGAGGAGACATGGGGGCCTTCAAGTTTTCAGAGCCTGAAATTTGAAGAAACAAATGGCACAAGGAAAATCCCTTCTACTACTACTACTAGGAAAAAAGAGCAGCAGGTTTGCATATAACTCTGATTCGTGTTCAAATTTCTTCTTTCAAAAAACATATTCAAGTTTTTTTTTAATAAAAGATAATATTAATTTTTAGAGCATTCACAAATTTTTAATTTACATTTTTGTGTTGGCATTTAATATTTGTCTCAGGTAGTGGTTTTGAGGGTGTCCTTGCACTGCAAAGGCTGTGAAGGGAAGGTGAGGAAGCATATTTCAAAGATGGAAGGTAATTAGAACTCTATTTCCTTTTTTCTTTTTCTTTTTTCAGGTGAAATTTGTATCTTTATCATTTTTTATTGTTGTTGATTCAAATATTTTCCTTCAATTTTTTTAGCACAATAGATCTCTAAAGTTACTGACTTTTTCGAAATGTCAAAAACTCGTGCTTTCGTAGAAGTTTGTAAATATGGGTAATTTAATCCGCTAATCAGGATATCAGGAATTATGGAAAAATCTTATTAGTTTATCCGATAAGATGATACCCAGTAAAGATGGATTGAAGAACAAATTCGTGTTGTCAACCCAAAAGTTAGGCTGTTGTAGACGTAGGAAAGCAAAAAAGGTAAATAAGGCACCTAATATACAAAAATCACAACTTTTAAAGGATAAAGATCTTGAAAAAGCAATTGGAAGGGAATATATGCAAAGTAGATATATTCCAAGTGCTTGTGTTGCTATTCTTCAAACTATTCCTAACTATCTTGATCTAATAATGTCAATCAACTTAGAACTATATATTGCATTATTCTGTGGGAATGGTGTTCTGTGTACATATCTTAATAACTTTCTATAGCAAATCTATCTGAACAAAAAAATAAATAAAAATTCCTCCTGACTTCTCCTAACCTACAAAAGCATCGGAAAACGTAATCGGTCAGGCACTTAGTTACCTCTCTCGATCGTGGATATGACATGGAAGGGATATGGCCCTAAAACTTTGTCGGGCTTTTGATGGCTAGAAATTTCATTGTAAAATTCTTTGTAATTAAATTTTTTAGTATGTTTTACTGCAGGGGTGACTTCATTTAGCACAGATTTGGTGAATAAGAAGGTGACGGTGATTGGGGAGGTGACCCCGCTTGGGGTGCTCAACAGCATATCTAAAGTCAAGAATGCACAGCTCTGGCCATCACAGCCTCTACCTTCCTCTTAGCTTTTTTATTAAACACCATCTTTATTTAATAATAATACCTGTAAATTAATTAGCTATGCTTTTGATGAGGACATTATTTATGTCGTTTGCTGTGACCCTATTGTCTATGGATGTTTGGTATCGATCAGTTCAATTCATTTGGTGTAAACTTGTGCCGAGTGTGGAAAGATTATTAGAGAAAGAAAGCAACACGATGAGCATCATTTAGAATTTGGAAGCATATCACAATGATGGTAGAATTATAGAAGATTTTGCTCGTGTTGAGATCAACCGTACCATTTCTCGAGTGAATATGAGACTTGTATGTATGGAGCGGTATCGTGATTCTCTTATAAATCTGAATTTGAGGCTTATGCGGTAAAATGCAGGTTAGGGTGAGTTTTTCAGCATGAACCCTTTGATGTTCAAAGTAGATGGACTTCCACAGGAAAAGAGGAAGGGGATTGATTGATAGTTGTGACAACAACAATGAACAATAAACGTTTTTACAATGTTGTAGCCTGTTGCCAACCTAATTATAAGAATATAAAAGTATCATATTCAACCCTCATCACAACCATATGCTGTGTGGTTGAATGGAAAATCTCTAAAGATATCATAGTCAATAGCAGAGGCGTGCTAGAATGTAAAGCTAAACTAAGGAAATCTGATAGACTTGCATATTCTGAGTAAAACCAAAAGCTGGTGTTAATTAAATTTTTTTTTTTATTCTTTTTATACTCTATTTTTTTTTTTTTGCGTTGGCCCGTAAACCCTAATATATGCATACAGCACTAACAAAAACACCCATGCACACAACACACAGCCACATGGCCCACGAATTTGCCCTGAAAGACTTAATTTGCTCATTGCTTGGTGTTGATTAATTTGCTAGACAAAAAGACAATCTTAAAAAACATATATATAGATTTTTGATATAAAATTATATCCATACTTTTGGATGTGCAAGTAAAGCCACAATCCAAGAGAACATATACCACAAATCACAATGATAGGCATCAAATATTGAACATGTGTTAAAGTGAATGCCAACCTAATTTGGTGGAGAGAAAAGAGAGAAAGGGATTGAAAGCAACAAGGGTGTGAGAGAATTGGAGTCATAGAAGAAAGATGATGGATGGATTCTCTTCACTGCTCAAATCAGCGAGCACAACCGAAAGGGGAAGGTGGCTACCATACAAAATCTATGTTTCTTTTGATCTTTGGATGTTAAAAGAGTATACTTCAACCTCAATCTTCTCTTGGTCTCTTCTTATAAGTTTCTGCATGTGGTTGTGTTCTAATGTTTGATTTAACCAATATAAAAAAGTTAAGATACACTAATGAAATATTAACTATTTCATAATTACTAATTTTCTGCATGTGTGATGTGTAGCAGATATTGTATGGTTAAAATCAATTCTATGTGAATTAAATATTGTGATTTTATACTGAAGTTCTGAAGCTTTCTTCAGAAAAAGAAAGGGATATGACTTGGACGGATGGATGAAGTCGTGACGTGAGGGAAACAATACTATGATGTTTGAAATTTGAATTTAAAATGCCAATTAAAATTCTTTAATGACAAGACAGCGTGAATAGCTTGGAATGAGAAATAGGCTGTAAGGTTTTTCTCATCTTTTAAATTCTTTTGTCGACCTCCATTTGTTGACATGAACTACCCTTTGGAGTTTGCATTACAAGAACAGAGACAGTAAGCAGCTGAAATATAGTTTTGCTGCTGGATAAAGATAGTATTGAAATTCAAGGAACAAAACAAGATCAAAACTGTATGTAAAATTGTAAAGAATTTGAAATTGTAAGATATTTTCAGAGGACTTTCTGCAAATATGAAGTGTGAATAATTCAATTTAGACAGTTAGGAAATACTGACGTCTTCCAGAAATTAGCCTCTCAAAAAAATTTGCTATATAAGCAGAGGATACTGTTAGAATGGACCTATAGACAAGATTACAAGCCCAGCATATTTTGGTTTGGTACAGATGGCCACATTTACATAACAAGCCAGGCATTCCCCACATGATTGGGGTTTAAGCAAACAAGTTAAGTTTGTCTGGCATTAATTTTGGCTATTTCTTTGCATGCACCTGCGATGATGCACGTGAATGTCTAGTAACATTATTATTATATAGTTCTTATTTGATTTAAACATTGTAATTCTAGAATGAAATCTTAGAAAATCTCTAGAAATATAGAAAGGGATAGACTTAAATATTAATTGGGAGTCGAAGGAAAGAGAGAAAATGGAATTTAAAAAGGTCCTAAAATATTATAATAGGATGATGAGATGGACAGAGATTATTTTGAAAGATTTTTCTCATTACTTGGATTCTTTTATTGAAAAAGAGCGACCATCAATTGATGGCATGGTCTACACCCGAAGAGTTTGCTATATACTAGTAGAGAGAATTTAAACCCAGCTCTATTTTTTTTTGTGTAAAGATTAACTGTGAAACAGAGTAGCCACATATTTGTTAGATTTCAAAATTTAACATGCATGATGAGTAAAACAGCAACTGAGACTAGAAATGTAGAGAGAAAATAAAAATTGCAGTAAATGTTGCAATCAAACTGGCAACATTTAAAATTTGAAGAATATAGGCAAACTGTGAAATTTGAGCAATCAAAAAATGTCACAAGATTTTACATAGCATCAAGGTGCAGTGACAAAAAATTTAAAACCACGACAATAGCACATCCTTGGAGGAGACTGTTTAGTAAAATAAAATAGAGGCATTGGAGGAACTCACATAAAATTCAAGATGCATGTTGAATATGCTACAGCTTTAAACGGGTGTCTTCTGCACTAATTATCCCCGTTAAGGATCCGCTTCTGGAAGTCCGTTACCATTAGGGGAAGCCCTTCGCGCAATGAAATCTTTGGCTCCCAGTTTAAAAGTTCCTTAGCCTTGGAGATGTCGGGTTTTCTCTTATGTGGGTCGTCTGCGGTGTTCTCTTTGAATTCAATTGTTGCGCTCGGATCGATTGTTTCTTTTACAACCTGCATATTTTGAGAACTTTAAAATTCAACAGAATAAGGGAATGACAAGAAGGGAGGAGGGGGGGGGGGGGGGGATGGCTAAATTGCAGGAAACCCTCCTCAATTTTGCCCGTTTAGCGGGAAACTACTCTGAGTTTAAGAAAACTGCTCTGGGTTTAAGAAGCCGGCACTTGGCCAATAGCCCCTTGTTTTAACAATTATTTACTTTTTATGTTATTATTTTATTATTCCCAAAATGCCACTTGATAAAAATATTGAAAACAGGCCATTAATGAAACAATGTCAAAATATCATAGAAATTTAAAGGTCTTTTGGGAATAATTATAAGAAAGAATGAAGTTGTTTATGGTTGGAGGAAAATATATGTTTTTAGACCGACAGTGGGTGCCGGTTAACTGAGCAGCAGTGAGGGGGAATTCCTATAATTTAGCCCCAAAAAAAATATAATAAATGCGGCTCTCTTTTTGGATCAAACCTCAGCAAGCTCTAACATGGTGAATTCCCCTGGATTGCCAAGGTTGAATGGTCCGATGTGCTCGCCTTCCATCAATGCTATCAACCCATCAACCTATAATTTCCAACATAAAAGGATCAGCAATTTACAATAAATTGCTCGGCATCTCTTTGAAGAATAGCGCCCTGTATTATAAAATTGAAACCTATCCATAACTGAACTTTTGAATGGCATATTAGCTCGATAACAGCATCCGATAAAACAAATAATCGTATACCTTGACAATAGTAGCAAAATAATGACTAATGCAGTAATGCATTTCCAACATGACAGTCTATGACCCCATAATAACACCCAAAAAGCTGAAACTAGTGACGCCATGTCGGCATTAATAAGAAGTTAGAAGCTTTGGAATGACATACTTAAATAATTCATACTTTGATTAAAAGGTGCACACTCCAATGCCCTCTGTGTTTTGTCAGTAATAAAATTAACTTAAGATAGTATCTCTTCAGTCTTCAGCAACAAAATTGACTAACTGCTATTAGAACAAAACAACTTGTCATTTAACGACCAACGATAAACGTCATCAACATAGTTAATGGTTCCAAATTTTCGGGGCAATCTACAAAACAAAAAAAATCCAAGTCTTTGGTTATAACAGGATTCCTTTTCGCCATTCAGCAACATTAAGGATCATCACATCAATTAAGTTAACAAGTATCATATCCTTCTCAAGTGCATATAAGCATGCTCCTTTAGGCCTATCGTCAACCATTTCTTAATCAATGGCAAATCTTTGGCCAAAAATCTCATGGACAATATAGAGGCTTCCTATATAAAGGTGTCCTACAAATTCTAACAGACTCAGAAACATGATTTGAAATCTCGGCCGATCCCGATCCGAGACAGCCAATTCTGATCCAAAAAATGGTCGTCTGAGTTCCAATACCGATGTCGTCCGATACCCGAAAACATTACATTGGGTATACCATCTGATAAGTGGTTTCAATGTTTGGCTTTATTAATGGGCTAATATGATTATTAATAACTAGCAAGGGGCCCCGTGCAGACACACGGGTCCGAAAAATATGCCGCGAAGATTCTATTTTGATATTTTACAAGATCGACGATGAATATAAATAAGTCATATAAATAAATATTGCCTGATATAAAAAATTTATGACAATTGATACAAAATAAATTATGAAAATATACATTGTAAATGGTTCCAATGAAAATTTCAATAAAAAGAAAGGGTAAGATCTAATTTTCCAATCTTTTAGCTCTATGTAGATAAACATAGAAGGGGCCAAATGCAAATTTTCTTAAAATATAGGGGCAGAGTCTAAATTTTTCCATAACCAATTACCATTCATTTGAAATATGGAGGTAAATACAAATTCCCTAAATCCTTGGGGGGCCTAGGGGTGGAGACTAATTTTCCAGGGAAAAGGGCGAAAAAAGCTTGATTGTGCTCCCAGGGCCTTATATATAATATATAAAGGGGTATTTGGCATATTTTACCTCTCTAATAACCAACAAATATATCAACTAGTTAATGATATTTTCAGTAGATATTAAGACAACCACTCCAGATATCACTAATAACTGGAAAAACTGTCAAACAGTTTATTGTTACTCTACTATTTATACAATAATTTTACTAATTTTTAAAAACTATTTTTCTTCAATGATATAAAATCCGATAATCCCAATCCGAGACAGCCAAGATGCCCGATACCGATCCCAAATATGACTGTCCTGAGATTTTAAACCTTGCTCAGAAAAAGTTCTGGAAGAATAGGAAAGGAGATAGTATCGCCAATTTTTTTTGTCACTGGAAACTTTCAAAAACAGGAATTCTTTCCTGTTCAGCGATAAAAATGACGATTGACGGATCAATATCTCGATCAAACTTACAGGTCTAGCCCAATGGACTAAGATCATCAAACAAACGCATTTTATTAATCAAAGTTCATTCATGCTTTACTGGAAATTTAGGACACAATTTAGGCCCGTCCAGAATCAGGATATTACGATTGAGTGCCGCCAAGCCCGTTCTAAATTCATTCTACAGCTAATTTATTCGTAAATATTTTATGCCAGGCCAGATCCTAAAGTTCTCCACTGTTAGGTTTAATCTATTCTTGAGTTCCAAGATTAGCAAATAAAGAATGTATGCGATACTTGTTAACAAAATCAACAGCTCACTTATGTACGGCATAAAAAATGAGTTCGACAAAATAGCATATATAAAGTAGGATAATGGTAAATCTAAATACCAAGTCAGAAACAAATTGGAAACTTCGAGTTTGCTTCCCATCACCATACACTGTCATTGGCTGCTTCCGGATGGCCTATATATAAAAATTGATAAGATTCACAAAGTTAATTGTAATATGTCAGCCGTTGTGCATGGTAGCATAAGTAACAAAATGAGCGAAAAATAGTTATCTGTAAAAGCAGAATTAACCTGCGCGACAAAGTTGCTAACAACGCGCCCATCATCTAAGCACATTCGAGGGCCATATGTATTGAAAATGCGAGCAATGCGTACCTGAAATATAATAATTAAACTTCCATTAGCAATTGCAACTTCCAGTAAATTATAGTAAACAAAATTGGCTGTTATTTTCCTTACATATGTAAGATAAATAAATGAAGCAAATAGGAGGCAAAACAATACACTCGTAGTTGAGAGCTGTAAAATCTGAGTTTCGAGAAGAAAATAAAGAGAATGCCCATCTACTTTCCCATAATCAGATAACCATTTATCTTCAGCATCATGTGATAAAAAATAAAGTAATTTTGGAAAAGACTCTATCATATATGAAGGGCATTTGCCCAATTGCCCCAGCTCTTTCGGTCAAAAAATAAAAAGACCCAATCAGTTTGCTATTCGAAGTACTAATTTGACTTTGACTCACGCCAAAGCATGCACAGTAATTTTGACATGAATAAAACATGAACTGGTTGCCAAATTTGGGTACTTCGTTTAGGTTGGGTCCATCTAACTTAAAAGTAACTATAAGCGTTCTGATACACACGATACTTAATTAGATTTAGGTTGACCAAGTCAAACCCCAGGACCCATTACTCACATATTCAATAAACTATCCAGGACATACTCAGGATTCCATATTTTCATTGGGTACCATGTTGTATTCAAATGGGAGTTTTTCCTCCCATTTAATAAGAGCGTCAATTTTGCATTGAGCCTATACAGACGGTCAATCCTATTCCGCCGCATATCAATGCAAGGACAACTCGATATTTATTTTAAGTTTTTAACAGATTGGTCTCGGAAGTCATGCTGTGTTTGAGCAGGATTAGCAGTTCGTGGTTATAGAATAACTTAGTTGTGTATGCTAAGAAGGAATTTGTATTTGTACAGAAATCTGAGAATTTCCATTCAGATTTCCCTGTTGGTATATAATCACAACTCAGTGATCCCAGAAGCATTGCATTCCCATCAGCATAACATTACCATGTATCTTGGAAATGTAACCGGCAGTCATTTTTTTAAAGAAGGGTAGAGTTTACAGAGTTAGAGAAAGAGTAGGAGTGATGGGCTTTTACACATAGCTTTTAATGATAAGTGGATTCCAATAATAAGACTCAAGCCATGTTGAGCTGTGACCCATTTTATATTTTATACCCATATGTTTCTTTTGTTATTTCCAATGTGGGACTATCTTTAAAGTCTCATCATTTGGGTTTTTTACTTTCAACACTCCCCCTCACGTGCAACCATCACTTTTTTGTTTGGTGTGGTTGTCACGTAGAAAGTACAACACTTGGTAGTATTGTCGAGTCGAGTTTGGATCAAGCCATTGGCTCTGATACCATGTCAAAGTCATTTTTTAAAGTAGAGTAGAGTATAAAGTTTAGAGAAGAGTTGGAGGAGTAATGAGCTTTTACATTAGACTTTTAATGATAAGTGAGTTCCAACAATAAGACTCAAGCCTCGTTGAGGTGTGACCCATTTTATATTGTATACCATGTGTTTCTTTTGTTGTTTCCAATGTGGGACTATCTTTAAAGTCTCAATCATTTGGCTTTCTTACTTTCAACAGTAACTCCCACTCTGGCAGGTAGGTAAGTTTCGTTTCCAACTTGTAGGCATATTATAAAATTTAAGAAAACATCTCCTAAAAGATTTAACTCGAATTTTTTCCCCTTCCCTTCCTCCCATGGCCATTGCCACTGCTCCCACTGTCGTCATTGTTGGGAAACTTCTAATGTATCAAGAACGGAATTGTTTTTAAGGAACATCAAATTACAGCTAAAACAATTGGCCACTTTCCACAAATCTAATATTTGGATAAAGTGGTCATAACAATATGAGGCTAGATGAAATATTTTGTTTCATATATAAAGTGAAACCTAGAAGGAAGAGGTTTCAGTCTGGTTTAATGCATTTCTCATGCTCGGTGCCAAGTGCATTTGGTACCAGGTGATTTTCTTGTGGTATAAGAGTAACTAAGGTGGTAGCGTAAGGAATCTTCCTGTTCACTACTTGATAATATTACAACGTTGGTGGTGCTTTAAAAGGAAGCTAAATGCCTTTGCAGTTTGGACGGCCTGACCGTTTTCCTTAATTCTAATTAAGCCTGTTGTTATAATCACCATAGAATTAGTTTACTTCAACAGTTTTTGTTACTTGTGGCTAGCTGGGTACACTTTAAGGTAGATAAACGAGTTATTTGGTATTTTCATTGCACATTTTTTCCTCTGAGTTGTACTCTTTATGAAATCGTACAAAGTGTATATGGGTAATTTTGGCTTGAGCCTTTGAGGTAGCAACCACTAGAATCCAACCCAATCAGGTACAGGCCCTTCAACCCTTTTATCCAATTACAATTATTCCTAAATACAACACTCAGACAACTTGGTCTCTATTTCGGATAAAGGGGCTAGTAAACTGCTTAATTATGTGAAGTTTTGCTATAAGAGAACTCTACATAGAAGCTAGTGATGTAACATTTCCTAGCAAATCGTAGGAGAATTAGGTTGTTCATTAATTGTGACACTGTGAGATGGAGAGACTGATAATCTTGACTAAGTTGCATATTGTGAGAAATAGTTGCAGGTATTTGAGGAAGGTGTAGGCTAGACATGGTAAATGAGACGGGCCGGACCCCGGCCAACTCGCCTGACTCATTTGTTAGGAGAGGTGAGTCGGACTCCCTTCTTTTTTCAGGTGAGGCAAGGCGGGTTCGGGTTCGGCAAGTTACTTGCCTAACTTGCATGTTTTTTTTTAAAAAAAAAAATAAAAAGGTAGATAAATAGACTAAGGTAAATAAATAGTTTAAAAATATAAACAAGGTGAGGCGAGGTGAGTCAGCTCGATCAAACAGGCCTTACCAGCCGTTGGGGGAGGAATCCTAGGTGAGGCGAGGCGAGTTCGAGGTGAATCCGACCATTGGATGGGGTAAACGAGGCGAGGTGGGTCAAAACTAGCCGTTGAAATTTGCCAACGGCTAGTTAGCTCAAGGCGAGTTGAC
Source organism: Agapanthus africanus (assembly GCA_030015575.1). NCBI lineage: Eukaryota > Viridiplantae > Streptophyta > Magnoliopsida > Asparagales > Amaryllidaceae > Agapanthus > Agapanthus africanus. Next base: position 791,697,252 of record JASDDO010000022.1, on the reverse strand, counting down.
CCATGAGTCAATAAGGCAAGACGAGACGAGTTGAATCACGAGTCAAGCGAGATAAATCTCAGCAAGTCAGATTTGGGAATTTCCCAAACCTGCTCGCCTCGTCCGACTCGTCTAGACGAAGCGAGTCAACTCGTTGACTTGCCTACGTCAGCAACAAGGCGAGTCAACTTGTTGAATTTTTAAAATTTGCTTCGTTGTGAGACAAAGCGAGGCGAGTCAACAAGGACTCGCCTCATTTGCCGGGTTTAGTGTAGGCCTCTCTAAACTACTGAAAGAAAAAGGTTGACAAGTTTTCATATAGTGTGTGATTTTTTTTTACATTCAAAGGTTTAAGAAATGCATGGAAAATTGGGTTTTTCTCACAAAAATCATGTGGTTTCACAAATGAAAAAAAATCCAATTACAAATAATATTTTGTTGAAAACGCCAAAAAATTATCGGTGTCAGTAGTTATATCCTAACTCCCAAGTTAGGAAATATCTTCAAGAATTATTGTAGGAGACTGCCAGTATGGGAAGACCAATTACAGGCATAAAAAGAGGAACCTTTTTGTCGAGAAAATTGTACTGGAATTTTTTTAATGATTTTTGGCCTAGGTAAGCCTTTTTTTCTGAAATAGAAGTAGGCAGGATCCCTGACTTTAATGCATTAAACTGAAAACATGTACAGGAAAAAACTCAAAAGAAATGCATATCAATCTTGGCGAAGACAAGATTATGATGTTTGCAAATTATCATTTGGCCAATTAATAGATCAGGGAGTGAACATGTCGTCATCGTCGTTTGTTGCTATCAATAGGAACCGACGATAATTAGCCTACACCATGCCCAAAAAGCCAAGAGGAAACGGAAAAAAAAAACAATAACAACTTCAAAGCATTATAAGTAGCTTAAGATATAAATGTTCAAAGCAAAATAATCGTTTAGATATAAATTTGATTTGCAAGTAAAGCATAAATTACAAATATTATGCATTCTTTTATTTTAATATTTGCTTGAATTAACAAAATGCGAAAAAAGGAAAGTTATGATGAACATAAAGATTTTAAGCAACATGCACATGGCTGGTTAAACAATATTACAAGAAACAAGTATGTAAATAACAAAGCACAAAGAAGGAATAATGGTCAATGGAATAGGAATTAAAGTAAATATTTTATGCATGCTTCCAAAGAGAGGAAAGGAAAACAGGAGTATAGAATGTCCATCCCCCAGTGATTTTAAAGTTCACTATATGTGAACTACAAGCATTCTGCTTATATAGAACAAATGAAAATATATAGTAATACTAACTAGTTCCGGTTAGTTACCTCAACATCTGCCCCTCGATGGTAATCCATGGCCAATGTTTCAGCTGTTCTTTTTCCTTCATCGTAGCAACTCCTAACTCCTGGAAAATTATAAATAACAAAAACTATGAAATGATAATGTACTTAAAGAGGACATGAAAAAGTGTTTTCCCCTTCAAAGAAAGAGAACTAAATATAATTTTTTTGGGTTTCAACCTATAGGGTTAACATGGCCCCAGTATGTCTCCTTCTGAGGATGCTCAAGAGGATCACCATAAACTTCACTGGTACTGGTCAAGAGAAACCGCGCTCCAATTCTCTTTGCCAACCCCAACATGTTCAAGGTTCCCATCACATTTGTCTTGTAAATCATGGTTAAGGGTTCCAAATAAATTTGATAAGAGAATCATGATAGAGTAAACTACTTATACAGTAAGAAGATATCAAAACTTGGCCTAAACTTTTATATCCAGATACAAACGGAAGAGAACAGAGTTAATTAAAAATTTCATAGGAAGATCAAGCACTCACAAAACAAAAGACTCAAAAGCAAAAGATAATTTCATAGGAAGATCAAGCACCAAATAATTCCATTACAGTAAGATAATTTCCTGACCATTTGCCTATAATTTCAATTGAAGACCAGTCTGACAATCAAAGATGCACAATAAACTCCAGATCAAACAAAAGACTCAAAAGCAAAACACCCAAAGTACTAGAAAAACCCCAGTTCACCTAAACAGGGAGGTGCTATTAAGTTTGGTGAAATGAAGGTTCAACTTCAAATCAAACCCCGCTAATGAAAAGGCAAAATTCTTCCACAATTCACCTAATTCTACAGTTTACCATTTCACAAAATCAAAACCCTACTAAATTCGGTAGAGGCTTCAACTTCAGTCCTAACGCAACAACAAGAAACCAAAATTTCCCACATTTCGCCTAAAAGTACAAATATTTCGCTAAATCAAAATCGAAGAAATTGACTAATCAACTAAACTAGACTTACCACTCACAAAACCAAACAAAATTAACAACAGATCCAAAATGAAACGAAAGTTACCCATATGACAAAATCAAATAAACAAATTAACACAAGACCAATTCACCTAAAATGTAAGCTTACCCACATAGCAAAACTGAAAAACTCAATTCCATATTTCACCAACCACTAGATAACCCATTTCACCAACTTAAAAAGTTCCTAAGCTTCACATCAAACCCAACTAATAGGATCCAAACCTTTTTTGCAATTGAAGTGAAATTACAACTACCAGCCTCATCAAATGAACCCAAAAAAAACACAAAACGCTGCTCGAATCAAAGAAACGCTACTGACTCTTCCCAAAATTCACCTATGATTCACAACTCACCAAGCTCTAAAGAAACCAATTTCACCAAACCTAAAAGTTCCACCTTCGGCTCAAATTTCAGTGCAAAAATCCCTCATCTAAAACTACCAAATTTAATACAAATATCAACTCAAATCTATAAAAAAAATTCAAAAAAAAAGGATATGATAGTCTTGATGGGATTATACTTGTAATGCACAGGGCTCGCAGGACACGCCAAATGATAAATTTGATCGACCTCAAGCAAGATCGGCTCCACAACATCGTGCCTGATCAACTCAAACCTCGGATCCCCAAACCTATGCACCAAATTACCCTTCCTCCCCGTGAAGAAGTTATCGATCACGATCACGGAATCGCCTCGATCCAGCAGCCTATCAACCAGATGGCTCCCAACGAATCCGGCGCCACCGGTGACGACGATCCGCTTCGAGGGCTTCTTGAGGCCGACGGGGACCCGCTTGGGGCCGATGGGGACTGATCTGGGGCGGTTAGAGTAAGGGTTGAGGAGGTGGCGGGACTCGATGTGGGAGGCGAGGGGAGTGGAGTAGGGGGTGGTGGTGGAGTTGGTGGTGGAAGTGAAGAAGGGGAGGAGGAGGAAGAGGGTGGAGGCGATAAGGGCGCCGAGGAGGAGGAAGAGGAGGCGGTGGGCGAAGGATTGTGGAAGGGATTGGGATCGAGGGGCCTTCGAGGGTTTGGAGGTGTAGGCGATTTGAGAGGAAGAGCTCGTTGGCTGCTTGTAGAGCTGCTTCATGGCGAGAGGAGGAGGAGGAGGAGGAAGAAGAAGCGGGGGCGGGGGCGGGGGCGGGGGCGGGGGGATCTGAATGATATTGAGGCTGACGAAAGAGTCGTAGAAGTCAGTAGACCTGCCTTTTGTGATTTAGGTGAGATTTCACGAGAATACCATGAGCTTTTAGGTTTTTTTTCCAGATAAATATCTTAGGTTTTTGGAAACGCAGGAAGAATTTGATGAGATTAGTAATTTGCAAATGAACTATCCGGGCCGTCGGGGGTATGGAGTCGGGATAACTGATGTTTATTTTTAAGTGGAAATTTGCTCGTATTGATTATACAGACTCTACTTTGCAATCATCCGTCTTCGGTTTATTCGGTTTCTGAAGTTATTTAGACCTCAAGATGTTGTTTTGACGCTATCTAAACTCCAAAACAAATGTTTTCTTTGCCCTTTTAGAGAGTTTTTGAAAGAGGATATTGGATTAGAGTTTTCTGTACTCCCGTTATTTTAGCTTTTAAGCGTAGATAAGTAGAGATTTTTAATATACAAAATGAAAGTCAAACGGGATGAGGTTAGTATTATGAAGTTAAGTTTGTATAAAGCTAGTTATCCTAACTTAAGTCCAATGCCATGCAATCCCCAACAATAAACCTTTCAATCTATCTTCTTCAATCAGTTATATGAATCCTTCATTTCATTATGCTCTATGGAAGGTTCTTTTATTAATTAAAACGACAAGTAAATTCTCTTTGTCAGTTTTTTTTTTACCAACATTCCTCATGTTCGTTGAGGTTTACCATTCATTAGGGTGTGCAGTTAACTTCAATCGTGTCATTGCACCACTCCTATTTGGTGCATGTTCGTCCTCTTAATCTACATATTGTCCAAATCATCTCAAATAATACTCACTCATTTATATATCACTCATATATATATGTTGTGTGAATCATCTTTAAGTTTTTATGATACTCAAACACGCTAGCAATAAACCATTATTTTAAGCATGATAAAAATGAAATGTAAATTAAAACATAATAGGATCGGTTTTTTTTTTTTGTTAAATACGGTTATACGCATTGAACTGGCCCATTTTCCTTTTAGATTGGTTGTATGTTTTTAAATTTCTGATCATCTGGTAAAATTCCCTGCAGCGGCCATTCTTGTCCTCTTCCAGTTAGGATTACTAATTTAACAATAGCAGTACACAAGCTTACAAATCTATAATCTAGAAAATGAAATACTATTGAAATTTCAAATTTGAGTGATTGCTCTCTCATGACTGCTAATCTATGACTTTAAAATTGCGCCATACACAGAATTAATTTCTGAAGGACCTCTAGCTGTAAAAGTGTAGAATTGAGAAAATTTAGTTAGTTAGAAGTGTTGGTAAATCAACTTCAAAGCTGATATTTTATGCTTAACGGAGATGGCATGTTGCTATCCTACCATAAAAAAGGCTGACATATAATTGCCTAATAAGAAACGGACTAGGGTTATCTTTAAGAGAAAACGAATAAAGAAAAAGATGCGGACTAAAGTCCAGGTATTAGGAGAGAAATTATTCGATGTGCCGTATGTAATACATCTTGGCAATGAAGAGAAAGAAATGGGGAATTTCAAACACCCTTCAAACAGTTTGGTGAGATTCATGTTCTTATTTCTTTCTCTCTCATGACCAGCACACCAAATAAGGAGCACAGCCCATATTCATGTAAAGATGTAACAGAAACACAAGTTGCTTAAACTTTTTTCTAAATCCAAATTATAGGTTGCTCTTTTCATTTTTAAAAAGATCAGCTCAAAATGGTTTTGAGCCACTAATGTTATGATGATATCTTTAATAAATATAATTAATAGAAGTCTTCAAGAACCAAAAGACCGCATAGCGCAGTGGATTAGCGCGTCTGACTTCGGATCAGAAGGTCGTGGGTTCGACTCCCACTGTGGTCGATGTTTTTAATAGGTTTTATTTAAAATTAAGAAAATTATCTATTTTGAATTAATAAATTTGTTTTATAATAACGAGAAAATCAAAAAAATATTAAATGATAAGGGAAAAAATTGATTTTCCGTTGCCGGGACTTGAACCCGGGTCTCTCGGGTGAGAGCCGAGTATCCTAACCAACTAGACTACAACGGATTGGTACTTATATAAATTTATACATATCTAACATATAAAAAAACATACCCTCACATGTGAGGATAACACCAACAACATTTCATTTGGAATGGGAATGTTCTTATTACTCCCGTCTTCTGGCCACTTTACTTCCAAAGTTTGGGCTTGTTTAAGTCGCTTACAATCACTTAGTGTATATGCTAGGCTAACAAATTATATCGATCCAAAATGATGCTTGCAATATTATATTGAGGCATATCTTCATTGCAGTCTTGTCCGTGTGGATTTTGCTTAGGGATGTAAACAGATTGGATATAGACATTACCATATCCATATCCGGTACCTGTTTACGGATCCAAATGCAGATGCGGATAGTTGCCGTTAACAAAAATCTATTATCTGTATCAACTATAAATTGAATATGGATACGGATCGGATATTGTAGAAACGATATCCACTCTACGATATCCGCAGAAATCGGATACAGATACTATTTAGATAAATATAAAATTTCATGATTCATGAATACAACTATTAAATTATTTAAATATTTAAATAGGTTAACCGATGTTTTTAGATTCAAACGATCGCATCAAGTGCTCAAGTCTTAATAGTTTCAAATTAAAGTTTTTTCATGTAACATCAAGTATATGTATGGGTCATCCATAACTCTAAATATGACTAATAGTAATTAGTAGTTTGATAGTGTGTACCATTATTTCAGATAAATGGATCCGGAATCAGATAGGAAATTTGTATCCAAGTTGGATCGGAATTCAAATCCGGATACTAAAAAATCCGTCCGGATATGAATTTTTAGTATCCATATCCGTAAATTGTCGGATTCAAAAACGGACCCGGATCCGATAATCCGGGTACATTTATATCCCTTATTTTGCTCCTAGGCATTGTTTGAGATTAGAGCAAGGGGTTATGCGCAAGAAAGAGGAAAAGATGGGGCGGGGTAATGTACCCCACCACACACGCATGAGACCCCAACACACGATTTTCCTCTTTGTTAGGCAGGACTCGCACAAACTGATTGCCGTGCCAGACCTTTTAACACTTTTTTTTAAAATTCCGGCATTATAATAAAGAAAAAGGACAAGGATACCACCAAACTTTATTGTTCTAAACATAATTTCCATTTTTTTCTGTTTCTTTTCCAAAAGAAGTCTATTATATTTTTTATTTACTTTTCCAATATTAAAAAGTAAAACTCAAAATTACATAAACAATGATCTCGTATAAACAAGTTCCCTTAAAAAAAAGGTTAAAGATACAAGTAATCATATGCTTAGTTGGTATAAAGGAAAGGTTCAAATACATGACCCACTGTTTGCGAAAGCTTTAGGAAGAGACCATGAGGTTCCATTGATTTTGCAATGGTCAACATATGGATGATCTATGGAGCTATTGGTGTGTTCGGAAACAGTAAGAAGATAGCTTTCTTATTTTTCTGCTTGACGTTGAGATCTTTTACGTTAATCAATAACTCTTGAAAACACGTCAAACGTAACAAAGATTGAAACCAATTTCATCTCATGCTGCTACAAAACTAAATGGATTTATAAGCACGAGCAAGAAGTCCCGGGATGGTTGTACCACCGTGGACCCTCTGACGATCAAGTTAGCCAAGGTATTTGAGCAGAGTAGCAGCCTATTGGAATGAAATTGCCTTACCTGAGTCATCTGAGAGAGGGGTTTTTATACCGGCCGCAATGAGCTGGCTGGCGCGAGATCTTCGCCGGCCGTTTCGCCCGCGTGAATGACGGGATCCCCCATTAATGACGAGATACGCTCGTTAATGGGGGGATACGATGGCGTGTAACGCGGGATCGTGGGGCGACGGATATCTCGCGTCTGACGAGAACCACGGAGACGTCGCGGAAGCACCTGTGATCTGCGTTCTAGGTCGCTTGGTAGAATCGAGGAGGCCTAGCTCGGTGAGAGGCCTAAAAGAGGGCAGGAGGCCGAGCTAGTTCGATTATGTGATAGGTCAGAGGCGAAGGGCCGAGGAACTCGGCGTGTAGGAGGGCTCGGAGGCGAGCCAATGATTATTTACATGGGGAGCACAAGAATGTTCAGGTATTTCTCAGAGGTCGGGTCCAGGCAGCTAGACGATAGCCTAGGGGACGCTTCCAATGTATGGTGCTTGCCCTGTTTCCCTGAGCCTCGGGACACGTCATCTGCCGCGTGTCATGATCTGGGGAGTTCCCACTTATGAGCATCATCATTATCCCCACACTCTCGTCCCGACCTATTTATGAGTCGGGTCGAGAGTGTTCTGATCGATCCCCCGGGCTCAGCTCGCAGTTAAGGACCCTGTCAGCGCGGATTTCCGAGGCGGTTAGGCGTATCCTTGATGACGCCAGCGGATGAGAGAGGAGATCGTGCATTAAAGAGGGAGCGCCGATTCACTCGTACGTTCGTTAAGGCATAGGCCACGTGTCCGACGCTGATTGGCGGATGTGACGGGTCGTCGCTGTCTTCTGCGCCCGAAGCGACGTTTCTAATTGTTATGCGACACGTGGAGCGTCGACAGCTGGCGAGCGCGAAGCTTCGTTTTGGCGAGAAACGATCTGAGCCGTTGGATACGTTGCCAAAGTACTATAAATAGGGGTGGGATCCCCCCAGGGTCCACACTTTCACCATCATTTCCCTATTGCTGCGAGAGATAGCTCGACGCTCTGTCCTTTAGATCGGATCTCTCGTGCTCTTTCCTCGGAGGACTCCTTCTTTAAATCAGGTTAGATGTTTTCCTATGAGAAGTCTGTTGAGATAGTTAGGGTAGAGTCTAGGGAGTCTTCTTCTGCTTCCTGCTCTGTCCCATCCGGGTCGGATTCCCCTCATAGAGTTAGGGCTACCCGTGCCGCTCGTCGTCAGGCGATGGTAAGGGTCCCCAAAGCGCGCATGGGGAACACTCGCGATGCGCCCTCCCTCCTAAGGAATATGGACGAGCTCACCACGATCCGGGCTCATTTCCACATTCCCCTAGCTATTCGCTTCGTTTGGCTAGGGGGGACGAGAGGGCGGATCAGGTGCAGGGCAAGGAGATTGCCTTATACTTGGATGCATTCTGGGCTGGAACGCGTCTTCCCTTTCCCCCCGAAGTATGAGGGGCATTATGTTGCTTCCAACTTGCCCCCGGCCAGCTAGTGCCGAACTCATGGAGAATTCTCCTCGGGTTCCTGCTCCGGTTGAGACATGAGGAAATCCCTTTCAGCTTGACCCTTCTCCTTTCCTTCCTTTGTTATAAAAATCATCCCGGCACCCGTAAGGACGAGCCGAGCTGGATGTACATTTCCTTCAAAAAACGCAAGGGAGGGATGGCCGGGTCGGGGGTAGTAGTAGTTCCTTCTTCCATTCACGAATGGAAGGAGAAGTTCGTATTCGTCGGGCCACCCGAGGGTGAGGATTGGCTTGTGCCTGTACAGTGGCACAGGGCCGACTGCCCGCGGGTGAAGCGGTCGTCCTCTCCCGAGGCGAGGGCGGTGTCCATATGAGAGCTGATCCAACGGGCCGACGTTTTTCTGTCCGAGCAGGCCCTTAGCTGGGCAGGGCTCAGCCCCACTCGATTCGTGGGTAAGTTAGGAGCTTGGACGATCTGTCTAGACTTGAATATTTTTCTTTTGCTATTTCCCTTGTTACTAATTCCCTTTGTGTATTTTCCTCTTTGAAGAGAAAATGGACCGATCTAAATTCCTGGCTGCCATAGCCGCGAAGAAAGGGAGGAAGACAGGGGGCGCTAGCTCGTCCTGCCCCGGTTCTAGCCCAGCCCCGTAGGCGCCGCAGCGGCTAGGCCTTCCACCATGCTACGAGCTTCGGAAACCAGCCGCGGGGAGAGCCATAAGCACGCTCGGGAACCGAAGCTCCGGGCGAGGGAGGCGGGGGATGAGGCCGACCCCTCTCCCGAGGTCCCCCTCAAGAGGTACAAGAGGACGGTATCCCGATCTTCGGCCTCCCCGATCCTCATGCAGGGGGGACGTCTTTTTTGAGGTGCCCTCGGGGCTTTCTGTTGTCAATAGCTTGCTTTCAGAGATGGAACGATCGGCCGGGGGCAGAATTCCCCGGGGGACCGTCAAGGCCCAAGTTGCCGCCATTGCTCAGGAGACTGTACAGGTCAGTATCTGCTTTCCGTTGAGGTTTTCGTCAAGCATTTTTTTCTGGGATCGGATGCTTTTTAACCCCTTCCTTTACTTTCCTCGGGTCCTTCGGTACTGCGCCCTCATCGCCAACATGGAGCACGAGGAGATTGCCCCGGCGATGCGGAAGGCAGGCGAGTCGTCCTCGCGGGTGTAGGGTGTTTTCGTCACCCCATTGAGATGGGAATACGCGCGCTCTTGTCAGGCGTACTACAGATTCCCCCTGCCTAGGGTAGGCGGGGGTTTATTGATTGTGGGATCCGAATTTCCGGCTGCCGCGGACTAAGCTGCCGTTAATTACCCCTCGCCTTTGGAGCGAGAGAACCTCCGATTGACGGGTCAAACTGGTCATGCGAACTCAGTGTGCAGTTTGCGTGTGTTGTGTTTTGAATGGGTTTTGGATATATCGGGGGCCTCGCAGAGTTTACGGGGGTCCTGCCACCCGGATAGCGGGCTAGGGGGTCAAAGGGGTTAGCAGCCCCCTTGCGGGGTAGCGCCCCGTTAGAAAATTTTTCCTAACGAGGGACGTTTTTCTGGTGTGGAGTGCATGGAAATTGAGGGGTGAGGAGCGTATTAAAGACGCGTGCCTGGCACGTGGGCGCTGGGCGCCCACGGGTCACGTGCCTGGCACATGGGCGCTTGGCACCCGTGGGTCACATGCTTAGCGCGTAGGCTCTTGGCGCTCGTGGGTCATGTGGGCAGCACACGGTCGCTGGGCACCAGCGGGTCCCGTGCGCAGCATGCGGCCTCTGGGCGCCAGCGGGTCCCGTACGCAGCACGCGGCCGCTGGGCGCCAGCGGGTCATGTGAGCTGCACGCGACCGCTGGACATTGAGCGCCCACGGGTCGCGTGAGGCGCACGTAGATGCTGAGCGCCCGCAGGTCTCGTGAGGCGCATGCGACAGCTGGGCGCCCGTGGGTCACGTGCGCTGCACGCGACCGCTGGAAACACCAGCGGAAAAGGGGCTTAGCCCCTTGGTTAGGAGTTGAACTCCCAAGGGGTTTTGGAGCTGAACTTCTAACAGGGATTATGTATAGATTTAGAGTTAAACTCCTAAAACGGGGTTTGATTTATGGAGTTAAACTCCAACTGATCTTGAATGGAGTTAAACTCCCAGAAATTTTTGGATCTTCTTTTGAGCCTCGGATCCTCCCGGAATGGGATTTTTGGAGATGAGTATCCTTTTTCTTCCTCTCTGTTGGCTGGATCTTGGGGGAAAAGGAAAGGTGAGACTTAAAATCTCCCCTTTTAGGGATTTGATGGCAGATCCGAGCTCCCCTTCAAGGGTTTTATGGTGAAAAACTATTTATTTTTGAAAAATGAAGGGTTAAACTCTTGATTTAATTTAAAATGTGGAGAAGGTTTTAGAACCTTGAGAAAGGGGAAGGAGGCACAAACCTTAATTTTTTTTTATGGTGAATGAATTCTTGTCTTTATTTCATTATCATGTTGCCTTTTATAGGCTTACAAACTTACATATAACCCATTGGGCTTTACAAAATGTCATTTTGCCTATCCCATGCCTCATGTGCTTATTTCTTTTGCACATGAGCCATGGGCTTTACAAAAATTTGGCTTTATGCCCATTTTTCTTACATTTATGTATGAAAATTATATCAAAATTATTTATTACATAATTTTCATTTTGGCATGGGGGGCGGCCGCGGGGCTCGACTTGGACATAGGCCCACTTGATCTGGGCTTAGGCCTGCTTAATTGGGGTTGACTTTGATTTTGATTTAGTCAACCGGGGTGTAATTTTTGACCCCAACAAAGTGTCCCCCATCAATAAATGCACACCGCGTATATGAGTTGTGTGCATGAAATTGATGGATCTTGGAGTTGTACTTTGAGGAGGAACATCATTCCAAGGGCGGAGCTTCATTCCAGGAGCATAATTCCAGAGATCGGAGCATAATTCTGAGGATCGGAGCATCATTCCGAAGAGCGGAGCATCATTCCGAAGAGCGGAGCATGATTCCAAGGGTCGGAGCATAATTCCGAAGAGTGGAGCATGATTCCATGGATCGGAGCATAATTCCAATGAGCGGAGCATGATTCCAAGGGGTCGGAGCATAATTTCGACGAGCGGCAGACATTCTGACCGAAGCATAATTTCGATACAGAGATTGATTCCCAGGAGAAGCATAATTCCGACAGGGAAGGTAGATACTCCGAAGCAAAGCATGATTTCGACACGGGGTACACTCTAAGATGAAGCATGATTCCGATGCAGAGCTTGTTGGCTGACTTGATTCCGAGACGGAGCATAATTCCGACGGGGAGGTCATTGGTTGACTTGATTCCAAGACGGAGCATAATTCCGACAGGGAGGTTGCTTGTTGACTTGATTCCGAGTCAAAGCATAATTCCGACGGGGAGGTCATTGATTGATTTGGTTCCGAGTCGGAGCATAATTCCAACAGGGAGGGCAGATACTCCGAGGCGAAGCCTAATTTCTACACGGCGTACATTCTGAGACGAAACATGATTCTGATGCATAGATTGTTGGTCGACTTGATTCCGAGGCGGAGCTTAATTCCGACAGGGAGGTCGTTGGTTGACTTGATTCCAAGGTGAAGCATAATTTCGAGAGGGAGGTCGCTTGTGGACTTGATTCCGAGTCGGAGCATAATTCCAACAGAGAGGTCGCTGGTTGACTTGTTCCCGGCACGGAGTGTCTGCGGTCGACGTTTCCCCGGCACGGAGTGTCTCTGGTTTTGATGTAGAGGCTGATTCCCAGGCGAAGCATAATTCCGACATGGAAGGTAGATACTCCGAGGCGAAGCATGGTTTCGACACAGGGTACACTCTAAGACGAAGTATGATTCCGAGGTCAATTCCCAGTCGAAGCATAATTCCGACGGGGAAAGCAGGTACTCCGAGGCGAAGCATGATTTCAACACGGGGTACATTCTGTCATGCCCCGCTTCCCAGAGTGCGCTAAGATAGGCACGTGACAGAGCCAACCATACTACATGTGGATAGGAAACATCCCTCCAGAGTCACATTACGGCTGTCTAGAGATATCAAGAACAGTAGAAATAAAATATATTACATGTCCATGAGCCAGAATGAACGAGTCAGGAAATAATATGCGGAAGCAATAGATCCAAGTAACAATAACAATCTAAAAAGTACGTCCCAAATACAGGCTCACAACAGGAAATAAAAGTGCTGAAAGAAAACTAAACTAAAATACTAACAGGTCCTCACTACTCGGCCTGCTGACTGAAATACTCCTGAACGGCCTGTGACAGGGAGAGAGGATCTGGGCCATGCAAAACCCAGACGTCGGTGCGTCATAATATCAAAGATAATACAATCATGAGGTAACAAGACATGCAGGCATGGGTATGAACAGTAATAAGAGTATAACAATATCACGAATAAGGAACAGTGAAGAGTATAAGCACATGTGATGTGCAGTGAGTAATCTAAACTGTGCTACTGAGTTATCTATTCTAAAGTCTTCAAAATCAATTAATGTAATCCTCATCGTAACCCATCGGTGATTATTCCGTAACACCCGGAAAAACGGCAAACAATAGGTATTCCGTAACGCCCGGAAAAACGACAAACAATAGGTATTCCGTAACGCCCGGAAAAACGGCAAACAATATGATAGCCCTTTGAGTTACGTTCGGCTACATTCTTGATTTTCCCATACCCCCAAGTTATGTGTTCAAGTCAGGTATTGATAAATCTGAAGCTAATGCCAACACAGGATCAAGCAGGAACATGTTTGTCTATACAGACAACAGGATATGTCCATCGGGACAACATGTCAGGATTGTCGGCATTAGAAATAGGATCAGTTAACATGTCAAGTAGTGATATATCAGGTCATGTCAGGTAGTGTACATGTATCAAGTCATATCAAGTAGTGGTGTATCAGGTCACGTCAAGTAGTGCACAGGTATCAAGCGGGTGCTCATAATCAAACTGTAGCAAGTACGGGTGCACAAATAAAAGCATGGATGCACAATCATCGATCAGGGGTTACATCATGACTAAGTAGGATGCACAATATCAAGCATGGGGTACTAATGTATTAATAATATGAGTTAATGTAATATGGGGTGCAACTAGTTATGCAGAATTAATTGTATGGATACACAAATAAACATGGATGCATAAATAACTATCAGGGGTTACAACTATAGCTTCATGACTATGTAGGATGCATATTATCTAACATGGGGTGTTAATGTAGCAGTAATATGAAATAACGTGTTATGGTATTCAACTAGATATGTAATTAATGGTATGGATGCACAAATATCAATTGGGGTTACATTTACAGCTTCTAGACTAAGTGGGATGCACATTATTAAACATGGGATGTTAATATGACAATAATATGTAATAATGTGATCTATAGATGCAGCTACATGTATATTAAATGATATGAATGCATACGGGTATCCGAAAACGGTAAAACTTTAATATGGATGTATAATGTGATGAACGGGTAACATTTTATTCATATGGATGTATAATAATATACCTAGCATGTAACAAGATGAATTAGCATGCGACTAGATATGTAAATAGTGATATGGATGCACACGGATGTCCGAAGACAATAAAAATAGTAAAACGGTAATGTGGGATGCATAATTAAACAATGAGTAATGTTATTATTCACATGTGTGCAATATATTGTAGTATAACATGTAGCAAGATTAACTTGCATGCAATTAGATATGAAATAAATTGTATGGATGCAAACGGACGTCGTAAAACAGTAAAATGATAACAGGGGATGTACAATACACTAAACATGAAATATTATTATTAATATGGAGGTAGTATATATCATAGCATGTAGCAAGATAAACTTGCCTCGATCGGATCACACGACGGATATGTACGGCACGTAGGATGTCGGTAAAAGTTGCGATGCACACACGGGCGTAAAGAACTAAACTAAGCAAAGAAAGAACACGACCACGCTGGCTAGGCACGTCAACTGGATTGTTCGGATCGTCGGTAGCGACACGGCTCCGGCGATCACCGAAAAAAGTACGAGATCAAGAAAAGCAAGAGAAGAAGAAAGAAGAAGAAGGAAGAGGAGGAGGAAGGAAGGAAAATGGCTGGGGTTGTGATATGGATTTAGAGGCGAGGCAAGGGATACGACGACGACGATGGGCCGTCGACGGCGAGATCCACGGCGATGACAGTGGGGTTTCATGTTCTTGAAGTCGGGTGTGCAGGGTTCTTGCGCAGGGGAGAGAGGCACGGGTGTGGGGAGTAGGAAAGAGGAGAGAGGGGGAGAAGGTGGTGACGAGTGATGAGGCTGACTAGATCGGAGTTCTGGCGGCGAGGTAACGGGCTGCTAGGGTTTCACGTGAGGGAAAAGCTCGGGTTGAGGGTTTCTTGGTGGCTGTAGGGTGAGGGTGGTGTCAAGAGGTCGTGGAAGAGAGGTGAAGGGATATGAAGACGGTGGTGCCGAAGGGTCAGAGTTCCGGCGATGGGTTAGGGCAGAGGCCGGTAGGGTTTGGTTCTGTGGGGATCTCGTTGGGAATGAAGGGGATAGGAAGAAGTGAAGAAGGTGACGAGGGTGGTGCTGTGACGTCGGCGAGGGTCGGAGTTCCAGTGACGAGGGCAGCGAGGGTGTCGTGGTCGTCGGATTGCAGCCGGGATTCTTGGGTTGGTGGGTTTGCACGGGGATGGAAATGTGGTGGTGGTGTGGTGAGGTCACGGGGATGAGTATGGTGGCGAGGTGAGGAGGAGAGCTCGAAGAGATGGGCGGCGATGGTGATGACGCGAGTGCGACCGCGACGGGCGTGTGTTTCGATCGCAGGTGGGGGGAAAATATGAAAAGAAGAAGAAAGAGAAGAGAGAGAGAAGAGAGAGAGGGAGAGAGAAAGAGTGCGAGAGGAGAGAGAGTGCGAAAGGAGAGAGAGTTTTGTTTATATTAGATTTGGGATTTATAAAAAAAATAGATAGGGGAGGAGAGAGAGAGGCTGTGGTTTATTTGTGTATTGGGTTTAAAAATATATATATATGTAGGAAGAGAAAGAGATGGCCTGTAAAACCAATCTTTTAAAAAATTATTTATACGAAAAATATTTTTCAACAGTAAAAGAATCTTTAAGAATAAAATATTGATTGGAACTGAGATTTTTTTGGGTAATACAAAAATAGTCCAAAACATGTCCGAGTCGGGTCTAAAAATCCAGTTTTAAAATACGAAAAATATACGTGTTGACCAAAACTAAAATTGGATATCCGGGTAACGAAAATGTATACCCCCAAGAACGGATGCACGACGTGCGTGTAGCCATCCAAACAAGTCCGTTTCACTGAACGGGACGAGAACAAGATGCGCAGATGCTACCACAGGGTCAGGGGTATCATGCAGGCCATGCAATATATTTTTAAACTATTTTATATGACTTAAATGTTATAAAAATGCAGGTGCTTGATACAATGCGAGTATGCAATGTATAAATTAAAATGAAAGTGCATGGATTCACATAACAAGCCATGATAAATCATAAACAGGAATCAAGACGGGTTTCAAGCAAGCGGGTCGGGTCGAATGCTAATATAGATGTCAGATATACTATTCGCACCCAAAACACAGTAAATCAGGAAAATACCATAAATAAAGAAATACTTGAACTAGAACTGGTATAAATGAACTAGGGTGTTACATTATATCCAACTACAAAAAGAATTTCGTCCTTGAAATTCCCAAGACAAGAAAAGGTAAACAACATGAATCTATAAGAATAGGTGTGGAAACTTCTGTCGAATCTCGTCTTCTCGTTCCCAAGTCGATTCTCCGTGCGAGCGATTTCCCCAAGAAACAAGTACGAGAGGGATAACCTTGTTCTTAAGGACTTTTTCTCTTCGATCAACAATCGACATCGGTCGTTCCTCAAAGGTCAAATCCTCTCTTACAGTCAGCTCCGAATGATCCAGCACGTGTGTTTCATCTCGAACATACTTACGGAGTTAAGATACATGAAACACGTCATGAATATTTGCCAAAGATTGTGGTAAAGCCAATCGATAAGCTATTTCTTCAACACGCTCCATAATCTCGAAAGGCCCCACGAATTGAGAACTAAGATTTCCTCGACTCCCAAAACGAATCACTCCTCTAGTCGGTGATATCTTCAAAAATACAAGATCACCAACAGTGAACTCTAGAGGTATTCTCGATATATCGGCCAAACTCTTCTGCCGATCTTGTGCTGCCTTCATAAGATTTCGGATAGTATTAACTTTCTCCACGGTTTGCACAATCAAATCCGGTCCCAACAATCTTCGTTCTCCAACATCGTCCCCACAAACAGGTGAACGACTCTTGCGACCATACAATGCTTCGAATGGAGCCATCTGAATAGTCGCCTGAAAACTGTTACTGTAAGAAAACTCCACCAAGTGTAGATGATCTCCCACGAACTCTTGAAGTTTAACATGCAAGCTCTCAACATGTCTTCAAGAGTTCAGCATGCTCCTCTAGGCTCCTTGAGTAGACCAGAATATCATCGATGAACACCGCTATAAACTGGTCCAAGAACGGTGAAAAGATTCGGTTCATCAAGTCCATAAATATCGCCGGTGCATTCGTGACTCCGAATGGCATCACTAAATACTCGTAATGTCTATACCGAGTTCGGAACACGGTCTTGCAAATATCTTCTGATTTAACTCGGACCTGATGATATCCGGATCGCAAATCCAGTTTCGAGAATACCCTCGCGCCACTGAGTTGCTCGAAAAATTCTCCAATGCGAGGGATCGGGTACTTATTCTTAATAGTCACCCGGTTTAATTCTCGATAATTGATGCACATCCTCCTTGTGCCATCTTTCTTCTTGACTAGAAGAACTGGAGCTCCCCAAGGTGAATTGTTGCTGTGAATCCAACCTTTCTCAAGCAATTCGGTAACCTGCTTCTTTACTTCTTCCAACTCCACTGGTGCCATCGGATAGTACGCCTTTGAGATTGGCGCTGCACCAGGAACAAGATCGATCGCGAACTCCACATCTCGTTTTGGCGGTAAACCCAAGATGTCCTCGAACACGTCCATGAACTCTCGAACTACAGCTGGCGCTTCCTCCTTATCAACTTCCATCGACGAAAGAACACTGTTTGTCAGCCTAGCCCTAAACTCGACTGGCCCGATAAAACTGCTTTCTCCAGCAAAAACAAACTCCGGGTGTCCGGGAATCTGGAAAATCATTTTCTTTGCCCTACACTTAATGTGAGCGTGGAAAGTGCCGAGAAAATCCATTCCCAAGACAACTTCATAATTGCCGGTATCGATCACTAAGAATTCTGCAAATAACTCCCGTCCGCAAATAGCAACTGAACAATCCTTACACTCACTACTAGCTATGATCTTCCCATTCCCAGTGTGTATGTCCCAACAACTAGACAGGGTCGTGCAATAAATTGAATGTGCAGCAAAAAAAACTTGGACGACATAAAACAATGGGATGCACCAGAATCGAATAATGCTAATGCGGGAAAATCATGAACAAGTAGGATACCTGAAACAACTTCATCTGAATCCTTGGCCTTTTTAGTCGTCAGGGTAAAGGCTCGAGCTTGATTAGGTCCCTGAGTTAACTGCTTCTACCTTGTGAAACTGCTTCTGCGGTGGCCTTTGAGTATCTTCCTTCAAACGTAGCTTCGACGGACAAGTATCAATGGTGTGATCAGCTGATCCGCAAATAAGAAAAAGTCCAAGCCTCTTACGACAATCTCTTCGATAGTGACCCGGTCGTTGGCAGTAATCACACAACACCCTTCCTTTATGTTCGGGAAAAACTGGACTCTTCATCGGTACAACGCCACGCTTGTCCACCGGGACCCCTCTGCGTATAGGCGTTCGATTTGGCATAAACACCGGCTTCCGTACCACAACTACCTGCTACTGCGTACCCTCTGTCTTTAATGATAAACTCTTCTGCTCCCTGGTTGCTTTAAGCACTTGCGAGAAAGTGTTCAAACCCAGAGATATAATGTGCCTCTGGATGTCCACGTCCAAACTGCGCATGAACCTCTGTGCCCTATCCGCATCGTTGGCAACCAAAGGTCCAGGGAATCTACTGAGCCGTGTCCACTCAGCTGCATGCGCGTCCACGGATCTGCCATTCTGTTTCAAACTGATCAACTTTTCTTCCATTTCCTCCCGTGCAGTCTGCGGAAAGAACTTCTCTAAGAAACTCTTCGAAAAATCTGCACAACTTATCGGCTTGGGCAAGCGGGTCTCTTCCATAAGCCACAATTCACAGGCATAGTCTACCAATTGGATGCTTACTACATCCACTCTCTTGTCCTCTGGAATCTGTGCCGCAACGAGCAAATTCTCCGTATCAACCAGCCACCGCTCCACTGGCAACGGCTCTTCCAAACCAGTGAAAATGGACGTACCAAGTCTCCTGAAATCCGCCACGGTACCCACACGCTCAACTGGTTTGGCCGCAACACTATTTACGGACTGCTAGACGGTCCGCAAACCTTCCTGAAAGGCTTCGGCTTGCCGCTGGTTCAGCTCGGTTTGCCGCTTCTGGTTCTCCAGCATCCCACGAATTACTCCAAGAAAAGCGGCATCATCAACAAGCCTCTGGTACGATCGCAAATTCCTGTCTACCATGATCCTGCAACCAAGACACCGAAGAGGATTAGTATGTTAAACAAGATTCAAAACTTACGATGAATGATGACCATAAATCAAGGATATGAATTAAGAATAGAACTCCAAGTTACTTAAATAGAGTACCGCGTTGTAACCATGCCGCGGTACATAGTTATAATCACATAACTCCACTCAAGTCGCCCAAATCCTAGTATCAGAATCAAAGGAATAGGGAGAAACAATAGGGAACCAAAAGGTTTCAAGCCGAGATGCAAAATTGTTTGCATATCGTCAAGACAAGGGTCAAGAGAAAGATATGATTCAAGAATCACGATAACAATGCGGCAGAACATGTTCCTAATCACGGATTTTCTGATTCGTGTATTGGGTCCAATACCCAACTACAAAAGAATCAAACCCGATTAACCTAAATTCTATGGCTCTGATGCCAAACAAACCCTGTCACATCCCGCTTCCCAGAGTGCGCTAAGATAGGCAGGTGACAGAGCCAACCATGCTACCTGTGGATAGAAAATATCCTTCCACAGTCACATTACAGCTATCTAGAGATATCAAGAACAATAGAAATAAAATAAACTATCTAGTACATGTCCATGAGCCAGAATAAACGATTCAAGAAATAATATGCGGAAGCAATAGATCCAAGTAACAATAACAATCTGGAAAGTACGTCCCAAATACGGGCTCACAACAGGAAATAAAAGTGCTGAAAGAAAACTAAACTAAAATACTAACAGGTCCTCACTGCTCGGCATGTTGACTGAAATACTCCTGAACGGCATGCGACAGGGAGAGAGGATCTGGGCCATGCAAAATCCAGACGTCAGTGCGTCATAATATCAACGATACTACAATCAGGAGGTAACAAGACATGCATGCATGAGTATGAACAGTATAAGAGTATAACAGTATCACGACTAAGGAACAATGAAGGGTATAAGCACATGTGATGTGCAGTGAGTAATCTAAACTATGCTACTGGGTTATTTATTCTAAAGTCTTCGAAATCAATTAATGTAATTCTCATCGTAACCCATCGGTGATTATTCCATAACGCCCGGAAAAACGGCAAACAATAGGTATTCCGTAACGCCCGGAAAAACGGCAAACAATAGGTATTCCGTAACGCCCGGAAAAACGACAAACAATATGACAGCCCTTTGAGTTACGTTCGGTTACATTCTTGATTTCCCCATACCCCCAAGTTATGTGTTCAAGTCAGGTATTGATAAATCTGAAGCTAATTCCAACACAGGATCAAGCAGGAACAGGTTTGTCTATACTGACAACAAGATATGTCCATCGGGACAACATGTCAGGATTGTCGGCATTAGAAACAGGATCAGTTAACATATCAAGTAGTGATATATCAGGTCATGTCAGATAGTGTACATGTATCAAGTCATATCAAGTAGTGGTGTATCAGGTCACGTCAAGTAGTGCACAGGTATCAAGCGGATGCTCATAATCAAACTGTGGCAAGTACGGGTGCACAAATAAAAGTATGGATGCACAATCATCGATCAGGGGTTACATCATGACTAAGTATGATGCACAATATCAAGCATGGGGTACTAATGTATTAATAATATGAGTTAATGTAATATGGGGTGCAACTAGTTATGCAGAATTAATGGTATGGATACACAAATAAACATGGATGCATAAATAACTATCAGGGGTTACAACTATAGCTTCATGACTATGTAGGATGCACATTATCTAGTATGGGGTGTTAATGTAGCAGTAATATGAAATAACGTGTTATGATATTCAACTAGATATGTAATTAATGGTATGGATGCACAAATATCGATTGGGGTTACATTTACAGTTTCAAGACTAAGTGGGATGCACATTATTAAACATGGGATGTTAATATGACAATAATATGTAATAATGTGATCTGTAGATGCAGCTACATGTATATTAAATGATATGGATGCATACGGGTATCCGAAAACGGTAAAACTTTAATTTGGATGTATAATGTGATAAACGGGTAACATTTTACTCATATGGATGCATAATAATATACCTAGCATGTAACAAGATGAATTAGCATGCGACTAGATATGTAAATAGTGATATGGATGCACACGGATGTCTGAAGACAGTAAAAACAGTAAAATGGTAATGCGGGATGCATAATTAAACAATGAGTAATGTTATTATTCATATGTGTACAATATATTGTAGTATAGCATGTAGCAAGATTAACTTGCATGCAACTAGATATGAAATAAATTGTATGGATGCAAACGGACGTCGTAAAACAGTAAAATGATAACAGAGGATGTACAATACACTAAACATGAAATATTATTATTAATATGGAGGTAGTATATATCATAGCATGTAGCAAGATAAACTTGCCTCGATCGGATCACACGACGGATACGTACGGCACGTCGGATGTCGGTAAAAGTTGCGATGCACACACGGGCGTAAAGAACTGAACCAAGCAAAGAAAGAACACGACCATGCTGGCTAGGAACGTCGACTGGATTTTTCGGATCATCGGCAGCGGCACGGCTCCGAGGATCACCGAAAAAAGTATGAGATCAAGAAAAGCAAGAGAAGAAGAAAGAAGAAGAAGAAGGAGAAGGAAGGAAGGAAGGAAAAGGGCTGGGGTTGTCATCTGGATTCAGAGGCGAGGCAAGGGATACGACGACGACAATGGGCCGTCGACGGCGAGATCCACGGCGATAGTGGGGTTTCGGGTTCTTGAAGTCGGGTGTGTAGGGTTCTTGTGCAGGGGAGAGAGGCACGGGTCTGGGGAGTAGGAAAGAGGAGAGAGGGGGAGAAGGTGGTGACGAGTGATGAGGCCGACTGGATCGGAGTTCTGGCGACGAGGTAACGGGCTGCTAGGTTTCACGTAAGGGAAAAGCTCGGGTTGAGGGTTTATTGGTGGCTGTAGAGTGAGGGTGGTGTCGAGAGGTCGTGGAAGAGAGGTGAAGGGAGATGAAGACGGTGGTGCCGAGGGGTCGGAGTTCCGGCGATGGGTTAGGGCAGAGGCCGGTGGGGTTTGGTTCTGTGGGGAGAATGAAGGGGAGAGGAGGAAGTGAAGAAGGTGACGAGGGTGGTGCTGAGACGTCGGAGAGGGTCGGAGTTCCAGCGACGAGGGCAGCGAGGGTGTCGTGGTCGTCGGGTTGCAGCCGGGATTCTTGGGTTGGTGGGTTTGCACGGGGATGGAGATGAGATGGTGGTGTGGTGAGGTCGCGGGGATGAGGGTGGTGGTGAGGTGAGGAGGAGAGCTCGGGGAGATGGGCGGCGACGGCGACGACGCGAGCGCGACCGCGACGGGCGTGGGTTTCGTTCGCAGGCGGGAAAAAATATGAAAAGAAGAAGAAAGAGAAAAGAGAGAGAGAGGGGGGGAGAGAGAAAGAGGGGGAGAGGAGAGAGAGTTTTGTTTGTATTAGATTTAGGATTTATAAAAAAATAGATAGGGGAGGAGAGAGAGAGGCTGTGGTTTATTTGTGTATTAGGTTTAATATATATATATATATATATATATATATATATATATATATATATATATATATAGGAAGAGAAAGAGATGGCCTGTAAAACAAATCTTTTTAAAAAAATATTTATATGAAAAATATTTTTCAACAGTAAAAAAATCTTTAAGAATAAAATATTAATTGCAACTGAGATTTTTTTGGGTAATACAAAAATAGTCCAAAACACGCCCGAGTTGGGTCTAAAAATCCAGTTTTAAAATACGAAAAATATACGTGTTGACCAAAACTAAAATTGGATATCCGGGTAACGAAAATGCATACCCCCAAGAACGGATGCACGTACGTGCGCATAGCCATCCAAACAAGTCCGTTTCACTGAACGGGATGAGAACAAAATGCGCGGATACTACCACTGGGTCAGGGGTATCATGCAGGCCATGTAATATATTTTTAAACTATTTTATGTGACTTAAATGTTATAAAAATACAGGTGCTTGATATAATGCGAGTATGCAATGTATAAATTAAAATGAAAGTGCACGGATCCACATAACAAGCCAGGATAAATCGTAAACCGGAATCAAGACGGGTTTCAAGCAAGCGGGTCGGGTCGAATGCTAATATAGATGTCAGATATACTATTCGCACCCAAAACACAGCAAATCAGGAAAATACCATAAATAAAGAAATACTTGAACTAGAACTGGTATAAATGAACTAGGGTGTTACACATTCTGAGACGAAGCATGATTCCGCCGCAGAGGTTATTGGTTTGATTTGATTTGGGTTGACATCAGTATCGCTACACTGGAATATGGTACCAGGAGCGAATCATCATTTGCCATGAGTGGATTTGAGGATTTTGGTTTTGGTTTGGCATCAGCATCGCTACACTAGAATATGGTACTAAGAGCGAATCATCATTTTCCATGAGGGCATTGTTTACCGCCGAAAGCCGGGAAAGACGAACGTCTTGCCTGAATTTGGGGGCAGATGCTATTTGGGTTTATCTGTCCACCTCTCCGAAGATACCAAGTTGATTTATGGCACCGTATATCAGAGATCCGGACGGATGCGGCCGTTGTAGCAGACTTCGTCAGTTTCCTCCTCGTTTGCGAGGGGTTTTTGATTGTGGGGACGCTCTTCCCTGTAGGCGCAAGCCCCTGCAGTTAATTACGTTACCGCGTAGCGGTTACCACTTTCTCCTGCTCTAGAAGGTCACTTCATGTCGTGTGTGTTTATTTTATTTTTGGTTGCCCGTGGATTGTATACGGAGACTAATTTATGCTGCCGCCCATAGGGCGTGGATTAGTCCAAATCCGTATATTCTTAGATTTGGGTTTGGTTTGATTTAAGGACCGTTAATCTCGTTTGAGATTAAGATCAACTTAAATATTTGTTGAGAATACGTTAGTCTAATTTTAGACTAAGATTTACTCAACAGGATTTTGGGATCATTCAGACCCAACAAAAGAGCATTTGGGCTCCATTGCTTTAGTTTAAGGACGTTGCGGTCCATAGCTCATTTAAGGACGTTGCGATCCATAAATCACCATTTTTGGGATGAGGGTTTAGTTTAAGGACATTGCGGTCCATAGCTAGTTTAAGGACATTGCAGTCCATTGATCACCATTTTTGAGGTGAGGGTTTAGTTTAAGGACGTTTCAGTCCGCAGCTAGTTTAAGGGCATCACGGTCCACAGATCACCATTTTTGAGATGAGGGTTTAGTTTAAGGACGTTGCGGTCCATAGCTAGTTTAAGGACATTTCGGTCCATAGCTAGTTTAAGAACATTGCGGTCCATTGGGATGTACTCGTGGGTTTGGGAGTATATCAAAAAGCTGTTGGTTGTTGGGACCCTCCACCTCTTTGAAGACGTTGAAGAATTACAACGACATGTATCATAGGTATGGAGTGATATACCCTTGAACCAAATTCCAGACTGGGCGGAGAGATCATGGTGGATCATCTAAGAATCATTAGTCATTTTTGGGAGGTTAAGATTAACTTAGGAGATATGTGATGGACATCATTCTGATCAATTAGTTTGAGAAGTCATGAGCATAGAGGCTCAGTCTATTTGGAGATCCAAGATGTTTTAATCTCAAGAGGACTTAGCCAATTTGGGGCTGAAGTTAGCTTCTTATAGTGTTAAACACTAATGTATGCTCGGTGCTCATGTGCTCCACTTGATACTCTATATAGTGTTAAACACCAATGTATGATCGATGCTCACGTGTTCCCACGTGAGACTCCAGAAGCAGTGTTAAACACTGAAATTTGGGGCGCTCACGTATGGCACGTGAGGCGCCAAAAGCAATGTTAAATACTGAAATTTGGGGCGCTCACGTGTGGCACGTAAGGCGCCAAAAGTTGGCGTTATGCACTTGGGTCCAAATCCCCATCTGTATATAAGTGTTTAAACACTTAGTCCTTGTGGCCATCACGTGTGGGTACGTGAGGCGCTCCAGAGTTGGGCACTGCTTCTTTGATTTATTCCCCTTTTCCTTTTGAAAGTGCTAAGCACTATTAGGGGGTCACGCGGGATCACGTGGGGCGCCCCAAAAATGAGAACTGTTTTTTATTTATTCCCCTTTTCCTTTTATAAGTGCTAAGCACTTTTAGGGGGTCACGTGACTCGATCTCAGTTGTTCCTTTTTGTTCCTCAGAGGTGCTCACGTGGGAACATGTGATCTTTGTTATATAGCGTTGAACGCTAATGAATCACCAGTCTGCATGGGGGTTTTGATCTGAGTTTTGAACATTTCAGGTCCCTTGTTTTTATAAGAATTAAATTCTTTTGTAGGGTTAAACCCTAATTTTATCAGAGAAATTAAATTCCTGTATATCCTTTTGGAAGAAGTAAATTCTTAGTTCTTTCCTCTGGGTTTTGAACCTGCATGACAGAGTCTTCCCGATGAGAATTAAATTCTCAACTTGTGGGGAGATCTGCTTATGCAGACCTCAACCAGAGGAAAAACTAAGTTCTTTTTAGAAGAGTTAAACTCTTGGAATGGTGAAGAAGAGATAGAATGATCTCTATGTCTTTCCTCTTACCTAGGGTTTCTTTTTCTAAAAGAGAACTCTTCTTTATTTTTGTTTTGTTGTTTCTCCAATCTTATGGGGGGGTCTCCTCTCTTCTTTTTTTAGACTTGAAGTCTTGAGTACTTTATATAGTAGAGGTAGATTTGTTGATTCAGTTAAGCAAATCTTGTTAGTTGTATGTTTGCCCTAGAGGCCAGTATTGTACAGATGATATATATTATATTGGATGCTTGGACATATATAGAGAGGACTTTCTTACTCGATATGATAGTATGCTATCTGGTTGCTCTTTATCTTAACATGTATACTTGTCTCTTTATACTGTCTTATAGTTACATGTTGGTAAAGCCCTTAGGATGTGTACTTGACTACCTAGACTATAATGCGGATCATACTAGTAGGGACATGGTAGTCCATAAGTACATCCTTCAAGGTCCCTAGTCGTGGGTGTATCGAGACGGGGCATCGATATACCAGAGTAGACTAGCGTATACGCTTCTTGACCCATGAGATGGGCGATGGATGATCCCATATCCATTGGTGTTTGACATCAGAGATGGTATACGGGTGCTCAGTGGAGACTGGGTACACTGGACGGACTCGTCGAGAACTCCCAGATGGTATTATACCTCACGTCAGATGGCAGTTCTCTGGTGACACTTGTGCAGGTTAGTCTGTAGACCCGAGATCGTCATAGAGTCTTGTGTGATTCCCACTGTGCTTTGATTTCCACCTTACCACGTCCATGAGGGCGTGCAAAACGGTGGTTTTTGGGTACAGTCCCGAGTCACATGGAGGCAATGAGTGATAGGAGGGGTTTCGTCTCTCCCGGTATTGGGGGTTGATGTTGCGCAGTGCTCGATTGGCCGTAACAGGGAAGTCCCTGGCCAGGGCTGATTTAGAGATTTACTGGTAAGTGTTACCAGTAGGTTCTCGACCTGTTATGAACCTCACATCGGCACGACTTATCGGTTATTTGGGTCTGACGTTTACCACCCCTAGACTTGATATGCGACATATCAGACGAGGAGACCGGACTGTACGGGAAGTGTTACCGGCAGGCTTTTACAGGAGTTGGAGCGGGCTTGCTTGCTGATCTTCTAATCGCTCAATACCCGGGTAGCCGTTACGTCCAGCTAGTACCGCTGACGGCTTGTGGGTGCTTGATGTGATCATCACCTACTGCCGGCGTATTGACGAGTCTTTAGAGTCCTACACAGAGGTTTTACTGGCTCAGGCAAAACGAAATAGGAGCACGTATGTGATATGTACAAGACCGAGAATAAATGCGTGTATGTGATACCGTATTCTATTCTCGCGACTTTTTGTATCGGTCGGTTATATATGATATGACCGGGTTATCGAATCAAGTGTTGATTCGATAAGTCGATACAATGGATGTTAGCCGGTTATATGAGATATGACCGGATTATTAAGTCAAGTTTTGATTTAATAATTAAGTGTATAATTGTATATTAGATATACTAATTTACACTTGCTAACACTTGTTCACTTAGGGTTTTTTCCTCACATGTACACTACTTTAACATATATATGATATATGTTAAAATGTGTTATCATATTGTATCATGGTTGATGATACAACATTCATGTGTGTATGAGACATACACCATCCTATTTGTTATGATTGGGTTTAATGTTTAAAAGTAATTACAAAATTAGTGGAAAATTAGAAAATGCATGAAGCTTGTGGATGCATTGACTAAAGTCCACTAGGTTTGTTTTTACTTTGGACTTTAACCTAACCATCACACAATTAGCTATGGTTATGGCTCTACAAGAGTTAGTATATGATACTCACTCACCATGGTTAGTCTACTCACTTGATCATTATCCTCTCCTCTTTCTTTTGTTCATCTTCTTCATTTGTTCAAAAGAAAAGCTAGCTAGGGTTTGATCCAAAGTGAGATAGCTTGTGAGAAAACAAATTCTAAAGAGAACCCACTTCATATTTCTCCATCCTCTACTAGACTAGCACTTTAGTATAGGGTGTTTGCTTCACTAATTCTCATGTTAGTGAAGTAGAAGCTTGAGTCGGAATTCCCTCGACGTAGATCATCTTCGGCCTCGGAGACTTCAAGCAAGGTCGCACCTTTTGCCTCGTGAAGCCATGCAAGGGTCCGGGAGAACCACGATCGCAGCGAAGGGACTTCATCAAGGAGCTAAAGAAGTGAAGGACCGATCTACAAAGGTTGTATTTCGTATCCCTTTAGAGTAAAGTTGTTTACTTGCTATTTGTATCGCCTAAACTCTAGTATACGATCTTGCTTAGGGTTGTTCGGCACATAAAAATTTAATTTTGGTATGGTCGATGCCTTGTAGAGCCTTGTTAGTGTGCCTAGTAACCCTACAGTGGTATCAGAGCCTAGCTAGGGCATTAGGCGATGTCTTAACGAAGTTAAAACTCCGAACCGACCCGAACACGTCAAGATAACCCCCTCTCTGTACAATTTTTAAAAACTGGGTTTTTTCAGAATTAAAAATGCCTAAAAAAATCAGCAGGTAAATATAAGAATTATAGTGCAAAACAAGATGATGAACAGTCCAATCCACCGCGGAACCGCAGCCGTACCCTGCTTGGGCCGCGGTTCCACGGCCGTATAGAGGATACATGCAATAATTTTTCCACTGTAATTACTTTTACTGTTACTTGTTTTTTCTGGGTATTTTTAAATTAACTCAAGTGTTGAGTATTTTGGGGTTTATTTTGAAATCGTCGATGCGATCGGAGAATTTAATTTTTTTATGTTATTCCGGATAATTTAGAAAGTATTAAAATGTTCGAACGGATATCATTAACTCAATTTTCCCCGACACGAAAAACATTCTAGTGTTGAATTTTTATCGAGGTTTAAATCTTTTGGAAAAACGTGCATGTGATACGATGGACCCTCTAGAAGACAACAAACCTTAACTCGATTATGTAACCGTCTTGAACTGCCCTTTGAACCTTAGGGTTTGGGGCAGTACGTCGTGCCACATGTGAGACGTTGGCTTGACCCTTCTACGGCTGGACCGTTGCTACTGTGACGTATTCCGGAATTTTTGAACTCCGCTCAAGTGTTGAGCAATTATGGAAATCTTGGGTATTTGATTATTCGATTGGAAAGTTTAATACTGTCTATTTATCTGGAATGTGATACAATATGTGGAATTCATACAGTTAGGCATGAAATGCGGAATATGTGATATTTCGGATTTACAATGTCTAATGAGATTGTGGATTCCAAATGTTGTAGTTTTACATTTTCTTTTCTGTGACCGTAAGTGTAATATGTGATACCGCCGGTTTCGTTGCTATATGTCAACGACAATTGGGATGCGCATATTTACTTACGTTGATGACATGTGATGTTATGTGTTGCTGGATATGTTATATTGGATCGTCGCGTTCTGAATAGCCGGGTTTTTTTTATGTGAGATGAGAGTTTTCTTTTTCATTCATGTAAAATAAAATGTATGTAATATTCTTTCATTGGGGCACTTCCGGGATGAGGTCGATGTCACCATTTGTATATTATTTACTTTTCCGCACTAGGATAGACCCAAGGAGGGGAGCACAAGTAACCGGGTTCTAGGGTCCAGTGGGAGACCAACTCAAGGAGTCGAGTCCGGGTCTCCTAACCCTAGAATTGGTAGGGTTTCTTGCCGCTCTCATAGGGGTCTAGGGGTGTGGATTTGGCTATTCGTCGCGACCGTGGAATCCGTGTTTTATAGAGGCTCAAAATAAAACACGGACGTCCTACTATATCCAATATTTCATATGTTTCTTCTGCTGCGATATCTGTGATGTGATCATTTGATGTTCTGTGATAAATACTGTATATAGTATATATGATATATTATATAGACGTTACTTATGTTTTACACCCGCGCTAGCCCTGCCCTGCTCTGCCGTTAGTTACCTAACCTAACGGTGCACGAGGGGACATCGAGGCGAATGCGGATGGCATAAGTGTACGTCGTATTTATCTGTGATGTTTAGGTGATTTAAATGATGGGACTTCATTAATGTGATTAATGAAAGAAAAGAAACCTAAAAGATGTTGTAGAATCAAATTTTCAAATAAAAAGGGTAGCTACAGTTTTGCTTTGCATAGCGGTATATATGATATACCCTGCACCTTATTCGATGAGGAAAGATCCGAGATCCCTTCACCGGGAGTGTCCTCTTTAGTAAAACTGGCAGATGCTACAACACTCGGTTTGCTTTTGATTGCTTTTGGAGTTTTGCTTTGCATAGTGATGTATATGATATATGCTGCACCTTTATTCCATAAGGAAAGAGCCGAGATCCCTTCACCGGGAGTGATCTCTTTAGCAAAACTAATGAAAGCCTCAAAATCACTCCATTTCAAAATTCACTTGATTCTACAACGATATCAAGTTCATTACGCAATAGGTTTTCAGAAAAACCTGTCGTAGCCCTCCGTCATTTCAGATAAGAACTATTTAGTATTCGTGCTGCGTTTGTTGGCCTTTGTCAAGGCGTAGTGTGCGGTAGCTAAATGGTGCTTATCTGTCCATGCATATGATGTAGATTGTTTTGGGGTAGTCGTACGACCTTGTTGGCCTTTGTCAAGGGTCGTGCGGGTGGATTTGATTCAATCAAGAAATGACGGGTTGGACTTAACTAACATCCTATGATTTGTTGGCCTTTGTCAAGGTCATAGGGGTTAGGGGCAAAATATTATCGGGAATTTCAAGTGTTGAGATTTGCAATGAGATTGCATACCTTCTATGAGATAGTTGGATCCCGATACCCACTGCGAGTAATTGTTACTCCCAGGAGAGTTTTACACAGGACAATTAGCCGATCAAGTAGGTGTCTAGAAAGGTGTCAACGGGGTTACGCCTCTGGGAAAACGAGGTTTACTTTAATTAGGTCCGTGCGAAAGCACGGGGAACCTCCCTCAAAGTACCGACACTGGCCTGGCTGAAAGATTGGCGAAGTTGTAGGGTGTAATTAATCCCGGCTAGTCTTTCCTTTTAGGGTTTGAAGGAAGATTTGATAAAAACAGTGGAAGCCATCCTGATTAGATAAAATAATAACCAATCTGATCTTGCAAGAGCATACGCTAAAGTGTTTTCTTCTCTCTCTCTCCAGGTAGCGACCATATCATGCCTTAATAAAGATAATAATATGGATGTATTGACCGAACCCGCATGTTATACTGTGCTGGGGAACATTGGTTCCGTTCTTTCTTATAAGAGTTATAAGACTGAACAGGATATAGGGGAATACCAGGATTCTCATGCCACCCGAATGAAGAAAGTACATGTTGATACATTTTCTTCGGGTGTGTTCGTTACAGAGAACTGTTTCTCTATTTCCTCTACGTCCTGGGTATTAGATACCGGGTCAGGATCTCATATATGTAATCAGTTACATGGGCTTAGGAAAGGTAGAGAACTTGGAGAAGGTAATAAAGACATAAGGGTTGGAAATGGTGCAATTGTTGCAACTAAAACCGTCGGGAAATATCACCTTGTATTGCCAACTGGTAATACATTGATTCTGAACGAATGCTATTTCATGCAGAACCTGATATGCAACATTATATCGGTTTCTTTGTTGAGTAAAGAGGGATATAATTTTGTATTACAGGATAATGTTATGAACATTTTTCTAAACCAAAAGTTGGTTGGATCAGACACGATGTACAATGGCATTTATGTTCTAAATCAATCAACAGTTCTGAGCATAACAAACACACACAAGAGGAAGAGTTCAGAAATGAACGAATCCTTCTTGTGGCATTGTAGACTGGGTCACATCAATGCGACACGACTAACTAAGTTGCATAAAGATGGATATTTGAATCCGTTTGAATTTTCATCTTATGACACTTTCCAGTCATGTCTCAAAGGCAAGATGACCAAAACTCCGTTTACGGGACACGAAGAGAGAGTTACGGAACTCTTGGGACTGGTACATAGTGATGTATGCGGCCCCATGTCTACACATGTCAGGAATGGTTCTGCGTACTTCATTACATTCACTGACGATCTCTCTAGATTCGGATATGTGTTCCTGATGAAACACAAATCAGAAGCTTTTGAGAAATTTAGAGAATATAAACAAGAAGTCGAGAACCAAACCGGGAAAAGTATTAAAATCCTTCGATCTGATCGAGGAGGTGAATACTTGAGCAATGAATTCCTGGACTTCCTAAAAGAGAATGGGATTCTCTCTCAGCTGACTCCTCCATATACACCACAGCACAACGGTGTATCTAAACGGAGGAACCGCACCCTATTAGATATGGTGCGCTCTATGATGAGCACAGCTGAGTTACCTATTTCCTTCTGGGGGTATGCGCTGGAGACAGCGGCATACCTATTGAATCAAGTTCCATCTAAATCTGTACCTACCACACCATATGAGATATGGAGTGGGAAGAGACCATGTCTTAAACGTGTTAAGATATGGGGTTGTCCGGCTTATGTTAAAACGCAAAATCCGGACAAACTCGAGGCACGGTCAGTTCTATGCAAGTTTTTGGGACATCCCAAACATTCACATGGATATCTTTTCTACCATACCGAGGAACAAAAAGTGTTTGTTTCTCGACATGCCACCTTTTTAGAAAAGGAATTTCTTATAAAAGAAATTAGTGGCGACCAGGTAGATCTGGAAGAAATTTCGGCTACACAAACTCAAACCGAAGATTTAGTGGAACCAGAGAATTCGGTAGTTCCCAACGAACTTCAGCCTCTCCGCCGATCTAGTAGGGTTCCTTACCCACCTGAGAGATACTACGGTTTTCTCATGGATGGTGGGAGCGAGGATTGCATCATGGTTGATGATGACCCAACTAGCTTCGAGCAGGCCATCACGAGTGGGGACTCAGTGAAATGGCTGGATGCAATGCGGTCCGAGATGGAATCCATGTACACCAACAAAGTATGGACTTTGGAAGTTGCTCCTGAAGGGGTAAAACCCATTGGGAGCAAGTGGATCTTCAAGAAAAAACTTGGTGTAGATGGGAAAGTGGAGACCTTCAAAGCTAGACTTGTTGCAAAAGGTTTTCGTCAAAGACCAGGTGTGGACTATGACGAAACCTTTTCTCCAGTGGCTATGCTTAAATCCATCCGGATCATGCTTGCCATCGCTGCATATCATGACTACGAAATCTGGAAAATGGATGTTAAGGCCGCCTTTCTAAACGGTGATTTAGAAGAGTGCGTGTACATGACTCAGCCAGAGGGCTTCGTAGATAGTGGGAGCAGCGGGAAGGTGTGAAAGCTGCTTAAATCCATTTATGGATTAAAGCAAGCATCGCGGAGTTGGAACATCTGCTTTGACGTCGTTATCAAAGAGTTTGATTTCGTCAAAAACGTAGATGAACCTTGTATCTACAAGAAGGTGGCAGAGAGTAAGGTTGTCTTCCTCGTATTGTACGTGGACGACATATTCTTGATAGGAAATGACATTCCTATGCTGCAATCGGTCAAGCTCTTCTTATCACAAAGATTCTCAATGAAAGATCTTGGTGATGCCTGATTGTTATTAATTTTCCGATTGTGTTTGTAAAAAGCAAGTATCGAATCAATTGTTTCCCGATAACGGTTTTATTTGATCGATAATAGTATCTTGTATCGGTATTTAGAAAATTGTAAAGAAATCACAACCAAAAATTATATTTGACCGCAATCAACTACGGTGTCAGTTGTAGATCGTAAGCGAGTGCGGATCGTCCACAGGGATTGTGCGATTCATTTCTTTGTTTAATTTGTTTGAATCGAAAAGTTAATCGAAAAGAAAAGAAAACATGATTCAAGAATTTATCGATTGATTCAGGTGTCACGATGTTTAATCAAGAATCAAGAAACTGATAAACAAATCAAGAATCGGTGTTTTGATAATATTTCCAACCAAAATGTCAAGAATCTAAATGAGGCTCGTAGGAATCGATCGGATCTATAGACGTGATGTAATTTCAAGCTTTCGTGTTCCTGTCCTTCGAAGGATTGATACTAGATCGATGATGATTGACGAGAGTTAGGGCTTTCTTGATGAAACTAGGGTTTCATCGTTTAACCCTTGTTCTTTCGTAGATATCATTCACAT
Source organism: Agapanthus africanus (assembly GCA_030015575.1). Classification (NCBI taxonomy): domain Eukaryota; kingdom Viridiplantae; phylum Streptophyta; class Magnoliopsida; order Asparagales; family Amaryllidaceae; genus Agapanthus; species Agapanthus africanus. Next base: position 791,663,380 of record JASDDO010000022.1, on the reverse strand, counting down.
TCTAGCCTCTAACAATTTCAAGAAACGATCGTAACTCCCTAATCTCGAGCGATGTCAATCAAGAAAGTATCGCAACGAATTGGGTCGTCGATTCTTGAACTTGCTAGGGTTTACAAAACTCGTAGGATTCATGAATCGATTTAAGATATATTACATCATCATTCTATTGATCGTCTCGACTCCTCGACGAGCGGAGTATTACTCAAACATCATCACACAGAAAGTATTCAAGAATTGAAAAGATATCATGATGCGAGAATTTAAAGAAAACAAGATAAAAGAATATCACCTTTTATTTATATCAACAATTTGATTACAGTCGCTCAAGAACTACAAGAGGAAGAACTAGATTGTCGATTTGGCGTCGCTCGGCTTCGTGAGTTGCGGATCAGCTTGGACCACTTGCTCTGTTGAAGATTGGCTCGGCTCATAAAAGGTTGCAAGGCTTCTTGCTTGATGGGTACTCGGGATCTTGGCTTTTGATTGGAATTAGGGTTAGGGTTTCACACAAGCCCTCTCACTAGACTTGTGGAAGAAGAAGATGAAGAAAGAGAGTGAATGGATCAATCAATTTTTAATGAATCAATCCTCCAATTTTCCGGGGTCTTTTTACAAGTGAGCCTAGGGTCTTATTTATAGATCTCCCAAACCCTAGGTCTAGGTTTGAAATTACAATTCCCTCCAAAAGTTTGTTGAGAAGTTTCTAGAAAGAGTTTGTTAGGCTTAGCTTAGGGTTTAAGCTAGGGTTTAGGGAGAAGTTTCTAGAATACAAGGCTAGTTTAGTGTTGGAACAAGGGTTTGCTGATCTGGCAGAAGCTTCTGGGGCTTTCTGGAAATTGTTGTGTCATTATGAGCTGTACACACTGAGGTAGGAGTTGTGCACCAAAAATGGGGATCTGAAGTGGTAGAAGCGCCGCGGAACCGCGGCCTAAGCCGGCTTGCGCCGCGGTTCCGCGGCCAAGTTGTGGCTTCATGGCTACAAACTTCTTATGTATTTTGATGTATTTTCTGACATGTTAAATTCCTGAATCCCCTTTAGATCATTCCCAGATTCCAAATCCTTGAGTTGGCGTATCTTTTAGCGGTGTAGATTTGAGCAAGCTTCTGATTTTCCTGCACAGACTTCGAAACAAGTGTTGCGCAATATAGGGATGATGCGATGCCATGAAATGCGGTCAATTTCCTTTATAGTGCCGGTTTTAGAGTCTAATACATGTAATCTGATATTTTGCGACAGTTTTGCTAATATGTGAAATATGAATGCCGAACACTTCTATATGAATGCAAATAATGAGGAAATTGCCGGTTAAAAGATGCAATATTTTCGACTAATCAATGCCTCCCGCATATTGGGAATTATGATCTATAGAGATAGATCTAAAAGGATATTGGGATTGTCCCAATCCAGGTACATTGATACCATACTAAAGAGGTTTAGTATGGAAGAGTCCAAACGTGGGTTTTTACCCACGATCTCAGTGCTCACTCTCTCCAAAGAGATGTCTCCCAAGACTGATTTGGAGAGAGCTCGCATGCAAGGGATACCCTATGCTTCGGCAGTAGGCTCTATCATGTACGCAATGCTATGTACCAGACCCGATGTAGCATACTCACTAAGTGTAGTGAGTAGGTATCAAGCTGATCCTGGAGAGAGTCACTGGACAGCTGTGAAGAGCATTCTCAAGTACTTACGAAAGACTAAAGAGATGCTCTTGGTGTATGGTAACGGAGAACTCCAAGTGGAGTCCTTTACTGATTCGAGCTTCCAGAGTGATAAGGACGACTCTAAGTCGCGGTCGGGATTTGTCTTTACCCTTTACGGAGGGGCGGTTAGCTGGAAGAGTTCCAAGCAGGAAACCGTGGCAGACTCGACGATGGAGGCTGAATACATCGCTGCCAACGATGCTGCCAAAGAGGCTGTCTGGATCAAGAAGTTCATTACTGAACTTGGAGTGGTTCCATCCATTGAACATCCAATACCTTTGTATTGCGATAACAATGGAGCGGTGGCTTTGGCCAAGGAACCCAGGTCCCATCAGCGATCCAGGCATATTCTGAGGCGGTATCACCTGATCCGGGAGATAGTTGATCGCCGGGAGATCGAGGTCAGAAGGGTTGACACGAAGAATAACACAGCGGATCAACTCACGAAGGCCATTCCCCAGATACAGTTTGAGAGACTCTCCGGGATGCTCGGTATGCGATACTACAGCAGCTGGCCCTAGTACAAGTGGGAGATTGTTAGTTGTATGTATGCCCTAGAGGCCAGTATTGTACAACAGATGTATATTATATTGGATGCTTGGACATATATAGAGAGGACTTTCTTGCTCGATATGATAGTATGCTATCTGGTTGCTCTTTATCTTAACATGTATACTTGTCTCTTTATACTGTCTTATAGTTACATGTTGGTAAAGCCCTTAGGATGTGTACTTGACTACATAGACTATGATGCGGATCATACTAGTGGGGACATGGTAGTCCATAAGTACATCCTTCAAGGTCCCTAGTCGTGGGTGTATCGAGATGGGGCATCGATATACCAGAGTAGACTAGCGTATACGCTTCTCGACCCATGAGATGGGCGATGGATGATCCCATATCCATTGGTGTTTGACATCAGAGATGGTATACGGGTGCTCAGTGGAGACTGGGTACACTGGACGGACTCGTCTAGAACTCCCAGATGGTATTATACCTCACGTCAGATGGCAGTTCTCTGGTGACACTTGTGCAGGTTAGTCTGTAGACCCGAGATCGTCATAGAGTCTTGTGTGATTCCCACTGTGCTTTGATTTCCACCTTACCACGTCCATGAGGGCATGCAAAACGGTGGTTTTTGGGTACAGTCCCGAGTCATATAGAGGCAATGAGCGATAGGAGGGGTTTCGTTTCTCCCGGTATTGGGGGTTTATGTTGCGCAGTGCTCGATTGGCCGTAACAAGGAAGTCCCTGGCCAGGGCTGATTTAGAGATTTACTGGTAAGTGTTACCAGTAGGTTCTCGACCCGTTATGAGCCTCACATCGGCACGACTTATCGGTTATTGGGGTCTGACGTTTACCACCCCTAGACTTGATATGCGATATATCAGACGAGGAGACCGGACTATACGGGAAGTGTTACCGGCAGGCTTTTACAGGAGTTGGAGCGGGCTTGCTTGCTGATCTTCTGATCGCTCAATACTCGGGTAGTCGTTACGTCCAGCTAGTACCGCTGACGGCTTGTGGGTGCTTGATGTGATCATCACCTACTGCCGGCGTATTGACGAGTCTTTAGAGTCCTACACAGAGATTTTACTGGCTCAGGCAAAACGAAATAGGAGCACGTATGTGATATGTGCAAGACCGAGAATAAATGCGTGTATGTGATACCGTATTCTATTCTCGTGACTTTTTGTATCGGTCGGTTATATATGATATGACCGGGTTATCGAATCAAGTGTTGATTCGATAAGTCGATACAATGGATGTTAGCCGGTTATATGAGATATGACCGGATTATTAAGTCAAGTGTTAATTTAATAATTAAGTGTATAATTGTATATTAGATATACTAATTTACACTTGCTAACACTTGTTCACTTAGGGTTTTTTCCTCACATGTACACTACTTTAACATATATATGATATATGTTAAAATGTGTTATCATATTGTATCATGGTTGATGATACAACATTCATGTGTGTATGAGACATACACCATCCTATTTGTTATGATTGGGTTTAATGTTTAAAAGTAATTACAAAATTAGTGAAAAATTAGAAAATGCATGAAGCTTGTGGAAGCTTGTGGAAGCTTGTGGATGCATTGACTAAAGTCCACTAGGTTTGTTTTTACTTTGGATTTTAACCTAACCATCACACAATTATCTATGGTTATGGCTCTACAAGAGTTAGTATATTATACTCACTCACCATGGTTAGCCTACTCACTTGATCATTATCCTCTCATCCTTCTTTTGTTCATCTTCTTCATTTGTTCAAAAGAAAAGCTAGCTAGGGTTTTGATCCAAAGTGAGATAGCTTGTGAGAAAACAAATTCTAAAGAGAATCCACTTCCTATTTCTCCATCCTCTACTAAACTAGTATTTTAGTATAGGGTGTTTGCTTCACTAATTCTTAAGTTAGTGAAGTAGAAACTTGAGTCGGAATTCCCTCGACGTAGATCATCTTCGGCCTCGGAGACTTCAAGTAAGGTCGCACCTTTCGCCTCGTGAAGCCATGCAAGGGTCCGGGAGAACCACGATTGCAGCGAAGGGACTTCATCAAGGAGCGAAAGAAGTGAAGGACCGATCTACAAAGGTTGTATTTCGTATCCCTTTAGAGTAAAGTTGTTTACTTGCTATTTGTATCGCCTAAACTCTAGTATACGATCTTGCTTAGGGTTGTTCGGCACATAAAAATTTAATTTTGGCATGGTCGATGCCTTGTAGAGCCTTGTTAGTGTGCCTAGTAACTCTACAAATCTCTCATCGAGAGATTTTTTAATCGATTTGGGGATTTTATCCACCGTTGGATCTTTGATCAAAGAACTTCTGTTTTACAGAAGATATTTTTCTTATTTTTAACAAGATTGGGGAAATATTTTCCCATACAGAGCTTATTCTGTAGCTTGGTGATTTTTAATAACCATTGGATTTTTAATCCAACGGTGCTCTGTTTTACAGAGCGCAATCTTTCTTATTTAGAAAGATCTAAGGAAATATTTCCCAAATAGGGTTTTGATCCATTTTATTTAGAATTTAATTCTATCAGCTTGGAAGGTGATTATGAACTCTCACGTGTAGCACGTGACCCCCATAGCATTAAACTGGTTTGCTTATATGCAGCAGTCCCAGAGAAAGGCATCACATGTTGGCACGTGAGATGATGTTCAGGAATGTCACGTGTAGCACGTGACCCCCACGAAGTTAAGCCCAACAAAGAGCATCACGTTCTGACACATGAGCTTCTCTGGCCTGTTATTTGTTTTAGGAAGGCTCCTATATATTTTGTATATAGATGCTCACGTGTTTGCACGTGAGCATCAATTTCAGCCTTAATTGTTAAGCGCGATGCCTATAAACTTTCCTCCAAGGCGCATCATGTGTGGGCACGTGATGCTCCATTAGGGGAATTTTTCCCTTCTCTTTTCCTCTTTCTGTTTCTCCTTCCTTTTTTTACTTTTATAAGGGAACAAATAGCTCTTGGCCGAAAATTTTGGCGGGAACAGGCATTTCTCTCGTTCCCGGTTTAACGACTTAGGGGCCATATGTTCCCAGTTTAACGACTTAGAAGTCATCTATTCCCGGTTTAAAGACTTAGGGGTCTATTGGATCAGAAGTTTGGAATTTTTGGATAGGGGTCGGCATCAGCGTTGCTAACACTGAAGCACAGGTGCCAGGAGCAATTCATCATTTGCCTTTCCCTGTTGGGGAGTGATGTCTTAGAAGACGGGTTTAGGTCCCTATCACCTAAGGCTTTTCAATTTTATGAGCCGTAAGGGTCCCATAAAAGCATTTTCTCCCCACGAGTCGAAAGGATCCCGTAGGTGTATTTTCTCCTTAGGAGTCGTGAGGACTCCAAAGTGTGTTTTTCCTTTGTGAGTCATAAGGATCTCACGAAAGTGTTTTCTTACGATTCGAGAGATCTCGTAAGTTTGTTCTCCTCATGTATCGTGAGGACACATGAGTGGGTCTTCCCAAATGGAGCATAATTCCAAGGGCGGAGACCGGCCGCGTGACTGGTGATTGCGGTGGGATATGGATGTGATGAGAATTATTTGAGCCCGTAGATTGTATACGGTAGTCAACTTGGGGACCAACCGTAGGGCTGGGAGAATTTTGGGATTTTGTTGGCGTCTGATTCGCTGCACTGGAATATGGTATCAGGAGCGACTCATCATTCGCCGTTGGGACATTCAGAGATTTGAAATTTTGGTTGGCGTCTGCATCGCTGCACTGGAATATGGTACCAGGAGCGACTCATCATTCGCCATTTGGGAACTTGAATTTTGGTTGGCGTCTGCATCGCTGCACTGGAATATGGTACCAGGAGCGACTCATCATTCGTCATTTGGAAACTTGGATTTTGGTTGGTGTCTGCATCGCTGCACTGGAATATGGTACCATGAGCGACTCATCATTCATCATTTTTTTACCTACCGCGATTGCTTTATCATTTCAAATTTTCTTATCACGAAGGTCACGATTGCCTTAACGTTTCGGCTATTCATTCGCGGTTGCCCCATCATTTCGGGCTGTTTATTTTCATCTTTATTTTACTCGCTGATTTTTATTGCGAGTTGCCCCATCATTTCGGATTTTTTTGTTTATTTACATATTTTTTACATTGCCAGTTTAATGACTTAGAGGTCAATTGTTCCCAGTTTAACGACGTGGTGGTCAACAGTTGGAGCCTGGGCTCGATTCTGCAGGAACCACGGGCTCCTTTAGATTGATTTCATAAGCGGGCTCTTCGTCGTCTAGACCGAGCTGGTATTGGGTAGCAATAGCTACGTCATTGTCATGGATACAAGGCATAGGAGGACTTGTTCCTCTGGGCTTCATCATGTAGATCGTATGGGTTGTGTACCCATCTACCGCTTCTTCATTGGCAATATTTCTCGTTTGGCTCTTAGCTTGTTGCCTTGGTCCTCTCTTTTCAGAGAAAGGCAGATGCCTGAGAGAATCAGGTTTCTGAAGGACTTCGGTCTCCGTTTGTATGAAATTGGCGGTCGCAGCTTGACTGTTTGTTAACACGCCTTTAGACAGTTCTATCTCTCCTGCCTTATATTGCTTTTCGACCCAATCTTTGAAGACGAAACTGTTAGTGTAATATGCCCTAGAGGCCATTATTGTATAGTACTAGTTTGCATATTACATTTTGGAAGCTTGGGATATATACACTGATTTATGATAGTCTTGCTCGATATAGTAGTATGCTACTTGGTTTGTATCTATCTTAATATGTGTATATGTTTCTTTTAACGTATCGCTAATACATATTGATAAAGCTCTTAGGATCTTTGCTTAACTACCAGCGTTGTGATGACAGTTACATTAGTGGGGGCTGGGTCGTCTACAAGCACATCCTTACACAGGTCCCTAGTCGCAGGATTATCGAGACAGGGCATCGATACTCCAGAGTAGCTAGTGTATACGCTTCTCTTCCCAGTAGGGGAGATGGTCTGTCCCACAGCCATCAGTACGTCGTACTGGAGATAGTATGCAGGTGCTCATTGGGTTATGAGTTACACTGGATGGACTCGTAGGGAACTGCTGGTTGGTAATATACCTATCGTCAGGTAGCAGTTCCCAGATAACATGAGTACAGCTTAGTCCGTCGACTTGATACTGCTACTTCGCGTCAAGTGTGTTCCCACTGTTCTTAAATTACTACCCTACCACGGCTTTGCTGAGTCGTGCAAACAGGTAGTAGTTGGGTGCAGTCCCGAAGCACTTGGAGGCAGCGGCGGTTAGATAGGATTCGTCTCTCCCGGTATTGGGGGTTGATGTCGCACTGTGTTCGGAAAGCCATTACACAAAGTCTCTGGTCAGGGCAAGCGAGATTTACTGGTAGGGATTCCAGTAGTTTCTCAGGGTGTTTTTGGCCGCACTCCAACACGACTTATTGCACTATTAGGGGTCTGACGCTTGCCGCCCCCTAGGACCGATATGCAACACTCTTAGACGAACATACCGGACTGTATGGAGATTGCCAAAGACATGCTCAGTAGGGGTACGGATGAGTTTCCGCGTCGACCTTCTTGTCGACAGATACCTGGGTAGCCGTTACGTACAGCTAGTGCCACTGATGCGCTTGTAGTTAAACCTGCTTCCAGAGTACTGTCGAGTCTTTAGAGTCCCACACAGAGGGTTTACCGGCTTCAAGCGAAACGTGTAGAGGTCGTATGGTTTTACGACAGGGTTCGATCACATACGTGTACTTGTGGGCATATGATATTCGGGCGGACATTACTAGTGGTCTTTGGTTTAAGCCGGATCCTAGTATATGATTATTGGATTAGTTTCGTCTCATTGTATTCGTGTTTCTCGAAATACGGATACGTGTATGTATATACGGACAGGAGGGGCATTCTTATGATTTGATCAAGATTGCTTTTGGAGAATGACACCTCAAATTAGGGTTTCTCTTTTATGGTTAATTCTTTAATGAGGTGGAGGAATTTAGAGAAGAAACTATATGGTATTTTAGTGAAATGGATTAGGGTTTTGGATTGACCATCTTGGACTCTTTTGTGAGTTGTTGACTTATATATTATTGTGAGATATTTGTGAGATATTTTCATGAGGTTTAAATGCAAAAACCCTAGCCATTTTCTATATTCATTATTCACTAAAAAACTACAGATAATTTCTTGCTCTCATTTCCTCAAGCTTTTCTCCTTCTCCATTCAAACCCTAACCATCTCATGAGTTGAGAATCATTGGGTTTGTGAGACTACTAGACTCCTCATCACTCTCTATATATCCTAGGCTACAAAGTTTAGCACACCAAGTGATCTAGTTGCCTCAATTTAGAGGTAAAGCTCAAAGTCGGATCTCTCGGGTGGATCTTTTACGATTTGGAGAAACGACGAGGAGGTGCATTCCGTTCTCAATTCAAGGAGCTCGCGACTTGGAGAAGGACAGCGATGAGGTGAAGGACAGCGAGAACTTGAGGCATAACACTGACACATAGTAGTTAAACCTCTTTGCTAGTATGTTAGTTAGGGTTTAGTATCGATCCTGGAGTTTAGTCGATGTTACGAAGCTAATATAAATCGTTTTTGCACACTCCGCCTCCCCGCGAACACGTGGGGTGCCTGGCATCGACTTACAGTGGTATCAGAGCCGACTAAACCATAGCTAACAGATTAAATGACAACTAAAACTACGAAACCGAAATAACCCGTAAACATCGAAACGTAGATCCTAGTTTCTGTTGAATTTTTTCGAGGCTCTAAAAATTATTTTAGCAACTGCAGAGTACTCCTTCACTTGTAAAGTGAACATAGACCAAAAACGAGACATTTCCCTGCAAAATGGACCGGCCACATAGCCTCAAAATCCGGCCTCCTCGGTTTAGTTGTGGGTAAATGCTTCCTGTTTTGGTCTGTGGATTTGTTACTAGGATCTAGGGTTTCAGGAGTTGTTTATTTTTGCCAATTTTGAATATACTGTCAATTCTTCACCGTGGCAATACAGGGTGTTTCGAAGTCGCAGTTTAACGTCGTTTAATATTTCATGTTGTGATAAATGTGTTCGTAAACTTTCGCTAATTGATATATGTCGGTTAGTTGGGGGTTGCACATTTCTGTGATGTTTGTTTGTGTATATGGACTTATTGGATTGTCGTGAATGAATAGCCGGGGATGTGAGGTGTTATATTCTTTCATTCAAATATAAATTGTAAATTGTTGTAATATTTTTTCGTGGGGCAAATCCGGATTGAGGTTTTAGCCACCGTTGTATTATTTCATTTACTGTTTATTGCTTCTAGGATAGACCCAAGGTGGGGTGTACAAACTACCAGGTACTTTGAAGTGCCGAGTGGCCTACTCACGTTGTTGAGGGAGATGCTTCGCATCGGGTATTTGGAGGGTAGTTTGCCGCACCTGTAGGGGTCTGGGGTGGGGTTTGGCTATTCATCGCGACCATGGAATCCGTCTTTCGTTACAAGCTTAAATGAAACGCGGAATTCCTAATATATCCAATGTGTTCATCTGTGATCTGGAATGCCTATTTTGCGTCTGACGAATGGATATTATTATATATATATATATATATATATATATATTATATTAGACATTGCTTATGTTTTGCATCCGCGCTAGTCCAGCCCCCAGCTCTGGCGTTAGTTATCTAACCTAACGGTGTAAAACGAGGCCCCGTGGCGAATGCGGATGACATAAGCGTACATTGTATTTTCGTCTTTTTCTGCAATGGTAGGTTAATTGATGGGACTGCATTACATTAATGCAAAGCAAATAAACCAAAACTGAATCGTTGGAACAATTTTAAAACCATTCGGTTTTTTCAAAACAGTAAAACTTTTAAAATGCGGAGCTTAAACCACTCCTTTTAAAATCTATCAGATTTCTTCGATTATATCAAGTTCACTACGTTCACGGTTTCGCCAAAACCATTTGTAGACCTCCGTCATTTCAGTTGGATATTCAGTAGTATTCAAGTTATGTATTTTGATATTCGCCAAGGCATAGCGATTGGTAACTGCTGAATATTCATTTGTAGCATAGATAGATGCGTTGGTTTGGGACAGTCGTACAGCTATTTTGATCTTCGTCAAGGGTATGTACGGGCGGGTTCAAATTAACCTGGACAATGACGGGTAGAACTTGACATGTGATTTATGATATGTTGGCCTTCGTCAAGGTCATAAGAGCATTGGGCAAAAATCCACATCGGGAGTTTTTAAAGAAACTGAAACTTGCCGGTGTTGCATATCATTTGGAGTGTGATAATTTTGGTAGGATTCCTTCGATTTTATCACACGATGATATTTGGATCCCGATCCTACTATGAGTATATGCTACTCCTCGGGAGATTTTTTCTTTTAACGATCAATGCTATAAACCAAGTTGGTGTCTAGAAAAGTATTAGCGGGGCTACGCCTCCAGGGAAAAAAGGTTATTTAATTAAGGAACTTCGCGAAAGCATCGTAAAACCTCCCTCGAAGTACTGACACTAGCCTGGCTGAACGGTTAAACAAGTATTGTACGGTGAGATTAATCCTGACTAATTCTTCTTTTCTGGTTTGAGGAAGGATTCGAGAAACAGTGGGAGCCATCCTGTTTAGATAAACTAAAAACCAATCTAAACTTACAAGAGCATCATGCTAAAGTATTTCTTCTCTCTCTCCTAAATTGCAGCAACCAAAGATGACGGGCCTTAAGTTACTATTAGATAAAAATATATTGACGGGGCCAAACTACAAAGATTGGTTCAGGAATGTCAAGACGGCAATAACTTATGACAAGTTGGGTTATGTCCCCACTACTAAAGCCCCCGCCGTCCCAGGTCCAGAATCCAGTATCGCGATAAGGAAATCCGTAAGACCTGGGAGATTGATTGCACGAAGGCCAAGTGTCTCGTGCTGGCCTCTATGCACAATGAGAACCAGAGGCGGCACGAGAATATGGATCTTGAATCCATATTCCTCCATACCAAGGAATTATATGGAGAGCAATCTCGTATCGTAAGATACGAGACCTCGAAGAAACTTTTTCAGGCGAGATTGGCCGTCGGATCATCTGTAGGGGAACACGTCCTTAAGATGATCGGCTATATTGAAGAGCTCGCGAACCTCGGGACCACGTTAGAGAATGAGCTGTATACAGACTTGATTTTGCAGTCCCTCCCTTCCACCTACACCCAGTTTATCTTGAATTTTAATATTCAAGGTAAAGAAGTTGAACTTCCGAAACTCCTCAACATGTTGAGGAGTGCAGAGGGCACCCTGCAGAAAGCCAGGAAAACACCCGCTCTATTTGTTGGTGGAGCTTCCTCTTCTAGATCCAAGGCGAAAGCCAAAGGAAAGAAGAAGAAGGCCCCCACCAAGCCGAGAGGAGGTGTTAGTAAGGTGGAAGCGAAGGGAAAGGCAAGAGTAGTGGGGCCGACAGTAGGAAAGAAAGAATGCTTCTACTGTCATAAGAAGGGCCACTGGAAGAAAAATTGCAGGGCTTGGAAGGCCAAGAACCAGGACCAGAAGCAAGTTGTGGCTTCGGCTTCAGGTGTATTTGTAATTGAAAACTGTCTGCCAATCAACTCTACTTCCTGGGTATTGGATACCGGATCAGGATCTCATATCTGTAATTCTTTGCAGGCACTAAGAAGCCGTAGGGTTCTGAAGACCGGTGATATGACCCTCAGGGTTGCTAACGGAGCGAGCGTGGATGCTGTGTCCGTAGGGGAATATCACCTTGGATTGACGAGTGGACATATTTTGGTTTTGCGCAACTATTTTTGTGTACCTAGTTTGACTTGTAATATCATTTCTGTATCTTTGTTATCAAAAGAAGGTTATGATTTTACATTTGTAAGCGATGTCGTAAACATCCACCTTAATCATGGTCTGATTGGGTCAGGTACTCTAAACAACGGTATATATGTATTAAACCAATTACAATTTTTCAATGTCCAGAACACACATAAAAGAAAGACTCCAGAAATAAATCATGCTTTCTTATGGCATTGTAGACTAGGTCACATCAACGAAACAAGGTTGACCAAGTTACATAAAGAAGGATATTTGGATCCGTTCGAATATCAATCTTATGCAACTTGTCAATCATGTCTCAAAGGAAAGATGATAAAGACCCCGTTCACTGGACGCGGAGTAAGAGCGAGCGAGCTCTTAGGACTTATACACAGCGACGTGTGTGGTCCAATGTCTACACATGCAAGAAGTGGTTATTCCTATTTCATTACTTTTACGGATGATTTCTCTAGGTATGGACATATTTTCTTGATGAAACATAAATCCGAGGCCTTTGAGAAATTCTGGGAATATAAGAATGAAGTGGAAAAACAAACTGGCAAAAGTATCAAGACACTGAGATCTGATCGAGGCGGTGAATACTTGAGTGCCGAGTTCCTGGATTACCTAAAAGAGAATGGAATTCTCTCTCAGCTTACCCCTCCATACACACCACAACACAACGGTGTATCGGAGAGACGGAACCGAACTCTATTGGATATGGTACGGTCCATGATGAGTAACGCTGAGTTACCGCGATCATTCTGGGGCTATGCACTAGAATCAGCTGCATATATTTTGAACAAGGTTCCTACCAAGACCGTGCCTACCACACCATATCAGATGTGGAGTGGGAAGAAACCCTATCTTCAATATCTGAAGATATGGGGATTTCCAGCTTTTGTTAAAAAGCAGCATGCGGACAAGCTCGAGGCACACTCAGTACTGTGTAAGTTTGTGGGATACCCAAAGAACTCCAGGGGGTATCTTTTCTATTACGCAGAGGAACAAAAGGTTTTTGTTTCTCGTCATGCCCACTTCTTGGAACATCAATTTTTAGAAAAAGAAACTAGTGGGAGCGCAATAGAACTGGAAGAAATTCCAGAACCACAAGCTATTACTGAAAGCTTGGTGGAACCAGAAGTTTCAGAAGAACATGGCATTCCCGCGCCGCTCTGCAGGAGTAGTAGGCTGTCTCATCCGCCTGAGAGATACTACGGTTTTCTCATAGACGGGGATAGAAATGATTGCATCATTGATAATGATGAGCTGACTAACTTCCAGCAAGCCATTCAGAGCACTGACTCGGTAAATGGCTGGATGCAATGCGGACCGAGATGGAGTCCATGTACACCAACAAAGTATGGACTTTGGACATTGCTCCAGAAGGGGTAAAACCCATAGGCTGCAAATGGATCTTCAGAAAGAAGATTGGTGTAGATGGACAGGTTGAAACCTATAGGGATAGACTTGTTGCAAAAGGATTTCGTCAAAGACCTGGTTTGGACTATGATGAAACCTTTTCTCCAGTGGCTATGCTTAAATCCATTCGGATCTTTCTTGCCATTGCTGCTTTCCACGATTATGTGATTTGGTAGATGGACGTAAAAACCGCTTTTCTAAATGGAAATTTGGAAGAGTGTGTCTATATGGACCAGCCAGAGGGTTTCATTCAGAGTGGGAGCAGCGGGAAAGTGTGCAAGTTGCTTAAGTCCATCTATGGACTAAAGCAGGCATCGCGAAGTTGGAACATCTGTTTTGATGAGACGGTCAAAGAATTTGACTTTATCAAAAATCCAGATGAGCCATGCATTTATAGTAAGATTGTAGCATGAACTGTTGTATTCCTCGTCTTGTACGTGGATGACATTCTCCTGATAGGAAATGACATTCCTATGCTACAATCTGTCAAAGGGTTCTTGTCACCAAGGTTCTCCATGAAAGACCTGGGTGATGCCTTTTACATTCTAGAGATCCAGATCTATCGTGATAGATCTAAGAGGATGTTGGGACTTTCACAGGTACATAGACACCATACTGAAAAGATTCAGTATGGAAGATTCAAAGCGCGGTAATTTACCGGCTTGTCACGGAATCACCCTCTCTAAAGAGATGTCTCCCAAGGCTGATTTGGAAAGGGATCGCATGTCTATTATACCCTACGAATCTGCGGTAGGCTCTATAATGTATGCGATGTTGTGTACCAGACCAGATGTAACTTATGCACTAAGCGTGGTAAGCCGGTATCAGTCAAACCCTGGAGAGAAGCACTGGATAGCAGTAAAGAACATTCTCAAGTACCTGAGAAGGACTAAGAAAATGTTCTTGGTTTATGGCAGAAAAGACCTCTAGATCGAGGCCTTTGCTGACTCCAGCTTACAGAGTGACAAGGATGACTCCAAATCCATGTCAGTTTATGTCTTTACCCTCAATGGAGGGGCGGTCTGTTGGAAGAGTTCCAAACAGGACACCGTTGCTGACTCGACGATGGAAGCGGAGTATATCATAGCTTCTGATGCCGCAAAAGAAGCAGTCTGGATGAGGAAGTTCTTAACAGAACTTCAGGTGATTCCGTCCATTGTTGATCCAATACCTCTGTATTATGACAACAACGGGGCTATAGCTTTAGCAAAGGAACCCAGGTCCCATCAGAAGTCCAGACACATCTTGAGGCGGTATCACCTGATCAGGGAGATCGTGGATCGCCAGGAGATCGAGGTTCGGAGAGTTGCTACAGAGGACAACACTGCAGATCCATTCACAAAGGCCATCCCTCAGACGCAGTTCGAGAGGCTATTCGAGATGATAGGTCTGCGATATGCCAGCACATGGCCTTAGTGCAAGTGGGAGATTGTTAGTGTAATATGCCCTAGAAGCCATTATTGTATAGTACTAGTTTGTATATTACATTTTGGAAGCTTCGGATATATACACGGATTTATGACAGTCTTGCTCGATATAGTAGTATGCTACTTGGTTTGTATCTATCTTAATATGTGTATATGTTTCTTTTAACGTATCGCTAATACATATTGATAGAGTCCTTAGGATCTTTGCTTGACTACCAGCGTTGTGATGGCAGTCACACTAGTGGGGGCTGGGTAGTCTACAAGCACATCCTTACACAGGTCCCTAGTCGTAGGATTATTGAGACAGGGCATCAATACTTCAGAGTAGACTAGTGTATACGCTTCTCTTCCCAGCAGGGGAGATGGTCTGTCCCACAGCCATCAGTACGTCGTACTGGAGATAGTATGCAGGTGCTCATTGGGTTATGAGTTACACTGGACGGACTCGTAGGGAACTGCTGGTTGGTAATATACCTATCGTCAGGCAGTAGTTCCCAGGTGACATGAGTACAGCTTAGTCCGTCGATTTGATACTACTACTTCGCCTCAAGTATGTTCCCACTGTTCTTAGATTACTACCCTACCACGGCTCTGTTGAGTCGTGCAAACAGGTAGTAGTTGGGTGTAGTCCCAAAGCACATGGAGGCAGTGGCGGTTAGATAGGATTCGTCTCTCCCGGTATTGGGGGTTGATGTCGCGCTGTGTTCGGAAAGCCATTACACAAAGTCCCTGGCCAGGGCAAGCGAGATTTACTGGTAGGGATTCCAGTAGTTTCTTAGGGTGTTTTTACCGCACTCCGACACGAATTATTGCACTATTAGGGGTCTGATGCTTGCCACCCCCTAGGACCGATATGCAACACTCTTAAACGAACAGACCGGACTGTACGGAGATTGCCACAGACAGGCTCAGTAGGGGTACAGATGAGTTTCCTCATCGACCTTCTTATCGACAGATACCTGGATAGCCGTTACGTACAGCTAGTGCCACTGACGTGCTTGTGGTTAAACCCACTGCCAGAGTACTGTCGAGTCTTTAGAGTCCCATACAGAGGGTTTCCCGGCTTCGGGCGAAACGTGTAGAGGTCGTATGGTTTTACGACAGGGTTCGATCATATACGTGTACTTGTGCGCATATGATGTTCGGGTGGACATTACTAGTGGGCTTTGGTTTAAGCCGGATCCTAGTATATGATTATTAGATTAGTTTCGTCTCATTGTATTCGTGTTTCTCGGAATACGGATACGGGTATGTATATACGGACAGGAGGGGCATTCTTGTGATTTGATCAAGATTGCTTTTGGAGAATGACACCTCAAATTAGGGTTTCTCTTGTATGGTTAATTCTTTAATGAGGTGGAGGAATTGAGAGAGGAAACTATATGGTATTTTAGTGAAATGGATTAGGGTTTTAGATTGACCATCTTGGACTCTTTTGTGAGTTGTTGACTTAGATATTATTGTGAGATATTTTCATGAGGTTTAAATGCAAAAAACCTAGCCATTTTCTATATTCATTATTCACTAAAAAAACTACAGATACTTTCTTGCTCTCATTTTCTCAAGCTTTTCTCCTTCTCCATTCAAACCCTAATCATCTCATGAGTTGAGAATCATTGGGTTTGTGAGACTACTAGACTCCTCATCACTATCCATACATCCTAGGCTACTAAGTTTAGCACACCAAGTGACCTAGTTGCCTCAAGTTAGAGGTAAAGCTCAAAGTCGGATCTCTCGGGTGGATCTTTTACGATTTGGAGAAGACGGCGAGGAGGTGCATTCCGTTCTCAATTCATGGAGCTCACGACTTGGAGAAGGACAGCGAGGAGGTGAAGGACAACGAGAACTTGAGGTATAACACTGACACATAATAGTTAAACCTCTAGTATGTTAGTTAGGATTTAGTATCGATCCTGGAGTTTAGACGATGTTACGAAGCTAATAAAAATCATTTTTGCAAACTCCGCCTCCCCGCGAACACGTGGGGTGCGTGGCATCGACTTACAGAAACAGTCCTTAATGGCATGACTTATCACTCTGTGATAGGGGCAATATTTGGGGTCGTCGGTCATATTCGCTTCTTGTGGTCTCTTTGATTCTGGCAATTGTTGACCGTTTCTCAAGGCGTCCTTGAATATCTTGTGGACTTTGTCCCTTCTGAAGGAATAGACCTTATCCAGCTTCTCTTTCAGTGGAGATTCTCCTCCCTCTCCGAACACTGGCTTCCGAGGCTGGCTGGCATTAGGCCCGCTCATCCCTCGCTTATTTCGGTTAGTCGAAGTGTTAAAAGATTCAGCATCGTCGGAATTTCCGCCTTTGCGATTATCATCTTTTCGGTTTCTCCAGGACCTATTGTTATTTTAAGAATCAGAGGAGGACTCCTGCTTTGAGCGCTCTAACATCTGAACTTTCCTGGTCAGCTCTTGGAATGTTTTGAGTCCTACGGTGCATAGAAATGGGGCCATCCAATTGTTGAGATTTCCGACGAGGAGGCTGACAGACTGGTCCTGCTCTATCGGCGGTTCACCTTTGACGGAGAGATTGCGCCATTGAGTTATAAAATCCGTGCTGTTTTCGTTGTTCTTTGGCTTGGTCCTTATGAGGTCAGCAATGGTGATCTTATTGCTGACACTCATGAACCTTTATCACAACAGATATTCCATTTGGATGAAAGTAGTAATGGAGCCATCCGGTATGCTCGCGTACCAGTCGAAAGCGACATCGGTCAGGCTATTAACAAACTGGCGGAGGAGAAGCGCATCATTACCCCCAGTATTCCCGCACGAGGCTTTAAAATGGGCGATGTGCTGATTTGCATTTCCTATCCCATAAAATCTTCCGAACTTGGGGATGACATAGCCGCCAGGATACTCTACCAGATCATACCGAGCGGGATATGGTCTCTCACTACTGCTGATATCTTTTTGCGCTCCGGCTTCGGCTACCAATGTTTTGACTTTGTTGGCAACCAAATCCATAATTTGATCTTGAGTTAGTGGGCTACTGTCATCGGTAGCCAAGACATTTCCCGAGATAAGATGCGACTGAATTTCATGCGGTTCTCCCACCTTTGAATTTGAAGGAATAGGCGTCGGCACCTCGGGACACCATTTCCTGGTTCATGAGCAGAGCCCTGCACTTGATTGGGCGGCTGAAGGCAAGTCGGGCCATGAGTTGTGAGACGACATTTGTCAAATCGTCAATCTTTGAGTAGAGCTTGGCCATCTCCTTGTCTTTACTTCTGAGCTATTTTCGGAGCTCTTGGAGAAGTTGCTGCTTTTTGTTCTTGGGACGGAAGATTGGCTCCTCTTCGCTTTTCGAGCCCGACTCCTCATGAACCGAGGGATCTCTCTACTTATCAGCCTCACCGAGAGGATTTTCATTACCTTCCGGAGGATGCTGGTCTTGGGAAGCGACAGCCACATTCACACCAGATTGGATTTGAGATGCAGTGGCCCCATCCTTGCTCTTGCTGCGCGTGCCCACCATGTAGATAGTATGGACCACATATCCATCCATCTCTTTATCTTTAGCGGGGTAATCCTGTTCTTAGAACCTCATGAAGTTCAGCCTAGCATGAGCCCTAGCCCTTTTGTTGGCTCTGTATCTGAGCCTTTTCTGTCTTAGCTTCTCGATTTTGAGGGCTTGGCGGGCATCCGTCATCCAGGAAGCCATCGTGAGCCGATTAACGGGGAGCATAGAAAAGATACCCAATTGAGTAGTTGTCAGGGGCGCCGCTGGAGCTTGCCTGAGATGCCTTGTTGCTTTGTTGGTGTTGATGACCTTGCCCCCAGCTGGGGCCAAGGAAAGTCGTTCAAACACCGACTTGCATTTAGGTAGTGGTGCCCTCGAGATCACCACATTTGGCCTCTTGCCTTTCGAGGCCGGTTTGTCTGTTACCGGAGCTTGAGGAGCTGAGATGGCGTTAGCTGACATGAACAAAATAGGGCTACATGGTAGCAACGGCTCCTCCTATTATCGCCCGAGACTGGCCGGGAGGACTGTCCTGGCGTCTGTTCCCCGCTGAAAGACGCGCAAGACGAACGGCTTGCCTGAGATTCGGGGCAGATGCTAATTGGTGCTATCCGTCCACCTTTCCGAAGATACCAAGTTGATTTATGGCACCATGTATCGAAGGTTTAAACGGATGTGGCCGATGTAGCAGACTTCGTCAGATTCCCCCTCGCTTGAGGAGTTTTTAATTGTGGGGAAGCTCTTCCCTGCAGGCGCAAGCCCCTGCAGTTAATTATGCTACCGCATCGCGGTAACAACTTTCTCCTTCTCCAGATGGTCACTTCGTGTCGTGGGTGTTTGTTTTATGTTTGGTTGCCCGTGGATTGTATACGAAGACTAAGTTATGTTGTCGCCCGTAGGGCGTGGACTAGTCCAAATCCGTATTTTCTTAGATTTGGGTTTGGGGTTTGGGTTTAAGGATACGTTAGTCTCATTTGAGACTAAGATCAACTTAAATGTTTGTTAAGGATACATTAGTCTAATCTTAGACTAAAATCAACTTAACAGTTTGTTAAGGACACGTTAATCTAATTTTAAACTAAGGTCAACTTAACCATTTGTTAAGGATACGTTAGTCTAATTTTAGACTAAGATCTACTTAACGGGATCATTTAGATCCAACGAAAGAGCATTTAGACTCTATTGTTTAGTTTACGGACATTTCGGTCGATTACCAGTTTAAGGACATAGTGGTCCAATGTTAGTTTAAAGACATCACGGTCAAGGTTAAGGACATCATAGTCCGTGAGTTTAAAGACCTCACAGTCAAGATTAAGGACATCATAGTCCGTGAGTTTAACGACCTCACAGTCAAGGTTAAGGACATCATAGTCCATGGGCTTAAGGACCCCACAGTCCAGTTTAAAGACGTCATAGTCTATGAAATGTGTGGTTGTCGGGACCCATCACCTCTCTGAAGACGTTGAAGGATTACAACGACAAATATCAGTAGAGTGAAGAGATGTACTCTTGAACCAAAGTGGATTAAGTGATTTGTAGTCCAATTTGGAACTAAGATCAATTAATTAGAATTATGAGCACATGGGCTCAGTTAACTCTGAATTGAGGACTTATGGCCAGCTTGGGCCAAGTCCAATTGGATTCGAAGTATTGGCCCTTTGTTGGGCCATTAGACATTTTTCTGGGTTCAAGCCCACATTATTTAGCAATGCTAAATCAGGGTTTGAGGGCTCTGAGAACATTTTGTCCTTTATTAGGCACTGACCATTCATCATGGCTCTGGAGTTTACTTTGAATGTCATGTGAAATGATCAAGTTTGGAGAACAAGGGTATATTTGAAGTTCAGTCAAAGGGGAATCCTGCCTCTGGAAAAACTTAGCCATTTTGGGCTAGGTTGGTTTTGAAATAGTGTTAAACACTAGAAGGTATTTGACGATCACGTGTTCCCATGTGATGCGCTTTAAAAATAGTGTTAAACACTAAAAATGGGGTGGTCACGTGGGGTCACGTGAGGCGCCTGAGAATTGGGCCGAGACTCTTTTATTTTACCCTCAAAGCTGCAAATAAGTGTTAAACACTTTTTGATCCTTTGGCCATCACGTGTTGGCATGTGATGGATATTTGTGCATTGGTTATCAAAGCATTTATTATGGGTCACATGGTAACACGTGAGAGCGCTCAAAGCCAACATTTTCTTTGCTTTTATTCTCTTTATTTTGGAGGTCACGTGGGAGCACGTGAGGCATTGCCTCAAAGCTGTTTCCTTCTTATCTTGGAGGTCACGTGGGAACACGTGAGGCATTGCCTCAAAGCTGTTTCCTTCTCATTTTTGGGAATCTCTTCAGGGGCCACGTGGGGCCACGTGACCTTGATTCTTTTCATCCACAGAGATCTCTTAAGTCTCTTTATTTTTAAGAATTGAATTCTTTTATAGGGTTAAACCCTAATCATGATTTTGGAGGAATTAAATTCCTATATATGAAGAATTAGATTCTTATATAGGGTTAAACCCTAGTTCTGTCTTGAAGGAATTAAATTCCTATGATTTTGGGAGAATTGAATTCTCATGCAGGGTTGAACCCTAATTTTATCTTGGAGGAATTAAATTCCTATAACTTTGGGAAAATTAAATTCTCATATAGGGTTAAACCTTAGTTTTGTTTTGGGAGAATTAAATTCTATAAACTCAATTCCCCCTCTAAGTTTCGGATCTGCATGGCAGGATCTCAACCCGATGAGAATTAAATTCTCAACTTATGGAGAGATGTGCTCTTTGCAGATCTTCAACCAGAGGAAGAACTAAGTTCTTTTGTGCAGAAGAGTTAAACTCTTAGATTTGAGAATTAAATTCTCTGTTAGAAGTTTTGATCCCCTTTCTTTTCTTACCTAGGGTTTTCTTTCTTAAGAATTAAATTCTCCTCTCTTTTTTTCTCTCTGTTGTTGTTATCTCCCAAAAAAGTAGTTCCCTTCTCTTCTCTTCTTGGCTCCTATTTATAGGAGAAAGAAAATAATCAATTTGTTTAGTGAATCTTTCATTAAAAGATTTTGTTTGATTTTGTAACCAGCATAAATTTTTAGATCACTCAGTGAATTTTATTCACCATTGGATTTTTAAGCCAAAAGATCTTTTATCTGTTATTCAAATTTTAGGGAAATCTTTCCTTGTATAAAATCATTCCAAAAATTGGTGATTTTTAATCACCCGTGGATTTTTAATCCAACGGTCCCCAAAACCCTTTTCCATTTGGAAAGATTTAGAAGCTTTTAGAATTTTAATTCTATTAACTGTAAGGCTTTCGAAGCCAGTCACGTGCTGACACGTGACCCTTGGTCACGTGTGAGCACGTGACTCCCAATTGAGTCCTTTTCTCAGCGTTTACTTACGCTTCAGTTTTAACCATCACGTGTCAGCACGTGACCCTTGGTCACGTGTCAGCACTGACCATTGGTCACGTGTGAGCACATGATACCTTATTGAGGTATTTCCTTCAGCCGTTTGCTATTTTATTTCTGTTTTGATTGTCACGAGCACGTGACCCCCAATTGGGTCCTTCCTCAGCCGTTGTTTTTATTTCTGTTTTAACTATCACGTGTCAACACGTGACCATTGGTCACGTGTGAGCACGTGATACCTCATTGAGGTAATTCCTGATTTTTAATCAGGGAACAGTGCATAGCATATTTTCTCATAACTTTTGATCCCGGATGAATTATAAAGTCCATAATATATCAAATCGAAGGGTTTTTCGAGACGCTTTTGATACCATCAGAATTTAGCTGTTTCTCATTCGGGAGTTTGTCAAAATACATCCGGAAAATACTGGTTCGCATTTTCTTAAGCGTACCGCTGCCATTTGATATCTTAGGCTCTTTGCGTAGAAATTTTTGGCGGGAACAAATGCCCCCCACTACTTTGCCCACGTAAGTATGTACATGGGTGAAGTAGTGAAGAGTTATGCATGGCCATAGAATTGAGGACTTAGGAGACAAGTTTTAGGGTCCTTGTAGCCTAAGACTTTTTCATCTTCATGAGCCGTAAGGGTCTCAAGAAGGTTTTTTCTCCCTACAGGTCGAGAGGATCCCGCAGGTGTATTTTCTCCTTAGGGGTCGTGAGGACTCCTAAGTGCGTTTTCTCTTGAGAGTCGTAAGGATCTCACAAGAGAATTTTCTCTCTTACAAGTCGAGAGGACTCATAAGTGATTGTTTCCCTCCTTGTCGATGCTTGACTTCGGGGAATGTGGCCTATAGATAGTCCATCTTGACCTCTCTGTAGGACAGTGATGGCTTAGGAGACAGGGTTAGGATCTACCACCTAAGACTTTTCAACTTTATGAGCCGTGAGGGTCTCATAAAAACTTTCCTCCCTACGAGTCGAGAGGATCCCGTAGGTGTATTTTCTCTCTAGGAGTCGTGAGGACTCCTAATTGTGTATTTTCTCTTGAGAGTCGTAAGGATCTCACAAGAGAATTTTTCTCGCTTACAAGTCGAGATGACTTATAAGTGGTTGTTTCCTTCTTTGTCGATGTTCGACTTCGGAGAGTGTGACCCGTGAATAGTATGCAAGAGTCCATTTTGAACCGACTTGCAGGGCCCCAGTGCTTAGGAAACAGGTTTTTTAATCCCCATTGCCTAAGGCTTTGCCTTACGAGTCGAAACGAATCGAGAAGTTCTCGCAAGGATGTCCTAACGCCACAGTTAACCTCTGATCTTTACGACAAAGGTCCGTTAGGGTCTGTGGCACTAGGATTTTGTCCGTCGTACCGTCGCGTTGGCTGATGTATTCCTCGATAGGCAATCTTGCTGTTCGAGCAGCCTTGCGACTGTCGTGTCTCTGATCCCTTCGGGGGCTGGACAAGACGTCATCAAGCAATCCTCCTAGGCAGTTTGACCGTCGGAAGAGCAAGCGTTAGGAATTTTGCCATGCCGCTTTTTGCTTGAGATTAAGCTCATTTTGGAGAGCCCCGATGAGTCATAACCACTCCGCGATGGCGTGGGATGATCTCCGATAGTCTTTCAGGTTTTATATGAGTTGCCGTCAAGACCTTGAAGCTAGGAATTTGGCCTTCGCTTCATTTGTTGTCATTGCGTCTGCTGTATCGAGATGAATGTCGCGGTTGTCTCTAGGTTGTTGGTGAACTTCGAGGTTTGGAACTAGGGATTTTGCCGTGGCTCCGTTGTTTGATTGTCGCGTCTGAATCCTGCTGGAGGAAGAACGCTGTGGTGACATCTCTTCTACTTGTCGAGACGAACGTCAAGGTGGTGACCATTCCACGCTGGTGTGGGATGATTTCCGATAGTCTTTCAGGTTTTATATGAGTTACCGTTAAGACCCTGAAGCTAGGAATTTGGCCTTTGCTTCGTTTGCTTTGGCGTGTCCGAATCCTGTTGGAGGAAGGATGCCGTAGTGGCATCTCGTCTACTGTATCGAGATGAACGTCGAGGTGGTGACCACTCCGCGCTGATGTGGGATGATCTCCGATAGTCTTTCAGGGTTTATATGAGTTACCGTCAAGACCCTGAAGCTAGGAATTTGGCATTCGCTTCATTTGCTGGCACTGCGTCTGCTGTATCGAGACGAATGTCGTAGTGGAGCTGGGATTTTGCCGTCACCCCGCTTTGTTTCGACCATGGGGTCTTTCGCTGACGTTGCATCTGCATCGTGCTGGATTGCGAGGGAATGCCGTTGTTGACATTGCGTCTGTTGTAACGAGACGAATGCTGAGGTGGAGCTGGGATTTTGCTGTCACTCCGCTTTGTTTCGACCATGAGGTTTTTTGTTGACGTTGCATTTGCATCCTGATGGACCGCGAAGGAACGCCGTTGTTGACATCGCGTCCGCTGTAACGAGATGAATGCTGAAGTGGAGCTGGGATTTTGCTGTCACTCCGCTTTGTTTCGACCATGAGGTCTTTTGTTGACGTTGCTTCTGCATCCTGTTGGACCGCGAAGGAACGCCGTTGTTGATATCGCGTCCGCTGTAACGAGACGAATGCTGAGGTGGAGCTAGGATTTTTCCGTCACTCCGCTTTGTTTCGACCGTGAGGTCTTTTGTTGACATTGCATCTGTATCCTGCTAGACTGCAAAGGAACGCCGTTGTTGACATCTCGTCTGCTGTATCGAGACGAATGCTGAGGTGAAGCTGGGATTTTGCCGTCGCTCCGCTTTGTTTCGACCGTGAGGTCTTTTGTTGACGTTGCATCTGCATCCTGCTGGACTGCGGAGGAACGTCATCGTTGACATCTCGTCTACTGTATCGAGACGAATGCTGAGGTGGAGCTAGAATTTTGCCGTCACTCCACTTTGTTTCGACCATGGGGACTTTCGTTGACGTTGCATCTGCATCCTGTTGGACTGCGGATGAACGCCGTCGTTGACATCTCGTCTGCTGTAATGAGACGAATGCTGAGATGGTCTCTAAGTTGTCTGTGAACCGTCGAGATTTGGAACTAAGGACTATGCCGTGGCTTTGTTTGATGGTGGAGCATCCGTGTCCTGCTGGAATGAGGAGGCACACCGTTGTTGGTCTCGAGGCTGTAGATGTGGCCATTGAGATTTGGGACTAGGGACTTTGCCATGGCTCCGTTTCGTTGCGACTCTGAGGTCGGTTGTTGACGTCACGTCTGCATCTGGTTGGAGTAAGGAGAAACGCCGTTGGTGATCTCTAAGTTGTCGATATTGACGTCGAGACCCTGAAGCTAGGGATCTTACTTTGCTTTGTTTGTTGATATTGTGTCTGCAATATTGCGACAAATGTCGAGATTGTCTCTAGGTTGTCTATGAACCGTCGAGATTTGGCTTCGCTTTCTGATGGAGCCTATTGGGAAGGTATGGTTCCCTCTTTGTTTGTGCCCCTGGATTGTATACAGGGATCGATGTGATCTCACCTGTAGGGAAAAAAGTTTCATTCTTTCATCATTTTTTTATTCTTTCCACGATGCTCTATCATTTCAGCTCTTTATATCGCGAAAATCGCGATTGCCCAATCATTTCGGCTATTTTTCGCGGTGCCCGATCATTTCGGCTATTTTTCTTTTTACTCGCTGCTTTTTATTGCGAGTTGCCCAATCATTTCGGCTATTTTTGTATGCATACATTTTTACTTGCTGATTTCGTTGCAAGTTGCCCCATCATTTCGGCTATTTCGTATGCATGTGTGGCTCGTTGGCTTTTCGCTGCAAGCTTAGAATTAGACACCGATTTTGGCATCAGCATCGCTACAACTGGGATATTACCAGGAGTGAATCATCATTTGCCTCTGTCGATATCGAACAAAGGTGGCTTAGTAGACAGGGTTAAGATCCTGTCGACTAAGGCTTTTTACTTCATGAGCCGTAAGGGCCTCATAAAGGTATTTCTCCCTACAAGTCGTGAGGATTCTCATAGGTGTGTTTTCTCCTTAGGAGTCGTGAGGATTCCTAAGTGCATGGTCTCTTATAAGTCGTAAGGATCTTATAAGAGTGCTTTCTCCTTATAAGTCGAGAGAACTTACAAGGGCTATTCACCGTGTAAACATATCCCTAGTCACGGATGGGACTTTGTTAGGGAAATGTTTATTCGCGCCCGTGGATTGTATACAAGGGTCAATACTGAACCGCTTGTAGGGCAGTATTGGAGGTTGTGGGGGCTGCTTAAGAACAGGTTCAGGTCCCTGTAACTTAAGACTTTTGAATCTTATGAGCCGTGAGGGTCTCATAAGAGGGTTCTCCTTACGAGTCGTGAGGATCTCGCAAGTGTAATTTCTCCTTAGGAGTCGTGGGGATTCCTAAGTGTGTTGCTTCCTTTGTGAGTCGTAAGGATCTCACGCGGGTGGTTTCTCCTCACAAGGTCGAGAGGACCTTGCAAGTGTCCTTTAACGAGCTTGCGCCCTTTCGGGTTTTCACAAACACTCACCGGTAGCCTTGCCGTTTTTACTCACGGAGCCCTCTCGGGTTTTCATCCGTGCCCATTTTGCTTATGGACATACCGTTTTTTTTACGAGTCTACGCCCTTTCGGGTTTTCACAAACATCGTCGGTAGTCCTGCTGTTTTTACTCACGGAGCCCTTTCAGGTTTTTATCCGTGCCCCTCTTGCTTATGGACGTACCTTTTTTTTTTACCGAGTCTGCGCCCTTTCGGGTTTTCACAAATATCGTCGGTAGTCCTGCTGTTTTTACTCACAGAGCCCTTTCGGGTTTTCATCCATGCCCCTCTTGCTTGTGGACGTACCCCTTTTTTGCTTCTTTTTTTTACCACGTCAGCCTGGGGATGCCGCGGGTTGGTAGTAGTTTAACGACATTTCGATCATAGGTCAACGTACGATTACGCAGCTAGATTTTGCCGCAAATCATCGCATGTTTTGTGCTGGAGGTGGATTCCTTGAAGAGAGGGCTGAGGGTGATTTCTTCGTCAGAGTCGCTTCCAAAGGTGATAACTTGCGATCCTTTGGTGTCGGCCATGTGACAGTTGCCAGCAGCTCTTTCGCGCTCATCTGTCGTGCTTTTCTGTTCCCGATGAACCTTGCGCTTCACTCGTTGAACGTGTCGTCGATGGGCAACATATCCCTGCCACCAGTTTTTAAAGGCTATGCACTCCTCGGTGGGGTGTGCAATCCTCTGATGGTATAGGAAGAAGTTAGGATGTATGTCTGCTTCATCAAAACGTATATTTCCAGGGGAATTTCCTTTGAGAGAGGGCAATTTCATTCCTATTGCCAGGGCCCTAGCGAATTGATTCCTTACTTTAAGCTTGCTTTTGCTGGCAACAGGGATGCTTTGTTCCAGTCGGGGTGTCTCGACCTTTTCCTCCAGTCGTCGGCGTTTGGCACTTTCAAATATAGCCAGTTCACGCTCTCGATTGGCTTTGCTTTCCTGACGGGCTTCGTTTAGGAATGCATCAATCATTTCGTCTGATGGTCCTAGAAGTTCAGGCTCAGGATTTGCCCCTGGTTTTTCTACATCTAAAGCTTCTTCACCGTTTATTAACGAGTGAGAGATCACATGACAACTTGCCACATAATCCTCAGACTCATCCGACGAGTCTTCTCCATTGTCATCATCTTTGTCCACAAGGACGTGGGTGAGAAATTCTTGGAGTGTGACCGGGGTCCGCGCCTTCTGATTATATTCTTCCAACGCGTCAATCTATTTTTGCAGGTCCGTGCGCTTGTCACCAGGCTTCATAGGCTTTTTGGTCTTCTTCTTCTTCTTCGAAGACATTGACGACTGGGTGTGAGCGCTCTGACCATCACCACCAGTTTTCGAAGTTGGGCGCGGTTTCAGCATTCCCTCGATGATCTCGGGTTCCAGTGGATTTCTCCACCTAACCGCCGGGCATGTTTGGAGATCCTCCAGCATTCTTTTCGTCTTGGCTGAAAGAACGTCCTCCCATGGGGCTTCCCTTATGAATGAGCACGATGCCCCCGGCATGTCTACTTTTTTAGGGGTGTGAGGTTGTGGTGGGCTCACCTTCCAATTTTCGGATAATGCAAACGTGCCTTGTTGGTATTGGTCTTCCATCCAGCCTTTGAAGATGAAACAATCTTCGATTGGATGGCTTACTGCTTGGTGGTAAGGGCAGTAATTAGGATTGTTGACATCGTCTGGCTGCAACGGACGTTTTGGATCCGGCAGATTGATGAGTTTGTTGCGCACTGCCAGCTCGAACAGTTTCCTCGTTTTATCCTGGGGAAACGAGTAAGGACGTCCCAGTCTCTCCTTGAGGGATGGGCGTGGACGCACGTTGTTTTGGTGAACAACCGGCTTTAAGTTGCTCGGCCGTTGTTGAGTATTGGCAACGAAGGTTGCTTTCCCTTTGCCCTTTTCATTCCAAGGCTCCGTCTTTGAAGAGAAAGGCTTATGGCCCATCTGGTCCATTTGGGCCAGCTTGTCAATCAAGGCCTGGAAGGTGGTCGGCTTGAAGAACATCATGAATTGGGAGATGGTCGCTTGAGGGTCGAGAGTACCCACGAACATACCTATCGCAGGCGCTTCTTCAATGCGATGCTCGCACTTCGACCATAGATTCCGCCATCGGATTGCATACTGCACCCACGTCTCTCCCGGCTTCATTCTGGCGTTGATCAATGCCGTGATCGGGGTGCGTTCGCTGGCACTTGCGAATCGCTGGGTGAACAACAACTCCATTTCTGTAAACGTTTTGACGGAGTCGTCGGGAAGCTCCGAGTACCATTCAAAAGCTGTGTCTGCTAAACTACTGACGAACTGGCGAAGTAGAAGTTTATCATTACCTCCAGTATTGCCGCAAAGAGCCTTGAACCGAGCGACATGCTGATGTGGATTTCCCGTCCCTTTGTATACATGAAATTTAGGGATCGTATATCCCGGCGGATACTTTGTTTGATCATACCAGCCTGGATATGGTCGCCCAGTTTTAACGACTTGGCCGGCCACTTCATTCGCCTGGTGAGCTCGTATTTGCTGAGCAATATAATCATCCAGGGCGGACTTGGAAATAGTTTCCTCCTTTGCTGCTGAAAGAGCCGGAGGTGGATTTGATGTTTCTCCTCTGTCATCTTCAATTATTACTGGAGGATCTTTGGCTGGGGGATCCTGCTGGATCATCATGCCCACCATGTCTTGGAAGAGAAGTGCCATTCGCTTTATGTTAGCCACTTGCTCCGCAGCTTCTTTGTCCTTCTTTTCGAGGACTCCGCGAAAGAAGTCAGCATCAGTTTCTTGTTCGTGACGCTGTTTTGACGATGCCTCCGGGCTTTCTTTTGGCCCGGTGAATGCGGCCATCGCGGTCAGCATCTCTTGAAGTTTCTGCTGCTGCTGTTCTTGAGCTCTCATGAGGGATCGGGTGAGTGGTCGGTGGCCCGTAGAAGCGCGGCTATCCTCTTTCCCGGATGCCATATAGACGGTATGCACCACCATGCCCCCAGACTTAGGGCGTTTGGGCTCTGTGCCTTTGACATTTGCCGCAGGCATGAGGACTTTCTCCGGCCTCCTTCTTTTATGAGCGGTCAAAGTTGAGGGGGCCGTTGCAGTTGGCACCCAAGTGGTTGTCGTCCATTGTGTTTTGACAGGGCGGTGCTCTTCCTTCTGAGTCTTCAGCTTCTTCTGTCGGCGGAGATAGTCCTGATCCACCACCGACTCTCAGACTTGTCACCAGATCTTGTAAACTTTGGAAGACAGCCGTTGAGGGGACTGCTTCGGCTTTATTTCCGTGACAGTCTCCACCGGTGGCGGAGATCTTTTCAGTACGGCAGTGGGCGAATTCCTGCGTATTCTGTTCAGCAGCTTAAAACTGTTCCCGGTTGGGACAGCAGCATTAACTTCCACCGTTGGAGCTGGTGGCGTTATCCCAGAGGGGGAGTTGCCCTCGGCCTTCCTTACTCGGCGCGAGTGGCGACGTCGAGCGTGTCGAGCTGATGGAGTTGGTTCGGTGATGGGGATGGCTTTGTCTTGCCCCCTGTCCAGGTGAGGGGCTGCTGCTGGCGTCAGCCTAATTGAAGACCGATGTCCTTTGAGAAGCAGTATCTAATCGGTTGAAAACAGTCTTCTGAGCAGGGACAGGAACCGTAGCGGGAGCCGGAACAGTCAATCTTGTAAAGACCGACCCTTTGGTAGGAGAACCCGCCTTGACGACTTCAGGAGCAGGGATGGCTATCCTCTTCGGAACAACCTTCTCTGGGATTGCAAGCTTCATTGTGGGCCCACAGGAATTTTGGCCCAGTCTGGCGAAGACCGAGGAGCTGGAGTTGGACGACCCGTTGAGAGGGGCCGCAGTAGCTGTAAGCCGATCGAAGACCGACTTCTTGGGAGCTTCCGGTGTTGGCACAGGAGCGGTGAAGCTCATTGGCGGGAGCATGGTCCCGAAAAACAATCCTGTGGTGGCTTGAGTGACCTGTTCCACCGGCATTGTGAACAGGGAAGCCGCCTGGGGCCCATAAGATATACCCCCAGTTGAGGCAGGACGTGGGTTGCGGTTGCAGTTGCATGTGGAACACTTTGAGCAGGTGAACGCCATCGATCCTTTGTTTTCTGCACCAAGCAAAATGCCAAATCTTAGTACCTCGAAACCCACGGGCAACCATTAACAAACCACGATTTCGTTCGCGAACACGACACACGAAGTGTGGAGTGGAAAGAGGAAAAGGTCCCACCGGGCGTGCCAGAATCTGTTCCCCGCAGAAAGACGCGCAAGACGGACGTCTTGCCTGAGATTCGGGGCAGATACTAATTGGTGCTATCCGTCTACCTCTCCGAAGATACCAAGTTGATTTATGGCACCATGTATCGAAGGTTTAAACGGATGTGGCCGATGTAGCAGATTTCGTCAGATTCCCCCTCGCTTGAGGGGTTTTTGATTGTGGGGACGCTCTTCCCTGCAGGCGCAAGCCCCTGCAGTTAATTACGCTACCGCATCGCGGTAACAATTTTCTCCTTCTCCAGATGGTCACTTCGTGTCGTGGGTGTTTGTTTTATGTTTGATTGCCCGTGGATTGTATACGGAAACTAAGTTATGTTGTCGCCCGTAGGGCGTGGACTAGTCCAAATCCGTATTTTCTTAGATTTGGGTTTGGGGTTTGGGTTTAAGGATACGTTAGTCTCATTTGAGACTAAGATCAACTTAAATGTTTGTTAAGGATACGTTAGTCTAATCTTAGACTAAGATCAACTTAACAGTTTGTTAAGAACACGTTAGTCTAATTTTAAACTAAGGTCAACTTAACCATTTTTTAAGGATACGTTAGTCTAATTTTAGACTAAGATCTACTTAACGGGATCATTTAGATCCAACGAAAGAGCATTTAGACTCTATTGTTTAGTTTACGTACATTTCGGTCGATTACCAGTTTATGGACATAGTGGTCCAATGTTAGTTTAAAGACATCACGGTCAAGGTTAAGGACATCATAGTCCATGAGTTTAAAGACCTCACAGTCAAGGTTAAGGACATCATAGTCCGTGAGTTTAACGACCTCACAGTCAAGGTTAAGGACATCATAGTCCATGGGCTTAAGGACCCCACAGTCCAGTTTAAAGACGTCGTAGTCTATGAAATGTGTGGTTGTCGGGACCCGTCACCTCTCTGAAGACGTTGAAGGATTACAACGATAAATATCAGAGGAGTGAAGAGATGTACCCTTGAACCAAAGTGGATTAAGTGATTTGTAGTCCAATTTGGAACTAAGATCAATTAATTAGAATTATGAGAACATGGGCTCAGTTAACCCTGAATTGAGGACTTATGGCCAGCTTGGGCTAAGTCCAATTGGATTTGAAGTATTGGCTCTTTGTTGGACTATTAGACATTTGTCTGGGTTCAAGCCCACATTATTTAGCAATGCTAAATCAGGGTTTGAGGGCTCTGAGAACATTTTGTCCTTTATTAGGCACTGACCATTCATCATGGCTTTGGAGTTTACTTTGAATGCCATGTGAAATGATCAAGTTTAGAGAACAAAGGTATATTTGAAGTTCAGTCAAAGGGGAATCCTACCTCTGGAAAAACTTAGCCATTTTGGGCTAGGTTGGTTTTGAAATAGTGTTAAACACTAGAAGGTATTTGACGATCACGTGTTCCCATGCGATGCGCTTTAAAAATAGTGTTAAATACTAAAAATGGGGTGGTCACGTAGGGTCACGTGAGGCGCCTGAGAATTGGGCCGAGACTCCTTTATTTTACCCTCAAAGCTGCAAATAAGTGTTAAACACTTTTTGATCCTTTGGCCAT
Source organism: Agapanthus africanus (assembly GCA_030015575.1). Classification (NCBI taxonomy): domain Eukaryota; kingdom Viridiplantae; phylum Streptophyta; class Magnoliopsida; order Asparagales; family Amaryllidaceae; genus Agapanthus; species Agapanthus africanus. Next base: position 791,631,396 of record JASDDO010000022.1, on the reverse strand, counting down.
CATGTGTTGGCACGTGAAGGATATTTGTGCATTGGTTATCAAAGCATTTATTAGGGGTCACGTGGTAACACGTGAGAGCACCCAAAGCCAACATTTCCTTTGCTTTTATTCTCTTTATTTTGGAGGTCACGTGGGAGCACGTGAGGCATTGCCTCAAAGCTGTTTCCTTCTTATCTTGGAGGTCACGTGGGGACACGTGAGGTATTGCCTCAAAACTGTTTCCTTCTCATTTTTGGGGATCTCTTCAAGGGTCACGTAGGGCCACGTGACCTTGATTCTTTTCATCCACAGAGATCTCTTAAGTCTCTTTATTTTTAAGAATTGAATTCTTTTATAGGGTTAAACCCTAATCATGATTTTGGAGGAATTAAATTCCTATATATGAAGAATTAAATTCTTATATAGGGTTAAACCCTAGTTCTGTCTTGAAGAAATTAAATTCCTATGATTTTGGGAGAATTGAATTCTCATGCAGTGTTGAACCCTAATTTTATCTTGGAGGAATTAAATTCCTATAACTTTGGGAGAATTACATTCTCATATAGGGTTAAACCCTAGTTTTGTTTTAGGAGAATTAAATTCTCTAAACGCAATTCCCCCTCTAAGTTTCGGATTTGCATGGCAGGATCTCAACCCGATGAGAATTAAATTCTCAACTTATGGGGAGATGTACTCTTTGCAGATCTTCAACCAGAGGAAGAACTAAGTTCTTTTGTGCAGAAGAGTTAAACTCTTAGATTTGAGAATTAAATTCTCTGTTTGAAGTTTTGATCCCCTTTCTTTTCTCACCTAGGGTTTTCTTTCTTGAGAATTAAATTCTCCTCTCTTTTTTTCTCTCTGTTGTTGTTATCTCCCAAAAAAGTAGTTCCCTTCTCTTCTCTTCTTGGCTCCTATTTATAGGAGAAAGAAAAGAAACAATTTGTTTAGTGAATCTTTCATTGAAAGATTTTGTTTGATTTTGTAACCAACATGATCTTTTAGATCACTCAGTGAATTTTATTCACCATTGGATTTTTAATCCAAAAGATCTTTTATCTGTTATTCAAATTTATAGGAAATCTTTCCTTGTATAAAAACTTTCCATAAATTGGTGATTTTTAATCACCCTTGGATTTTTAATTCAACGGTCCCCAAAACCCTTTTCCATTTGGAAAGATTTAGAAACTTTTAGAATTTTAATTCTATTAACTGTAAGGCTTTCGAAGCCAGTCACGTGCTGACACGTGACCCTTGGTCACGTGTGAGCACGTGACTCCCAATTGAGTTCTTTTCTCAGCGTTTACTTACACTTCAGTTTTAACCATCACGTGTCAGCACATGACCATTGGTCACGTGTGAGCACGTGATACCTCATTGAGGTATTTCCTTCAGCCGTTTGTTATTTTATTTCTGTTTTGATTGCCACGAGCATGTGACCCCCAATTGGGTCCTTCCTCAGCCGTTGTTTTTATTTCTATTTTAACTATCACGTGTCAACACGTGACCATTGGTTACGTATGAGCACGTGATACCTCATTGAGGTAATTCCTGATTTTTAATTAGGGAACAGTGCATAGCATATTTGCTCATAACTTTTGATCCCGGATGAATTATGAAGCCCATAATATATTAAATCAAAGGGTTTTTCGAGACACTTTCGATACCATCAGAATTTAGCCATTTCTCATTTAGGAGTTTGTCAAAATACAGCTCCGAAAATACTGGTTCGCATTTTCTTAAGCGTATCGCTGCCATTTGATACCTTAGGCTCTTTGCGTAGAAATTTTTGGCGGGAACAAATGCCCCCCACTACTTTGCTCATGTAAGTATGTACGTGGGTGAAGTAGTGCAGAGTTATGCATGGCCATAGAATTGAGGGCTTAGGAGACAAGTTTTAGGGTCCTTGTAGCCTAAGACTTTTTCATCTTCATGAGCCGTAAGGGTCTCAAGAAGGTTTTTTCTACCTACAGGTCGAGAGGATCCCGCAGGTGTACTTTCTCCTTAGGGGTCGTGAGGACTCCTAAGTGTGTTTTCTCTTGAGAGTCGTAAGGATCTCACAAGAGAATTTTCTCTCTTACAAGTCGAGAGGACTCATAAGTGATTGTTTCCCTCCTTGTCGATGCTTGACTTCGGGGAATGTGGCCTATAGATAGTCCATCTTGACCTCTCTGTAGGGCAGTGATGGCTTAAGAGACAGGGTTAGGATCTGCCACCTAAGACTTTTCAACTTTATGAGCCGTGAGGGTCTCATAAAGACTTTTCTCCCTATTAGTCGAGAGGATCCCGTAGGTGTATTTTCTCCCTAGGAGTCGTAAGGACTCCTGAGTGTGTATTTTCTCTTGAGAGTCGTAAGGATTTCACAAGAGAATTTTTCTCGCTTACAAGTTGAGAGAACTTATAAGTGGTTGTTTCCTTCTTTGTCGATGTTCGACTTCGGAGAGTGTGACCCGTGAATAGTATGCAAGAGTCCATTTTGAACCGACTTGCAGGGCCCCAGTGCTTAGGAAACAGGTTTTTTAATCCCCATTGCCTAAGGCTTTGCCTTACCAGTCGAGACGAATCGAGAAGTTCTCGTAAGGATGTCCTAACGCCACAGTTAACCTCTGCTCTTTACGACAAAGGTCCGTTAGGGTCTGTGGTACTAGGATTTTTTCCGTCGTACCGTCGCGTTGGCTGATGTATTCCTCGCAATCTTGCTGTTCGAGCAGCCTTGCGACTGTCGTGTCTCTGATCCCTTCGGGGGCTGGACAAGACGTCATCAAGCAATCCTCCTAGGCAGTTTGACCGTCAGAAGAGCAAGCGTTAGGAATTTCGCCATGCCGCTTTTTGCTTGAGATTAAGCTCATTTTGGAGAGCCCCGATGAGTCATAACCACTCCGCGCTGGCGTGGGATGATCTCCGATAGTCTTTCAGGTTTTATATGAGTTGCCGTCAAGACCCTGAAGCTAGGAATTTGGCCTTCGCTTCGTTTGTTGGCATAGCGTCTGCTGTATCGAGACGAATGTCGCGGTTGTCTCTAGGTTGTTGGTGAACCGTCGAGGTTTGGAACTAGGGATTTTTCCGTGGCTCCGTTGTTTGATTGTCGCGTCTGAATCCTGCTGGAGGAAGAACGCTGTGGTGACATCTCGTCTGCTATGTCGAGACGAACGTCGAAGTGGTGACCATTCCACGCTGGTGTGGGATGATTTCCGATAGTCTTTCAGGTTTTATATGAGTTGCCGTCAAGACCCTGAAACTTGGAATTTGGCCTTTGCTTCGTTTGCTTTAGCGTGTCCGAATCCTGTTGGAGGAAGGATGCCGTAGTGACATCTCGTCTACTGTATCGAGACGAACGTCGAGGTGGTGACCACTCCGCGCTGATGTGGGATGATCCCCGATAGTCTTTCAGGTTTTATATGAGTTACCGTCAAGACCCTGAAGCTAGGAATTTGGCATTCGCTTCGTTTGCTGGCACTGCGTCTGCTGTATCGAGACGAATGTCGTGGTGGAGCTGGGATTTTGCCGTCACTCCGCTTTGTTTCGACCATGGGGTCTTTCGCTGACGTTGCATCCGCATCGTGCTGGATTGCGAGGGAATGCCGTTGTTGACATTGCGTCTGCTGTAACGAGACGAATGTTGAGGTGGAGCTGGGATTTTTCCGTCACTCCGCTTTGTTTCGACCTTGAGGTCTTTTGTTGACGTTGCATCTGCATCCTGATGGACCGCGAAGGAACGCCGTTGTTGACATCGCGTCCGCTGTAATGAGACGAATGCTGAGGTGGAGCTTGGATTTTGCCGTCACTCCGCTTTGTTTCGACCATGAGGTCTTTTGTTGACGTTGCTTCTGCATCCTGTTGGACCGCGAAGGAACGCCGTTGTTGATATCGCGTCCGCTGTAATGAGACAAATGCTGAGGTGGAGCTGGGATTTTGCCGTCACTCCGCTTTGTTTCGACCGTGAGGTCTTTTGTTGACGTTGCATCTGCATCCTGCTGGAATGCGAAGGAACGCCGTAGTTGACATCTCGTCTGCTGTATCGAGATGAATGCTGAGGTGAAGCTGGGATTTTGCCGTCGCTCCGCTTTGTTTCGACCGTGAGGTCTTTTGTTGACGTTGCATCTGCATCCTGCTGGACTGCGGAGGAACGCCGTCGTTGACATCTCATCTGCTGTATCGAGACGAATGCTGAGGTGGAGCTGGGATTTTGCCTTCACTCCACTTTGTTTCGACCATGGGGTTTTTCGTTGACGTTTCATCTGCATCCTGCTGGACTGCGGAGGAACGCCGTCGTTGACATCTCGTCTGCTGTAACGAGACGAATGCTGAGATGGTCTCTAGGTTGTTTGTGAACCGTCGAGATTTGGAACTAAGGACTTTGCCGTGGCTTCGTTTGATGTTGTAGCATCTGTGTCCTGCTGGAATGAGGAGGCACACCGTTGTTGGTCTCCAGGCTGTAGATGTGGCCATTGAGATTTGGAACTAGGGACTTTGCCATGGCTCCGTTTCGTTGCGACTCTGAGGTCGGTTGTTGACGTCACGTCTGCATCTGGTTGGAGTGAGGAGAAACGCCGTTGGTGATCTCTAAGTTGTCGATATTGACGTCGAGACCCTGAAGCTAGGTTTCTTCCTTTGCTTCGTTTGTTGACATTGTGTCTGCAATTTTGCGACAAATGTCGAGGTTGTCTCTATGTTGTCAATGAACCGTCGAGATTTGGCTTCGCTTTCTGATGGAGACTGTTGGGAAGGTATGGTTCTCTCTTTGTTTGTGCCCCTGGATTGTATACAGGGATCGATGTGATCTCACCTGTAGGGCAAAAAGTTTTATGGTGGAAAACTTTTGATGGTAGATGTGATCTCAACTGGGGGAAAAGGAGAGATGAGACTTAAAATCTCCCCTTCTAGCGATTTGATGGTAGATCCGAGCTCCCCTTCAAGCGTTTTATGGTGAAAAACTATTTATTTTTGGAAAAAGAAGGGTTAAACTCTTGATTTAATTCAAAAGGGGGAGAAGGTTTTAGAACCTTGAGGAAGGGGAAGGAGGCACAAACCCTAGTTTTTTTTTATGGGGAATGAATTCTTGTCTTTATTTCATTATGATGTTGCCTTTTATAGGCTTACAAACTTACATATAACCCCTTGGGTTTTACAAAATGGCATTTTGCCCATCCCATGCCTCATGTGCTCATTTCTTTTGCACATGAGCCATGGGCTTTACAAAAATTTGGTTTTATGCCCATTTTTCTTACATTCATGTATGAAAATTATATCAAAATTATTTATTACATAATTTTCATTTTGGCATGGGGGGCCGCGGGGCTCGACTTGGGCATGGGCCCACTTGATCTGGGCTTGGGCCTACTTACTTGGGGTTGAATTTGTTTTTGACTTAGTCAAGTAGGGTGTAATTTTTGACCCCAACAGCAGGAGGAGGACTTATGCCTGGAGCTGCAGCAGGCGAAGGAGAAGATAACATCCCTCGAGACCCGAGTGGTCGTCGAGGAGGTGACGAACTCCAAATGTAAGGAGTCCATTCGACTTCTGTGTGAATTCAACAAGGTCGTCCAGACTAAGTTGGAGGAGGATAAAGTGCTTAACGCCACGATGAAGAAGTCGCGGGACACCTGCAAGAGGGAAACCGAGGCGGCGAAGGAAGCGGTGAAGATCGCCGACCTCTAGGATGTGAAGTCGGTGGAGAGGTACAAGACGTCGGACCAGTTCTACGTCGACCTTGCTGACGCCTCGGCCATCGTTCGGCACCAGGCCCTCGACGCTGTCAAGGCGTTGATGCCGAGGTTTGCTGATGATGAGCTTTGGCTCCAGTACCCCCTCTCCGACGATGAGTCGCAGGGGGAGATTGTTCACACCATAATATTGCATTATTATATTCTCCATTCTTATTCTTTTTATAAATAAACGGGTGCTTTTGACGCATGTATGCTACATGTTACAGGTTACAGGTTCTTGGACAGAAAACAGTGAAAACGATCTAAAGATGATGAAAAAGTGGACTTTAACCAATGAACAGAAGATCTTGATCAAGCCTACATCAAAAATAAAATTCATAAAGTACAAGGCAACGCAAGGTCCAAGATTACAAGCGAACGGTTAAAAAGCCATTGCAAATTGTTCACTGGGAATCTGGAACCAACCTAAAAGCCCAAGTCGAAAAGGACATATGGAAACAGGAAGACCAAGTCAATAAGAGCTAGCCCAAGAAAAATGATATTCTAAAGACACTATTGGGCCGCGGAACCGCGGCCAAACAGGGCCTTGGGCCGCGGTTCCGCGGCCATACAGAGCAATTAAAAGCTAAACTTTTTACCATAATTTGTTGGCGGTGCTGACTAGTCAACCTAAGGGCTATTTTTGTAATTTCAGACATGCGAAACAAATGTAACCCTAGAGTTTCCTATTCTTTATAAATAGGAACTCTAATCATTGTAATTTTTATGCCTCCCTTTAATGAATAAAATTTAGAAATCTTTTGGAGAGCATCGGTGTTTCTTCTCCATTCAGAAATTCAGATCTGACAACCCTGCATGGATGATTGGAGGGACGCATCTGTAAATGATTTAATTTCTTGTCTTAGTGTAGATTTAAATTCCTTGCCCTAGGCAGATTTAATTTCATGCCCTAGGAACTTGTTTAGGGTTTAGCTTTTGGGAAGGATTTTGAGAGATGAGATCTCTCATCCTTTTCTTACCCACCAAATATTTACAATAGGACTCCATGCATACATGCACATACCGCTCCCTACGGCACTCTATCCCTCGAGGTAGCGGTGATACCGTAGTATAAAGGTCCGGGTGTGATGTTCTCCATGAAGGTTAGGGTAAGAATCTCTAAAGGAAGGACAAGAACCTAGAGGAAGGAACACCTTCCCGAACGGATCTAATCCACTTTATTGATAATTACCATAACTCCTCATAGATCTTCATTCGGGTATTGAAAGCGGTGAGATTTAATTACATTTCCAAACCATCCCTAAACCTAGCCCTAGCAAGAGTAGATCTAGATAATTGCCCTAGGTTAATTAGATTTTTAGATTTAATAATCAACCGAACACCCTTCGGAATTAACTCGTTAGCGCGACTAGGAAATTCACAACATCCCTGTGGACCGACCCGTACTCACCGGCTAGCTGCAAAGCGACGCCGTTTCTGATTACGGTAAACATATTATTTTTGGATTAATCAAATGGCGCCGTTGCCGGGGATGGCGTAGAACTTTCCTTTTCGCAATTTCGGGTTAATCAAAATTAAAAAAAAATCATAAAAATCTAAAAAAATCCAAAAAATATATAAAAATATATAATCTGTTATTTTTGGAAGGGATACTTTGTTGTTTGAATTTTGCAGGATATACGAAAATCGGATCTGGAAATCTACAGAGATCAAAACAGGAAAAAACAGATCGGAACAACAGAAGATCACAACAACCGAGGAACAGAAGAAATTTGGAGGACCGAGTCTACAAGTTAACCTCGGTAATCTGGTCCAAAAAAAAAAAAAAAAAAAAAAAAAAAAAGCGGCCGAACCGACCAATGCGCGGCGGAACCGCCGCGCTAGCTCCATTACGGCCGCGGAACCGCCGCGCCTTTGTGACATCACCAGGAAAAAAAAGGGCAGAAACGCGGTTAAAAAAAAAAAAAACAGTTCCGACACTGAAAATCTCTGTGAGTTTTCTCTCTCCTCCTCTGCAAATCTTGATATATCTTCTGTAAATTTGCCTGCAAGATTTCTTTACGCTCAAAAATATATTCCCTTCCAAATAACGATCTTGTGCAGGATTTTTGGGCCCCGCTTGAAATAAAATAGATTGCAAGTAATATTTTGCTGTTGCATATCTTTTCTATAAAATATTTTGTTATTACATATCTTTTCTCTAAAATCTTTTTGCAACAAAATTTTTCCAAATAAAGAGAGAGAAAAAATCAATGAAAAATGAAAATAAAAAGGGCAAATATTTTATAGAACTTGCAAAATTTTTTAGCCCCAAATAAATCCTTGCACCACCCAACCTTCCTTCTTGTCACCTTTCTTCTTCTAACATGGGTACCCCACATAATAAATCATTAGCCGAATTTTGGTATCCCGAACCTAATTTTGCGTCATATGTTAATTTGTTCGGTCAATTTAAAAACGATCCCTCCATACCCAAAAAATCTTTGAAAGATCACATAGAGGCGTCTAGGAGAAATAGTTTGACTTTTCAACCTACTTTGTGTCAACCGAGTCAACCTTTACCACCTACATATGTTGATACCACTTCTTCAAGTCCTTCTGTCACTCCTAGGCCGATGTCCATTGCTGAGCATATTGCTCAATCTCGCAGCCGATCTTTCACCCCTCTCCATTCATCTAGTTCTAGAGATCCACACGACTTTTCACCTTTTTATCCAGATGTTGACCCTACCCCTGTCCTACCACCCACTTCCTATCAGTCATACCCGACCTTCCCACCTTCACTAGACACCATTTCGACACAGCCATTAGGGAGTTTTGCATATCCAAACGATTTCGAATCTTTTACCGAAACCCCCTCACCACCTAAGTCTAGTTTGGAAGAGTCGTTGGAAGCTTATATTGCTGCAACAAATAAAATGGTTAGGAATGTGGAAGCGTCCATGGCCGCCCTTATGCAACCGAGTGAACCTGTAACTAGTTTCCTGCTAGCTCCAAATTTTTCAATGTATGAGGAGGCGGTTGGACAGAGTGAGAATGAGAGAGGATTTCCAAATCAAACCTACCCATACCCAATTGAATCCAACAACTCCAATTTTCAAACATGTGTCCAAAATGATGAGTTGTGCGACTTTGTAGTGCTTGATTTGCCAAATTGTGAGGAACCCCTTTCGAGTGAAACCGCACCTAATCCTTTCGATCTTTACACCTCCACTCTAGAACCTAAATCGATAGATATCCTTGCTTTTGATGAGGTGTCTAAAGAAATTGATTTTCACTTGATTGAGGATATAGACGCCGGGAATATTTCGGTTGATGAACCTGTCGATTTGCTTGAAATTTTATGTTCAAATCATCATCCTGAGTTATTAAATGTTTCTCCCGAATCTCATATGCGTCTAGATTTTGATGATAACGGCATGGATGAGTTAAATATTGAGGATAGTATTGAGGAGAGTCTTGAGGATAATATTGAGGTTGAATCATTTTTGTTTGATGTGTCTGATTTTCCAATTCATCCTCCTGAACCTTTGACTGTTATATCACCCTCCCTCCTTCCCATCGTTCCGACCCCGCTTGAAGACTGTGAGCTTGAAACCTTTTCCTTTGAATCTGACACAATTCTCACAGACGATAACACCTATGAGTGTTTCACTTTTTCGGACGATATTGATGACTCACCGCCCGAGTTTGAGTCCTTTACATTTTCAGATGAGCCATCAGACTCGGTTGATTATAGTAGTTTCGAACCATTAATGGAATCTTTCAAGTTCGAAACAGTTTACTACGGTGAGAAAGATACTATCCCTAATTCACTCCCTTTCGTCTTTACCCTTGTTCCGACCGAACAAATGACCGTTACGCTTTCATCTCCTATACCAAGTTCGGCGTACCCATGTTTTCTTGCGAATCTTGAGGGATTTGACCCCATTTCCCGACGGGTGGATAGGTTAGCGCAATCGCTTATAACACATCGGTCATCACATATTGCGCTAATTTATTCACTCGATTTACACCCTCAAGTTCGCGCGATCCTTCTTTCTCCTTTCCGCCCTTCTTCTCCCCCACCGAGACCATATTCTACCATTCTTCTTTCCACACGGTCTCGCGTGATTTTCATCTCTTTTCTTTCCATCCCATTCTTGCACCAACTCTACCATTACCATGATAAGATTTTTGAATGGTTGGTGCTAACATTTGGCTTGTGTAAGGCCAAGCTTAAGTTTGGGGGGAATCTTGTTGTATATATGTATATATCTTTTTGTTTTCTTTTTCTATCAAAAAAAAATTTCAAAACAAATAAAAAAAATAAATAAATTGTAAATAAATAAACAGGGGAGTGCCGACATTTTGACCCTCTTGGTTTAGTATGACAGTGAGGACACTGTCAAGTTCAAGTTTGGGGGTATGCTCGGTACGTCTTCTTCCTTCGCATTCATTTGTATATATTTTTGCATTTGCATATTTATTTGAAAACCCATAAAAATTTGAAAAATTTCAAAAATTATAAAAATTATTGTATTCAATATTGGCTAATTGACTTGAGTTTGACAAATAGGTTAACTGGCTAGAAACAACTAGATCTTAGACTTAGTGAATTAAAAACTCTAAAGATAACCTTCTTTAAAGTTTAACGGTAGAAAGTATATGCCTTGTAGTTTATTTAGAAATAGGCAAATTTTGGGTTCACTTCTTGGGCTAAGTCGAAACGAAGGAAAGATATTGAAGCTTTTATTAGAGTATAAGTTTGAAAAATAGTTCCTAGCTTAAGTCTAGATTCTGAAAATGTATACCCTACAATTTGCACAATCACGCACCTTAAAACTTGGAATAGTAGAAGAGACCTTGAAATACTCTTGTCTAAAGTCCTTAGTACGAAGAAAATACAAGAAAAAAATGTGAATAAAGAATAAAAAATGGACACTGGTTTTTGTGATTACTTAAGACTGTAAAAATAGAAAAATATTTAGCGAGGGTGCTTCATCACCTAGTGTTTTAGACCAACTGGTTTGGGAGTCACTGCTAAAAGCCTTGGGTGTTGCAAGACTAGGAATTACGCTTAAAAGAGCAAACACGTTTTGTAATCGGTCGTTGGTACCTCAAGAAGTATTAACGGTCGCATGAAGGATGTGTAAGCGAAATTCAATTAAAAATTCACTAATAAGTGCTTTGGACAATGGACGAGAGTACGATTGCTTGATTTGAATTTCCAAGTGTAGGGGTGATCTATATACACACGTAGGGGTATGTGATTGGAATTTAGATAAGAGAGAGGAATGAAAGATAGAACTTGTATCTTTAATAGAGTGATAGAAATTCCTAAGTGGAGATGAAACCCTAGAAGGAAGACTTAAGAGATGCCGAAAGCTAAGTAGGTCTACATAACATATATGATCTTAAGTTAAATAATGAGGAAGCGTGAAGAATATGGGTGGATAATTTACAAGTAAAAGATAATAGAATTCCTTGTTAGAAAACCTAATTGGAGAACAAAAGTCAATGGGCCGAATTGATAGGATTTTGTGGGTGTAATCCGCTGAAAACCCTCAGGAGACAACACTCCTCCTACTAGGGACACCTAGAGGTTTAACGGCTTGTTGCACGTGCTCAGTGCAATCGCGTTTCCCTGCGAAAGTGGGGTTAGGATTTTAGTGAATAAAAATAAGTTTGCTCGAGGACGAGCAAAAGATAAGTTTAGGGGTATTTGTTCACACCATAATATTGCATTATTATATTCCCCATTCTTATTCTTTTTATAAATAAACGGGTGCTTTTGACGCATGTATGCTACATGTTACAGGTTACAGGTTCTTGGACAGAAAACAGTGAAAACGATCTAAAGATGATGAAAAAGTGGACTTTAACCAATGAACAGAAGATCTTGATCAAGCCTACATCAAAAATAAAATTCATAAAGTACAAGGCAACGCCAGGTCCAAGATTACAAGCGAACGGTTAAAAAGCCATTGCAAATTGTTCACTGGAAATCTGGAACCAACGTAAAAGCCCAAGTGGAAAAGGACATATGGAAACAGGAAGACCAAGTCAATAAGAGCTAGCCCAAGAAAAATGATATTCTAAAGACACTATTGGGCCGCGGAACCGCGGCCAAACAGGGCCTTGGGCCGCGGTTCCGCGGCCATACAGAGCAATTAAAAGCTAAACTTTTTACCATAATTTGTTAGCAGTGCTGACTAGTCAACCTAAGGGCTATTTTTGTAATTTCAGATATGCGAAACAAATGTAACCCTAGAGTTTCCTATTCTTTATAAATAGGAACTCTAATCATTGTAATTTTTATGCCTCCCTTTAATGAATAAAATTTAGAAATCTTTTGGAGAGCATCGGTGTTTCTTCTCCATTCAGAAATTCAGATCTGACAACCCTGCATGGATGATTGGAGGGACGCATCTGTAAGTGATTTAATTTCTTGCCTTAGTGTAGATTTAAATTCCTTGCCCTAGGCAGATTTAATTTCATGCCCTAGGAACTTGTTTAGGGTTTAGCTTTTGGGAAGGATTTTGAGAGATGAGATCTCTCATCCTTTTCTTACCCACCAAATATTTACAATAGGACTCCATGCATACATGCACATACCGCTCCCTACGGCACTCTATCCCTCGAGGTAGCGGTGATACCGTAGTATAAAGGCCCGGGTGTGATGTTCTCCATGGAGGTTAGGGTAAGGATCTCTAAAGGAAGGACAAGAACCTAGAGGAAGGAACACCTTCCCGAACGGATCTAATCCACTTTATTGATAATTACCATAACTCCTCATAGATCTTCATTCGGGTATTGAAAGCGGTGAGATTTAATTACATTTCCAAACCATCCCTAAACCTAGCCTTAGCAAGGGTAGATCTAGATAATTGCCCTAGGTTAATTAGATTTTTAGATTTAATAATCAACCGAACACCCTTCGGAATTAACTCGTTAGCGCGACTAGAAAATTCACAACATCCCTGTGGACCGACCCGTACTCACCGGCTAGCTGCAAAGCGACGCCGTTTCTGATTACGGTAAACATATTATTTTTGGATTAATCAGAGATCGCCGGGAGTGCCGCCGTGGGAGAGGCCGCCGGTGGGAGTGCCGGAGATAAGGCTCCTGGTGGGAGTGCCGATCCAAAAGCAGTTATCCCGGCTCCCGACGCCGAGGCTCCTGGTAGGAGCACCGACCCTAAAGCCGTCACTCTGGCTCCCGACACCGGCGCAGAGAAGGTCGAGATCCTCCCCGGTCCCAAGGCATGAGCCTTCCTGCCTTCTTCTTTTTTATTTTTGAATTTTGTAAGCCTTTGAGCAATTTTTGTAAGGCTGAGGAGCCCATAGTACCTTGTAAAGATTTTCAGATCGTGAATAAAGCTGTTTTTGATTCTTCTTCGTGGCAATGTTTTCTTGTGCTCGTTAACGTGAGCTTGTCAGTGTTTTCCTCGTTCCAAGAGTCAAGTTGTAGGTCGATGACCGGTCTCTTAGATGTCGATCGCCCGTCGAGTGTAAGCCAGTTAATCGCTAAGTGCAGGAAGGTCGGTCCCCTCCCGCCCCCGGAGCCGAGGTGGCGATCATTTGCTTAGAATACATCGGGAGATTCTTCAGTGTAGGTAGGCCGAGATTCGCCCGCTCCTTTTAGTCCGACCGGCGACCACTTCTCTTAGCGTAAGTTAAACAATAGCCAAGTTAGAATTGGTCGGCGTTTACCGAGTATTGAAGTTTCTCGGTGGCCTCTGGATGGGGGCTTTCGATCCTTGGCATGGATGGGTAGGAGCTACCCGCCAGGGATTGGCCGAGCAGGGAGATCGCTCGGTGGCCTCTTGATGAGGGCTTCGATCCTTGGCGTCGGTGGGTAGAAGACTACCAGCCAGGGACAGACCGAGCATGGGAGCTACTCGGTGGCCTCTTGACGAGAGCTTCGATCCTTAGCGTAGATGGGTAGGAAGTTACCCGCTAAGGATTGATCGAGCAGGGAAGCTGCTCGGTGGCCTCTTGATGAGGGCTTCGATCTTTAGTGCAGATGGGTAGGAAGTTACCTGCTAAGGATTGACCGAGCAGGGAAGCTGCTCGGTGGCCTCTTGATGAAGGCATCGATCCTTAGCACAGATGGGTAGGAAGTTACCCACTAAGGATTGACCGAGCCGGGAGGCTGCTCGGTGTCCTCTTGATAAGGGCTTCGATCCTTGGCGTCGGTGGGTAGAAAACTACTAGCCAGGGACATACCGAGCAGGGAAGCTGCTCGGTGGCCTCTTAGTGAGGGCTTTCCATCCTAGGCGTGGATGGGTAGGAGCTGCCCGCCAGGACTGACCGAGTAGGGAAGCTGCTCGGTGGCCTCTTGATGATGGCTTCGATCCTTAGCACAGATGGGTAGAAAGTTACCCGCTAAGGATTGACCGAGCAGGGAAGCTGCTCGGTGGCCTCTTGATGAGGGCTTCAATCCTTGGCATCTATGGGTAGAAGACTACCAGCCAGGGACAGACCGAGCAGGGAAGCTGCTCGGTGGTCTTTGGGTGAGGGCTTTCGATCCTTGGCGTGGATGGGTAGGAGCTACCCGCCAGGGATTGACCGAGCAGGGGAGATGCTCGGTGGTCTCTTGACGAGGGCTTCGATCCTTAGCGTAGAATGGTAGGAAGTTATCCACTAAGGATTGACCGAGCAGGGAAGCTGCTCGGCCTGCTCGGTGGCCTATTGATGAGAGCTTCGATCCTTAGCGTAGATGGGTAGAAAGTTACCCGTTAAGGATTGACCGAGAAGGGAAGCTGCTCGGTGGCCTCTTGATGAGGGCTTCGATCCTTAGCACAGATGGGTAGGAAGTTACCCGCTAAGGATTGACCGAGCAGGGAGGCTTCTCGGTGGCCTCTTGATGAGGGCTTCGATCCTTGGCGTCGGTGGGTAGAAGACTACTAGCCAGGGACAGACCAAGCATGGAAGCTGCTCGATGGCCTCTTGGTGAGGGCTTTCGATCCTTGGCGTGGATGGATAGGAGCAACCCGCCAGGACTGACCGAGCAGGGAAGCTACTCGGTGGCCTCTTGATGAGGGCTTCGATCCTTAGCACAGATGGGTAGGAAGTTGCCCGCTAAGGATTGACCAAGCAGGGAAGCTGCTCGGTGGCCTTTTGATAAGGGCTTCGATCCTTGGCGTCTGTTCCCGCCAAAATTTTCGGCCAAGAGCTATTTGTTCCCTTATAACCCTTAAAAAGGGGGTAGAGGTGAAAGAGGAAAAAATTCACGGTTGGACGTCGCGTGTTAAACACGTGAGCGCTCATATGAAAAGCATATGCGCGCTAAATATAAATAACCAATAGCCAAACATGCGTCACGTGTAAAACACATGAGCGCTCATATGCAAAGCATATGAGCGCTGAACATAAACAGGCCTCACGTGTAAAACATGTGAGCGCTCATATGCAAAGCATATGAGTGCTGAACATAAATAACCAATGGCTAAATAGGCCTCACGTGTAAAACACGTGAGCGCTCATATGCAAAGCATATGAGCGCTGAACATAAATAGGCCTCACGTGTAAAACACGTGAGCCCTGAACATAAATAACCAATGGCCAAACAGGCTTCACGTGTAAAATACGTGAGTGCTCATATGCAAAGCATATGAGCGCTAAACATAAATAACTAAAGGCCAAACATGCCTCACGTGTTAAACACGTGAGCGCTCATATGCAAAGCATATAGGCATTGAAAACACATAACTAAGGGCCAAACGTGCCTCAAGTGTAAAATACGTGAGCGCTCATATGCTCATATGAGCGCTGAAAATAAACAGGCTAAAACCCACATTAGGGGTCACTTGTTAAACATGTGAGTTTTCCTAATCTTGTTAAACTAACAAGATATTCATTTAACAGAATTAAATTCAAGATATTCACATGACAAGAATAAAATTCTAGGTTAACAAGATATCCATATTTCTGATCTTGTTAAACTAAAAAGATATGATAGAATAAAAATTCTAATCTTGTTAAGACTAACAAAATATTCATAATCTTGTTAAACAAACAAGAAATCTTTTCTGTTAAACAGAGAGCCTTTGGATTAAAAATCCAACGGTGAATAAAATTCATCGATTGATCTAAAAGATCATGGAATCAATCATGATCTCTCAATGAGGGATTCTCTTAACAAATTGATTCTTGTTCTTCTCATATAAATAGAAGTGAGGAGAGAAGAAGAGAGAGAGACAGAGAGAGGGGGAAGAAAAATAGAGAGAGAATTAATTCTCTAAAAAGAAAGGAGACCCCCCATAAGATTTGAGGAAAAAAGGAAGAGGAGTGTTAGTGATATATGCCCTAGAGGCCATTATTGTATCATACTGGATTTTATATTACTTAATGAGAGCTTAGGATATACACAGATACAGTAATAGTCTTGCTCAAAATGGTAGCATGCTACCTGGTTTGTATCTACCTCAATATGCGCGTATGTTTCTTTTAACATACCGCTTATACATATTGGTAGAGCCCTTAGGATCTTAGCTTGATTACCAGCGTTGTGATGGCAGTCACACTAGTGGGAGCTGGGTAGTTTATAAGCACATCCTATACAGGTCCCTAGTCGTAGGATTATCGAGACAGGGCGTCGATACTCCAGAATAGACTAGTGTATACGCTTCTTATCCCAGCAGGGGGAGATGGTCTGTCCCACAGCCATTAGTACGTCGTACTGGAGATAGTATGCAGGTGCTCATTAGGTTATGAGTACACTGGACAGGACTCGTCGGGAACTGGAGGTGGGTATTATACCTATCGTCGGGTAACAGTTCCCAGGTGACATGAGTACAACTTAGTCCGTCGACTTGACACTGTTACTTCGCCTCGAGTGTGTTCCCACTGTACTTTGATTACTACCCTACCATGGCTCAAAAGAGTCATGCAAAAAGGTAGTAGTTGGGTGCAGTCCCGAAGCACTTGGAGGCAGTGGCGGTTAGATAGGATTCGTCTCTCCCGGTATTGGGTGTTATCGCACTGTGTTTGGAAGGCCATTACACAAAGTCCTTGGCCAAGTCAAGCGAGATTTACTGGTATGTACTCTAGTAGTTTCTCAGGGCGTTTTGGGCTATACTCCGACACGACTTATACAGCTATTAGGGGTCTAACGTTTACCGCCCCCTAGACCCGATGTGCGATACTTTTAGACGAACAGACCGGACTGTACGAAGATTGTCACAGATAGACTCAGTTGGAGTTCGGATGAGTTATTCTCATCGGCCTTCTCATCGACAATACCTGGGGGCCGTTACGTACAGCTAGTGCCACTTTCGGCCTATGGTTAAAACCACTGCCAGCGTAGCGTCGAGTCTTTAGAGTCCCACACAGAGAGTTTCCCTGCATCGGACAAAAGATGTAGAGGTCGTATGGTTTTACGATAGGGTTCGGTCACGTGCGTGTACTAGTGCGCGTATGATGATTCCGATGGACAATACTAGTGGGCTTTGGTTTAAGCCGGATCCTAGTATTGTATTGATGGATTGTTTTCGTCTTTTGTATCCGCATTTTTCGAAATACGGATACGGGTATGTATATACGGACGAGGGGCATTTTTGTAAATTGGTCAAAGATACTTCTAGAAGGTGACATGTCATATTGTTATTTTTCATTTTAGTTTAAATGAAAATGATTTATGACATGGAAAGAATGAGGTGGAAATTGCATGGATTTGGATGAAGCTTCTCATGACACATGGTGGCATTTGGTCCCATGACTCATTTTTTATTACTTGAACCATATTATATTGTTTTCTATGGATTTATTCATGAGAAAATAGAATTTGGTTCAGTTGAGAAAAACTAGAGGAGAGCCATCTCTTTTATTCATTCTCTTTCCTCACTAGTTTCTTTCTATAGCCATCTTCTTCCTCTCACCCTAGTGAACTCATGTGTTGAGTGATCTAGGGTAAGAAAAGATATTACAATCCATCCACGCATCTCAACATTGTCTACGGCATCATGGGTGGCGACCTTGAAGCCCTAGTTGCTTCGGTTGAGGTAGGAGTTCGATGCACATCTTCTCGAGTGGATCATCTTGGATTTGAGGAGTCCGATGAGGAAGCGGCGATCCGATACGATCCATAGAGTCGACGAAGAGATGGAGGACAGCGAGGAAAGAAGACCCGAAGGACCGGAATCATGAGGTATAAACTTCTGGACATGTAGTTTACCTCACTTCTACTTGCTAGTTTGGGTTTAGCACCGATCCTGGAGTCCGAGTCCGTGCTGCGAACCTTTTGAAAATCGTTTTTCACATATTCCACCTCCCCGCGGACCCGCGGGATGCACGACATAGATTTACAGTGGTATCAGAGCCTATTAAACCCAAACTAGTTCGTTAGCAAGTTTTAGAACTTCGATCGTCGAAAAACCGGAAAACTAAACATCGGAAACCCTCACTTTCTGTCGATTTTTAAAAGTGCTAGAAAAATTATTTCAGGTGTACTAAAAATATGTGCAGGGTTTTCTAAGATGGCTGAAGAAAGATTGTCCCCTGAATCGCCAAGACGACCGCGGAACCACGGCGGATCGGACCGATCCACAGCTGAGTCGCGGCCGAGTCGAGGCCGATTCAGGATAATCTTCTTCTATTATTTCTTTCTTTGGGTGTTTAGTTCTCTGGAATATTTGGTTTCTACCCTAAGTATTTTTTTGATATGCTGGTTTGCATTTGAGTAGATACGGAAAATGTATTTCGATCGAAATTCTAATTGTGCTTGGCTAACCGGTTCTTCTGTAATGTTTATATGTGTTTTAAACTTCATCTAATTGCTATATGTCGGTTAGTTTGAAGTTGCACATATCTGTTGGTTTGTGTGTATGAACGTGTTGGATCGTCGTGGATGAATAGCCGGGAATGTGAGATGTGCGTTTGTTTTATCTTTCATTCGATGTAAATTGTAATTTGATGTAATATTATTTTGCGGGGCGCATTCGGGTTGAGGTTATAGCCACCGATATTGTATTATTTCTTTTTACTGTTTTCTGCTCCTAGGATAGATCCAAGGTGGGATGCACAGACTACCGGGTTTTTTGAAGTGCCGAGTGGCCTACTCACTTTGCTGAGAGAAGTTGCTTCACTTCTGGAATTTGACGGGTAGTTTGTCGCACCCGTAGGGGTCTGGGGTGGGGTTTGGCACCCGTAGGGGTCTGGGGTAGGGTTTGGCTATTCATCACGACCGTAGAATCCGTCTTTCGTTACATGCTTAAACGAAACGCGGAATTCCTAGTATATCCAACATATTCATCTGTGATCTGGAATGCCTATTATTGCGTCAGACGAATGCTATTATTATAAATGTTATATAATAGACGCTACTTATGTTTTGCATCCGCGCTAGTCCAGCCCACACTCTAGCGTTAGTTAAGTAACCTAATGGTGTTAGACGGGGCCTAGTGGCGAATGCGGATGGCATAAGTAGATGTTGTATTTTTGTCTTTTTCTGTGATGATAGGTGTAATTGATGGGACTGCATTACATTAATGCAAAGCAAACAAACCAAAACTGAATCGTTGGAATTTTTTTAAAAACCACTCGGTTTTTTCAAAACAGCAGACTTTTAAATGCGGAGCTTAAACCACTCATTTTAAAAGCTATCAGGTTCCTTCGATTATATCAAGTTCACTACGTTCACGGTTTCGCCAAAACCATTCGTAGCCCTCTGTCATTTCATATGAATATTCAGTAGTATTCAAGCTATGTTTGTTGGCCTTAGTCAATGCATAGTGATTGGTAGCTGCCGGGTATTCATATGTAGCATAGATAGATGCGTTGGTTTGGGACAGTCGTACTACTTTGTTAGCCTTAGTCAAGGGTATGTGCGGGTGGGTTCAAATTAACCTGGACAATAACGGGTAGAACTTGACATGTGACTTATGATTTGTTGGCCTTAGTCAAGGTCATAAGAGCATGGGGCAAAAATCCACATCGGGAGTTTCTAAAGAAACTGAAACTTGCTGGTGCTGCATACCATTTGGAGTGTGATAATTTTGGTAGGATTCCTTCAGCTTTATCACACAATGATATTTGGATCCCGATCCTACTATGAGTATCCGCTACTCCTCGGGATTTTTCTTCACTAAACACAATCAATGTTATAAACCAAGTAGGTATCTAGAACGGTGTTAGTGGGGCTACGCCTTCAGGGAAAATAGGTTCTGTAATTAAGGAATTTCGCGAAAGCGTTGGAAAACCTCCCTCGAAGTACCAACACCAGCCTGGCCGAAAGGTTAAGCAAGTATTGTAAAGTGAGATTAATCCTGACTAATTCTTCTTTTATGGTTTGAAGAGGGATTCGAGATACAGTGGGAGCCATCCTGTTTAGATAAACTAAAAACCAATCTAAACTTGCAAGAGCATCATGCTGAGTGTATTCTTCTCTCTCTCCTAATTACAGCAACCAGGTGACCAGATTAGGTTACAGTTAGATAATAACACGACTGAGTTTTACTATGGAAACTGGCAAAGGTTTGTCCAGATGTCCATTTCCTATGACAAGCTGAACCACCTCTTTATTACTCAAACCACCGTCGTCCCAGGTCCAGTTTCCACCGTCGCGGATGTTGATATCCATAAGACAACGGAAAAAGATTGTGTGAATGCCAAGTGCCTCGTGTTGGTCTCAGTTAATGGTGTATACCAGAGGCAGCATGAGAAGATGGACTTAGCTTCCATCTTCCTCCATAACAAATATTTATATGGAGAGCAATCTCGTATCGCGAGATATGAGACCTCGAACGAATTGTTTCAAGCGAGGTTGGCTGTCGGGTCACCTGTGGGGGACAACATTCTTACGATGACTAGCTATATTGATTAGCTCACAGACCTGGAGACCAGGTTGGAGAACGAGTCATATGCTGACTTATTTCTATAGTCCCTACCTTCTACTTACGCCCAGGGGAAGAAAGTTATACTTCCAGTTAAGGGCACCCTGAAGGAAACCAAGGAGACACCCGCACTGCTTATTGGGGAATCTTCCTCTTCTAGATCCAAGGCGAAAGCCTAGGGTAAAAAGAAGAAGACCTCCGCAAAGCCGATAGGCGGTGTCTGTAAGGTAGAAGAAAAGGGAAGGGCAAAAGTTTTAGGGCTAACAGTAGTAAAGGAGGGTTGTTCCTATTGTCACGGGAAAGGGCATTGGCAGAAGGGATGCAGGGCTTGGAAAGCCAGAATCTGGGATCCGAAGCATGTTGTGGCTTCGGTTTCAGGTGTGTTAGTGTTTGAAAAATGTCTGTCAATTAGCTCTACTTTCTGGGTACATGATACCAGATCAGGATTTCTTATCTGTAATTCTTTACAGACATTGAGAAACCGTAGGGTTATCAAGGCAGGTGATATGACTCTCTGAGGTGCTAACAGAATGAGCATGGATGCTGTATCCGTAGGGGAATATCATCTAGAATTGACAAGAGAGCAGTTATTGACTTTACATAACTGTTTGTGTGTACCTAGTCCAGCTTGTAAAGTCATATCTGTATCTTTACATTATAAAGAAGGATATGATTTACATATGTAAGCGATGTGGACCATATCCACCTAAATCAAAGTATTGATTGGGTCAGGTACATTAGATATGGTATATACGTATTAGATCAAGCTCAAGGTTTTCAAACGTCCAGAACGCACTTATAAGAAAGTCTCCAGAATCAAATAGGGCTTTCTTATGACATTATAGACATCGTCACATCATTGAAACAAGGTTGGCGTAGTTACATAGAGAAGGATATTTTGGATCCGTTCGAATATCAGTCGTATGCAACTAGTCAATCATGTCTCATAGGAAAGATGACAAAGACTCCGTTCACTGGATATGGAGTAAGAGCGAGCGAGCTCTTAGGACTCATACACAGTATTGTGTGTTGGTCTAATGTCTACATATGCACGAAGTGGTAATTCCTATTTCATTTCTTTTTACGGATCATTTCTCTGGGTTAGGACATGTCTTCTTATTGAAGCATAAATCCGAAGCCTTTGAGAAATTCAGGGAATATAAGAATGAAGTGGAAAACCAAACAGGCACAAGTATCATGTCACTGAGATCTGATCGAGGTAGTGATACTTAAATACCGAGTTCCTGGATTACCTAAAAGAGAAAGGAATTCTCTCTCAGCTTACTCCTCCATACACATCACAACATAATGGTGTATAGGAGATATGGAACATAACCCTATTGGATTTGGTTTGTTCCATAATGTGTAACACTGAGTTATCGTTATCCTTCTGAGGTTATGCACTAAGATTAGCTGCATATCTTTTGAAAAGGGTTCATACCAAGACCGTGCCTACCACACCATATCAGATGTGGAGTGGAAAGAAACCCTATCTTCAGTACCTGAAGATTTAGGGATGTCCGGCTTTTGTAAAAAAAGCAGTATGCGGACAAGTTCGAGGCACATTCGGTACTGTTTAAGTTTGTGGGATACCCAAAGGACTCCATGGGTATCTTTTCTATTACGCGGAGGAACAAAAGATCTTTGTTTCTCAGATTGCCCACTTATTGGAAAATTAATCTTTTTATAGGAACTAGTGGGAGTGCAATAGAACTGGAAGAAATTCCAGAACCACAAACTATTACTGAAAGTAAGGTAGAATCGGAAGTTTCAAAAAGAACAGGACATACTTGCGCCACTCCGGGGAAGTAGTAGACAGTCTCATCCACCCGAGAGAAACTGAGGTTTTTTCATAGACGGTGATAGAGAGGATTGCATCATTAGATGTGCCAACTAGCTTCCAGTATACCATTTAGAGCAGAGACTCGATAAAATAGCTAGATACAAAGTGGACCAAAATGGAGTCCATATACACCAATAAAGTATAGACTTTGAACTTTGTTCCGGAAGGGGTAAAACCCGAAGGCTATAAATGGATCTTCAGAAAGAAGATTGGTGTAGATGGACATGTTAAAACCTAGATGGCTTGACTTGTTGGAAAGGGTTTTTCCATCAAAGACCTGGTTTGGACTATGATGAAACCTTTTCTCCAGTGGCTATGCTCAAATCCATTCAGATCCTTCTTGACATTTCTGCCTTCCATGATTGTAAGTTCTGGCAGATGGACATATAGATGGCTTTTTAGTATTTGGAAAAGTGCATCTATAGGGTTCAGCCAGAGGGTTTTTCAATCAGAGTGGGAGTAGCAGGATAGTGTGCAAGATGCTTAAGTCCATGGACTAAAGCAGGAATCGCGGAGTAGGAACATCTGTTTTAATGAGCTGGTCAAAGAATTCGACTTTATCAAAAATCCGGATGAACCATACATCTATAGTAAGATTGTAGGGAGAACTGTGGGATTCCTCGTCTAGAACGAGGATGCCATTCTCTTAATAGGATATGACATTCCTATGCTACTATCAGTCAAAAGGATTCTTATCACAGAGGTTCTCCATGAAAGACCTGGGTGATACCAACTACATTCTGGGGATCCAGATCTATCGTGATAGATCAAAGAGGATGGTGGGACTTTTAAAGTTAAGGTACACCAACGCCATACTGAAAACATTTAGTATGGAAGATTCTAAGCACGGTAGTCTACCGGCTTGTCACGGAATCACCCTCTCCAAAGAGATGTCTACCAAGACTGATTTAGAAAAGGCTCGCATGTCGATTATATCCCACGCTATTGTGGTAGGCTCTATAATGTATGCGATGTTGTGTACCGGACCAAATGTTACTTACGCACTCTGCATGGTAAGCCGGTATCAGTCATACCCAGGGAAGAAGCACTGGAAAGCGGTAAAGAACATTCTCAAGTACCTGAGAAGGACTAAGGAGATGTTCTTGGTGTATAGCGGAAAAAGACCTCCAGATCGAGGCCTTTGCTGACTCCAGCTTCCAGAGTGACAAGGATGACTCAAGTCCATATCGGATTAAGTCTACACCCTCAGTGGAGGGGCGGTCTGTTGGAAGAACTCCAAGCAGAACACCGTTACAGACTTGATAATGGAAACAGAGTATATCGCTGCATGTGACACCGCAAAAGAAGTAGTCTAGACAAAGAAGTTCGTAACTAAACTTCAGGTGGTTCTTTCCATTGTTGGTCCTATACTTTTGTATTGTGACAACAATCGGCGCTATAGCTTTAGGGAAGGAACCCAGATCCCATCAGTGATACAGACATATCTTGAGGCGGTACCACCTGATTAAGGAGATAGTTAATCTCCAGGAGATCGAGGTGAGAAGAGTAGATACGGAGAACAACACTGCAGATCCACCCATCGGGGCCATCGCTCATACACGTTCGAGTGGTTATTCGAGATCTTTGGTCTGCGATACGCCAATATATGGCCTTAGTGCAAGTGGGAGATTGTTAGGGATATATGCCCTAGAGGCCATTATTGTATCATACTGGATTGTATATTACTTAATTGGAGCTTGGGATATACACAGATACAGTAACAGTCTTTCTCAAAATAGTAGTGTGCTACCTAGTTTGTATCTACCTCAATATGTGCGTATGTTTCTTTTAACATATCGCTTATACATATTAGTAGAGCCCTTAGGATCTTAGCTTGATTACTAGCGTTGTGATGGCAGTCACACTGGTGGGAGCTGGGTAGTCTATAAGCACATCCTATACAGGTCCCTAGTCGTAAGATTATCGAGACAGGGCGTCGATACTCCAGAATAGACTAGTGTATACGCTTCTTATCCCAGCAGGGGAGATGGTCTGTCCCACAGCCATTAGTACGTCATACTGGAGATAGTATGCAGGTGCTCATTAGGTTATGAGTACACTGGACAGGACTCGTCGAGAACTGGAGGTGGGTATTATACCTATCGTCGGGTAACAGTTCCCAGGTGACATGAGTACAGCTTAGTCCGTCGACTTGACACTGCTACTTCGCCTCGAGTGTGTTCCCACTGTACTTTGATTACTACCCTACCACGGCTCAAAAGAGTCATGCAAACAAGTAGTAGTTAGGTGCAGTCCCGAAGCACTTGGAGGCAGTGGCGGTTAGATAGGATTCGTCTCTCCCTGTATCGGGGGTTGATATCGCGCTGTGTTCGGAAGGCCATTACACAAAGTTCTTGACCTAGGCAAGCGAGATTTACTGGTAGGTACTCCAGTAGTTTCTTAGAGCGTTTTGGGCTATACTTCGACACGACTTATACAGCTATTAGGGGTCTAACGTTTACCGCCCCTAGGCCCGATATGCGATACTCTTAGACGAACAGACCGAACTGTACGGAGATTGTCACAGATAGACTCAGTTGGAATTCGGATGAGTTATTCTCATTGGCCTTCTCATCGACAATACCTGGGGGCTGTTACGTACAGCTGGTGCCACTTTCGGTCTGTGGTTAAAACCACTGCCAGCGTAGCATCGAGTCTTTAGAGTCCCACACAGAGGGTTTCCCTGCATCGGACAAAAGATGTAGAGGTCGTATGGTTTTACGACAGGGTTCGGTCACGTGCGTGTACTTGTGCGCGCATGATGATTCCGACGGACAATACTAGTGGGCTTTGGTTTAAGCCGGATCCTAGTATTGTATTGATGGATTGTTTTCGTCTTTTGTATCCGCATTTTTCGAAATACGGATACGGATATGTATATACGGACGAGGGGTATTTTTGTAAATTGGTCAAATATGCTTCTAGAAGGTGACATGTCATATTGTTATTTTTCATTTTAGTTTAAATGAAAATGATTTATGACATGGAAAGAATGAGGTGGAAATTGCATGGATTTGGATGAAGCTTCTCATGACACATGGTGGCATTTGGTCCCATGACTCATTTTTTGTTACTTGAACCATAATATATTGTTTTCTATGGATTTATTCATGAGAAAATAGAATTTGGTTCAGTTGAGAAAAACTAGAGGAGAGCCATCTCTTTTATTCATTCTCTTTCCTCATTAGTTTCTTTCCATAGCCATCTTCTTCCTCTCACCCTAGTGAACTCATGTGTTGAGTGATCTAGGGTAAGAAAAGATATTGCAATCCATCCACACATCTCTACATTGTATACGGCATCATGGGTGGCGATCTTGATGCCCTAGTTGATTCGGTTGAGGTAGGAGTTCGATGCACATCTCCTCGGGTGGATCATCTTGGATTTGAGGAGTCCGACGAGGAAGCGGCGATCCGATATGATCCATAGAGTCGACGACGAGATGGAGGACAGCGAGGAAAGAAGACCCGAAGGACCGGAATCATGAGGTATAAACTTCTGGACATTTAGTTTACCTCACTTCTAGTTGCTAGTTTGGGTTTAGCACCGATCCTGGAGTCCGAGTCCGTGCCGCGAACCTTTTGAAAATCGTTTTTCACATATTCCGCCTCCCCGCGGACCCCCGGGATGCGCGACATGGACTTACAAGGAGTTCTTTTTTAGAAAAAGAAACCCTAGGTAAGAAGAAAGACAGAGAGATTATTTTACCTCTTCTTCGCCATTCCAAGAGTTTAACTCTTCTAAAGAGAACTTAGTTCTTTCTCTGGTTGAGGTCGGCAGAAGCAGATCTCCCCACAAGTTGAGAATTTAATTCTCATCGGGAAAATTCTGTCATGCATATTCAAAACTTAGAAAAAAGAACTAACTTCGAAGAATTTAATTCTTACAAAAAGATATAGAAATTTAATTCCTCTGATAAAACTAGGGTTTAACCCTGCATAAGAATTTAATTCTTATAAAAATAAGGGACCTGAAATTCTCAAAACTCATATCAAGATTTCCATGCACATAAAAGAAATGATTAGTGTTCAACGCTATCACGACAGCTCACGTGTTCCCACGTGAGCACCTCTGAGGAACAAAAAGGAGCAATTGAGATTGAGTCACGCGACCACACGTGACCCCCTAATAGTGCTCAACATTTATAAAAAGAAAAGGGAAATAAATCAAAAACAGTTCTCATTTTTGGGGTGCCTCACATGATCCCACGTGACCCCTTAATAGTGCTCAGCACTTACAAAAAGAAAAAGGGAATAAATCAAAAACGGTTCTCATTTTTGGGGCGCCTCACGTGATCCCACGTGACAACCTAATAGTGTTCAACACTCATAAAGGAAAGGGAGAATAAATCAAAGACAATTCCCATTTTAGAGCGCCTCACGTGTTCCCACGTGACCCCCAAACACTTACCTAACACTTACCTGGAAAAGGGGAAAATTCCAACGGCAGTGCTCACATTTTGAGCGCCTCACGTGTTCGCACGTGAGCATTATATGAGCTAAGTGCTTACCACTTATAAAAGGAAAAGGAAAAGGAAATAAACCCAAAGAGAGGAAAAGCCAACTGTGCGGTGCCTCACGTGCCCACACGTGAGAGCCACAAGACTAAGTGTTTAACACTTATATTCAGATGGGGATTTGGACCTAAGTGCATAACGCCAACTCTCAGGCGCCTCACGTGCCAAACGTGAGCGTCCCAAATTTTAGTGTTTAACACTGCTTTTGGCGTCTCACGTGCCACACGTGAGCGCCCTAAATTTCAGTGTTTAACACTGCTTCTGGAGTCTCACGTAGGAACACGTGAGCATCGATCATACATTAGTGTTTAACACTATATAGAGTATCACGTGGAGCACGTGAGCACCGAGCATACATTAGTGTTTAACACTATAAGAAGCCAACTTCAGCCCCAAATTGGCTAAGTCTTCTTGAGATTAAAAACGTCTTAGATCTCCAAATAGACAGAGTCTCTATGCTCATGATTTCCCAAACTAATGATTCCTCAATGGATGATGACCAAAATGATATTCATCCCACATCTCCTAAGTTAATCTTAGTCTCCCCAAAATGACTAATGATTCTTCGATGGTCCACCATGACCTCTCCCCTCAATCTGGAATTCGGTTCAAGGGTACATCTCTCCACACCTTTGATACATGTCGTTGTAATTCTTCAACGTCTTCAGAGAGGTAGCGAGTCCCGACAACCAACAACTTTCCTCTATAGACCGCAATGTCCTTAAACTAGCTATGGACTGAAACGTCCTTAAACTAGCAATGGACCGCAACGTCCTTAAACTAAAGCAATAGAGCCCAAATGCTCTTTTGTTGGGTCTGAATGATCCAAAAATCCCGTTGAGTAGATCTTAGTCTAAAATTAGACTAACGTATCCTTAACAAACGTTTAAGTTGATCTTAATGTCAAACGAGATTAACGATCCTTAAATCAAACTAAACCCAAATCTAAGAATATACGGATTTGGACTAATCCACTCCCTACGGGTGGCAACATAAATTAGTCTCCGTATGCAATCCACGGGCAACCAAAAATAAAACAAACACACACGACACAAAGTGACCTTCTGGAGCAGAAGAAAGTGGTTACCGCTACGCGGTAACGTAATTAACTGCAGGGGCTTGCGCGTGCAGGGAAGAGCGTCCCCACAATCAAAAAACCCTCGCAAACGAGGGGGAATCTGACGAAGTCTGCTTCAACGGCCGCATCCGTCCAGACCTCCGATATACGGTGCCATAAATCAACTTGGTATCTTCAGAGAGGTGGACAGATAAATCCAAATAGCATGTGCCCCTAAATTCAGGCAAGACGTTTGTCTTCTTGGTTTCCGGCGGTAAACAGATTATGGCACGCCCGGTGGGACCTTTTCCACTTTTCACTCCACACTTCATGTGTCGTGTTCACAAATAAATCACGGTTTAATATGGTTGCCCCTGGATTTGAGGTACTAAGATTTGGTTTCTTGCTCTTATGCAGAAGAGAAGAGAAATCGATGGCTTCCAACTGCACCTGCAACAGCAAATCGTACTCCGTCCCCGCCGGAGGAGTGACTTACGGGCCCCAAGCGGCCTCCATCTTTGCAATGCCAGTGGAACAAGTGACTAAGGCCACCACTGGACTGTTTTTCGGGACCATGCTCCCGCCAGCGAGTTTCAGCTCACCAGTGCCATCACAGGAGACTCCAAAGAAGTCGGTTTTCGATCGGCTTGCAACCACCGCGGCCCCTCTCAACGGGTCATCCAATTCTAACGCCTCAATCTTTAACAGGCTGAGCCACAGCTCCAATGGGCCCACAAAGAGGCTCGCAATACCTGAAGGGGTTATCCCGAAGCGGATAGCCATTCCTGTTCCGGCAGATGAAGTCATCAAAGAGGCTTCTCCTGCTAAAAGATCGGTCTTCGCAAGACTGGCCATTCCAACTCCTGCTATGGGTGAAGTCATCAAAAATGCTTCCCCTACCAGAAAGTCGGCCTTTGAAAGATTAACCGTCCCCTCCCAGCGGACGTCAGCCTTCGACAGGTTGACACCGACAACAGCCTCTCATCAAAGCAGGGGGCATAACGAGGTCACTTCGACAACAGAGGCGGTCCCATCTGCACGACATGCTCGACGTCGCCACTGGCGCCGAGTAAGGAAGGCTGGGGGCAGTTCCCCCTATGGACTTACCCCACCAGCTCCAATGGTGGAAATTGACACCGCTGTTCCAACTGGGAACAGCTTCGAGCTGCTCAAGAGGGTGCGCAAAAACTTTCCAACCGCCATATTGAAAAAGTCTCCTCCGCCTTCTGAAAGCATGGCACAAGTGAAATCGGAACAGCCTCCTCAACAACTGTCCTCCAAGATCCACAGAGTTTGGTGGAAGATCCAAGATTCTATGATCGATAAAGACTTCTCCCGCCGACTGAGGAAAATGAAGGCTCGACAGGAGGAGGACCATCCCGCCGTCACACCACGGAAGGTATCGTCTGCATGGGTTCCTGCTGCAATGGCCCTCCCGACTTCAACCTCTCACAAAAGGAGAAGGCCAGAGAAAACCCCGCTGCCTGCGGCGAATTCCAAAGGCACTGGACCCAAATGCCCCAAGTCTAGGAGCACGGTAGTACACACGGTGTACATGGCTTCTGGGAAAGAGGAAAGCCGTACTTCCACGGGTCATCGACCACTCACACGGTCTGTGACAAAAGCTCAAGAGCAGCAACAAAAGCTCCAAAAAATGCTAATGAGGATGTCAGCACTCACTGGACAAAAAGAAAGCCCGGAAGTATCATTTGAACAACGCCAAGATCAGGAGACCGACACCGAGTTCCTGCGGAGGGTGCTGGAGAGAAAGGATAAGGAGGCCGCGGAACAAGCCTCTAATATGAAGCAAATGGCGCTCCTATTCCAAGACATGGTTGGGATGGTGATCCAGTCGGATCCTCCAGCCAAAGACCCTCCAATAATTATCGAAGACGACAGAGGGAAAACGTCAAATCCTCCACCGGCTTTCTCAGCAGCCAAGGAAGAAACAATCCCTAAGGCTTCCCTTGACGATTACATAGCTCAACAAATACGAGCTCATCAGTCAAGCGAAGCGGCTGGCCAAGTCGTCAGAACTGGACGACCTTATCCAAGCTGGTACGATCAAATCAAGTACCCGCCGGGATATACGATCCCTAAATTCCACGTGTATAAGGGGACATGCAATCCCCATCAGCACGTCGCTCATTTCAGAGCTCTATGCGGCAATACTGGAGGCGACGACAAACTGCTGCTTCGCCAATTCGTAGGCAGCTTGACGGAGACAGCATTTGAATGGTACTCGGAGCTTCCGAATGACTCCATCAAAACATTTACAGAAATGGAGCTACTGTCCATGCAGCGTTTCGCAAACGCAAGCGAGCGCATCCCAATCACCGCATTAATCAATACCAGGGTGAAGCCAGGAGAAACCTGGGTTCAATACGCAATTCGGTGGCGGAACCTATGGTCAAACTGCGAATAACGCATAGAAGAAGCTCATGCCATGGGTATGTTCGTAAAGACCCTTGATCCTCAGGCGACTATATCCCAATTTATGATGTTCTTCAAGCCGACCACCTTCTAGGCCTTGATTGACAAGCTGGCCCAAATGGACCAGATGGACCATAGGCAAACCGGTCGCTCGCCAAAGCAACACAAGCCAATCCCTCAAGGACAAGTTGAGACGTCCTTACTCATTTCCCCGGGATAAAACGAGGAGACTGTTCGAACTGGCGGTGCGCAACAGGCTCATCACTCTGCCAGATCCGAGACGCCCACTGCAGCCTGGTGACGTCAACAGTCCTAATTACTGCCCCTACCATAGAATAATGAGCCATCCAATCGAAGATTGCTATGTCTTAGAAAACTGGGTCGAGGACCAATACCAACAAGGGAAGTTTGCGCTGTCCGAGAACTGGAGGGTGAACCCACCACAGAGATACACTCCTTAAAAGGTGGATACGCTGGGGCATCATAGTCGTTTGTGGAAGAAGCTCTGTAGGAAGTTGTCCTTTCGGCCACAACCAAAAGAATGCTGAAAGATCTTCAAGCATGTCCGGCGACCAAATGGAAAAGCCCGCTGGAGCCCGAGATCATTGAGAGGATGCTTAAACTGCACCGAGCACTGAAAACTGGTAATGATAGGCAGGACCTCCAGGCCAAGCCTTCGGAGTCTCCAAAGGCAAAGAAGAAGACTAAGAAGCCCACGCAGCCTGACGACAAGCGTACGGACCTGCAAAAATACATCGATGCTCTGGAGGAATACAACCAAAAGGCGCGGACCCCAGTCACACTCGAAGAGTTTCTCAACCATATACTTGAGAACGGAGATAGTGACGATGATGAGGAAAATGGCTCGTCAGGAGAAACCGAAGATTATGTAGCTAGTTGCCACATGGTTTCTCATTCATCGTTAAATAACGAAGAAACTCTCTCGGCGTCGGAAAGCAACGCAAAGGAACTGGGAGCAGGACCGGTGCCAAAATCCCCATAGCTGCCAAAAGACCCAATAGACAGGCTGCTAAACGAAGCCCATAGACCGAGATGTCTCTAAACTAACAATGGACCGAGATGTCCTTAAACTAACAATGGACCGATATGTCCTTAAACTAAATACGTCGCCTCAAACATGGCGAGGGTGGAATTCAAGTCCACAAGTCCCAACGGCGAGGAATGCAACTTAAGGCCCGCTGGCCGCGCGGCTGCCCCGGTGGTGAAGTCTCCAATAAGTTCCATTGGCGAACAGAGAATAAAAAAAACGGTACGTCCATAAGCGAAATGGGCACGGATGAAAACCCGAAAGGGATCCGTGAGTAAAAACAGCAGGGCTACCGGCGAGTTTGTGAAAACCCGAAAGGGCGCTATCTCGTTAAAATAAAGGCACCTGCAAGGTCCTCTCGACCTTGTGAGGAGAAAATACCCGCGTGAGATCCTTACGACTCACAAGGGAGCAACACACTTAAGGATCCCCACGATTCCCAAGGAGAAATTACACTTACGAGATCCTCACGACTCGTAAGAAGAATTCCCCCCTATGAGACCCTCACGGCACATAGAATTCAAAAGCCTTAAGATACAGGGACCTGAATCTGTTCTTAAGCCATCACATTCCCCAAGTTGCCCTACAGGTGGTCCAATATCGGCCCTTGTATACAATCAACGGGCATAAATAAACGTTTCCTCACCTAGTTCCACCAATGGCGCGAAATTTCCCCATTTGGTGAACAACACTTGTAGGTCCTCTCGACTTGCAAGGAGAAAATACTCTTGTGAGATCCTTACGACTTACAAAATAAGATGTCACTTAGGAATCCTCACCAATCCTAAGGAGAAAACACACCTACGAGATCCTCACGACTCATAGGGAGAAATAACTTTATGAGACCCTTACGGCTCGTAAAGTCAAAAGGCCTTAGTCAACAGGATCCTAACCATGTTTGCTAAGCCACTTTTGTTCAAATCGACAAAGGCAAATGATGATTCGCTTCTGGTAATATCCCAGTTGTAGCGATGCTGATGTCTAAATCGGTATTAAATTTTAAGTCCTTTCGCGACAAATGATGATTCGCTCCTGACAATATTCCAGTCGCAACGGTGTTGATGCCAAGATTGGTATCAGATCTCAAGTCCCATACTCGCAACAAAAATCAACGAGCAAAAAATGCATATGAAATAGCCGAAATGATAGGGTAACTCGCAATAAAAATCAGCGAGTAAAATATATGCATATAAAAACAGCCGAAACGTTTGGGCAACTCGCAATAAAAAACAGCGAGTTAAAAAAAGAAAAGAATAGCTGAAATGATTGGGCACCGCGATAAAAAAGCCAAAATGATTGGGCAATCGCGACTTTCACGATATAAAAAGCTGAAATGATAAAGCATCGCGGGAAGAAATAAAAAAAATGAATGAAACTTCTGCCCTGCAGGTGAGTCCACATCGACCCCATAGGCACAAATGAAAAGGGAACTATATTGTCCCACCAGGCTTCGTCAAAGGGAAGACAGATCTCGACGTCGACATAGACAGCCTAGAGATCAACACTGGCGTTTCTCCTCACACCAGCAGGATGCAAACGTGACATCAACAAGAGGAGCCATGGCAAAGTCCCTAGTTCCAAGCCTCGAAGGTCCATAGAAAACCTGGGGACAACCTCGACATTCATCGCAATATGGCAGACACAATGTCAACAAACGAAGCAAAGGAAGATCCCTAGCTTCAGGGTCTTGACGGCAACTCAAATGAGACCTAAAATACTATCAGAGATCATCCCATACCAGCACGGAGTGGTCTTGATTCATCGGGGCTCCCCAAACTGAGCCTAACCTCAAGTAAAAAGCGGCATGGAATATCCCTAACGTTTGCTCTTCCGACGGTAATATCACCTGGAAGATTACTTGAAGACGTCTTGTCCAGTCCTCGAAGGGATCAAAGACATGACAGTCGCGAGGACACTCGAATAGCAAGATTACGTATCGGGGAATGCATCAGTCAACATGACGGATACATACGTAACGTCAACAAAACCTTGAAGCCATGGCAAAGTCCCTAGTTCCAAGACTCAACGGTTCGCAGACAACCTCGACATTCGTCGCAACATTGCAGACACAGTGTCAACGAACGAAGCAAAGAAAGATCCCTACCTTCAGGGTCTTGACGGCAACTCAAATGAGACCTGAAAGACTATCAGAGATCATCCCACACCAACGCGGAGTGGTCATGACTCATCGGGGCTCCCAAACTGAGCCCAACCTCAATTAAAAAAAAGCGGCATGGAATATCCCTAACGCTTGCTCTTCCAACGGTAATATCACCTGGAAGATTACTTGAAAACGTATTGTCTAGCCCCCGAAGGGATCAGAGACACGACAGTCGCAGGGCTACTCGAATAACAAGATTGCATATCGGGGAATACATCGGCCAACGTGATGGAACGACGGGTAAAAAACCCTATTACTACAGACCCTAACGAACTTCTATTAGCAGGAGTTAACTGTGACGTTATGACATCCTTGCGAGAACTTCTCGACTCGTTTTGACTCGTAAGGAAAATAATGTCCTTACGAGAACTCCTCGATTCGTTTCGACTCGTAAGAAAAATAATGTCCTTGCGAGAACTTCTCGACTCGTTTCGACTCGTAGGGAAAATAATGTCCTTGCGAGAACTTCTCGACTCGTTTTGACTCGTAAGGAAAATAATGTCCCTGCGAGAACTTCTTGATTCATCTCACGAGAACTCCTCGATTCGTTTCGATTCGTATGGAAAATAATGTCCTTGCGAGAACTCCTCGACCCGTCTCGACTCGCAGGGAAAATAATGTCCTTGCGAGAACTCCTCGACTCGTTTCGACTCGTAGGGAAAACAATCCCTGCGAGAACTTCTCGATTCGTCTCGACTCGTAGGGAAAATAATGTTCCTGAGAACTTCTCGATTCGTATATACTCATAGGGAAAACAATGTTCCTGCGAGAACTTCTCAATTCGTCTTGACTCACGGCTCATAAAGTTGAAAAGTCTTAGGCTACAAGGACCCTAAATTTGTCTCCTAAGCCATCAATTCTATGGTCACGCATTACTTTGCACTACTTCACCCACGTACATACTTACATGGGCAAAATAGTGGAGGGTATTTGTTCCCGCCAAAATTTTAGGCCAAGAGCTATTTGTTCCCTTATAACCCTTAATAAAGTGGGAGAAGTGAAAGAGAAAAAAATTCACGGTTGGACGTCACGTGTTAAACACGCGAGCGCTCATATGCAAAGTATATGAGCGCTGAACATAAATAACCAATGGACAAACAGACCTCACGTGTAAAACACGTGAGCGCTCATATGCAAAGCATATGAGTGCTGAACATAAACATGCCTCACGTGTAAAACACGTGAGCGCTCATATGCAAATCATATGAGCGCTGAACATAAATAACCAATGGCCAAACACGCCTCACGTGTAAAACACGTGAGCGCTCATATGCAAAGCATATGAGTGCTGAACATAAACAGGCCGCTCATATGCAAAGCATATGAGCGCTGAACATAAATAACCAATGGCCAAACATGCCATATGAGCGCTGAACATAAATAACTAAAGGCCAAACAGGCCTCACGTGTTAAACACGTGAGCGCTCATATGCAAAGCATATAGGCATTGGAAACACATAACTAAAGGCCAAATATGCCTCACGTGTAAAACACGTGAGCGCTCATATGCTCATATGAGCGTTGAAAATAAACAGGCTAAAACCCACACTAGGGGTCATGTGTTAAACACGTGAGTTTTCCTAATCTTGTTAAACTAACAAGATATTCATTTAACAGAATTAAATTCAAGATATTCACATGACAAGAATAAAATTCTAGGTTAACAAGATATCCATATTTCTAATCTTGTTAAACTAAAATGATATGATAGAAAAAAATTCTAATCTTGTTAAAACTAACAAAATATTCATAATCTTGTTAAACAAATAAGAAATCTTTTCTGTTAAACAGAGAGCCTTTGGATTAAAAATCCAACGGTGAATAAAATTCATCGATTGATCCAAAAGATCATGGAATCAATCACGATCTCTCAATGAGGGATTCTCTTAACAAATTGATTCTTGTTCTTCTCATCTAAATAGAAGCGAGGAGAGGAGAAAAGAGACAGACAGAGGGA
This sequence comes from Agapanthus africanus, assembly GCA_030015575.1. NCBI lineage: Eukaryota > Viridiplantae > Streptophyta > Magnoliopsida > Asparagales > Amaryllidaceae > Agapanthus > Agapanthus africanus. The sequence continues at coordinate 791,595,924 of JASDDO010000022.1, read as the reverse complement.
GGGGGGAAGAAAAATAGAGAGAGAATTTAATTCTCTAAAAAGAGAGGAGACCCCCCATAAGATTTGAGAAAAAAAAGGAAGAGGAGTTCTTTTTTAGAAAAAGAAACCCTAGGTAACAAGAAAGACAGAGAGATTACTTTACCTCTTCTTCACCATTCCAAGAGTTTAACTCTTCTAAAGAGAACTTAGTTCTTCCTCTGGTTGAGGTCTGCAGAAGCAGATTTCCCTACAAGTTGAGAATTTAATTCTCATCGGGAAGATTCTGTCATGCAGATTCAAAACCTAGAGGAAAGAACTAAGTTCAAAGAATTTAATTCTTACAAAAAGATATAGGAATTTAATTATTCTGATAAAACTAGGGTTTAACCCTGCATAAGAATTTAATTCTTATAAAAATAAGAGACCTGAAATTCTCAAAACTCATATCAAGATTTCCATGCACATAAAAAAAATGATTAGCGTTCAACGCTATCACGACAGATCACGTGTTCCCACGTGAGCTCTTCTGAGGAACAAAAAAGAGCAACTGAGATTGAGTCATGTGACCCCACGTGACCCTCTAATAGTGCTCAACACTTATAAAAAGAAAAGGGGAATAAATCAAAAACAGTTCTCATTTTTGGGGCGCCTCACGTGATCCCACATGACCCCCTAATAGTGCTCAGCACTTATAAAAAGAAAAGGGGAATAAATCAAAAACAGTTCTCATTTTTGGGGCGCCTCACGTGATCCCACGTGACCCCCTAAAAGTGCTCAGCACTTATAAAGGAAAGGGAGAATAAATCGAAGACAATTCCCATTTTAGAGCGCCTTGTTCCCCTCCGAAAGACGGCGCGACAGAGACGTCTTGCCTGAGATTCGGGGCAGATGCTATTTGGTGCTATCCGTCCATCTCTCCGAAGATACCAAGTTGATTTATGGCACCGTATATCGGAGGTTTAGACGGATGCGGCCGATGTAGCAGACTTCGTCAGATTCCCCCTCATTTGAGGGGGTTTTGATTGTGGGGACGCTCTTCCCTGCAGGCGCAAGCTCCTGGAGTTAATTACGCTACCGCATTGCAGTAACAACTTTCTCCTTCTTCAGATGGTCATTTCGTGTCGTGGGTGTTTGTTTTGTTTGTGGTTGCCCGTGGATTGTATACGGAGACTAATTTGTGTTGTCGTCCGAAGGACGTGGATTAGTCCAAATCCGTATTTTCTTAGATTTGGGTTTGGGGTTTTGGTTTAAGGAAACGTTATTCTCATTTGAGAATAAGATCAACTTAAACGTTTGTTAAGGACACGTTAGTCTAATTTGAGACTAAGATCGACTTAACGGGATCGTTTAGATCCAGCAAGAGAGCATTTGGGACTCTATTGTTTAGTTTAGGGACATTGCGGTCGATTACTAGTTTAAGGACATGGTGGTCCAGCATTCCCATTTTGAGGACGAATATTAGTTTAAGGACATTTCGGTCCAACATTCCCATTGTGGGGACGAATATTAGTTTAAGGACATTTCGGTCGATGAGTTTAAAGACCCCACAGTCCGTAGCAATGTATGGTTGTCGGGACCCGTCACTTCTCTGACGACGTTGAGGGATTACAACGACGAATATCAGAGGAGTTCAGAGATGTACCCTTGAACCGGGTGTAAATTGATTTGAAAGAGCAGTCATGCTCGGTTCAATTTAATTTGAGGACTTACGGCCAAATTGGGTTAAGTCCATTTGAAAATGTTTAACATTTTGTTCATGATTGGCCTGTTTAGGCCTTTGCTTGGGCTCTGCCCCTTTTTAAAATAATGCACAGTATTAGGCTTTTTAATTAAATGCATAGCATTTATTTTGGCCTGTTAGGCCTTTTTAATTGGGCTCTGTCCCTTTTCTTTAATAATGCAGAGCAATCAATGGTCTGACAGCGCGCCACGTGGCCTGTCAGGCGCTTTGCGCCAATTGAGGTGCGCAAGGCGCAAACTGATGTAGAGGTGACACGTGTCATACTCTGGTGAGCGCAAGTCTGTTAGCGCAGTGCGCTGCGCCAGTGCGCTGCGCTAATGCGCTGCTGACACGTGGCGCGCTCTGCTGAGCATAAGTCTGTTAGCGCAGTGCACTGCGCTAGTGCGTTGCTGACACGTGGCGCGCTCTGGTGACTTGCGCCAATCCAAGAGCGCAACAGCGCAAATTAGGAGTGCAGGGCACTGTACAGTAGCGCAGAGCGCATCTTGATCTAATTTAGATCAAAGAAAAGAATCTTTTTAGAGGTTCTATCTCAAAATTCAAGAACCGATGGTTCATCAAAAGGCAATGCCTTTATATAGATCAAAAGATCTAATCAATGAAGTAAATTACTTCTGTTTTATCTTTTTTCAATTAGATCTTTTTTTGATCTTTTTTCTCTTCTTTTTTTTATCCAAGATCTTGATCTTGTTCTTAAATCATTGATCTTTTTAGAAGAAATTCTTCTTTTATTCAAAGGTTTACCTTTTTTCTTTCTCTTTGAATTCTTCTCAAAACTTTTTTTTAGAAGAGCTCTATGTGTCTCTAACTCTCTGTATTTTAGACTTGGAGTCCAGGGGCCTTTATATAGTGCCAATTGATTTATTAAATCAGTTAAAGAGATCTTTCTCTGATTGATTTATGGATGTTTCCCCACCGCTGGATCTTTGATCCTAGGGATTCTGTTTTACAGAAGATAATCTTCTTGTTTTAATAATATTAGAAAGATCTTTCCAAAATTTTATTGTTTAAATTCTGGTACAGTTGGCGCAAGCGCACCTGCGCTTGACACGTGTCGCGCAGCGCAGCGCAACTGTGCTGACACGTGTCGCGCAACGCGAAGCGCAACTGTACTGACACGTGTCGCGCGCAGAGCGCAAGTCATCTAAAGCGCTGCTTCCTTTATTTTTATTTTAAAATAGAGCCTTGCTCTGATTGGGTGCGCTGCCTTGGGCGTTCTGCTTTTGACACGTGGCGCGTTGCGCGCAGCGCAAGGAATCTGAAGTGTTGCTTCAATTTTTGAATTTTTGAAATTCAAACAGAGCTTTGCTCTGATTGGGGGAAACAAATGCCCCCCCCACCGTTGTGCTCACATGGCGCACACGTGAGTGCAGCGGTGGGAAGATCTCAACCGTTAGATCAACTCGGGAGTTGAAGGGGCGCTTAAGCGCCTATAAATAGGACCCTTGGTCCTCAACAGATGATTATCATCTTCAAGAATTTGATTTTCAGAGCCTTGCTCTTGTTTTCAAGAACTTCAGAGACTTGCTCTCATTTCCAAAGTTAGAACTTTTTAGAAAAACTTTAGGTAAAAATTAATCTTAAATTAAATTAATTTAATTAATAGAGCCTTGCTCTCATAGATCTTTTGATCTAAAAGAAAACCCCTTTGGGGTTTCATATACAGAGCTTTGCTCTCAAGAATCCAAAGATATAAAGAGATCTTGTTTCAGGATTTCTTAACCCATGAACAGAGCTTTGCTCATGGAAAAAGTATAGATCTTTTTATCTAAAAATGAAGAACTCTCAAGAGTTTTCATGGATCTTTAAGATCCCACACTTTCATTTTTAGGAGTTAATTTTTCCTTTGATAGATTTTTCCATCATTATTGTCACGCCCCGCTTCTCAAAATACGGGAAATGAGGGATGACTAGGCCAGCCATGCTCCTACGGTCAGGGAAAAATTCCGCCGTAGTCATACTTCGGCTTCTAGCACTACATGGTAATCAGTAATAAAGCACAGTAGTAAAGGAATTACATCACTAATTTATTACATTAAAATTCCATTGTTCACAAATTACAGATAACAAGAACAATTACTAACCAAGTTCAATGTCACGATCACTTGTATGGAAAGCAGTAAATGAAGAAAGTACACCAAACTATATCTCCGTGAACTCGAAGGGTAGATCCGTCTCCTGTGCTGGTCCTTCCACGGAATCTGAGCATGCATACTCAGGTCGTCAGAGCGATACAATAACAATATTATTATAATAAGATGAAACAGGTAAATGAGGTAATACTGGTGTAAGAACAATGCAATTAATCACTATGTCACTATATGATGCAGAATATGTTCTGTGTCCCTATCGGTCTCTAGGTCATGTTTGAAATCGCATAGTGGAAGGAGGATCATGTTTAACAGGAGTCTCGTACATATCCGAGACAACGGCCCACATGCTCGGGACATAACCCTGTCAGCCGGATCGCTAGATCCTACCTAGTATATATATCACTGCTCGAATGATCATCCTCTAAAACACGGTCCCGCTAAATACGATTCTCTTTCCACTTCGATTTCCCCTTTATCCCCAGGTTTACACTTTTTATGATCTTGATTTAGTCGTGTACAAGTATACCAATGGCACGGTTTTATCACTGTTCACTGTATCAATCACTGTCACGAATATTCACTTTCCATTGGTGTACTCGTCACTCCTAAACCAATCATCTATCATCCACGATAATGCAATGTCCACTGACTATAACACGCACTAACACTAAGTATATGGCAAATGGGGGTATGATATATGTATGCATGCCATCATTAAGCTATGAGTACTATGAATCAATAAGCATGTCATTATCTTACAAAAATTTGCATAAATTCATATGTTAACAATTAAACAAAATGATGCAAGTACGATAAATAGAACACTCAGTCAGCGATTCATCAAAATTTGTTTCAGTCCAATCGGGATTCCGGTTTTCAAGATATAGCTGTTTCATTTTAAGTGCTCGCGGCTGGAAATTCAGTTTCAGAACTGAACGTCCGTTTCGCGACACGAATTGCACCCAGTTGGGCTCAAAATTTAGCGATGCTACAGTTGAATGAAATCTAGGGTTTTCGAGAGAGTATTCAACACAATATACGGATTCCCAATCGCATCTGTACGTCGAAAGTTATACACAGTTTAACTTCAGTATGTCATTTCTGAATCTGTTCTGGACAGTTATACGTTCTGCCCTTTTATTTACAGTTTAAAATAGAAAACGTCAATGAAAAGGAATGGAACCACTTGTTTTGTTTATCTAACAGAATTATCTTTAATATACTGCAGAGTTCCATAACATACGACTTCAGGAAACACAGTGACACACATTTTGGTACAGTACACGATAAACAGAGTCGCTGTGGACAGCAGTCCAGAGTCGCACTCCGATCTAATTATCATCGCAGTTACATAACAGAAATCATTAGAATTTTATATAGGATTAAAGTTCGTCGAGTCGTCTTCGATTTAAACCCTTGAACGCATCATTCCAGTATGTATATAATTTACGGTGATTTTAATCGTTTTCAGATACGGGAAAGATTCTAGTTTTATCGGCGTAATTGGGGGTATCAATTTTAGTCTCTAACAATCGTATTTTCTAGAGAGATTCATACACGATACTTATCATTATGAAGGCCAACAGAAAACATTTATTTCCGTCAAATTAAACAATTATATTCATTGGAGACTAGCATCGAACACTTAGGTCACATAATATATCGGTAATCGGCAAATTTATAAACTATACGATTTAGGTTTGTACCACAACTATATTAGCATGAAGCAAGTAAACACTTTCCTGGAAATGTCTCGGGGTCGCATGGCTGCAGCGGCGTCACGAACGCGTGAGGTACCCCGTGAAACGGATTTGCGCGAGCTTGGATCGAGATGCGGATTTTGCGTCGGAGTTGTCCGGAATCGTTGCACGGTCACTGGAGGTTGAGGGGTGCTTGATGATCCTCTGCGAGTGCACTGGGGCCGACGACGGTCGACGGCGTCGCTCCGGCGATGGCCGCAGTGAGTGCTTGGAACAAGAATGGGTTTTGTGTGGTTTTTTTGAAGATATGGAGCAAAGGTGGTGCTCAGGTGTGGGTGTAGGGGGTGTGTGGATGTTGATGCTGATGACGAGGAGGTCGTAGGGTGGTCGGCAATGCGGTGGGGAGTTCGTCAGCGTCGAGGGTGCAAGGTGGTGGTCGGCTCGGGTGCACTGGGTTGGTGTGCAGGGTGCTCGGCAGGGGCTCGGGTTGATGAAGGTGGAGTCGTAGAGGAGTTATGTTGGTGGAGGAGGAGTGAGCGAGGGTTGTCGGGGGTTGTCGAGGGTCGTCGCCGGCGGCGAAGTGAGGGAAAAAAAATGGTGCTCGGTGAGTTTTTTGTGAGGGAGAGAGATGAGGGATTAATTTGAAATGGCAGAGAAGAGAGGTGGGGGTGTGAGGAAGAGAACGGGGGTGTGAAGTCGTGGGTGTAACGTCGCAATAACGGGCGTGGGCATGGGCGCGAGCTGCGGCGGAGGAGACGGTCGCGAGCGGGAAATGAGGAATGTTACCGTTGGAGGGAAAGAAGGAGATAAACAGTGGCGGGTCGGGTCGGGTACGAGGAGGCGGCTGGAGAAGTGGGCCGGGCTCGTAAAAATAAATAATCCCTTTTAAAAGTACTTTGTGGGCTGAGGGGATTTAAAGGAAATGGTTTAATAAGGAAATAAATGTGTGGGCTGAAGGAGTGAGAGTGGGCCGGGGGATTTTAGTAAAGAATTTATTTTTTAAAAATTTTGTGAGTGGGCTGAGGGATGGTAACGGCTGGGGGTTAATTTACTGGTTAGAGGAAAATTTGGGCTGAGGGTTTTAAATGTTTTGGGTTAGAATTTTATTGTTAAAATTTTGGTTTTAGTTTACTTTGGCTTTGATTTAAATCTTGGGTTTAGCCTTTTAGGGTTTGGACTACGATTTCAAAAGAATTGGAAAAATAAAGTTTAAATATTAAGCTTAAACAACCAATTAAAATGCGAGGGGAAAAAGAAAGGAAATCTCTGGAATTCAGAAAATAGGAAATTTTTTATTAAAATGGAAACGGGGATTTACATCATACCCCCCTTAACAAAAATTTCGTCCTCGAAATTAAACAAGGATACAAGGAAACAAAGTACTAAACAAAAAGATGTGGATAACGATCACGGATATCTTCCTCCCACTCCCAGGTGGATTCTCCTGGGGAACGACCGTCCCAAGATACTCGGACTAAAGGAATGACCTTATTCTTCAGCACTTTCTCTCTACGGTCGAAGATGGTAGTAGGCTGCTCCTCGTACGATAAATCGGTACCCAAAATTAGCTCCGAATGGTCCAGGATATGGCTCTCATCCCGAACATATCGCCGCAACTGTGACACGTGGAAGGTATTGTGCACACCAGCTAGCGATGGAGGCAAGGCAAGTCGATAGACCACCTCTCCTACTCGCTCTAGCACCTCAAAAGGTCCAATAAAGCGGAGACTAAGCTTTCCCCGACCTCCGAACCTGATAACTCCACGAGTGGGGGAAATCTTCAAGAATACGTGATCTCCGACTTCGAATTCTAGTGCCCTCTTGCTGGTATCTGCCCAACTCTTCTGTCGATCCTGAGCCGTCTTAATACGTTGCCTGATCATTTGAACCTTGTCGACTGTCTGAACAATGAGTTCGGGGCCCAGTAATCTTCGTTCTCCCACATCATCCCAACATACTGGGGATCGACACTTCCGCCCGTATAGTTCTTCAAAAGGAGCCATCTGAATACTAGCCTGATAACTATTGTTGTAAGAGAACTCGACTAGATGCAGATGGTCCTCCCAGGAACCCTGAAAGTCCAACATACAGGCTCTCAACATATCCTCGAGCGTCTGAATCGTACGCTCGGATTGTCCATCCGTCTGCGGGTGATACGCCGTGCTGAATTTAAGGCGGGTTCCCAAACTCTCCTGTAGGCTCTTCCAAAAGTGTGACAAGAATCTGGTTTCCCGGTCTGACACAATGCTGACTGGGACACCGTGAAGTCGTACAATCTCTTGCATATATCTTTCTGCCAATGATTCTGTCGACTGTCCCACTCGGAAAGGTAGGAAGTGTGCAGCTTTTGTGAGGCGATCGACGATAACCCAAATGGCGTTATTGCCCCTAGGGCTCCGTGGACAAAATCCATGGTAATGTGCTCCCACTTCCATTCAGGTATCGGCAGTGGTTGTAACAACCCTGCTGTCCTCTGATGTTCCGCCTTCACCTGCTGACATACCAAGCACCTGGATACGAACCTCGCAATTTCCCGCTTCATTCCGTTCCACCAAAAGTGCTGCTTTAGGTCCTGATACATTTTTGTACCTCCTGGATGCACAGAATAAGCTGAACTGTGTGCTTCAGCCAAAATTTCTTCTCGAACATCTCCCTTAGGTACGCAGAGTCTGCTACCGAATCTCAGAGAGCCATCTTCATGTATAATCAAATCCGTTCTCAGTCCAGCTTCCACTTGCTCTCTGAACTTTTGCAATCGGGGATCATCCGCTTGTGCAATCTTGATGCGATCCACCAGGGAAGATTGCACCTGAAGTTGCCAAAGTTGACTGAATGCGTTCGGCGTAACGACTTCAAAGTTCAAGTCTCTGGAAGTCCTCAATAATGCTCCTCTGATCGGTCAACATCATGACCGCTGGCTTGCGACTGAGCGCATCTGGTACAACATTGACCTTCCCTGGGTGATACTGAAGGTCCAAGTCATAATCTGCCATCAACTCTAGCCATCGGCACTGCCACATGTTTAGTTCCTTCTGAGAGAAAACATACTTCAAACTTTTATGATCCGTGTATACCTCCACTTTCTCACCCAATAGATAGTGCCTCCAAATCTTCAACGCAAAGACTACCGCAGCTAACTCCAAGTCATGCGTAGGATAGTTCCTCTCGTGGTTTCTTAGTTGTCGAGAGGCGTAAGCAACCACTCGGTCGTACTGCATTAGGACACAACCTAATCCCTTTCCTGAGGCATCACTGTGTATCACCAAACCACCGGAATTATCTGGTACTGTAAGTATAGGCGCCGTGGTTAACTTCTGCTTCAGTGTGTCAAATGCCTGGGTGCACTCCTCTGTCCATGTAAACGGCACGTCCTTCCGTGTCAGCTTCGTCAATGGTTCAGCGATTCTTGAGAAATCTTGGACGAATCTCCGATAATAACCTGCCAATCCCAGAAAACTCCTGATCTCAGCCACTGACTTCGGCGTTGGCCAATCTCTGACGGATTCTATCTTTGCCGGGTCCACCGAGATGCCTTCGCCCGAAACAATATGTCCCAAAAACTGAACCTTGTCGAGCCAGAATTCACACTTGCTTAGCTTCGCATACAGCTTCTCTTCCCGAAGAATTTGTAGTACCGTGCACAAATCTTCAGCGTGCTCTTCCCGGGTCTTCGAGTAGACAAGTATGTCGTCGATAAACACAACGACAAATGTGTCCAAGTACTTTGCGAACATCCTGTTCATCAAGTCCATGAATATTGCTAAGGCATTGGTAACACCGAACGACATCACAGGGAACTCGTAATGTCCGTATCGGGTCCTGAAAGACGTCTTGCATACATCCTCGGCTGCTATTCTGATTTGATGATATCCAGAACGGAGGTCCAACTTCGAGAATACCTTGGCTCCACTTAGCTGATCGAATAGATCGTCAATGCGCGGGATTGGGTACTTGTTCTTTATTGTGACCTTGTTCAGTTCCCGATAATCTATACACATTCGCAGCGATCCATCCTTCTTCTTTACTAACAGAACTGGTGCACCCCACGGTGAAGCGCTTGGCCGAATAAATCCCTTCTCCAATAGTTCTTCAACCTGCTTCTTCAATTCCGCCAATTCAACTGGTGCCATTCTGTATGGGGCTCTGGATACTGGGGCTGTACCTGGAGTCAAATCGATTGAGAACTCTAAAATTCGAGGAGGTGGTAGACCTGGTAGGTCTTCAGGAAATACGTCCAGAAAGTCCCGAACAATTTCTGGGACTGGGCTCTTATCAATCTCCATAGCTACCAGTTCCTTGGGCTTGGCCCTATACTTAGCTGGCCCCAAAGATTCACTTCCGCCCTCGAAAATAAACTCTGGGTGATTGGGGATGCGGAAGATCACCTTCCTTGCACGACAATCGATAACTGCATGGAAAGTGCTCATCCAATCCATCCTGAGAATTGCGTCGTAACTGCCTGTCCCAATCAGAAGGAAATTCGCATAGAATTCCCTGCCACACACTACAACCGGGCATAATCTACATTCTCGACTAGATATTATAATGCCATTACCCGTATGAATTTCCCATCCCTTGGTTAGTGGTTCATGTGGTATGGAGTGTGTATCAGTGAAATGCTCAGACAAGAAACAATGCGATGCTCCCGAATCAAATAGTACTCTAGCTGGTAAGGAATGTACAAGTAGAGTACCTGTAACAACGTCTCCTGACGCCTCCGCCTGCTCGGCGGTCAAGGTGAAAGCCCGTCCCTGACCGCGACCTGTAAAGGGTTGCCTCCGCTCCTGCGGCCTCTGTTGTGGCGGTCCAGAACCTCCCTATATCTCTGCTCGCTCAGGGCAACTGTTAATCTTGTGCTGACTGGACCCACAAATCAAGCACTGTCCCTTGGCACGGCGACAGTCTTTCTGGGTATGCCCACCTCTACCGCAATAGCCGCAAACTACGCCCTGTCTCTGGGGGCGATGCTGTGGTACGAACGGGCGCTTCATTTGTGTCGTTCCTGCTCTGTGAACTGGTATGGCCCCTCGAGAAGGCGCGTGGGTACGTGCTGGAACGACTGGGGGTCTCCTGAACTTGTTAATCAATTGCTCCTGAACTCTCGCCGCGTTGAGTACCTGTGCGAAAGTCTGCAAATCCAACGATGCAATCAACTGCTGCAACTCGAAGTCTAACCCTTGAAGGAAGCGTCTAGGGGTGTAAACGAGCCGAACTCGAGCCAGCCAAGCTCGGCTCGAGTTTGGCTCGTGGTTCTTTTTTTCGGCCCAAGTCCGGCTCGTTTAGTTAATCGAGCTAGAGATGCTTGGCTCGAGTCCCGCTCGATTAAACATGCACAGCTCATGTTCGGTTCATTTGTGGCCCATTAACTAAACGAGCCGAGCTCAACTGAGCTCGTTTAGAGCTCGTTTGTGAGCTCGGCTCGTTTTCAGCTCATTTACTCATATTAATGGTATCTTCCAAAAAAAAAACATAATTAACAATAATGCTTAAAACTTAGGGTTTTGAGATATGGAAAAATTAAAAAACATTAACATCTAGGGCATTGAATGGGTCTAAGTGCTGGGTTTTATATTTATCTTAGCACTCTTTATATACTGTCATTTAATTGAATTAAGTGTTCTGAGAGTTGTATAGAATCTGCTATATATTACATATTACTGTTTTTTTTCAAACTGTGTAACCCAGCCGAACCCGAGTCAATACCGAACGAGCCTGGCTGAGCTCGAGTCCGGCTCGTTTAATAAACGAGCCAGGCATTATGGCCTATGTCCGGCTCATTAATAAATGAACCGAATTTGAACGAGCTAATACCGAGCCGAACCTTAATCGAACCCGAGCTGGCTCGTTCAATTACCACCCCTAGAAGCGTCTGGCCCTGGTGGCCCCTGATTTGACCATGTATGGAGCAAAGCGGCTCAGACGGTTGAACTCTGCCGCATAAACGTCCACTGGGCGTCCATTCTGTTTCAAAAGAATAAATCTTTCCTCCATTTCTGCCTTGGCTGTGGAAAGAAAATAATGATCCAGGAAGCACTCCTTAAACTTGCTCCATTCAATCGGCCCGTCAAGTCTGCTTTCTTCCACCGACCACCATGTACGGGCTTCATCTTCCAATTGTATCTTTATCACGTCCACCCTATCTTCCTCTGGAATCCTGGCGGCTGTCAATAAGTTCTCCATGTTTACCAGCCATTGCTCAGCCTCAAGGGGTTCAGCTAGCCCTGTAAATGCAGCTGGGTGTAACCGTCGGAAGTCTGATATGGTACCAGCCCTAGCATGATAAGCTGGTGGAGTAGCGCCCTCGGAGGCGGTAATGAGTGTGGAGGGTCCTCCTGCGGTGGTAATCGCCCTGAGTCCCTCAGTGAGTAAATCTATCTTCCTCTCCTGAGCTTCCGCGAGAGTGGTCAGTGCACTAAGTATTCTTTCCGTGCGGTCCTGAGAGCTGGAGTCCGAGGAGGGGTCGTTCGGGGACGTCATATCACTGGAAGATTCAAAAGGATAGGGTCAGATTCAAGGATGAAAATCAAGAGTAGTGAAACAAGAATAACGTAATACAGTATAGTTAATGTTATCCCTTGATACTAAACACGGGCTTTGATACCAACTAAACCATGTCACGCCCCGCTTCCCAAAATACGGGAAACGAGGGATGACTAGGCCAGCCATGCTCCTACGGTCAGGGGAAAATCCCGCCGTAGTCACACTTCGGCTTCTAGCACTACATGGTAATCAGTAATAAAGCACAGTAGTAAAGGAATCACATCACTAATTTATTACATTAAAATTCCATTGTTCATAAATTACAGATAACAAGAACAATTACTAACCAAGTTCAATCTCACGATCACTTGTATGGAAAGCAGTAAATGAAGAAAGTACACCAAACTATATCTCCGTGAACTCGAAGGGTAGATCCGTCTCCTGTGCTGGTCCTTCCACGGAATCTGAGCATGCATACTCAGGTCGTCAGAGCGACACAATAACAATATTATTATAATAAGATGAAACAGGTAAATGAGGTAATACTGGTGTAAGAACAATGCAATTAATCACTATGTCACTATATGATGCAGAATATGTTCTGTGTCCCTATCGGTCTCTAGGTCATGTTTGAAATCGCATAGTGGAAGGAGAATCATGTTTAACAGGAGTCTCGTACATACCCGAGACAACGGCCCACATGCTCGGGACATAACCCTGTCAGCCGGATCGCTAGATCCTACCTAGTATATATATCACTGCTCGAATGATCATCCTCTAAAACACGGTCCCGCTAAATACGATTCTCTTTCCACTTAGATTTCCCCTTTATCCCCAGATTTATACTTTTTATGATCTTGATTTAGTCGTGTACAAGTATACCAATGGCACGGTTTTATCACTGTTTATTGTATCAATCACTGTCACGAATATTCACTTTCCATTGGTGTACTCGTCACTCCTAAACCAATCATCTATCACGCATGATAATGCAATGTCCACTGACTATAACACGCACTAACACTAAGTATATGGCAAATGGGGGTATGATATATGTATGCATGCCATCATTAAGCTATGAGTACTATGAATCAATAAGCATGTCATTATCTTACAAAAATTTGCATAAATTCATATGTTAACAATTCAACAAAATGATGCAAATAAGATAAATAGAACACTCAGTCAGAAATTCATCAAAATTTGTTTCAGTCCAATCGGGATTCTAGTTTTCAAGATATAGCTGTTTCATTTTAAGTGCTCGCGGCTGGAAATTCAGTTTCAGAACTGAACGTCCGTTTCGCGACACAAATTGCACCCAGTTGGGCTCAGAATTTAGCGATACTACAGTTGAATGAAATCTAGGGTTTTTGAGAGAGTATTCAACGCAATAGACGGATTCCCAATCGCGTCTGTACGTCGAAAGTTATACACAGTTTAACTTCAGTATGTCATTTCTGAATCTGTTCTGGACAGTTATACGTTCTGCCCTTTTATTTACAGTTTAAAATAGAAAACGTCAATGAAACGGAATGGAACCACTTGTTTTGTTTAGATAATAGAATTATCTTTAATATACTGCAGATTTCCATAACATACGACTCCAGGAAACACAGTGACACACATTTTGGTACAGTACACGATAAACAGAGTCGCTCTGGACTGCAGTCCAGAGTCTCACTCCGATCTAATTATCATCGCAGTTACATAACAGAAATTATTAGAATTTTACATAGGGTTAAAGTTCGTCGAGTCGGATTCGATTTAAGCCCTCGAACGCATCATTCCAGTAGGTATATAATTTACGGTGATTTTAATCGTTTTCAGATACGGAAAAGATTCTAGTTTTATCGGTGTAATTGGGGATATCAATTTTAGTCTCTAACAATCGTATTTTCCAGCGAGATTCATACACGTTACTTATCATTATGAAGGCCAACAGAAAACATTTATTTCCGTCAAATTAAACAATTATATTCATTGGAGACTAGCATCGAACACTTAGGTCACATAATATATCGGTAATCGGCAAATTTATAAACTATACGATTTAGGTTTGTACCACAACTATATTAGCATGAAGCAAGTAAACACTTGCCTGGAAACGTTTCGGGGTCGCACGGCAGCAGCGGCGTCACGAACGCGTGAGGTACGCCGTGAAACGGATTTGCGCGAGCTTGGATCGAGATGCGGAATTTGCGTCGGAGTTGTCCGGAGTCGTTGCACGGTCACTGGAGGTTGAGGGGTGCTTGATGATCCTCTGCGAGTGCACTGGGGCCGACGACGGTCGACGGCGTCGCTCCGGCGATGGCCGCAGTGAGTGCTTGGAACAAGAATGGGTTTTGTGTGGTTTTTTGGAGATGGGGAGCAAAGGTGGTGCTCAGGTGTGGGTGTAGGGTGTGTGTGGATGTTGATGCTGATGACGAGGAGGTCGTAGGGTGGTCGGCAATGTGGTGGGGAGTTCGCCGGCGTCGAGGGTGCAAGGTGGTGGTCGGCTCGGGTGCACTGGGTTGGTGTGCAGGGTGCTCGGCAGGGGCTTGGGTTGATGAAGGTGGAGTCGTAGAGGAGTTATGTTGGTGGAGGAGGAGTGAGCGAGGGTTGTCGGGGGTTGTCGAGGGTCGTCGCCGGCGGCAAAGTAAGGGGAAAAAAATGGTGCTCGGTGAGTTTTTTGTGAGGGAGAGAGATGAGGGATTAATTTGAAATGGCAGAGAAGAGAGGTGGGGGTGTGAGGAAGAGAACGGGGGTGTGAAGTCGTGGGTGTAACGTCGCAATAACGGGCATGGGCGTGGGCGCGAGCTGCGGCGGAGGAGACGGTCGCGAGCGGGAAATGAGGAATGTTACCGTTGGAGGGAAAGAAGGAGATAAACAGTGGCGGGTCGGGTCGGGTACGAGGAGGCGGCTGGAGAAGTGTGCCGGGCTCGTAAAAATAAATAATCCCTTTTAAAAGTACTTTGTGGGCTGAGGGGATTTAAAGGAAATGGTTTAATAAGGAAATAAATGTGTGGGCTGAAGGAGTGAGAGTGGGCCGGGGGATTTTAGTAAAGAATTTATTTTTTAAAAATTTTGTGAGTGGGCTGAGGGATGGTAACGGCTGGGGGTTAATTTACTGGTTAGAGGAAAATTTAGGCTGAGGGTTTTAAATGTTTTGGGTTAGAATTTTATTGTTAAAATTTTGGTTTTAGTTTACTTTGGCTTTGATTTAAATCTTGGGTTTAGCCTTTTAGGGTTTGGACTACGATTTCAAAAGAATTGGAAAAATAAAGTTTAAATATTAAGCTTAAACAACCAATTAAAATGCGAGGGGAAAAAGAAAGGAAATCTCTGGAATTCAGAAAATAGGAAATTTTTTATTAAAATGGAAACGTGGATTTACAAGTATTACAGAACTAGGCTCTTTTATGGAAGTTTATTCCCTTGTAACCAGAGTTTGACAAGTGTCACTCTGTGACAGAGCTTTGCTCTAAAAAGGGAGATTTTCTCCTTGTCTCAAGGGATTTCTCATTTAATGAGAATATTCTTTTGGGGATATCTCCTCATTAATTGACGGTCTCATCCAATGATGGGGCTGTTTTACTAACTGATGCATTGTTATCTAGATTTTGTGGGTCCCCCTTTGGTCCCCTTTCCACTGCATTGCAG
The DNA here is from genome assembly GCA_030015575.1 of Agapanthus africanus. NCBI lineage: Eukaryota > Viridiplantae > Streptophyta > Magnoliopsida > Asparagales > Amaryllidaceae > Agapanthus > Agapanthus africanus. The sequence continues at coordinate 791,580,292 of JASDDO010000022.1, read as the reverse complement.
TGTGGTACAACTTTTAAAGTTCCAAGTGTCAGAAATTAAAAATTATAATACTGACAGTTGATCTCCGTCCCTCTTCTTTTTGCAGGCAACATGTCTTTCGATATCTCGTTCCCATTCGTTCGCTCGGAGGGAGGATTCCCTGGAGCACCCGTAGACCGGGAGGTCCTAGCTTTGATTAGAGACCATGATCCGGAACATAAGAATCTTCACCTTTGGGGGTCGTGGTACAATCAAATTTTCAGGGGTCGACAGAGCTTTTCATGCGCAGTACCATCAAAGCCCATCATGGCGATCCATTATGCCAACTCACCCCCGGTGAAGTATGCCGTGGAGATGGTTGATTGGACTTCAGAAGGCCTTCTTCGTCCCGCCATAGCTGCAATTCCCGTTCAGCCTCCCATGGTTTTAGATATCTTGGGACGCCGTATTTGTCAAGGCGAAGCGCGACCCTGGGGGCAACCATATAATATAGGTCTGACCCCCCATCATCCGATCGGTTATCTGCCATGGGCTCGCTACATTTTGTCAGCGAAGAAGTCGCAGTTGATGAGGCTTGGGTTGTACACCGCTGTTTATGCTTCTCTCTTCCAATATCCCATGCTTCCTACCTGGTGGGTTAAGGCTTTTTTAGAGCAGTGGAATATCCCTACTCACACTTTCCTCGCACTGGACCGGGAAGTGTCTATTTCTTTAGAGGAGTTCACAGAAGTTTCCGGCTTACCGGTCATAGGGGAGCATTACGAGGAGCTGCTTCCCACGGACGAATATGTCTTCGGTGCTAAGCCAGTGATCATGGGCCTTACCCCGGAGAATGCTGTTCAACATCAGTTTCCAAGTTTGATCAAAGTGTTGAATATCTACGAGGGCCTTTTTATCGAATATGGGAGTCACGGGGTTAATTTCGAGGATTTCATCGCTCGCTTCCTTCACCCGAAAGTCCTCTCGGCGGAAGCTGCTAAGTTTGCCACGCTTGATGACCTTTTCGGTTTAGGTTTGGACAACCTACCAGCGACGGAGATAGATCAGAAGGGTTTCTTACTTCCTAACTCCCCGGTTGTCCCTTTTGCAGAGGTTGTAGTCCCTGGGATGGATGAAGAAGCATTCTTCTTAGGATTTCTTGGGCTATGGCTGAGTTGGTTTGCGCTCCCGGTACATCTTCGCCGTATGAGGCTATCTGTCTTTTACCCAGCTCACCGGATGACCATTGGGGTAAAAGTGGCCGTCGGGATCGCCGGCTTAGCCCACCTGTATCATGGACTTAATCAAGCGGTGGATGCTAATGAACCTGGAGTACCGCACGTGATCTTCTCGATGCATTACTTTATGTCATGGCTTGAGCTACATGCATTTGGCGTTTTTGGTATGCACAAAAGGCCTTCGTTCTATGACAGGTGCAGCTTCCCTCGGATCATGCGATTGGTCGGTGCCTCAATTGTAAATCCGTCGCCGCGGCATGCCAGAGGTTTGCTCCTTCGTCCCCGCACAGTTGGAGACGGGATAACCTTCACCGACAAAGTGTTAACCATCGGAAAGGCGTCTACTACTACAGTGCGGTCATTGCAAGATATTTTCAAAGATGGGGCCTCAGTTCTGACAGCCCGGGAGACCCTCCACTTGTATTCTATCAGACCGGGTTTCCTGGTGTTTAGGCAAAACGATACGACGCTTTTCATGAGATACAACCCGCATCGTTTTTCCCAGCAACTGAGCTATAATCAAGGAGTGTCGTTGGAGACTTTCTTGCTGGAACCTGCTGCCACTGAAGAAGGGATGCGGAGCGCGCTGCATCACTTCATGCGTCTGAATACGGGCTCTCATTTTTTTATCAGCGAGCCGACTTGCGTCCCACAGATCCTTAATACATATACGGCGTGGTACCAGCATTCGACGGGCGCCGTTATTAAGGAAGAAAGGCGATTGTTGGTTGACCTCAAGGGTGTGCCTCCCGGCAGCGACCGCAAAGCTCCCCTGAGGCCAAGGATCCCCGTCGTTCCTCCGCTGAGAGATGCTGGAGCTGAGCCACCGCGCGTGCTGAGCCCTCCGCGCGGATTGCCCCATACTACCGCGGACGTGCCCCCAGCGCCCCGTGCTCCAGTGGAAACGGTGAATGTGGTTTCGCCGGAGTCTGGTGTGGGCTCGGACATCGGGACCCGCCGTCCTAAGGTGCCTGCGAAGCGTAAGCTGATTTTGGCGGCGACCGGGGCCCGCGGACAGAAGAGGAAGAAGAAGTCCGTTCTTTCCCTGGATGCCATCCTCGGCTTAGAGCCTTAGGCCCCTCTCACCGAAGGCCTAAGCGAGTACGGAAGCAATGAGGGTTTCTTTGTAGATCCAGCAGACACCGACACGGCGGCCACCATCGCGGCTTCTGAGCGATCGGCAAGGCTCGAAGCGTGGTTGGCTAAACACGCGCAATCGGGTAATGACTAGCTGTATTTTTCCGTCATTGCATCGTACTTTTGTCATTGTCTTTGACTAATGCTTTTCCTCCTTTTTTTTAAACAGGCATCTCTACCGAAGAAGCCATCGCTGCTTCCCTGAAAACCTTCCAGGAGGAAGAGATGAAACGCACTCTATCGGGTGTTGGTATGTCTTGGCTCACTGAGTCTTTATTCTACTTTTATAGCCAATCTAATCTTTTCTTTGTCTCTTTGCAGGGGCCGCAGGATCTACTGCGCAAGCCGATGCGAGGACTCTCCCTGGGTCAGCTACCGATGTTCCGGCCTCTTCGGAATTGCCGCAAGAGACCCGACTCAAAAAGCCGATGATGGATGCTTTGAAGGCTTTGGAGGCAACTCTAAACGCGGACGACGGCGCCTTGTTGGAAGCTTCCAAGAGGTCCGTCGTGACGGCCCGGGAAGAGAGGAAGCGCTTGAGGCGCGCAGCGAACGAGCGCAGCGCTGCTTTGGCCGTGGGAGCGGGCCCAAGCGTCGTTCCTCGTGCTGCTACTCCTTTGGAAGAGTCTCTGGTCGCCTTGTCTACTGCTCATAGACAGGCGGCGCGTGCATCTCGGGAGGCCAACGATCAATCCACCTCAGGTAATGTGTCTTTCAAGACTTTGTTGCAAAAGTTGTACAACTATCGGTTCTTATACATCTTTTCCTGCAGGGCCAAGTCCAACTGAAGGAGCGACGGAAATCGTCGAGCCTGAAAGGAAGGTGGAGAAGGTGGCAGCTGATCCCGAGGCGACGGTAGGCGGTGCAGCCGTAGTCGCCGGGCTTGAGATAGTAGCTGGTGAGACAGTCACGCCTACTGCGCCCGAGACGGCCACCACTGCCGAGCGCGTGGTAGCGGCAAATGAGACGGCTGCTACAACAGAGCCTGGGGTGTTAGTTGTATGTATGCCCTAGAGGCCAGTATTGTACAGATTATGTATATTATATTGGATGCTTGGACATATATAGAGATGACTTTCTTGCTCGACATGATAGTATGCTATCTGGTTGCTATTTATCTTAACATGTACACTAGTCTCTTTATACTGTCTTATAGTTACATGTTGGTAAAGCCCTTAGGATTTGTACTTGACTACCTGGACTATGATGCAGATCATACTAGTGGGGACATGGTAGTCCATAAGTACATCCTTCAAGGTCCCTAGTCGTGGGTGTATCGAGACGGGGCATCGATATACCAGAGTAGACTAGCGTATACGCTTCTCGACCCATGTGATGGGCGATGGATGATCCCATATCCATTGGTGTTTGACATCAGAGATGGTATACGGGTGCTCAGTGGAGACTGGGTACACTGGACGGACTCGCCGAGAACTCCCAGATGGTATTATACCTCACGTCAGATGGCAGTTCTCAGGTGACACTTGTACAGGTTAGTCTGTAGACCCGAGATCGTCATGGAGTCTTGTGTGATTCCCACTGTGCTTTGATCTCCACCTTACCACGTCCATGAGGGCGTGCAAAACGGTGGTCTTTGGGTACAGTCCCAAGTCACATGGAGGCAATGAGCGATAGGAGGGGTTTCGTCTCTCCCGGTATTGGGGGTTGATGTTGCGCAGTGCTCGATTGGCCGTAACAGGGAAGTCCCTGGCCAGGGCTGATTAGAGATTTGCTGGTAAGTGTTACCAGTAGTTTCTCGACCCGTTACGAGCCTCACATCGGCACGACTTATCGGGTTATTGGGGTCTGACGTTTACCACCCCTAGACTTGATATGCGACGTATCTGACGAAGAGACCGGACTGTATGGTAAGTGTTACTGGTCGGATTCGCAGGAGTGTGAGCGGGCTAGCTCGTCGATCTTCTGATCGCTCAATACCCGGGTGGCCGTTACGTTTAGCAGACCGCTTGCGGCTTGTGGGTGCTTGATATGATCATCATCTGCTACCGGCGTATTGACGAGTCTTTAGAGTCCTACACAGAGGTTTCCTGGCTCAAGCGAAACGAAATAGGAGCGCATATGAGATATGTGCGGGACCGAGAATAATGCGTGTATGTGATACCGCATTTCATTCTCACGATATATGTTTTGATTGGTCATATTCGATATGACCTAGTTATCGAATCATTGATTCGATAAATCGATACATTGGATTCTAGTCGGTTATGTGCGACATGACCGGATCATTGAATCAAATGTTGATTTAATGATTTAATGCATAATTATATATTTGATATATTGCATTGCATTAACTAGTATTGGTTCACTTTAAACGGATTTTTCTCACTTGATGCACATTGTATATGTGATATGCTTTCGTGCACTTTTTTGTATCACGTTTGATGATACTTGATCATTATGTTAAGTGTATAGAATTAATCCATGGTTAATTTGATAATTAGGGTTTTGCATATTCATTTATTTATTTATTTGTTTATTTATTTATTTGAAATGGATTATGATGAGAATGGTGGCTCTTTTTGTTTTAAGTTGAAGCTTCATGAAGCTTTGACTTTGCTAACCATCCTTATCTTCATGCTTAACCCTAACCCATCCAAGTGACCATGGTTAATTCTCTACACTTAACCCTAGTTCAAGTTATGATAAGTATTTGATTTAAATTTATTTTTATCACAAGACTTATCATATTCTTTTCTTGAGCTCATCTTCTTCTTCTTCTTCAAGCTTGCTACAACAATGGCAACTTGAGATCTAGTGAGATAAATCCAATTCTAAAGTTAACCCACCTCCTATTTCTTCACCCTCTACCTCTTGCCAAGTTGTTTTGGGTGTTTACTTCACAAGTTTCACAAGTTTGTGAAGTCGGAGCTTGAGTTTGTGCAACCTCGACGTAGATCGTCTTTGACACAAAGCCGACGACCTATTCCGCTTGTTTTCCCGATGAAGCCGATGATCGAATCGAGAATTCATGATGGACAGCGAGGACATGACCACGTGGAGCTAAGGAGGCGGAAATCCGGATCTACAAACGTTGTAGCATCTCAACTTTAGTTAAATAGTTAACTAGTTTTCCGTTTCGCCTAAACATCTAGTTTAAGATCCGTAGTCTAGGGTTTCTCGGCATCAAAATTTTTAAATTGGCATGTTCGATGCCTTGTGAGACCACTATAGGGTGCCTAGGAACCTTTCATGGGGCAGCGGCGGATGGGGCGGCTACGACCGATGAACCCATGGCCGCGGTGGACGAGACGGCGGCGACCGCTGAGCCCGAGGGAGTAGCGGGTGAGATGGGCATGATTCCCGAGGACGAGCCGGCCGCTCTTTCGAGTCTGGCAATGCTCCGATCATTGCTCTCCCCGCCTATAGTCCTCCGCCGTCTCCTGGCCTCGCGAGCACGACGACGGCTCCTGTAGAGTCTGGCGACGAGGCAACGGGAGGTGGACCCACGTCAATGGAGGAGGGAGACGCCGCCGTTTCGGCTGGTGACTCATCAGGTAAATTTTGGGTTACCGTCATTTTCTTTATTCTGTAACTTTTCTAACAGTGCTTATCTTGTTTCTAACGTAGGCGCGGCCAGTGTTGATGCCCCATTGCTCGAGGGAGTGCCGTCAGCTACTGCCTTGACAGTGGCCACCTCTCTACCTTCTCTCGCACCGTCGCGAATGCCGGAAGGTATGGATTCGTGACCCATCAGTCTTATCTTTACTGCATAATTTATGTACTGATGTTGTACTATTGCGTCTTTGCAGGAGTGCTTTTTGATCATCTTTACCAGGTGCTGCACCCACACTTCTCCTTCCCATCGGAGCTTGCTTCCTCCAGTAGCGCTGGTGAGTATAGTTTTCAATTAATGCTCTTTCTTTTTCCGATAATGAACTTGTTTCTAATTCTTCCTTGCCCTGATTGCAGTGTTACAGATCGAAGGAGGAGATAAGAGACCGGTTACGCCACCGGTCCTCCTGGCTTTGCCGCCTGCTGCAGCTGGTATAGTAGATTGCGTCATTGATGACTTCTCTGTATTTCTTGAATCGTCATTTGACAATGTTTTGTTTTGTAGCTATCATTCCGATTTCGGTCCCTTTCGAGTCCCGCATCATGATGCCGGCAGGCTCGTTCTCCAGGCGTCCATCCTCAAAGGGTGCTACGATGAGTCTAAGCATGCTGAGCGGATGCGTCGAGGAGCTTGACGCCGAAGCTTCCACATCTGCCGCAGATTTCGCCGCGGTGGTTAATCCGATGCTGGCGATGCTTGTAAATTTCCACAATGAAGGCGCCGTCGAGTCTTGGGTCGATCACTGCAGGGAGATCGAGGCCCGCCTGCATCAGCTGGAGCTTATGCGTCCTGCCCCCGAGATTCTGGCCGTGAGTACACAACAGGCGGCATGGATCGAGCAGAGCGCTTCCAACTTTCGCCATCTGGAACAAGAAGCGACTTTAAGGCGAAGGGAATGCCAAGAGACCTCAAGCGAGTATGCTCGATTGCGTGCCGAGGTCGACGCGAACGCTGCCCGGGTGAAGGCTATCTTCGAGGGCCTTCTGCAAAGTATTTCTGATAGGCTAACACTGAAGCAGAAGCTCAATGTCGTTGAGCGTGATGCCCAAGGTCGCGAAGCAGCTCAGCGAGCCGTTGAAGAACAGCTTTCATCTTACATGCAGCAGCGGGCCCAGGTGGAAGCTGAGTTGGCTGCGGCAGCCGCTCAGGAGGAGGCGTTGAAGGAAGTGCAAGAGCAGCTTGCGGATTTGTTGAAGACGCTTCCTTCTCCATGAACATTTTGTATCACTTGTAATTGTAAATAAAATGTATTTCTTTCTTTTATTCTTTGACACAATGTATCTTGTACTCAATCAAATTTGTGAATAAAAGATATACATTCTTCATAATGTCATGTGTCATCGCTCCGCTTTCTTCTTTCTTTTATTATCAGCATGTTACCTTAGTAAACATGATCGATAGATGATAGAGCGAGCATCCTGTCTTGGCTTCTTCAAGAGATAGTGATGTCTTAGGAGGCAGGTTCAGATCTGTTGCCTAAGACTTTTCAACTTTATGAGCCGTGAGGGTCTCACAAAGACTTTTCTCCCTACGGATCGAGAGGATCTCGTAGGTGTATTTTCTCCTTAGGAATCGTGAGGATTCTTAAGTGCGTTTTCTCTTATAAGTCGTAAGGATTTTATAAGAGAATTTTCCCTCTTACGAGTCGAGAGGACCCATAAGTGGTTGTTTCCCTCCTTGTCGAGATTCGACTTTGGAGAGTGTGACCCGTGAATAGTATGCAAGAGTCCATTTTGGACCGACATGCAGGGTCCCAGTGCTTAGGAAACAGGTTTTTTAATCCCCGCTGCCTAAGACTTTATCTCACAAGTCGAGACGAATCGAGAAGTTCTCGCAAAGACACGAATTTCCTTACGAGTCGAGACGAATCGAGCAGTTCTCGGAAGAATATCCTAACGTCACAGTTAACCTCTGCTCTTTACGACAGAGATCCATTAGGGACTGTGGTACTTAGGGTTTTGTCCGTCGTACCGTCGCGTTGGCTGATGTATTCCTCGATAGACAACCTTGCTGTTCGAGTAGCCTTGCGACTGTCGTGTCTCTGGTCCCTTCGGGGGCTGGACAAGACGTCTTCAAGCAATCCTCCTAGGCAGTTTGACCGTCGGAAGAGCAAGCGTTAGGAATTTTGCCATGCCGCTTTTTACTTGAGGTTAGGCTCATTTTGGAGAGCCCCGATGAGTCATAACCACTCCGCGCTGGTGTGGGATGATCTCCGATAGTCTTTCAGGCTTTATATGACTTGCTATTAAGACCCTAAAGCTAGGAATTTGGCCTTTGCTTCGTTTGCTGGCACTACGTCTGCTGTATCGAGACGAATGTCGCGGTTGTCTCTAGGTTGCTGGTGAACCGTCGAGGTTTGGAACTAGGGATTTTGCCGTGGCTCCTTTTGGTGATGTTGTGTCTGCTGTGCCGAGACGAACGTCGAGATGGTGACCACTCTGCACTGGTGTAGATGATCTCCAATTGTCTTTCAGGCTTTATATGACTTGCCGTTAAGACCCTGAAGCTAGGAATTTGGCCTTTGCTTCGTTTGCTGGCATTGCGTCTGTTGTATCGAGATGAATGCCGCGGTTGTCTCTAGGTTGCTGGTGAACCGTCGAGGTTTGGAACTAGCGATTTTGCCGTGGCTCCTTTTGGTAATGTTGTGTCTGCTGTACCGAGACGAACGTCGAGGTGGTGACCACTCCGCACTGGTGCGAGATGATCTCCGATTGTCTTTCAGGCTTTATATGACTTACCGTCAAGACTTGGCTCCGTTTTCTGATGGAGCATGGGGAGGGAAGGTGTGTTTCCTTCTTTGTTTGTGCCTCTGGATCGTATACAGGGATTGCTGTGATATCGCCTCTAGGGCATAAGTTTCATTATATATATTTATTTCTTTCCGCGATGCTCTATCATTTCAGCTTTTATATCGCGAAGGTCGCGATTGCCCAATCATTTCGGCTATTTTTCGCGGGGCCCAATCATTTCGGCTATTTATTTTATTTTTACTCGCTGCTTTTTATTGCGAGTTGCCGGATCATTTCGGCTACTTTGCATGCATACATTTTTACTTGCTGATTTTGTTGCAAGTTGCCCCATCATTTCGGCTATTTTGCATGCATACATTTTTACTTGCTGATTTTGTTGCAAGTTGCCCCGTCATTTCGGCTATTTCGTATGCATGTGTGGCTCGCTGATTTTTTTTATCGCGAGTGTGGAACTTAGAATCTGACGCCAATCTTAGCATCAGCATCGCTACGACTGGAATATTGCCAGGAGCGAATCATCATTTGCCATGAAAGGACTTGGAATTTGATACCGGTTTAGGCATCAGCATCGCTACAACTGGTATATTGCCAGGAGCGAATCATCATTTGCCTCTGTCGATGTTGAACAAAGGTGGCTTAGCAAACAGGGTTAGGATCCCGTCGATTAAGGCTTTTGACTTCATGAGCCGTAAGGATCTCACAAAGGTATTTCTCCCTGCAAGTTGTGAGGATCTCGTGGGTGTGTTTTCTCCTTAGGAATCGTGAGGATTCCTAAGTGTATATTCCTCTGTAAGTCGTAAGGATCTTACAAAAGGGTTTTCTCCTTATAAGTCGAGAGGACTTACAAGGGTTGTTCACCATATAGACATATCCCCAGTCACGGGTGGGACTTTGCTGGGGAAATGTTTATTCGCGCCCGTGGATTGTATACAAGGGTCAGTATTGAGCCACATGTAGGGAAATATCGAAGGTTGTGAGGGTTGCTTAAGAACAGGTTTAGGTCTCTATATCTTAAGACTTTCAAATCTTATGAGCCGTGAGGGTCCCATAAGAGAGTTCTCCTTACGAGTCGTGAGGATCTCGCAAGTGTAATTTCTCCTTAGGGATCGTGAGGATTCCTAAGTGTGTTGCTCCCTTGTGAGTCGTAAGGATCTCACGCGGGTGGTTTCTCCTTACAAGGTCGAGAGGACCCTGTAGTGTCTTTTAACGAGGTTGCGCCCTTTCGGGTTTTCACAAGACTCGCCGGTAGCCCTGCTGTTTTTACTCACGGAGCTCTTTCGGGTTTTCATCCGTGCCCATTTTGCTTATGGACATACCGTTTTTATTTTATTTTTTTATTATTTTCTTTTCTAACGAGGTTGCGCCCTTTCAGGTTTTCACAAGACTCGCCGGTAGCCCTGTTGTTTTTACTCACGGAGCCCTTTCGGGTTTTCATCCGTGCCCATTTTTCTTATGGACATACCGTTTTTATTTATTTATTTTTTTTTATTCTTTTCTTTTTTTTGTATCGGTTTTGGGATGTTCCAATCCACCGTAGTTTATCGACATCTCAGTCAACAGCTAGTTTTAGGACGTAGCGGTCCGCCATCAGTTTAAGGACATTTCGGTCCGTTGCTGAAGAAGGCCGGCTACTACTTATAGAGTTTGGGCTTAGGAAGATAGCGAGCGGACATAGTCGTCGTCATCTATCATTGACCTAAGTTGTGACTCATTAAGCGTAGTATTTCTTTAGGAAGCGACCGTTTATAAGCCTGAAAGGTCTTTCACCGTGCATATCCATGAGTAGATAGGCTCCACCCTGGTAGACCTTGTCTATGATGTGCGGGCCTTCATAGTTCGGCTCGAATTTTCCCCGCTTGGCGCGATTGGGGATCATAGGTCTTTTGACCACTACCACGAGTTCGCCTTGGCGGAATGTCCTTGGCCTGGTCAATCTTTCATATGAGCGCGTCATCTTTGCTTTATAAGCCTCCAGATTTTGTTGCGCTATGAGCCGGGTTTCATCAAGGGCATCAAGCTCCTCAAGCCGAAGGTGAGCATTTTCTTCGTCGGTCAGCTCGTAGTGGACTGCCACTCGTAGAGAGGGTAATTCTATTTCGACGGGGAGTACTGCTTCTGTACTGAAGACCAACGCGTACGGCGTTGTGTTCGTGGCCGTCTTGAACGTAGTTCGATACGCCCAGAGATCTCCTTGCAGTCTCTCGTGCCAGTCCTTCTTATTTCGGGACACCATCTTCTTCACGATCTTTGTCAAGGTCTTGTTGAAAGCCTCAGCTAGACCGTTAGCTCGGGGATTGTAAACTGAGGAATATCTCCAGTCTATGTTGTGTTGTTGCGCGAAGCGGCTGATCTTGTGGCTTCTGTAGGCTGGCCCGTTATCGGAGATGATCCGTCGCGGAGTTCCAAACCGATAAATGACGTACGTCTTGAAGAAATGAAGGATATTCTCCATCTTCACTTCCCTCAGCGGTACTGCTTCTGCCCATTTGGAGAAGTAGTCAGTCGTCGCCAAAATGAATCGATGTCCCCTGGACGATGTTGGTTCGATGGGGCCGATTACGCCAGTCCCCTACATTTCGAACGGCCAGCTGGCTACTGTTGGATGTAGAGGATTTGGGTGCTGACGGATAAAGTCCCCATGAATCTGGCATGAGTGGTATTGCTTCGCATATTTGAGGCAGTCCTGAATCATCGTGGGCCAATAGTAGCCCATCCGTTTAATTTTTAACTTCATCTTCGGGCCTGCTTGATGAGAACCGCAGAGTCCGTCGTGAACTTCCTGAACGTCTCTTTTCGCCTCTTCAGGTCCCAGGCATCTCAACCACAGATAATCAAACGACCTCTTGTACAGAGTATCATTGACGAAGGCGAAAGACAGAGCTCGTTTCATGAGCAGATGTCTTGAGGACGCATCTTCAGGTGTTCGACGGGATTTGAAGTAGTCTATAAAGACTTCTCTCCAATCCTCAGCCTTTTCCTGGTCTTTTATTTGCATATCCGTTTGCTCAGTCACTCCCTTTTCTTCGGATGATTCCGGAGATATTTCTGCTGGGGCAAGCACCCGACGGCTTTGTACCACGATTCTTACGTCATCGAGGTTCTCGTCGGCCAGTTCTTTAGCGAGCTTAGCTAGTGCATCTGCTTTCTATTTTCCACGCGCGGTATGCTTTCCAGCATGTAGGAGGAGATTTGAGTCAGCAATTGCTGTACTCTCTCGCCATACTTTACCAGTTCGGGTTTGCACGTTTGGTAGTCGCCATTTACTTGACTGACGACCAGTTGAGAATCTCCGTATACGAGGAGGTTTTCAATTCCCATGTCGATGGCGATCTTGAGGCCTGCTATCAAAGCTTTGTATTCGGCTTCATTGTTCGTCCTCGGCTCTGTTAAGGAGAAAGCAAAGCGCATTATCCCTCATTGTGGAGTTACGAAGATGAGTCCTACCCCCGATTTGATTATAGGGGTGCTTTGTTTGCGCTTCTTCATGGAAGACGCTCCATCAAAATAGAGTTCCCATCGGGTATCACTACTGTCGATCGCACCAAACACATGTTCGTATGGCAGTTCGCAATTCAGAGGGAAATCGGCCGGTATCGGATGCTCAGCGAGGAAGTCGGCGATGGCCTGGCCTTTCACTGCCTTAAGAGGCTGATAGGTTATCGAAAACTCCATTAAAAGCAAGGCCCATTTAGCGAGTCTCCCTGTCAATATGGCCTTCGACATTAAATATTTAAGGGAGTCCACTTTCGAAATGAGACGGACTTCATGCGCCAACACATAGTGCCTGAGCTTTGTTATCGCGAAGATCAACGCCAGGCAGTGTTTTTCGATGGGGGAGTAGTTGCTTTCTGCCCCCAGGAGAACTCGACTTAAGTAATAAAGAGCTCTTTCTTTCCCTTGGTCGTTCTCTTGTGCCCATAATGCGCCTAAGGAACCTTCGAGGGCGGTTGTATAAAGAATGAGAGGCTTTCCCTTGACCGGAGCAGCCAACACTGGCGGATTCTGCAGGTATTGCTTGATTTCGTCCAGCGCGCTCTGGCATTGTGATCCCAAATGAAAGGGGTTCCTTTCTTCATCAGGTGATTGTAAGGGCGGCACTTGCCTGAAAGGTTGGCTATAAATCGCCGGATGTACGCGAGCTTCCCTTGGAGAGACCGCAACTGCTTGAGAGTCCTTGGCGGAGGCATTTCCATGATCGCCTTGATCTTTGACGGATCTATCTCGATACCTCTGTGTCGGACGATGAATCCTAGGAATTTGCCCGAGGAAACTCCGAATGCGCACTTGAGAGGGTTCATCTTCAAGTTGTATTGTCGAAGGCGTTGAAATACGGTCTTCAGATGCTCTAAATGCTCGTCGTATGATTTGCTCTTAACCACGAAGTCGTCAATATAGCATTCGACGATTTCATGTATAAGGTCATCGAAGATCTTTGTCATGGCCCTTTGATAGGTGGCACCGGCGTTCTTTAGACCGAAGGGCATCACCTTGTAGCAGAATATACCCAAAGGAGTCCGGAAAGCGGTGTGCTTCTGGTCTTCGGGATGCATCTTGATCTGATTATATCCTGATGAGCCGTCCATGAAAGAGAAAATCTCGTGAGTGGATGTGTTATCTATCATCAGCTCGGTGACTGGCACTGGGAAATCGTCCTTCGGGCAGGCTTTATTGAGATCCCGAAAGTCTACACATATGCGCACCGTCCCATTTTTCTTCATCACCGGGACGATGTTGGCGATCCAATCGGGATACTGAACTTCCTGGATAAACCCAGAGTCGATCAGCTTCTTGACTTTGGCGTTAATGCTCATTTCAAGCTCGAGCCGCATTCTCCTCGGTGCTTGTTTGATTGGTTTAACGTCCGGGGATATCGCCAATTTGTGTACAGCAATTTCTGGATCTAGTCCTGGCATTTCGGAATAGTTCCATGCGAAGCAATCTTTATACTGCATAAGCACGTCTTTTAATGAAGCCACCCTTCCTTCAGACAACAGTTCACTAACGAATGTCGGTCGCGGGTCGTTCACCGTCCCCAACTCAATTTTCTTGAGGTTATCCGCAGTGGTGTGTATTCCATCTTCCAGCTCTTTCGGCGCTGGTGGAAATTCTGAGATCACCTCGTCATTGCCGTTTTCGACGCACCAGGGAAAGTCATCCATATTCTCGGGCTCTTCTTTTGATATCGTTATCACATGACAAGTACGAGCCCGCTTCCAAGACCGATGCGGATCTGGTTCTGCTCTCGTGGCTTTGGGTTCATGCTTCTGTGGCGGCGTTACCCTCCAGCTGTCAGATAGAGTGAACTTGCCGAGCTGATACTGATCTTCGACCCAATTCTTGAAGGTGAAGCAATCTTCGAGAGGGTGTCCTATTACCCTGTGATAAGAGCAATAGTTTGGGTGTGAGACTTCGCCTGCTTGTTCGGGGTGCTTGGACTCCGAAGCGTAATCATTTAGTGTTTTATAGCTAGGTCAGGTATCTTCTTTGTCTTGTTTTGAGGAAAAGAGTATGCTCGACTCATCTTCTTCATAAGGGACAAATCCGGACCGCTCGATTCCCGACTGCGTGGCTTCTTGGTCCCACTTTGTCGTTGCCGAGTGCCTTTTCCACTTTTTGACTTGTTCCTGCCTCGGCGCCGGGCCTTTTTTACAACAGGTTGACAGGGAGCGGCATTTTCGTCTTTCACAGCCTGTTGGAGGAGGCGTTGCATCCTGGCTTTCTCGTAGATGGACATTTCGCGGTTGTGGTCGTCTCGAACTTTTTGACCAGCTTCCCTTATAAGCTTGTCCATTTGTTCTTCGAACGACGAACTGGGCATTTTTACATCGGGGACTTTTTCTGGTTCAGGATTAGCACTTCCCATTGAGCATCCCCTTCTTCATCAAAGTTATGCACAACATAGCAGTCGCGGAGTAGCTCCCATTTCTTGGACCGAACATATCCAAGCCCGATTGCTTCCATTCTCCCGTTAGGCAACTTGTGCTGAGTTCCGGGAACGTTCCAGACCCTGTCATAGAACTTAGCTTTTTGAGCGGTCTGTTTGAAGGGTATCCCTTGGCACTTCAATAGCCTTTTTAAGCCTTCTGTATAATATCTAGGCAGACGGATGGGCTGAAGCCTGTCAAGCGTAGGATTCGCACCGTGCCAGATTTCTTTTTCCACTTTAGTTTCCCCGGAGCGGTAGAATAGAATCGCCTTTTCGCTTTCTCGCCTGGGAGGGACATAGAACATCTGCAGCTCTTCTACACTGTAGGTATCAAGCGCGTCAAGTTCTTTATGATGTTTAAGTGGAACCATGGCGACTTGCAGACTTTTCTCTTCATCAGCGAAAGTTTGTATTGAAGGCCAAGCAGAGAATATAGCGTGCACTTCATCTTCCGAATCGCTGCCAAAGATCAACATGGGAGCGGACGGTCCCGGCTTGTTGTGTTGGGGTAGACCCGAATAAACCATCTCTTCCTCTTCCTCGGTATCACTCCCGAAGACAGGGATGGTGGTGATAGCTTTGTTCTCCGGCTTGTGACACCTCTCCGTGTCTTCGAAATCTGGCAAGAAGTATTTTGCATCTTCGTACTTACGGACCTCGTTTATGGAGAATGGGTTCAACTCTCCTGTTACGGTATACTCGAGACCATCCTTAAAATATTTCATACACTGATGCTGTGTAGAAGGGATGATGTTGTACTCGTGTAACCAGGGTCGGCCGAGAAAAGCATTATAGCATGTCTTGGCGTCTATGACGTGGAATTTAATGTCCGTGACGAGTATCCCAAAGCGTAACGTCAGTATCACAGACCCAAGAGTCCGTGATGATTGAGAGTCAAACCCGGAGATGGTGATCTTATCTCGAGCGAGGTGCTGGACGCTCATGCAGATTTCCTTCAATACTCGTACATTGAGGAGATTGACGGAAGACCCATTGTCAACCAAGATTTTGCCTATCTTTATATCGTGGCAGTACCCTGAGACATAGAGGGGACGATTGTGTTCGCACGTCCCAAGGAGGAGGTCTTCATCACTGAAAGTGACATCAGCCGTGTGCACTTCTTCCAGCTCGTCCTTTAACTTTTCTTCGGCGAGAAAAGCTTGGAATTGCTCCGGCTCCTGTAGCGCTTTGATCAATGAATCTCTTACTTCTTTTGATAGTAAGAGGGCATCGAGAATACTGAGCTGCGAGGGTAACTTCCTCAAGTGTGCCAGAACGTTGTAGTCCACCTTACTTTTCTTTGGCGAGTCCTTGGCGGTTAGCTCTTCCATGACTTGGTCATCTAGGGCGATATCCTCAGAGACTTTTTCTTTTCCCTTATCTTTTTTATTTGAGGGTCCAAGATTCTTTTCGGGTAGCGTACGATTACGCAGCCAGATATTTTGGCAGGCCTTCGGCTCTTCCTCTTTTTCCGAGGTGGACTCTTTAAAGAGAGGGCTAAGAGCCATTTCCTCGTCAGAGTCGCTCCCGAATGTGAGAATTTGCGCTTCCCCGGCGTTAACCATGCGACAATCGCTGGTATTTCTTATAAGCTCCTCGGTCGTGCTTTTCCGCTCCCGACAAGTTTTGCGCTTCTCCCGCTTAAAATGTTGCCGGTGAACAACATACCCCTGCCACCATCTATTGAAAGCTTTGCACTCTTCAGTGGGGTGCGAAACCTTCCGATGATACAAGCAATAGGAAGGGTGCATTTCTGCTTTGCCGGCAATGTTTCCTTCAGAGGGTGGTAGCTTCATCTCCATTGATATGGCTTTAGCCAACCTTTTTCTCATCTTGAATTTGTTTTTATCTGCAACGGATGTATTTTGATTTGATGGGGGTGTCTCGACTCTTTCGTCTAGTCGCCGGCGCTTGGCCCTTTCAAATATGACCGTCTCGCGTTCCCGATCAGCTTTACTTTTCAAAAGAGCTTCGTTGAGGAATGCATCAATTGTTTCATCTGATGGCCCCAGAAGTTCCGGTTTAGGATCTGTCCCCAGCTTCTCAGTGCAAGGAGTTTTCTCATCGTCTGTAAACGAGTGGGAAATCATATGACAACTCGCCACGTAACCCTCAGATTCATCTGACGAGCTTTCTCCATCATCTTCCTCCTGAAAAACGTGGCTGAGGAACTCTTGGAGCGTAATGGGAGTCCGTGCCTTCTGATTATAGTCCTCCAGCGCGTCAATCTGTTTCTGTAAGTCCGTGCGCTTGTCGCCAGGTTTTACGGGCTTTTTGGATCTTTTCTTCTTCTTCTTTGAAGATTTCGACGGCTGGGTATAAGTGCTTGGGCCATCACCACCGATCTTCGGAGTTGGGCGTGGCTTCATCATCCCTTCGATGATCTGGGGTTCTAGCGGGTTCTTCCACCTGATCGCCGGGCATGTCTAGAGCTCATTCAGCATCCTTTTGGTTTTGGCTGATAGCACAACCTCCCACGGAGCTTCTTCAACAAGGGAGCACGTTGCCCCCGGCATATTCATCTTTTTAGGGGTATGTGGTTGCGGCGGGTTCACCTTCCATTTTTCGGATAATGCGAACTTGCCTTGTTGGTATTGGTCTTCAATCCAGTTTTTGAAGACGTAGCAATCTTCAATCGGATGACCCAATACTCGATGGTAGGGGCAGTAATTGAGATCATTGACGTCGTTTGGCTGCAACGGACGTTTTGAATCTGGCAGATTGATGAGTCTGTTGCGCACTGCCAGCTCGAACAGTCTTCTCGTTTTATCTTGAGGAAACGAGTAAGGACGTCCTAGCCTCTCCTCGAGGGATAAGCGTGGACGCATATTGTTTTGACGGACAGCCGGCTTCAAGTTGCTTGGCTGTTGTTGAGCATTGGCGACGACGATCGCTTTTCCTTTCCCCTTCTCATTTCGAGAGTCCGGCTTTGGAGGAGACGGTCTATGGCCCATCTGGTCCGTTTGGGCTAATTTGTCAATCAAGGCCTGGAACGTGGTTGGTTTAAAGAACATCATGAACTGTGAAATAGTTGCATGAGGATATAGGGTACCCACGAACATGCCCACCGCTGGCGCTTCTTTGATGCGTTGTTCGCATTTTGACCACAAGTTCTGCCATCGGATTGCATATTGAACCCAAGTTTCGCCCGGCTTTACTCTTGCATTGATCAAAGCTGTTATTGGAGTATGCTCGCTGGCGCTTGCAAAATGCTGGGTAAACAACAACTCCATTTCAGCGAAAGTTTTGACGGAGTCCTACGGAAGCTCGGAGTACTATTCAAACGCCGTCTCCGATAAGCTGCCGACGAATTGGTGAAGCAGGAGCTTATCATCACCGCCGGTGTTGCCACAAAGAGCCCTGAACTGGGCAACATGTTGATGGGGATTGCATGTCCCCTTGTAGATATGGAATTTTGGGATCATGTAACCCGGAGGGTATTTGATCTGATCATACCAGCTCGGATATGGTCGCCCCGTTTTGATAACTTGACCAGCCGCTTCATTTGCCTGGTGGACTCGTATTTGCTGAGCAATGTAGTCATCCAGGGCAGCTTAGAAATCGTCTCCTCCTTGGCTGTTGAAAGAGTCGGCGGTGGATTTGACGTTTCTCCTCTGTCATCTTCAAGGATAATCGGAGGATCTTCGGCTAGGGGATCCTGCTGGATCATCATACCCACCATGTCCTGGAACAGAAGGGCCATTCGTTTTACATTGGCTGTTTGTTCTGCAGCCTCTTTGTCCTTCTTTTCCAGTATTCTCCGAAGGAATTCGGCATCGGTTTCTTACTCCTGGCATTGATCCGAGGATGCTTCTGGGCTTTCTTTTGGCCCGGTGAGTGCGGCCATCGCAGTCATCATTTCTTGGAGCTTCTGTTGCTGCTCTTGAGCTTTAGTCACCGATCGCGTAAGCGGTCTATGACCTGTGGATATATGGCTATCCTCTTTCCCGGACGCCATATAGATGGTATGTACCACCATGCCCCCAAACTTAGGGCGTTTGGGTTCAGTGCCTTTGACTTTTGTCGCCGGCACAGGGATCTTCTCCGGCCTTCTTTTTTCTCAGGAGCGGTCGAAGTTGAGGGAGCCGTCGAGGTGGGCACCCAGACAGCTTTTCGTGGCTTAGCAGGATGGCTGACTTCCTGTTGGATCTTCAGTTTCTTGTGCTGGCGGGAGAAATTGGGATCAATCACCGAGTCTTGGGCCTGCCGCCAGACTTTATAGATTTTGGAGGATAGCCGTTGAGGGGATTGGGGCTGTTCTGATTTTACTTCTACAGCCTTTTCCAGCGGAGGGGGAGACCTCTTCAGTACAGCGGTAGGAGAATTCCTACGCACTTTATTTAGCAGTTCAAAGCTGTTCCCAGTTGGAACAGCAGCATTAACTTCCGTCGTCGGGGCTGGTAGAGTTAACCCAGAAGGGGAACTACCTCCAGACTTCTTCACTCGGCGCCAGTTGCGACGTTGAGCATGTCGAGTTGTAGGAATTGGCTCGGTGACGGGGACGGCCTTGTCTTGCCCCCTATTCAGGTGAGGGGCTGTAGCCGGTGTCAGCCTATTAAAGACTGATGTCCTTTGAGTAGCTGGAGCGGGAGTAGGAGTTGGGACGGTCAGTCTTGCGAAGACCGACCTCTTAGTAGGAGAAGCCGCCTTGACGACTTCAGGAGTAAGTTTGGCTACTTTCTTTTGAATAACCTTCTCAGGGACCGCAAGCTTCCTCGTGAGCCCGCAGGAGTTTTGGCCTAGTCTGGAGAAGACCGAGGCATTGGTGTTGGGCGACCCGTTGAGAGGGGCCGCAGCGGCTGTAAGTCGATCGAAGACCGACTTCTTTGAAGCTTCCGGTACGGGCACTGGGATGGTGAAGCTCACTGGCGGGAGCATAGTCCCGAAAAATAGACCGGTGGTAGCATGAGTAATTTGTTCCACCGGCATCGTGAATAGTAATGCCGCCTGCGGTCCATAGGCTACACCTCCAGGTGAGGCAGAGCGTCGGTTGCATTTGCAGTTGGAGCAGTTCGAGCAGTTGAACGCCATTGCTGTTTGATTTCTGCGCCAAGCAAGAGACCAAATCTTAGTAACTTGAAACCCGAGGGCAACCATTAACAAACCACGATTCGTTCGCGAATACGACGCACAAAGTGTGGAGTGGAAAGAGGAAAAGGTCCCACCGGGCGTGCCAGAATCTGTTCCCCTCCGAAAGACGGCGCGACAGGGACGTCTTGCCTGAGATTCGGGGCAGATGCTATTTGGTGCTATCCGTCCACCTCTCCGAAGATGCCAAGTTGATTTATGGCACCGTATAACGGAGGTTTAGACGGATGCGGCCGATGTAGCAGACTTCGTCAGATTCCCCCTCATTTGAGGGGTTTTTGATTGTGGGGATGCTCTTCCCTGTAGGCGCAAGCCCCTGCAGTTAATTACGCTACTGCATCGCGGTAACAACTTTCTCCTTCTCGAGATGGTCATTTCGTGTCGTGGGTGTTTGTTTTGTTTGTGGTTTCCCGTGGATTGTATACGGAGACTAATTTGTGTTGTCGCCCGTAGGACGTGGATTAGTCCAAATCCGTATTTTCTTAGATTTGGGTTTGGGGTTTTGGTTTAAGGAAACGTTAGTCTCATTTGAGACTAAGATCAACTTAAACGTTTGTTAAGGACACGTTAGTCTAATTTGAGACTAAGATCGACTTAACGGGATCGTTTAGATCCAGCAAGAGAGCATTTGGGGCTCTATTGTTTAGTTTAGGGACATTGCGGTCGATTACTAGTTTAAGGACATGGTGGTCCAGCATTCCCATTTTGAGGACGAATATTAGTTTAAGGACATTTCGGTCCAACATTCCCATTTTGGGGACGAATATTAGTTTAAGGACATTTTGGTCCATGAGTTTAAAGACCCCACAGTCCGTAGCAATGTATGGTTGTCGGGACCCGTCACTTCTCTGGCGACGTTGAGGGATTACAATGACGAATATCAGAGGAGTTCAGAGATGTACCCTTGAACCGGGTGTAAATTGATTTGAAAGAGCAGTCGTGCTCGGTTCAATTTAATTTGAGGACTTACGGCCAGAATTGGGTTAAGTTCATTTGAAAATGTTTAACATTTTGTTCATGATTGGCCTGTTTAGGCCTTTGCTTGGGCTCTGCCCCTTTTTAAAATAATGCACAGCATTGGGCTTTTTAATTAAATGCATAGCATTTATTTTGGCCTGTTAGGCCTTTTTAATTGGGCTCTGTCCCTTTTCTTTAATAATGCAGAGCAATCAATGGTCTGACAGCGCGCCACGTGGCCTGTCAGGCGCTTTGCGCCGATTGAGGAGCGCAAGGCGCAAACTGTTGTGGAGGTGACACGTGCCACACTCTGGTAAGCGCAAGTCTGTTAGCGCAGTGCGCTGCGCTAGTGCGCTGCTAACACGTGGCGTGCTCTGCTGAGTGCAAGTCTGTTAGCGCAGTGCGCTGGGCCAGTGCGCTGCTGACACGTGGCGCGCTCTGGTGACTTGCGCCAATCCAAGAGCGCAACAGCGCAAATTAGGAGTGCAGGGCACTGTACAGTAGCGCAGAGCACATCTTGATCTAATTTAGATCAAAGAAAAGAATCTTTTTAGAGGTTCTACCTCAAGATTCAAGAACCGATGGTTCATCAAAAGGCAATGCCTTTATATAGATCAAAAGATCTAATCAATGAAGTAAATTACTTCTGTTTTATCTTTTTTCAATTAGATCTTTTTTCTCTTCTTTTTTTTTATCCAAGATCTTGATCTTGTTCTTAGATCATTGATCTTTTTAGAAGAAATTCTTCTTTTATTCAAAGGTTTACCTTTTTTCTTTCTCTTTGAATTCTTCTCAAAGTTTTTTTTTTAGAAGAGCTCTCTGTATCTCTATCTCTCTGTATTTTAGACTTGGAGTCCAGGGGCCTTTATATAGTACCAATTGATTTGTTAAATCAGTTAAAGAGATCTTTCTCTGATTGATTTAGGGATGTTTCCCTACCGCTGAATCTTTGATCCTAGGGCTTCTGTTTTACGGAAGATAATCTTCTTGTTTTAACAAGATTAGAAAGATCTTTCCAAAATTTTATTGTTTAAATTCTGGCACAGTTGGCGCAAGCGCACCTGCGCTTGACACGTGTCGCGCAGCGCTTGACACGTGTCGCGCAGCGCAGAGCGCAGCGTACCTGCGCTAGCGCAACTGGACATGTGTCTCGCAGCGCTGCGCACGGTGCAACTGGACACGTGTCGCGCGGCGCAACTGGACACGTGTCGCGCGGCGCAGAGCGCAAGTCATCTGAAGCGTTGCTTCCTTTATTTTTATTTTAAAACAGAGCCTTGCTCTGATTGGGTGCGCTGTCTTGGGCGTTCTGCTTTTGACACGTGGCGCGTTGCACGCAGCGCAAGAAATCTGAAGCGTTGCTTCAATTTTTGAATTTTTGAAATTCAAACAGAGCTTTGCTCTGATTGGGGGAAACAAGCCTCACGTGTTCCCATGTGACCCCCAAACAGTTGCCTAACGCTTACCTGGAAAAAGGGAAAATTCCAAAGACAGTGCTCACATATTGAGCGCCTCACGTGTTCGCACGTGAGCATTATATGAGCTAAGTGCTTAGCACTTATAAAAGGAAAAGGGAATAAACCCAAAGAGAGGAAAAGCCAACTGTGCGGTGCCTCACGTGCCCACGTGTGAGGGCCACAAGACTAAGTGTTTAACACTTATATACAGATGGGGATTTGGACCCAAGTGCATAACGCCAACTCTCAGGCGCCTCACGTGCCACATGTGAGCACCCCAAATTTCAGTGTTTAACTCTGCTTTTGGTGCCTCACGTGCCACACGTGAGCGCCCCAAATTTCAGTGTTTAACACTGCTTCTGGAGTCTCACGTAGGAACACGTGAGCATCGATCATACATTAGTGTTTAACACTATATAGAGTATCATGTGGAGCACGTGAGCACCGAGCATACATTAGTGTTTAACACTATAAAAAGCCAACTTCAGCCCCAAATTGGCTAAGTCTTCTTGAGATTAAAAACGTCTTGGATCTCCAAATAGACAGAGTCTCTATGCTCATGATTTCCCAAACTAATGATTCCTCAATGGATGATGACCAAAATGGTGTTCATCCCACATCTCCTAAGTTAATCTTAGTCTTCCAAAAATGACTAATGATTCTTAGATGGTCCACCATGATCTCTCCCCTCAATCTGGAATTTGGTTCAAGGGTACATCTCTCCACACCTTTGATATATGTCGTTGTAATTCTTCAACGTCTTCAGAGAGGTGGCGGGTCCCAACAACCAACAACTTAAACTAGTTATGAACCGAAACGTCCTTAAACTAGCTATGAACCGAAACGTCCTTAAACTAGCAATGGACCGCAACATCCTTAAACTAAAGCAATAGAGCCCAAATGCTCTTTTGTTGGGTCTGAATGATCCCAAAATCCTGTTGAGTAGATATTAGTCTAAAATTAGACTAATGTATCCTCAACAAACGTTTAAGTTGATCTTAATCTCAAACGAGATTAATGATCCTTAAATCAAACCAAACCCAAATTTAAGAATATACGGATTTGGACTAATCCATGCCCTACGGGCGGCAACATAAATTAGTCTCCGTATACAATCCACGGACAACCAAAAATAAAACAAACACACACAACACGAAGTGACCTTCTAGAGCAGGAGAAAGTGGTTACCGCTACGCGGTAACGTAATTAACTGCAGGGTCTTGCGCCTGCAGGGAAGAGCGTCCGCATAATAAAAAAACCCTCACAAACGAGGGCGAATCTGACGAAGTCTGCTTCAACGGCCGCATCCATCCAGACCTCCGATATACGGTGCCATAAATCAACTTGGCATCTTCGAAGAGGTGGAAGGATAAATCCAAATAGCATCTGTCCCCAAATTCAGGCAAGACGTTTGTCTTCTCGGTTTCCGGCGGTAAACAACGTCGGTGGGTAGAAGACTGCCAGCCAGGGACAGACCGAGCAGGGAAGCTGCTCGGTGGCCTCTTGGTGAGGGTTTTCGATCCGTGGCATGGATTGGTAGGATCTACCCGCCAGGGATTGAACGAGCAGGGGAGCTGCTCGGTGGCCTCTTGACGAGGGTTTCGATCCTTAGCGTAGATGGGTATGAAGTTATCCGCTAAGGTTTGACCGAGCAGGGAAATGTTGGAGATAGTGCCCTCAGAGTCAATTATTGGATCACAGGCACGTGATTGCAATGATTGAGGCGAGGACCTATCCCAGTAGGACAGTCTTACTCGAGATGATAGCATGCTATCGGGTTTATCTTTATCATCGTGTACTGGTTTAGGTGACCTTACGAGTCGCTATTACACGTTGATAGAGCCCCTAGGATTCTTGCTTGACTACCAGCAGTATGACGGCGATCATATAAGTGAGAGCTGGAGTCTATAAGCACATCCTTAAAAGGTCCCTAGTCGTGGGAGTTTCGAGACAGGGCATCGATTCTCCAGAGTAGACTGGTGTATACAGTCGAGACCCCGACGAGGGACGGTGGCCGGTCTCACAAGCCACTGGTGTCAGTTGGTTCACCTAAGATGTATACAGGTGGTCATTGGGTTATGAGTACACCGGACAGGACTCGCCGGGAACCTGCTAGTCGGGATTATACCAGACGTCAGATAGCAGTTCCTTGGTGACATGTGTACAGGTTAGTTCATCGACCTGAGATCGTCATTTGTCTCGTGTGAGTTCCCACTGTGCTTTGATTACTACCCTACCACGGCTCAAAGGAGTCGTGCAAACAGGTTTTAGTTGGGTACAGTCCCGAGCCACATGGAGGCAGTGAGCGGATCTGCAGGGGTTCGTCTCTCCCGGTATTGGGGGTGAGGTCGCGCTGTGTCTAGGAGAGCCAGAACATGAAAAGTCCTTGGCCAAGGCAGGAGATTTGCTGGTAGGTATTCCAATAGTATCTCAGGGTGTTCTGGGCTACACCCCGACACGACTTGTACCGCTATTGGGGGTCTGACTTTTACCAACCCCCTAGGCCCGCCATGCGATACTCATAGACGAACGGACCGGACTGTACGGATATTGTCACTGACAGGCTCAGTAGGGTGTCAGGATGGGTTCGCTCATCGACATCCCTTTTGGTCAATACCTGGTAGCCCGTTACATATTGGCTTATACCTCTGACGTGCTAGTGGTTAAATCCACAGCCATAGTATTGACGAGTCTTTAGAGTCCACCACACATACAGTTACTCAAGTTTCGGGCGAAACGCTGTAGAGGCCGTATGGAGATATGGCAGGGTTCGATCAGATACGTGCGGTATTGCACGGATCGTGATCGGACGGGTTTTACTAGCCGGCTTTGGCTTAAGCCGGATCCTAGTATTAGATAGTGTAGATTTTGTCTCTTTGCATTTGTGTTAAGTGGGAATACAAATGCGGGCATGTATTTGCAGTAGCGGGGTTTTCCTGTAATTTATTACGGGATCAGTTTTCTGAAGTTGCCAGTTTGCATTTCGTTTCGGCCGGTTTTCTTTTATTCCTTCACGGCCGGACCTTTTGATGGAGGGGGTTAATTGCAAGTTTGCAATTAACTTATTTGATGAGGGGTTTCATGCATATATGTGGCTTCCTCATCATGAGATTCCTTTTGAATCAATCACTTGCTTTTCTTTTGATGGTTGTTTGATTTGGTGAGAAAAGAAATGGTGTGACTATTATCATCTTAGCTTTTTCTTTTTCTCCTCTTGAAAATGATTCACATTTTTTTTCCCACCCACTACAAGAGGGGCTGGCCACTTTGGGAGAGAGAGAGAGAGGTTTTCATTTTTGATGAGGGAAATTAGATCATCTCATTTGTATGCTCCAAAATCATAAACCCCTCTCCAAAGTTCTTTGATTCTTCCATCAACAAATGGCAACTTCACAAACCCCATGAGGCAAAGTGAATCTACACTACAACCTACAGTATCCTTGGACGCGTCGGCTAGCCAACTTCGCGCCCGAGTTGCCTCGGTCCAGAGGTGGGAGCCCGTAAAAGAATCCGGCTACGTGGTGCCCTTTTCCGACAAAGAGGTGACGGACGGAGACTCCGCGGGAGATCGAAGTGGAGACGAAGACCGAAGGACACGGATCGCTTGGTATAGCTTCTCTACTCTTTTCTTGTTTGCTAGTAGCTAGGTTAATGGCCCGATCCGGGTGAAAAGTGCGCGGTGGTGCCGGTTTACTAGTTTGCAAAGTTTTTGTTTCCGCGTTTCCGGCGTCGGATCGACGGCCGGGGCGCCGCCGCGGGCTTACAATGGTATCAGAGCCACGCCATTAAGCTTGCCTAGCTTGTTCTAGTGTGTTTACATGTTCGATCGAACGGATTTTCCGAAAACCCATTTTCATTTGCACAGTTTTCTGTCGAAATTTTTTTTTGGCTCCAAAATTTTTTCAGTACATTGCAGTGACATGTGCAGAGAATTCTAAGAATTCTGTGAAAATTTGGTAGCGTGATCTCACTATTCCACCGTGGAACCGCGGCCAAACCCACGTATTTGCGGCGGTTCCGCGGCCATTTTTACTATTCATTGGACCAAATTTTTGCAGTGAGCTCCTGGGTTGAAAATAGGGTTCTTGGAATATTCTTTTTGGGCCTAGACTCTCTTTAAGTGCTACAGTAATGCTTGGGGCCCACTTCGATAAATTTAATCGATCGAAAAGTTTAAACACATTAGTTCACAGTATTTATATTATATCTGCGACCATGAATGTCACTTGATCGGTAAATCCTGTCTAACTGCTATAGCCCGGTTAGACGGATTTGCGAACGTGACATTCACGTTGATGTCTGTGTTGTGCTGTAATGTTGCGGATCGGTCGTGGGGGATAGCCTGGATGCAATGTTAGTACAGTTCTGTTTTATCTGTACATTTGATATTGCGGGGCGAGCGTCCGACATGTGGACTGCCGTCACTGCCTGTTTGTATTATTCTTTTGGGGCACGACCAGGTCGAGGTCGATGTACCCGTTGTATGTATATTTTTACTTTCTGTACTAGGATTACCCCGCGGAGGGGTGTACGGATAGCTGGGTTCTAGAGGGCAATAAGCCTTCATCTCATGGCGTTGAGACGGAGGGGGCTTTACTCTAGAATTGGCGGGCTATTCGCCGCACTCGTAGGGGGTACAGGTTGACCCAGGAGGGGTGCCCAAGTTACCGGATTCCGTGAAGTGCTGGGTGGTCCATTCACGTTGCTGAAGGGGGCTGCCTCGCTTCAGGTTTTGGCGGGTAACTTGCCGCGCTCGTAGGGGTCTAGGATTTTCATTGCACAGGCTATCCACACGACCAAGGGGAACGTCGGGTTTCAGCAGCGGCTCTGTGAAAGCCGGGGATCCCAGATATCTGTATTATTCTGTGATGCTGTACATTTCTGTGATGTTGCATTTTATCACGCCTTGAGCGAAAATTATATATTATATATATACTAGTAGATGTTGTATATGTTTTGCATCCGCGCTAGTCCAGTCCCCGCTCTGTCGTTAGTTAAGTAACCTAACGGGTGTTGACGGGACCCAGTGGCGAATGCGGATGGCATATACGTACATCATTATTTTCGTTCTTTTTGTGGTGTGATCAATTGATGGGACTGCGTTGATTCAGATCAATGCAAGATAAACAAACCTATCTGATGTTGTTGGAACACTTTTTCAAAAAAAAAAGGTTGTTATTGCAAGGGCGTTCTCTTTTGTTTTGCACAGTGGTATTCAGTTGGAATATCCTGCTCCTCAGTCGACGAGGCAAGGGCCGAGATCCCTTCACCGGGAGTGACCCCTTGGACAAAAGTTTGCGTCAGGGCAATAACTTCACTATAGCCGATTACTTTTGCTTTGCATCGTGGTATTCAGTTGGAATATCCTGCACCTCATTCTACGGGGAAAGAGCCGAGATCCCTTCACCGGGAGTGACCTCTTTAGCGAAGGTTTTCGTCACTATATTTTTCTAAAAAGCTATCCGTTCCTTCAACGATATCAAGTTCATTACGTTAAAGGTTTTCGCCTGAAACCATTCGTAGCCCTCCGTCGTTTCATATGGATAGTCAATAGTATTCAAGCTGTGTATGTTGGCCAAAGTCAAGGCACAGTGTTTGGTAGCTGTTGGGTATTCATATGCAGCATAGATAGATGCGTTGGTTTGGGACAGTCGTACTGCCATTTTGGCCAAAGTCAAGGGTAGGTACGGGTGGGTTCAAATTAACCTGGACAATGATGGGTAGAACTTGACGTGTGACTTATGATTTGTTGGCCTTCGTCAAGGTCATAAGAGCATGGGGCAAAAATCCACAAAGGGAGTTTCAAAAGAACTGAAACTTGCCAGATATGCGCATACCTTCTGGAGTGTGATAACGTGAGCGGATTCCGTCACGTTATCATGCGATGAGAGTTGGATCCCGATTCCCACTGATGAGTTGGTTTACTCCTCGGGTGATCCCGGCTAATTCTTCTTTCAGGTTTGGGGAAGAATTTGACGTTACAGTGGGAGGTTTCCAGATTAGATAAAGTGATAACCATTCTGATCTAGGTTAAAGTGCACGCTGAGTGTTTCTTTTCTCTCTCTCTTTGGCAGCGACCATTGACCCGACCCTAGACTATGACTCAGTAACCAAGTTGACCGAACCTTCTTAACACTGGCTTTTGGATTGTCAGAGTTGCAGACCTCATTGCCACTCCTACTTTTACCCTTTTCTCCAGGACACCCCGTATTACTATGAACGTCTACATCCATTGGACAAAACCATCGTATGGTTATATACGAACTCGAAGGAATTCGAGGATGGTTTCTGGTTTTGGAGAAAACGAATAGGACTATTCAGTTGTCTTTTCCTTTTACCTTCTCTCAGGTTGCGAGTACTCCTTGGTTTAGGAGACAGTACACCTATTACGCAAATTGGATAGTCTTCTTCCAAACCTTAGGCTGGTGCCGACCGGTAGGGAATGAAGAAAACCAATTAGCCTAAACGGTGTACAGAAGGTATTGAGTTAAGACAAAGAAAGGGATTAGTAAGAGGGCAAAGTAAATTGCGACTGCTATTCACGACCAAACCAAATATTTCTTCGCCAATCCTAAATCACCTTTGTATTTCTCCAGGACACTCCGTATCACTACGAAGATCCCAGTTTATTGGATAATCCATCGTATGGTTATATACGAACTCGAAAGGAACTTGTTCCAGTTCGGGGATGGATCCTAGTTCAGGAGAAATAGGAATGAGGTTCATTCGGTTGTCTTTTATCTTCACCTTCTCTCGCATTGCGAGTGTTCCTAGGATTGGGACAGTATACCCATTATGCTTATTGGATAGTCTTCTTCCAAACCATAGGCTGGTGCCGAACGGTAGGGAAGGAAGAAAACCATTTGGCCTAAAGGGGTGTACGGAAGGTAATGACTAAAGACATACAAAGGGATTTGGAGAGGTGGCAAAGAATTATACGGTTACAGTCGTGAATCTGGATAATGGAAGAGGCATTACTAGGAATACCCGGATACCCCATCGAAACATTTCAATGTTTCAGTATCACTGTATACTGTTAAAAGAAAACTGATTTTCCAATTAGACACTTGCTCCAGGGTATGTATTTACCAGGTTTGATTCTCACATCTGTATGGTTTTACAGATGATGAGTGGGAGTAAGTTATTGGGAATTGGGTGATTGTCCTCATTATATTGGGATTCGTTGTAATCGGTGATATTTGAGGAAGTCACCTGGGTTGTTTGCCAGACGGCAAATATTTGGTTTTGAATATCCGCGGTTATGCACCAATTTCAAATTGATATATCTGTACGTCTATTTTTATAGAGTGAGATATAACTTTTTGAAATTATGTTTATGACATTTACCTATATCAGTGAATGGTTTGCTAAGGAGCATTGAACAGCGGTGTAATTCTTCTTAACCATAAGTACAGTTTTCAACTTACGACACACAGTGAATGAGTCATTTGACTCAAGGGACTTGTACAGAGTATTGTATATTGTCCAGTGTCCATAAGGACAGAGGGGTTGGTCCTCGTACTGTATTCTGTTTACTTATGACTTCTCTAGTTCTTAGACATGTGTTTCGTAGAAACACAGGGTCTAAGTTTTGAGGAGTTATAGGTATAAGAGTAAAGTAGAGAACCAGGTATTGCAAGTATCGGGATTCTTCAAGGTGATCGAAGATGTAGATACTTGTGAATGGTATTCAGTTGATAGTAATGATTAAGAGAACTAGCTTCTCTTTCAGGTTACTCATAATTGGAAGTACTCCTAAGTTGAGTAACGCTGATCGGCTTCTCTTCCATTTAGTTGACATGCACTGGAGACAGCTGCATGATTTGAATCTGGTTCAATTAAATCAGTGCCTCTGTTTCTGTATTGGATATAGAACAGTTCATATCTTAACGATGTTAAGATACGGGGAGTTGTCCGGCTTATGCTTAAAACCAGACTCTGGACAACTGAAGGCACGTTTCTGTAATGGTTGTTTGTGGGTTGACCCGGGCTATGACGAGGGTTGACTTTCTACCATCTGGAAGATCAATAGTGATATTGTTCTTAACTCGCCACAGTTTTAATTAAAAATAGATTTTTTTTCGGAAAACATTAGTGGGAGTATGGTAGAACTGGAAGTGATTCCAGAACCGCAAACGATTACTGAAGATTTAATAAGAACCTAAAGATTCAATCTGGTTTGACATTCCATTGGCCACTCCGCAGATAAAGCGGGTAACCTCAGGCACCCGAGAGGTACTTCGGTATGCTCAAGGACGGTGGCAGGGAGGTTCTTGTTTACCCAGACTTGCCATTGCTGTTGTTCCAGACTATGAGACCCGGCAGGAGGATGAGTATAGCGTCGTTCTGAACTAGCTTTAGAAGTGCACGTCTGTATGACTCTGCCAGAGGGTTATCGTAGTCAGTGGGAGCAGCGGAAGCATTGGTAGACATCAGGCTTATGTCTATTTATAGACTAAAGCAGATATAGCGGAGATAGATCATCTATTTCTGATGTGACAGTCATAGGTTTGACTTCATCAGAAAAGGGGATGGATCTGTTAAGAAGGTAGTAGGGTGTGATGTCCTGTTATTTGACGACATACACAGAGTAGGAAGTGATATTCCTATACTACGATCAGTTATACGTTGGTCGTCACACAGTGTTTTCTCCACATATGACTTGGATATTATATCAGACATTCTGGTCACTAGATCTATGGTTTTAGATCTAGATTTGGGTGGTTTCCCAATCTGGGTACTTGGACAGCATTCTAAGAGTATTTAGAATGGACGACTCCTGGCACGGTAGTATACCTGCAGGTGATGGAGTCACCCTCTCTAAAGGTGTCTTACAGACTTAAGGGGAGAGGGATGTGCATGATTGGCAGATCACTTGCTTAGGCAATTGAGTCAATCGTGAGATGTCAAGTACCACACCAGATGTTGTTCTTGCAGTAGGTGCAATAAGTTGATATGAAACCAATTCTGGAGAAACGATCGGAAGTAGTTTTAGAACATAAGTTGATGTTCTAAGGATATGATAACAGCATTCTCCTTCGGGAGACAGTTATCATTCCAGGCTTCCAAGGTGACCTGGATGGCAGAGTGGCTGTCAGAGTTATAGTTTTCTCTCTGACGAGGGGCAGTAGTTTGGACAGCTGGTCCAAGCAGATACTGAGGGAAGGCATGGCGCAGGACACTGATTAAGTTCAGTTGTCGATACAGTCTAAGAAGTTTGGATTTGGAGTTCATTTATGAGCTGGGTCCCATCAGACATTCAGACATTCTAAGACAGGTATTGCTCATTTCGGGAGATGGCTTTCTCCACGAACTTGAGATAAAGAGAGACATAGAAAGAAACACCACAGCGGATCCACTCACTGAGGCTATTCCTCGAACGCAATAGTTTCGCAAACGAGTTTCGTGAGACTGACTAGTAGAGGAGTTGGGTGTTCGGTATCACACGGGCTGTGAGTATGCGACATCGCAATAATTAGCCTTGAGTGCAAGTGGGAGATTGTTGGAGATAGTGCCCTCAGAGTCAATTATTGGATCACAGGCACGTGATTGCAATGATTGAGGCGAGGACCTATCCCAGTAGGACAGTCTTACTCGAGATGATAGCATGCTATCTGGTTTATCTTTATCATCGTGTACTGCTTTAGGTGACCTTACGAGTCGCTATTACACGTTGATAGAGCCCCTAGGATTCTTGCTTGACTACCAACAGTATGACGGCGATCATATAAGTGAGAGCTGGAGTCTATAAGCACATCCTTAAAAGGTCCCTAGTCGTGGGAGTTTCGAGACAGGGCATCGATTCTCCAGAGTAGACTGGTGTATACAGTCGAGACCCCGACGAGGGGCGGTGGCCGGTCTCACAAGCCACTGGTGTCAGTTGGTTCACCTAAGATGTATACAGGTGCTCATTGGGTTATGAGTACACCGGACAGGACTCGCGGGGAACCTGCTAGTTGGGATTATACCAGACGTCAGATAGCAGATCCCTGGTGACATGTGTACAGGTTAGTTCATCGACCTGAGATCGTCATTTGTCTCGTGTGAGTTCCCACTGTGCTTTGATTACTACCCTACCACGGCTCAAAGGAGTCGTGCAAACAGGTTTTAGTTGGGTATAGTCCCGAGCCACATGGAGGCAGTGAGCGGATCTGCAGGGGTTCGTCTCTCCCGGTATTGGGGGTGAGGTCGCGCTGTGTCTAGGAGAGCCAGAACATGAAAAGTCCTTGGCCAAGGCAGGAGATTTGCTGGTAAGTATTCCAGTAGTATCTCAGGGTGTTCTGGGCTACACTCCGACACGACTTGTACCGCTATTGGGGGTCTGACTTTTACCAACACCCTAGGCCCGCCATGCGATGCTCATAGATGAACGGACCGGACTGTACGGATATTATCACTGACAGGCTCAGTAGGGTGTCAGGATGGGTTCGCTTATCGACATCCCTTTTGGTCAATACCTGGTAGCCCGTTACGTATTGGCTTATACCTCTGACGTGCTAGTGGTTAAATCCACAGCCATAGTATTGACGAGTCTTTAGAGTCCACCACACATACAGTTACTCAAGTTTC
The DNA here is from genome assembly GCA_030015575.1 of Agapanthus africanus. Lineage (NCBI taxonomy): Eukaryota > Viridiplantae > Streptophyta > Magnoliopsida > Asparagales > Amaryllidaceae > Agapanthus > Agapanthus africanus. Next base: position 791,547,641 of record JASDDO010000022.1, on the reverse strand, counting down.
GGGCGAAATGATGTAGAGGCCGTATGGAGATATGGCAGGGTTCGATCAGATACGTGCGGTATTGCACGGATCGTGATCGGACGGGTTTTACTAGCCGGCTTTGGCTTAAGCCGGATCCTAGTATTAGATAGTGTAGATTTTGTCTCTTTGCATTTGTGTTCAGTGGGAATACAAATGCGGGCATGTATTTGCAGTAGCGGGGTTTTCCTGTAATTTATTACGGGATCAGTTTTCTGAAGTTGCCAGTTTGCATTCCGTTCCGGCCGGTTTTCTTTTATTCCTTCACGGCCGGACCTTTTGATGGAGGGGGTTAATTGCAAGTTTGCAATTAACTTATTTGATGAGGGGTTCATGCATATATGTGGCTTCCTCATCATGAGATTCCTTTTGAATCAATCACTTGCTTTTCTTTTGATGGTTGTTTGATTTGGTGAGAAAAGAAATGGTGTGACTATTATCATCTTAGCTTTTTCTTTTTCGCCTCTTGAAAATGATTCACATTTTTTTTCCCACCCACTACAAGAGGGGCCGGCCACTTTGGGAGAGAGAGAGAGGTTTTCATTTTTGATGAGGGAAATTAGATCATCTCATTTGTATGCTCCAAAATCATAAACCCCTCTCCAAAGTTCTTTGATTCTTCCATCAACAAATGGCAACTTCACAAACCCCATGAGGCAAAATGAATCTACCCTACAACCTACAGTACCCTTGGACGCATCGGCTAGCCAACTTCGCGTCCGAGTTGCCTCGGTCCAGAGGTAGGAGCCCGTAAAAGAATCCGGCTACGTGGTGCCCTTTTCCAACAAAGAGGTGACGGACGGAGACTCCGCGGGAGATCGGAGTGGAGACGAAGACCGAAGGACACGGATCGCTTGGTATAGCTTCTCTACTCTTTTCTTGTTTGCTAGTAGCTAGGTTAATGGCCCGATCCGGGTGAAAAGTGCGCGGTGGTGCCGGTTTGCTAGCTTGCAAAGTTTTTGTTTCCGCGTTTCCGGCGTCGGATCGACGGCCGGGGCGCCGCCGCGGGCTTACAGGAAGCTGCTCGGTGGCATCTTAATAAGGGCTTTTTCAGACTTCTTCTTTCTTTTATGAGGCGTCGTTCAACCTCCCTTGACTTGTGAGAAGGAAATCTGAAAGGGTAACCGTCGCGGGCGACACGAGGCCGAAACGCACAGGCGATGCGAGGAGTTCCAAGATCCGTGTCGTTCCGACTTCGGTTGACCGTGAGATACGGGATGGCCGCCATGCGGTAGCCCTGTATTGGGATATTTTCATCCCAAGATTCGCGCCCATGCACGCGCAAATTTCGGCCCCTGGGGATTCTGTTGAGGCTATAAATAGAGAAGGTATATGGGTTTCTCTAAGCGTTGCTTTTCTGAAAATAGCCGGGTTCATCTACTCAATCGGAGATATCATCTCCCGCGACGATGTGTACCTCTATGATCAGGAGTGCATGGAGGAGACGTACTGGACTGTGGTCGAACGCATAGAGGACCACTTCGGCTGCCTACTTCCTCGGCGTTCGCCTTTCCTCCAATTGCTCATGTACGCCATTTGGAGGATGTCCCCGGGTTTGTTCAACGCCCTGTCTCCACAGCTGCAGGATGAGGTGCTTGATAAGATGCACACGCTCTACGTCCATGGACTCATCTCGAAGAACATGCATGATCGATCGGTGGCCCTTCTTTTGGAGTGTTTCCAAAAGAGGCAGATCGTCGATGGCTGCCCAGCAGGTGCGGCCTCCGGCCCTTCCATTGCATCGCGGGTCCGCGAGCAACACCAGAGGGAGCGGGCCAAGGAAGCAAGGGCTCGGCTGGCGGCGATCTCCTCGGAGTACCACCAGCAGTGTTTTCTTGACCCCCTACCCCCTCTGCTGTAATTTTAAAAAAAAAATTGTGTAAGGCTGGGGAGCCCATAATACCCTTGATGAATAAAACTCTTCTTTTGCGACGTACTATTGTCTTCTTTTTATCCTCTTTGCATGTTTAAGTATGTTCATAAAACAAAATCAGTGACCTTTGAACCGGGGAAAAAGGAAACATATTGAAGAAGCTTCTTCTATTTTAGAAGACTTAAAAGAAAGATTTACATCGGTTTGGCAAAGAAGAAACATATATTCACTAATACAAATTTTGAATTCACTTATACAATTTGAGCTTTTCGGCGTTGTAAGGTCGCAGAAACTTGCGTTCCCCCGCGTCTTGTAAGCGATAGGCTCCGCCGGGCAATACCTTGGAGACGAGGAATGGGCCGTCCCATTTTGGGGAAAACTTGTGCAGCTTTCCTTGGTCTACAAATTCGTTTCGTCTTAGGACCAAATCTCCAGTCTTGAAGGTGCGATGCTTGACTCGTGCATTGTAGTAGCGAGCAGTTTTCTATTGATAAGCGGCGGCTTTGATCTATGCCCGGTCCCACTTCTCTAGCAAGATATCCAAATTAGTCCGGGATGCCGAGGTGTTTGCTTCGTCATCGAAATACTCGACTCTGTAACTGGGCAGTCCAATCTCAGTTGGGACCATTGCCTCGGTGCCGTAGCAGAGACTGAAGGGGGTCTCTCCAGTGGGGGTCTTCTTCGATGTACGCAGGGCCCATAAAACCCGGGGTAGTTTCTCGACCCAGCTGCCCTGTCTTCCTTCCAAACGAGTCCAGAGACCTCGGATGACGTCTAGGTTAGCAACCTCGGCCTACCTGTTGCATTGAGGGTGCGCTACTGCGGCAAACTTCATTAGTATGTGCTACTCGTTGCAGAATCCTTTGACTTTGTCATTTTTGAAATTCGTCCCGTGGTCGGTAACAATACACATCGGGATCCCGAACTGGGATATTACGTTGTTCTGCAGGAATTTGATGGTCGTGGTGACGTCCGGTTTTCTGATAGGGACGGCCTCGATTCCCTTCGTAAAATAGTCTACCGCGACGAGTGTACTTGTGCTCGCCCATGCCAGTTGGGAGTTGGCCTACCATGTCCATTCCCCACTGGGCAAACAGCCATGGGGAGGTCGGGACCGTTAGCAAGGTAGCCGGAAGTGTAAGTCTATGGTAGCGCCCCGGCCGTCAAACTGACGCCAAATGCAGAACAAAAACTTTGTACAGCTGGCGCTATCGCGTACTATAACCCGGATCTTCCATTAAAGCTAAACAAACAAACTCCAAAGAGGGTAGAAAGGTTATACCGAACGCTCCGTTGCGGCTGCTCTGATCTCGTCGATCTCCGATCTTCTCGTCCAGGTGGCACCACGTCATCGGATCTTTAAACGGGCTCCCGCCTCTGACCCGAGGGAACTCGATCATCAAGTTTGCTAGAAGAGACGACCAAGATGATGTAGAGAAAGAGTAGAACACTTTTTCTCGTTACGTCCAAAGCCATGGACGAATGGTTAATGAAGTTGCCTTTTGAATCGGGTGAAATGAGAATTGTAGCTATCTAATTTCATGAATCCCAAACTATCATAATCTCTTTTTATCAAGTGAGAGAGAGTCAAAGAAGAGGAGGGGAGGGGCCAGCCATATATAGAGTGGGGGGAGGTGAGTGTAGGAGAGGGGGGGTGACCACAACAATTAATGAAGAGAATGAATCACCTAAACACCTAGTATGAAACCATTTAAAGAAACAATGATTCATAACACATAATCATCAACTCATAAATGCTCCATTAATGCACTAAGCCACCTCACCATCCTAGTCACCATCCTAGTCACCATCTAGAAGCTTCCACACTCATCTCAAGAAAAGATAAATCCGCATTTAACCGAATGTTAAATACGGCTGATAGAAAACTGAAAACTGGCAACTTCCAAAAGTGATCCTGAAACGAATTTCAGGATAACCCCGTAACTGTATAAATATACCCGCATTTGTATTACGACCGAATACAAATGCAACTGAGACAAAGATATTATATCTACTAAGTTTAATACTCGGATCCGGCTTAAACCAAAACCCACCAGTATTATCTGCCCGAAATATGACACGTGCGTAAACGCACATGCATTTTCCGAACCCTGCCATAAAACCATACGGCCTCTACAACGTTTCGCCCGAACTTGGGAAACTATCTGTGGGGGACTCTAATGACTCGTCAGTACCCTGGCAGTGGGTTTAACCACAAGCCGTCAGCGGCACTAGCTGTGCGTAACGGCTGCCCATGGACTGACCTCAAGGGAGGCCGATGAGCGAACTCATCCGGAAACCCTACTGAGCCTAACAGTGACAATGTATATACAGTCCGGTCCGTTCGTCTATGAGTATCACATATCCGGCCTAGGAGGTTAGTAACGTCAGACCCCCAATAGCGGTATAAGTCGTGTCGGAGACAAGCCCTGAACACCCTGAGAAACTACCGGAGTACCTACCAGTAATTCTCACCTGCCTTGGCCAAGGACTTGGTGTAATGGATTTCCTAGACACAGCGCGATCTCCACCCCCAATACCAGGAGAGACGAATCCCCTGCCGATCCGCTCACGTGCCTACATATGGCTCGGGACTGTACCCAAAAACTACCTATTTGCACGACTCCTTTAAGCCGTGGTAGGGTAGAAATCAAAGCACAGTGGGAACTCACACGAGACAAATGACGACCTCAGGTCGATGAACTAACCTGTACACATGTCACCAGGGAACTGCTATCTGATGATATGTATAATACCAACTAGCAGGTTCCCGGCGAGTCCTGTCCGGTGTACTCATAACCCAATGAGCACCTGTATACATCTTAGGTGATCCAACTGACACCAGTGGCTTGTGAGACCGGCCACCGCCCCTCGTCGGGGTCTCGACTGTATACACTAGTCTACTCCGGAGTATCGATGCCCTGTCTCGAAACTCCCACGACTAGGGACCACTATTAAGGATGTGCTTATGGACTACCCAACTCTCACGTATATGATCGCCCTCATACTGTTGGTAGTCAAGCAAGATCCTAAGGGCTCTATCAACGTGTAACATGTAATCAGTCACCTGAACATGTATACGACTGATAAAGGTAAACCAGATAGCATACTATCATCTCGAGTAAGACTGTCCTACCGGCATAGGTCCTCCTCAATCATTGCAATCACATGTCTGCGATCCAATAATTGACTTTGAGGGCACTATATCCAACAATCTCCCACTTGCACTTAAGGCTAATTATTGCGATGTCACATACTCACAGCTCGTGTGATGCCGAACACCCAACTCCTCTACTAATCAGTTTCACAAAGCCCGTTCGTAAAACTCTTGTGTTCGAGAAATAGCCTCAGTGAGTGGATCCGTCCTGATGTTTCTTTCTTTGTCTCTCTTAATCTCAAGTTCGCGGAGAAAGCCATCTCCCGAATCGAGTAATACCTGTCTTAGAATATGTCTGGAGATCTGATGGGACCTAGTTCCTAAATGAACTCCAAATCCAAACTTCTTAGACTGTATCGACAACTAAACCTAATCAGTATCCTACACAATGCCTCCCACAGTATCCTCTTGAACCGCCTGTCCATAATACTGTCCCTCGTCAGAGGGAAAACTATAACTCTGACAATCACTCTGTCATCCATGTCACTTTTGAAGCCTGGAATGATAACCGTCCTCCGAAGGAGACTGCCGTCATCAAATCCGTAGAACATTCACTTATGTTCTAAAACTGCTTCCTTATGTTTCTCCAGGATTGGATTAATACAAACTTATTGCATCTAGTGCAAAAACAACATCTAGTGTGGTACTTGATATCTCATGATTGACTCAATTGCCTAAGCAAGTGATATGCCAATCATGCACATCCCTCTCCCCTTTAGTCCGTAAGACACCTTTAGAGAGGGTAACTCCATCACCTGCAGGTACACCACCATGCCAGGAGTCATCTATTCTAAAAACCATTAGAATACTGTCAAAGAACCCACATTGGGAAACTACCCAAATCCAGATCTAAAACCATAGATCTAGAAACCAGAATGTCTGATATTATATCCATATCCTGTCTGGAGAAACAACTGTGTGACGACCACAGTACAACCGATCGTAGTATAAGAATTTTACTTCCTACTCTGTGTATGACATCCATAATACTGGGACATCACACCCTACTACCTTCTTAACAGATCCATCCCCTATTCTGATGAAGTCAAACCCATGACTGTCACATCAAAATTAGATGATCTATCTCCGCTATAACTGCTCAAGTCTATAAATAGACATAAGCTACTTGCCCACTATGTTTCCGCTGCTCCCACTGACCACAACAACCCTCTGACAGAATAATATACACGTGCACTTCTAAAGCTAGTTTAGAACGACGCTATACTTAATCTCCTGCCGGGTCTCATAGTCTGGAACAACAGTAGTGTCAAGTCTGGGTAAGCAAGAACCTCCCTGTCACCGTCCTTGAGGCTACCGGAGTACCTCTCGGGTGTCTGAGGTTACCCACCATATCTGCGGAGTGGATATTGGAATGTCTAACCTGATTGAATCTTTAGGTCCTATTAAATTTTCCGTAATCGTTTGCGGTTCTGGAATCACTTCCAGTTCTACCATACTCCCATTACCGTTTTCTGAAAAAAATCTATTTTACTAAAACTGTGGCGAGTTAAGAACAATATCACTATTGATCTTCCAGATGGTAGAAAGTCAACCCTCGTCATAGCCTGGGCCAACCCACAAACAGCCATTACAGAAACGTGCCCTGAGTTATCCAGAGTCTGGTTTTAAGCATAAGCCGGACAACTCCCCGTACCTTAACATCGTCAAGATATGATCCATTCTATATCCAATATAGAAACTTTGGCACTTATTTAATTGGAACCAGATTCTAATCATGCAGCTGTCTCCAGTGCATATCAACTTAATGGAGAGAGGCTAATCGGCATTACTCAACTTAGGAATCCATCCAATTATGAGTAACCCGAAAGAGAAACAAGTTTCTCAAAACCATTACTATCATCTGAATACCAATCATAAGTATCTACATCTTCGATCTCTTTGAAGAATCCCGATACTTGCGACATCTGGTTCTCTACTTTATTCTTATACCTACAACTTCTCAAAACTTAGACCTTGTTTTTCTACGAAATACTTGTCTAAAAACTAAAGAAGTCATAAGTAAATAGAACATAGTACGAGGACTTACCCCTTTGTCCTGATGGACACTGGACAACATACAATACTCTGTATAAGTCCGCTGAGTTGAATAACTCAAAACCTGTGCGTCGTAGGTTGAAAACTGTACCCAGGCGATTTCCTCAAATATCACCAATTACAACGAATTCCGATATAATGAGGATGATCACCTAATTCCCAATAACTTACTCCCACTCATCATCTGTAAAACCATACAGATGTGAGAATGAAACCTGGTAAATACATACCCTGGAGTAAGTATCTAATCGGGAAAACAGTTTTCCATTAACAATGCACTGAAACATGAAAATGTTTCGTAGGGGTATCCTGGTATTCATAGTAATGCCTCTTCCATAATCCAATTCATGACTGTAACCGTATATTTCTTTGTCATCTCTCCAAATCCCTTTATTTTTCTTTAGTCATTTCCTTCTGTACACCCCTTTAGGCTAAGTGGTTTTCTTCCTTCCTTACCGTTCGACACCAGCCTATAGTTTGGAAGAACACTATCCGGTAAGCATAATAGGTGTACCCTCCTAAACCAAGGAGTACTCGTAACTAGAGAGAAGGTGATGATAAAAGACAACTGAATAATACCTTATTCCATTTCTCCCTAACTGGAAAAAAAACAAAGGTAAAATAGGAGTGGCGATGAAGTACGCGGTTTGGTCGTGAATGATAGCAGTCACAATTTACTTTGCCCTCTTTCTAATCCCTTTATTTTGTCTTTAGTTATTACCTTCTGTACACCCTACTTAGGCTAATTGGTTTTCTTCATCCCCTACCTTTCGGCACCTGCCTATGGTTTGGAAGAAGACTATCCAATAAGCGTAATAGGTGTACTCTCCTAAACCAAGGAGCCCTCGCAACCTGAGAGAAGGTGATAATAAAAGACAACTGAATAAACCAATTCAATTTCTCCTGAACCTGGATCCATCCTCGAAGAAGTCCCTTCGAGTTCGTATATTACCATACGATGGATCTATCCAATGGAAGTGGATGTTCGTAGTGATACGAGGTGTTCTGAGAAATTCAAAGGGTAGAAGAAGGAGCAGCAATGACTTATGCAACTCGGACAATCCAAAAGCCAGTATTTTAAGAAGGTTCGGTCAACTTGGTCGCTGAGTCATAGTCTAGGGTCGGTCAAAGGTCGCTGCCAAAGAGAGAGAGAGAAAAGAAATACTCTGCGTGCACTCTAACCTAGATCAGAATGGTTATCACTTTATCTAATCAGGAAACCTCCCACTGTACTGTTAAATTCTCCTCCAAACATGAAAGAAGAATCAATCGGGATCACCCGAAGAGTAAACCAACTCTTCAGTGGGAATCGGGATCCAACTCTCATCGCATGATAACGTGAAGGAATCCACTCATGTTATCACACTCCAGAAGGTATGCGCATGCCTGGCAAGTTTTAGTTTCTTTAGAAACTCCTGATATGATTTTTACCCCATGCTCTTATGATCGTGACTAAGGGCCAACCCATCATAAGTCACATGACAAGTTCTACCCATCATTATCTTGTCAATTTGAACCCAACCGTACTCGCCCTTGACTAAGGGCCAACAAGACTGTACGACTGTCCCAAACCAACGCATCTATCTATGCAACATGTGAACACCTCAGCAGCTACCAATCACTATGTCCTGGCTAAGGGCCAGACCAACATAGCTTGAATACTACTGACCATTCATATGAAATGACGGAGGGCTACGGCTGGTTTTTGGCGAAAAACCTTTAACGTAATGAACTTGATCTCGTTGAAGGAACCTGATAGCTTTTTATAAAAATATAGTGGCGAAAACCTTTGCTAAAGAGGTCACTCCCGGTGAAGGGATCTCGGCTCTTTCCTCGTGGAATGAGGTGCAGGATATTCCACTGAATACCGCGATGCAAAGCAACTTGTAATCGACTATAGTGAAGTTATTACCCTGATGTAAACTTCTGCCCAAGGGGTCACTCCCGGTGAAGGGATCTCGGCCCTTACCTCGTCGAATGAGGTGCAGGATATTCCAACCGAATACCACTGTGCAAAACAAAAGGAAACGTCTTTGTAATAACACTTTTTAAAACTGTTCCAACAACATCCAAACAGGTTTGTTTTCCTTTGCATTGATCAGAATCAATGCAGTCCCATCAATTAATCACACCAGAAAAGAACGAAAATAAAATGTACGTATATGCCATCCGCATTCGCCATTGGGTCCCGTCATCACCCGTTAGATTATTTAACTAACGACAGAGCGGGGACTGAACTAGCGCGGGTGTAAAACATATATAACATCTACTAGTATATATACCAATATACAATAATCGCTCCAGGCGTGATAATATGCAACATTACAGAAAAGTAATAAGCATCACAGAACAATACAGATAATCTGGGATCCCCGGGTTTCACAGAGCCGCTGCTGAAACCCGACGTTTTCCTGATCGTGTGGATAGCCTGTGCAATGAAACCTAGACCCCTACGGGTGCGGCAAGTTACCCGCCAAAACCTGAAGCGAGGCAGCCCCTATATTAAAGTGAATGGACCACCCTGCACTTCACGGAATTCGGTAACTTGAGCACCCCTCCTTGGGTCAACCTGTACCCCCTACGAGTGCGGCGAATAGTCTGCCAATACTAGAGTGAGGCCCCTCTGCCTCTCAAAGCCATGAGATGCGGACCCGTTGCCCTCCAGAACCCGGCTATCCGTGCACTCCGTCGCGGGGTAAAACCTAGTACAGAAATGAAAAATATGTACAACGGGTACATCGACCTCAACCCGGTCGTGCCCCAAAAGAATATTATACAACAGGCAGTGACGGTAGTCCACATGTTGGACGCTCGTCCCGCAATATCAAATGTACAAATAAATCCAAACTGCACTACCATTGCACACTGCTATCCACCACGACATATCCGCAACATCACAGCACAACACAGAACATCAACGCGAATGTCACATTCGCAAACCCGTCTAAAAGAACTATAGCAATTAGATGCGGTTTACCGCTCGAATGACATTCACGGTCGGAGATATAATGTAAGTACTGTAAACTAACACGTTTAAATTTCGATCGACAAAATTTCCCGAAGTGGGCCCCACATACTTCTACTGTACAGTAACAAAAACTGGGCCCAAATGAACAGTTCCAGAAACCACAATTTCCAACAAAGAAACACCAGAAGAAAAATAGCCAGGTGAATCACCAATACGGCCGCGGTTCCACGGTCAAACCTAGGCTTTGACCGCGTTTCCGCGGCGCTATGGTCGGTTCACTTGATCGAATTTCTTCTGCTACCTTAAAAAAGCCTGCTTGATTTTCTGGTTTGGTCAAAATGATTTTTAGACCTGTTTTAAAATCGACAGAAACTTTACACATGAAATTTGCGGTTTTCGAAAATCCGTTCGATCGATATTTTAAACGCGTTAGAACAAGTTAGTAAAGCTTAATGGCGAGGCTTTGATACCATGTAAGTTTACAGTAGCGCCCCGGCCGTCAAACTGACGCCAAATGCGGAACAAAAACTTTTTACAACTGACGCTATCGCGTACTATAACCCGGATCTGCCATTAAAGCTAAACTAACAAACTACAAAGAGGGTAGAAAGGTTATACCGAACGCTCCGTTGCGGCTGCTCCGATCTCTTCGATCTCAGATCTTCTCGTCCAGGTGGCACCACGTCATCGGATCTTTAAACGGGCTCCCGCCTCTGACCCGAGGCAACTCAATCATCAAGTTTGCTAGAAGAGACGACCAGGATGATGTAGAGAAAGAATAGAACACTTTGTCTCGTTACGTCCAAAGCCATGGACGAACGGTTAATGAAGTTGCCTTTTGAATCAGGTGAAATGAGAATTGTAGCTATCTAATTTCATGAATCCCAAACTATCATAATCTCTTTTTATCAAGTGAGAGAGAGTCAAAGAAGAGGAGGGGAGGGGCCGGCCATATATAGAGTGGGGGAAGGTGAGTGTAAGAGAGGGGGGTGACCACAACAATTAATGAAGAGAATGAATCACCTAAACACCTAGTATGAAACCATTTAAAGAAACAATGATTCATAACACATAGTCATCAACTCATAAATGCTCCATTAATGCACTAAGCCACCTTACCATCCTAGTCACCATCCTAGTCACCATCTAGAAGCTTCCACACTCATCTCAAGAAAAGATAAATCCGCATTTAACCGAATGTTAAATACGACTGATAGAAAACTGAAAACTGGCAACTTCCAAAAGTGATCCTGAAACGAATTTCAGGATAACCCCATAACTGTATAAATATACTCGCATTTGTATTATGACCGAATACAAATGCAACTGAGACAAAGATATTATATCTACTAAGTATAATACTCGGATCTGGCTTAAACCAAAGCCCACCAGTATTATCTGCCCGAAATATGACACGTGCGTAAACGCACGTGCATTTTCCGAACCCTGCCATAAAACCATACGGCCTCTACAACGTTTCGCCCGAACTTGGGAAACTATCTATGGAGGACTCTAATGACTCATCAGTACCCTGGCAGTGGGTTTAAACACAAGCCGTCAGCGGCACTAGCTGTGCGTAACGGCTGCCCATGGACTGACCTCAAGGGAGGCCGATGAGCGAACTCATTCGGAAACCCTACTGAGCCTAACAGTGACAATGTATATACAGTCCGGTCCGTTCGTCTATGAGTATCGCATATTTGGCCTAGGGGGTTAGTAACGTCAGACCCCCCAATAGCGGTATAAGTCGTGTCGGAGACAAGCCCTGAACACCCTGAGAAACTACCGGAGTACCTACCAGTAATTCTCACCTGCCTTGGCCAAGGACTTGGTGTAATGGCTTTCCTAGACACAGCGCGATCTCCACCCCCAATACCAGGAGAGACGAATCCCCTGCCGATCCGCTCACATGCCTCCATGTGGCTCGGGACTGTACCCAAAAACTACCTGTTTGCACGACTCTTTTGAGCCGTGGTAGGGTAGAAATCAAAGCACAGTGGGAACTCACACGAGACAAATGACGACCTCAGGTCGATGAACTAACCTGTACACATGTCACCAGGGAACTGCTATCTGACGATATGTATAATACCAACTAGCAGGTTCCCGGCGAGTCCTGTCCGGTGTACTCATAACCTAATGAGCACCTGTATACATCTTAGGTGATCCAACTGACACCAGTGGCTTGTGAGACCGGCCACCGCCCCTCGTCGGGGTCTCGACTGTATACACTAGTCTACTCCGGAGTATCGATGCCCTGTCTCGAAACTCCCACGACTAGGGACCACTATTAAGGATGTGCTTATGGACTACCCAACTCTCACGTATATGATCTCCCTCATACTGTTGGTAGTCAAGCAAGATCCTAAGGGCTCTATCAATGTGTAACATGTAATCAGTCATCTGAACATGTATACGACCGATAAAGGTAAACGAGATAGCATACTATCATCTCGAGTAAGACTGTCCTACCGGCATAGGTCCTCCTCAATCATTGCAATCACGTGCCGGCGATCAAATAATTGACTTTGAGGGAACTATATCCAACAGGAAGACGAGGTATGCTGCCATATAGTTGACAGCTTTTGCATTTTCTGACAAGCTTTTGAGCGTCTTGGTGAATTGTCGGCCAATAGTACCCTTGGAGTAGCGTCTTCTGTACTAAGGTGCGGGCCCCTTGATGTGCTCCACCGACCCCTTCGTGAATCTCACGTAGGACGTAGTCGGCTTCGTGGGGGTCGACGCACCGAAGCAGAGGTTGCATGTAGGACTTCTTGTAGAGGTTTCCATTTCTCCATACGAAATGGCGAGCTTTGGCTCGAAGGCGGCGAGCTTCCCCTCGATCCTCTACGAGTGTACCTTCCTTCAGGAACTCTATGAGAGTCTTCCTCCAATCCCGGCCTTCCTCCTGAGTAGTGTATATTTGAAGTGCTGCCCCCTGTCTTCCACGCTGGGCTGTGGCAAGACTTCGAAGAGGATATTCCTTTTATTATTAGCCGAATAGGAGGAGGCTAGCGTGCTCAGAGCATCAGCCCGGGAATTTAGGTGCCGAGGAATCTGCTCCACTTGAACTTCATCGAAGTCTTTTCGTAGTCTTTTTACCTCGGCTAAATATTTCACCATCAGAGGCTCCCGGGCCTCAAAACGGCCGGTCACTTGGCCTTTGACCAGGGCAGAGTCACTGCGAATTCGGATCGTCTTCAGCCCCACTCCAGAGGAAATTTGCAGCCCAGCTAGCAAGACCTCGTACTCCTCGGCGTTGTTTGATTCTTTGAACCCGAGCTTCAAAGAGTACCCCATCTTTGCCTCGTTCGAGCCTCAAAAGATAAGGCCGGCACCGCTCCCATCCTCGGTAGAGGATCCATCGATGTAGAGGACCCAATCGGGGACAGAGTCGGACCCCTTCTCGATCGAGGGTTGGGACCCGGGGACTGGCGCCGACACTGTCTCCTTGTTGGGGATAGTGCATTCGACAATAAAGTCTGTCAGGACTTATGCTTTGTTAGCTTGTCTTGGGTGGTATTTGATGTCGAATTGGGATAACTCCCACCTCCATTTCTCCAGATGACCAGATGACTCGGGTGAGGCGAGAATAACCCCTAGGGGACGCTCGGTGAGGACGAGGATGGTGTGTGCCTGAAAGTAGTGTCGTAGCTTCCTTGAGGCCACGATAAGCGCCAAGACAATCTTTTCTATGGCCGGGTACCATGTTTCCACGTCCTTAAAAACGTGGCTCACGTAGTAGACCGGCTTCTGTACTCTTTCGACTTCTCGGACGAGCACCGAGCCGGCAGCCTGATCGGACAACGCTAGATACAGTGATAGCTCGTTTCCTTCAATCGGCCGGGTGAGGAGTGGGGGAGTTGCCAGGTACACTTTCAATTGCTCGAAAGCGATCTGACACTCTTCCGACCATTCGAACCTTAGGATCTTTCTCAGGGATTTGAAGAATGGGAGGCACTTTTTTCCGGACCTCGACATGAAGCGACTTAGAGCGGCAACTCCCCATGAGTCACATGATTTCGACGTTGCTCTTTGGCAGGCCATGTTGAGTATGGCACTGATCTTCTCCGGGTTAGCTTCGATTCCTCGGTGGGTAACCATGAACCCGAGGAATTTTCCACTAGTGACCCTGAATGCGCACTTGGCGGGATTCAGCTTCATTTTGTACTTGCGAAGGATGTCGATGAAGGGTTACGGCAGCGCCCCGACCATCAAAACGCGGCCAAAATGCGGAACAAAATTTTCTAAACTGGCGCTACCATTACCCGAATCCCGGATCGACCTTAAACCCTAAACTAGCAATCTAAACTACGAGTTGGAATCGTTATACCGAGTTGATCCGTGTCCTTCGGTCTTCATTCCAAGCTCCTAGTGATTCTTTGATGATATTTGGTTGCCGGTCTTCCTCCATCTCTGATGATCCACCTGACGAAAACGGTGCAAGCTCTAGCCTCGACAAACGAGGCAACCGACGCTCCAAAGTTGCTAGCCATGGAGAGTGGGGGTGTATGAAAGTGTCACTACAATTTTCTCTCAACCCATATGCTCGATGAGCAATGCAAGAAGAAGATGAATGGAGTGAGGAAAATTTTGGCATGGGGCAACAAAAATGGCTAAGTCTTTTTTGAAGCATGAGAGAGTGAGAGAGAGCTAGTGTAATGTGTAATGAGCCAAATGAAAATCAACCCCACTCAATAAAGTGGCCGGCCCCCTCTCTCTCTCCCATCAAAATATCTCCACCATTTTGCATTAAACAAAACAACCATACTCAAGCCCATACCATGTTCCATGTTCATGCCACCTCACATCCTCCACCTCATTTATAAAACAAATGAATTTCCATAAATGGAAAATCATATAAATGAGGTGGCATCTTATAGAAGCTATTCCGTATAAAATACGGAATACTTCCCGGTACATGTATCGAAATACATATACGCGTATTCGTACAAAAATACGAATAGCCAAGAGAGAAAATAAATAGCGAACAATAATACTAGAATACATATATATAAATACATATGTAAATTATTAAATCAAAACCTGATTTAATAATCCGGTGTAATCCTAAGCCGCCAGTATTATCAACTGTCCGATTAAAGTCTGCGCAGCATGTGCACATATTTAATTGGACACCTGTATGTACCAATATACGCCATGTACACCATGTCGCCTGAACCGTGAAAACCCTCTGTGTGGGACTCTAAGGACTCGTCAATACGCTGGCAGTGGGTTTAACCACAAGCACGTCAGCGGCACTAGTTGTACGTAACGGCTACCCAGGTATTGAGCGAAAGGGAGGCAGACGAGCAAACTCATCCTGAACCCCTACTGAGCCTGATAGTGACAATATCCGTACAGTCCGGTCTGTTCGTCTAAGAGTATCGCATATCAAGTCTAGGGGGTGGATAAAGTCAGACCCCCAACAACGCGATATTTAGTGTCGGTATGAAACCTATCACCACCTGAGAAACTATCGATCCTGGATCGGTAATTCTCGTCCACCGTGTCCACGGATTTCGGGTGATGGCCATCCGTACACAACGCGATATCAAACCCCAATACCAAGAGAGACGAATCCCCGATGATCCGATCACTGCCTCCATGTGGCTCGGGACTGTACCCAACTAAAACCTGTTTGCACGACTCCTTTGAGCCGTGGTAGGGTAGTAATCAAAGTACAGTGGGAACTCACACGAGACAAATGATGATCTCAGGTCGACAGACTAACCTGTACACATGTCACCTGGGAACTGCTATCTGACAATAGGTATAATACCAACTAGCAGGTTCCCGACGAGTCCGTCCAGTGTACTCATAACCCAATGAGCACCTGCATACTATCTTAGGTGAACAAACTAACACCAATGGCTTGTGAGACCTGGCCACCGCTCCTCGTCGGGGTCTCGATCAGTCTACACTAGAGTATCGATGCCCGGTCTCGATACTCCTACGACTAGGGACATTTAAGGATGTGCTTATAGACCCCAGCTCCCACATATATGATCGCCATCATAATGCTGGCAGTCAAGCAAGAATCCTATGGGCTCTATCAACATGTACATAATGATAAAGACAAACCAGATAGCATACTATCATCTTAAGTAAGACTGTTCTATCGGTATAGGTCCTCACTCAATCATCATAATCACAAGTTCGCGACTATGATAATTGCCTTGAGGGCTCTATAGCCAACAATCTCCCACTTGCACTTAAGGCCAATTATCGCGATGTCGCATACTCACAACCCGTGTGATACCAAACACCCAACTTCTCTACTAATCAGTTTCGCAAAGCCCGTTTGCGAAAATGATTGAGTTCGAGAAATAGCCTCAATGAGTGGATCCGCTCCAATGTATCTTTCTGTATCTCTCTGTATCTTAACTTCGTGGAGAAAAGCTATCTCCCAAAATGAGCAATACCTGTCTTAGAATTTGTCTGGATATCTGATGGGACCCAGTTCATAAGTGAACTCCAAATCCAGCAAACTTCATAGATTGTATCATCCACTGAATTTAATCAGTATTCTGTGCCATGCCTTTCCTCAGTATCCGCTTGGACCATCTGTCCAACATACTGTCTCTCGAAAAGAGGGAAAACTATAACTCTAACAGTCACTCTGTCATCCAGGTTACCTTAGAAGCCTGAAATGAAAATCATCTCCCGAAGGAGGGTGCCTTAATCATTTCCCAAGAACATCCATCTATGTTCAATAAATTGCTTCCCAATGTTTCTCTAGGATTGGATTAATATATCTTTATTGCAGCTAGTGCAATAACAACATCTGATGTGGTACTTGACATTTCATGATTAACTCAATTGCCTAAGCAAGTGATATGCTAATCATGCGGATCCCTCCCCCTTCAGTCTGTAAGACACCTTTAGAGAGGGTGACTCCATCACCTGCAGGTACACCACCATGCCAGGAGTCGTCCATTTAATGTTAAAGTACCCAGATTAGGATACTTTCCAAATCTAGATCTAAAACCATAGACCTAGTAACCAGAAACCCTGATATTATGTCCATATCCTATGTGGAGAAACAACTTTGTGACAACCACAGTATAGCCGATCGTAGTATAGGAATATCTCTTCCTATAAAGTGCATGTCATTCCAAATACCAGGACATCACACCCTACTACCTTCTTACCAGATCCATCTCCTATTCTGATGAGGTCAAGACCTATGACTGTCACATCAAAAATAGATGATCTATTTCCGCTATACTTGCTTTTAGTCTATAAATAGACATAAGCTACTTGCCTACTATGCTTCCGCTGCTCCCACTGACTGCAACAACCCTCTGGCAGAGTCATATACATGTGCACTTCTAAAGCTAGTTTAGAATGACGCTATACTCATCCTCCTGCCGGGTCTTATAGTCTAGAACAGCAGCAATGGCAAGTCTGGGTAAACAAGAACCTCCCTGTCACCGTCTTTGAGAAGACCGAAGTACCTCTCGGGTGCCTGAGGTTACCCACCAAATCTGCGGAGTGGCTAATGGAACATCAAATCCAATTGAATCCTTAGGTTCTATTAAATTTCCAGTAATCGTTTGTGGTTCTGGAATAACTTCCAGTTCTACCATACTCCCACTTCTGTTTTCTGAAAAAATCCATTTTACTAAAAACTGCGGCGAGTCAAGAACAATATAAATATTGATCTTCCTGATGGTAGAAAGTTATCCCTCGTCAAAGCCCGGGATAACCCACGAACAGCCATTACTAAAACGTGCCTTGAGTTTATCCGGATTCTAGTTTTAAGCATCAGCCGGACAACTCCCTATACCTTAATATCGTCAAGATATAAATTGATTCTATATATATCTGATATAGAAACAAAAGCACTAATTAATTGGGAACTAGATTCAAAATCATGCAGCTGTCTCCAGTGCATATCAACCAAATAGAAAGAGGACAATCAGCATTACTCATCTAGGAGTGCATCCATATATGAGTAACCCGAAAGAGAAGCAAGTTCTCAAAAACATTACTATCAACGGAATACCAAACACAAGTATCTACATTTTCGACTTCCTCGAAGAATCCTGATACTCACAATAAATGGTTCTCTACTTTATTCTTATACCTATAACTTCTTAAAATCCGAACCTTGTATTTCAACGAAATACCTGTCTAAAATAAGAGAAGTCATGAGTAAACAGAATATAGTACGAGTACTAGCCCCATTGTCCTAATGGACACTGGACAACATACAATACTTTGTATAAGTCCCCTGAGTTCAATAACTCAAACTCTGTGCGTCGTAGGTTGAAAAACTATACTATGGTTAAGAAGAATTACACCGCTGTTGAATGTGCCTTACCTAATCACCAGCTGATATAGGTAAATGTCACAGACATAATATCAAAAAGTTATATCTCACTTTATAGAATAAATGTATAGATATATCAGTTTGAAATTGGTGCTAACAACGGATATTCAAAACCAAATATTTGCCATCCGGCAAAATCCAGATGATTTCCTCAAATATCACCAATTACAATGAATTCCGATATAAAGAGGATCTAATCACCCAATTCCCAATATCTTACTCCCACTCACCATCTTTAATAACATACAGATATGAGAAACTGATCTGGTAAATACATACCCTGGAGTTAGATTCTTACTGGGAAAACAGTTTCAATTAACATCGCACAGTAAAACTGAAACATGAAAATGTTTCAAAAGGGTTAACTGGTATTCCTAGTAATGCCACTTCCATTATCCTGAATCATGACAGTAACCATATACTTACATGCCCTCACTGCAATCCCTTTATTATGTCTTTACTTATTACCTTCTGTACACCTCCTTTACGCTGATTGGTTTTCTTCATTCCCTACCCTTCGGCACTAGCCTAAGGTTTTGAAGAAGACTATCCAATAACCGCAATAGGTGTACTCTCCTAATCCTAGGAGCCCTCGCAACCTGAGAGAAGGTAAAGAGAAACGACATCTGAATAATCCTATCCAATTTCTCTTGAACCGGAAACCATCCTCGAATCTGGAACGAATTCCTTCGAGTTCGTATATAACTATACGATGGCATATCCAATGGAAGTGGATATCCGTAGTGATACGGAGTGTTCTAGAGAAAAGCAAAGTGGATGAAGGAGTGGCAGGGGTATACACGGTCTTTGTCGTGAATGATGGTGATCGCAATTTCCTTTGCCATTATTCTAATCCCTTTATATGTCTTTACTTATTACCTTCTGTACACCACAGTTAAGCTTGTTGGTTTTCTTCCTTTCCTACCGTTCGGCACCTGCCTATGGTCTGGAGGAAGACTATCCAATAAGCTCAATAGGTGTACCCTCTCATAATCCTAGGAGCCCTCACAACCTGAGAGTAGGTAAAGAGAAAAGACAACCGAATAATCCTATTCAATCTCTCCAGAACCAGAATCCATTCTCAAAAAAGATCCTTCGAGTTCGTATGTAACTATACGATGGATTTATCCAATAGAAGTGGATGTTCGTAGTAATACAGGGTGTTCTGGAGAAATGCAAAGGTGATATAGAAGTGGCAATGATATGTGCGACATGGTGACATTCCAAAAGTCAAAGTGTTTTAAGAAGGTTCGGTTAACTTGGTTTCATGAGTTTTAGTCAAAGGTCGGGTCATAGTCGCAGCCAGAGAGAGAGAGAAAAGAAACACTCAGTGTGCACTCTAACCTAGATCAGAATGGTTAATCATTTTATCTAATCTGGATGGCTCCCACTGTTTCCTCGAATTCTCCTCCAAACCCAAAAGGAGAATTAGTCGGAATCACCCGAGGAGTAATCCTCCTCATCAGTGGGAATCGGGATCCGACTATCATCGCATGATAACTTGATGGAAGCCACTCAATTCACCACACTCTAGAAGGTATGCGCAAGCCTGGCAAGTTTCCTGTATGTTTGAAACTCCCGATATGATTTTTACCCCAAGCAGCTTATGACCTTGACGGATGCCAACAAATCATAAGTTGCAAGTCAAGTTCTACCCGTCATTGTCCTGATTAATTTAGACCCACCCATACTCGCCCTTGACAGATGCCAACAAGGCTGCACGACTGTCCTAGATTAATGCATATCCATGCTACAAAGAAGTAACACATAGCTACCGCACACTATGCCTTGGCGGAAGCCAACAAACATAGCATGAATACTATGCGCTACTTTTCTGAAATGATGGAAGGTTACGACTGGTTTTTTGCGAAAAACCTTTAACGTAATGAACTTGATATCATTGAAGGAACCGAGTGGTTTTACAAATAAATAGTGGCGAAAACTTTTGCTAAAGAGATCACTCCCGGTGAAGGGATCTCGGGCTCTTTCCTCATAGAATGAGCTGCAGGATATTCCAAACTGAATACCACGATGCAAAGCAAAAGGAAACGACTATAGTGAAGTTATTACGTTGACGCAAACTTTTACTCAAGGGGTCACTCCCGATGAAGGGATCTCGGCCCTTGCCTCGTCGAATGAGATGCAGGATATTCCAAACTGAATACCACGATGCAAAGAAAAAGAGAACGTCTGTAATGTCAGTTTTTAAAAACTTGGTTCCAACAACATCATATATAGGTTTGTTTTATCCTTGCATTGATAAGAATCAATGCAGTCCCATCAATTAATCACACCAGAAAAGAACGAAAATAAAATGTACGTATATGCCATCTGCATTCGCCACTGGGTCCTGTCATCACCCGTTAGGTTACTTAACTAACGACAGAGCGGGGTCTGGGCTAGCGCGGGTGCAAAACATATACAACATCTACTAGTATATATAAATATATATATAACAATCGTCCCAGGCATGATATAAGGAACATCACAGAAGTATCACAGAATGGTGGATAATCTTGGAGCCTCGGGTTTCACTTGAGCCGCAAATGAGACCCGACGTTCCCTGTCGTGTGGATAGCCTGTGCAATGAAAACCTAGACCCCTACGAGCGCGGCAAGCTACCCGCCAAAACTAGAAGTGAGGCAGCCCCCTTCAGCAAAGTGAATGGGCCACCCGGCACTTCACGGAATCCGGTAACTTGAGCACTCCTCCTGGATCAACCTATACCCCCTACGAGTGCGGCGAATAGCCCGCCAATTCTAGAGTAAGGTCCCTTCCGTACCAACGCCATGAGATGCGGACCAGTTGCCCTCTAGAACCCGGCTATTTGTGCACTCCACCGTGGGGTAATCCTAGTACAAAAAAGAAAATAATATACAAGGGTGACATCGACCTCAACCGAGTCGTGCCCCAAAAGAATAATATACAAACTGGCAGTGACGGCAGTCCACATGTCGGACGCTCGCCCCGCAATATCAAATGTACAAATGAAATTAAACTGTATTAACATTGCACCATAGCTATCCACCACGACTATCCAACCAACATCACGGCACAACACAGAACATCAACGTGAATATCACGTTCGCAAACCCGTCTAAAGACATATAGAAATTATACGAGTTGTGCCGATCAAGTGAAATTCACGGTCGTAGATAATAATGTATGTACTGATATAAACATTTAAACAGTGTTAAAACATCGACTCCGAAACACCCTGAAAAGCCCCCGAACAACTGATAACAAAATATCAAAAATGGGCAAAATAAACAATACCACTGCACCAAGTTCCCAGAGACCAAACCACACACCAAAAACGATGTCCAAACACCCCCTTAGGGCTGGCCGCCTCGGAATTACCATGCTTGTGCTCGGCCCAAAACAGGTGAAGTGGTCTCGTTTTTGGGGTATGGTCAAGTGGTCATACAAGTAGTCTTCCGCACTTGTTTGCAAAATTTTTTGAACACTTTGAAAATCGACAGAGAACACAATCTGCAGTGCATCGTTTTGGGACTGTTTCGATTTCGATACTTTTACATTGTCTAAACTAGCTAGCTAAGGGTTTAAAGGGTAGCTCTGATACCATGAAGGGTTACGGCAGCGCCCCGGCCACCAAAACGCGGCCAAAATGCGGAACAAAATTTTCTAAACTGGCGCTACCATTACTCGAATCCTGGATCAACCTTAAACCCTAAACTAGCAATCTAAACTAAGAGTTAGAATCATTATACCGAGTTGATCCGTGTCCTTCGGTGTTCATTCCAAGCTCCTAGTGATTCTTTGATGATGTTTGGTTGCCGGTCTTCCTCCATCTCCGATGATCCACCTGAGAAAAACGGTGCAAGCTCCAGTCTCGACAAATGAGGCAACCGACGCTCCAAAGTTGCTAGCGATGGAGAGTGGGGGTGTATGAAAGTGTCACTACAATTTTCTCTCAACCCATATGCTCGATGAGCAATGCAAGAAGAAGATGAATGGAGTGAGGAAAACTTTGGCATGAGACAACAAAAATGGCTAAGTCTTTTTTGAAGCATGAGAGGGTGAAAGAGAGCTAGTGTAATGTGTAATGAGCCAAATGAAAATCAACCCCATTCAATAAAGTGGCCGGCCCTCCCTCTCTCTCCCATCAAAATATCTCCACCATTTTGCATTAAACAAAACAACCATACTCAAGTCCATACCATGTTCTATGTTCATGCCACCTCACATCCTCCACCTCATTTATAAAACAAATGAATTTCTATAAATGGAAAATCATATAAATGAGGTGGCATCTTATAGAAGCTATTCCGTATAAAATACGGAATACTTCCCGGTACATGTATCGAAATACATATACGCGTATTCGTACAAAAATACGAATAGCCAAGAGAGAAAATAAATAGCGAACAATAATACTAGAATACATATATATAAATACATATGTAAATTATTAAATCAAAACCTGATTTAATAATCCGGCTTAATCCTAAGCCGCTAGTATTATCAACCGTCCGATTAAAGTCTGCGCAGCATGTACACATATTTAATCGGACACCTGTATGTACCAACATACGCCATGTACACCATGTCGTCTGAATCATGAAAACCTTCTGTGTGGGACTCTAAAGACTCGTCAATACGCTGGCAGTGGGTTTAACCACAAGTACGTCAGTGGCACTAGCTGTACGTAACGGCTACCCTGGTATTGAGTGAAAGGGAGGCCGACGAGCAAACTCATCCTGAATCCCTACTGAGCCTGACAGTGACAATATCCGTACAGTCCAGTCTGTTCGTCTAAGAGTATCGCATATCGAGTCTAGGGGGGTGGATAAAGTCAGACCCCCAACAACGCGATATTTAGTGTCGGTATGAAACCCATCACCACCTGAGAAACTATCGATCCTGGATCGGTAATTCTCGTCCACCGTGGCCATGGATTTCGGGTGATGGCCATCCGTACACAACGTGACATCAACCCCCAATACCGGGAGAGACGAATCCCCGACGATCCGATCACTGCCTCCATGTGGCTCGGGACTGTACCCAACTAAAACCTGTTTGCACGACTCCTTTGAGCCATGGTAGGGTAGTAATCAAAGCACAGTGGGAACTCACACGAGACAAATGACGATCTCAGGTCGACAGACTAACCTATACACATGTCACCTGGGAACTGCTATCTGACAATAGGTATAATACCAATTAGCAGGTTCCCGGCGAGTCCGTCCAGTGTACTCATAACCCAATGAGCACCTATATACTATCTTAGGTGAACAAACTAACACCAATGGCTTGTGAGACCTGGCCACCGCCTCTCGTTGGGGTCTCGATCAGTGTATACTAGTCTACACTGGAGTATCGATGCCCGGTCTCGATACTCCTACGACTAGGGACATTTAAGGATGTGCTTATAGACCCCAGCTCCCACATATATGATCGCCATCATAATGCTGGCAGTCAAGCAAGAATCCTATGGGCTCTATCAATATGTACATGATGATAAAGACAAACCAGATAGCATACTATCATCTTAAGTAAGTCTGTTCTATCGGTATAGGTCCTCACTCAATCATCATAATCACAAGTCCGCGACTATGATAATTGCCTTGAGGGCACTATAGCCAACAGTCGAAAGTCTCGCCAAGATCTTTGGCGTGCTCATTCAACGAGGTCGACTTGACAAGCATGTCTTCGACGTAAACCTCCATGTTCCTCCCGATCTGCAGTTTGAACATCCTGTTGACCAGGCGTTGGTATGTAGCTCTGGCGTTTTTGAGGCCGAAGGGCATCACTTTGTAGCAGTATACCCCATGTCCGTTGTGAATGCGGTAAGCTCTTCGTCTGCCGGGTTCATACGGATCTGGTTGTAACAGGAGAAAGCATCCATGAAGCTGAGCAATTCGTGGCCTGCCGAGCTGTCGATAAGCTGATCTATCCGACGGAGGGGATAGTTGTCTTTCGGGAAGGCCTTGTTGAGATCTGTGAAGTCGATGCACATGCGCCACTTCCCTCTTGCTTTTTTAACTATAACCACATTCGTTAGCCATTTCAAGTAGGCCACATTTCGAATGAAGTTGGCTGCAAGCAACCTATCGACCCCATCCTCGATCGCCTTTTGTTTGATAGGGGCGAAGCTTCGTTTATTTTTCCTGATGGGTCGGGCCATCGGGTCGACCCCAAGCTTATACGAGATTACCTTCGGGTCAATCCTGGGCATGTCGGCGGATGCCCAAGCGAACACGTCCGAGTTTCCTCAGAGAAAGTGGATCAAGTCTTCGTGTCGGGCTCCCGTTAAGAGTGACCCGATCTAGACGGTTCGTTCATCGTTCCCCTCGACGAGGGGGACCTCTGTTAGTGTCTCTATCGGGGCCCGTCGGATTTCTTTTTGTTCGTCACGAGTATCTAAGGACCCCTAGAAATCGCTCGCGCTTCCAATGTCGCCGCTTCGTTCCTTGGGGGTGGATGTCGTTGTGAAGCAAATCTTTGCGATTTGCTGGTTCCCGTAGGCCCGGCCTATTTCCCCCTGATCCAGTGAAAACTTGATCATGAGGTGGTAGGTCGAGATCTGGGCCCGAAGGGAGTTTAGCGTCGGGCGTCCCAGGAGGATATTGTAGGACGAGGGAATTCTAGAGACAATGAAGTCCATTGGTACGGTTCTCGTACGGCCCGCCTCCCCAATATTAAGGAGGAGGGTAACCACTCCCTCTGCTGGGATGGAATAATTAGTAAACCCCGACAGAATGTGGGCGGTTGGCCTCAGGTCCGACAGGCCGAGCCCTATACGTAGGAAGCGGTCATAGAAAAGGATGTCCGTCGGGCTTCCCGAGTCGACCAGTATCCTTTGAACCTCATGGCGGTGGACCCGTGCTGTAATCACGAGGGGGTCATTGTGAGGCAAGGAAATTCCGTGGAGGTCTTCATCGGTGAAGGTGATGGGCTCGACTGCTTTGTTTTTTTTCCGGGGCTGGCCTCCAGTTCCCTCGACCGGCAGGAGGCGACGAATCTCGCCGGCTCCAAGCGCACTCCCCGATGATACGACTATGATTTGGTCGATCGTCAATTCGCCGGGAGGGGGAGGGTTCTCTTTCTTCCGGTTTTCCTGTCGCTTTTCCTGTAGGTACTTTGCCAAGTGCCCCGAGCGAATCAACTCCTCGATGTAGTCGTGGAGTTGTTTACAGTTCTCGGTAGGGTGTCCCTGCGACCTATGGAAGGCGCAGTACGGGCCTCGAGTCCGTATGGCCGCTCTATTGGTGACCGGAGGGAGATTGAAGAATCGCTCGCCCTTCGCCTCCTCCAACAGCTCCGTTTGAGAGATATTGAGCGGGGTATACTCCTAGAACTTCGGGGAGTATGGCTTTGGCCGGTCGACCTTCTTCTTCTCTTCTCTACCCCTCTTCTTTTGGTCGGCCTGATCGCCCCGGGGGAGGTTTGCGTTTACTTCGGACTCGAGCTGGATTTCTCGCTCGGTCCAAGCTTTTACCTCGGCCATGGTCTTAGGTTGCGCCAATGCAAAGGAGCGGAGCCACTCCTTGTGCCTATGACCTGACCTCAGAGCCGTGATTACAGTCTCGTCCCGATGCTCGGAGACTTCAAGAAGAGCGTAGTAAAAGCGAGTGACGTATCCTTTGAAGGATTCCTTGTCCCCACTCTTTGTTGGTTACAGTGCCCTCAAAGTCAATTATCGGATCGCAGGCACGTGATTGCAATGATTGAGGGAGGACCTATGCCGGTAGGACAGTCTTACTCGAGATGATAGTATGCTATCTGGTTTGTCTTTATCATCGTGTACATACTTTAGGTGACATTACAGATCACTATTATACGTTGATAGAGCCCTTAGGATTCTTGCTTGACTACCAGCAGTATGATGGCGATCATATACGTGGGAGTTAGGTAGTCTATAAGCACATCCTTAAAGTGTCCCTAGTCGTGGGAGTTTCGAGACTGGGCATCGATACTCCATGAGTAGACTAGTGTATACGATCGAGAACCTGACGAGGGGCGATGGTTGGTCTCATAAGCCATTAGTATCAGTTGGTTCATCTAAGACGTATACAGGTGCTCATTGGGTTATGAGCACCGGACAGGACTCGCCGGGAACATGCTAGTTGGTATTATACCTGTCGTCGGATAGCAGTTCCCTAGTAACATGTGTACAGGTTAGTCCATCGACCTGAGATCGTCATTTATCTCGTATGAGTTCCCACTGTACTTTGATTACTACCCTACCACGGCTCAAAAGAGTCGTGCAAACAGGTTTTAGTTGGGTACAGTCCCGAGCCACATTATGGCAATGAGCGGATCAGCAGGGGATTCGTCTCTCCCGGTATTGGGGGTGAGATCGCGTTGTGTCTAGGAGAGCCATTACACGAAGTCTTTAGCCAATGCAAGTGAGATTTACTGGTAGGTATTCCGGTAGTATCTCAGGGTGTTCTGGGCTGCACTTCGACACAACTTATACCGCTATTGGGGGTCTGACGTTTACCAGCCCCCTAGGCCCGATATGCGATACCCATAGACGAACGGACCGGATTGTACGGATATTGTCACAGACATGCTCAGTAGGGTTTCAGGATGAGTTCGCTCGTCGGCCTTCCTTTGCTCAATACCTTGGTAGCCGTTACGTACAGCTAGTACCACTGACGTGCTTGTAGTTAAACCCACTGCCAGCGCATTGACGAGTCTTTAGAGCCCCCCACAGAAATTTTCCCAGTTCGGGCGAAACGTTGTAGAGGCCGTATGGTTTTATGGCAAGGTTCGATCATATACGTGCACTCGTGCACGGATCATGATCGGACGGATCATACTAGTGGGCTTTGGTTTAAGCCGGATCCTAGTATTAAATTGGTTGGATTACTTTCGTCTCGTTGTATTCGCATTCAGTCAGAATGCAGATGCAGGTATGTATATACAGGTGAGGGGTATTCTTGTGATCCGTCACGAGTTAACTTTAGAAGATGTCATTCTATTTATTGGATTAAACATTTGGATTAATGTTTAATAAGTGGAAATTGTGAGTGCAAATCATAATCAAGAGCATTAAATATGGCACATGCATTTGTGGAGACTCATGGTATTATTTTTTGTGCCATTTTCTTTTCTCTTGATTGCTTATTGTGTGGAATTGATATGTAGAGAGAGAGGGCAGCCACATATAGTGTGGGTCTTGGTCTTGAGATTAAGTGAGCTTACACATTATCATCCTACACAATAACAAAGCCTTTCTTCTTCTAGCTTCTCCTTGTGCTCACAATTTCCTCTAATGGCTTCTTCTTCAACCTCCACCCATCCCTCTCATGAGTTGAGAATCCATGGGTGTCTTGAGACAAAGTGATCACACACATTCTCTATTTCACCTTGGACATGTCGGCTAGCAAACTTCATGTCCGAATTGCTTCGGTTTTGAAGCGAGAGCCGTAAAATGATTCCTTGACGCGGTGCCACTTCGACGAGGAGATCGGAGATCGAGCGAGATCGGAGATGCCGCGAGGAACTAAGGATGGCGGCTAAAGACCGAAGGACATGGATCGATCGGTATAACCATTCTATCATCTTTGTAGTTAGCTAGTTTAGTGTTAATGGCACGGGTGAAAGTCTGCGTTAGCGCCGATTTAGTAAAAGTTTTTGTTCCGCGTATGGCCTCGGATAGACGACCGGGGCACTACCGTAGACTTACATGGTATCAGAGCCATACCATTAACCCATACTAGCTTATTCTAATATGTTTAAAACATCGATCGACCGAATTTTCCAAAACCGCAATTCTATTCTTGAAGTTTCTGTCAAAATTTTTTTGTGGTCGAAAATTTATTTTCAGTGTGTCAGAAAATCGTGCAGGCTTTTCTAAGACACCACAAGAAATTTCAGAGCAAGATCACATCATTACGCCGCGGAACCGCAGCGAAACTGGCAAGTTTGCCGCGTTTCCGCGGTGGAATTGTGGAGTCGGTGCTTAATTTTTCTTATGTGTGTCTTTCATATGGAATTGTGGTTTCTGGAATATTTTGTTTGGGCCCAGATTTATATGAGTGCTGGATTTGTACTTGGGGCCCACTTCGGAAAGTTTTGTCGATCGAAATTTTAAATACGTTAGTTCATAGTACTTACATTACTATCTGCGACCGTGAATGTCATTTGAGCGGTACAACTTGTCTAATTGCTATATGTTCTTTTAGACAAGTTTGCGAACGTGACATTCACGTTGATACTCTGTGTTGTGCTGTGATATTGCGGATTTGTCGTGGTGGATAGTTTGGTGCAATATTAGTACAGTTTATATTTATTTGTACATTTGATATTACGGGGCGAGCGTCCGACATGTGGACTGCCGTCACTGCCTGTTTGTATATTATTCTTTTGGGACACAACCGGATTGAGATCGATGTCACCGTTGTACATATTTTCTTTTCTGTACTAGGATTACCCCGCGGTGGAGTGCACGGATGGCCGGGTTCTAGAGGGCAACGGGCCCGCATCTCATGGCTTTGAGACGGAGAGGGCTTCACTCTAGAATTGGCGGGCTATTCACCGCACTCGTAGAGGGTACAGGTTGGCCCAAGGAGGGGTGCTCAAGTTACCGGATTCCGTGAAGTGTTGGGTGGTCCATTCACTTTGTTGAAGAGGGCTGCCTCGCTTCAGGTTTTGGCGGGTAACTTGCCGTACTCATAGGGGTCTAGGTTTTCATTATAGAGGCTATCCACACGACCAGGAGAACGTCGGGTTTCGCTTGCGGCTCAAAGGAAACCCGGGGCTCCCAGATATATGTATTGTTCTGTGATGCTTATTACTTTTATGTGATATTGCATTTATCACGTCTGGAGCGATTATTGTATGTTGATATATATATATATATATATATATATACTAGTAGATGTTGTATACGTTTTACACCCGCGCTAGTCCAGTCCCCGCTCTGTCGTTAGTTAAGTAACCTAACGGGTGATGACGGGACCCAGTGACGAATGCGGACGGCATATACGTTCATTTTATTTTCGTTCTTTTCTGGTGTGATTAATTGATGGGACTGTGTTAATTCAGATCAATGCAAAGAAAACAAACCTATTCGATATTGTTGGAACAATTTTCAAAAAGCTGTTATTACAAGGACGTTTTCATTTGCTTTGCACAGCGGTATTCAGTTTGGAATATCCAACACCTCATTCGACGAGGCAAGGGCCGAGATACCTTTATCGGGAGTGACCCCTTGGGCAGAAGTTTGCGTCAGGATAATAACTTCACTGTAGTCGATTACTTTTTGCTTTGCATCGCGGTATTCAGTTGGAATATCCTGCATCTCATTCTACGGGGAAAGAGCCGAGATCCCTTCACCGGGAGTGACCTCTTTAGTAAAGGTTTTCGCCACTATATTTTTATAAAAACCTATCCGGTTCCTTCAACGATATCAAGTTCATTACGTTAAAGGTTTTTCGCCAAAAACCATTCGTAGCCCTCCGTCATTTTAGACGGGTAGTACTTAGTATTCATGCTATGTTTGTTGGCCTTCGTCATGGCATAGTGTATGGTAGCTATTTGTTACTTTTCTGTTGCATAGATAGATGTGTTGGTTTGGGACAGTCGTACTACTATTTTGGCCCTTGTCAAGGGTATGTACGGATGGGTTCAAATTAACCTGGACAATGACGGGCAGAACTTGACATGTGACTTATGATATGTTGGCCTTCATCAAGGTCATAAGAGCATCGGGTAAAAATCATATCGGGAGTTTCTAAAGAAACGGAAACTTGCCAGGCATGCGTATACCTTCTGGGGTGTGATAATGTGAGTGGATTCCATCACGTTATCATGCGATGATGGTTGGATCCTGATTTCCACTGATGAGTTGGTTTACTCCTCGGGTGATCCCGACTAATTCTTCTTTCAGGTTTGGAGGAGAATTTGAGGTTATAGTGGGAGACATCCTGATTAGATAAAGTGATTAACCATTCTGATCTAGGTTAGATTGCACGCAGAGTGTTTCTTTTCTCTCTCTCTCTCTTTGGCAGTGACCATGGCTCGACCCTTGACTATGACTCAGTAACCAAGTTAACCGAACTTTCTTAAAACACTGGCTTTTGGATTGTCTGAGTTGCATACTTCATTGCCACTCGTTCTTTTACCGTTTGCATTTCTCCAGAACACCCCGTATCACTACGAACATCCACTTCCATTGGATAAATCCATCGTATGGTTATATACGAACTCGAAGGAACTTGTTCCAATTCGAGGATGGATTCTGGTTCTGAAGAGATTGAATATGACTATTCAGTTGTCTTTTCACTTTACCTTCTCTCAGGTTGTGAGGGCTCTTAGGATTAGGAGAGGATACACCTATTGCGCTTATTGGATAGTCTTCTTCCAAACCATAGGTAGGTGTCGAAAGGTACGGAATGAAGAAAACCAATTAGCCTAAGTGTGGTGTACAGAAGGTAATAAGTAAAGACAAATAAAGGGATTAGAAAGAGGGCAAAGTAAATTACAACTGCTATCATCCACGACCAAACCAGGTATTTCATCGCCACTCCTATTTTAACTTTGTATTTCTCCAGAACACCCCGTATCACTACGAACATCCAATTCCATTGGATAAATCCATCGTATGGTTATATACGAACTCGAAGGAACTTGTTTCAGTTCGAGGATGGATTCTAGTTCAGGAGAAATATGAATAAGGTTTATTCAGTTGTCTTTTATCTTTACCTTCTCTCAGGTTGCGAGTGCTCCTAGGATTAGGACAGTACACCTATTATGCTTATTGGATAGTCTTCTTCCAAACCATAGGCTGGTGCCGAACGGTAGGGAAGGAAGAAAACCATTTAGCCTAACGATGGTGTACAGAAGGTAATGAGTAAAGACAAATAAAGGGATTTGGAGAGATGGCAAAGAAATATACGGTTACAGTCATGAATCTGGATAATGGAAGAGGCATTACTAGGAATACCCGGAAACCCCTATGAAACATTTTCATGTTTTAGTTTCACTATGCGTTGTTAAAGGAAAACTGATTTCTCAATTAGATCCTTACTTCAGGGTATGTATTTACCAGGTACGATTCTCACATCTGTATGGTTTTTCAGATGATGAGTGGGAGTAAGTTATTGGGAATTAGGTGATCATCCTCATTATATCGGGATTCGTTTTTATTGGTGATATTTGAGGAAATTACCTGGGTTTTTGCCGGACGGCAAATATCTGGTTTTGAATATCCGTTGTTATGCACCAATTTCAAACTGATATATTTGTACGTTTATTTATAAAGTGAAATATAACTTTTTTGAAATTATGTCCATGACATTTACCTATATCAGTTGATGGTTAGGTAAGGAGTATTAAACAGCGGTGTAATTCTTTATAGCCATAGTACAGTTTTCAACCTACGACACACAGGGTTTGAGTTATTCAACTCAAGGGACTTATACAAAGTATTGTATGTTGTCCAGTGTCCATTAGGATAAAGGGGTTGGTCCTCGTACTATATTCTGTTTACTTATGACTTCTCAAGTTTTAGACAAGTGTTTCGTAGAAATACAAGCTCCAAGTTTTAAGAAGTTATAGGTATAAGAGTAAAGTAGAGAACCACGTGTCGCAAGTATCGGGATTCTTCAAGGTGATCGAAGATGTAGATACTTGTGTGAGATATTCAGTTGATAGTAATGGTTTTGAGAAACCTGTTTCTCTTTCAGGTTACTCATAATTGGATGTACTCCTAAGTTGAGTAATGTTGATCGACCTTTCTCCATTTAGTTGACATGCACTGGAGACAGCTTCATGATTTGAATCTGGTTCCAATTAAATCAGTGCCTCTGTTTATATATTGGAAATAGAACAGTTAATATCTTAACAATGTTAAGATATATGGAGTTGTCCGGCTTATGCTTGAAACCAGACTCTGGATAACTCAAGGCACGTTTCTGTAATGGCAGTTTATGGGTTAACCCGGGCTATGACGAGGGTTAACTTTCTACCATCTGGAAGATCAATAGGGATATTGTTCTTGACTCGCCACAGTTTTAGTAAAATGGATTTTTTCAGAAAACAGTAGTGGGAGTATGGTAGAACTGGAAGTGATTCCAGAACCGCAAACGATTTCTGAAAATTTAATAGGACCTGAAGATTCAATCAGGTTTGACATTCCATTAGCCACTCTGCAGATATGGTGGGTAACCTCAGGCGCCCGAGAGGTACTCCGGTATCCTCAAGGATGGTCACAGGGAGGTTCTTGTTTACCCAGACTTACCATTGCTGCTGTTCCAGACTATGAGACCCGGCAGAAGGATGAGTATAGCGTCGTTCTAAACTAGCTTTAGAAGTGTACGTGTATATGACTCTGCCAGAGGGTTGTTGTGGTCAGTGGGAGCAGCGGAAGTATAGTGGACAAGTAGCTTATGTCTATTTATAGACTAAAGCAGATATAGCGGAGATAAATCATCTACTTTTGATGTGATAGTCATAGGTTTTGATTTCATCAGAATAGGGGATAGATCTGTTAAGAAGGTAGTAGGGTGATATGTCCTGGTATTTGGATGACATACACAGAGTAGGAAGTGATATTCATATACTACGATCGGTTATACTATGGTTGTCACACAGTGGTTTCTCCACACAGGATATGGATATAACATCAAGCATTCTGGTTACTAGATCTATGGTTTTAGATCTAGATTTGGGAAGTGTCCCAATCTGGGTACTTAGACAACATTCTATAGGTGTTTTAGAATGGACGACTCCTGGCATGGTGGTGTACCTGCAGGTGATGGAGTCACCCTCTCTAAAGGTGTCTTACAGACTAAAGAGGAGAGGGATGTGCATAATTGGCATATCACTTGCTTAGGCAATTGAGTCAATCATGAGATGTCAAGTACCACACCAGATGTTGTTTTTGCACTAGCTACAATAAGTTGATATTAATCCAATCCTGGAGAAACGTTCAGAAGCAGTTTTAGAACATAAGTGGATGTTCTAGGGATATGATAACGGTAGCCTCCTTCGGGAGACGGTTATCATTCCAGCCTTCCAAGGTGACCTGGATGACAGAGTGACTATCAGAGTTATAGTTTTCCCTCTGGTGAGGGGCAATAGTTTGGACAGGTGGTCCAAGCGGATACTAAGGGAGGCATGGCGCAGGATACTGATTAAGTTCAGTTGACGATACAGTCTAAGAAGTTTGGATTTGGATTTCATTTGTGAACTAGGTCCCATCAGATATCCAGACATATTCTAAGACATGTATTGCTCATTTCAGGAGATGGCTTTTTTCGCGAGCTTGAGATAAAGAGAGACATAGAAAGAAACATCAGGGCGGATCCACTCACTGAGGCTATTTCTCGAACGCAATAGTTTCGCAAACGAGATTTGTGAAACTGATTAGTAGAGAAGTTGGATGTTCGGTATCACACGGGTTGTGAGTATGCGACATCGCAATAATTAGTCTTAAGTGCAACTGGGAGATTGTTGGATATAGTGCCCTCAAAGTCAATTATTGGATCGCAGGCACGTGATTGCAATGATTGAGGGAGGACCTATGCCGGTAGGACAGTCTTACTCGAGATGATAGTATGCTATCTCGTTTGTCTTTATCATCGTGTACATGTTTTAGGTGACATTACAGATCACTATTATATGTTGATAAAGCCCTTAGGATTCTTTCTTGACTACCAGCAGTATAATAGCGATCATATACGTGAGAGTTGGATAGTCTATAAGCACATCCTTAAAGTGTCCCTAGTCATGGGAGTTTCGAGACTGGACATTGATACTCCATGAGTAGACTAGTGTATACGATCGAGACCCCGACGAGGGGCGATGGCCGGTCTCACAAGCCATTGGTGTCAGTTGGTTCACCTAAGACGTATACAGGTGCTCATTAGGTTATAAGTACACCGGACAGGACTCGCCGGGAACATGCTAGTTGGTATTATACCTGTCGTCAGATAGTAGTTCCCTGGTGACATGTGTACAGGTTAGTCCATCGACCTGAGATCGTCATTTGTCTCGTGTGAGTTCCCACTGTACTTTGATTACTACCCTACCACGGCTCAAAGGAGTCGTGCAAACAGGTTTTAGTTGGGTACAGTCCCGAGGCACATGGAG
Source organism: Agapanthus africanus (assembly GCA_030015575.1). Classification (NCBI taxonomy): domain Eukaryota; kingdom Viridiplantae; phylum Streptophyta; class Magnoliopsida; order Asparagales; family Amaryllidaceae; genus Agapanthus; species Agapanthus africanus. The sequence continues at coordinate 791,513,164 of JASDDO010000022.1, read as the reverse complement.
GCAGTGAGCGGATCAGCAGGGGATTCGTCTCTCCCGGTATTGGGGGTGAGATCGCACTGTGTCTAGGAGAGCCATTACACGAAGTTCTTGACCAAGGCAAGTGAGATTTACTGGTAAGTATTCCAGTAGTATCTCAGGGTGTTCTGGACTACACTCCGATACGACCTATACTGCTATTGGGGTCTGACGTTTACCAGCCCCCTAGGCCCGATATGCGATACTCATAGACGAACGGACCGGACTGTACGGATATTGTCACAGACATGCCTAGTAGGGTTTCAGGATGAGTTCGCTTGTCGGTCTCCCTTTGCTCAATACCTTGGTAGCCGTTACGTACAGCTAGTACCACTGAAGTGCTTGTGGTTAAACCCACTGCCAGCGCATTGACGAGTCTTTAGAGTCCCCCCACAGAAAGTTTCCCAGTTCGGGCGAAACGTTGTAGAGGCCGTATGGTTTTATGGCAGGGTTCGATCATATACGTGCACTCGTGCACGGATCATGATCGGACGGATCATACTAGTGGGCTTTGGTTTAAGCCGGATCCTATTATTAGATTGGTTGGATTACTTTCGTCTCGTTGTATTCGCATTCAGTTAGAATGCAGATGCAGGTATGTATATACAGGTGAGGGGTATTCTTGTGATCCGTAATGAGTTTACTTTAGAAGATGCCATTCTATTTATTGGATTAAACATTTGGATTAATATTTAATAAGTGGAAATTGTGAGTGCAAATCATAATCAAGAGCATTAAATATGGCACATGCATTTGTGGTGACTCATGGTATTATTTTTTGTGCCATTTTCTTTTCTCTTGATTGTTTATTGTGTGGAATTGATATGTAGAGAGAGAGAGGGCAGCCACATATAGTGTAGAGCTTGGTCTTGAGATTAAGTGAGCTCACACATTATCATCCCACACAATAACAAAGCCTTTCTTCTTCTAGCTTCTCCTTATGCTCACAATTTCCTCCAATGGCTTCTTCTTCAACCTCCACCCATCCCTCTCATGAGTTGAGAATCCATGGGTATCTTGAGACAAAGTGATCACACACATTCTCTACTTCACCTTGGACATATCGGCTAGCTTCATGTCCGAGTTGCTTCGGTTTTGAAGCGGGAGCCCATAAAATGATTCTTTGACATGGTGCCACTTCGACGAGGAGATCGGAGATCGAGCAAGACCGGAGATGCCGCGAGAAGCTAAGGATGGTGGCTAAAGACCAAAGGACATGGATCGATCGGTATAGCCATTCTATTATCTTTGTAGTTAGCTAGTTTAGTGTTAATGGCACGATCCGGGTGAAAGTCTGCGTTAGCGCCGGTTTAGTAAAAGTTTTTTTTTCCGCGTTTGGCCTCGGATAGACGGCCGGGACGCTACCGTAGACTTACACTCTTTATAGTGAAGAGGTAATCGACGGTCCTCTTTTGCCGTCTGTTCCCGACGAAATGTCAGAGAAACTGGGCGGCCAGCTCATCAAAGGTAGAGATGGAGCGTGGCATGAGTCCTCGGAACCAATCTCGTCCAGCCCGGATGAGAGTGGTGGGGAACGCTCAGCATTGGACAACGTCGGAGTTGTCCTAAAAGCTCATGCCCGCCGTAAACGCGTCCAGATGGTCTTTTGGGTCAGACTTCCCGTCAAAGAGAGCCACTTTTGGAGGCTTGTTTCTGGATGAGACGCGGACAGCGAGCATCTCTTAAGTGAAGAGCTTCGTAAGCGAGTCGGCGGCATACCTGGTCCCCTCGCTTGAAGGACGACCCTCCCGATGTATACCCTCGATTTTCTTTTCGGGGCCATCGAGACGGTCGTGGTACCCCGAGGATTCGGCATATTCGGAGTTATGGCCCCTCCCGCTGGCCGCCTGCGCCTGGCTGCGGCTCCGGTTCCATTCTATCAGGTTCCTCAGGTCCTCTGGCGAAGTCGTTCTCGAGTTATCGTGGTGAGTGCCACCCGCGCGACCCCGTCGAAGGAGAGGGTGCCAGCCATGCCTGGGAGTAGGCGAGCTGACCGGCACCTCCTCGGGTGGGACGGGAGTGCGATGGGCCTCGAGGTGGGGAGCTCTTTCACGAGACCTCGGCGTGGAGATGTGAGGCGCCCAATGGGTCATTGAATTGGTTGCCGCAGGGGACCTGTGGCCGCCAGAGATAGCAAGACGCTGTTCAATAGTGCCAGCGGGGGCGGTGTCATCTCCCCCTCTGCGGAGGTCGTGATCCCGGGAAGGGGGAAGGCGACCTGGGGAGACTTGTCCCGCCATTTGGACGCGGACAAGGACATCCACGATGGATGTGAGCCTGTCGATCTGTGTAGAAAGGGCGTGAATGGCGTTAAGGGGAGGAGTGGATCCATCTGCGCCTCCATTGTTGGGAGGGAGGACGGCGGCGGCTGGTGCTTGGATCGTTGCGGTGATCACTCGCCATGAGTTTGAGATCGGAAGATCAACTTTCGATGAGTGGAATCAAAAGAATTCCCACAGACGGCGTCAACTGATGGAGGTCAGAATCTCCTTCAGATGTTGTCCTCCGTCGATCTGTCGCGAGCGTTGATGGACGGCTGAGATTAGATTTGAGGGTTGCCTCCTGGAGCATGTGGATCTCAGTGGGCTTGATTTGAAGCGAAGCCGAGCTACCTGCAAAGAAGTTCCGGGGTGGTTGTACCACCGTGGACCCCTCCGACGATCAAGTTAGCCGAGGTATTTGAGCAGAGTAGCGGCCTATTGGAATGAAATTGCCTTACCTGAGTTGTCTGAGAGGGGTTTTTAGAGCGGTCGCCATGAGTTAGCTGGCGCGAGATCTTCGCCGGCCGTTACGTCCGCGTGAATGACGGGATCCCCCATTAATGACGAGATACACTCGTTAATGGGGGATGCGGATCATGGGGCGGCGGATATCTCGCGTCTGACGAGATCCGCGGAGACGTCGCGGAGGCGCCTGTGATCTGCGTTCTAGGTCGCTTGGTAGCACCGGGGAGGCCTAGCTCGGTGAGAGGCCTAAAAGAGGGCGGGAGGCCGAGCTAGTTCGGTTCTGTGATAGCTCGGAGTGTAGGAGGGCTCGGAGGCGAGCCAATGTTATTTACACGGCGAGCATAGGAATGTTCAGGAATTCCTCGGAGGTCGGGTCCAAGCAGCGGGACGATAGCCCGGGGGACACCTTCAATGTGCGGTGCTTGCCCTGTTTTTCTGAGCCTCGGGACACGTCATCTGCCGCGTGTCATGACCTGGAGAGTTCCCACTTATGAGCATCATCATGTACCCACTGCCAAATATGAAATGCCATATAACTTATTTTACTACAAATAAATTTCAACTGAGGTCTATTTTCATAATCATTAGTAGAATCTAGTAACTAAAAAATGATCAATCTGAGAAAAAAATGAAATTAGAAGTCAGAGCGTAAGAAAAAGATCGTTCCAACAAAATCAGCAAGGATCAGAAAACTATTTAAAACTGCCTTGTTCGAAATGTCCAATTTGATTGTTTTTTCACACGGTCCGATTACTACCATTTTAAAACTGCATAGTATCATTTTTGCATCTACTAATCGACCTATGAGCTATTCCCAAACAGTCAGCTTAACATAGGACCCGTTTGTTTCGAGTTAGGAAACTTCGGAGTTTCAACTGCTTATTTTAGCCCTTCAACTTTTATGTTTGTTTTAATGGTAAAGACCATGATATCGAAGTCCTAATTTTCTATCTGGCATGTCGAAATCGAAAGTTTGAAGTCGGAGGTTTTTTTTTGTGGAGTTAGACTGGAGTTTATCTCATCAACACTTTTTATTTATTTAATACTTCTTCTTTTTCAACTATCTTATTTCTCTCCATTTTTATTTATAAACTCCTGTTGTTTTTTTTTAAATTGCCTTGGAAACACAAAATTCAAACTCTTAATTCTAAACAGAAATGACTCTTTCCAAACAAACAATAGAATTCCAACTCTTCACTTATTGTATACAAGACTTCCAACTTCTGAAAAATACTCCAACCAAACAAACACGGGGCCATAATTGATAATAGACCATGTTGCTCCAATTATAAAACTTGAAAAATCCCTGGGCATTTCATCAGCCCCTAGCAATTTTTGACGTCTAAATTTTTTTTTTACATTTAAATTAGGGTAAATTATCAACACCCTCTGGCTCCTTTCCCCGCAATCAAAAACCCCTTGGCCTTAAAACACTTGCAGAAACCCCTCAGTCAATGATTTCGCTGTCGAAAACCCCTGCATAATTTCATGACAATGTAATTTTATATAAGCTAAATTTCAACTTAATACAAAGAACTTTGGTCATTTTCCCTTAAAACTACTACAAATTTTTAAAATGATGCAAAACTACCATAAACTTTTCTTTGTACCAAAAAACTTCCTAACGGAGGTAACATGTGATAATCAAAAAAGGATAGAAAGACTAAAATACCAACACATATCAATTTTAAAAACTAATTTTTTTCTCAAAACTGATATATGTTTAGTTTTAACCCAGTCATTTTCTCTTTTTTTTAATCAAAAGCTAACTTCCTTAGGGAGTTTTTTGGTATATGGAAAGTTTGTGATATATTTGCGTCATTTTAAAAGTTTATGGTAGTTTTGAGGGAAAATTACTATAGTTCATGGGAGTTTTTTGGTATATGGAAAGTTTGTGATATATTTGCGTCATTTTAAAAGTTTATGGTAGTTTTAAAGGAAAATTACTATTTCATGGCATTAATTTAAAATTTACCCTTTCATATGTATCAAATGCCCTTGAATCAATGTGACGTATTCTGTTGCTGGGACTTGAAACCCGAGGGGTCTCAGGTGATAGATGAGTATCCTAACCAGCTAGACTATAGCAGAATTCACAACAATTTATAACCTGTAATTATATATATACTTTGGTAAAATGTAGATTGATGATCATAACCCTAGGCATTGTTATGGTTTTTTTCCTTTGATGCAACTCTCCAAGAATCAAACCAGTGTCCTTTCATTCGAAACAGAAATGTTTATTTCGGACTTTCATTCAGTTTTTCAATCCTTTTATTACTATCTTAGATTTTGAATATTTTAAATTTATTAAAGGGACATTTTTAAGATAAAAGAGTCTAATGGATGGAAAACCCGACACTCTTAGGGTTCTTGAGATAAAGTGTATGTTTTCAAGTTTATTTAAAAAGTTTGGGTTATGACAAACTAGTATTTTTTGCACGTGCGATGCATATGCATATTAAAAAGATTCGGCGTTGATATCTTGGACTTCTTTGTAATCTTAACTAAAAATTTTTTATTCATTATCTTAACTGAAAATCTTGGTGGATCTTTTCAAATATTTTAGTTATGATATAAAAAGATCGCCATGTGCATTGTACGCTCAACAAATTGATGAATTTAATCATCTTAGAATAAAGATTTTTTCTCATTTTTCACATTAAATTCAGGAAAAAGTGAGAGAGACAACCCCTTATAGTAACTTAGAGAGTTTTTTTTCTCATGTGTTTCTTACACCTTTTTTTGGAATTATAATAGTAGATAAAGATGGTAACAAATTATTTAGATTAATTCTATATTAGGACTAAAAGTATGAAAAAATACTAGTGTGTCAAATTGGTTGATCCGGAGGTAGTTTCCAATTTTACTTCTTTAACGTGTCTTTATTACATTCCTTACTTTTTCAATGCATAAAAGGTAAAATTTAAAATCAAATCATAAAAAAAACCAATTGATTACTTTAGACTTGAGCAAAGTCTCAAATATATGCCCATCCCATTTTCAAAACAGTATCAAGGATTCTTTTTTTATTTATATTAGAATATTACGAACTAATTGTCCGTTCACTAGTAAATGGATCCAACAATACAGACAAATGATGAATGATAGATACCCGCAACTATTCCTTAATAAGTATAAATTAGAAATACACTACTATAAATTAAAAATATAAGAGTCAAAAGAATACACTACTATAAATTAAAAATATAAGAGTCAAAAGTTGTTCTTTTAGTTCTTGTCGTTTTGGTTATTTCCAATATCACTTTGCATATCATAACCCTTTATCCCATTCATTCTTCTAAAAAGAAATCATTCTACTAAAATGAAAAATGAAACTGGTTGCTTTTATGCACAATATTTCACTAGGCTTTTATAATTGCCTTATGCATAATATTTCACTAGTCTTTTATAATTGCCTTATGCATAATAATTCACTAGTCTTTATAATTGTGAGGCGATACAAAGTTTAAACATCACACTCATTTAAAATGTATGAGCATAACATAAAATGCAACCGTCAAAACTAAAATCTTCCTCACCACTCAAGAGTGCAGTATCACTTTCAATAATCCAAAATTTCCTTTCGGATTGGGAAGCCTAAAATTCATGCGAAACAATTTAGGCTTTGGAAATAAAGTAACTGGACTCGAAAAAAACCATTTACGCATAACTCAAAACTAACCCAGTCGAAACAATCCAATCAGAAAACGCATACGGCACTAATTTCCTGACACAGATCCGCCATTTCAATTTCCAAAGACGTATCAAGATTAAAGTTATTACCACTGCATTGCTCAATACATTCAATTTGCGTTAATATTTTGCCCACAGTTCAATATCAATTTAGAAAACTGACTGCTACAAGCCTGCAAGCTACTGCGAATTTGTCTATATAAAAGATAGATTAATATCTAAAAGGGGCCTCTCCTGTGCCAAAAATTCATACCAAAATTTTTAAAAGCATAAGAGAACTAGAAATGAGACTTTTTATCATCATCCACTATTTTTCCTGCTGTAGAATTCAACACCAAATTATAGACACGCAATCAAAATTATAGAAAGCAACTTGAAAGCCAGTTCAACACCACCTACAGAATACCATGTCAATGGAAATGGTGCTTACAAACAAAGGTACAAAACTAATTTGAAAATCGGAATGACTCGGCGCCAAAAAAACTCACAGCCAGCTCTAAGCTTTGATGGCATACTTCCTCATTGGAAAGTACATTTCTCGTTTCTTCTCTCGCTCCGTCATCAAGGATTCCTACAGTGTAAGAAAGCCAGAAGGGGAGAAGAATTAATTTCATGTTTTTACAAGTTTATTGCAAATACTGGATTATTGTCACAAACATAAGAACATGAAAAAGGAGCCTTAGTCCTTAAGGTAACAAGATCTTTGCGGCAATTACTATTTTAAGTGTTAAATTCTACAAAAAATTTAATAAAAAAACAACAAGAAAGCAGGCATCAACCTTACAGACTCTAACATGCAGCAATATATATATATATATATATATATAAGAATAATGGAGGAAAGATGCCATATGAGGGAATTTCCTCCTATGGCTTCGAAAAAATACACCCTCCGTCGTATTTTCCGACGACCGGAATCCATCATCTTCATCATCTAAGATGTGGGTACGCCGAATTTCATGTGATTCTACAACCTTTTCACCGTTGATTTAGCAATATAAAAAGTTCTATTGTCGGTAAACCGTTAATTTTGAATCCACTAATTCAACGGCGAAAAAGTTGTAGAATCACATGAAATTTGGTGTACACATGTCTTAAAATGATAACGATGAAGATGATGGATTCCGATCGTCGGAAAAAATGGTGAAATCTGTTATTGAGAATGCTCATTCAATGAGCATTCTCAATATTATGCCTTGAAGAGAACTCGAACCTCCACGCTCTTTAGCGCCATAGGAGGAAATTCCCCCCTATAGCCTTTTTCCTCCATTATTCTCTCTCATAAGGGGGGAATTTCCTCCTATCGGGTCGAAAAAATACAACCTCCACCATTTTTTCCGACGATCGGCACCCATCATCATCGTTATCATGTAAGATATGCATACACCAAATTTTATGTGATTCCAACACTTTTTCAGCGTTGAATTAGCAATGTAAAAAGTACTATTGTCGGTAAACCATTAATTTTACACCAACTAAATCAACAGTGAAAAAATGGTATAATCACATGAAATTTGGTGTATCCACATCTTAGATGATATATATGGAAGTGATGTATGCCGATCGTTGAAAAAAATCATGAAGCATGTATTTTTCTGACGCCATAGAAGGAAATTCCCTCCTATACCTTTCCTCCATTAACCTGATATATATATATATATATATATATATATATATATATATATTACTGAAAAATGAGCATAAAAATAAATAGGAAAAGGAACCAAGAGGCCAGCAAGCCACCCGTGAGATGCACGCATCGATTTATAACGTAATAAAGTGGAAGGCATGGTAACTAAATTACATAAACATGAAACCATCTTCTATATCCTACAAAGTGTCAAAGTTGCCCGCATATTCCACATTCTTATTTTTTACCCCCTACACTATGAAGTGTTGGACGCATCCAATTTCTATTGGATATAGTGCTCTCAAGGCAATTATTGTAATTGCAAGCAGACGATTATGATAAGCCTATACGGTGACACAATTTTACTCGAGATGATAGTATGCTATCTGGTTTAACTTTATCATCATGTACATGTATTATGTGGTATTGGGATCACTATTACATATTGATAAAGCCCTTAAGATTCCTACTTGACTACCAGAGTTATGATGGCGATCATACAAATAAGGCCTGGATAGTACATAAGCAAATCCTCAAACGTCCTTAATCGTGGGAGTATCGAGACTTGGCATCGATATTCTAGAGTAGACTAGTGTATACGTTTCTTAACCCCAATGAGGGGCGATGGTCAGTCTCAGCCATTGGTGTTCGACAGTCACCAATGATTGTATACAGGTGCTCAATGGGTTATAAGTTACACTAGACGGACGCACCGAGAACATGCTAGATGGTATTATACATATCGTCATGTAGCAATTCTGTGGTGACATAAGTACAGGTTAGACTGTCGACCTGAGATATTCATTTGTCTAGTGTGAGTTCCCACTGTGCTTTGATTACTATCCTACCACGACTCTACTGAATTGTGCAAATAAGTTTTAGTTGAGTATAGTCCCGAGCCATATGGAGGCAGTGAGTGGATTGTTAGGGATTCGTCTCTCCCGTTATTAGGGTAGATACCGCGCCGTGTTTGGTTGGCTATCGCCATAACTGGCGAGAGTGAATGGGATTTACTGATTGCAAAATCAATAGTTTCTCGGTTGGTGATGAGCTTGTCACCGACACGACTTGTCGGGTTATCAGGGGTCTAACGTTTACCAAGCTCCTAGACCCGGTATGCGATACTCTTTGATAAACAGACCGAACTCTACGAAAACTGTCACCTATAAGCTTTATAGGAGTTTTGGACGAGCTTGCTTGTCGACCTTCCTTTCGCTCAATACCTGGATAGCCGTTACGTACAGTTAGTGCCGCTGACATGTTTGTGGTTAAACCATTGCGAGCGTATCGTCGAGTCTTTAAATTCCAACATAGAGGTTTTTCAGACTCTAGTGATATAATGTAGATATGCGTATTGTATACGTACCAGGGTTCAATTAAAACTAGTGTATTTAGTGCACTGACGGTAATAAGACTTTTAGATATACTAGACGGTCTCTTGGAAAAACGGATATTAAATCAAGTGCTGATTTAATATGGTAATACATGCATTTGCAAGTATTTTATCACTATTTATTTATATCTCATTTATGTAGTTTAATACATAAAGATACACACACAGATTTATATAAGAATAATGGAGAAAAAAGATTCTAGGAGGCTTTTTGCGTTCGATGGCGGCAAAAAATACGCCCTCCACCATTTTATTCAACGATCGGTATCTTCCCACTTAATATCCATCCTCTAATTTATCGATACACCAAATTTCATATGATTATAACACCATTTCAACGTTGATTTAGCAACATAAAAAGTTCAATTGTCGGTAAACCGGTAATTTTGCACCCACTAAATCAACGGTAAAATGATGATCATATGAAATTTGGTGTATCGACAAATTAGAGGATGGATATCAAGTTGGAAGGTATCGATCTTCAAATAAAATGGAGGGCATACTTTTTCAGCCACTTGACGCAAAAACCTCCTAGAGGCTCTTTCCTCCATTATTCTATATATATATATATATATATATCATGCTTTTTCCTTTCTTTTTAGTTTCTCTTTTAGTTAAGTTGTGCCATGGTTTAGCACATGCATGCCCACTCTCTTTTGAGTGACATGTAGACGATAGAATGTGCATGAGAGAATGATGACACTTGGAAATAAGATGAAATTCTATGGATAGATAGAATTTCTGTGTCATGTTAAAGGATAGCAACCATTTTCTAAATGGTTAAGGATTTCATTCATATCCTTTCTTCTCATCTCCTTCAAGCTCTCCTCTTCTTCTTCTTCCTCCAAATTAAAAAGAGAACAAGAAAAAAAATGGATGGTGACATAAAAATAAGGTGACTATACTACATCCCTAACATTCCAATCGTGAAATAAAAATAGAGTGACTATACTACATTCCTAACATTCCAATCTTAGCAAAATTAGATTGTTAGTTTCTTCACTTGGCTTGGAGCTAGAGATGAAGATGGAGGTTGCGAGGGGTTTCCTCAAGTGGATCATCTATGACAAGATCTTCACAATCACACATTCTAGGAGCCTAGCTAGAATCCAACACAAAATAGAGCATACGAAGATGCTACAAAGGTTGTTGGATTTTAACCTTGAATGGAAACTCCTAGTTTTTTAGTTGCTTGTTCAATTCTTTGCTGATGATATTGTTCTAGTAAATGAGACGAAAGCGGGGGTTAATGCCAAATTGGAATTATGGATGCAAACATTGGAATATCGGGGATTGAGATTGAGCAGGTCCAAGATAGCATATATGCATTGCAAATTTAGTAACCAAAGAAGTCAAAACCATATCGGTATAACATTGGAAAGGCAAGAGATATCACCGAGCGACCAGTTTAAATATCTAGGTTCCATCATCCAAAAAAATGGGGAGATCGATAGTGATGTTAATCAAAGAATCCAAGCTGGTTGCTTGAAATGGAGGAGTGCAACAGGGATTTTGTGTGATCGTAACTTTTCATTAAAATTGAAAGGGAAGTTTTATCGGAGCGCTATTCGGCCTACCTTATTATAAGGTACAGAATGCTGGGCTCCTAAGAAGCATCATACACAGAAGATGCACGTAGCGAAGATGCGCATGCTTCGTTGGATGTGCGGTAACACTAGAAAAAATAAGGTGCGAAATAAGGATATTCGTGCAAAAGTTGGTGTAGCACCTGTGGAGGAGAAGATGCGGTAAAACCGGCTAAGATGGTTTGGTCATGTGCGATGCAGACCTATGAAAACACCGGTTCGCCGATTAGATACTCTCGATATGGGCAATGGTAAAAGGGCAAAAGGAAGACAGAAGAAAACATGGATGGAGGTGATACGAAACGATATGGTTGCCAAAGGACTAAATGAAAGTATATTGTTCGATAGGAGTGAATGGAGGCAGAGGATTCATGTGCTGGACCCGGCGTGATTCTCATGTTGGTTCATGTAGCCTACCCCATATGCTTGGGATAAAAGGCTCAGTTGTTGTTGTTCAATTCTTTTGCTAATGTTCCTAGTTTGTAGACTTGAGCTCTCTAGATTTTTTTAAATCCTACTTGTGCTTGTTCTAAAATCCTAGTAGAGTGCCCAAGGTCTACCTACAATTTCAACAATCACGGCCCAAGCATGTAGGATACAGTGCCCGGCGGAGTGTCGAGTGTGTCCAATACATGTCGAACACGGGCATAGCGAGCAAATATAAGTACCGGTCCTTCCTAGCTTTAAATCGAAGTTTGCAATCTCAATATCCACAACAGTCGTGGCTCCTATTATTTGGTATTGATTATCACATCGGATATATTGAATCGTCAATATGTGCAAATTTAAAATAATTAAACTCAAAAAATTGTTAACTAGGCGGTTAACAACATTTGGTATGCTTTTGAACAAGTAATAAAAGTATAGATTGTTTATCAATTAAAAATTGGATACGTAGTAGCCGATGCGGTTAATAGTGCCTTGTCTAAATTTTTACAAAAGTAGTTTAATAAGAAAATGGCTTAAAAGATGTTTCTAATAAACAACTAAAAGTTGCTCCACTGAAAAATCAGTTGACGAACCAAACCCATTGGGAGTTAATAACACAGTATTCCCGCACGCACAGGTGTGCGCGTGCGTGCGTGTGAGAGAGAGAGAGAGAGCTATATATGTGCAGATAATAACTTGCCTCAAATATAATAATTAATTCCTGGAAACAAAGGTCAAGTTCATCATGAGCTGTAAAACACCCTCATTTCACAAAGCCCAGGCTGCTCCTTTCATCGCCGCCAAAGTTAGAAGAGGTAATGCTGAGCCCCAAAGTTAAAAAGGAGAACCAGGCGACGATGGGGTTAATAGCACATTAATACCCAGTAGATTATTGGCACATGCAATACATGTGTGTGAGTGTTTGACCATGGAAAGAATGAATAAATACTTACCTTTAATATTCATAAAGTTTCAATTCAAAATATATAAATTCATTCACCATTTGCAATTAGTTTGTTTTTTCACTAATACAGGAACATACTATAGGTAAGGATGAAATTCATTTTAATAGTTGAGTATGCAAATTATTAAGTTGCTAGCCTATGGATAAGCTCATTTTTTATATAATACTCAAATGTTAATGGCCAAAAACAATAACAAGTTTGATAAAGAAAAATCGGTTATGCAGAAGCTTCAGCTTCGAATGGTTTAGAAGCATACCAACTATATAGGGTCAATATACAATCCCTCTTGGTAAGGTGTCAAAAAAGAGAAAAATAAATATACTGAACTATGTGGGAAAGGTCAATCAAGCAAATACATGATAAATATGTAGCATGCACAGATGTCTTCCATTCTCATTGGGGTAAAGGTTTGAAGAGGTGGGGTGTCTTCCATTTATTGTATCCAGCCGCTTCGGGAATCGGACCAATGGCCTCACACTTTGGAGAGAAATTTATTACCGTGTGAGCTAAAGCCCAATTAGTAGAAGGTGGGATGTCGTATGAGAATTTGTTGAGGTTTTTTTACCCCTCCAATAATTGATTATTGATCCCCAAATAAATTCAAACTCCCTAGTTCAAAGTCAAGAGCTATAAAGTGTACAAATGAACCAAAGAATACTATATAACTATTCCAGATAGTGGAGACCAAGTTATTTCCACAACTACAACCTCCCCCAACTTCAAGTAATAAGGCCAACCAAGTATATTAATTAAAAGAAATCTATCCGTGGTATACACTGATATTTTGCCCAAACTCTCTTCTTCCAAATGGGGCTATATTTCAATAATCTCAAAGGGACAATTAAAGATACAATACTTATTCTTTGAACATTTAGAAAGGTGAGGGAGTTACTGCTAAGTGCTAACTCGTTGTACCTCCATAGATTTAGATGTCCCAAACAAAGTAAAATGGGGGCTAACGTCTTCCTAAACTTTCCAAATAGATAACACATTCATTAGTTACTTTTTTGAGCTCGAACTTACTCAATGGACCCCAGCCAGCCCATATTTGTATATTGATTATCAGCCCAAATACAACTTCTACTTGGTAGGAATACTACTCCTTACCTCAACAAAATACAGACCTCCCCCGGTCCCCCTATACAAATAGGTACACCAAAAGGAAAATATATAGCTAAACAACAAAAAGATCAAAACAGCATCTGCCCAAGAATCCTCAGAATATAACTGGAGAAAACTTCGCCATAAACCATTCATCTTTCTCCTTTCTCATGAACTCTTTACCCTAATAATAAAAAACCCAGACAGCTCAGGAAAAACCAAAATGGAAGCTTTTTACTCATTTCCTGACTCAATTTCCAGTAAACTCGGTTGACCTCCTTCACAAATTGAAAGTTTGGCAAGAAGTCCTCCATCAAGATGCAAGCTTTTTCAGCATACTTAATGGTTACTTCAAAACCCCACAGCAATCAAACGGGATACGCTACATTGTTCCTCTTCAAGCTAATTAAATTATATTCCAGCAAAAGCCTTTAACTTCTAACTCGTAAAGATAATTTAATTATCTATTTCCCAATTCCATGTGCCAAGCAGATATAGTTGTCCAAGGCCACGAGTTGATAGAAGACTGGCACTTCACCAATAGCTCCTCCGAGCTTTCTTATAAATTTAAAAATATATTTTAAATCATGATGGTCATATTTAACCACAATATTGGAGTAAAAACGTTCAAAGAAGTATTGCATATCATGATGGTCATCTAGCCACTATATTGTAACTTGACATTGTGCAAGGATTTACTAACCCCCTCTCTTTCATATATATAATGAGTTGCTAACCTCATTGTTCCCTATCTCACTCTGGCTAAGAAAAGCAAGGGCAAGGAATAGAGCCTACAAGTTGGTTTCGCAAACAAGTATCTAAGAAGTTGACATAACAACATAAAGTTGCAACCTCACAACTTTCATCAATGTCTTTGTGCCTAGAGAACACATATATGATGTATTTAAACCTTTCTATACTGCACAACCTTCACCTCTTCTTATCATTACAATAATGTTCTGGGGAATATAGCTAATATTAACTAGATCTCTGTCTTGTGCCCAAACCAAATGTTTTGGATTCAATATCAAAAATCTAATAATTGCCTAATAATCAAGGTTGAAGCATGGAAACAAAAGAAGAAAAGCATCTGCGTAAGTTACAAGTATAAAAACTGCATTTGCATTCATCTTTCGCCTACAATCAATGGCAAAGAACTCATTCTATAACGAAGCAAAGGTACTGATGTGTAAATTATATTGCAAACAAAATCATGTTGGAGTTAAAAATCGACACATTTTAAGGGGAACAAAATTTATACCTGATGCTTGGTAAGCTTGCGCCTAATAGCACGAGTCTTCTTCGGCCTCAGATCAAGCGGCAGCAATTTCTTCTTCTTATAAACCTCTCTCAGCGCCGCCTTCTGCTTCTGCGAAATCACAGTCAACACCTGCGCGATCCCAAGCCTAACAACCTTGCTGCAATGAAAACAAAGCAATCTCGTAAGCAAAAGATCACCCCCCCAAAAAAAGGATAACTCTTTTACATTTTGGAGAGCTTGTTAGGGGCGCCGCCGGTGACTTTGGCTACGCGGAGAAGCGCGAGCTCCGCCTTGAGATCCTTCAGTTGGTTCAAAAGCTCCGCCTTTGACTTGGCCCTCAATTCGTGCACCTTGATCCTCGCTGCAAGTTAGAGGGACAGAAGTGTTCAGACCTAGTGAATGCTTGATAATGCGTTGAGAATTTAAGATCGAATTGAAATTTAACCCATTGTGGTGATGATTCGCCTCTCCTCTTCGTTCGATTGCAGAAACCCTAGAAATGGAGGCGCAAGGATAAGCAGAGGGTTAAAAAGATGAGAGGCTCGTGAGAAACCCTAGTTCGTGTGGGCTTGGGCTTTTGAGTTGTGGGCTTTCTTCGGCTCCGCTAAATTAGGTGAGTCCATAAAATTGCTGGTCCAGTTGCAAGAAAACCTTGGTGGGGGATAGAGTCGGTAGGACGAGAAATTATTTGGTGCGGCAACACATATGACTAAAGAAAGACAAATATTTCATTTTTTTCTAGCTGATTTGATCATCGGAAGAGGTGCCCTAGAACCCCAGTTCCAGATCTTCTTTAAGTTATTAGGTTGTGGCTATGTGTATCATTTAACGTTTTGTTCTATTCAAGTCCACCAAATCGTATTCGTGTGCTCAAATAGCTCATCGTCTTTTGCAGCATGATTGTCCGAATAATTTTGATGCATTTTATGAATTTTGCTTCAATGCACTTGATAATATTGGGGTGGTTCTTATCTCGAAAAATATGCGAGTAAGTTGATAATAATAGGTTCGGGTGTCATATGACACATGTAAGTCATTTTGAGTGAAAGACTAGTCAAATCATAATCTGTCTCATGTTCATCAAATCTCTCTCTCTCTCTCTGTATGTATATATATATATATATATATATATATATATAAAAGTATAATATAGACAAGAGATCTTATGAGACATTTTCTTTAGACAGCGTCAAAAAAAATACACCATCCATGGTTTTTTCTTGAAGATCGGCACCCATCATCACCATCATATTTATCGTGTAAGATGTGGATACATCAAATTTCATGTGATTCCACTACTTTTCACCGTTGAATTAGCAATTTAAAAAGTTCTATTGTCGGCAAACCGTTAATTTTGCACCCACTAGATCAATGGTGAAAAGGTAATGGAATCATATAAATTTGGGTGTATTCATGTCTTACATGATAAAGATGATGATAATGGATGCCGATCGTCAAAAAATTTTGTAGAGGATGTATTTTTTGACGCCATAAGAGGAAATTCCCTCCTATGGCATATTTCCTCTGTTACTCTTTCTCTGCACACACACATGCTAGCATTTTGCACATGTGATGCACGTTTGCAGTGTTATCAGTCAAAAAAATATTTTTTGAGTATAAATATAAATGGGAGGCTTTTGGTTTAAAATTATTTTGAATGTTAATAAGTGAATAATATAGTCATTTTAGTAACTTTGATCAAGAGTATTCTAGAAAATATTATAATATGCTATTTGCCATATTTAAATTAAAAAAATGTAGTTATAAGTAAATGAAAGCAGAATTTGAAACATGATAAGATTAAATAAATTCTAGAAAGTTCTTTTTTGTCTTAAATTTGAGTAGAATGTAGATTCAACTTGGAATTCAAATAAGATTCTACAAAGTTTTTTTTTGTCTCGAGTCCTAGAAAGTTTGTTTTTTTCTTTGTTTTTTAAAAAAATGTAGAGGTTTATTTATTTTTATCTTTTTCTTTGACAGTGTGGAACCTCTAAGATTTTTTTTTAAACATAACAATTAATTATTTTTGTCTCTTT
Organism: Agapanthus africanus; assembly: GCA_030015575.1. Lineage (NCBI taxonomy): Eukaryota > Viridiplantae > Streptophyta > Magnoliopsida > Asparagales > Amaryllidaceae > Agapanthus > Agapanthus africanus. The sequence goes on along the minus strand of JASDDO010000022.1, from coordinate 791,496,326 downwards.
GAATGATGATGTAGAGAATTTTTCTCCTTTTTTCTTTGTTTCTTAAAGAAAGAAGAGGATGAGTTCTAACCAAGTCCATTTGAATTATATAGCGGCATAGATATATATCTTCCGGAATGAAAGGACAATGATTATAAAATGGTGACAAAAGAGGAGAAAGAGAGAGTGACATGACCTTGATTTGATGCGGTCACATGTTCACATGAAAAACTAATACCGGCTCAATCGGTTCTTCCAGTCGCTAGTGAATCTTAGAATGCACGATGGATCCTAGCAGCTGGATAAAAGTGCATCAAAGTTTGAACTCATATCGTATTGCTGGAAGAGTAATGCTTTACCCACCAGCTTGGTGTTTTACTATGATCTGCAAAAGAGACAACGGTGAGACCCAAAACGTATAGATATTAGTGACAAATAAGTGGGCTCACGGTATTTGTCTTCTTGATGGATTTTGGCGGATATTCCAAGTGGATTGGTTAATCATTTTCCATAGTTAGAATATCCATCCATATGTTGACTGACCAATAAAGATTCTCCTAGCTTCATCTACCAAGAAATACATAAAAATTTAGTAAGATTGGACCATATATAGATATAGGATTCCTAAACAAAAAGGAAAACACTTACATGCATACACATGGAGAAAAAAACACAAGCCCCTGTGACAGCGCAAAAGAAATGCTACTTACATTGCAAACGATAAGGCTATCAATCGGTTGCATTCTCTTTCAAGTGCGACTCTTTGTTCTGCTATAAATTAGAATTCAATTCATAGCTTAAGTTAAATTTAAATGACTATGTTTAAAATAGATTGAGTTAATTAGAGTTTATCTTAGTCTGGATAAGTTTAAAACAATTTGAGAAGATTTAGTTTTACCATGTATTAACTATTTAAAAAGTCATAGCTCAAACTTTGTTATTGAGAAAGATTATTTAAGAGAGAGAGAGGAATTATCTATTAGAGAGAATAATTTTTTGAAAATAATAAAGCTTAGAGATTTCTGCTCTATTATGATAGCTGTGATTTATCTCCTCCTTCATAAATTGCCTTATGTATATATATATTTTTAATTTACAACAGTGGTATCAAAGCAGGTGATCGTCGCGCGCGTAAGGTTTTGATCGTCGCCATTCAATAAGGTTTTGAAACCGACGTTAAGAAAGAAGATGAAGCTTGATGAGATCGTTCGATATCATCTCACCAAATGTAACTATAAGAGTTAGAGTACCATGGTGAAGGATTTGCTAAAATCTTATTGTATTTGGGAATTTGTAAAAAAAATAAGTAAAAAAGCCCTGATACATGGCTAATCTAACACCAAAAGAACATGAGCTTTATGTTAAATTGCGACAGAAAAATAATTTAGCCACATCTTTAATCTATAGAACAATTGACTTTGATACAGTAAGCGTCATCGCAGGTGAGTTTACAACAGTAAAAGAAACGAGGGAACTTCTACGGAAGATCTTTGGAGAAACCAGGACAGAGAGAGATAGCGAAATTGAAGATTTAGAGAAAATCAAAGATGAGAAGAGATCGAGGAAGCCCATGAAGCCGAAAAGCTCATGGAAGAAGAAATGATAATTGAAGATAAGAAAGAGTTTATTGAATTGGAAAAGAAAATTCCAAGATTTCAAAATTTTTTGGAAAAAGAGATAAAAGTTCAAAAGGCCAATAAACTCATGGAAAAGAAAAGAGGAATGTTAAGGTCCACAAAAGATTTATTAAAATTATAGAAATTAAAGATAACATAGGATGCGAAGACGAACATATAAAAAGTCACGAATCAAGAGGTTTCGTGAAGGATAGAGAGAAGACTCAAAAGGTTAAAGAATTTGTAGAAGAGGAAGTGATGTTAATCCCGAAAATCAAAGAAGTTCATAAAGCAAGAAATTTCATAGAAAAGGAGAGATGAATGGAGAAATTCAAGAGTTTATGAAAAGGAAAAGAGATATCAAGAAACACAAGATTTCGTGGAAGGAAAGAAAAAGATTCAGAAAGATTTTGTGTAAGGGAAAAGAATTCAAGAAATCATTAAAGTCGAAAAGAAGGAAAGAAAGTTCTAAATTTAAAAAATTCAAGAAAGAAAAAGAGAAAATCCAAGAAGTTAAAGACATGATGAACGAGGAAGAGAAGAATACCGCGGGCATAACAGGGTTTGAAGAAATTTCAAGAGATCAGAGAAGTTAAGAGGAGGGGAAAAGAAAGATTTCAAAAATTTAAGAATTTAAAGAGAAAAAGGAAGAGATCCAAGAAATCAAAGAATTTAAGAAAAGAAGAAGGAAAAAAGAAACATATCGTTTGTTCAAATAAGTCCGAAGAAGAATTCATTGTAAAAGAAAAGTACGAAAACGAGAAAGTTCACAACATCAAAAAAAGAAGAAAGAAAGATTTCTTGATTCAAGATAGAGTTTATTGGAAAAGAAAAGTATGGGAAGGAAGAGATACCAAATGTCTTGGTTATTGCAAAATAATTTACAAAAAGAAAAAGATTAAAAGAAAGAGAAAGGAAGAAATAGTATATGGAAAATTAAGAAAATAAAAGGTTCAAATTGTAAAGATTAAAGCAGTGAAAATAAAAGGCTGACACAAAAGAAAATTGTTGGTCAATGCAGGTAAAGACGGATAGCTGGTGGGTATTAAGTGGAAGAAGAAAGTAAAAAATGCAACGTCAAGAATTTGGTCAATATTAAATATTCATGCTGCTAGTTGTCGAGAAGATCAAGCAATTGAAGAAAGCAGCGTGTACATGCAAATAGGACGACGATTAGATCGGTGATGATGAGTAAGCAAAAAGATAAAGATTGGATTGGTAAAGATAATACGAGAAAGTAAAGTCAAAGATATTAAAGAAGGATGTTCAAAGGTTGATTGACAAGCGTTCAAGAAAGAATTGAATAAGGAGGCTATTGGAAATTATAATTAAATTCTTAGATTAAGTTAAATTTAAGTTTTAAATTTAAATGGTTATGTTTAAATTAGATTGAATCAGTTAGAGTTTATCTAACTCGAGATAAGTTTAAAATAATTCGAGAAGATTTAGTTTTATCATATATTAGTTATTTAAAGTGTTCTTACTCAAAGTTTATAATTGAGGGAGATTATTTAATAGATAGAGATATCATCTATTAGAGATAAGAGCCGTTTGAGAATAGCAAAATTCAGAGATTTCTCCTCCATTATGATAGTTGTGATTTATCTCCTCCTTCATAGATTGCTTTAGGTATGTTTTTTAATTTACAACTGTTCTGCCGCAAAATGGAATCAACAACCGCAATTGATTTTGCTTGCAATTATAACAACTATTTGTTGCATAATTTTTTTATTTTTTGAAACTGATCCTTATTGTTCGTGCGAAAGGTGCGTATGTATGTTTGTAAATAACCGCAATCAAGACGACGTCGCAAATAGTTAGTCGCGATGAGTACGGGTCGTCCGCAGAGAAACGTGAACTTCTTTTCTTACTTTAGACGAGTTAATAAAAGAGAGGAGAGATTGTTGTCGTTTTATTTTAATATGGATATAAAATTTGTAATAGAAGGACTTGCAGAATTTATAGGATTTAGTAGTTAATGGATGAATATTTAGAAATGTCTCTTTTGATCTTTTAATAGTTTAAAACTTAGAAAAATAGCGCTGAATGTGGATTATGGGTTCTTGGAAGGAACTAGGGTTTCCTACTACTATCCATTGTCCTTCCATTGATCTCTATTAATTTCAAATCTTTAACAAAACAAGTGTTTAACTAATCTCGACTCGTGGTCGTGACTATTAATAAATTGATAGCGCACCCGGTAAGAGAGTTAACATTTATTTTGCTAACTTTATAAATATTAAAATGTCAAAAGAAGTTGAAAGATATTTCATCCAATATTCTACCCTATCCTACAAACCCTAGCAAGAAAGAAATTACTCGTTCATAGTTAGTAGCGATTTAGAAGAAAGGTTGAAAATGAATGAAACCATAATTAGAAGTGCAGAAAAGTAATGCGTAAAATTAATACGTAAAGTAAATATGAAAGGTAAATGCGTAAAGAATTGAAACAAATACTATCTTTATTAATCCACTATTGTATTACAAATTTTTCTTCTTCAAAAGTAGATTACAAAAACCCTAGTTTTGCTCGTAGATTTCTCTCTTGAACTTTGAGTTTGGGATCTTCAATTGTTGGATAATTTTTGAATGCACAGCTCTCAGTCCTTTATATAGTCTCTAAAACTAAAAACCCTAGATGCCATATGTGAGTAGATCTAGATACGATCTTGCCCCCAAAATCCCAAATCCAACGGCCATTAAAGGACCGCGGAACCGCCGCCCATTACCGCGTTTGACCGCGGATCCGCCGCCTCCTGGTGGGATTGGGACTTGGGATTTTTTCTGGCTTTTTGTCTTGATATTTGGAGATTTCTTTGATATATAGATTTTGAAAATATTGCTCTGAGTCTCTGTCGTTGCTTGATTTCTCGATTTGCTTCTAAAATTTGGCAGATTCGGTTTTGATATCTCGATTTGACTTGGATCTTCTACATAGATTTCTGACATGAGCTAAAACCTACACAATATCTCAAATCAAAATGTTAGTAGCATTTGGTATTTTTGAGATATTATTCCAACCAATTATATGATATAATATCTTAAGAATATTGATTAGGAATATTTGATATGATATGCATATTTTAATTGCTAATATTTCATTTAAATATTATATGCATATATTTTCCCTAATATATTAATTATAAATGAAGAAATATATGATAATAAACTTTTACAATTAAACCCACATATGTTCTTTATTTATAATCAATACCTTTTATTTATTAATAATAGTAGGGAAAATGTCCATACAAATGTGCAATATATTTGACTAATCAGATCCCTTTTGGGGATTGAAATTGCAACCTCTCGCAATAGAAAGGAAATTGATACCAATTGGACTAACCCCAGTTGGTTGCATAATCACTTAAGCCCAACGAGAGCCTAGTAAGTAATGCATAATTACTTGCCATTTGTTGGGATTAAGTTGTTAAGGTTGAATTAGAATGTTCTTATTTTCGGTCCATTAATTAATTTTTAAGAAAACCTATCTGTAACCCCAATTTTTTTGGAGTTTTTTATTTTAATGAAATTTTGTTCATGGGTCGCACTTTAAACACGGCAGAAAGTAATGTATGTTTAGAGATATTTTTAAAAATAAATTAAATTTACCAAAAATGATGACATCGTAGAATCATGAAAGGTTAAAAGACTTGTTTACTAAAAAATCCAAACAGGTTTAGGCCATTTTAACAAAACTCCTATTACCATTAAAACTATCCAGAAACTACCATGAGTTAATGGTGTTAAATTTCGCAGCAAAAGACCATTTTGACCTTCTCATAAAATAAATAATTAATTATTAACTATATTAATAATATTTTTATATAATTATTAATTACTAATTAAATATATTAGGGTTTTTGGGAGGGCAAGGAAGGATCGGAGATGGGGACTGGAAGGAGGGGACGAGGTTGAGGGAAGGGGAGGGCTGGAGGGAGAGGCTGGTTAGTGGCAGTGGTGATTTTTGGTGGCTGGAGGGAGGTGTAATACCCAGTCTCTATAAATAATTAGCGTATTTTAATAAATAACGTCTTCAGATATTTTCCCAAATTTCCTACAAATTTCCCGTATATTTTTCCAGAATTTAATCCAGATTTATTCCAATATAAATATATACATATGTATAACTTTCATTTAAACTAATTTACTAAACTCCCAATTCTTTTATTTTTCCCTTTCATATCTTCCTTTCCTAAACCCAACCCAGCCCAAATCCTAACTCCACTTTTCCCTTTATTATAATTCCCGGCCTATCTCTCCCTTCATTTCCAATTTCTTTTATTTTTAGCCCCGGCCCATTGGACCCAAAACCTACCTCTAACCCCTTTTATTCTCAGCACCCGACCCGACTTCCCAACCCGACCCGCTTCACCCCCTTCTTTCCCGCTTCTTCTTCTTCTTTTCCCTACGTCCCCGCCTCTCGCGCACCCCCACGATCTCTCCCCACTTCGCCAACGGCCCCCGTAAGACCTGCGCCCACTCCCCGAGATCGCCGCGCCGCCTCCCTCGCCCTTTCTCCACACGTCCCCCTCTCTTTCTCTCATTTCTCACGTCTCTCGACCTCACCCACTGCCTCCTCTCTTCCCCCTCGTCACCATCACTTTCTCGCTCCTGCTCACCACGAGATCCTCACCACCGACCACCTTCCGAGCAACCATCACTTTCTCGACCACCCCGACGCCGAGCCCTCGTCCACGCCCCCTCCAAGCTGCAGACCCCGTGCGCAACCCCTCACCTGCACGTAGGAAACCCCGCCTGCAGGCCACCTCGCCGGCGCCTCCGTCGACCTCACGTCGTCGCCACCTCGTCCTCCTCTTCCTCTACCTCCTCGCTCATCCCGACCCTTCTCCCCTGCACACCGGAACCCATCGCCTTCCTGAGCTCCCCCACCTCCTTCACCGCACCCACTCCTTTCACGAGCACCCTCGCTGTCCCCTCGTCACCGGAGCTCCGACTACCTCCCTTGATCCCCCTCGCCCTACTTTCTGCACCCCGGACTTCCCCAGAACCAACCACCATCATTTCCAACACCACCGGGCTCACCCCCTAAGCTCACTGCCGGCCACTTTGGACACCAACCGCCGGCCTCCCCGTTGCAAGCATCACGGCGACCCCTACGCCGCGGCCGAGCCTCTGCACGACTCCCGAGGCTTCACATCCCGCTCTCGAGCCCTAGTTCACAGTCGAGCCCCCGGCATTTTGTCGAACACTTACATCAATCGCTATTGCCGCTATTCTGGTCACCGTCGTCGCCATTAAATCTGTGGCCTCGATCCCTTAAGCCGTCATCGTCATCAACACGCCATTCATCGCAACGCCAGTGCACGCCCGTCGCACCCACTGAGTCATCGAGTCCAAGAAGCAAGATCTGACAAGGCTAAACCTGTGCTGCGTTCGTGACGCAATCGTGTCATTGCCACTGCCGTACCGTCGTTGACACGTCTTCAGGCAAGTTTAATACTTGCTTCATGCTAATTTTATATATTACAATTCAAGTTACCAATAATTTCCGCATACACTTTTTCATGCGAATCGTTATAATTCAAGTGTTCGATGCAAAACCCGAATGGAAAACCCCGTTAAATTGCCGGCAACAAATAACATGTGATGGCCCGGGTTATAATGAATGTTCCTTGAGACTTTGGTCCCAATACAATGTCGTTTGCTCACGTAAAATGATGTCCCGATTTCTGTCGTAAAACCTGAAAACTTTCGTATATGCTAAACCGTAAAACTTATAATAAATTATGTACAAATTGAATTTTAGTGTTCCATGGCTCGTATCGAAGACGACTGTTTAACCTACTGTATTCTATAGTTGGTCACTGAACTTTAACAAAGCATGATAGAGATATTTGTGGAGGATTACGATTCTGGACTGCAGTCCAGAACGGAAATCCCAGTTAACCCCTGTTTCTAAACCCCTGTATATTCCTGTTCAAATATGAGAATGCATGGAACCCTATATTGTTACGTATAAAATTGAGTTAGATTTCTTACTCCACTGGTCTCACTGGATTTCTCAATTGTTTGATATTTTTAACCCATTTTACAATGTCGATACGTTTTGCTGAATTCTGCAGAGGTAGATTTTATACCTCGAACATAACCTGTCCATAACTCCCTGTCGATATAGTATATTACTGATCCTCCAATTGCGGTGGAAACCTAACTCATAACCCTAAACATTGTTCAACTATAGCGTCGCCTAATTACGATCCCAACTAGGATTAAAGTGTGTTACGAAATGGGCTTCCGATTCTGAAACCGGATTTCCAGCCGTGAACACTTAAATTGAAATGGTCATAACTAGCAAACCTGAAACCCGGTTGGCGCGAAACCAATTTTGATGGATAGATAATTCAATATACTGTTTACCCCTTTTACATTGTTTCGCTTAATTCTGCACGCATGATTTATAGTAAATCATGCAAGTGGTAGGACACTGACTGATGATATTCCATTCATAGGGTAATTATTGTATTCTCATCATATCGTGTAGAAGGCATTGCATCGGTAACCTAGTGGTCATGTGTATTACCCAGTGTTAGGTATTAGTGTTTGATTGTGGTAAGTACATTAGTGTGTAAGCATGAATGGATGAGTGAAAGTGGTACGTACTTGTACACAATCAGTGAATCCTATTGATTTATTGCATTGTCGACGTCTATGGGACGTGTATAAGTGTGACTATAATTGGTATGGGACGATTATGGAAGCACTTATATGGGTGTCATAGGAAAGGCACCAAACACTGTCCATTTATCTTGGGTATCAGTCGAGACATGCTTGATGGAGATTCTGTCTCCAGTTCTCGCGTAGACTTGTCATGGACCGACTGGTATTTGAGTTTATGGTTGGCGTTTGATATAGACCATGGGGTGTGGGGTAATTTGAGTGTGAGTTCAACAGAATCTCGGGAGTCCCATTGCCGGCACATACAATGACTCCGGAGATATATGGGGATATTACTGATTATTAGCGAGCGACTCGGGCCCGTGTTCCCTTGTCCTTGGGTCCTACCCTTGGGTGGGGGATACTCATGAGTGGTTGACTCTCACACTTGGACTGACGATAAGCTTAGTGACCTGTACAGTGAGACTTAGAGACTGATGGGGTTAGTGACATTGACATGCATTGCTTGCTGATTCAATAACCTGCCATACTGTTTACTGCTTTACTGCTTACCTGCTCTACTAGCTACCTGCATTGGCTACTTCATGTTCACGTCATTACTTCATGATTACTGTTTCATATTCATTATTATTGCACGAGTTCCCATTGGTATCTATATATATATATTTCTATCGTGTCGCTCTGACGACCTGATATGCATGCTCAGAATGAGAAGTGGATCTAGCTTGGACCAGAACCTGACGTACCTCGAGGACATCGCGGACATCTTGATCAGCGACCCAGATCTATACTCTCTTGATCTCCATCTGGTTAGTTCTTTTGTATTTGTTTTGATTTAGTGACTGCATTCTCATTACCTGTGCATTGATTACTGATTACCATGTAAAGCTAGAAGCCGAAGTGTGACTACGGCAGGATATTTCCTTGACCGTAGGAGCATGGCTGGCCTTGTCAACTCCTCGTATTCCGTATTTTGGGAAGCGGGGCGTGACATGGTTTTGTTGGTATCAGAGCCAGGTTTTGCTTCGATTGGGATTGCTGTTTCCGTATAGGGCTTGACAATCTAAGATATCCTTCAGTCTAGATTGTAAACTTGTCATTCTTGATCTTGATTCACATAGTGTATTCTGCTATACATATTGATCCATTCGCTAGAGTTTTGAGTGACTTAGTAGAGTTACGTGGTTGTAATTATGGACTGCAGCATAGTTACAATACTGTACTCTATTGAGTGACTTGGAGTTCTATATTTGATTTCCGCTCGATTGAGGTTCACCTCACCCGACATTCTTGTTTCATTGTCTATTCTATATCTTGTTCTGATTTTTACTCCTTGTACCTTATGCCGTTCTAAAATTGTTGTTTCAGGACCATGTCTTCCAACGACTCTTCATCTATCTCCATTCCCCAGAATCAGACCGTCGAGATTTTGAATGTGCTGCAAGGTTTGAAAGAAGCCCAGGAGCGAACGAACGACCTGTTAGCTGAGGGATTAGGAAGGCATATGACTCAGGCACCAGCGGAAGCTTCCAATCGTAAGGGAATCCCTGTTAAATAAGGAAAAGAGCTGAAGATGAAGCGCCCACTTGTTCCCCAACAACGGAAGCAGCGGAAGGCTCAACGTTGTGGATACTGCAAGAAGCCAGGACACCTTCAGAGAGACTGTCGCAGCGTCAAAGGGCAGTGCCTAATTTGCGGATCCAATGAACATCTTGTCAATGGTTGCCCTCGAAGGAAGGAGCTACAAGGAGGAGGTTCGTCCACACTCTCCACTCCTGCTAAGTGATGGTTATTTCGTAGTTCGAGCCTCGAGGATAGTCCGGACCCAGCGCAGGATTCAACTCGCGTGACGAGAATGCAGCGGTCTAAATATCAAAGAAGAATTATCATCTTTCTGCTTTCAATAAAAATGTTGTCACTCTTTTGTAAATATTTCCTTTCGTTTAAGATCTTGTATCCGTTGAACTTTTAGTTGAATGCAATAAAATTCTGAGTTGTGATGTATATATCGTCCCCTTGCCACTCACTTTACTTATACTACTTATTGCATCAGTGTTCTAAATTTTGATTTTTCAGTCCTTACCTACCGCATATTTTCCTTGTTCTCCGTATCCTTAGTTATTTTCTTGGTGTGATCCACTGCCTAATCATGACTCTTCCTTTTCAGGCCATGGCCCATCCTGGAGCAGCATCGCCTCTAGATGAGGACACACGGTCGTGCGTTTCCTTGGACTGCATGCTGGTGAGTTCAGATGACGAGATCAACGGCCTGATTTGAAGAGATTTAGCGTGCTTGCGCTTTCTAAAAGATAGATCAAAAATATTTGTAACCGCAATCAAGAACGACGTCGCAAGAAGCTAGCCGGTGAGTACGGGTCGGTCCACAGGGATGTTGTGAATTTCCGATTCGTGCTTACGAGTTAATTCCGAAGGGTGTTCGGTTGATTATTAAATCTAAAAATCTAATTATTCTACCTAGGGCAATTAATTGAAAGTTATAACTAGGGCAGATAAATAAAATCTATACTAGGGCAAGGAAATAAATTTAATCTAGGGCAGGAATTGAAATTATCTAGGGCAAGAAAATAAATAGATCTACTTACTTTACAGACGGATCTCTCCAACCATTTACGCAGGGTTGTCAGATCTGAATAGATGAGTTGAAAAGAAACACCGATGCTCTCCAAAAGAATTTCTGAATTTTTATTAAAAGGAGGCATAGAGAAAATACAATGATTAGAGTTCTATTTATAGGAAATAGAAACCCTAGGTTACATTTTGATCCGCATGTCTACAATTACAGAAATAACCCTAGAAAATATTTTCAGCACGGAACTAAAATTAATGTAAAATTTTTACGCAGCACGGGCACTAGACGGCCGCGGAACTGCAGCAATAGCAGGCTTGGGCCGCGGTTCCGCGGCCCTTTAGAGAGATCAAAATGTGAGGTTTTGTGGGCTGCTTCTTGTTGGCTTGGGCTTCTTATTTCTATATATCTTTTTCCATTTGGGCTTCTAGGTTGGTTCCAGATCTTCAGTGAACAATTTGCAATGGATTTTTAACCGTTCGCTTTGAGTCGATGTCTTGAATCTTGCTTTGTGAATTGTTCCTTATGTAAGCTTGATCAAGATTCTCTGTTTGTTGGTTAAAGTCCACATTTTCATCGTCTTTACATCATTTGCACTGTTTTCTGTCCAAGAACCTGTAACCTGTAACATGTAGCAGACATGCATCAAAAGCACCTATTTATTTATAAAAAGAATAAGAATGGGGAATATAATAATGCAATATTCTGGTGTGAACAAATACTCCCAAACTTATCTTTTGCTCGTCCTCGAGCAAACTTATTTTTATTCACTAAATTCCTAACCGCACTTTCGCAGGGAAACACGATTGCACTGAGCACGTGCAACAAGCAGTTAAACTTCTAGGTGTCCCTAGTAGGAGGAGTGTTGTCTTCTGAGGGTTTTCAGCGGATTATACCCACAAAATCCTATCAATTCGGCCCATTAACTTTAGTTCTCCATTTAGGTTTTCTAACATGGAACTCTATTATCTTTGACTTGCAAATTATCCACCCATATTCTTCACACTTCCTCATCATTTAACTTAAGATCATATATGTTCTATAGACTTACTTAGCTTTCGGCATTTCCTAAGTTTTCCTTCTAGGGTTACATCTCCACTCAGGAATTTCTATCAACCCCACTAAAGATACAAGTTCTATTCTTCATTCCTTTCTCTCATCTAAACTCTAATCACATATCCCCACGTGTGTGTAAATATCACCCCTACACTTGGAAATTCAAATCAAGCAATCGTACTCTCGTCCATTGTCCAAAGCACTTATTAATTAGTGAATTTTTAAATGAAATTTGCTTACACATCCTTCATGCGACCGTTAATACTTCTTGAGGTACCAACAACCGATTACAAGATGCGTTAGCACTTTAAAGCGTACTTTCTAGTTTTGCAACACCCAAGGCTTTAGCAGTGACTCCCAAACCAGTTGGTCTAAGGCACTAGGTGATGAAGCACCCTCGCTAAATATTTTTCTATTTTTTACAGCCTTAAGTAATCACAAAAACCAGTGTCCATTTTTTTCTATTCACTTTTTTTTTTCTTTTATTTTCTTCGTACTAAGGACTTTAGACAAGAGCATTTCAAGGTCTCTTCTACTATTCCAAGTTTCAAGGTTCGTGATTGTGCAAATTGTAGGGTATACGTTTTCAGAATCTAGACTTAAGCTAGGAACTATTTTTCAAACTTATACTCTAATAAAAGCTTCAATACTCTTCCCTTCGTTTTGACTTAGCCCAAGAAGTGAACTCAAAATTTGCCTATTTCTAAATAAACTACAAAGGCATATACTTTTTACCGTTAAACTTTAAGGACGGTTATCTTTAGGGTTTTTAATTCACTAAGTCTAAGATCTAGTTGTTCCTAGCCAGTTAACCTATTTGTCAAACTCAAGTCAATTAGCCAATATTGAATACAATAATTTTTATAATTTTTGAAAATTTTCAAATTTTTATGGGTTTTCAAATAAATATGCAAATGCAAAAATATATACAAATGAATGCGAAGGAAGAAGACGTACCGAGCATACCCCCAAACTTGAACTTGACAGTGTCCTCACTGTCATGCTAAACCAAGAGGGTCAAAATGTCGGCACTCCCCTGTTTATTTATTTACAATTTTTTTTTTTTAATGTTTTGAATTTTGTTTATAGAAAAAGAAAACAAAAATATATATATACATATATACAAAGGTTCCCCCCAAACTTAAGTTTGGCCTTACACAAGCCAAAGGTTAGCACCAACCATTCAAAAATCTTATCGTGGTGATGGCCAAGTTGGTGAAATAATGGGGTGTAGGAGAAAGAAATGAGAATCACGCGAGACCGTGTGGAAAGAAAAATGGTAGAATATGGTCTCGGTGGGGGAGAAGAAGGGCGGAAAGGAGAAAGAAGGATCGCGCGAACTTGAGGGTGTAAATCGAGTGAATAAATTAGCGCAATTTGTGATGACCGATGTGTTAAAAGCGATTGCGCTAACCTATCAACCCGTCATGAAATGGGGTCAAATCCCTCAAGATTCGCAAGAAAACATGGGTACACCGAACTTGGTATTGGAGATGAAGGCGTAACGGTCTCTTGTACGGTCGGAACGATAGGAAGGAGGGAGGGTGATGTAACAGTTAAAGGTTCAGGAGGCTGAATTGGAAAATCCGACACATTAAACAAAAATGGTTCAACCTCAATATTATCTTCAAAACTCTCCTCAATATTATCCTTATAATTTTCCTCAAAATTCAACTCATCCATGCCATTATCATCAAATTCAAGACGCATATGAGATTCGGGAGAAACATTTAATAACTCGGGATGATGATTTGAACATAAAATCTCAATCAAATCGACAGGTTCATCATCCGAAATATTCCCGGCGTCTATATCCTCAATCAAGTGAAAATCAATTTTCTTAGGCACCTCATCAAAAGCATGGATATCTATCGATTTAGGTTCTAGATGGGAGGTGTAAAGATCGAAAGGATTAGATGCGGTTTCACTCGAAAGGGGTTCCTCACAATTTGGCAAATCAAACACTATAAAATCACACAACTCGTTTTTATTTTGAACTAGTAAATCATTTAGGACATTCGATGGAAAACTGGAGTTGTGGGCTTCAATTGGGTAGGGGTAGGTTTGATTTGGAAATCCTCTCACATTCTCACTCTGTCCAACCGTCTCCTTATACATTGAAAAATTTGAAGCTAGCGGAAAACTAGCTACCGGTTCAGCAGGTTGCATAAGGGCGGCCACGGACGCTTCCACATTCCTAGTCATTTTATTTGTTGCTGCAATATAAGCCTCCAACGACTCTTCCAAACTAGACTTAGATGGTGAGGGGGTTTCGGTAAAAGATTCGAAATGGTGTGGATATGCAAAACTCCCAACAGGCTGTGTAGAAATAGTGTCTAGTGAAGGTGGGAAAGTCGGGTAGGACTGGTAGGAAGTGGGTGGTAGGACAGGGGTAAGGTCAACATATGGATAAAAAGATGAATAGTTGTGTGGATCCCTAGAACTAGATGAGTGGAGAGGGGTGAAAGATCGACTGCGAGATTGAGCAATATGCTCAGCAATGGACATCGGCTTAGAAGTTACAGCAGGACTTGGAAAAGTGGTGTCAACATATGTAGGTGGTAAAGATGGACTTGGTCGACACAAAGTGGGTTGAAAAGTCAAACTGTTTCTCCTAGACGCCTCTATTTGATCTTTCAAAGATTTTTTTGGCAAGGAAGGATCGTCTTTAAATTGACCAAACAAATTAACGTACGACGCAAAATTAGGTTCGGGATACCAAAGTTCGGCTAATGATTTATTATGTGGGGTACCCATGTTGGAAGAAAGGGGGAAAGAAGGAAAGTTTATTGTGGTGCAAGGATTTATTTGCGGCTAAAAACTTTGCAAGATTCTATCAAAATTTTCCTTATTCTTTTTTTTATTCTTTTTCTCTTTATTAGGAAAAATTTGTTGCAAAAAGATTTTTAACACAAGATATGCAACAGCAAAATATTACTTGCAATCTAATTTCATTTTAAGCAAGGCACAAAAATCCTGCACAAGATCGTTATTTGGAAGGGAATATATTTTTAAAGTGCACAAAATCCTGCAGGCATTTTTCAGAAAATTTATTAAAAAATACAGAAGAGAAATAACAGAGGAGCTTACAGTGCAAATTGCAGAGGATGATATCACCAAAAGGGCGTGGTTCCGCGGTATAAACGCGTTATTGCCGCGTTTTCGCCGCAGTCTAAACAACACGAGTCCCCAAAATTTTTTTGATGCTCTGATACGACAAGACGGCCGCGGTTCCGCGGCTTAAGGTGGGTTTTGGCCGCGGAATCGCGGCGGTTTGGGCGATTTGGGTCTCCAAAAAAAATTCCTTGTTCTGTTGTTCAAAATCTCTTCTGTTCCGATATTTTGTTTCCTGTTTTGCTTTCTGGAAATCTCCAGATCCAAATTTGTATATCCTGCAAAAATTAAAACAACAAAGTATCCCTTCCAAAAATAACAATTGATATACTTTTATAATTTTTGGGGTTTTTCAGATTTTTATGATTTTTTTTAAATTTTGATTAACCCGAAATTGCGAAAAGGAAATGACACGCCATTCCCGGCAACGGCGCCATTTGATTTGAAGAGATTTAGCGTGCTTGCGCTTTCTAAAAGATAGATCAAAAATATTTGTAACCGCAATCAAGAACGGCGTCGCAAGAAGCTAGCCGGTGAGTACGGGTCGGTCCACAGGGATGTTGTGAATTTCCGATTCGTGCTTACGAGTTAATTCCGAAGGATGTTCGGTTGATTATTAAATCTAAAAATCTAATTATTCTACCTAGGGCAATTAATTGAAAGTTATAACTAGGGCAGATAAATAAAATCTATACTAGGGTAGGAAAATAAATTTAATTTAGGACAGGAATTGAAATTATCTAGGGCAAGAAAATAAATAGATCTACTTACTTTACAGATGGATCTCTCCAACCATTTACGCAGGGTTGTCAGATCTGAATAGATGAGTTGAAAAGAAACACCGATGCTCTCCAAAATAATTTCTGAATTTTTATTAAAAGGAGGCATAGAGAAAATACAATGATTAGAGTTCTATTTATAGGAAATAGAAACCCTAGGTTACATTTTGATCCGCATGTCTACAATTACAAAAATAGCCCTAGAAAATATTTTCAGCACAGAACTAAAATTAATGTAAAATTTTTACGCAGCACGGGCACTAGACGGCCACGGAACCGCGGCAATAGCAGGCTTGGGCCTCGGTTCCGCGGCCCTTTAGAGAGATCAAAATGTGAGGTTTTGTGGGCTGCTTCTTGTTGGCTTGGGCTTCTTATTTCTATATATCTTTTTCCATTTGGGCTTCTAGGTTGGTTTCAGATCTTCAGTGAACAATTTGCAATGGATTTTTAACCGTTCGCTTTGAGTTGATGTCTTGAATCTTGCTTTGTGAATTGTTCCTTATGTAAGCTTGATCAAGATTCTCTGTTTGTTGGTTAAAGTCCACATTTTCATCGTCTTTTCATCGTTTGCACTGTTTTCTGTCCAAGAACCTGTAACCTGTAACATGTAGCAGACATGCGTCAAAAGCACCTGTTTATTTATAAAAAGAATAAGAATGAGGAATATAATAATGCAATATTCTGGTGTGAACACGACCCACATGTGATTTTCGGAAATAACGATTCCGAGGATGAGGGAGTCGCAGCCCCATAAGTTGACATGATCAGCGACTCTGACAATGAAGAAGAGGACCCTGAAGAGGGCCCGATAGAGGAAGATCCCGAGGAGGACCCGATAGAAGAAAATCCAGGAGAGGAAGACCTTGGGGAGAATCTAGTGGAAGAAAACCCCATAGAAGAAGGTCCAGAAGAAGAGAATCACGTGGAAGCAGACCTCGATGAAGAAGCTCCACCCGAGGAATAAGGACCAGAAGAATAAGATCCCGCAGCAGAAAAACCTCCAGTGGCGATCCCTGCGAGGCGCTATGGAAATGGACGCCCCTATCTGAGCGCGCGAGCCTACCGTAACCTGCTAAACTTCCACAACCGTGACTGACGTGATTTAGCTTTTGCTCCTCTGGCCAAATAATTCTATGTATAGTTTAGGGCCATCTTTTACCTTTCGAGAATGCCTTGTTTGGAATTTTTTGGAATGATAATAAAGTTTCTGAGTTCGCTAATCTTCGAGTATTGATTCGCATGATGTATTAACTGTTTTCCCTTCCCAATAAATTTCTTCCCTCCTGAGATTCATGACTGTTCACCCTTGCACCCTGTGCTGATTTGACCATCGCTTAGATTAAAAGTACCGCACCCTGATCTTTTGAATGGGCCATACTCTATTGTAACCCCTACCCTGACTAGCCCTTATACATCGATAGTGCTTCCTTTTATTACATTCAGTGACGTCGTTATTCGAAAATTTAGTTTCATTATTTTGTATTTATCGAAAAATTGCGTGTTATTAACTACTTCCGTTTTATCCATTTTTAAATGTTTTGCTATTCTCTATGTTTTCAATAGCGCAAACATGTATCGCACATATTATTTTGTTCTATGTTTCTTATATCTACCATGTGGGTTTTCTCAAGTTGTTCTAAAATTGTTTGATCGATATATTTACTCTAAAATGCCTTGGCCTATTGGCAAACCCTTCATTTTTAGTTGTTATTGCTATTTTATCCTCTTGTACATATAGTGTAACCTTATAGATGGTTCTGCCTTATACTTATTTAGACCTTCGATTTTTTTTCTAACTGTTTTTAAGTAAACCACTATATGTTAGTGTTCGAGGCTGTAGCTTTTCGCATATTATTTTATATAGCTTATCGTTTATTTTAAATTTCGAGGACGAAATTTTTGTAAGGGTGGTATGATGTAATACCCAGTTTCTATAAATAATTAGCGTATTTTAATAAATAACGTCTTCAGATATTTTCTCAAATTTCCTACAAATTTTCCGTATATTTTTCCAGAATTTAATCCAGATTTATTCCGATATAAATATATACATATGTATAACTTTCATTTAAACTAATTTACTAAACTTCTAATCCTTTTATTTTTCCCTTTCATATCTTCCTTTCCTAAACCCAACCCAGCCCAAATCCTAACCCCCCTTTTCCTTTTATTATAATTCCCGGCCCATCTCCCCCTTCATTTCCAATTTCTTTTATTTTTAGCCCCGTCCCATTGGACCCAAAACCTACCTCAACCCCTTTTATTCTCAGCATCCGACCCGACTCCCCAACCTGACCCGCTTCACCCCCTTCTCTCCCCACTTCTTTCCCGCTTCTTCTTCTTCTTCTTTTCCCTACGTCCCAGCCTCTCGCTCACCCCCACGATCTCTCCCCACTTCGCCAACGGCCCCCGCGAGACCCGCGCCCACTCCCCGAGATCGCCGCGCCGCCTCCCTCGCCCTTTTTCCCCACGTCCCCTCTCTTTCTCTCGTTTCTTATGTCTCTCGACCTCACCCACTGCCTCCTCTCTTCCCTCTCGTCACCATTACTTTCTCGCCCCTGCTCACCGCGAGATCCTCACCGCCGACAACCTTCCGAGCAACCATCACTTCCTCAACCATCCAGACACCGAGCCCTCGTCCACGCCCCCTCCAAGCTGCAGACCCCGAGCGCACCCCCTCACCTGCACACAGGAAACCCCGCCTGCAGGCCACCTCGCCGGCGCTTCCGTCGACCTCACGTCGTCGCCACTTCGTCCTCCTCTTCCACGACCTCCTCGCTCATCCCGGCCCTTCTCCCCTGCACACTAGAACCCATCGCCTTCCTGAGCTCCCCCACCTCCTTCACCGCACCCACTCCTTTCACGAGCACCCTCGCTGTCCCTTCGTCACCGGAGCTCCGACTACCTCCCTTGATCCCCTCGCCCCACTTTCTGCACCCCGGACTTCCCCAGAACCAACTACCATCATTTCCAACACCACCGGGCTCACCCCCTGAGCTCACTGCCGGCCACTTTGGCTACCAACCGCCGGCCTCCCTGTTGCAAGCATCACGGCGACCCCTACGCCGCGGCCGAGCCCCTGCACGACTCCTAAGGCTTCACATCCCGCTCTCAAGCCCTAGTTCACAGTCGAGTCCCCGGCATTTCGTCGAACACTTACATCAATCGCTATTGCCGCTATTCTGGTCACCGTCGTCGCCATTAAATCCGTGGCCTCGATCCCTTAAGCCGTCATCGTCATCAACACGCCATTCATCGCAACGCCAGCGCACGCCCGTCGCACCCACCGAGCCATCGAGTCCAAGAAGCAAGATCCGACAAGGCTAAACCTGTGCTGTGTTCGTGACACGATCGTGCCGTTGCCGCTGCCGTACCGTCGTTGACATGTCTTTAGGCAAGTTTAATACTTGCTTCATGCTAATTTTATATATTACAATTTAAGTTACCAATAATTTCCGCATACACTTTTTCATGCGAATCGTTATAATTCAAGTGTTCGATGCAAAATCCGAATGGAAAACCCCGTTAAATTGCCGGCAACAAATAACATGTGATGGCCCGGGTTATAATGAATGTCCCTTGAGACTTTGGTCCCAATACAATGTCGTTTGCTCACGTAAAATGATGTCCCGATTTCTGTCGTAAAACCTGAAAACTTTCGTACATGCTAAACCGTAAAACTTATAATAAATTATGTACAAATTGAATTTTAGTGTTCCATGGCTCGTATCGAAGACGACTGTTTAACCTACTGTATTCTATAGTTGGTCACTGAACTTTAACAAAGCATGATAGAGATAATTGCGGAGGATTACGATTCTGGACTGCAGTCCAGAACGGAAATCCCAGTTAACCCCTGTTTCTAAACCCCTGTATATTCCTGTTCAACTATGAGAATGTGCGGAAAACTATATCGTTACGTATAAAATTGAGTTATCTTTCTTACTCCACTGGTCTCACTGGATTCCTCAACTGTTTGATATTTTTAACTCATTTTACAATGTCGATACGTTTTGCTGAATTCTGCAGAGGCAGTTCTTATACCTCGAACATAACCTGTCCATAACTCCCTGTTGATATAGTATATTACTGATCCTCTAATTGAGGTGGAAACCTAACTGATAACCCTAAACATTGTTCAACTATAGCGTCGCCTAATTACGATCCCAACTAGGATTAAAGTGTGTTACGAAATGGGCTTCCGATTTTGAAACCGGATTTCCAGCCGTGAACACTTAAATTGAAATGGTCATAACTAGCAAACCTGAAACCCGATTGACGCGAAACCAATTTTGATGGATAGATAATTCAATATACTATTTACCCCTTTTACATTGTTTTGCTTAATTCTGCATGCATGACTTATAGTAAATTATGCAAGTGGTAGGACACTGACTGATGGTATTCCATTCATAGGGTAATTATTGTATTCTCATCATATCATGTAGAAGGCATTGCATCGGTAACCTAGTGGTCATGTGCATTACCCAATGTTAGGTATTAGTGTTTGATTGTGGCAAGTACGTTAGTGTGTAAGCATGAATGGATGAGTGAAAGTGGTACGTACTTGTACACAATCAGTGAACCCTATTGATTTATTGCATTGTCGACGTCTATGGGACGTGTATAAGTATGACTATAATTGGCATGGGACGATTATGGAAGCACTTATATGGGTGTCATAGGTAAGGCACCAAACACTGTCCATTTATCTTGGGTATCAGTCGAGACATGCTTGATGGAGATCCTGTCTCCAGTTCTCACGTAGACTTGTCATGGACCGACTGGTATTTGAGTTTATGGTTGGCGTTTGATATAGACCACGGGGTGTGGGGTGGTTTGAGTGTGAGTTCAACAGAATCTCGGGAGTCCCATTGCCGGCACATACAGCGACTCTGGAGATATATGAGGATATTACTGATCATTAGCGAGCGACTCGGGCCCATGTTCTCTTGTCCTTGGGTCCCACCCTTGGGTGGGGGATACTCACGAGTGGTTGACTCTCATACTTGGACTGACGATAGACTTAGTGACCTGTACAGTGAGACTTAGAGATTGATAGAGTTAGTGACATTGACATGCATTGCTTACTGATTCAACATACCTGCCATACTGTTTACTGCTTTACTGCTTTACTGCTTACCTGCTCTACTAGCTACCTGCATTGGCTACTTCATGTTCACGTCATTATTCCATGATTACTGTTTCATATTCATTATTATTGCACGAGTTCCCATTTGTGTGTGTGTGTGTGTGTGTGTATTGCTATCGTGTCGCTCTGACGACCTGAGTATGCACGCTCAGAGTGAGAAGTGGATCTAGCTTGGACAAGGACCTGACGTACCTCGAGGACATCGCGGACATCTTGATCAGCGACCCAGAGCTATACTCTCTTGATCTCCATCTGGTTAGTTCTTTTGTATTTGTTTTGATTTAGTGACTGCATTCTCATTACCTGTGTATTGATTACTGATTACCACGTAAAGCTAGAAGCCGAAGTGTGACTACGGCAGGATATTTCCTTGATCGTAGGAGCATGGCTGGCCTTGTCAACCCCTTGTATTCCGTATTTTGGGAAGCAGGGCGTGACAGGAGGGGACGAGATCAGGGTCGGGGCTGAAAGGAGGGGAGGAAGGGGGCCGGAGTAGGGAAGGGGGAAGGGGAGGATGCTGGCGGGGAGATGATGATGGTGGTGGTGTGAAGAAGATGGTGGTGTCATTGCGGATGATGATGATGATGATGTTAATGATGGTGTTGGATATATGTGCCCTCAAGACAATTATTATAATTGAAGAAGGATCTACACGAGAGAACTGTCACGGGCCGAAATATTAGCTCGTGACCGGCACTTAAATCACGCCACGTCTAAAGGCGTAACGTAAATTAAGTAAGCCGAAACCCAGAAATCTAAACCTTTTTAAAGAAAATAAAGAGGTGAAGTTTTGAAAATAAAGGTATGATGAAAACAACGTTTTCTAAAATGCATAGATAGTGGAACATGAGATATGCAAATAGATTTTAGTAGTTGAAAAACATGTTTCGTCTTTTAAAAATTTAGGCAGCACCTCCTTTGTATATTTTGATCCAAAACCACAAATACATGATAATAATAAAGGCATCCCCAAGCGGGAGCTAGCTCTTCGCCAATCGGCGGATTCACAACCACGCAAGTCACAATATAAGTATATGACGCCCAATGGCGAACATCAACACCAAAAGAGAACGAACTAAGCAAGACATTAAACCCACCAAGCGAACATAAACTCTCGCTCTAAGTCTCGCAACCACAAGTCTCACTAAGTCTTACTACATATACAAATACTAGTTTCTGATTTTATGGAGTTAACTAGATACAATATGAATAATAAATACAAGAGGGGAACGATCCAATATGTACCACCTACCAAAGCAAATCATCCGAATGCAGCTATGTGCCAGCGATGCCTCTGCTGATCCATGCGGCCAACCTGCAAGAACTGTGGCACAACGGGGGTGAGTTGCCAACTCGTGAGTAGAAAATATCAACAGGTAGAAATCGAATAAACAACGATTCCTAGGTCAACTGCATCATAAAGGTAATACTATGATATCTAGGGTGACCGTATCTACGTATGTGCCAACAATATACTCAAGCCTTTGTGCAAGTGGATATCATCCAACCATATAATCAATGCCTATATCCATGTGGCTCTCATCTACGTGTCAACCAGTGACACAACAACAACATGCATGTAAATATCATGAAAGCATATGCATGTAAATATAAGGATATCAATCAATGTGTGTCCATCAACGACACATCAAAATCATGGAACCCGAGTGTCCAACATCGACACTTGAAACATCATGAAACCCGTGTCCAACATCGACACGTAAATCCTCATATCTCTCGGGCTCCGTCAGTCCGGATCGGCCCACGGGCTCCGTCAGTCCGGATCGGCCCATATCATCTCTCGACTCCGGTCGGTATCCTCCGGATAACCGCCGAGCCCAAATACTATCACCGGTAGGTAGTGCTCCCCTGCCAGGCTCACCGTCTAACAATACGAGTCTTCTTTCCCCGGGGTACCTCACCAGGTCCACCATGTACCTGCAGACGGTGCCCACCGCTTCTCGAATCGGGTTTCACATGCCAATCTCAGAACCGAGAAAACACATGGTGGACATCTTGAAATATCATATTAAGAGAAACCGGGGTTTTTAAAACAATACATACTTTCTTTTGAAATAACCACGGTTCTCAAATCCAGAAATCTCATGAAAACATCATCTCAGTGCATATAATCGTAAAGCATGATGTATGCAACATATGACAGAAATGTAAGCATATCCGTATCTTATGCAACATGGAACAGTGATGTGAGTATAGCAAGTAAATCATGCAAGGAGTCATATCATGATGCAGCAATTCTACTGTGTAGTGAGATAGCAATTATCGATGATGAAGTGTGTGAGCCGGCTAATCTGTGTAAGTGTAACATGCGCGTCATCGATAATGGTGTAGATGTACTAGCACAAGTATATGTAATGCAATGAGAATGACATGAACATAGTATAAAGTACATCGTCAGCTAAAATCTATAAGGTATACGTATCTAACATGACCGAGTCGGTGAATCAATCAATCGGCATCCAGCCTCACAACATCACGTACGGTATGATCCATCGTACGATATTCTCTAGTCAAGGGTACGGATCAATCATCATAAAACTCCATGTACGGTAAATCATCGTACGGCGGCATTAAACCATTTGGGATCCTAACAACCTATATGACAATGAGGGTACGGACCTAACGTCTCGTACGACATATCACTCATGATTCACAGCATTATATATCTACATACCTATATCCCAGGTCACATCGATAACAATCTCATATCAGGGGACCAGCAAAGGTATCAATTCTCTCATATCGACTCGCATCCGTATACCGACATATCAATCAAGTCATCATATCACATCGTATATTAATTTCATCACATTTAAATCCCACATTAAGTTATTTACATACGTATATCATATCTTATAAATCTCATACTTATTCTAGTGAAACTACATATCTATAAGTCATGATTCACATTCACTTTTCATATCCCTAAAGCTTTCATCTCATATCTCAATATATATATATATATATATTCAATCACTCATATCATCTCTATCTATCTTTCTAACCATATCCCTAGTTTTCTAATCTAGGTTTCTACGACTGTATCCTATAGATCGGTTTCCATCAAAAACTTGTGGGGGTGCTATACGCCATCCACCCGACTTCTCCCGTAGATATAGATCTACTCACCTTGATCCTTACTTACCGAAGTCGATGATGCCATACTTCGTCGTCTCGGAATCCATGCGAAGGTACCTACAATAATACACAATCGCAATCGCTATTAACATCAAGTCCGGAAAACTAATACGGCACACGGTGCGCTTACAGGTTAGAACCTATAGTCTACGCATGCAAAACAATCAAACAACCCTTGTTGTTGACGTACAAACGCCCAACAACAAAATACAATATCAAATACTAAAACCAAGAATTCTAAAATACGGAAACCATAACCAAAAACACCTCAATGTGCTTCCAGATTTTGGTTCAGGTCAATAGGAGAAAAACTAGCAAGTATAGGATGTTGTATATGAAGTATGTGAGCTACTGTAACAACCTAGACTCCAAATACCAAACTTTGGCCGTCCACTTAGCCAAAAAATCCGGCCTGCTCGGCCCATTGGTCTCTGTTGGGGTTCGTCTGGTCAGGGTGGTCTCCTATTGTTCAGCCCAGGTTAATGGTATTGTTTGTTTTTCTCAGAAATGTCCCAGATTGTTCCATATTTCCTATAGGCCACTAAACTTTACAAAACCTACATGGGATGATTCCAAAGTCCGTATTCTCTATTTTAGGCCAGCATAAACACCACTCAAGTCTTGTAACAACCACTACATAACCCAAGTCCACACAATCACCTAAACCCTTCTCTAGAATTTTCCATACATCACATAACTTAACCAAATCAACTTCTAACTAAACTAGGATACCAAGAAACTTAAAACTAACTAAATGAAAGATGATATACCTCATTTGGGCAACTCAAGAAAAACCCTAGCTTCCCAAAGTCTTCAAAATCTAACTTTGATTGGTCCATTGTGTTGAAGGTGAAGTGGGGATCAACTTTTATGAAGGGAGTATAGGGTTTTGATGGAGGTTTGGAGATGGATCTTGGGGGTGAAGGTGGAGGGAGATGAGGAGTTGAAGAAGATGAAGAACAATGGAGGAAAAAGAATGAGGTAGCCCCCCTCTCTCTCACACTTATTCTCACTCCCTTTTTCTCTCATGGCATGCTCCAAATCATGATGTGGTCCTCTCTCTCTTTCTCCTCAATAATTCATTCTCTTTTCTCACCAAAACACATAATACCCCAAAAACAACACAAGGAAATAACATGTAACCAAAATGCAACATGTCATGGTGCACTAACCATGGAAAACTGTAGAAACACGGATTTGGCCTAATCGCGATTAGCAGTGCACTGATCGGGTTTTTATTTAAACTGCATATAATTAATTATAAAAAATGCCAAATTCAATAAATATATTTTAAATGAGCAAATCATTTTAACCTCCAATTATTTCACAAATATTGGTATATATTTATACCGTTTTACGAAAACCCCAATTTCACAAATTGGGTAGTTTTCGCGAAATATATTATTTTAATATTAAATTTCAAAAATAATATTTTATATTTTCTGAAATGTTACAAGAACAATCTTACTCGAGATGATAGTATGCTATCTGGTTTTTATCTTTCATGTGATGCGTTTTATTCACTATTACGTATTGTGAAGACATGAGATAAATCCCTAAGATTTTGCCTGACTACTAGGACGATGATGCAGATCATACCAGTGGGTCCTGGGTAGTCGATAAGCACATCCTTAAATGTCCCTAGTCGTAGGAGTATCGAGACTGGGTATCGGTACTCCAGTTTAGACTAGTGTGTACATTTTCCGACTCGGTTGGAGGGCAATAGCTGATCTTACAGCTATTGGTATTTGACATCGAGGATTGTATGCAGGTGCTCATTAGATGAGTTACAGTGGACGGACTCACCGAGAACTCCTAGTTGGTAATATACCAATGTCAGGTAGCAGTTCTCTGGTGACATGAGTACAGGGTAGTCTCTCAAACCTGAGATCGCCATAGTGTCTCATATGTGTTCCCCACTATACTTAGACTTCTACCCTACCACGGCTCAAAGGAGTCATGCAAACAGGTTTTTGTTGGGTATAGTCCCGAAGCACGTGCAGGCGATGAGCGGTCGAGAGGATTCGTTTCTCCCGGTATAAGGAGTTGATGTCGCGCTGTGCAGGACATGAATACAACCATAAGTCGATGGCCATCGTAGTGGAGATAAACTGATAAATGTTATTAGTTGTATCCCTGGTTGGTTATGAGTCCTCTGTCGCTCGACTTATCGAATTATTGGGGTCTGACAGATTCCAAACCATAGACCCGATATGCGATATTCTAAGACGAAGAGACCGGACTATACAGTAATGTCACTGATAGACTTTGCAGGATTCAGATGAGCTTACTTGTTGACCTTCTTTCGATTAATACCTGGGTAGCCATTACATGCAGGTAGTACCGTTGACGTGCTTGTAGGCTATGGATATGATCCCAACCTACTTTCAGCGTATTATCAAGTCTTTAGAGTACTACACAGAGGTTTCCCAGCACACGCGAAATGATGTAAGTATAGGGATACATGCAGGAGTTCGATTAAACACGTGTATTTGATATATGTATTTTAATCGAGTGTTTATTGATATTAACTGGTATATATATGATATAGCCGGATTATTAAATTAAATGTTGATTTAATAATTAAATATATATTTATTTATTGATATATTTATATATTAACTAATATCATGCCCACTTTATTTTTTTCTTCTCTTAATTAATATTTATATTTGATATAAATATTGTTTCATGTATGTTGATACATAAGAAATGGATGTGTAAGAATCATATGGAAGATGAGAACATTTTTAGATGAGAACGAGTCATTGAAATCAGAAGGTTGTAGACTTGATGAGGTGTTTTTACTTGATGACTCATTTTAATGACTCGTTCTTGAAAATTTTTATACACAACTTTAGCCTTGTCACGCCCCGCTTCCCAGTAGACGGAAACAGTGACGTGGCAATCCCACAATGTATTTACTATGAAAATACGTTAAGCGTAATTAAGTAATATAACAATGAGCAAGAATGACAAGATTAATAAAATGAAATAACAACTTTATTTACATTCAACCTTACATACACTGTCTGGAATAAAAAGATACAATAATAAAAATAAATGCCTAAACAATGGCACACTAAAAGTAAGTGCAGGCAGGAGCTAGTAGTCAGGCTGAGCGGCAAACTAGTCTAAGTCCTCCGGGCTCGGTTCTATCTCCTCAGAGTCCGGTTCTCCTGACGAACATTCTAAATAAAGAAACGAAGAGGAATGTCGTCAGCGAACTAGCGCTCGGTAAGTCTCCAAAAAAAGTAATAGAAGACGACTGAATGGTATATAAAGTGAATAGAAACTAAGTAAATGTGGACAAGTAAGGTTGTATATGAGAGTATCTAAGCATGATCATTTACAGGTATAAGATAGCTATTCTAACTTGGTTATTTATACTTTGATAAAGAAGGTATTCATGTATACGAGAGGAGTCTATCTTACCCCGTGGACTATGGTAACATGTAATTGTTTCCCCCAATCAGAGCAAAACTCATTTTGAATTTCAAAATTCAAAATTCGAAGCAATACTTCAGATTCTTTGCGCTGCGCGCAACGCGCCACGTGTCAAAAGCTGATACGTCAGCGCAGCGCTCGAGGCAGCGCGCCCAATCAGAGCAAAGCTCTATTTAAAGCAAAATTAAAGGAAGCAACGCTTCAGTTGCGTAAGCACTGCGCCGCGTGACACGTGTCAGCGCAGATGCGCTAGCGCAGTTGCGCTGCGCGACACGTGTCAGCGCAGATGCTCTAGCGCAGTTGCGCTGCTTGACATGTGTCACGCGCTGGGGCGTTTACGCCAAACAGAATTAAATTCGAGTAAGATTTTTTCTGTTCTTGTTAAAACAAGAAGATTGCCTTCTGTAAAACAGAAGCCCTTGGATCAAAGATCCAATGGTGGGGAAAATTCCCCAAATCACTCAGAGAAAGATTTCTTTAACAAATTTATGGGCACTATATAAAGACCCCTAGACCTCAAATCAAAGGCATGAACAATTGTGAAAAATCAAGAATTTCAAACAGAGAGAACTCTGAAGAAATTTCAGAAAGAAAAAAGGTAAAAACCTTTAAGATAGAAGAATTTCTTCTAGTAAATCATTGATCTAAGAACAAGATCAATGATCTTCAATAAAAACGAATAAAAATAGTGCTTTGCACTTATGAACCATTGGTTCTCTGAAAACAAGAGAAACTTGTTTTCTTTGATCTAAATTAGATCAAGAAAACAAATAGTGCTTTGCACTTATGAACCATTGGTTCTGAAATCTGAAAGATTCTCAAATTATTAAAATAGTGCCTTGCACTTGCAAAACTGCACTATTGCGCTCTTGGATTGGCGCAAGCCACCAGAAAGCGCCACATGTCAGTATCTGAACCATTTGCGCTATGCGCTTTGAAATAGAGCCTTGTTCTCTGAAATTGGCGCAACTCACCAGAGCGCGCCACGTGTCAACAGCGCAGCAGCAAGCACACTGGCGCAGCGCACTGCGCTTGCATGACACATGTCCTCACCACAAGCGCTTGCACTCTTTGATTGGCGCAAAGCGCCTGACAAATGCAATGCATTTCTTTTGCTAAAGGGCCAGGCCCAAATCAAAAAGATCTAGTAGGCCTAAATAAATAGCAAAGCAATAAAAGAGCAGAGCCCAAATAAAATTGATGCTCTGCATCATTTATAAATGGGCAGAGCCCAAAACAAATTGATGCTCTGCATCCTTTATGAGCAGAGCCCAAACAAAAATAAAAAGTAATGCAATGCATTATTTAAATGTGGGCAAAGCCCTAGCACAGGTCTAATAGACCAAAAACAAATAAAAATGTTGAATATTTTTCAACTGGACTTAGCCCAATCATGGCCGTAAGTCCTCAAATTAAATTGACTGAGCACAGCTGCTCTTTTTTTTAAAACCAATTTACGACCGGTTCGAGGGTACATCTCCGAACTCCTTTGACTCCTATCATTATAATCCTTCAACGACGTCAGAGAGGTGACGGGTCCCGACGACCATACATCAAGACGGACTGTGGGGTCCTTAAACCCATGGACTTATGCGTCCTTAAACTAAAACACGGACCGTGGGGTCCTTAAACCCACGGACTTATACGTCCTTAAACTAAAACATGGACTGTGGGGTCCTTAAACCTACGGACTTAAGCGTCCTTAAACTACCTATGGACCACCATGTCCCTAAACTGGAATATGGACCGCAATGTCCTTAAACTACCTATGGACCACCATGTCCCTAAACTGGAATATGGACCGCAATGTCCTTAAACTACCTATGGACCACTACGTCCCTAAACTGGAACAATAGAGCCCCCAAATGCTCTTTGTCGGATCCAAACGATCCCGTTAAGTTGATCTTAGTTTCAAATCGGACTAACGTATCCTTAACGAACGTTTAAGTCGATCTTAGCCTAAATATGGCTAACGTATCCTTAAACTAAAACCCCAAAACCAAATCTAAGTAAATACGGATTTGGACTAATCCACGTCCTACGGGTGACGACATCACGTAGTCTCCGTATACAATCTACGGGCAACCACAAACAAAACAAACACACACGACACGAAGTGAAATTCTGGAGAAGGAGAAAGTGGCTACCGCGATGCGGTAGCATAATTAACTGCAGGGGCTTGCGCCTGCAGGGAAGAGCGTCCCCACAATCAAAAACCCCTCAAGCGAGGGGGAATCTGACGAAGTCTGCTACATCGTCCGCATCCGTCTAAACCTCCGATACACGGTGCCATAAATCAACTTGGCATCTTCGGAGAGGTGGACGGATAAAACCAAATAGCATCTGCCCCCGAATCTCAGGCAAGACGTCTTCACGTCGCCGCCGCCTTTCGGAGGGGAACAGATTCTGGCACGCCCGGTGGGACATTTTCCTCTTTCCACTCCACACTTCGTGTGTCGTATTCGCGAACGAATCGCGGTTTGTTAATGGTTGCCTTCGGATTTTAAGTTACTAAGATTTAGTCTTTTGCCTGGCGCAAAAATCAAGCATCGATGGCCTCTACCTGTTCGAAGTGCTCCAACTGCAGCTGCAACTCGCGTCCGGCCTCAACTGGGGGCATAACCTACGGGCCCCAAGCGGCCTCTTTGTTCACCATGCCCGTGGAACAGATTACTCAAGACACCACAGGATTGTTTTTTGGAACCATGCTTCCACCAACAAGCTTCAGTACCCCCGTGCCCGTACAAGAAGCTCCTAAGAAGTCGGTCTTCGATCGACTTTCAGTTACTGCGGCCCCTCTCAACGGGTCGCCCAACACCAGTGCCTCGGTCTTCTCCAGACTGGGCCAAAACTCCTGCGAGCCCACAATGATGCTTGCAGTCTCGGAAAAGGTTATTCCAAAAAGATTAGCCAAACCTGCTCCTGAAGTCGTCAAGGCGGCTTCTCTTGCTAAGAGATCGGTCTTTGCAAGATTGACCGCCCCAATTCCCATTCCTGCTCTTGCTGCTAAAAAGACATCAGTCTTCAATAGGCTGACGCCGGCAACAGCCCCACACCTGAACAGGGGGCAAGAAGAAGCTGTTTCTGTCTCTGAACCAATACCGACGACTCGTCACGCCCGACGACGCCACTAGCGCCGGATAAGGAAGACTGGGGGCAACTCCCCTTCTGGGATAACTCCGCCAGCTCCGACGGTGGAAGTTAACGCTGCTGTTCCAACCGGGAACAGCTTTGAGCTATTGAATAGGGTACGCAGAAACTCGCCAACGGCGGTCCTTAAAAGATCTCCTCCACTAGCAGAGACTACCGGGGAAGCAGAAAAGCCGGAGCATCCTCCTCAATCGCTGTCCTCCAGGATTTACAGGACATGGCGACGAGTCCGAGAATCCATGATCGATCCTAATTTCTCTCGCCAACACAAGAAGTCGAAAGGTCGACAACAAGAAAATCTCCCGGTCAAGCAACAAAAAGTGACGACCACTTGGGTGCCCAAAGCAACGGCCCCCTCAACCTCAACGGCCCATAAGAGAAGGAGGCCAGAGAAAGTCCCTACACCTGCGGTGAATACCAAAGGAGGTGAACCCAAACGCCCTAGGTCTGGGGGCATGGTAGTTCATACCGTCTGTATGGCGTCTGGTAAAGAGGACAGCCGCATATCAACAGGTCATAGACCGCTCACGCGATCGATGACCAAAGCACAGGAGCAGCAGCAGAAGCTCCAAGAGATGATGAACGCTATGGCCGCACTTACTGGGCCAAAAGAAAACCTTGAAACTTCCTCGGATGAACGCCAAGAGCAAGAAACCGACGCCGAATTCCTTCGTCGAATATTGGAGAAGATGGATAAAGAGGCTGCTGAACAAGCAGCCAACATAAAGCGTATGGGCCTCCTGTTCCAAGACATGGTAGGGATGATGATCCAGCAAGATCCTCCGGCTGAAGATCCCCCGATCGTCCTTGAAGACGATAGGGGAGAGACGTCAAATCCTCCACCAGCTCTGTCAACAGCTAAGGAGGAGACAATCTCCAAAGCTGACTTGGACGAGTACATAGCCCGGCAAATACGGGTTCATCATGCGACTGAAGCAGCCGGCCAGGTCGTAAAAATAGGACGGCCATATCCGAGTTGGTACGACCAGATCAAGTACCCGCCAAGCTACACAATTCCCAAGTTCCATGTCTACAAGGGGACAGGCAATCCCCACCAGCATGTTGCCCAGTTCAGGGCACTCTGCGGCAACACCGGCGGTGATGACAAGCTTTTGCTTCGCCAGTTTGTTGGAAGTTTATCAGATACGGCGTTCGAGTGGTACTCTGAATTCCCGAACGACTCTATCAAGACCTTCGCGGAGATGGAGCTGTTGTTTACTCAGCGTTTTGCAAGCGCCAGTGAACGCACCCCGATGACGGCACTGATTAACGCCAGGGTAAAGCCAGGCGAGACATGGGTTCAATATGATATATGGTGGAGGAATTTATGGTCAAAGTGCGAGCAACGTTGAAGAAGCTCCTGCGGTGGGTATGTTTGTGGGAACCCTTGATCCGCAAGCAACCATCTCACAATTTATGATGTTTTTCAAGCCGACTACCTTCCAGGCCTTGATTGACAAGCTAGCGCAAATGGATCAGATGGGTCATAAACCCCCTCTTCCAAAGCCGGACTCCCGAAATGACAAGGGGAAGGGAAAAGCGATCGTTGTCGCTAATGCTCAACAACAACCGAGCAACTCGAAGCCGGTTGTTCGTCAAATTAATATGCGCCCGTACGTAGCCCTTGAGAAGAGGCTAGGACGTTCTTACTCTTTTCCACGAGATAAAATGAGAAGGTTATTCGAGCTGGCGTTGCACAATCGACTCATAAATCTGCCGGATCCGAAATGTCCGTGCAACTAAATGATGTCAATGAGCCCAACTACTGTCCTTATCATCGAGTACTAGGTCATCCGATCGAAGATTGCTACGTCATCAAAAATTGGCTCGAAGACCAGTACCGACAGGGCAAGTTCGCGTTATCTGACAAATAGAAGGTGAATCCCCCGCAGCCCCACACCTCTAAGGGAATGAATACGCCGGGGGCAACATGCTCTGTCGTTGAAGAAGCTCCTTGGGAGGTTGTATTATCAGCTAAGACAAAGAGAATGCTGAACGACCTTCAGGCATGCCTAGCGATCAAGTGGAAGAACCCGTTGGAACCGCAGGTCATTGAAGGGATGTTAAAACCACGTCCAATTCCAAAGACCGATGGTAGTGGCTCAAGCACTCGCAACCAGTCGTCAAAATCTTCAAAGAAGAAGAAGAAATCAAAGAAGCCCATGAAGCCTGGCGACAAGCGCACGGACTTGCAAAAACAAATCGACGCGCTGGAAGAATACAACCAGAAGGCACGGACTCCCATTACATTCCAAGAGTTCCTCAATCACGTCTTTCAAGAGGAAGATGAGGGAGAAAGTTCATCTGATGAATCTGAAGAATACGTGGCAAGCTGTCATGTGATTTCCCATTCGTTCATGGACAATGAGGAGACTCCTTGCACCGAAAAGCTGGGGGCAGATCCTGAACCAAAAATTCTGGGGCCTTCAGATGAAGTAATTGACGCATTCCTTAATGAAGCTCGGTTAAAAAGTAAAGCTGAGAGAGAACGCGAGGCGGTCATATTTGAAAGGGCCAAGCGCCAGCGACTGGATGAAAGAGCTGAGACGCTCCCGCTGGAGCAAAATACCCCCACTACCGACAAAAGCCAATTTAAGACGAGGAAAAGGTTTGCTAAGGCCATATCAATGGGCATGAAGCTACTATCCTCCGAAGGAAATATTACTGGTAAAATGGAAATGCACCCCTCCTATTGCTTATATCATCAGAAGGTTTCGCACCCCACTCAAGAGTGCAAAGCTTTCGATAGATGGTGGCAAGGATACGTTGCTCATCGACAACATTTTAAGCGAGAGAAGCACAAAACTCGTCAGGAGCAGAAAAGTACGATCGAAGGGTTTAACAGAACTACCAGTAATTGCCGCATGGTTAGTGCCGGAGGATCACAGGTGCCTACATTCGGGAGCGATTCCGATGAGGAGATGGAGCTTGGCCCTCTCTTTAAAGAGTCCACCTCGGGAAAAGAAGAAGGGCAGAAGGTCTGTGAAAATATCCGGCTGCGTAATCGGACGCTGCCCGAAAAGAATCTCGGACCCTCAAATAGAAAAGATAAGGGAAAAGAGAAGGTCCCTGAAAATATCGACTTAGATGACCAAGCTGTAGAGGAGCTAAGTGCCAAGGACCCACCGAAGAGAAATAAGGTGGATTACAACGTCTTAGCGCATCTAAGGAAGCTACCCTCACAGCTCAGCATTCTTGACGCCCTTTTGCTATCAAAGGAGGCGAGAGATTCGTTAATCAAGGCACTACAGGATCCGGAGCAATTCCAAACTTTCCTGGCCGAGGAAAAGATGAAAGATGAATTGGAGGAAGTGCACACGGCCGATGTCGCTTTTGGTGATGAAGACCTTCTCCTTGGGACGTGCGAGCACAATCGCCCCCTTTATGTCTCAGGATACTGCCACGATATAAAGATAGGCAAGATCCTGATCGACAATGGATCCTCCGTTAATCTCCTCAATGTGCGAGTGTTAAAAGAAATCTGCATGAGCGTCCAACACCTTGCTCGGGATAAGATTACCATCTCCGGGTTTGACTCCCAATCATCAAGAACTCTTGGGTCTGTGATACTGATGCTACGCTTTGGGCTACTCATCACGGACATTAAGTTCCACGTCATAGACGCCAAGACATGCTATAACGCTCTGCTCGGCCGACCGTGGTTACATGAGTACAACATCATCCCTTCTACACAACATCAGTGTATGAAGTATTCTAAGGATGGTCTCGAGTATACCATGGCGGGAGAACTGAACCCGTTCTTCATGAACGAGGTCCGCAAATACGAAGATGCCAAATACTTCTTACCGGATTTCGAAGACATGGAGAGGTGTCACAAGCCGGAGAATAAAGCTAATGCCACCATCCCTGTCTTCGGCAGTGATACCGAGGAGGAAGAGGAGATAGGGTATTCGGGTCCGCCCCAATACAACAAGCCAGGGCCACCTGCTCCTACGTTGATTTTTGGTAGTGACTCGGAAGATGAGGTCCATGCTGTATTCCCTGCTCGACCCTCAATACAAGCGTCCGCTGATGAAGAGCAAAGTCTATAAGTCGCCATGGTGCCGCTTAAACACCGTAAAGAACTGGATGCACTTGATATTTACAAGGTAGAAGAGCTGCAAACGTTCTATATCCCTCCCAGGCGAGAAAGCGAAAAATCAATTCTATTCTACTTCTCTGAAGAAACCAAAGCGGAGAAAGAAATCTGGCATGGCGCGGATCCTACGCTTGACAGGCTTCAACCCATTCGTCTCCCCAGATATTATACAGAAAGCTTGAAAAAGTTGCTGAAACGCCAAGGGATATCCTTCAAGCAGACCGTTCGAAAAGCCAAGTTCTATAACAAAGTCTGGAACATTCCCGTGACTCAACGCAAACTGCCCAATGGGAGAATGGAGACAAAAGGGCTTGGATACATCCGGTCAAAGAAACGAGAGCTACTAAACGGTTGCTACATTGTGTATGACTTCGATGAAGAAGCGGACGCTCAGTGGGAGGACGCTAATCCTGAAACAGTGAAAGTTCCATATGCAAAAGTGCCCAATCCGTCGTTCGAAGAACAAATGGACAAATTTATAAGGAAAGCTAGTCAAAAAGTCCGAGACGACCATAACCGCGAAATGACCTTCTACGAGAAAGCCAAAATGCAACGCCTCCTCCAACAGGCCGTGAAAGATGAAAATGCTGCTCCTTGTCAACCTATTATAAAGAAGGCTCGACGCAGAGGCAGAAACAAGTCGAAAAGCGAAAAAGGCGCTCAACAACAACAAAGTGGGGCTAAGAGGCCACGCGAGCGAAAATCGAGCGGTTTCGATCTATCCCTCATGAGAAAAATGGGTCGAGCGTACTCTTTTCCTCGAGACAAGACGAAGAAAATACTCGACCTCGCTCTAAAACATCAGATGCTTACGCTGCCGGAGTCTAAACATCCCGAACAAGCAAGCGAAGTCTCTCATCTGGACTATTGCCCTTATCACCGAGTGATAGGGCACCCTCTCGAGGACTGCTTCACCTTCAAGAATTGGGTTGAAGATCAGTATCAGCTTGGCAAGTTCGCTTTGTCTGACAAGTGGAGGGTAACATCGCCACAGAGGCACGAACCCAAGGCCATGGAAGAAAAACCAGTCCCACATTAGGATTGGAAGCGAATTCGTACTTGTCACATGATAACAATATCAAAGGAAGAGCCCGAGAACATGGATGACCTTCCCTGGTGCTTTGAAAACAGCCACGACGAGGTAATCTCAGAATTCCCACCAGCACCAAAAGAGCTGGAAGATGGAATCCATACCACTGCAGACAACCTCAAGAAACTTGAGTTAGGAACGGCAAACGACCCGCGACCGACATTCATTAGCGAGCTGCTGTCTGAAGAAAATGTAGCTTCATTAAAAGACCTGCTTATGCAGCACAAAGATTGCTTCGCATGGAACTATTTCGAAATGCCGGGACTAGATCAGGAAATTGCTGTGCACAAATTGACAATATCCCCGGACATCAAGCCAGTCAAACAGGCGCCAAAAAGAATGCGGCTCGAGCTTGATGTTGGGGTAAAAATTTACACCCCGGTTGACCAAGTCAAAATCAAAGTCAACCCCAAGCCAAGTGGGCCCAAGCCCAGATCTACTGGGCCCATGCCCGGGTCGAGCCCGAACATGAAGCGGCCAGCCTCCCCCATGCCAAGATAAAATTTTGTAATAAATAATTTTGTTATGGTTCTTTTATTTTGTTTTATGGATAAATGTAAGAAAAATAGGCATAAAGCCAAATTTTTGTAAAGCCCATGGCTTATGTGCAAAAAGAAATGGCACATGAGCCATGGGATAGGCAAAATGCCATTTTGTGAAGCCCAAGGGGCTATGTGTAATGTGTATAGCCTATAAAGGCAAAGATAATGAAAATATCTCACAACTTTTTTTCTCTCTCTAAAAAAATTCTTCAGATCTGAGATCTCTTCTTCTTCTTCAAGGTTTCAAAACCTTCTTCTTTCTCTTGAATTAAATCAAGAGTTTTACTCTTCTTTTTATAAAACAAAATAGTTTTTCACCACCAAACCCACAAAGGAGAACTTGGATCTGTCACTAGATCTAAAAAAGGAGAGATTTTTAAAAAATCCCATATCTCTTGATCTTCAAGATCCAGCTAACAGAGGAGGAAGAAGAAGAACATCTTTCACTAGACCCCCCCCAAAAAAAACAAACACTCAGGAGTCCAACTCCTCTCTGATTTCTCTTCCGAGAATTTTTTTTTTAGGCTAAAAGCCTCTTTTTCTCGCCGGCGCTCAAGCGCAGAGCGCCCGCGTGCCGACACGTGGCGCGCTTGCGCTCTAGCGCTCAGCGCTCGAGCGCAAAGCGCCCACATACCGACACGTGGCGCGCTTGCGCTCCAGCGCAAGCGCTCGAGCGCAAGTCGCCCCGGTGCCGACATGTGGCGCGCTTGCGCTCCAGCGCAAGCGCTCGAGCGCAAGC
The DNA here is from genome assembly GCA_030015575.1 of Agapanthus africanus. NCBI lineage: Eukaryota > Viridiplantae > Streptophyta > Magnoliopsida > Asparagales > Amaryllidaceae > Agapanthus > Agapanthus africanus. The sequence continues at coordinate 791,459,178 of JASDDO010000022.1, read as the reverse complement.
GCTCGAGCGCAAGTCGCCCCGGTGCCGACACGTGGCGCGCTTGCGCTCAAGCGTAAGCGCTCGAGCGCAAGTCTCCCCCGTGTCGACACGTGGCGCGCTTGCGCTCCAGCGCAAGCGCTCGAGCGCAAGTCGTCCCGGTGCCGACACGTGGCGCACTTGCCCTCCAACACCCAGCGCCTGAGCGCAAAGCGCCCACGTGCCGACACGTGGCGCGCTTGCGCTCCACCACCCAGCGCTCGAGCGCAAAGCGCCCACGTGCCGACACGTGGCGCGCTTGCGCTCAAGCGCCTATGCGCTGGCCCCATGCATCCTTTGGATGTCTTTTCCCCCTTTATTTATATATACATGTATATATATACATATGTATACATATGTACACATACACATACTCCATGACACTGTCCCTGTTAGAAAAAAATTTCTAACGGGGCGCTGCCCCGCACCCCGCAAGGGGGCTGCTCGCCCCCTTGACCCCCAGCCCGCTATCCGGGTAGCAGGACCCCCGTAAAAACTCTGCGTGGCTCCCGATATATCCAAAACCTCCCCTCTAAAACAAAACACACGTACACTGCACATTGAGTTCGCATGACCAGTTTAACCCGTTAATCGGAGGTTCCCTCGCCCCGAAGGCGGGGAGTAATTAACGGCAGCTTAGTCCGTGGCTGCCGGAGATTCGGATCCCCATAATCATTAAACCCCGGCCTATCCTAGGCAGGGGGAATCTGTAGTATGCCTGACAAGCGTGCGCGTATTCCCATCCCAACGGGGTGACGAAAAACACCCTACAGATTTCTGGCACGCCCGGTGGGACACTTCTCTCCTCCCATATTCCGGGTTAAACGTTCATGCGAACTCAATCAATATACATATCGATTGCCTATACTGAAATGATGTTTTCTTTTAGTGCAGCAATCAACTTTCAACGACAATGTCTCCCAAGACGAATTCAACTTCCAAAGCGACCCCGATTCCGTACGTGGTCAAGATCAACGCTCGTGTGGTTCTTCCTGCAAGCCTCAGTCGACAGTGGGAGGAACCGCCCCGCCAGTTTGCCTCCGTCATCATCTACCCTGCCGAAAGCGCTCATCTGGCGGAGATCCCAGCGGAACAGGTGGCCAAGCCGGTCTCAAGGGGTAAGAGGCCGAATGTCGTGATCGCCAAGGCACCACAACCGAAACTTAAGACTGTATCTGAACGATTCTCTGGTGCTCCAGCGGGGGGCAAGAACTTCGGTACAAAGGGCAATATCAAATGTTGCGGACGAGCTCAGGCGATGACTCCAACAAATGCACAATCGAGCGTATTTCCAAGGCCCTCCATCGACCGGTCCGTGGCATCTTCCCAAAGAGCCGAAGTCTGCCAGGTGCTTAGAACGGAAAAGTTAAGGCAGAAGCGGCTCAGGTATCGAGCCAACAAGAGGGCCAAAGGTTCGGCCAAATGGAATCGTGTGAAGTTCCAAGTGCAGGGTTGCCCCGTGACGACGGCTGAGTCGGACGTAAGAATCAGCAATTCCTTCGAGCCTCTGAAGTGGGTTCATAAAAACGCCATGACCGCCAGAATCAAGAAGACAGCGGTCCGAACAGTGCCACAAAGAGACGTGTCCTGGCCCCAACAGAAAAAGTATGACACTGTCTCTTCAAGAGTCTATCAAGCACTCTGTGCCGCACGAAAGCAGCGGGGAAAACCCAGAAAAGAAGCGCCAGCACCATTCAAGAACCTGGTTAGGCCAGCCGACTTCAATCGACTACCAGCTACCGAAACAAGGGGGTCAAGACAGCGATCCGTGAAATCAGCCGCCAATGATAGAAAGACGGCCAGATATATCGTCCATACGGTCTATATGGCGGGCGGGCGCCCCAGCGGCAACCTTCGCAGCAAAAGCAAGGATAGGGCCACCACATCCCAAGCCCAATCTAGCCTGAATGTGGTTACCGCTGCCCAAGAACAGCCACCCCCGCTGGATGAAGAAAACCCTCTCGATGAGGATGATAGGCAGAAAGACCCCTCGGTCCATGCAGAGTCAAGCTCGGACAGCGAGGAAGAGCCGACTTTCCGCCCTAGGACCGCGGAGCAAGAGCTGCTTCAAGAGCTTTGAAAACAGCTCAGGAGCAAAGATAAAGAGATGGCCAAGCTCTATTCGAAGATTGACGACTTAACGAATATGGTGATGCAGCTTACGGCTCAAATTGCTCGAGCGCCTCCCAATCAAGCACAAGGCGCTACTAATCAGTCGGGTGATGACAATCCGAGTCAGCCAATGCCTGCTCCTTTGGGACCAAGACTGGTCGAGCCGCATGAAAGCCGGCCACATTCCGCTTCTGGGGACGCCTTGGCCCCAGATAGCACTCTCCCGCTAACACAGGATCGGATAATGGATTTGGTCACCAGCAAGGTTAAAACATTGGTGGCCGAAGCTGAAGCTCAGAAAGAAATTGGCAGTAGTGGGCGGCCATATCTCGCGCAGTACGATCTGATTGAGTTCCCAAGCGGCTATGTCATTCCTAAGTTCGGAAGATTTGATGGAACGGGGAATGAAAATTAGCACGTCGCCCACTTCAAAGTATCGTGCGGAAATACAGGGGGCAATGACGCGCCCCTTCTTCGTCAGTTTGTCAACAGCCTGACCGGCGTCGCCTTCGACTGGTATGCAAGTATACCGGACGGGTCCGTCATTACCTTTGCCCAAATGGAGTCCCTGATAAAATCTCCATTGCCAACCTTGTGAGAACCAAGCCGGGGAAGAATGAAAGCAACACCGACTTTATCGCCCGATGGCGTAATCTCACAGTCAAGTGCGAACCGCCATTGGAGCAGGACCAGTCCGTCAGCCTTCTCATTGGGAACCTCAGCAATTGGATGGTCCCATTCTTGTGTACAGCGGGCCTCAAGACATTCCAGGAGCTAACCAAGAAAGTCCAAATGCTGGAACGCTCGAAGCAAGAGTCCCCGCCGGACTCTCAGAGAGACAAAACCTGGAAAAGCAAGCGGGACGACAACCGTAGAAGCGAGAGTTCCAGCAGTACCAATGTCTTCAATGCGTCCGACAATGAAGAAAAGCGAAGGGCGGGCGAATCCAAAACCAACCGGTCTCGAAAGCCATTGCTGGGAGGAGATGGGCCTTCCCTTGAGGAGAAGAAGAACAAGGTTTACTCTTTCAGAAGGGACAAGGTCCGTAAGATATTTAAAGATGCCTTGAACTACGGCCTACAATTGCCGGAGTCGAAAAGACCCCAAGAAGCAAAAATGACCGACAATTCCCTGTATTGCCCGTAGTACCGAGTAGTGAGCTATGCGATCGAGGATTGCTTTATCTTCAAGGACTGGGTCGAGAAGCAGTACAAGGCTGGAGAGATCGAGCTGTCCAAAAGCGTGTTGGTGAACAATCAAGTTGCAACCGCCAAATTTATACAGACAGAAGTTGAAGCCTTCTGGGAGCAGACAGCTGAACCTGCTGCCCTGACAAACGAAACTGACTCATCGCGGCCTCTGTGGAGTACGCACATATCTAATAAGACGAAGAAGATGCTAAAGCTGCTTCAGAAAGAGCCCAGGATGGAATGGGAAGGACAGAAGAAGCCTACCAGTCCAGCTGCCAATGCGGCTCCATCAGGCTCAAAATCCAAGAAGCTCAAGAAGAAGAAAAGTGCAGCTTGGCGCGAAAAAGAGTCTACAGGGAGATTGACCATTCAAAAATATATCGATTCTCTCGAAGAATATGAACAAAGGGAAAGAACATTGATTCAATTGAAGGAGTTCTTCCCTGTACAAGCGGCTGAAATTCTGGAGGAGTTAGAAGAAGACTCCAATGAAGAGATCCAAGTAGTGACCTGCTACGCCATCCATCTTGGCAGTGACTCCGAAGATGGGCTCTGTTTTCCCGAAGAGGACGAGGAGCTCGCCACAACGGCCAATCAAATCCAGCTCAGAAGCGGCAGGGCTCTACCGCCAAATCAGGGCAACGCCCCAAAAGGGAAGGAAAAACAAGTCGCTAATAATGAAGAAGATGGCAGAGAACCGGCTGATGAAAACATAAGTCCTTCCTCGGTGGACTATAATGTCTTGGCACATCTCCGGAAGCTTCCGTCTCTCCTGAGCATCTATGACGCCTTGGTCCTATCTAAGGAGCTTAGAGATGTTCTCATTCACGCTCTACAAAACCCTAAGCGGTATCAGGCTCACTTTGCAGAAATTAATATGAAAGAAGCCCAGCACGCTTTGCATGCCGCCGCAGTCACATTTAAGGATGAAGACTTGCTACTGGGAACGGCTGAGCATAATCGGCCGCTTTACGTGACCGGGTACAGCGATGGAGATCGGATTAATCGCATATTGATTGATCCGGGGTCTTCAGTGAACATCATGAACTTGCGGACGCTGAAGAGTTTGTCAATGGACGTTCGACACCTGTCAAGGGAAAGGATTGTCATTCAAGGCTTCAACCAAAATTGCCAGCAAGTTCTGGGGTCCATAGCTCTGCCAATCAAATTCGGGGATCTGCAAACTGAAGCTAAGATATACGTGATCGACGCCGACACGTCTTATAAGATTCTCTTGGGGCGGCCGTGGCTCCATGATTACAGCATCATTCCGTCAACTCTCCATTAATGCATGAAGTATACTAAAAATGGCGAAGAAAGACGCATTGACGGAGACATCCAGCCGTTCGGTGTGCATGAAGTCCGATATGAAGATTCTCGGTACTTTATGAACCACCAAAATGCTAAGCCACAACTGACTGAGGATAGATCGGCCCCAAGACTCAAAAGCAAATCTGCGCCTGCTGTCACTTTCAAAAGCAAAAATACCCAAGTGCGCCCGCATTTCGGCAGCGACACTGATGAGTCCGATGCTGGAAGCCCGTCCTTCCGTAAAACTCGCCCTCATTTTAGCAGCGATACGGACGAATCTGTTACTGAAGGCCCATCTAGCAGCAAAGTCTGCCCTCATCTTGGTAGTGACACTGAAGAGCCAGAAGAAGAGGACCTGCCGTGCAACAGCTGTGCAGATTGTCCCCTCATGCAGCAAGCGAAACTACGAGAGACCTTCGAAGTCGCAGAAGGGTCCCTGGCCATCACAAGGGTGCCGGAACGGATGTGCAAAGAGCTCGACGCATTGTCAGTCTCTACTGTGGACCAGCTGAAAACTTTTTACGTGCCTGGGAGGAAAAATAGACAGAAGGGCATCCTGTTTTACAGGTCAAACCCCGTTGTGCACCCGGACGATCTTTCTGTCGCGTGCCTTCCCTATGAGAGAGGCATAAGAGCCGTCCTCAATCCCAGATACTATACGCCCGAGATGTGGGAATACTTTAAGAAGTGCGGATGCCGGTTATATCAAACGGAGTCCGAAGCAAAGTTTTACGAAGGGCTATGGTATCCTCCCCAGGTCCGAGCACTCATCGATGGACGAATTCCAGATAGACGGGGCATAGGCTACATTCAACCTGATTCCAAAGCGTGCTACATGATCCATGTTGGTGAGGCCAGCGAAAGATCAAATGATGATGACGAGATAGCCGAGCCAGAAGAAGCTCCTCAAGAGCTCGAAGATGGCGGACAAGCAACCTTTGACGAGCTAACCGAGATTGACTTAGGAAAGCCCAATAATCCAAGGCCGACCTACATCAGCTCGCTCTTGTCAGAGGAAATGAAAGCGCAGATAATTGCCCTGTTGCATGAGTTCGTCGACTGCTTCGCGTGGACATACAAAGAAATGCCTGGCCTTTCCCCTGAAGTGGCCGTACATAAGTTGGCTATATCTCCTGATGCTAAGCCAGTCAAACAAGCTCCTCAAAGAATGAGAAGGGAACTAGAAGAAAAGGTCATCGAGGAAACTAAGAAGCTCATCGATGCCGGCTTCATCAGGAAAGAGAAATATGCGGACTGGATCGCATGCATAGTCCCAGTGAAGAAGAAAAATGGGTAGATCCGAATTTGTGTCGATTTCAGGGACCTCAACAAGGCATGTCCTAAAGACGACTTCCCTCTACCGGTCATGGAAATGATGGTTGATGACACCTCAAATTACGAGCTGTTCACCTTTATGGACGACTCGTCTGGATACAATCAGATCAAGATGTCGCCTGAGGATGAGAAGCACACAGCATTTCGAACCCCGATCGGAATATATTGCTACAAGGTGATGTCGTTCGGATTGAAGAACGCAGGTGCTACATATCAAAGGGCAATGACCAATATCTTCGATGACCTAATTCATAAAGTCGTCGAATGTTATGTTGATGATCTGGTCATTAAGACTAAAACCAAGGCCGATCATATCCAGGATCTTAGGACCGTTCTCACCAGACAGAGGGAATTTGATCTGAAGATGAATCCTCTGAAATGCGCTTTTGGCGTGTCATCGGGAAAATTCCTGGGCTTCATAGTCCGACATCGAGGGATTGAAGTTGATCCATCAAAGATAAAGGCCATCATGGAGATGCCCCCTCCGAATAGTCTGACGCAGCTAAGATCTTTTCAAGGCAAGCTTGCTTATATACGGAGATTTATCTCAAATTTATCGGGGAGATGTAGGCCCTTCTCAAAGCTCATGAAGAAAGGAGCTCCTTTTATCTGGGATGCCGAATGTCAAGCAGCGTTCGAAAGTATCAAACAATACTTGTTGCACCCTCCAGTGCTGGCCGCTCCCATTCCAAATAAACCGTTGATTCTCTACACCGCCGTGCTAGATGAGTCACTCGGTGCGCTCCTCGCCCAGAATAACGAGGAGGGAAAGGAAAATGCCCTCTACTACCTTAGTTGAACTCTAGTCAGGACGGAACACAACTATTCCCCAATCGAAAAGCAATGCCTGGCTCTGATATTTGCTGTGAAGAAGCTGAGGCACTATCTGCTGGCTCATCGGGTTATGCTGATCTCCAAGGTCGACCCGCTCAAACACTTGATGACCAAAGCAAGCCTAGCCGGCAGAATGGCAATATGGGCTGTCATGCTACTTGAGTTTGACATAGTTTATACTCCTCAGAAAGCAGTAAAAGGGCAAGCTCTTGCAGACTTTCTCGCTGCTCATCCCATACCAGAAGGGTCGCCGCTAAATTGTGAGTTACTCGATGAACAAGTGCTGCACCTCGAGAATGACGAGCCATGTTGGGAGCTCTACTTCGATGGGGCCTCATCGATAAGAACCTCCAGTAAATCAAGCGTCCCGGAGATAAAAGCAGGGATAAGATTGGTGTTCATCACGCCATCAATGGGAACCTTACGGCATTCTTTTGCTCTCACCGATCCTCGCACAAACAATGAGGCCGAGTATGAAGCTCTGATAGCTGGTTTGGAGCTTGCTATAGAAATGGAAATCCTTCGGCTACGGGTTTACGGTGACTCCCAGCTTGTCGTCAACCAAGTAAGCGGCGACTATAAGATATACAAACCCGAGTTAGCTCGGTACAGAAGCCGGGTGGTGGAACTCATGAAACGGTTCACTCACATTGAACTAATGAGAATCCCTAGAGCGTTGAACGGAAAAGCCAACATACTTGCTCGCTTAGCCAAGGAGCTGGCTGATCCGGACATGGATGAAATTCTGATCACAGTCAGGAGCCGGTAAATTCTACCCCCAGTCTCTCTACGAGAAGAGGAGAGAGCGGAACAGAAGAGCAGTCCCGCCGAAGAAGCTTCGATCATCCAAGACGAGCCCGATTGGAGAGAACCCTTCATAGAGTACCTCCGATACGAGAAGCTGCCCGAAGAAAAATCTGCGAGGATTCAGCTGAAGAAAAGAGCTCTCCGATACGTGTTTGTAAATGACACGTTATACCGCAGGTCATATGACCAACTCTGGCTCAGGTGTCTGGCATTGGCCGAAGCCCAAAAGTTCATGAAAGATGTTCACTCGGGCGTTTGCGGTGCTCACCAATCTGGCCCCAAGATGCAACTTCAAATCAAACGGCTTGGGTTTTACTGGCCCACCATGATACGGGATTGCGGAGAGCATGCAAAGAAATGTCAGATCTGCCAAATCCATGGTGATTTCATTCACAAGCATCCCAATCCGTTGCATCCTACGATGGCGTCGTGGCCCTTCGAAGTCTGGGGCACCGACATTGTTGGCCCAATTGATCCTCCATCATCTAAAGGCCACCGGTTCATACTGGCCGCAACAGACTACTTCTCTAGATGGGCTGAAGCTGTCCCGCTAAAGGAAGTCAAGACAAAAGATATTCTGACATTCTTCCAGCATAATATTCTATACCGCTTCGGTACACCAAGAAGAATCATTTCTGACAACAGGCCTTCTTTCAAGAGCTTCAATGTCTCAAAGTTCGCTACTCAGCACAAGATAGACTGGAGATATTCCTCCATCTATAATCCAAGAGCCAATGGGCTAGCCGAAGCCTTCAATAAGACTCTATGCAAGCTCCTGAGAAAAAAATGCTTCAGCCAACAAGAGAGACTGGAATCTCAAACTTCACGAGGTGTTGTGGGCATATCGTACCACGCACCGTACTCCAACTCAGTCCACTCCATACTCATTGCTCTTCGAAGTAGAGGCGGTCCTCCCTCTCGAAGTTGAAGTTCTAAGCTTAAGAATGGCCGTTCAGCACGAGTTGACGGAGGAGGAAAACGTGCTCCTTCAACTTGAAGAGCTCGATGCCCTCGAAGAAAAGAGGCTCGCGGTGCAACAAAATCTGGAGCTATACCGAGCCCAAATGTCACGGGCCTATGACAAGATAACCCGTCTCCGCTCTTTCAAGAAAGGTGAATTGGTGTTGGTCCTCAAAAGACCGATCATCCCCAATCGACATGCCAAGGGAAAATTCGAGCCAAACTGGGAAGGACCATACGTCATTGAGAAAGTGTTCGACGGAGGATCCTACCAACTAATAAGTGCCGAGGGAGAAAGGCCCATGCCACCCATCAATGGCCAATATCTAAAGAAATACTATGCGTGAATGCTCCAAGTTGCAGGCGAATTGAGCACATCAGCCCTACGGTCTGGATCATACGTCCTGCAAACCGTATACAATCCACGGGTGTAAATGAACCCTATCTCTCCCAAATCCTGCCGGTGAGACTACTTTTAAAGTCCCACCAGCGGCAACAAAAAAAAGGAAGAAAAATAAAAGAAATGGAAAAATAAAAGGTATGTTAAGCAAAACGGGCACAGATGAAAACCCGAAAGGGCTCCATGAGTAAAAACAGCAGGACTACCGGCGAGTCTGTGAAAACCCGAAGGGCGCAAACTCGTGAAAAGAGATGAAACACACTCGCAAAGTCCTCTCGACCTTGTGAGGAGAAAACCCCTGCGTGAGATCCTTACGACTCACAAAGGAGCGACACACTTAGGAATCCTCACGATTCCTAAGGAGAAAATACACCTGCGGGATCCTTACGGCTCGTAGGGAGAAAATGCTTTTATGGGACCCTCACGGCCCATAAAATTGAAAAGCCTTAGGTGATAGGGACCCAAACCTGTCTCCTAAGCCATCGTTCCCCTACGGGCAACGGCAAATGATGAGTCGCTCCTGGCATTTCGCTTCAGTGTTAGCGGTGCTGATGCCGACCAAAAACCCAAATCCCAAGTCCTCCCAAGGCAAATGATGAGTTGCTCCTGGCATTATTCCAGTGTAGCAATGCTGATGCCAAGCAAGACCCAAATTCCAAGTCCCCAAACGGCAAATGATGAGTCGCTCCTGATACCATATTCCAATGTAGCGATGCAGACGCCAACCAAAATCCAATTTCTCGAAATTCTCCGGCCCTACGGTGGGTCCCCAAGTTGACCATCGTATACAATCCACGGGCTCAAATAGTTCTCATCATACCCATGCCTCACCGTAATCACCAGTTACGCGGCCGGTCTCCGCTTTGGGAATGATGCTCCATTGATAAGACCCACTCATGTGTCCTCACGATATATGAGGAGAACAAACCTTTGTGGGATCCTTATGACTCATAAAGGAAAAACATACTTAGGAGTCCTCACGACTCCTAAGGAGAAAATACACCTGCGGGATCCTTACGACTCGTGGGGAGAAAATGCTTTTATGGGACCCTCACGGCCCATAAAATTGAAAAGCCTTAGGCGATAGGGATCTAAACCTGTCTCCAAAGCCATCGCTCCCCAATCCCCAAATGGCGAATGATGAGTCGCTCCTGGTACCATATTCCAGTGCAGCGATGCAGACGCCAACTAAATTCCAAATCCCATACCCCAACGGCGAATGATGAGTCGCTCCTGATACCATATTCTAGTGCAGCGATGCAGACGCCGACAAAGTCCCGAAATTTTTCCGGCCCTACGGTCTGGATCATACATCCTGCAAAACCGTATACAATCCATGGGCATAGAACAATCCCAACCTCTCCCAAGTCCTACCGGTGAGACCACATTCAAAGTCCCCCCCCCAAAAAAACTCCTAAATCCTCCCGGGGCAAATGATGAGTTGGTCCTGGCATTATTCCAGTGCAGCAATGCAGATGCCAAACAAAAACCAAAATCCTAAAATCTTCTCAATGACAGATGATGATTCGCTCCCGGTACCATATTCCAGTATAGCGATGCTGATGTCAACCCAAATCAAAATCAACAAGTCAACTTCCACTCCGACACCGCAGAAAGCGGAGCAAGTCAGAATCCAATCTCGACACCGCAAGAAGCGGAGCAAGTCAAGTCTACCCCTGACACTGCAAGAAGCAGAGCAAGTAAAATCAAGCACCGACCGTCCAAGTCGTAAAAAGGGCAGAACCGACCGTCCACGTCGCTAAAAGGGCAACACCGACCGTCCAAGTCGCAAAAAGGGTAGAACCGACCGTCCAAGTCGCAAAAAGGGTAGAGCCGACCGTCCACGTCGCTAAAAGGGCAGCACCGACCGTCCAAGTCGCAAAAAGGGCAGTATCGACCGTCCAAGTCGCAAAAAGGGCAGTACCGACCGTCCACGTTGCAAAAAGGGCAGCACCAACCGTCCACGTCACAAAAAGGGCAGAACCGACCGTCCAAGTCGTAAAAAGGGCAGCACCGACCGTCCACGTCGCTAAAAGGGCAACACCGACCGTCCAAGTCGCAAAAAGAGCAGAACCGACCGTCCAAGTCGCAAAAAGGGCAGTATCGACCGTACAAGTGGCAAAAAAGGCAGTACCGACCGTCCACGTCGCAAAAAGGGCAGCACCGACCGTCCACGTCGCAAAAAGGGCAGAACCGATCGTTCAAGTCACAAAAAGGGCAGCACCGACCGTCCACGTCGCAAAAAGGGCAGCATCGACGGTCCAAGTCGCTAAAAGGGCAGAACCGACCGTCCACGTCGCAAAAAGGGCAGCACCGACCGTCCAAGTCGCAAAAAGAGCAGCACCGACCGTCCAAGTCGCAAAAAGGGCCGCATCGACCATCCATGTCGTAAAAAGGGCAGTGCCAGCTTCCCAAAAGGTGGGAACCGAATCAAGTCGCCTCCACGTGAAAGAAGATCCATCAATTTCATGCACACGACCTACATATGTGGTGTGCATTTATTGATGGAGGGCAATTTGTTGGGGTAAAAATTTACACCCCGGTTGACCAAGTCAAAATCAAAGTCAACCCCAAGCAAAGTGGGCCCAAGCCCAGATCCAGTGGGCCCATGCCCGGGTCGAGCCCGAACATGAAGCGGCCAGCCTCCCTCCATGCCAAGATAAAATTTTGTAATAAATAATTTTTTTATGGTTCTTTTATTTTGTTTTATGGATAAATGTAAGAAAAATGGGCATAAAGCCAAATTTTTGTAAAGTCCATGGCTTATGTGCAAAAAGAAATGGCACATGAGCCATGGGATAGGCAAAATACCATTTTGTGAAGCCCAAGGGGCTATGTGTAAAGTGTATAGCCTATAAAGGGAAAGATAATGAAAATATCTCACAACTTTTTTTCTCTCTCTAAAAAAATTCTTCAGATCTGAGATCTCTTCTTCTTCTTCAAGATTCCAAAACCTTCTTCTTTCTCTTGAATTAAATCAAGAGTTTTATTCTTCTTTTTATAAAACAAAATAGTTTTTCACCACCAAACCCACAAAGGGGAACTTGGATCTGTCACTAGATCTCAAAAAGAAGAGATTTTTAAAAAATCCCATATCTCTTGATCTTCAAGATCCATCTAACAGAGGAGGAAGAAGAAGAACATCTTTCACTAGACCCCCCAAAGAAAAAAAAACACTCAGGAGTCCAACTCCTCTATGATTTCTCTTCCGAGAAATTTTTTTAGGCTAAAAGCCTCTTTTTCTCGCCGGCGCTCAAGCTCAGAGCGCCCGCGTGCCGACATGTGGCGCACTTGCGCTCAGCGCTCGAGCGCAAAGCGCCCAAGTACCGACACGTGGCGCGCTTGCGCTCAAGCGCGCCACGCTCGAGCACAAATCGCCCCGGTGCCGACACGTGGAGCGCTTGCGCTCCAGCGCAAGCGCTCGAGCGCAAGTCGCCCCGGTGCCGACACGTGGCGCGCTTGCGCTCCAGCGCAAGTCGCCCCCATGCCGACACGTAGTGCACTTGCGCTCCAGCACCCAGCGCCCGAGCACAAAGCGCCCACGTGCCGACACGTGGTGTGCTTGCGCTCCAGCACCCTGCGCCCGAGCGCAAAGCGCTCACGTGCCGACACGTGGCGCGCTTGCGCTCAAGCGCCTATGCGCTGGCCCCATGCATCCTTTGGATGTCTTTTCCCCCCTTTATTTATATATACATGTATATATATACATATGTATACATATTTACACCTACACATACTCCAGGACACTGTCCCAATATATCCAAAACCCCCCCTCCAAAACAAAACACACGTACACTGCACATTGAGTTCGCATAACCAGTTTAACCCGTTAATCGGAGGTTCCCTCGCCCCGAAGGCGGGGGGTAATTAACGGCAGCTTAGTCCGCGGCTGTCGGAGATTCGGATCCCCATAATCATTAAACCCCGGCCTATCCTAGGCAGGGGAATCTGTAGTATGCCTGACAAGCGCGCGCGTATTCCCATCTCAATGGGGTGACGAAAAACACCCTACAGATTTGAGATGAGTATCAATGCCGAGGTCAAGAAGCTGATCGACTCTAGCTTCATCCAGGAAGTTCAATACCCTGAATGGATCGCCAACATCGTCCCGGTGATGAAGAAAAATGGGACGGTGCGCATATGTGTGGATTTCCGGGATCTCAATAAAGCCTGCCCGAAGGACGATTTCCCAGTGCCAGTTACCGAACTGATGATAGACAATACGTCCACTCATGAGGTTTTCTCCTTCATGGATGGCTCATCAGGATATAATCAAATAAAGATGCATCCCGAAGACCAGAAGCACACCGCCTTCAGGACTCCTTTGGGTATATTCTGCTATAAGGTGATGCCCTTGGTTTAAAGAACGCCGGTGCTACTTATCAGAGAGCCATGACGCAAATCTTTGATGACCTTATACACGAAATTGTCGAATGCTATATCGACGATCTCGTGGTTAAAAGTAAATCATACGAGGAACATCTCGAGCATCTGAAGACCGTGTTTCAACGCCTTCGGCAATACAACTTGAAGATGAACCCTCTTAAGTGTGCATTCGGAGTTTCCTCGGGCAAATTTCTGGGATTCATCGTCCGACACCGAGGTATTGAGATAAATCCGTCAAAGATCAAGGCGATCATGGAAATGCCTCCGCCAAGGACTCTCAAACAGCTGCGGTCTCTCCAAGAGAAGCTCGCATATATACGGCGATTTATAGCTAACCTTTCAGGCAAGTGCCATCCTTACAGTCACCTGATGAAGAAGGGAACCCCGTTCATCTGGGACCAAAAATGCCAAAGCGCGCTAGACGAGATCAAGCAATACCTGCAGAACCCGCCGGTATTGGCTGCTCCGGTCAAGGGAAAACCCCTCATCCTTTATATAACCGCCCTCGAAGGTTCCTTAGGCGCATTATGGGCACAAGAGAACGACCAAGGGAAAGAAAGAGCACTCTACTACTTAAGTCGAGTTTTACTGGGGGCAGAAAGCAACTACTCCCCCATTGAAAAACACCGCCTGGCGTTGATCTTTGCGATAACAAAGCTCAGGCACTATGCATTGGCACATGAAGTCCGTCTCATCTCGAAGGTGGACCCTCTTAAATATTTAATGTCGAAGGCCATATTGACGGGACGACTCGCTAAATGGGCCCTGCTATTGATGGAGTTTTCGATAATCTATCAACCTCTCAAGGCAGTGAAAGGCCAGGCCATTGCCGACTTCCTCGCTGAGCACCCGATACCCGCCGATTCTCTTTTGAATTGCGATCTTCCAGACGAACATGCGTTTGATGCGATCGACGGTGGTGATACCCGATGGGAACTTTATTTCGATGGAGTATCTTCCCTGAAGAAGCGCAGACAAAACGCCCCTATAATCAAGTCGGGGGTAGGCCACATCTTCGTGACCCCACAAGGAGGAATAATGCACTTCGCTTTCTCCTTAACAGAGCCGAGGACGAATAATGAAGCCGAATACAAGCTTTGATAGCAGGCCTCGAGATCGCCATTGATATGGGAATTGAAAACCTCCTCATATATGGAGACTCCCAACTGGTCGTTAGTCAAGTAAACGGCGACTACCAAACGTGCAAACCAGAGTTGGTGAAGTACGGCGAAAAGGTGCAACAACTGTTGACTCAAATTCCCTCCTATACTTTGGAAAACATACCGCGCGCGGAAAACAACAAAGCGGACGCATTGGCCAAACTCGCTAAGGAACTGGCTGATGAGACCCTCGATGACGTAAGAATCGTGGTACAAAGCCGTCGGGTGCTTACCCCAGCGGAAATATCTCCGGAATCATCCAAAGAAAAGGGAGCGACTGAGCAGATGACCCTGCAAATAAAAGATCGGGAAAATGCCGAGGATTGGAGAGAAGTCTTTATAGACCACTTCAAATACCGTCGAACGCCCGAAGATGCGTCCTTAAGACATCAGCTTATGAAACAAGCGCTGTCTTTTGCCTTCGTCAATGATACTCTATACAAGAGATCGTTTGATTCTTTATGGTTGAGATGTCTGGGACCTGACGAAGCGAAAAGAGTCGTTCAGGAAATTCATGACGGACTCTGTGGTTCTCACCAAGCGGGCCCGAAGATGAAGCTGAAGATCAAACTGATGGGCTACTACTGGCCCACGATGATTCAGGACTGCCTCGAATATGCGAAGCAATGCCACTCATGCCAAATCCATGGGGACTTCATCCACCAACATCCAAATCCGCAACATCCAACGGTGGCTAGCTGGCCATTTGAAATGTGGGGAACTGATATAGTCGGCCCTATCGAACCAGCATCGTCTAGAGGACATCGCTTCATCCTGGCGACGACTGACTACGTCTCCAAATGGGCAGAAACAGTACCTTTAAGAGAAGTGAAGACGGAGAATATCCTCCATTTCTTCAAGACGCACGTCATATATCGGTTTGGAACTCCGCGACGGATCATCTCCGATAACGGGCCAGCATATAGAAGCTACAAGATCAGTCGCTTCGCGCAACAATATAATATAGACTGGAGATATTCCTCGGTTTATAATCCGCGAGCTAATGGTCTAGCCGAGGCCTTCAACAAGATCTTGACAAAGATCATGAAGAAAACGGTATCCCGAAATAAGAAGGACTGGCATGAGAGGCTGCAAGAGGCTCTTTGGGCGTATCGAACTACGTTCAAGACGGCCACGAACACGACGCCGTACACGTTGGTATTCGGTACAGAAGCAGTACCCCCCTTCGAGATAGAGTTACCCTCTCTACGAGTGGCAGTCCACTACGAGCTAACAGATAAAGAAAACGCTCACCTTCGGCTTGAGGAGGTTGATGCCCTTGATGAGACCCGGCTCATAGCGCAACAAAATCTGGAAGCTTATAAAGCGAAGATGATGCGCTCATATGAAAGATTGACCAGGCCGAGGACATTCCGCCAGGGCGAACTCGTGCTAGTGGTCAAAAGACCTATGATCCCCAATCGCGCCAAGCGGGGAAAATTCGAGCCGAACTATGAAGGCCCGTACATCATAGACAAGGTTTACCAAGGTGGAGCCTATCTACTCATGGATATGCATGGTGAAAGGCCTTTCAGGCCAATAAATGGTCGATTCCTAAAGAAATACTACGCTTAGCAAGTTACCGCCTAGGTCAATGATAGATGACGACGACTATGTCCGCTCGCTATTTTCCTAAGCTCAAACTTTATAAGCAGTAGCCAGCCCCTTCCTGGACGGACCGAGACGTCCTTAAACTAATGACGGACCGAGACGTCCTTAAACTAATGACGGACCGAAATGTCCTTAAACTAATGACCGGACCGAAACGTCCTTGAACTACTACCGCAGCATCTTTAGGCTGACGAGATGAATAAAAAAATATAAAAAGAAAAAAGAAAAAAATATAATAAACGGTATGTCCATAAGCAAAATGGGCACGGATGAAAACTCGAAAGGGCTCCGTGAGTAAAAACAGCAGGGCTACCGGCGAGTGTTCATGAAAATCCGAAAGGGCGCGACCTCGTTAAAAAAAAAAAGAAAGAAAGAAAATAAAATGAATAAAAAACGGTATGTCCATAAACAAGAAAGGGCACGGATGAAAACCCGAAAGGGCTCCGTGAGTAAAAAACAGCAGGACTACCGGCGAGTGTTTGTGAAAACCCCAAAGGGCGCAACCTCGTTAAAAAAAACACTTATAGGGTCCTCTCGACTTTGTAAGGAGAAACCACCCGCGTGAGATCCTTACGACTCACAAGGGAACAACACACTTAGGGATCCCCATGATTCCTAAGGAGAAAATACACTTGCGAGATCTTCATGACTCGTAAGGAGAACTCTCTTATGGGACCCTCACGGCTCATAAGATTTGAAAGTCTTAAGTTACAGAGACCTAAACCTGTGCTTAAGCAACCCCCACAACTTCCAATATTGCCCTACAAGTGATCCAGTACTGGCTCTTGTATACAATCCACGGGCGCGAATAAACATTTCCCTAACCAAGACCCATCCGTGACTGGGGATATGTACGCATGATGAGCAACCCTTGTAAGTCCTCTCGATTTACAAGGAGAAAACCCTCTTGTAGGATCCTTAAGACTTAAAGAGGAACACACACTTAGGAATCCTCACGATTCCCAAGGAGAAAATACACCTACAAGATCCTCACGACTTGTAGGGAGAAATACCTTTGTGAGACCCTTACGGCTCATGAAGTCAAAAGCCTTAGTCAACAGGACCTTAATCCTGTTCGCTAAGCCACCCTTGTTCGACATCGACAGAGGCAGATGATGATTCGCACCTGGCAATATCCCAGTTGTAGCGGTGCTGATGCCGAAATTGGTGTTTAATTTCAGGTTTACGGCGAAAAGCCAGTAGACCGCACATGCATACGAAATAGCCGAAATGATGGGGCAACTTGCAATAAAAAGCAGCAAGTAAAAACGTATGCACACGAAATAGCCAAAATGATTGGGCAACTCGCAATAAAAAGCAGCGAGTAAAAATAAAATAAACAGCCGAAATGATTGGGCACCGCGAAAAATACTTGAAATGATTGGGCAATCGCAACCTTCGCAATATAAAAGCTGAAATGATAGAGCATCGCGGAAATAAAACAAAAAAAATGATGATAAAACTTTGGCTCTACAGTTGAGATCACATCGATCCCTGTATACAATCCAAGGGCGCAAATGAAGAGGGAACCATACTTTCCCAACAGGCTCCGCCAGAAAACGAAGCCAAATCTCGACAGTTCATCTCAACCCCGAAGAAACCAGGGACACAAATAATCCTTGGCAAATACCTCAACTCAGGGAAACTAGCGTCCTTGATGAGAGCATCCTGATTCGCGTCGACTCGTAGAGAAACCAGTGTCTTCGCGGGAAATTCTCGATTCGTTTCAACACCAGGGAAACAAATAATCCTTGGCAAATACCTCAATTCAGGGATACCAGCGTCCTTGATGAGAGCCTCCTGATTCGCGTTGACTCGCAGAGAAACCAATGTCTCCGCGGGAAATTCTCGATCCGTTTAACACCAAGGAAACAAATAATCCTTGGAAAATACCTCAACTCAGGAAAACCAGCGTCCTTGATGAGAGCATCCTGATTCGCATCGACTCGCAGAGAAACCAATGTCTCCGCGGGAAATTCTCGATCCGTTTCAACACTAGGGAAACAAATAATCCTTGGCAAATACCTCAACGCAGGAAAACCAGCGTCCTTGATGAGAGCATCCTGATTCACGTCGACTCGTAGAGAAACCAGTGTCTCCGCGGGAAATTCTCGATCCATTTCAACACCAGGGAAACAAATAATCCTTGGCAAATACCTCAACTCAGGGAAACCAGCATCCTTGATGAGAGCCTCTTGATTCGCGTCGACTCACAGAGAAACCAGTGTCTCCGCGGGAAATTCTCGATTCGTTTCAACACCAGGGAAACAAATAATCCTTGGCAAATACCTCAACTCAGGGAAACCAGCGTCCTTGATGAGAGCATCCTGATTCGCGTCGACTCGCAGAGAAACCAGTGTCTCCGCGGGAAATTCTCGATCCGTTTCAACACCAGGGAAACAAATAATCCTTGGCAAATACCTCAACTCAGGGAAACCAGCATCCTTGATGAGAGCCTCCTGATTCGCTTCGACTCGCAGAGAAACCAGTGTCTCCGCGGGAAATTCTCGATCCGTTTCAACACCAGGGAAACAAATAATCTTTGGCAAATTCCTCAACTCAGGGAAACCAGCATCCTTGATGAGAGCCTCCTGATTCGCGTCGACTCACAGAGAAACCAGTGTCTCCGCGGGAAATTCTCGATTCGTTTCACCACTAAGGAAACAAATAATCCTTGGCAAATACCTCAATTCAGGAAAACTAGCATCCTTGATGAGAGCTCCCTGATTCGCATCGGCTCGCAGAGAAACCAGTGTCTCCGCGGGAAATTCCCGATTCGTCTCAACTTGCAAGATGAAGCCTCAAGCAGCAGGGATTTAAAAAAAAACTTGCTTCCTGAACAATGGGACCCTGCAAGTCGGTCTAAAGCGGTCTCTTGCATACTATTCACGGGTCTCACTCTCCAAAGTCGAGTTTCGACAAGGAGGGAAACAACCGCTTACGGGTCCTCTCGACTCATAAGAGGAAAAATTTCTCTTATAGGATCCTTACGACTTATAAGAGAAAACATACTTAGGAATCCTCACGATTCTTAAGGAGAAAATCCACCTACGAGATCCTCTCGATCCGTAGGGAGAAAAAGTCTCTATGAGACCCTCACGGCTCGTAGAGTTGAAAAGTCTTAGGTGGCAGATCTGAACCTGCGGCCTAAGCCATCGCTATCTCTTAAAAAAAAAAACTAAGTTATCTGCCAATTATGTCTATCAAGTCAATATGCTGATAATAAGAGAAAGAGAGAAAGCGAAAGAGCATACATGACATTGCAGAGAAAAAATGTGTATCTTTATTCATTAACTCAAAGAAGTACAAGGTGAACAGTATAAAAGAATAAAGAATGGATACATGTTATTCGAAAAAGAAAATTTTTACAAGTTTATTGGTACAAAGGCAGCTATTGGGAAGGAAGCGTCTTGCATAGCTTTAGCAATTGTTCGCGCACTTCCTTCCACGCCTTTTCTTGATCTGCCACCACCGCTATTTCTGCTTCCACCTGAGCCCTTTGCTGCAAGAGAGATGTAAGCTGCTCTTCGACGGCCTGCTGAGTGGCTTCGCGACCTTGGGCATTACGCTCGGCAGCGTCAAGCTTCTGCTTCAGATTCAGCCCATGTGAGATACGCTCCAGAAGGCCCTCGAAGACAGCCTTTACCCCAGCAGCGTTCACCTCGACTTCAGCACGTAGGCGAGCAGTTTCGCTTGAAGACTCCTGCCACTCCTTCAGCCTCAAAGCTGCTTCTTGTTCCAAATGGTGGAAATGAGAAGTGTTTTGCTCGAGCCACGCTGCCCGTTGAGTACTCACGGCCAAAACCTCGGGGGCAGGACGCGTCGACTCCAGCTGATGAAGGTGAGCCTCAATCTCCCGGCAGTGATTAACCCAAGATGCGACGATGCCCTCGTCATGGAAATTAGCAAATATCACCAGCATCGGGTTAACCGTCGTAGCGAAATCTACAGCAGACGTAGGAGTCTCGACGTCGAGTTCCTCGATGTAGTCGCTCAACATACGTAGACTATTCGCGGCACATTTTGAGGACGGACGTCTCTGGGAAGGGCCTGCCAGTATTGTAATATGAGACTCAAAAGGCGCCGAGACCGGAACGACAGCTGAAAAGACAAAATACGATTAGATGACGATTCAAGAGATATGGAAAAAGTCATTGAGGAGATAGTCTACTATACCAGCTGAAGCAGGTGGCAAGGCCGGAAGGGCCGGTGGCGAGACCGATCTTTCTTCTCCCCCTTCGATTTGTAGCACTGCAGCCAGGACGAGAAAAAGTTAGAAATAATTCCATCACCGAAAACGAAAGATATCAGTCGGGAACTACACTCACCAGCGCCACCAGAGGGGGAAGCGAGTTCAGATGGGAATGAGAAGTGTGGGAGCAACACTTGATATAGATTATCAAAGAGCACCCCTGAAAAGACACAACAGTACGACTTTAGTACACAAATTATACGTCTGAAAGATAAGATTAATAAGTTGCAAACTCATACCTTCCAACATCTTCGATGGTATAAGAGAGGGTTGAGAGGTGACCACCGCCAAGGCAGTCGTTGAAGGCGCTCCCTCGAGCAGTGGGGCATCGGCGCTGGCTGCACCTGCGTTACGAACAAAGGTGAATTTGTCAGAAAGGATTGTAAGGTAAAGAAAGACAGCAACTTGGGATTTACCTGATGAGCTGCCAGCTGAAACGGAGGCGACTCCCTCCTCCATCGACATGAGGCCACCGCCCGTGGCCTCATCACCCGAATCAATGGGGGCAGTCGTCGTGCTCACGCGGCCAGGAGACGGCGGAAGATCGTAGGCGAGGAGGGCAATGATCGGAGTATTGCCGGACTCTTGAGAGAGAGCGGCTGACTCTTCCCTAAGAGTCGTGCCCATCTCACCTGCTACTTCTTCGGGCTCCGCGGTCTCCATCGGCTCATCCGCCGTTACCACGAGGTCGCCGGCCTCAAGCGCCTCGTCCGCCACTACCTTGGGCTTAGTTATAACGATCATTTCATCTGCCGCCACTTCAGGCTCGGCATCAATGACCTTTTCGGCTGCAGATCCCTCGGCCCCCAACTCAGGCTCCGCAACCCCAGCGACATTGCCCACCGTCGGCTCAAGTTCGGCCGGTGCCTCCTCCCCTGTTTCCTTGGGTTCGACAGTCTCTGCCTCCCCCTCGGTCGGACTTAGCCCTGCAAGATGAGATGCATAAGAACCGGCGAGTTTATAATTTTTACAAACAAAATTCTGAAAGAAGTATTACCTAAGGTGGACTTCTCGTTAGCCTCCCTATTGGCGCGAATCGCTTGTCTATGAGCTGTAGACAGGGCGACCGGGAACTCTTTTGATGGGGTATCGGCACGAGGAACGGTGCTTGGGCCCGCTCCAATGGCCAAGGCAGCTCTGCGTGCCTTTGCTTCGCGCCTCGACCGCTTCCTTTCCTCCCGAGCTGTCGCGATGGACCTCTTCGACGCTTCCTTCATTAAGGCGTCTTCGTCCTCGTTCAGAGATGCCTCCAGAGCCTTTAAGGCATCTCTCATTAGCTCTTCGAGACAGACCTCCCGCAGTAGCCCTGAGGAAGCAGGAACATCGGCAGCTGGCAGAACATCTACGTCGCTTGGCGGGAATGGCATTGAGGTTCCTGCGATAAAAAGGAAGAGGTTAGATCGACCATAACACAAGGAAAATGAAAACTTGATGAATTGAAACTTACTAAGGCCTAGAGACGCTCTAAGGTGTTCCTCCTCTTGGAAGGTCTTGAGGGAAGCGGCAATGGCTTCTTCAGTGGTGATGCCTGTTGGAAGAAAAGAAGGAAAAATATTAGTCAAAGGCAATAATAAAGATATGATGCAATAGAAATGCGACTAGTGATTACCTGATTCCGCAAGCTTAGCCAGCTATGCGTCACGCCTCGCCAACTGCTCCGAAGCTTCGAGGGCGGCCTCCAAGTCCGTGTCATCCGGCGGCATGACTAATCCCTCATTAGTCCCATATTCACTCAGGCCCTCGGCATAGGGAGCGTGGGGTTCCTGACCAAACGCGACGTCTGCGGCGAAGAGCGACTTCTTTTTCTTCTGCCCGCCAACCCTAGGTGCACGCGGGATCGACTTACGCTTAGCAGCCACCTTGGGACGGCGGGTCCCGATGTCCGCACCCATGCCAGACTCCGGCGAGGCTACAACCACTATCTCCACTGGAGCACAGGGCGCTGGAGGTGCATCTGCAATATCGGGGAGCGGCAATCCGCACGGAGGACTTTCCGCACGTGATGGTCCGGCTCTGTCATCTTTCAGTGGAGGCACTACCGGGGTCCTTGGCACTAAAGGAGCGTTGCGGTCGCTACCTGGAGGCGCACCCTTACGGTCGACCAGCAATCGCCTTTCCTCCTTTATAACGGCTCCCGTCGAATGACTGTACCATTCTGTATATACCCTGAGGAGTCGTGGGGCGCAAGCCGGCTCACTGATAAAGAAGTAGGAGCCCGTGTTTAGACGCATGAAATGATGCAGCGCTCTCTCCATCCCTTTTTCGGTCGCAGCAGGTTCCGATAAGAAAGCCTCCAGCGACCCCTTGATTGTAGCTCAGCTGTTGGGCGAAACGATGCGGGTTATATCTCATGAATATCGCCACCCCGTTCTGCCTAAACACCAAGAAGCCCGGTCTGATAGAATATAAGTGGAGGATCTCCCGGGCCGTTAAAACTGAAGCTCCATCCTTGAAAGTGTCTTGCAATGGACGCACCGCAGTGGTAGACGCCTTTCCAATAGTCAACACCGTGTCGATAAAAGACACACCGGCTCCAACGGTGTGGGGGCGAAGGAGTAAACCCCTGGCATTTCGTGGCGATGGACTCACAATTGATGCACCAATCAACTGTATGATGCGAGGGAAGCTGCACCTGTCGTAGAACGACGGCCTTTTATGCATGCCGAAAATGCCCGATGTATGTAGCTCGAGCCACGACATGAAATAGTGCATCGGGAAAATCACGTGCAGCACCCCAGGCTTATTAGCATCCGCCGCTTGATTGAGGCCGTGATACAAATGTGCCAAGCCGGCTATCCTAACGGCTACCTTTACCCCGATGGTCATCCGGTGAGCCGGGTAAAAGACGGAGGGCCGCATATGGTGAGAATACATTGGGAGTGCAAACCAACTCAGCCATAGCCTAAGAAATCCTAAGAAAAAGGCCTCCTCGTCCATCCCAGGGGCCATAATTTCCGCAAAAGACACAGTCGGGGAATTAGGAAGGAAAAAACCCTTTTGGTCTTTTTCCTTCGCCGGTAGGTTATCCAAACCTAGACCGAAAGGGTCCTCGAGAGTGGCGAACTTGATAGCTTCTGCCGAAAGGGCGCTTGGGTGAAGGAACCGGGCGATGAAGTCCTCAAAACTAACTCCGCGGCTCCCACGCTCAATGAAAAGGGCTTCGTAGATGTTCAACACCTTAATCAGACTTGGGAATTGGTGTTGAATAGCATTCTCCGGCGTGAGGCCCCTTATCGCCGGCTTGGCACCGAAGACATACTCATCTGTCGGAAGCAATTCCTCATAATGCTCCCCTATAACCGGTAACCCGGAGACTTCTGAGAACTCCTCCAGAGAAATCGACACTTCCCGATCCATTGCGAGGAAAGTGTGAGTGGGGATGTTCCACTGCTCCAAGAAGGCTTTGAACCACCAGGTGGGAAGCGTGAGATACTGGAAGAGGGAGACGTAGACCGCGGTGTACAACCCTAACCTTATCAACTGCGACTTCTTCATCGACAGGATATACCGAGTCCACAACAGGTAGCCGATCGGGTGGCGGGAGATCAGACCTATGTTATATGATTGCCCCCAAGGTCGTGCCTCGTCTTGACAGATACGGCGTCCCAGGATATCCAAAACCATGGGACGCTGGACCGGGATTGCATCTATGGCCGGATGAAGAAAACACTTCGATGTCCAATCAACCATCTCCACGGCATACTGCACCGGGGGTGGGCTGGCGTAATGAATCGCCGTGATGGGTTCTGACGGTACTGCGCATGTGAAGCTCTATCGACCCATAATAATCTGATGGTACCACGATCCCCAAAGGTGGAGACTCTTATATTCCGGGTCATGGTCCCTAATCATAGCCAAAACTTCACGGTCCAAGGGCGCTTCGGCAAATCCCTCCTCTGAACGAGCAAACGGGAATGAGGTGTCGAGAGACATGATCGCTGCAAATGAACAGAAATTAGCCATTAGTGTTGTAATTCCAACGCTTGGCGTTTAAGAATTTTTTTCACTAATTAATTAATTAAATTAAAAACCAATTAAATTAAAATTAATTAATTACACTACACAGCAGTGCAGTGAGTAGGAGACCGAAGGGGGACCCACAAAATCTGGATGACAATACGTCAGTTAACAAGACAACCCCATCATTGGATGAGATTGTCAATTGGTCCCCAAGAAAATATTCCCATTAATAAAAAATCTCTAGAGACAAGGAGGAAATCTCTTCTTTCAGAACAAAGCTCTGTCACAGAGTGACACTTGTCAAACTCTGGTCTCAGGGGAATAAGATTCCTTAAAAGAGCCTAGCTCTGTGATGATGATGAGAAAATTTATTTAAAACTCCTAAAGAAATCAAAAAATTTGAAGACTCTTAAAAGTTCTTCACTTTTAGATCAAAAAGATCTATTTTTGGATCCATGAGCAAAGCTCTGCTCATGGGTAAAAACCCATGAACAAGATCTCTGTAGATCTATGGATTCATGAGAGCAAAGCTCTGTTGGTGAAGCCCCAAAGGGGATTTCTTTAGATCAGAAGATCTATGAGAGCAAAACTCTATTGGTTAATTAAAAATTAATCTAACCTAAGATTAATTTTACCTAAAATTTTTTTAACTTGAAAAATGAGAGCAAAGCTCTAAAGTTCTGGAAACGAGAGCAAAGCTCTGAAGTTCTAAGCAAGAGCAAAGCTCTGAAGTTCTAAGCAAGAGCAAAGCTCTGGGAATCAAAATCTAGAAAATGGTGAAGTTTTCTAAAGGGCCAGAGGCCCTATTTATAAGGCGCTTGCGCCCCTTCAGCTCACCCGTTGATCCAACGGTCAGGATCTTGCCACCGCTGCACTCACGTGCGTGCCATGTGAGCGCAACGATGGAGGGGGAGGCATTTGTTTCCTCCAATCAGAGCAAAGCTCTGTTTGAATTTCAAAATTCAAAATTCAAAGCAACGCTTCAGATTCTTTGCGCTGCGCGCAACGCGCCACGTGTCAAAAGCTGATATATCAGCGCAGCGCCCGAGGTAGCGCGCCCAATCAGAGCAAAGCTCTATTTAAAGCAAAATTAAAGGAAGCAACGCTTCAGTTGCGCAAGCACTGCGCTGCGCGACACGTGTCAGCGCAGATGCGCTAGCGCAGTTGCGCTGCACTGTGCGCTGCTTGACACGTGTCACGCGCTGGGGCGTTTGCGCCAAACAGAATTAAATTCGAGTAAGATTTTTTCTGTTCTTGTTAAAACAAGAAGATTGACTTCTGTAAAACAGAAGCCCTTGGATCAAAGATCCAATGGTGGGGAAAATTCCCCAAATCACTCAGAGAAAGATCTCTTTAACAAATTTATGGGCACTATATAAAGACCCCTAGACCTCAAATCAAAGGCATGAACAATTGTGAAAAATCAAGAATTTCAAACAGAGAGAACTCTGAAGAAATTTCAGAAAGAAAAAAGGTAAAAACCTTTAAGATAGAAGAATTTCTTCTAGTAAATCATTGATCTAAGAACAAGATCAATGATCTTCAATAAAAACGAATAAAAATAGTGCTTTGCACTTATGAACCATTGGTTCTATGAAAACAAGAGAAACTTGTTTACTTTGATCTAAATTAGATCAAGAAAACAAATAGTGCTTTGCACTTATGAACCATTGGTTCTGGAATCTGAAAGATTCTCAAATTATTAAAATAGTGCCTTGCACTTGCAAAACTGTACTGTTGCGCTCTTGGGTTGGCGCAAGCCACCAGAAAGCGCCACGTGTCAGTATCTGAACCATTTACGCTATGCGCTTTGAAATAGTGCCTTGCTCTCTAAAATTGGCGCAACTCACCAGAGCGCGCCACGTGTCAACTGCGCAGCAGCGTAGCGCACTGGCGCAGCGCACTGCGCTTGCATGACACGTGTCCTCACCACAAGCACTTGCGCTCTTTGATTGGCGCAAAGCGCCTGACAAATGCAATGCATTTCTTTTGCTAAAGGGCCAGGCCCAAATCACAAAGACCTAGTAGGCCTAAATAAATTACAAAGCAATAAAAGAGCAGAGCCCAAAACAAATTGATGCTCTGCATCATTTATAAATGGGCAGAGCCCAAAACAAATTGATGCTCTGCATCCTTTATGGGCAGAGCCCAAACAAAAATAAAAAGTAATGCAATGCATTATTTAAATGTAGGCAAAGCCCTAGCACAGGTCTAATAGATCAAAAACAAATAAAAATGTTGAATATTTTTCAACTGGACTTAGCCCAATCATGGCCGTAAGTCCTCAAATTAAATTGACTGAGCACAGCTGCTCTTTTTTTTAAACCAATTTACGACCGGTTCGAGGGTACATCTCCGAACTCCTTTGACTCCTATCGTTGTAATCCTTCAACGACGTCAGAGAGGTGAAGGGTCCCGACGACCATACATCAAGACGGACTGTGGGGTCCTTAAACCCACGGACTTATGCGTCCTTAAACTAAAACACGGACTGTGGGGTCCTTAAACCCACGGACTTATGCGTCCTTAAACTAAAACATGGGCTGTGGGGTCCTTAAACCCACGGACTTATGCATCCTTAAACTAAAACACGGACTGTGGGGTCCTTAAACCCACGGACTTAAGCGTCCTTAAACTACCTATGGACCACCATGTCCCTAAACTGGAATATGGACCGCAATGTCCTTAAACTACCTATGGACCACCATGTCCCTAAACTGGAATATGGACCGCAATGTCCTTAAACTACCTATAGACCACTACGTCCCTAAACTGGAACAATAGTGCCCCCAATGCTCTTTGTCGGATCCAAACGATCCCGTTAAGTTGATCTTAGTCTCAAATCGGACTAATGTATCCTTAACGAACGTTTAAGTCGATCTTAGCCTAAATATGGCTAACGTATCCTTAAACTAAAACCCCAAAACAAAATCTAAGTAAATACGGATTTGGACTAATCCACGTCCTACGGGCGACGGCATCACTTAGTCTCCGTATACAATCCACGGGCAACCACAAACAAAACAAACACACACGACACGAAGTGAAATTCTGGAGAAGGAGAAAGTGGCTACCGCGATGCGGTAGCGTAATTAACTGCAGGGGCTTGCGCCTGTAGGGAAGAGCATCCTCACAATCAAAAACCCCTCAAGCGAGGGGGAATCTGACGAAGTCTGCTACATCGGCCGCATCCGTCTAAACCTCCAATACACGGTGCTATAAATCAACTTGGCATCTTCGGAGAGGTGGATGGATAAAGCAAATAGCATCTGCCCCCGAATCTCAGGCAAGACGTCCTCACGTCGTCGTCGCCTTTCGGAGGGGAACAGATTTTGGCACGCCCGGTGGGACATTTTTCTCTTTCCACTCCACACTTCGTGTGTCGTATTCGCGAACGAATCGCGGTTTGTTAATGGTTGCCTTCGGATTTTAAGTTACTAAGATTTGGTCTTTTTCCTGGCGCAGAAATCAAGCATCGATGGCCTCTACCTGTTCGAAGTGCTCCTACTGCAGCTGCAACTCGCGTCCGGCCTCAACTGGGGGCATAACCTACGGGCCCCAAGGGGCCTCTTTGTTCACCATGCCCGTGGAGCAGATTACTCAAGCCACTACAGTATTGTTTTTTGGAACCATGCTTCCACCAACAAGCTTAAGTACCCCTGTGCCCGTACAAGAAGCTCCTAAGAAGTCGGTCTTCGATCGACTTTCAGTTACTGCGGCCCCTCTCAACGGGTCGCCCAACACCAGTGCCTCGGTCTTCTCCAGACTGGGCCAAAACTCCTGCAAGCCCACAATGAAGCTTGCAGTCCCGGAAAAGGTTATTCCAAAAAGATTAGCCAAACCTGCTCCTGAAGTCGTCAAGGCGGCTTCTCCTGGTAAGAGATCGGTCTTTGCAAGATTGATCGCCCCAATTCCCACTCCTGCTCTTGCTGCTCAAAAGACATCAGTCTTCAATAGGCTGACGCCGGCAACAGCCCCACACCTGAACAGGGGGCAAGAAGAAGCTGTTTATGTCTCTGAACCAATACCGACGACTCGTCGCGCCTGACGACGCCACTGGCGCCGGATAAGGAAGACTGGGGGCAACTCCCCTTCTGGGATAACTCCGCCAGCTCCGACGGTGGAAGTTAACGCTGCTGTTCCAACCGGGAACAGTTTTGAGCTGTTGAATAGGGTACGCAGAAACTCGCCAACGGCGGTCCTTAAAAGATCTCCTCCACCAGTAGAGACTACCGAGGAAGCAGAAAAGCCGGAGCAGCCTCCTCAATCGCTGTCCTCCAGGATTTACAGGACATGGCGACGAGTCCGAGAATCCGTGATCGATCCTAATTTCTCTCGCCAACACAAGAAGTCGAAAGGTCGACAACAAGAAAATCTCCCGGTCAAGCAACAAAAAGTGACGACCACTTAGGTGCCCAAAGCAACGGCCCCTTCAACCTCAACGGCCCATAAGAGAAGGAGGCCAGAGAAAGTCCCTACACCTGCGGTGAATACCAAAGGAGGTGAACCCAAACGCCCTAGGTCTGGGGGCATGGTAGTTCATACCGTCTGTATGGCGTCTGGTAAAGAGGACAGCCGCATATCAACAGATCATAGACCGCTCACGCCATTGATGACCAAAGCACAGGAGCAGCAGCAGAAGCTCCAAGAGATGATGAACGCTATGGCCGCACTTACTGGGCTAAAAGAAAACCTTGAA
Source organism: Agapanthus africanus (assembly GCA_030015575.1). Lineage (NCBI taxonomy): Eukaryota > Viridiplantae > Streptophyta > Magnoliopsida > Asparagales > Amaryllidaceae > Agapanthus > Agapanthus africanus. The sequence goes on along the minus strand of JASDDO010000022.1, from coordinate 791,430,146 downwards.
ACGTCCTCGGATGAACGCCAAGAGCAAGAAACCGACGCCGAATTCCTTCGTCGAATATTGGAGAAGATGGATAAAGAGGCTGCTGAACAAGCAGCCAACATAAAGCGTATGGGCCTCCTGTTCCAAGACATGGTAGGGATGATGATCCAGCAAGATCCTCCGGCTGAAGATCCCCGATCGTCCTTGAAGACGATAGGGGAGAGACGTCAAATCCTCCACCAGCTCTGTCAACAGCTAAGGAGGAGACAATCTCCAAAGCTGACTTGGACGAGTACATAGCCCAGCAAATACGGGTTCATCATGCGACTGAAGCAGCCGGCCAGGTCGTAAAAATAGGATGGCCATATCCGAGTTGGTACGACCAGATCAAGTACCCGCCAGGCTACACAATTCCCAAGTTCCATGTCTACAAGGGAACAGGCAATCCCCACCAGCATGTTGCCCAGTTCAGGGCACTCTGCGGCAACACCGACGGTGATGACAAGCTTTTGCTTCGCCAGTTTGTTGGAAGTTTATCAGATACGGCGTTCGAGTGGTACTCTGAACTTCCGAACGAATCTATCAAGACCTTCGCGGAGATGGAGCTGTTGTTTACTCAGCGTTTTGCAAGCGCCAGTGAACGCACCCCGATGACGGCACTGATTAACGCCAGGGTAAAGCCAGGCGAGACATGGGTTCAATATGCTATACGGTGGAGGAATTTATGGTCAAAGTACGAGCAACGCATTGAAGAAGCTCCTGCGGTGGGTATGTTTGTGGGAACCCTTGATCCGCAAGCAACCATCTCACAATTTATGATGTTTTTCAAGCCGACTACCTTCCAGGCCTTGATTGACAAGCTAGCGCAAATGGATCAGATGGGCCATAAACCCCCTCTTCCAAAGCCGGACTCCCGAAATGACAAGGGGAAGGGCAAAAGCGATCGTTGTCGCTAATGCTCAACAACAACCGAGCAACTCGAAGCCGGTTGTTCGTCAAAATAATATGCGCCCGTACGTAGCCCTTGAGGAGAGGCTAGGACGTTCTTACTCTTTTCCACGAGATAAAACGAGATAGTTATTCGAGCTGGCGTTGCGCAATCGACTCATAAATCTGCCGGACCCGAAACGTCCGTCGCAACTAAATGATGTCAATGAGCCCAATTACTGTCCTTATCATCGAGTACTAGGTCATCCGATCGAAGATTGCTACGTCATCAAAAATTGGCTCGAAGACCAGTACCGACGGGGCAAGTTCGCGTTATCTGACAAATGGAAGGTGAATCCCCCACAGCCCCACACCTCTAAGGGAATGAATACGCCGGGGGCAACATGCTCTGTCGTTGAAGAAGCTCCTTAGGAGGTTGTATTATCAGCTAAGACAAAGAGAATGCTGAACGACCTTCAGGCATGCCCAGCGATCAAGTGGAAGAACCCGTTGGAACCGCAGGTCATTGAAGGGATGTTAAAACCACGTCCAATTCCAAAGACCGATGGTAGTGGCTCAAGAACTCACAACCAGTCGTCAAAATCTTCAAAGAAGAAGAAGAAGAAATCAAAGAAGCCCATGAAGCCTGGCGACAAGTGCACGGACTTGCAAAAACAAATCGACGCGCTGGAAGAATACAACTAGAAGGCACGGACTCCCATTACATTCCAAGAGTTCCTCAATCACGTCTTTCAAGAGGAAGATGAGGGAGAAAGTTCATCTGATGAATCTGAAGAATACGTGGCAAGCTGTCATATGATTTCCCATTCGTTCATGGACGATGAGGAGACTCCTTTCACCGAAAAGCTGGGGGAAGATCCTGAACCAAAAATTCTGGGGCCATCAGATGAAGTAATTGACGCATTCCTTAATGAAGGTCGGTTGAAAAGTAAAGCTGAGCGAGAACGCGTGGTGGTCATATTTGAAAGGGCCAAGCGCCAGCGACTGGATGAAAGAGCTAAGACGCTCCCGCTAGAGCAAAATACCTCCACTACCGACAAAAGCCAATTTAAGATGAGGAAAAGGTTTGCTAAGGCCATATCAATGGGCATGAAGCTACCATCCTCCGAAGGAAATATTACTGGTAAAATAGAAATGCACCCCTCCTATTGCTTATATCATCAGAAGGTTTCGCACCCCACTCAAGAGTGCAAAGCTTTCGATAGATGGTGGCAAGGAAACGTTGCTCATCGACAACATTTTAAGCGAGAGAAGCGCAAAACTTGTCGGGAGCAAAAATGTACGACCGAAGGGTTTAACAGAACTACCGGTAATTGTCGCATGGTTAGTGCCAGGGGATCATAGGTGCCTACATTCGGGAGCGATTCTGATGAGGAGATGGAGCTCGGCCCTCTCTTTAAAGAGTCCACCTCGGGAAAAGAAGAAGGGCAGAAGGTCTGTGAAAATATCCGGCTGCGTAATCGGACGCTGCCCGAAAAGAATCTCGGACCCTCAAATAGAAAAGATAAGGGAAAAGAGAAGGTCCCTGAAGATATCGACTTAGATGACCAAGCTGTGGAGGAGCTAAGTTCCAAGGACCCGCCGAAAAGAAATAAGGTGGATTACAACGTCTTAGCGCATCTAAGGAAGCTACCCTCACAGCTCAACATTCTTGACGTCCTTTTGCTATCAAAGGAGGCGAGAGATTCGTTAATCAAGGCACTACAGGATCCGGAGCAATTCCAAACTTTCCTGGCCGAGGAAAAGATGAAAGATGAATTGGAGGAAGTGCACACGACCGATGTCGCTTTTGGTGATGAAGACCTTCTCCTTGGGACGTGCGAGCACAATCGCCCCCTTTATGTCTCAGGATACTACCACGATATAAAGATAGGCAAGATCCTGATCGACAATGGATCCTCCATTAATCTCCTTAATGTGCGAGTGTTAAAAGAAATCTGCATGAGCGTCCAACACCTTGCTCGGGATAAGATTACCATCTCCGGGTTTGACTGCCAATCATCAAGAACTCTTGGGTCTGTGATACTGACGCTACGCTTTGGGCTACTCGTCACGGACATTAAGTTCCACGTCATAGACGTCAAGACATGCTACAATGCTCTGCTCGGCCGACCGTGGTTACATGAGTACAACATCATCCCTTCTACACAACATCAGCGTATGAAGCATTCTAAGGATGGTCTCGAGTATACCGTGGCGGGAGAACTGAACCCGTTCACCGTGAACGAGGTCCGCAAATACGAAGATGCCAAATACTTATCGGATTTCGAAGACACGGAGAGGTGTCACAAGCCGGAGAATAAAGCTAATGCCACCATCCCTGTCTTCGGCAGTGATACCGAGGAGGAAGAGGAGATAGGGTATTCGGGTCCGCCCCAATACAACAAGCCAGGGCCACCTGCTCCTACGTTGATCTTTGGTAGTGACTCGGAAGATGAGGTCCATGCTGTATTCCCCGCTCGACCCTCAATACAAGCGTCCGCTGATGAAAAGCAAAGTCTACAAGTCGCCATGGTGCCGCTTAAACACCGTAAAGAACTGGATGCACTTGATATTTAGAAGGTAGAAGAGCTGCAAATGTTCTATATCCCTCCCAGGCGAGAAAGCGAAAAAGAAATTCTATTCTACCGCTCTGAAGAAACCAAAGAGGAGAAAGAAATCTGGCATGGTGTGGATCCTACGCTTAACAGGCTTCTGTTAGTTATATGTATGCCCTAGAGGCCATTACTATACATAGGATGTATATTGTAGTGGATGCTGGGACATATATAGGGAGGACTTTCTTGCTCGACATGATAGTATGCTATTTGGTTACTCTTTACCTTAACATATATACTGATTGTCTCTCTGTTACATGTTGGTAAAGCCCTTAGGATGTGTACTTGACTACCTGGACTATGATGCAGATCATACTAGTGGGGACATGGTAGTCCATAAGTACATCCTTCAAGGTCCCTAGTCGTGGGTGTATCGAGACGGGGTATCGATATACCAGTGTAGACTGGCGTATACCTTCTCGACCCATACAGATGGGCGATGGATGATCCCATATCCATTGGTGTTTGACATCAGAGATGATATACGGGTGCTCAGTGGAGACTGGGTACACTGGACGGACTCGCCGAGAACTCCCAGATGGTATTATACCTTACGTCAGATGGCAGTTCTCTGGTGACACTGGTACAGAGTAGTCTGTTGACCCGAGATCGTCATAGAGTCTTGTGTGGTTCCCACTGTGCTTTGATTTCCACCTTACCACGTCCAAGAGGGCGTGCAAAACGGTGGTTTTTGGGTACAGTCCCGAGTCACATGGAGGCAATGAGCGATAGGAGGGGATTCATCTCTCCCGGTATAGGGGGTTGATGTTGCGCTGTGCTCGATTGGCTATAACCGGAAATCCCTGGCCAGGGTTGCTGAGATTTACTGGTAAGTGTTACCAGTAGTTTCTCGAATAGTTATAGACCTCATATCGACACGACTTATCGAGCTACTGGGGTCTGACGTTTACCACCCCTAGGCGAGATATGCGACATATCAGACGATCAGACCGGACTGTACGGTAAGTGTTACTGGTTGGATTCACAGGAGTGTGAGCGGGCTTGCTCGTCGATCTTCTGATCGCTCAATACCCGGGTGGCCGTTACGTTTAGCAGACCGCTTGCGGCTTGTGGGTGTTTGATATGATCATCATCTGCTACCGGCGTATTGACGAGTCTTTAGAGTCCTACACAGAGGTTTCCTGGCTCAAGCGAAACGAAATAGGAGCACATATGAGATATGTGCGGGACCGAGAATAATGCGTGTATGTGATACCGTATTTCATTCTCGCGATGAATGTGTCGAATGGTTGTATGCGATATAACCTAGTTATCGAATCAAGGGTTGATTCGATAAAACGATACATTGTATACTAGTCGGTTGTGTGCGACATGACCGGACCATTGAATCAAGTGTTAATCTAATGATTTAATGCATAATTATATATTTGATATATTACTTTGCATTAACTAGTATTGGTTCACTTTAAATGGATTTTCTCACTTGAAGTTCACAAGTTGTATATGTGATATACTTTTGTGCACTTGATTGTATCATGTTTGATGATACATGCTTACTTGAGTTTGTGTAAAGATTAAACCATGGTTATTTAAATGGTTAGGGTTTTGTTTTTCATATCTATTTATTCATTTATTTATTTATTTCTTTTTGGCAAAAGAAAAGAAAAATGGTGGCTTTCTTTGGATGCATGTTGAAGCTTCATGAAGCTTTGACTAAGTCACCATTTTTGTCTTCATGCTTAACCCTAACCATTGACCTAACCCTAGTTTATTCTCTACACTTGACCATGGTTGGATTATGATAAGTATACATTTTATTTTCTTTTTAAAAAAAAGACTTATCATAACATTTTTGATCTTCTTCTTCTTCTTCTTCAAGAAGAAGCTTGCCTCCATCAATGGTGACTTGATGAAAAGAGTGAGAAATCCAATTCCAAAGTGAACCCACTTCCTATTTCTTCATCCTCTACCTCTTGCCAAGTAGTATAGGGTGTTTTCTTCACAAGTTTCATGACTTGGTGAAGTGGGAGCTTGATCTTGTGATGCCTCGACGTAGATCATCTTCGGCATCGAAGCCGACGACCAAGCCCGTCCAATTCTCCGATGAAGCCGATGCTAGAGTCCGGGATGCGATTTGTACAGCGAGGGGAATTCATCACGGAGCTATGGAGGTGGAGAACCGGATCTACAAAGGTTGTATTTCCGTTCACTTAGTTAAGTTGTTAACTAGTTGCATCTTTCGCCTAAAATTCTAGTTAACGATCCGTATTAGAGTTTCTCGGCACTTGTAAAATTTAAATTGGCATGGTTGATGCCCTGTGAGACCTCATTAGTATGCCTAGGAACCTGTCACGCCCCACTCCCAATACAGAGAGTATTGTCCGCTCTGGCCGAAGCCGCACGGTTTTGTCCTTCGGGATCAACCGGACCCGACCAGGGGCCACTTCCCAGGAGGTCACCTATCCCAGAACTTCCCTGGCTCGAGCACGCTTAACTACGGAGTTCTCAAGCTCCTGTAGTGCCGGTTCACTTAAAAGGCGCCTCTGTATTGAAGAGTGGTATCATTCCATTTATAGTACAGATCTGTCCCCTTTCGGAATGTATTCCGAAGAGTCCACATTGTTCTACAGTGGGTCCCACGGACTCAAGAGGTGGCCCCCACGGATTCAAGAGGTGGCCCCCGCCCACTTAACACGACACTTGGCGTGGCACTTTGTTCCGTGTGGCACTTTGCTCCGTGAGCAAGAACCGGGTTCCGACATTCTCCTCACCTTTGAACAATGGTTCGTCCTCGAACCACAGACCTACTATTGAGGGACCAGCTCTGATACCATTCTGTTACGCCCCACTCCCAATACAGAGAGTATTGTCCGCTCTGGCCGAAACCGCACGGTTTTGTCCTTCGGGATCAACCGGACCCGACCAGGGGCCACTTCCCAGGAGGTCACCCATCCCAGAACTTCCCTGGCTCGAGCACGCTTAACTACGGAGTTCTCAAGCTCCTGTAGTGCCGGTTCACTTAAAAGGCGCCTCTGTATTGAAGAGTAGTATCATTCCATTTATAGTACAGATCTGCCCCCTTTCGGAATGTATTCCGAAGAGTCCCCATTGTTCTACAGTGGGTCCCACGGACTCAAGAGGTGGCCCCCACGGATTCAAGAGGTGGCCCCCGCCCACTTAACACGACACTTGGCGTGGCACTTTGTTCCGTGTGGCACTTTGCTCCGTGAGCACGAACCGGGTCCCGACAGAACCCTACAGCTTCAACCCATTCGTCTCCCCAGATATTATACAGAAGGCTTGAAAAGGTTGCTGAAACGCCAAGGGATATCCTTCAAGCAGACCGTTCGAAAAGCCAAGTTCTATGACAAAATCTGGAATGTTCCCGGGACTCAACGCAAACAGTCCAATGGGAGAATGGAGACAAAAGGGCTTGGATACATCTGGTCAAAGAAACGAGAGCTACTAAACGGTTGCTACGTTGTGTATGACTTCGATGAAGAAGCGGACGCTCAGTGGGAGGACGCTAATCCTGAAATAGTGAAAGTTCCATATGCAAAAGTGCCCAATCCGTCGTTCGAAGAACAAATGGACAAATTTATAAGGGAAGCTAGTCAAAAAGTCCGAGACGACCATAACCGCGAAATGACCATCTACGAGAAAGCCAAAATGCAACGCCTCCTCCAACAGGCCGTGAAAGATGAAAATGCCGCTCATTGTCAACCTATTATAAAGAAGGCTCGACGCAGAGGCAGAAACAAGTCGAAACGTGAAAAAGGCCCTCAACAGCAACAAAGCGGGGCTAAGAGGCCACGCGAGCGAAAATCGAGCGGTTCCGATCTATCCCTCATGAGAAAAATGGGTCGAGCGTACTCTTTTCCTCGAGACAAGACGAAGAAAATACTCGACCTCGCTATAAAACATCAGATGCTTACGCTGCCGGAGTCTAAACATCCCGAACAAGCAAGCGAAGTCTCTCATCTGGACTATTGCCCTTATCACCGAGTGATAGGGCACCCTCTCGAGGACTGCTTCACCTTCAAGAATTGGGTTGAAGATCAGTATCAGCTTGGCAAGTTCGCTTTGTCTGACAAGTGGAGGGTAGCGCCGCCACAGAGGCACGAACCCAAGGCCATGGAAGAAAAACCAGTCCCACAATAGGATTGGAATCGAATTCGTACTTGTCACATGATAACAATATCAAAGGAAGAGCCCGAGAACATGTATGACCTTTCCTGGTGCTTTGAAAACAGCCACGACGAGGTAATCTCAGAATTCCCACCAGCACCAAAAGAGCTGGAAGATGGAATCCATACCACTGCAGACAACCTCAAGAAACTTGAGTTAGGAACGGCAAACGACCCGTGACCGACATTCATTAGCGAGCTGCTGTCTGAAGAAAAGGTAGCTTCATTAAAAGACCTGCTTATGCAGCACAAAGATTGCTTCGCATGGAACTATTCCGAAATGTCGGGACTAGATTCGGAAATTGCTGTGCACAAATTGACAATATCCCCGGACGTCAAGCCAGTCAAACAGGCGCCAAGAAGAATGCGGCTCGAGCTTGAGATGAGTATTAATGCCGAGGTCAAGAAGCTGATCGACTCTGGCTTCATCCAGGAAGTTCAATACCCTGAATGGATCGCCAACATCGTCCCGGTGATGAAGAAAAATGGGACGGTGCGCATATGTGTTGATTTTCGGGATCTCAATAAAGCCTGCCCGAAGGACGATTTCCCAGTGCCAGTTACCGAATTGATGATAGACAATACGTCCACTCATGAGGTTTTCTCCTTCATGGATGGCTCATCAGGGTATAATCAAATAAAGGTGCATCCCGAAGACCAGAAGCACACCGCTTTCAGGACTCCTTTGGGTATATTCTGCTACAAGGTGATGCCCTTCGGTTTAAAGAACGCCGGTGCTACTTATCAGAGAGCCATGACGCAAATCTTTGATGACCTTATACACGAAATCGTCGAATGCTATATCGACGATCTCGTGGTTAAAAGTAAATCATACGAGGAACATCTTGAGCATCTGAAGACCGTGTTTCAACGCCTTTGGCAATACAACTTGAAGATGAACCCTCTTAAGTGTGCATTCGGAGTTTCCTCGGGCAAATTTCTGGGATTCATCGTCCGACACCGAGGTATTGAGATAGATCCGTCAAAGATCAAGGCGATCATGGAAATGCCTCCGCCAAGGACTCTCAAACAGCTGCGGTCTCTCCAAGGGAAGCTTGAGTATATACGGCGATTTATAGCTAACCTTTCAGGCAAGTGCCGTACTTACAGTCACCTGATGAAGAAGGGAACCCCGTTCCTCTGGGACCAAAAATGCCAAAGCGCGCTAGACGAGATCAAGCAATACCTGCAGAACCCGCCGGTATTGGCTGCTCCGGTCAAGGGAAAACCCCTCATCCTTTATACAACCGCCCTCGAAGGTTCCTTAGGCGCATTATGAGCACAAGAGAACGACCAAGGGAAAGAAAGAGCATTCTACTACTTAAGTCGAGTTTTACTGGGGGCAGAAAGCAACTACTCCCCCATCGAAAAACACCGCCTGGCGTTGATCTTTGCGATAACAAAGCTCAGGTACTATGCATTGGCACATAAAGTACGTCTCATCTCGAAGGTGGACCCTCTTAAATATTTAATGTCGAAGGACATATTGACGGGACGACTCGCTAAATGGGCCCTACTCTTAATGGAGTTTTCGATAACTTATCAACCTCTCAAGGCAGTGAAAGGCCAGGCCATTGCCGACTTCCTCGCTGAGCACCCGATACCCGCCGATTCTCTTTTGAATTGCGATCTTCCAGACGAACATGCGTTTGATGCGATCGACGGTGGTGATACCCGATGGGAACTTTATTTCGATGGAGCATCTTCCCTGAAGAAGCGCAGACAAAACGCCTTTATAATCAAGTCAGGGGTAGGCCTCATCTTCGTGACTCCACAAGGAGGAATAATGCGCTTCGCTTTCTCTTTAACAGAGCCGAGGATGAATAATGAAGCCGAATACGAAGCTTTGATAGTAGGCCTCGAGATCGCCATTGACATGGGAATTGAAAACCTCCTTATATATGGAGACTCCCAACTGGTCGTTAGTCAAGTAAACGGCGACTACCAAACGTGCAAACCAGAGTTGGTGAAGTACGGCGAAAAGGTGCAACTACTGTTGACTCAAATTCCCTCCTATACTTTGGAAAACATACCGCGCGCGGAAAACAACAAAGCGGACGTATCGGCCAAACTCGCTAAGGAACTGGCTGATGAGACCCTCGATGACGTAAGAATCGTAGTACAAAGCCGTCGGGTGCTTGCCCCAGCGGAAATATCTCCGGAATCATCCAAAGAAAAGGGAGCGACTGAGCAGATGACCCTGCAAATAAAAGATCGGGAAAATGCCGAGGATTGGAGAGAAGTCTTTATAGACTACTTCAAATACCGTCGAACGCCCGAAGATGCGTCCTTAAGACATCAGCTTATGAAACGAGCGCTGTCTTTTGCCTTCGTCAATGATACTCTATACAAGAGGTCGTTTGATTCTTTGTGGTTGAGATGTCCGGGACCTGACGAAGCGAAAAGAGTCGTTCAGGAAATTCATGACGGACTCTGCGGTTCTCACCAAGCGGGCTCGAAGATGAAGCTGAAGATCAAACGGATGGGCTACTACTGGCCCACGATGATTCAGGAATGCCTCGAATATGCGAAGTAATGCCACTCATGCCAAATCCATGGGGACTTCATCCACCAGCATCCAAATCCGCTACATCCAACGGTGGCTAGCTGGCCATTTGAAATGTGGGGAACTGATATAGTCGGCCCTATCGAACCAGCATCGTCTAGAGGACATTGCTTCATCCTGGCGACGACTGACTACTTCTCCAAATGGGCAGAAACAGTACCGTTAAGAGAAGTGAAGACGGAGAATATCCTCCATTTTTTCAAGACGCACGTCATATATCGGTTTGGAACTCCGCGACGGATCATCTCCGATAACGGGCCAGCATATTGAAGCCACAAGATCAGTCGCTTCGCGCAACAACATAATATAGACTGGAGATATTCCTCGGTTTATAATCCGCGAGCTAATGGTCTAGCCGAGGCCTTCAACAAGACCTTGACAAAGATCATGAAGAAAACGGTATCCCGAAATAAGAAGGACAGGCATGAGAGGCTGCAAGAGGCTCTTTTGGCGTATCGAACTACGTTCAAGACGGCCACGAACACGACGCCGTACACGTTGGTATTCGGTACAGAAGCAGTACTCCCCCTCGAGATAGAGTTACCCTCTCTACGAGTGGCATTCCACTACGAGCTAACAGATAAAGAAAACGCTCACCTTCGGCTTGAGGAGCTTGATGCCTTTGATGAGACCCGGCTCATAGCGCAACAAAATCTGGAAGCTTATAAAGCGAAGATGACGCGCTCATATGAAAGATTGACCAGGCCGAGGACATTGCGCCAAGGCGAACTCATGCTAGTGGTCAAAAGACCTATGATCCCCAATCGCGCCAAGCGGGGAAAATTCGAGCCGAACTATGAAGGCCCGTACATCATAGACAAGGTTTACCAAGGTGGAGCCTATCTACTCATGGATATGCACGGTGAAAGGCCTTTCAGGCCAATAAATGGTCGATTCCTAAAGAAATACTACGCTTAGCAAGTTACCGCCTAGGTCAATGATAGATGACGACGACTATGTCCGCTCGCTATCTTCCTAAGCTTAAACTTTATAAGCAGTAGCCAGCCTCTTCCTGGACGGACCGAGACGTCCTTAAAATAATGACGGACCGAGACGTCCTTAAACTAATGACGGACCGAGAAGTCCTTAAACTAATAACGGACCGAAATGTCCTTAAACTAATGACCGGACCGAAACGTCCTTGAACTACTACCGTAGCATCTTTAGGCTGACGAGATGAATAAAAAAAATATATAAAAAGAAAAAAGAAAAAAGAAAAAAAATATAATAAACGATATGTTCATAAGCAAAATGGGTACGGATGAAAACCCGAAAGGGCTCCGTGAGTAAAAACAGCAGGGCTACCGGCGAGTGTTCGTGAAAACCCGAAAGGGCGCGACCTCGTTAAAGAAAAAGAAAGAAAGAAAATAAAATGAATAAAAAACGGTATGTCCATAAACAAGAAAGGGCACGGATGAAAACCCGAAAGGGCTCCGTGAGTAAAAAACAGCAGGACTACCGGCGAGTGTTTGTGAAAACCCCAAAGGGCGCAACCTCGTTAAAAAAACACTTATAGGGTCCTCTCACCCTTGTAAGGAGAAACCACCCGCGTGAGATCTTTACGACTCACAAGGGAACAACACACTTAGGGATCCCCACGATTCCTAAGGAGAAAATACACTTGCGAGATCCTCACGACTCGTAAGGAGAACTCTCTTATGGGACCCTCATGGCTCATAAGATTGGAAAGTCTTAAGTTACAGAGACCTAAACCTGTGCTTAAGCAACCCCCACAACTTCCAATATTGCCCTACAAGTGATCCAGTACTGGCTCTTATATACAATCCACGGGCGCGAATAAACATTTCCCTAACCAAGTCCCATCCGTGACTGGGAATATATGTACGCATGATGAGCAACCCTTGTAAGTCCTCTCGATTTACAAGGAGAAAACCCTCTTGTAGGATCCTTACGACTTAAAGAGGAACACACACTTAGGAATCCTCACGATTCCCAAGGAGAAAATACACCTACAAGATCCTCACGACTTGTAGGGAGAAATACCTTTGTGAGACCCTTACGGCTCATGAAGTCAAAAGCCTTAGTCAACAGGACCTTAACCCTGTTCGCTAAGCCACCCTTGTTCGACATCGACAGAGGCAGATGATGATTCGCTCCTGGCAATATCCCAGTTGTAGCGGTGCTGATGTCGAAATCGGTGTTTAATTTCAGGTTTACGGCGAAAAGCCAGTAGAACGCACATGCATATGAAATAGCCGAAATGATGGGGCAACTTGCTGTCACGCCCCGCTTCCCAAAATACGGAATACGAGGGGTAGACAAGGCCAGCCATGCTCCTACGGTCAAGGAAAAGTCCTGCCGTAGTCACATTTCGGCTTCTAGTTTATCATGGTAAACAGTGAACGATGCGCAGGTAATGAGAAATGCAGTAACTGAAAGATACAATAATAAAAACTGACCTGAAGTGGAACAAACGAAAGTAACTCGGAGTAGCAAATCAAGAAATCTGTGATGCACGTCTAGTTCTGATCCAAGCTAAATCCTCTCCTCACACTGAGCATGCATACTCAGGTCGTCAGAGCGACACAATAGCAATAATATATATATAAAATAAAGTGATAAGTCTAACAGTGGTAATGGAAGTGAATAACAGTAAATCAACGATAGCAAGAATATGAAGGCACAGTAATCAATGCAGCGGAACAGTAAAGCTGTATAACGATATGTCACGTATGTCACACAGTATATCATGAATAAAATGCCAGTATCCCTATCAGTCTCTAAGTCTCACTGTACAGGTCACTAAGCCTATCGTCAGTCCAAGTGTGAGAGTCAACCACTCGCGAGTGTCCTCCACCCAAGGGTAGAACCCAAGGGCAAGGGACCACGGGCCCAACATGTAACAAGAATATCACGGTGTATATATCACGTACCCTGTAAATCTCCATATAACTCCCTAAATATATAAGCCGGCATGGGACTCCCGAGATTCTGTTGAACTCACACTTAAACTACCCCACACCCCGTGGTCTACATCAAACGCTAACCATCACCCTAAATACTAATCGATCCGTGACAAGTCTGCGCGAGAACTGGAGGCAGGACCTCCATCAAGCACGTCCCGACTAATACCTAAGATAAATGGCAGTGTCAGATGCCTTATCTGTGACACCCGTGCAAGCGCTTCCATAAGTGTCCCATACCACTTATAGTCACACGTACACGCATCCCACAGACGTCGACAATGCAATAGAACAATGAGGTCACTGATTGTGTACAAGTACTCATCACTTTCACTTAATCACGAATACACGAACACTGACGTACTTGCCACAATCATCGCTAAAATCTAACACTGGGTGAATGCACGATATCACTAGGTTATCACTATAATGATATAGGTATGATATGATGCATGAACAGTATATAAGCACAATTAAGGTGTCATAAAAATGACAGTCTATCACTTGCACGATTTATCATGAAACATATGTATATAATTTAGCGAAACGATAAACAGGTAGTAATTAATATGTTCGGTTATCCATCCATAAAATTTTGTTTCAAGCCAATCGGGTTCCAGGATCATTAGTTATAACTATTTCATTTTAAGCGCTCGCGGCTGGAAATCCAATTTCAGAATCAGAAGTCCGTTTCGCAACGCATTTTAATCCCAGTTGGGATCATATTTTAGCGACGCTACAGTTGAAAGAATACTAGGGTTTTCAGTAAGGTTTTCAACGTAACAAATGGATCTTCACTCGCGTCTGTACGTCAGGAGATATACAATGTTTAACCCTAATATGTCAATTCTGATTCTGCTGGGACTGTTATGCGTCCCGATCTTCTAAATTACAGAATAAATAACAAATGGTAATGAAACAGTGTGAAATCAATTACGTTGTCTAGATAACAGGTTTATCTACAATAAACAGCAGAGTTCCGCAACCTAAGGGTTAAGCAAATCTTGAGGTATCCAATATGGTACAGCAACCAACAATTTGAGTAGCTCTGGACTGCAGTCCAGAGTCGCACTCCGATACAATTATCATCACGATTTAAGTACAGGAATGTCTGGAAACTAGCATAGGGTTAAAGTTCGTCGAGTTAGCTTCGATTTGAGCCCTCGAACGCACCATTCTAATATGTATATGATTTATGGTGAATTTAACCATTTTCAGGTGCAACAGAAATACAGTTTTACGGTTAAACTTGGGGGCAGTTGTTTTAACCTTTAACGATCAAATCATAGAGCAAAATTCATACACTAAGTTCACAGTTATACGGGCCAACCAATACCGTTTAGTTCCGCCAAATTAGGGAAAGATTTCCTTAGAGAACAAGTATCGAACAGTCGTGTTGTAATATTCAACATAAGGCAAACATGGGATATATATATGATATTGACTTGTAACATATAGAGAATAGCATGAAAGCAAGTAAAAACTTGCCTGGAGGCGTCCCGGGGATGTACGGTGGCTGTGACGTCACGAACGCGCGACACACGCGCGGCACGGCAACTTGATTTGGCTCGGACTCGTGTCTCGGCTTGAACTGGATGGCACGGGCTCGGTTGAGTTGGTTTTGCTAGGGGTTTTGAGATAGAGGGGGTGTTAGAGAGAGAGAGAGACACACAGTGAATGAAAGAGAGTTAGAGAGAGAGATACAGTGAGTGAGAGAGAGAGAGAGAGAGAGAAAACTGAGAGAGAGGGAGAGATTACAGAGTGAGAGAGAGAGAGAGAGAAAGAGAGAGACAGAGAGAAGGCACAGAGGAAGATGGAGAGGGAAAGAGAGAGAGAGAGAGCAGGAAAACTGTGAGATAGAGAGAGAGGGGGCAGTGTTAGAAAGAGAATGAGAGAACAGAGAGAGAGAGAGAATGAGAAAAAGCAGAGGTAAAGAGAGAGAGAGAAATTGCAGCGAGAGCGAGAGGGGAGGCAGATGAGGGTGCTCGGGGATGATGGTGGCGGTGGTGGCGATTGCAAGTGCGGGTCAAGAGGGTCGGAGCTCGAGTGAGGGGTGTGCAAGGGGGTCGGAGCTCGACGGCCGGGGTGTGAGAAGCTTGTATGGGTGCAGTGAGGAGCTCGACGAAGAGTGACGAGGGTGGTCGGATGCTGGCGTGCGAGGGAAGAGAATGAAGGTGAGATGAGGGGGTACGAGGTTGGTGACGAGGCGATGGTGATGGTGATGGAGGGGATGGCCGGTGATGGGTAGCGGGAGACGAGAGGGGGAAAGAGAACGAGGCGGGTCGATGGATTCTTGGGACTGTGGGCGAGAGAAGGAGGGGATGTGAATGGGATCCAAGAGACGAGGGGGCGCGTCGTGGGGAAAACGGCACGCGAGCGCGTGGGCGCGAGTCGCGGCGGAGAAGGCGGAGGAAGCGAAACGCGCGCGCAAGGGAAGGAGGTAGCCGTTGGGAAAATTTAAGGAAGAAGAACAGGGAAAATGGGACCGGGTCGGGCCTAAGAACTAGAGTGGGCCGGCCAAGGGATGGGCTTGGGATTTCCCTTATAAAAATAAACCATGATTGGGCTGAGAAAAGGAGATTGGGCCGAAGGATATATAATTAAAATTGAATTTCCCTTATAATTTGACTTGGGCTGAGAAGCTGGGCTGACTTAAGAAATGGAAAATCAAGAACAGGGAAAATGGGACCGGGTCGGGCCTAAGAACTAGAGTGGGCCGGCCAAGGGATGGGCTTGGGATTTCCCTTATAAAAATAAACCATGATTGGGCTGAGAAAAGGAGATTGGGCCGAAGGATATATAATTAAAATTGAATTTCCCTTATAATTTGACTTGGGCTGAGAAGCTGGGCCGACTTAAGAAATGGAAAATCAAGGAGTAAATGAGAAAAGAATGGGCCGGGGAGCTGCTAAAATTTAAGTTTATGAAAATAAAGGATTGGCTGAGGATTTAAAGGAAATTTTAATGGGAAAATTAAAAGGGGTTGGAAATAAATAAGGATATGGAAAATTTGGGAGGAGGGGCCGGTCTGGAATTAGCAAATAAGAGAATCTGGGAAAATGTAAAATGGATAGATATTAGGGTTTTCAAACTAACTAAAATAATATTAAATATAAACTAACAAACTTGTAAGTGATAATTTATAAAATACGGACATAGGCGTATAAAAGAAAACCGGGTATTACATCATACCACACTTATAAAAATTTCGTCCTCGAAATTTAAAAAAATAAGTCATAGAAACATAAACGAAAGCTATCATAATTGCAACTAACATATAAGGATTTATTAGAAATTCGTGGACAAAGAAACTTGAAGGTATAAGCATGTAAGAGCAGCATATAAAAGATATGTCTAAAAAGATATAAGGTAGAAATAACTATAAGAGTAAATACATGTATACGAGAATATAGGTATCAATAACGAACAATAATAATCAGAATGTGTTCGATAAAAGTCGAAACTTACAAATGTGCACAACTAAGTCTATCGAAATAGCAAGCAGAAATAATAAGTATAAGGCTCAACCACTTATAATAGTAAGCATATACATAATACTAGAAATAAGATAACGATAATAAAGTAGTGAAAGATTTGTCGGTAAGTTGAAACAATTTAGGATAAGGTATCGATAAAATAGATTTAAAATATTTTAGAAAAACTGGTATAGTGAAATTAAGAAAAGGGACCCAAAGTATGCGCTGTGTAAAGTTGCGCTACAGAAAACGAGAATACTAATAGTGTACTTAAAATATATAAAACAGAGAATTCAATAACACACCCTTTGATAAATTTAAAATAATGAAAACTAGATTTTGAATAATAGTGTCTCTAAATATATATATAGGGTAAAAAGAAATCACCAATATGAATAGGACTAGCTGGGGTAGTGATTACAAGAAGGTGTGGTTCAAACAGGAGGTCGGAGTGTGGCGGCTTTAGGCTGAATGTTAAGAAGATTGGGGTAGGGTCAGCACAGGAAGTAAGGGTGAGCAAACAAGGAATACAAAAAGGAAAAGTGTGGGGGAAACAACAGTCAGTACAACAACCGAATCAAAATTCGAAGAGTTAGTGAACCCGGAAGTTCCACAGGAACTGTTCTCCTCCCAGAAGGATCTCAACGGGGTACAGACGAAGAATGAATGGTGGCTCATTCCAAGAATCAGGGTGCGGTACTTTTTTTTTTTTTATCGAAACGAGGGTGAGCATTATACAAAGAATAGGGGTGAACGGTTAGGGATCTCAGCAGAAATAAATGGATATGGGCAATAAACAAGTATTGAGCGAACCAATAATCAAAAGGGTTACGAATGCAGAAGATTTATTTCATTCAAGAAAATTTGAAACAAGGCATTCTCAAAGACGGAAAGTGGCCCTAAACTATACACATTTTATTTGACCAGAAGGACAACATCAAAAGAAATTCCGTCAGTCGCGATTGTGGAGATTTAGCAGGTTGCGGTAGGCTCGCGCACTCAGGTAGGGGCGTCCATTTCCATAGCGCCTCGTAGGTACCTCTATTGGAAGTCCTTCCACCACAGGATCTTGATCTTCTGGTCCTTCTTCCTCGGATAGAGCTTCTTCATCGAGATCCGATTCCATGTGATTTTCTTCTTCTGGATTTTCTTCCACGGGGTTTTCCTCCGCTGGATTTTCTTCTATCGGTTCTTCCTCGGGGTTTTCCTCCATCGGGTCTTCCTCTATAGGGTCCTCTTCAGGATCCCCTTCTTCTTCGTCAGAATCAGCTATCATGTCAAACTCTGGGGCGGCTGCTCCTTCGTCCTCTGAATCATTGTTTTCGAAGTTGACCTGGGGACCATTGACCTCATCATCGGAACTCGTCAATGTGTGATCTAAGGAAACGCATGACTGTGCATCCTCGTCTAGATGCGGTGCAGCTCCAGGGTGGGCCATGGCCTCAGAAGAGAAGTCATGATTAGACAGTGGAATACATCAAGGAAAAAGCTCAATGTACGAAGCATATGAAGATATGCGGTTGCAGGAATTTTAAAAGAATCAAGATTAGAATGTTGTGCTAATGAATAATATGAACAAGGGAAATGACAAGAGGAAGATGCATATATTACGATTCAAATTTTATTTCATTCAACTAAAAGTTCAATGGATACAAAGGTTCAAACGAAAGAAATGTTTATAAGAGGATGACAACATAATACTGAAATTGGAAAACATAAAAATTCTTCTTCGATTGCCAGAACGCTGCATCATCGTCATGCGAGTTGAAACCTGTGTTGGGTCCGCTTTATTCTCGAAATTCGAACTACGCAGTAATCCTCACTTGGAATCAGTGGAGAGTGTGGATGAATCTCCTCCTTTTAGCTCCTTCCTTTCTGGGCAACCGTTGATAAGATGTTTGTCGGAACCGCATATCAGACATTTCCCCTGGGCACGGCGACAATCCTTCTGAAGATGTCCTGGCCTCTTACAATATCCACAGCGAGGGTTCTTATGATGCTTCTGTTGACGCTTCATCTTCTTCTCTTTTCCTTGTCTAATAGGGATTCCTTTATGATTGGAGACTCCCGCTGGTGCCTGATTTACCTGCCTTCTCAGTCCTTCGGCTAATAAGTCGTTCGTTCGCTCCTGGGCTTCCTTCAAATCTTGTAATACACTCAGGATCTCAACGGTCTGATTCTGGGGAGCGGATAAAGATGAAGAGTCATTGGAAGACATGATCCTGAAACAACAATTTTGAGGATGATATAAGTCACAAGATATACGAATCAAAATGGATAGGACAAAGATTCAAAAATATCAGAGATGTTGAATTTATTATAAGTGGAGAATCAACTGTATGACTTTAAGTCACTTGATTAGAGTACGATATTGCAATTGCAACCACGTAACCTTGTCAAGTCACCCGAAACCATAGCGAGTGGATAGCTGAACACACGATATGAATATGGATCAAGAATGAAAAGTTTACAATCTAGACCGAGTGATGTCTTAGATTGCCAAACCCTACACGGAAAACTGCAATCCCAATCGATGCAAAACCTGGCTCTGATAAATGTCGGGACCCGGTTCTTGCTCACGGAGCAAAGTGCCACACGGAACAAAGTGCCACGCCAAGTGTCGTGTTAAGTGGGCGGGGGCCACCTCTTGAATCCGTGGGGGCCACCTCTTGAGTCCGTAGGACCCACCGTAGAATAATGGGGACTCTTCGGAATACATTCCGAAAGAGGGCAGATCTGTACTATAAATGGAATGATACCACTCTTCAATACAGAGGCGCCTTTTAAGTGAACCGGAACTACAGGAGCTTGAGAACTCCGTAGTTAAGCGTGCTTGAGCCAGGGAAGTTCTGGGATGGGTGACCTCCTGGGAAGTGGCCCCTGGCCGGGTCCGGTTCGCTCCGAAGGACAAAACCGTGCGGTTTCGGCCAGAGCGGACAATACTCTCTATATTGAAGGTGGGGCGTGACAGAATGGTATCAGAGCCAGGTCCCTCAATAGTAGGTCTGTGGTTCGAGGACGAACCATTGTTCAAAGGTGGGGAGAATGTCGGGACCCGGTTCTTGCTCACGGAGCAAAGTGCCACACGGAACAAAGTGCCACGCCAAGTGTCGTGTTAAGTGGGCCGGGGCCAGCTCTTGAATCCGTGGGGGCCACCTCTTGAGTCCGTGGGACCCACCGTAGAACAATGGGGACTCTTCGGAATACATTCCAAAAGAGGGCAGATCTGTACTATAAATGGAATGATACCACTCTTCAATACAGAGGCGCCTTTTAAGTGAACCGGAACTACAGGAGCTTGAGAACTCCGTAGTTAAGCGTGCTTGAGCCAGGGAACTTCTGGGATGGGTGACCTCCTGGGAAGTGGCCCCTGGCCGGGTCCGGTTCGCTCCGAAGGACAAAACCGTGCGGTTTCGGCCAGAGCGGACAATACTCTCTATATTGAAGGTGGGGCGTGCCAGAATTTTCAAAATAACTAAAATAATATTAAATATAAACTAACAAACTTGTAAGTGATAATTTATAAAATACGGACATAGGCGTATAAAAGGAAACCGGGTATTACACTTGCAATAAAAAGCAGCAAGTAAAAACGTATGCACACGAAATAGCCGAAATGATTGGGCAACTCGCAATAAAAAGCAGCGAGTAAAAATAAAATAAACAGCCGAAATGATTGGGCATCGCGAAAAATAGCCGAAATGATTGGGCAATCGCGACCTTCGCGATATAAAAGCTGAAATGATAGAGCATCGCGGAAATAAAACAAAAAAATGATGATAAAACTTTGGCACTACAGTTGAGATTACATCGATCCCTTTTATACAATCCAAGGTCGCAAATGAAGAGGGAACCATACTTTCCCAACAGGCTCCGCCAGAAAACGAAGCCAAATCTCGACGGTTCATCTCAACCCCGAAGAAACCAGGAAAACAAATAATCCTTGGCAAATAGCTCAACTCAGGGAAACTAGCGTCCTTGATGAGAGCTTCCTGATTCGCGTCGACTCGCAGAGAAACCAGTGTCTCCGCGGGAAATTCTCGATTCGTTTCAACACCAGGGAAACAAATAATCCTTGGCAAATACCTCAATTCAGGGAAACTAGCGTCCTTGATGAGAGCCTCCTGATTCGCGTCGACTCGCAGAGAAACCAATGTCTCCATGGGAAATTCTCGATCCGTTTCAACACCAGGGAAACAAATAATTCTTGGCAAATACCTCAACTCAGGGAAACCAGCGTCCTTGATGAGAGCATCCTGAATCGCGTCGACTCGCAGAGAAACCAATGTTTCCGCGGAAAATTCTCGATCCGTTTCAACACTAGGGAAACAAATAATCCTTGGCAAATACCTCAACTCAGGGAAACCAGCGTCCTTGATGAGAGCATCCTGATTCGCGTCGACTCACAGAGAAACCAGTGTCTCCGCTGGAAATTCTCGATCCGTTTCAACACCATGGAAACAAATAATCCTTGGCAAATACCTCAACTCAGGGAAACCAGCATCCTTGATGAGAGCCTCCTGATTCGCGTCGACTCACAGAGAAACCAGTGTCTCCGCGGGAAATTCTCGATTCGTTTCAACACCAGGGAAACAAATAATCCTTGGCAAATACCTCAACTCAGGGAAACCAGCGTCCTTGATGAGAGCATCCTGATTCGCGTCGACTTGCAGAGAAACCAGTGTCTCCGCGGGAAATTCTCGATCCGTTTCAACACCAAGGAAACAAATAATCCTTGGCAAATACCTCAACTCAGGGAAACCAGCATCCTTGATGAGTGCCTCCTGATTCGCGTCGATTCGCAGAGAAACCAGTGTCTCCGCGGGAAATTCTCGATTCGTTTCAACACCAGGGAAACAAATAATCCTTGGCAAATTCCTCAACTCAGGGAAACCAGCATCCTTGATGAGAGCCTCCTGATTCGCGTCGACTCGCAGAGAAACCAGTGTCTCCGCGGGAAATTCTCGATTCGTTTCACCACCAAGGAAACAAATAATCCTTGGCAAATACCTCAATTCAGGAAAACGAGCGTCCTTGATGAGAGCCCCCTGATTCGCATCGGCTCGCAGAGAAACCAGTGTCTCCGCGGGAAATTCCCGATTCGTCTCAACTTGCAAGATGAAGCCTCAGGCAGCAGAGATTTAAAAAAAAACTTGCTTCCTGAACAATGAGACCCTGCAAGTCGGTCTAAAACGGTCTCTTGCATACTATTCACGGGTCTCACTCTCCAAAGTCGAGTTTCGACAAGGAGGGAAACAGCCGCTTACGGGTCCTCTCGACTCGTAAGAGGGAAAAATTCTCTTATAGGATCCTTACGACTTATAAGAGAAAACACATTTAGGAATCCTCACGATTCCTAAGGAGAAAACCCACCTACGAGATCCTCTCGATTCGTAGGGAGAAAAAGTCTCTATGAGACCCTCACGGCTCGTAGAGTTGAAAAGTCTTAGGCGGCAGATCTGAACCTGCGGCCTAAGCCATCGCTATCTCTTAAAAAAAAACTAAGTTATCTGCCAATTATGTCTATCAAGTCAATATGCTAATAATAAGAGAAAGAGAGAAAGTGAAAGAGCATACAAGACATTGCGGAGAAAAAATGTGTATCTTTATTCATTAACTAAAAGAAGTACAAAGTGAACAGTATAAAAGAATAAAGAATGGATAGATGTTATTTGAAAAAGAAAATTTTTACAAGTTTATTGGTACAAAGGCAGCTATTGGGAAGGAAGCGTCTTGCATAGCTTTAGCAATTGTTCGCGCACTTCCTTCCACGCCTTTTCTTGATCTGCCACCATCGCCATTTCTGCTTCCACCTGAGCCCTTTGTTGCAAGTGAGATGTAAGCTGCTCTCCTACGGCCTGCTGAGTGGCTTCGCGACCTTGGGCATTACGCTCGGCAGCGTCAAGCTTCTGCTTCAGATTCAGCCCATGTGAGATACGCTCTAGAAGGCCCTCGAAGACAGCCTTTACCTCAGCAGCGTTCACCTCGACTTCAGCACGTAGGCGAGCAGTTTCGCTTGAAGACTCCTGCCACTCCTTCAGCCTCAAAGCTGCTTCTTGTTCTAAATGGTGGAAATGAGAAGTGCTTTGCTCGAGCCACGCTGCCCGTTGAGTACTCACGGCTAAAACCTCGGGGGCAGGACGCGTCGACTCCAGCTGATGAAGGTGAGCCTCAATCTCCCGGCAGTGATTAACCCAAGATGCGACGATGCCCTCGTCATGGAAATTAGCAAATATCACCAGCATCGGGTTAACCGTCGTAGCGAAATCTACAGCAGACGTAGGAGTCTCGACGTCGAGTTCCTCGATGTAGTCGCTCAACATACGCAGACTATTCGCGGTACCTTTCGAGGACGGACGTCTCTGGGAAGGGCCTGCCTGTATTGTAATATGAGACTCAAAAGGCGCCGAGACCGGAACGACAGCTGAAAAGACAAAATGCGATTAGATGACGATTCAAGAGATATGGAAAAAGTCATTGAGGAGATAGTCTACTATACCAGCTGAAGCAGGTGGCAAGGCCGGAAGGGCCGGTGGCGCGACCGATCTTTCTTCTCCCCTTTCGATTTGTAGCACTGCAGCCAAGACGAGAAAAAGTTAGAAGTAATTCCATCACCGAAAACGAAAGATATCAGTCGGTAACTATACTCACCAGCGCCACCAGAGGGGGAAGCGAGTTCAGATGAGACGGAAAAGTGTGG
The DNA here is from genome assembly GCA_030015575.1 of Agapanthus africanus. NCBI lineage: Eukaryota > Viridiplantae > Streptophyta > Magnoliopsida > Asparagales > Amaryllidaceae > Agapanthus > Agapanthus africanus. The sequence continues at coordinate 791,406,808 of JASDDO010000022.1, read as the reverse complement.
GAGCAACACTTGATATAGATTATCAAAGAGCACTCCTGAAAAGACACAACAGTACGACTTTAGTACACAAATTATACGTCTGAAAGATAAGATTAATAAGTTGCAAACTCATACCTTCCAACATCTTCGATGGTATAAGAGAGGGTTGAGAGGTCACCACCGCCAAGGCAGTCGTTGAAGGCGCTCCCTCGAGCAGTGGGGCATCGGCGCTGGCTGCACCTGCGTTACGAACAAAGGTGAACTTGTCAGAAAGGATTGTAAGGTAAAGAAAGACAGCAACTTGGGATTTACCTGATGAGCTGCCAGCTGAAACGGAGGCGACTCCCTCCTCCATCGACCTGAGGCCACCGCCCGTGGCCTCATCACCCGACTCAATGGGGGCAGTCGTCGTGCTCACGCGGCCAGGAGACGGCGGAAGATCGTAGGCGAGGAGGGCAATGATCGGAGCATTGCCGGACTCTTGAGAGAGAGCGGCTGACTCTTCCCCAAGAGTCATGCCCATCTCACCCGCTACTTCTTCGGGCTCCGCGGTCTCCATCGGCTCATTCGCCGTCACCACGAGGTCGCCGGCCTCAAGTGCCTCGTCCGCCACTACCTTGGGCTTAGTTATAACGATCATTTCATCTGCCGCCACTTCAGGCTCGGCATCAATGTCTTTCTCGGCTGCAGATCCCTTGGCCCCCAACTCAGGCTCCGCAACCCCAGCGACGTTGCCCACCGTCGGCTCAAGTTCGGCCGGTGCCTCCCCCCTGTTTCCTTAGGTTCGACAGTCTCTGCCTCCCCCTCGGTCGGACTTGGCCCTGCAAGATGAGATGCATAAGAACCGGCGAGTTTACAATTTTTACAAACAAAATTCTGAAAGAAGTATTACCTGAGGTGGACTTCTCGTTAGCCTCCCTATTGGCGCGAATCGCCTGTCTATGAGCTGTAGACAGGGTGACCGGGAACTCTTCTGACGGGGTATCGGCACGAGGAACGGTGCTTGGGCCCGCTCCAATGGCCAAGGCAGCTCTGCGTGCCTTTGCTTCACGCCTCGACCGCTTCCTTTCCTCCCGGGCTGTCGCGATGGACCTCTTCGACGCTTCCTTCATTAAAGCGTCTTCGTCCTCATTCAGAGATGCCTCCAGAGCTTTTAAGGCATCTCTCATCGGCTCTTTGAGGCGGACCTCCCGCGGTAGCCCTGAGGAAGCAGGAACATCGGCAGCTGGCAGAACATTTGCATCGCTTGGCGGGAACGACATTGAGGTTCCTGCGATAAAAAGGAAGAGGTTAGATCGACCATAACACAAGGAAAATGAAAACTTGATGAATTGAAACTTACTAAGGCCTAGAGACGCTCTAAGGCGTTCCTTCTCTTGGAAGGTCTTGAGGGAAGCGGCAATGGCTTCTTCAGTGGTGATGCCTGTTGGAAGAAAAGAACGAAAAATATTAGTCAAAGGCAATAATAAAGATATGATGCAATAGAAATGCGACTAGTGATTACCTGATTCCGCAAGCTTAGCCAGCCATGCGTCATGCCTCGCCAACCGCTCCGAAGCTTCGAGGGTGGCCTCCAAGTCCGTGTCATCCGGCGGCATGACTAATCCCTCATTAGTCCCATATTCACTCAGGCCCTCGGCATAGGGAGTGTGGGGTTCCTGACCAAACGCGACGTCTGCGGCGAAGAGCGACTTCTTTTTCTTCTGCCCGCCAACCCTAGGTGCACGCGGGATCGACTTACGCTTAGCAGCCACCTTGGGACGGCGGGTCCCGATATCCGCACCCACGCCACACTCCGGCGAGGCTACAACCACTGTCTCCACTGGAGCACAGGGCGCTGGAGGTGCATCCGCAATATCGGGGAGCGACAATCCGTGCGGAGGACTTTGCTCACGCGATGGTCCGGCTCTGTCATCTTTCAGTGGAGGCACTACCGGGATCCTTGGCACTAAAGGAGCGTTGCGGTCGCTACCTGGAGGCGCACCCTTACGGTCGATCAGCAATCTCCTTTCCTCCTTTATAACGGCTCCCGTCGAATGACTGTACCATTCTGTATATACCCTGAGGAGTCGTGGGGCGCAAGCCGGCTCACTGATAAAGAAGTGGGAGCCCGTGTTTAGACGCATGAAATGATGCAGCGCGCTCTCCATCCCTTTTTCGGTCGCAGCAGGTTCCGATAAGAAAGCCTCCAGCGGTACCCCTTGATTGTAGCTCAGCTGTTGGGAGAAACGATGCGGGTTATATCTCATGAAAATTGCCACCCCGTTCTGCCTAAACACCAGGAAGCCCGGTCTGATAGAATATAAGTGGAGGATCTCCCGGGTCGTTAAAACTGAAGCTCCATCTTTGAAAGTGTCTTGCAATGGACGCACCGCAGTGGTAGACGCCTTTCCAATAGTCAATACCTTGTCGACAAAAGACACACCGGCTCCAACGGTGTGAGGGCGAAGGAGTAAACCCCTGGCATTCCATGGCGATGGACTCACAATTGATGCGCCAATCAACTGTATGATGCGAGGGAAGTTGCACCTGTCGTAGAATGACGGCCTTTTATGCATGCCGAAAACGCCCGATGTATGTAGCTCGAGCCACGACATGAAATAGTGCATCGGGAAAATCACGTGCAGCACCCCAGGCTCATTAGCATCCGCCGCTCGACTGAGGCCGTGATACAAATGTGCCAAGCCAGCTATCCCAACAGCTATCTTTACCCCGATGGTCATCCGGTGAGCCGGGCAAAAGACAGAGGGCCGTATATGGTGAGAATGCATTGGGAGCGCAAACCAACTCAGCCATAGCCCAAGAAATCCTAAGAAAAATGCCTCCTCGTCCATCCCAGGGGCCGTAATTTCCGCAAAAGACACAGTCGGGGAATTAGGAAGGAAAAAACCCTTTTGGTCTATTTCCTTCGCCGGTAGGTTATCCAAACCTAGACCGAAAGGGTCCTCGAGAGTGGCGAACTTGACAGCTTCTGCCGAAAGGGTTCTTGGGTGAAGGAACTGGGCGATGAAGTCCTCAAAACTAACTCCGCGGCTCCCACGCTCAATGAAAAGGGCCTCGTAGATGTTCAACACCTTAATTAGACTTGGGAATTGGTGTTGAACAGCATTCTCCGGCGTGAGGCCACGTATCGCCGGCTTGGCACCGAAGACATACTCATCTGTCGGAAGCAATTCCTCATAATGCTCCCCTATAACCGGTAACCCGGAGACTTCTGAGAACTCCTCCAGAGAAATCGACACTTCCCGATCCATTGCGAGGAAAGTGTGAGTGGAGATGTTCCACTGCTCCAAGAAGGCTTTGAACCACCAGGTGGGAAGCGTGGGATACTGGAAGAGGGAGACGTAGACCGCGGTTACAACCCTAACCTTATCAACTGCGACTTCTTCGTCGACAGGATATACCGAGCCCATGGCAGGTGGCCGATTGGGTGGCGGGGGATCTGACCTATGTTATATGATTGCCCCCAAGGTCGTGCCTCGCCTTGACAGATACGGCGTCCCAGGATATCCAAAACCATGGGACGCTGGACCGGGATTGCATCTATGGCCGGATGAAGAAAACCCTTCGATGTCCAATCAACCATCTCCACGGCATACTGCACCGGGGGTGGGCTGGCGTAATGAATCGCCGTGATGGGTTCTGGCGGTACTGCGCGTGTGAAGCTCTGTCGACCCATAATAATCTGATTGTACCACGACCCCCAAAGGTGGAGACTCTTATATTCCGGGTCGTGGTCCCTAATCATAGCCAAAACTTCACGGTCCAAGGGCGCTTCGGGAAATCCCTCCTCTGAACGAGCAAATGGGAATGAGGTGTCGAGAGACATGATCGTTGCAAATGAACAGAAATTAGCTGTTAGTGTTGTAATTCCAACGCTTGGTGTTTAAGATAATTTTTCACTAATTAATTAATTAAATTAAAAACCAATTAAATTAAAATTAATTAATTACACTACACCGCAGTGCAGTGAGTAGGAGACCGAAGGGGGATCCACAAAATCTGGATGACAATACGTCAGTTAACAAGACAACCCCATCATTGGATGAGATTGTCAATTGGTCCCCAAGAAAATATTCCCATTAATAAAAAATCCCTAGAGACAAGGAGGAAATCTCCTCTTTCAGAACAAAGCTCTGTCACAGAGTGACACTTGTCAAACTCTGGTCTCAGGGGAATAAGATTCCTTAAAAGAGCCTAGCTCTGTGATGATGATGAGAAAATTTATTTAAAACTCCTAAAGAAATCAAAAAATTTGAAGACTCTTAAAAGTTCTTCACTTTTAGATAAAAAAGATCTATTTTTAGATCCATGAGCAAAGCTCTGCTCATGGGTTAAAACCCATGAACAAGATCTCTGTAGATCTATGGATTCATGAGAGCAAAGCTCTGTTGGTGAAGCCCCAAAGGGGATTTCTTTAGATCAGAAGATCTATGAGAGTAAAGCTCTATTGGTTAATTAAAAATTAATCTAACCTAAGATTAATTTTACCTAAAGTTTTTTTAACTTGGAAAATGAGAGCAAACCTCTAAAGTTCTGGAAACGAGAGCAAAGCTCTGAAGTTCTAAGCAAGAGAAAAGCTCTGGGAATCAAAATCTAGAAAATGGTGAAGTTTTCTAAAGGGCCAGAAGTCCTATTTATAAGGCGCTTGCGCCCCTTCTGCTCATCCGTTGATCCAACGGTCAGGATCTTGCCACCGCTGCACTCACGTGCGCGCCACGTGAGCGCAACGGTGTGGGGGCATTTGTTTCCCCCAATCAGAGCAAAACTCTGTTTGAATTTCAAAATTCAAAATTCGAAGTAACGCTTCAGATTCTTTGCGCTGCGCGCAACGCGCCACGTGTCAAAAGCTGATACATCAAAGCTGCGCCCGAGGCAGCGCGCCCAATCAGAGCAAAGCTATTTAAAGCAAAATTAAAGGAAGCAACGCTTCAGTTGCGCAAGCACCACGCTGCGCGACACGTGTCAGCGGCGCAGTTGCGCTGCACTTTGCGCTGCGCGACACGTGTCAGCGCAGATGCGCTAGCGCAGTTGCGCTGCGCTGTGCGCTGCTTGACACGTGTCACGCGCTGGGGCGTTTGCGCCAAACAGAATTAAATTCGAGTAAGATTTTTTCTGTTCTTGTTAAAACAAGAAGATTGCCTTCTGTAAAACAGAAGCCCTTGGATCAAAGATCCAATGGTGGAGAAAATTCCCCAAATCACTCAGAGAAAGATCTCTTTAACAAATTTATGGGCACTATATAAAGACCTCTAGACCTCAAATCAAAGGCATGAACAATTGTGAAAAATCAAGAATTTCAAACAGAGAGAACTCTGAAGAAATTTCAGAAAGAAAAAAGGTAAAAACTTTTAAGATAGAAGAATTTCTTCTAGTAAATCATTGATCTAAGAACAAGATCAATGATCTTCAATAAAAACGAATAAAAATAGTGCTTTGCACTTATGAACCATTGGTTATCTGAAAACAAGAGAAGCTTGTTTTCTTTGATCTAAATTAGATCAAGAAAACAAATAGTGCTTTGCACTTATGAACCATTGGTTCTGGAATCTGAAAGATTCTCAAATTATTAAAATAGTGCCTTGCACTTACAAAACTGCACTGCTGCGCTCTTGGGTTGGCGCAAGCCATCAGAAAGCACCATGTGTCAGTATCTGAACCATTTGCGCTATGCGCTTTGAAATAGAGCCTTACTCTCTGAAATTGGCGCAACTCACCAGAGCGCGCCACGTGTCAACAGCGCAGCAGCGTAGCGCACTGGCACAGCGCACTGCGCTTGCATGACACGTGTCCTCACCACAAGCGCTTGCACTCTTTGATTGGCGCAAAGCGCCTGACAAATGCAATGCATTTCTTTTGCTAAAGGGCCAGGCCCAAATCAAAAAGACCTAGTAGGCCTAAATAAATTACAAAGCAATAAAAGGGCAGAGCCAAAATAAAATTGATGCTCTGCATCATTTATAAATGGGCAGAGCCCAAAACAAATTGATACTCTGCATCCTTTATGGGCAGAGCCCAAACAAAAATAAAAAGTAATGCAATGCATTATTTAAATGTAGGCAAAGCCCTAGCACAAGTCTGATAGACCAAAAACAAATAAAAATGTTGAATATTTTTCAACTGAACTTAGCCCAATCATGGCCGTAAGTCCTCAAATTAAATTGACTGAGCACAGCTGCTCTTTTTTTTAAACCAATTTACGACCGGTTCGAGGGTACATCTCCGAACTCCTTTGACTCCTATCGTTGTAATCCTTCAATGACGTCAGAGAGGTGACGGGTCCCGACGACCATACATCAAGACGGACTGTGGGGTCTTTAAACCCACGGACTTATGCGTCCTTAAACTAAAACACGGACTGTGGGGTCCTTAAACCCACGGACTTATGCGTCCTTAAACTAAAACACGGACTGTGGGGTCCTTAAACCCACGGACTTATGCGTCCTTAAACTACCTATGGACCACCATGTCCCTAAACTGGAATATGGACCGCAATGTCCTTAAACTACCTATGGACCACCATGTTCCTAAACTGGAATATGGACCGCAATGTCCTTAAACTACCTATGGACCACCACGTCCCTAAACTGGAACAATAGAGCCCTCAATGCTCTTTGTCAGATCCAAACGATCCCGTTAAGTTGATCTTAGTCTCAAATCGGACTAACGTATCCTTAACGAACGTTTAAGTCGATCTTAGCCTAAATATGGCTAACGTATCCTTAAACTAAAACCCTAAAACCAAATCTAAGAAAATACAGATTTGGACTAATCCACGTCCTACGGGCGACGGCATCACTTAGTCTCCGTATACAATCCACGGGCAACCACAAATAAAATAAACACACACGACACGAAGTGAAATTCTGGAGAAGGAGAAAGTGGCTACCGCGATGCGGTAGCGTAATTAACTGCAGGGAAGAGCGTCCCCACAATCAAAAACCCCTCAAGTGAGGGGGGATCTGACGAAGTCTGCTACATCGGCCGCATCCGTCTAAACCTCCGATACACGGTGCCATAAATCAACTTGGCATCTTCGGAGAGGTGGACGGATAAAACCAAATAACATCTGCCCCCGAATTTCAGGCAAGACGTTCTCACGTCGTCGCCGCCTTTCGGAGGGGAACAGTAATATAAGGCCCCGTCATAACCCATGGAATAACGACACGAGAATTCATGTAAGTGTCTTAAAGTGACGCCACGATATACGTTTCATACCAATCTACCCATTTATGCTCGCGTATTGTAATGTATAGTTCAAGTTAACAGGTCTTGGCCAAATCCATGAATATAAAGAGTATAAGTTCATGTTCAAGTTGTAATCATGTGTTCAGATATTCATGTCAGGTTCATGTCAAGTTATATTCATGATTTGGTCAGGTCAAGTTAAGTATGCAAGTTCAAGTTGGATATTCGAATTCAAGTGTTCAGTTTCAAGATCAAGTGTTCATGTTTGGGTTTGAGTTGGATTCGAGTTTGAGTTTGTATTCAGGCTATAGTCATTTTCTTGTGAATGGATTTAACTATTGAAATTTGTCGCGTCCCGCTTCCCAAAATACTTAAATATGGTACGTGACAAAACCAGCCATGCTACCTATGGAGAGGAAAAATTCTTCCATAGTCATATTACAGCTGTCAATCAGATATCAAGAATAGTAAATAAAAATCTAACTAACACATATCCAACTGCAACAATAAAATAATAACAAGAAAGTAGTGGAAATGAATAAAAATTCAATCAAGAAACAATATCCTAATCACATCACTTATGGGATCACAACGTTAAAACTTTAACTAGAAAATAAAGTAAAACTAAACATCACTAAACTAATCAGCAAAGTCTCTCACTACTCAGCTTGCCTGTCAAAATATTCTCGATCTTCCTGCGACAAGGTTAAAAGAACCGGGCCATGCAAAATCCAGATGTCAGTGCGTCATAAATATCATAATAATAAACTGAGCAATGCACTATAATGTGTTATGTGCAAAATGATGTATAATCATAAATAAACAATCACAAGCGATATATCAGCAGGCTATAGGTATCTCACGTGTATCCTAAAGTCCGTGTTTCTAGGTTATCTATTCTAAAGGTATTTGAAACCAATTAATGTAATCCTCATCGTAACTCAATAGTATATATCCCGTTCATTCCCTACACGACCATGGCATAATATATCCCGTTCATTCCCCATGGGACCACGGTACAATAAACAATGGTTATTCCATTCATGCCCGGAATCACGGCAAACAATAATAATATCCTCTCGAATTACGTTTAGGTTACATTCTTGATTTACCCTTTCCTCCAGATTTCGTGTTCAAGTCAGGTGTCAATATAAAGTCTACCTAATGCCAATACAGGAACAGTCGTGTACAAGTCTTGTCTAACAAGACAACAAGTCAGGTCAATCCGGATAACTGGTCAATACTGTCGGCATTAGTAGTTATTCAGGTAATAAGTGTAAAAATATAGTAATGGGAATAGTAAGGAACGTATCGTACACATGTCGGTATTGTGTATTAAACAGTAGAAATATTCAATGAAATAATAGTAACCAGTTTATTTAATCAACTGTACAATTAACCAATGCATACCATTTAAACTGTAGGGTCTGATTAACTTATTTATAATATATATTAAACCTATTTATAATAACGTTTTACGTTTGCTACTTGATATATACTAATTTGTATAGTTCAATTAAGTAAATTTTCGTGACCTCACAGCTATAACTATACACATGCTAGTATTAGTAATATGGATTAATACTATAAAAATTGTACATCGATAACAATTTGCTAAATAATAAATCTGTGTATATTATATATATATATGTATGTATATATATATGTATGTATTGGTATATGTAATGTAGCATGTTGCAAGTTTAGAAACTTACCTTGATTGATAACCACGATGACAACGTTTGCAGACAAGACGTACTCACGACCTCAGCTAAAAGCGACAGTGTACTGCTCTGAGATAGCCTACTCGTGCTTTGTGGAATGCTCAGGTACTGGTGTTTGGGTCGAAGGCGACGGCGACGGGTCGGGGTGGCCACGGGGTGGTCGGGGTGAAGGCTCAGTGAGGGAAAGAAGAGAGAGATGTGATGAAAGTGGTTTTGAGGAGGTGGTGACTAAAGATGAAGTATGAGATCGTGGTTGAAGCAAGGGAAGCAAGGTAGAGGCGATGGTGTTGCTGGGTCGGCTCCGGCGATGGAACGAAGAAGAAGAAGATGATGTTGATGGTGATGATGGGTGGTCCTACGGGGTTCCGGGTTGTGGGCGAAGGTGGTAGGGTTAACGGCAATGGGATGAAGGGCGAGGTCGACCGCGAATTGAGGAAGGCGAGGTGGTCGAGGGAGGAAGCAAAGTCGGAAGTGAGAACGGGGGTAAGGGTTCAGGGATCTCGAAGTTGAAGAGGGAGATGACGACGATGATGGTAAGGTTGAGGAGGTGAGGACGAGGGAAGAGAGTTAACGTCGACGACGAGAGGGAAGATGACGGAGGTCAGCGACGAGAAGACGAGAGCATGGGTTAGGGCTCGGCTTGGGTTGAGATCGAGGGGGAGAGAGAGAGAGAGTTTTATAATATAAAATAAATATATAAACTGTTTATATACCATATCAATATATATATTATAGTTTAGGATTTACAAATAATATCAAATTACTACCAAATTTTATCATAATCTCTTCAAAAATATATTTTAGAGAATAACACATATACGTAAAGATTTAAGCCATAATGCGATAATATAATATTAAATACATATACCCCCAATAAGATTTAAAAAGGAATTTAAATAAATATATAAAGATTTAATAAATATTTGATTATCTGATATCTTGAGATTTAGACGGGATAGATTAAAGCAACCTTAGATATGGGACGGTTATCCACATGGTGTCAGTTAGCAAATATATCTTATCCATAACTCGTAGCTATTTATAGATATATAATGATTTAAATATATATATATATATATATATATATATATAATACTAGATTCATATAGATTCAGTTTACTGATAAATATCGGATACAATCTAGCACTAAACTGGGTTCCACGCATACGGGTCGGATCGGATAACTACTACTACTATTTGAATTACCCGCAACCCAAATGAATAAAATAAAAGAATTATAAAGCAAGTCTTAAAATACCTATTAATATGGTATAAATGTACTAGGGTGTTACATTATACCCAACTGCAAAAGAATTTCGTTCTCGAAATTCACGAAACAGGAAAAAGACAAGAAGATACGGATCTAAGGAAAGAAATGTGGAAACTTTTGTCGATTCTCGTCTTCATGTTCCCAAGTAGATTCTCCATGCGAATGATTTCCCCATGAAACAAGTACCAAAGGGATTACTTTATTCTTGAGAAGCTTTTCTCGTCGATCTACAATAGCCATCGGTTGCTCTTCATAAGTTAAATCTTCCCTCACTGTCAGTTCTGAGTGATCAAAGATGTGCGTCTCATCTCGAACATACTTGCGAAGTTGAGATGAATGAAACACGTCATGAACTCCCGCAAAGAATGGTGGTAAAGTAAATCGATAAGCTACCTCTCCAACACACTCAATGATATCGAAAGGCTCTATGAATCAAGAACTAAGCTTGTCTCGACTACTAAATTGGATTATTCCTCTAGTCGGTGATATCTTCAAGAACACAAGATCACCAACAGCAAACTCCAATGGTCTTCTTCCAGTATCAGCCCAATTTTTCTGTCGATCTTGTGCCACTTCATATAATCACGAATCAAGTTAACTTTCTCCACAGTTTGCACAATGAGTTCCCGTCCTAACAATTTTCTTTCTCCAACATCGTCCCAACATGCTGGCGAGTGACACTTACGACCATATAATACTTCAAATGGTGCCATCTGTATAGTCGCTTGAAAACTGTTATTGTATGAAAACTCCACTAAATGTAAATGATCCTCCCATAAACCCTTGAAGTCCAACATGCAAGCTTTCAACATATCTTCAAGAGTTTGGATCGTTCTCTCAGACTGTCCATCTGTCTGAGGATGGTAGGCCGTACTAAACTTCAAGCGAGTTCCCAAACTTTCCTGTAGACTCCTCTAAAAGTGTGATAGGAACCGAGTGTCACGATCAGAGATGATACTCATTGGTACTCCATACAATCTCACAATCTCCTGCATGAACCGCTCTGCCAAAGGCTCCGTCGACCGACCAACTCGAAATGGTAAGAAATGAGCTTCCTTAGTCAAGTGATCGAAAATCACCCAAACTGCGTTATTGCCCTTTGGACTCCGTGGTAAGGCTATCATGAAATCCATGATTATATGTTCCCACTTCCATTGAGAAATCGAAGTGGTTGCAACAAACCAGCTACCCTTTGATGTTCAGCCTTGACTTGCTGACACACCAAGCATCTCGATACGTAGTGAGCAATCTTTCTTTTCATGCCTTCCCACTAAAAGTGTTGTCGCAAATCTCTATACATCTTCGTTCCTCCTAGATGTACTGAATATGCATAACCATGGGCATCATTCATGTACATTTCCTTTAGGTACACATAAACGACTTCCATATCTTAACGAACCATCTTCATGAATCAGTAAATCTGTTCGAAGTCCCGCTTCCACTTGTCCTCGAAACTTCTGCAATCTAGGGTTGTGCGACTGTACTGCTTTAATACTATCAATCTAGGATGACTGTACTTGCAACTGCATCAACTGTACCAAAGAATCTGGTAGTACGATCTCCAGCTCGAACCTCTGAAGATCAGTTATAATCTCCTTCTGTGCAGTCAACATTTGTATCGCTGGTAACCGACTTAAAGCATCTGACATTATATTAACTTTCCCCGGATGGTACTTTAGATCAAGATCATAGTCTGCCATTAGCTCCAACCATCCACGATGTCTCATGTTGAACTCTTTCTGTGTGAACACGTATTTTAGGCTCTTATGATCGGTAAACACCACTAATCTTTCGCTTAACAAGTAGCGTCTTCAAATTTTCAGTGCAAAGATCACTGCTGCTAGCTCCAAGTCATGAGTTGGGTAGTTCTTCTCACGAGTCTTCAATTGCCTCGACGCATAAGCTATAACCTTCTCATGCTACATCAGAATACATCCCAAGCCTTTCCCAGATGCGTTGCTATGAATAACTAGTCCCTTGGAACCATCTGGCACTATTAGGAAAGGAGCGCTTGTCAATCTTTGTTTTAGCGCCTTAAAAGATGGTGCACACTTCTCAGTCCATACGAATGGTATCTCCTTTCGTATTAGCTTGGTTAATGGTTCTACCATTAGAGCGAAGTTCTCCACAAACCTTCTATAGCATCCAGTAAGCCCAAGGAAACTTCTAATATCCCTACATTCTTTAGAATTGGCCAATCCTGAACAACCGCAATATTTTCGAGGTCAACTGCAATCTTATCTCCAGATACAACATGGCCCAAGAACTTCACTTCTTCGAGCCAAAACTCGCACTTGCTCATCTTAGCATATAACTTTTCTTGTCTCAATGTCTGCAGTGCGATTCTCAAGTGTTCTTCATGCTCTTCTTTGCATCTCGAATAGACTAGAAAATCATCAATGAATACCACCACGAACTGATCTAGAAATGGTGAAAAGATTGTTCACCGCCGAAAACAGAGATGAACTGGGATAGAACATTTTGCCCGAATTTGGGGGCAGATATTTGATTGATTCTATATGAAAGAGTGTTTGTAGTAATCGCAATCAATAACGGTGTCACGTGTAGCTAGCCGAGATGAGTACGGGTCGTCCTCAGGGATGCGTGGAACTTTTAATCTTGCTTTAGACGAGTTGATTAGAAAGAAGAAGAATAGAGAATAAATTCTAGATCTATGTTTAACACGGATATAGAATATATAAGATTTTATAGGGAAAATGCTTGTAGGGTTCGTTAGGATTTAGTAGTCATGGATGACTAATAAAGATTACTCCTTTTATCTTTTGATAGATTTAAAACTATATAGATAGTGATGCATGAGAATTAGGGTTTTTGAAAGAAACTAGGGTTTCCTTACTATTGAACCTTGTCCTTTCATTAATCTCTATTCATGTTTAGCCCTTAACAAAACAATTGTTAATCTGATCTCAAATTGCGGTCGGGACTAGCAATAAATTGGTAGCGCGCCCGATAAGGATGTTAACGATTTTTTTGCTAAAGTTTATAAACTTCATAAGATTTAAAAGAAGTTAAAATATTTTCTCATCCATTGTTCTACCATAATCCCACGAATCCTATTAAGCGGAGAATTACTCGCGCATGATGGAGATAGAAGAAGAAGAACGGATAGAGATCATAATGTAAATACAGAAAATAAATTCTAAATAATTAAACTAATGATCTACCTTTATTAATCAACTTCACAAGTACAATTTTTTGAGTATAGATTACAAGAGGAAAAAGTAGTTGCTCTCGATCTCTGCCTCGTAGGAAGTAGATATTCCGTCGAATTTCAAGTCGCTTTATCACATCGAATCGCGAAACTGTCATGGATCACTTATTCTTTGACGGTGATTTGCTTCGTGTAAAAAGTGATGATTTCTAGATTTATCCCTCGGTCTTATTTATAGTCACTAAAAATACAAACCCTAGATTCCAGAGGTTAAGATATGCAATCACGATCACCCCCAGAAAATCTCAGATCCAATGGCCACCAGATGGTCGCGGATCTGCCGCACATATGGCCTTTTAGCCACGGAAGCTCCGCGTGTTGGTGGGCTTAGGGTTTATGATTTTTTCAGTGGCTTCCATTGACACGTAGAGATCTTCTAGATATCTGTAATCTTCATATCTTCTCTGAGTCTCTGCCAGTATTGATTCTTCGATTTTAATTAAACATCATCGGAAGATTTTTGATTCCCGACATCTTGATATCCCGATCTCCTGACCTGAGCTAAATCTTGCACAATATCTCCATGAATAATGTTAGTAATATTTGTTATAGAGATATTATTCCAACCATTTGTATGATATTATATCTTTTAAAGAATCTTGATTAGAATATTTGATATGATTTACATAATAAAAATATTATATGCATATATTTTCCTTCATAATGTTAATTATAATATATAAAAATATGACAATAGATATTTTTACAGATAAACCCTCATATGCGTCATATTTATAATAAAAACCTTTAGATATTTAAGAAAATTAAGGAAAATGTTATATCAACGTGTGGTATTTTCGACTGAACAAATACCCCCAAACTTAACTTTGATCGTCCCGAGGAAACCATTTATTCAAAAGAGAGAGAAAAAGAAAAACCTAAGTAGCATACTTTCGTAGGCAACACGATTGCACTGAGCACGTGCAATAAGCCGTTAAATCTCTAGGTGTCTCTAGTAGAAGAAGTGTTGTCTCCTGAGGGTTTCAGCAGATTACACCCACAAAATCCCAAAATAAAAGAAAGAAAATGAAAGTTACGTATAAAGATAAGAACTATAAAAGTAAGAACTTGAAAATAAGAGTTTCCAAGTACACCAGTTTTTCAGTTGCCATGAGTCCTATTTTAATAGTCATGAAAAGATGTTAGAAATCACATCATCACTCAATAAAACATCACCTTTAGTCTTTCTCCCTACCTTTATTCCAAATATCGATCATATACCCCTACGTGTGTGTAAAAGACATCCTTACACTTAGAGAATTCAATTCAAGCTATCATACCCTTGTCCATCTTCCAAAGTTCTTTATAGTCGGTGAATATTTTAGATGGAATTGCTCACACATCTTTCATGCGACCGTTAATATTTCTTGAGGTACTAACCGACCGATTACAAAATATGCTCGCGTGTAATTATCCTTGTCTTGCAACACCTAAGACTTAGCAGTGGCTCCCAAACCAGTTTGTCTAAGGCTCTATGTGATAAAGCACCCTCGCTATAACTTTTTATGCTGCCTTAAGCAATTACAAAACCAGTGTTCATTTTTTTCTTCACCACTTATATTTTTTTATTTTATTTTACTAAGGCTTTTAGACTAGCATTTCAAGGTACCCTCTACTATCCCAAGTTTCAAGATATGTGTAAGTGCGTATAGTAGGGTATCAACGTTCAAAAGTTTGGCCTCAAGAATAGGGATAATTTTTCAGACTTATTTTTATCCTCAGATTAGTAATTTCCTTCATCTTACTAACCCTTGGGACAACGGCTCATAACTACTTATTACCAGTTTCGTTTAAGAAAATATCTATTTTTCTTGCTTTTCTTAAACTATTCCTATCTTGTAGTATGTAATTTTTCACTTTCAAACTTTCATTATCAATTTTTTTTGCTTATATATAGTATAATACAAAATAATGCGTGAATAAGCACAAACCTCCCCCAAACCTGTTTGTAGCAGTGTCCTCATTGATATCATCTGTTAAGCTTATAAAAACTGTAGACTTGGGAGGAAAAGTTATTAACGGGGACATGAATTAATGACAGTGAAAATCTCCCCTAAACTTATTTTTGGCTCATAATTTTGTAAAAATTTTCTTTTCGTTCAAGAGCTAAAATATATCCCCCTAAACTTGAGTGAAACCATATTAAGTATTTAAAATTATAAGGGGGGAGGGGGTAAAATTATTGGTCAATATAAAGCTTTACAAAGACCAAAAATCAATACCAGCCATTCAAATATTTTATCAATGTAGTACCAAGGATAGTAGAAAATCATGTTATATGTAGACAAGAAGAAGTGGGAAGGAGATAAGGGTGGTATGGTTTACGTCTCGGTTGATAGAGACGAAACAGTGATAGTGAATGAAAACGAGAATGTGAATGATTCGGAATGAGAAGAATAGTTACATTCTCGTATGGGATAAGAAGAAATGGTGGTGGTTCAACTTCTTCAGGTGGAGATTGATTAATCACAAAATCCGTGTCATTTAGGAATGCGAGTTCGTCGGCGGAAATATCTTCGAAACTTTCATCGATGGTCTGATTGAACGTTTCAATATCAATAAGTGTCACGCCAGAATTCAACACACTTGATTTGTCAAAAATTATGGAGGTAGGAGCCTTGAAAAACTCATCTACCTCATTCTCAAAAGGTTCTAAATCAAGTGGTCTTTCAAGAATTATAGAACTCGAAATATCAGATTGTGATTTATCAAAACTCGATAGAATTAAAGAAAGATTAGAAGAAGAACCTAAAAAAATGGGTGATGAAATGGGTAAACGAATTCGTGTGTCGAGCATTGTTGAACCAGATGTGGAAAATGAAGGCTGAATATCATTCTGCTTTTCGGTCATGCATTTATCATCAATTTCCAGACGCATATGGGGTTTAGAAAAAACAGTTAAAGGTCCGAGATGATGTCCACATGAAAGTGAAAGAACCTGATGAATTGGTAAGACAAACTTATCCAAAATTATGGGTTCATCATCTAATATATCCCCAGCATCAATATCCTCAATCAAGTGAAGGTTAAAATTCTCAGGCACTACATCAAAACATGGTTTTCAATCAATTTCGGTTCTAGAGTGGAGGTGTAGAGATCACAAGGATTGGGTGTGGTTTCACTTGAAATGGACCCATCACAATCGGGTAAATCAAACACTACAAAGTCACACAACTCATCAAACATTCTCTCTTCAATTGGTGAATCATTTGATGTACTCAATAGATTTGTGAAACTGGAGTTGTGGATTTCAATTTGGGACGGAGAGGTTTGATTTGGAAGGGTGTATCGCTCTCTCTCACTACCAAAATTCTCAATTTGTCCTAATGTCGTATCATACATTGAATAATTTTGAGCTAGTTGTAAATTAGATGCTCGTTCGTTGGGTTGTATGAGGGCGGTCATGGACGCATTCAATTCCTCTATGTGGCGGCGTGACGCTACCCGAAATTCTTCCGCTGTCCATTCAAGACTAGACACGGGTCGGTAAGGGGTTTCAGTAGAAGATTGAAATTCTTGTGGATAGGTAAAACTCCCAAATGACTGATTAGAAGAATTGTCTAGAGAAGATGTAAAAGTCGGGTAGGATTGATAGGAATCGAATGGTTGTGAAAATTGGACAGGAGTATGATCAACATTGTGATAAGAAGAATATTGATATTGGTTGGTTGGTTGGCGAATGGCAACAGATGTCATATACGCCGCAAAACGAGTAGCAATATCTTCCTTAGAAAGTGATGGTGTTTGTTGTCCTAACGGTTTAACCGGATTGAAACTTTGGCCTTTAGCTCTCGCCATATGCTCAGCGATGGACATGCATTTCAGAGTTCCCTCACACGCTTTAAATGGAGT
Source organism: Agapanthus africanus (assembly GCA_030015575.1). Classification (NCBI taxonomy): domain Eukaryota; kingdom Viridiplantae; phylum Streptophyta; class Magnoliopsida; order Asparagales; family Amaryllidaceae; genus Agapanthus; species Agapanthus africanus. Next base: position 791,389,563 of record JASDDO010000022.1, on the reverse strand, counting down.
ATCAACATAAGAAGATGTAGAATTTTGATGCGGTTGATAGGACCTGGAGTGAGGTGTCTAACCATTTCTTTCCGCTTGCTCTATCCGATCTCTTAAAGACATGGTAGAGTCGGAATTTTGACCAAAGCAATTACGAAAACAAGAAATATCTGGCTCTGGATAGCAAAGCTCGGTAAGAGTTCTTCTATTTGGTTACCCATTATAAGAAGGTGAAAAGAAAAGAGGAAGGGGGAAAGATTTAAGCTCTAGTTGAATTGTTTTGCTTTGAAAGTGGGACTTGAGGGTTGACTCAATAAATCACAAAATGCACAAACAAACCCTAAAACTAAGGTTACCTAGGTCAAGCACTAGACCACTCCTAGACTTCCAAAGGACAAATCGCAGGATCAATTCTCTACCACCTCTTTATCTCTCCTGTGGCCAGGTAAGTGCTAGGTGAGTAGGGGGTATCCGCAATACGAATCACCGAAAATAGCGGGCCTAATTAAGCAACCATTTGCTTAGATACGCTTGCCTAGACACCATGAAAGGAATGCAGATAAGCGATAGATTACCCACGACCTTCCTCTGTCCTATTGAGCGCGACGGTCCTTAGAGTCTTGGTCTAGATATTTTTTAATTAATAGAGGGTTATGCGCATGCACGTTTAGTGATTTGTGGGGCCTAGGAAGGGTGATGAAATATTCACCTTATCTGAATTGTGGTCTTACCCCTTAAAATCCATTTTAAAATATGCAAAAACAACCCGCAAAACAAAACACGCAAAAGGATTTTTGAGCGGAGATATTTTGCAAAGAATCCTGCAGAAAAATATATTATAGAATTTTCAGAGGAGAGAGAAAGAGTTGAGAAGATTACCAGAGGATTTTGGAGGCACGATTCCCCAACTCTGCCGCGGTTCCGCAGCCAAAGTCACACTATTGTCGCGGTTCCGCGGCAAAAAGATGGAGTCTTTTGACAATTTTTCTGTAGTGCACCCTCTTGCTCCTCGGGAATATTTTGAAAGTTTATGAATCTCTAATTCCTCGTTCAAGTGATTCCAGATTCCCTCGCAAAAATCGCACACTAATCACAATTTGTTGTTTTGTTTTATTTTTATGATATGGATCGAATAAGAATTCAACCCGAATAGCAAGAATTTTTTTTTACGCACGTATCCCCAGCAACGACGCCATTTGATTGATTCTATGTGAAAGAGTGTTTGTAGTAACCGCAATCAATAGCAGTATCGCGTGCAGCTAGCCGAGATGAGTACGGGTCGTCCTCAAGGATGCGTGGAACTTTTAATCTTATTTTAGATGAGTTGATTAGAAAGAAGAAGAATAGAGAATAAATTCTAGATCTATATTTAACATGGATGTAGAATATATAAGATTTTATAGGGAAAAGGCTTGTAGGGTTCGTTAGGATTTAGTAGTCATGGATGACTAATAAAAATTACTCCTTTTATCTTTTGATAGATTTAAAACTAGATATATAGTGATGAATGAGGATTAGGCTTCTTGGAAGAAACTAAGGTTTCCCCACTATTGACCCTTGTCCTTTCATTGGTCTCTATTCATGTCTAGCCCTTAACAAAATAATTGTTAATCTGATCTCAAATCGCGGTCGAGACTAGCAATAAATTGGTAGCTCGCCCGATAAGGATATTAACGATTCTTTTGCTAAGGTTTATAAACTTCATAAGACTTAAAGGAAGTTAAAATATTTTCTCGTCCATTGTTCTACCCTAATCCTACGAACCCTATCAAGCGTAGAATTACTCGCGCATGATGGAGATAGAAGAAGAAGAACGGATAGAGATCATAATGTAAATACAGAAAATAAATACTAAATAATTAAACTAATGATTTACCTTTATTAATCAACTTCACAAGTATAATTCTTCGAGTTTAGATCACAAGAGGAAGAAGTAGTTGCTCTCGATCTCTGCCTCGTAGGAAGTAGATGCTCTATCGAATCTCACGTCGCCTTATCACGTCGAATCGCGGACTTGTCGTGGATCACTTGTTCTTTGACGGTGATTTGCTTCATGTAAAAGGTGATGATTTCTAGTTTTAGTTCTCGGTCTTATTTATAGTCACAGAAGATACAAACCCAAGATTCCAGAGGTTAAGATATGCAATCACGATCATCCCCAGAAAATCTCAGATCCAATGGCCACCAGATGGCCATGGATCTGCCGCACATATGGCCTTTTAGCCACGGAAGTGATGCGTGTTGGTGGGTTCAGGGTTTGTGATTTCTTCAGTGGCTTCACATTGACACGTAGAGATCTTCTAGATATCTGAAATCTTCATATCTTCTCTGAGTCTCTGTCAGTACTGATTCTTCGATTTTAATTAAACTTCATCGGCAGATTTTTGATTCCCGATATCTCGATATCTCGATCTCCTGACCTGAGCTAAATCTTGCACAATATCTCCATGAATAATATTAGTAATATTTGTTATAGAGATATTATTCTAACCATTTGTATGATATTAAATCTTTTAAAGAATCTTTATTAGAATATTTGATATGATATGCATAATAAAAATATTATATAAATATTATATGCATATATTTTCCTTCATAATGTTAATTATAATATATAAATATGTGACAATAGATATTTTTACAGATAAACCCTCATATGTGTCATATTTATAATAAACATCTTTAGATATTTAAGAAAAGTATGGAAAATGTTATATCAAATGCACGATATTTTCGACAGAACAATATTATTTGGACATATCCACCCACCTCTCCGAAAATATCAAGTTGATTTATGGCATCGTATATCGGAGATTTGGATAGATGCGACCATTGTAGCAGAATTTATCAGATTCTCCCTCATTTGTGAGGGGTTTTTGATTGTGAGGATGCTCTTCCCTACAGGCGCAACCCCTGCAGTTAATTACGTTATCAGATTGCGATAACCACTTTCTCCTACTCCGGAAGTTTACTTCGTGTCGTGTCGTGTTTGTTTGTTTGGTTGCCCATAGATTGTATATGAAGACTAGTTTATGTCGTTGCCCGTAGGACGCAAATTAATCCAAATCCGTATATTTTAGATTTGGATTTTGGTTTTGAACTTAGGTTATATATTCCTTTAGTTCAAAAATATTTTGTTTTATTTAAGAACTGTTAATCTATTTTGAGATTAAGACCAACTTAAATATATAAGCATTTGGGCTTAATTTATTTATTTTTAAACTAAAGATAAGTTAGTCTTGTTTAAGACAAAGATCTACTTAGCAACATTTTAAGGATCATTTTTTTTATTTAAGATCCAACAACAGAGCATTTAGGCTCCGATGCTAGAAATTTCAGAGAGAGACTTTTAGCCAATTTGGGCTTGGTCTGCTCAGTCTTTTCTTCCTTCTTTTTTTTTGTTCAAAAGTGCTAAGCACTTATTTGGGTCCTGTTTTCTCAGCCCTTTTCTTTTGTGCAGGAGTGGTAAGCACTTTTAAGACTCTGGCGCTCACATGTGTATCATGTGAAGCACTCAGTCATGAGCGCTGCCCAATAAGTGCTAAGCACTTTAGTCATTTTGACTGAATTTATAATGCTAATCACTTTTGTATGGCGTTCACGTGAGGAGCACGTGCGATGCTAATTCCATTTTATTTTGTTGGGCGCCCACGTGTTTTTCATATGAGGTGCTGGGTGCTGCCCAATCAGTTCTAGGCACTCAGCCATTTTGTCTGTATGTGAAGTGCTAAGCACGTTACTCAGCGCTCACGTATATTTCACGTGAAGCGCCTGTTTCCCCCAATCAGAGAGCAAAGCTCTATTCAAAATTTGAAATGAGGCAACGTATTATAAGAGCGCCAGCGCCAAGAGTTAAAGAATCTAAGGCAGCGCCTCACGTGCAAAGCACGAGAGCGCTAGCGCCAAGAGTCAAAGACTCTGAGGCAGCGCCTCACGTGCAAAGCACGAGAGTGCTAGCTCCAAGAGCGCTAACGCCAAGAGTCAAAGACTCTAAGACAGCGCCTCATGTGCAAAGCACGATAGCGCCAGCGCTAGAACTAAATGTTCTTCACCCTTGGATCAAAGATCCAACGAAGATGATAAATCATCAAATTACCAGAATAAAATTCTGTTGAGGAAATACTCCTCAAATATTTCCAAACAAGAAAAATTGTGCTCTGTAAATCAAAGCACCGTTGGATCAAAGATCCAATGATGATTAAAAATCACCGAGATACAGAATAAGTTCTGTATGGGAAAATATTTTCCCAATCTTATTAATAACAAGAAAACTATCTTCTGTAAAACAGAAGCCCTTGGATCAAAAATCCAACGGTGGGAAACATTCCCCAAATCAATCAGAGATCTCTCAATGAATGTTTTCCTCAACTAATCAACAAATCAGCCTCCCCTATATAAAAGACCCAAGACATCAAGTCTTATACAGAAGAACCCCCCCATAAACTTCAAGTTCCCAGAAAAGAAAAGAGAAGAGCAAGCTCTAAGAAGAAGAACCTTCTTCAAGGTAAATAAAAGAAGAGAGATCATAATATCTCCTCGATTTTTTAGAGTTTAACTCTCACATCATAAGAACTTAGTTCTTTTTCTAGATCACAGATCCATAAGACAAAATCTTTTATAAAAACAAAGAGATCATAGCATCTCCTCATAAAAGAAGAACCCAGTTCTTAGATCCATGAGACAAAGTCTCTTATAAATCGAGAATTTAATTCTCAGAGCATAGAACAGATCAGAGCTGCCAAAGAAGCGCCTTGGCGCTCCAATTTAAAAGAAGCGCTTTAGCGCTCCAAGTTTAGCCTTCAGCGCCAAGTGCTCCATATGCTCCTCACGTGGGCGCTATTTTATAAGAAGCGCCTTAGCGCTCAAGGCTTGGCGCTCAGCGCCAAGCGCTCCACGTGCTCCTCACGTGGGCGCTATTTTATAAGAAGCGCCTTAGCGCTCAAGGTTTGGAGCTCAGCACCCAGCGCTCTACGCACTATTTTGTAAGAAGCGCCTTAGCGCTCCCAGTCTGGCGCTCAGTGCCGAGCGCTCCACGTGCTCCTCACGTGGGCACTGTGTTATAAGAAGCGCTTTACCGCTCCAAGTATGGCGCTCAGCGCCAAGCGCTCCACTTGCTCCTCACGTGGGCGCTAAGCAATTACCAAGCGCTCTGTAAATAAGGCCCCAGCGCCATAAAAAAGTGTTCAACACTCAATAAAAGAAAAAAAGAAAAAGGGGTGTCAGAACCCAAATCAATGCTCAGCATTGTTGAACAAAAAGGGCTGAGCCCAAAAAAATGTTCATCATTTTATTCAAAACTGAGTGGACTGAGTCCAAACAAATGTTCAACATTTTATTCAAAAATGAGTGGACTGAGCCTAAGTTGGCCATAAGTCCCTAATTTAGATTAGCCGAACCCATGTGCTCACAATCTTTTCAATTGGTCTTAGTCCCAAACCTGACTATAGATCTCCCAACCAATATTGGTTCAAGGGTACATCTCTTCACACCTCTGATATGTGTCGTTGTAATTCTTCAACGTCTTTAGCGAGATGGCGGGTCCCAACAACCAGAAACTCTATAGACTACGATGTCTTTAAACCCCATAGACTATGATGTCTTTAAACTACAAACTACGATGTCTTTAAACTAGACTACGATGTCTTTAAACCATACAGACTACGATGTCTCTTAACCTTACGGACTATGAGATCCTTAAACTCATGGACTATGATGTCCTTAAATCCAATGGACTGCAATGTCCCTATAAACTAAAGAAAATCCTGTTGAGTAGATTTTAGTCTAAAATTAGACTAACGTATCCTCAACAAACGTTTGAGTTGATCTTAATCTAAAACAAAATTAACGATTCTTAAACCAACCCAAACCTAAATCTAAGAAAATACGGATTTGGACTAATCCACGCCCTACGGGCGACAACATAAATTAGTCTCCGTATACAATCCACGGGCGACCAAAAATAAAACAAACACACACGACATGAAGTGGCTATCTGGAGAAGGAGAAAGTGGTTACCGTGATGCGGTAGCGTAATTAACTGCAGGGGCTTGCGCCTGCAGGAAAGAGCGTCCCCACAATAAAAAAAACCCTCGTAACGAGGGGGAATCTGACGAAGTCTGCTACAACGACCGCATCTGTCTAAACCTCCGATACACGGTGCCATAAATCAACTTGGCATCTTCGGAGAGGTGGAAAGATAAAACCAAATAGCATTTGCCCCAAATTCAGGCAAGACGACCTACGCGGTTTCGTCTCTGTTTTCGGCGGCAAACAGATTCTGGCACGCCCGGTGGGACCTTTTCCTCTTTCTACTCCACACTTCGTGTGTCGTGTTCGTGAATGAATCGCGGTTTAATGTGGTTGCCCCTGGATTCGAGGTACGAAGATTTGGTGTCTTGCTCCGTGCAGAAGAGAAAATGGCTTCCAACTGCACCAACTGCAACAATAACTCTCTGTCACGACCCGAAAAATGGAACGTGACGGCCCTTAAATTACGTAACGTCTATAGGCGTAACGCAATTCAAGTAAGCCGAAAACCTAGCAATATAAACCATCAAAAGTAGTAAGTGATAAGAACATTGTTAAAACTTTTGAAAATCTCGAGTACAAATTCTTTAAGGTCCTCATTTTCTTTCTTAAAAATTTCGGCAGTACCTCCTTTGTAAAAACTAACCCCAAAAATGGGTACAGCATAAAGATAAAGTAAAGCATCCCCAACGGGAGCAAATCCACGCCCAACGGCGGAAAACAACCACCACAACAAATATACGACGCCGTAGCGAAGAAATAAAAGACGATATAAGTAAAACTGCATAAAAGACATCCAAATCACCAGAATATACAATATCGTCCTTATATCTCGTCTCTAAGTCAATACATGAGAATGGTAGATGGAGAGTACAAGGTAAAAAGATATACAAAGAGCATCATCGGATAACCGCAAAACCCACCTATAGCAAAACTGCACGCAGTCAGCCGAAGCGGTATCCGCTGCAAAAGTTGATACGATAGGTAGAAGCCCTGCCTCGATTACTCTGAGGAACAACCTGCAACCCTGTGGCACAATGGGGGTGAGTTGCCAACTCGTGAATGGTAAATAACATATGCAGGTAATCGCAAGTATGCACGTACTACGCGAATCTATCACATGCAAGCTAATAGCAATAATGGCCATATGTATGCAACAGTCATGAAATGTACTCTATCAGGTACAACTAATACATGAAGAATAATATGGCAATATGTATATGCTACAGTCATGAAAGATACTCTATCAGGTACTACTAATACATGAAGCAATACATATCAAATAAATGCGGAGTATGGAATAAAATATGTCATCCTCACGGAATCCTCATCGTGGCAGGATCAGTGTCCATCAAGACAATCTAAATCCCAAATTTCTCAAATCAGCCCCCAAATTGGTCCTCATATCCTGTAAGTCTCATATATCCTGAGTGTCCAATATCAAGTAAATCTTATGTAATGAATAAGTATATTTGCAAGATTATTATGATGATGTATATAAATTAGATATGTATACATATATATTAACGTCCCATTCCACTAATATATATATATATATATATATATAGATATATATATAACAGTGTCCCATTCCACTGTTATATATAAACTTAGGAGTAAAAATATCATGAAAACAAGTGTCTAGTATCGACACATAAATACTCATATCCATACGTTCCTCGAATCGTAAGTGTCCGGTATCGACACCCGTGATCCACGTATCGGTCTTTCTCATATTTATACGTTCCTCGAATCGTAAGTGTCCGGTATCGACACCCGTGATCCACGTATCGATCTTTCTCATATCTATATGTTCCTCGAAACCCAAGTGTCTGACCTCGACACTTCTGTTCCACGTATCGGTATATACGTCCTCCGAATCTTAAGTGCCCCAACATCGACACTCTCGATCCCGTATCGGTTTAAAACAAATCTCTGAGTGGATGCATACAAATATCAAGTAAAGAATAAGAATACTTGTATAATTTCATGAAAACCACCACGGTCCTCAAATCCAGAAAATATCATGTGAAATCCATATCTCAATGCGAAATTCCATGAATATAACATATGCAACATAAAACAGTAATGTGAGAATATGAAGGAAAAACCGCTATCTAACTGCAACAAGTTATTATATATCATGCGGTTTCTAATTTCTCTAAGTCCATACAACATAAAATAAAGGTGAACATGTAGCTATAGCCAGGTATACGTAACCACGTCGGCATAGCAAGATATGTGTATCTATCTATCAATAATGATGTAATACCCTCCAGGTATATGTACAAGTATGTATGCATGATGTATATGTAGCTATGTCTCATATGTGTATATACCTATCACTAATGGTACAATACCATATATGTATATAGGTAACTAGCATGTAGGCATGTCAAGGCATATGTGTAAGCATGTAGGTATACATGTATGCTATATGTCATATGCACAATAAAAATAAGGATTTTGTCTCAAGTCCCTGACCAATACAATATCACGTATGCATAGGCGTGTCATGGCAATTATTGACGGTGTGAGTGGCATACAATCAGTGCTCGTGGAATATGAACTGTCAATAATAATGCAGTGTCCAAGGGTACAAGTCTAAGCACAACAAGTAATAATATGCAATGAAGTTTTATGCATAATCTCTATATGTGCAATATAAACATGCGGCTAATATTATATCATATTTAGCCCTAACACATAACGCCATTCGGGCGATTCCCCTGTAGATGTTAAATCTACTCACCAACGCTCCTGGCTAAGTAAAGCCAATCACTTGCTTTCCCTTCTTCGCAGCGTCTGAAATCCTCGCCTGCGATCCTAAAATCACAAACACACTACATAAAGCTAAATATCCTGTGTTGACACAAAACAATGAAACTCAAGGATAACGCCCAAAAAATTACACTGCGCACCTAGTGCACAAAACGCGCACGACAGTGGCAAAAACTCTGGCTAGGGTCATTAAACTACGCAACCACCCAGTCTAGACTCCGATCGTACTGATCACGCAAACACAACACAATAAAATACGAAGAAGATAATATATATAACCTCACAACGACCAATCGAACCCACGTTCAAAATTCACCGAAACCAAGTAAGCAACTTATCACATAATTTTGCACAAGTCTAAAGCTAACACAATTCTAGCGATAACAAATATCGCAAAGTAGCTTAACTAGGTTATCCAAACCATATCCATAAATTTAATCTCACCCAAATATGTATTAGTAAAACCTAGTTTGCTAAAAACACAATTAGCCAAATTAGGAATTAACAACATTTAACATATTCTCACTAAGTTAAGTTTTCAAAGTCTTCACTTTAACCATTATCCAACACAAACCCTAACTTGATTTTTACACAATTATCATGAATGAATTAAACATGAATTTAAAGCTATATTTAAACAATCAAATAGCTAGAATAATGATTTAAACATAACAATTAAGGATTAGGGTTTGAAATTATAGCTCTTCAAGAACACAAAAGATCAACTAGATCCATCACCTTAGCCTCCAAAAATCATATTTTTCATGAAGATCTAAGCAAGTTTAGTGAAGAATGATGGGTTATTATTTGTTTAGGAGTTTTGTGTATTTATTTAGGGATTTTTGATGATTTATTGATCTTGAAATGATGAAATTGGGCTCGGGAAAAATGAGGGCAGAACTTGAAGGGGGGCTCGGCCAATGCTTGGAAGTGGGGGATTTTTGGTGAAGTGTGTGGAAATTTCTAGCAAAAGAATGTAATAAATGCTCATTAATGCTAAATGCCACCTTTTCTTTTCTTTTATTTTTAAATTTTCCATTTAAATTTAAAATATCTAGATCTTTTGGCAAGAAAGGTTTAAGCATAATTCTAGTGATTAGTTTAGCATAGATTCATATTAGAAGTAATTAACGCGAACCAAAATTGTAATTACCACTAATTAGGTGCATAAATAACAACTTAAAATAATATTTAATTAGGGAAAAATTCTATGTGAACCAAAACTTCCAATTGACCCCCAAAGCCCGTGCACTAGTTTCATTCTAGCTAAACTAGGTGCCGTCAAATCTATACAGAAGTTTGATCACAATCGGGTTAAAACGGAAAACACCGACTATTTTACCCTAAAACGGAAAAATTCGCATAACGATTTCTAAAACGTTACACTCTCACTCCATCCTCACTGGAGGAGTGACCTATGGGCCCCAAGCGGTCTCCATCTTCGCCATGCCAGTGGAACAGGTGACTCAGGCCACCACTGGACTGTTCTTTGGGACCATGATCCCATCGGCAAGCTTCAGCGTCCCAATGCCATTACAGGAGGCTCCCAAGAAGCCCGTCTTCGATCGGCTTACAACTACCAAGGCCCCTTTCAACGGGTCGTCCAATTCCAATGTCTCAGTCTTCGACAGGCTGAGCCTGAGCTCCAGTGGGCCCATGAAGAAGCCTGCAATACCTGAATGAGTCATCTCGAAGCGGATAGCCATTCCAACTCCGACGGACGAAGTCGTCAAAGAGGCTTCTCTTGCTAAGGGATCGGTCTTCGCAAGACTAGCCGTTCTAACTCCCGCTTCAGGCAAAGTCACCAAAGCTGCTTCCCCTGCCCAACGGTCAGTCTTCGACACGTTGGATGTTTCTTCTCAGCGGACATCAGTCTTCGATAGGCTGACACCGACAACAACCCCTCACCAAAGCAGGGGGTATGATGAAGCTACCCCCGTAACTGAGCCAGTCCCATCTGTAAGATGCGCTTGACGTCGCCACTAGCACCGAGTGAGGAAAGCTGGGGGCAGTTCCCCTTCTGAACTTACCCCACAAGCTCCAATGGTGGAAATTGATGCTGTTGTTTCAGCTGGGAACATCTTTGAGCCGCTCAGGAGGGTGCGAAAGAATTCTCCAAATGCTGTGCTAAAAAGGTCTCATCCGCCTGCTAAAAACATCACAAAGGCGAAGCCGGAGCAGCCCCCTCAGCGGCCGTTCTCCAAAATCTACAGGGTCTGGCGAAAAGTCCAAGACTCTGTTATCGACCAAGACTACTCCCACCGACAGAAGAGAATGAAGGTTCGACAAGAAGAGAATCTCACCCCGCTGTACCACAGAAGGTATCGTCTATATGGGTGCCCGCTGCAACGGCCCCCTCAAATTCGACCGCTCATAAAAGGAGAAGACCGGAGAAAATATCTGTGTCTGCAACAAATCTCAAGGGTGCTGAATCCAAACGCCCCAAGTCTGGGGGCATGGTAGTGCACACCATCTACATGGCTTCCGGGAAAAAGGATAGCCGTATCTCCACGGGTCATCGACCACTTACTCGGTCTGTGACAAAGGCACAGGAGCAACAGCAAAAGCTCCAGAAAATGCTAACAAAGATGGCCGCGCTCACTGGGCTGAAAGAAAGCCTGGAGACGTCGTCGGAGCAGCGCTAGGAATAGGAAACCGACACCGAGTTCCTCCGAAGAATGCTCAAGAAGAAAGACAAAGAGGCCACAGAACAAGCGGCTAACATAAAGCAAATGGCACTTCTGTTTCAAGATATGGTCAAGATGATGATACAGCTGGATCCTCCAGCTGAAGACCCTCCAACAATCCTTGAAGACGACAGAGGGGAGACATCAAACCCTCTTCCGGCTCTATCAGCAGCCAAGGAAGGGAACATCTCCAAAGCCGCCTGATTGTTAGTGTTTTTGCGTGCTTAGTTTTAATTATCGCAATCAAGACGGTTTCACTTGGTAGCTAGCCGGTTGAGTACGGGTCATCTGCAGGGAGATGGGAATCTTTTTCTATGTGCTTTAACGAGTTAAGTCCAATTTGTCCAGGTTTGTTTAGTTTCACTATGTGCTGAAATATGTATAAAGAGAGCTTGTTATGGTTGGGATTAGGTTAGTTTGAGTTAGGCGTCGCTCACTTCTTTCGTTGCCACTCTTAATATCGGTGTTACGGTAATCGGCAACAACGGGGATTAGCACGACTAGGAAGGAAACTTGCGAGTATAAGCTAGGCTTTCCAACGCTTAGTTTCTTTCTTTTGCTCCTTGTCCGTCCGTTCTTGGCTCTTTGCCTTAACCTCCGGTTAATTCAACCACAACCGGTCTCGCTAAGGAATCACCGCTATCATGTAGGATAGGGTGCCGTAGGGAGCGGATTGTGGATCAATTAACGGGAGTCCGAATTAAGATGTTGGGCAAGAAAAGAGTAAGAGAGATTTTCTTCTCTCAAACTTTCTTTATCTTACCCTAACAAGTGAAAAACTACTCACCCATTAACAAGAAAAAGAAAATAAAACAAAGGAGGAAGATAGAAAGAAAGGGGTTAGAAAATCACAACTAGCTATTTGAGACCTCACTTTGGCAAGGATCATACTTAAGCATCATTGTTGTAAGGATAAAGAAAAACAGAAGAAGAAAGAAAGCAACCAATAAATAAAAACAACTAGATTAGCAAATGAAAATTACAAGCAAATATAATTAAACATAATAACAAGACAAGCATGTTAAAGAAAAGAACTCTTCTTTTATTCATCACTCATAAAGCTCACTACAAGTTTTAATGGAGAAAGATGAAAAGAGGAAGAGGAACTACAAAGTCCAATCCTAAAATCTAATACAAAGAAAAACACCATTAGTTTGGTTTTGAACTGGGCTATTTATAGGTAGGAAGGTGAAACCTTAGGGATACAATCTGAGCCAATATGAAATTACAAAACTACCCACAAGAACTGAGTCAACACTGAGTTGACTCGGCCGCGGATTCGCCGCATATGTGCCATTTTGGCCGCGGATCCACGGCCATTTGGTGGAATTGGGGGCTCATCTTTTCTGGGGTTCTCCATGTTGCTATTCTCTTCTGTTTGGTACACTTGGTTTCTCAAAAGCTCTTCAGTTTTCTCCCAGATTTTCAGTAGTGTAAAAGGTGAAATGATGTAGACTTTTTGCCTTGATTTTCTTGAGTTCCGCTTTGAAGTCTTAAATCTTGTGCTGCCCTTGCGTTTTGTGCATTGAAATGACCAATGATTTGTCATTTTGTCCCTTGAACTGATAAGCGGCATCATATGGATGGTGAGTGGAGATCAGTATTTATCTGTTGTTGGCCGTAGCCCTGCATTTGTTGCGACTTTTCACGATTTTCACTATAAAGAGCTGAGAACCTGTAACCTGCAATTATTTAGAAAACACGGATCAAAAGTACCTACCTATATGCAATGCGATCAAGAATGGGCGATACGAAAATGCAAAAAACTGATATGAACAAATACCCCCAAACTTATCTTTTGCTCGTCCCGAGCAAAGCCATTCACAAAAAAGTCCTAACCTCACTTTCGCAGGGAACGCGATTGCACCGAGCTCGTGCAACAAGCCGTTAAACCTCTAGGTGTCCCTGGTAGGAGAAGTGTTGTCTCCTGAGGGTTTTCAGCGGATACTACCCATAAAATCCGATCAAATTGGCCGTCGACTCTAATTCTACAATTCAGCATTCTAGCAAGAAACTCTATCATCTTTAACTTAGAAATTATCAACCCGTATTTTTCACACTTCATTTTCATTTAACTTAAGATCATATACGTTTTGCCGGTTTATAAAGATTTCAACATTTCTTGAGTTTTCCTTTTAAAACATCATCTCAAATCCGGAATTTTTATCATCTCTACTGAAGATATAAGCCCTATTTTTCATTCCTAGCTCTCCTCCAAACTTCGATCATAAACCCTTACGTGTGTGTATTTATCACCCCTACACTTGGAAATTCAATTCAAGCTATAATACCCTTGCCTTAATACCGAGTACCACTTCTTTTCATTAACGATGGACGGTTTTGCTCATACATCTTTCATGCGACTATTAATGCTTCTTGAGACATTAACATCCGATTACTGAATGTATGGGCTTAAAGCGTAAATAGCAGTTTTCAGGTCTTGTATTTTATTATTCTTTTTTTTTCTTTTTTATTTCAAGACCGGATATATTTTTCAGTGATGCTCTTTTGGTGGTTAGCTTTAATTGCCGTTTTTTTAATACTAGGATTTCAGGCAAGAGTATTTCTAGGTATCCTCTACTATCCCAAGTTTCAAGGTGCGTGAATGTGCGATTTGTAGGGTATCTATTTTCAGAATTTGGACTTAAGGTTCAGAATTATTGTTCGGACTTACATTTCAAATAGAGCTTTCAATACTCTTCCCTCATTTCGACTCAGTCTAAGAACTAAACTCAAAATTTGCTTATTCCTAAATAAACTGCAATGACGTATATTTTTTACCGTTATACTTCAAGAAAGGTTATTTTTAGGGTTTTTAATTTACTAAGTTTAGGATCTAGTTTTTTCTAACTAGTCAACCGTCATGTTGAACTTGAGTTAAATATGGCCAATATTAAAATTTTCACATTTTTTAATTTTTAAAATTTTTATATATTTTTATTATTATTATTATTTTTATAAAGATGCAATGCAGAAAAAATAAGATATGGAATTAAATATGCAAAGAAAAACAAATATTTACAAAAAAACAAAAAAAAAAACGTGCAGATGCAATGAAAAGATAACTATTTACAATCAACGCTCACCCCCAAACTTATTTACAGCAGTGTCCTCACTGCTCCCTACGGCGTCGGAAGCGCGGCTGAGTGGAAGGATCTGCTGTGGAATTTCGCTACGGCGGCTAGGGTTTTTGAGTTTAGGGTTTCTGAGGCACAGGAAATGCAGCAGGGGGTCGAGATGTATTTATAGGGGTATTGGTTATTTATACAAAAGCCCCCCAAAAAGAATAATTAAATAAAAGAATTAGAAAATTTTGTTTTATTTTATTTTATATATGGTTCTGTATATTTACAAAAATACCCCCGAAAATTTAATTTTTTTTATTTTATTTTTTATTCTATAAATAATTACAAGTGGGAAATTAAAAAATTGGTATAAACATACCCCCAAACTTATTTGAAATAGTGTTTCCACTGTTTATGGCTGGATAACCGAAGTTTGGTGGTAAGCAGAGGGAGATCAGTCAATGTAAACCGGCTCCTGCAACATCAGGAGCTCCTCCGATGGGTCAGCGGTGAGGAACGGTTTTAACCCGTGTCCATTCACTTTGAATAGTGAACCGTCCTCTGGATTTTTCAAATCCACCGCGCCGTGCGGATATACAGCCCGCACAAAGAATGGTTCTTTCCAGCGAGATCTGAGCTTACCGGGATGGAAATGTAGTCGGGTGTCGTAAAGAAGTACCTGTTGACCAGGTGTGAAAGTTTTGCGCGTAAGGTGTTTATCATGAAACACCTTCGTTCGGTTCTTAATGACAACCACGTTTTCGTAAGCTTCATCCCGAAGCTCGTTCAGTTCGTTGATCTGCAGCTTCCGATGGCTGCCCGCATCTTCAAGAGATAGATTCAGCTCCTTGATCGCCCAAAATGTGCGATGCTCGATTTCTACTGGAAGGTGGCAAGCCTTTCCGTAAACAAGCCGATAAGGAGACATGTCAAGATCAGTCTTATAAGCAGTTCGAAATGCCCAAAGGGCATCAGTGAGTTTCAAAGACCAATCCTTACGGTTCTTGGAAACCGTTTTCTCCAAAATCTGTTTGATTTGCCGATTAAACACTTCGGCTTGCCCACATGTTTTGGGGTGGTAGGCCATGGATAGCTAATGATTAATGGAGTATTTCCGCATCAAGGCCTCGAAAGTCCTATTACAGAAATGTGTTCCATTGTCACTAATGATCGTGCGGGGGTGTCCAAACCGGGAAAAGATGTTTTCCTTAAGGAATCTAACGACAACCTTGTTGTCGTTAGTCCGGCTTGGCACAGCCTCGACCCATTTAAAGACATAATCAACAGCGAGAAGAATATACAGGTTCCCAAAAGAGCTGGGAAACGGCCCCATGAAATCAATTCCCCAAACATCGAAAATCTCGACAACCAAGATTGGTTGGAGCGGCATCTCGTTTCTCCTGGATATCCGGCCAAAGTGTTGGCACCGGGAGCAAGTCTTACAGTAATCATGAGCGTCTTTGAAGAGTTGTGTCCAGTAGAAGCCACACTGCAAGATCTTCTCGGCTGTCTTTCTTGGGCCAAAATGCCCGCCACACGCTTGATCGTGGCAAAATGACAGCACACTCTTGAACTCATTATCAGGAACACACCGACGGATAATCTGGTCGAGACAGTACTTGAGCAGATAGGGTTCGTCCCAGTAAAAGTGCTTTACTTGGGATAAGAATCGAAGTCTGTCTTGACTTGACCATTCGTTCGGCAGTAATCTTGTTGCCAAATAGTTCATAATATCTGTGAACCAGGGTTCGCATGATATTGTCAAGAGCTTTTCATCCGGAAAAACGTCGTTTATTGGAAGTGGAAGCATTAGCGAAGAAGGAAGTCGTGAAAGATGGTCGGCCATTACGTTTTCACATAGTAGATTACGTGCAGCATTTTATGGTCTGTGTAGACGATGACAGGAGAGCCGATCAAGTAAGGCCTGAATTTTTCTAATGCAAACACAACAGCCAAGAATTCCTTCTCGGTTGTTGTGTAATTCAGTTGGGCATAGTTCAGGGTTCGGCTAGCATAGTAGATTACGTGCGGCATTTTATCAATGTGTTGTCCTAGGACCGCACCGATAGCAAAGTCGGATGCATCACACATAATCTCAAAGGGATACGTCCAGTCAGGAGAAGAAAGAACGGGAGCAGAAGTGAGTGAGCTTTTTAGTGATTCGAACACAGTCACACAGCTCGATTTGAAGTCAAATGTGGTATCCTTGGCCAGCAGAAGAGTCAAGGGTCTAGCAATCTTGCTAAAGTCCTTGATAAACCATCTATAGAAACCGGCATGGCCAAGGAAAGCTCGGATGTCTCTGACGCATCTGGGAGGAGGGAGATTGGAAATGACTTCAATCTTCACATTGTTTACCTTAATGCCATTTTTCGAAATGATATGTCCTAGGACAATACCTTCGCGTACCACAAAGTGGCACTTTTCCCAGTTCAAAGTGAGGTTTTTATCCTTACATCGAGTAAGGACAGTATCGAGATGCAGCAAACACTCGTCAAAGGAATCGCCGAAGATGGAGAAATCGTCCATGAATATCTCCAAGAATTTCTCCACCATGTCTGAGAAGATTCCCATCATACACCGCTGGAAGGTAGCGGGCGCATTGCATAACCCAAAGGTCATACGGTGATATGCAAACGTGCCGAAAGGACAGGTGAACGTGGTTTTGTCCTGGTCTTTTTCGGTGATGGGAATCTGGTTATAGCCGGAGTAGCTATCCAGAAAGCAGTAGTACTCGTGTCCAGCCAATCGTTCTAGCATTTGGTCAATGAATGGTAGCGGAAAGTGGTCCTTCCGCATTGCGGCGTTGAGTTTTTTTATAATCAATGCATACTCGCCACCCAGTCTGGGTGTGAGTAGGGATTAACTCATTCGCCTCGTTGGTGATGATCGTTATGCCCGACTTCTTGGGGACAACGTGAATGGGGCTGACCCACTGGCTATCAGAGATAGGGTAAATGATACCACTATCCAGACACTTGACGATCTCTTTTCTCACAGCCTCCTTCATGACTGGATTGAGTCGCCTTTGTGGATCTATGGCTGGTTTGGCATCATCCATCATATGAATGTGATGTTCAACGATCAGGGGACTAATCCTCTCGATATCCGCCATTGTCCAGCCAAAAGCTTGCCGACTGCTGTGCAAGACCGTTAGAAGGGCTTTCTTCTGCTCTGGAACTAGAGAAGCCGAGATGATGACAGGGAGAGTTTCGTTCTCACCTAAGTAAGCGTACTTGAGGTGAGACGGCAACGGCTTGAGTTTGAGCGTTGGAGGTGAAACGATTGAAGGCAAGATCGGCGAAAATGTCTCGAACTCAAAGGATTCCAGCAGAGGTTCAAAACGAGTGTAAGCGACCGAGTTGGATGGTTCAGCTAACGCATCCGGAAATTCAAAAGATTCAAACTCGGGTGGCGACTTGCCAAGATCGTTCGAAAAAGTGAAACACTCGTAATAATTGTCGGGAGCAGAAGCAGCAACAGGTTCAAAGAGGAATGCACTAGTGACGTCAAGATTGCTGTGATCGAACAAAAACTCCTCGAATTCACAGTCCTCTGGGGTGATCTCCTGGATCGAACAAACGTCTAGTATATGTTAGTTATATGTATGCCCTAGAGGCCATTACTGTACATTGGATGTATATTGTAGTGGATGCTGGGACATATATAGGTAGGACTTTCTTGCTCAACATGATAGTACGCTATCTGGTTGCTCTTTATCTTAACATGTATACTTTCAGTCTTTCTGTTACATGTTGATAAAGCCCTTAGGATGTGTACTCGACTTCCAGGACTATGATGCAGATCATACTAGTGGGGCCTGGGTAGTCTATGAGTACATCCTTCAATGTTCCTAGTCGTGGGAATATCGAGACGGGGCATCGATATTCCAGAGTAGACTAGCGTATATCTTCTCGACCCATATGATAGGCGATGGATGATCCCATATCCATTGGTGTTTGACATCAGAGATGGTATGCGGGTGGTCAGTGGAGACTGGGTACACTGAACGGACTCGCCGAGAACTCCCAGATGGTATTATACCTCACGTCAGATGGCAGTTCTCTGGTGACGCTGGTACATCTTAGTCTGTTGACCCGAGATCGTCATAGAGTCTTGTGTGTCTCCCACCGTGCTTTGATTTCCACCCTACCACGGCTCTACTGAGTCGTGCAAACAGGTGGTTTTTGGGTACAGTCCCGATTCACATGGAGGCAATGAGCGATAGGAGGGGATTCGTCTCTCCCGGTATTGGGGGTTGATGTTGCGCTATGCTCGACTGGCCATAACAGGAAATTCCTGGCCAGGGTTGCAGTGATATACTGGTAAGAGTTATCAGGAGTTTCACGAATGTTATGGACCTCACGTCGGCATGACTTATCGAGCTACTGGGGTCTGAAGTTTACCACCCCTAGGCGAGATATGCGACATATCACACGAACAGACCGGACTGTACGGTAAGTGTTACCGGTTGGATTCACAGGAATGTGAGCGGGATTGCTCGTCGATCTTCTGATCGCTCAATACCCGGGTGGCCGTTATGTTTAGCAGACCGCTTGCGGCTTGTGGGTGTTTGATATGATCATCACCTGCTGCCGGCGTATTGACGAGTCTTTAGAGTCCTACACAGAGGTTTCCTGGCTCAAGCGAAACGAAATAGGAGCGCATATGAGATATGTGCGGGACCGAGAATATTGCGTGTATGTGATACCGTATTCTATTCTCGCGATGAATGTATCGATTGGTTATATGCGATATAACCTAGTTATCGAATCAAGGATTGATTCGATAAGCCGATACATTGAATATTAGTCGGTCATATGAGATATGACCGGATCGTTAAATCAAGTGTTGATTTAATGATTTAATGTATAATTATATATTTGATATATTAATTTACATTAACTAGTATTTTTTCACTTAAGATGGATTTTCTCACTTGAAGTGCACATTGTATATATGATATAGTTTTGTGCACTAGTTTGTATCATGTTTGATGATACATGCAAACTTGGATGTGTATGATTAAGCCATGGTTATGTAATGGTTAGGGTTTTGATTTTCTTAACTATTTCTTTTATTTATTTAATTTTAGGATAAGAAACAAAATGGTGGCTTATTTTGTTGTTTCCTTGAAGTTTCAAGAAGCTTTGACCATTCTTGTTCTTTTCCTAAACCTAACCATTAAACCTAACCCTAGTTTATTCTCTACACTTAACCATGGTTGCTATATGGTAAGAATCACTTATTTTCTATTTTCAAAAATATACTTATCATATTCTTTTCTTCTTCTTCTTCTTCTTCATGATGAAGAAAACCTTGCATCCTTTAATGGTGTCTTGAGAAAAAGAGTGAGAAATCCAATTCTAAAGTGAACCCACTTCCTATTTCTTCATCCTCTAACACTTGCCAAGTAGTATAGGGTGTTTTCTTCGCAAGTTTCATGACTTGGTGAAGTTGGAGTTTGATCTTGAGTTGCCTCGACGTAGATCATCTTCGGCATCGAAGTCGACGACCTAGCCCGATCATTTCTCCGACGAAATCTTCGCCAGAGTCCGGATTCCGATAGGTACAGCGGAGGGACGTCATCACGGAGCCTAGGAAGTGGAGGACCGGATCTACAAAGGTTGTAGTCACTTTCCTTTAGCAATAAAGTCATTTACTTGCTTGCATCGCCTTATCATCTAGTTAACGATCCGTATTAGGGTTTGTAGGCACATGAAAAAATTTGAATTGGGCATGTTTGATCTGTTGTGAGACCTCATTAGTGTGCCTAGGAATTCTACAGTGGTATCAGAGCCTCGCTAGAGCCTTAGGCGATGCGTAGACGGAGTTAGAAGTCCGATCGAACCGAAACCCTAATCTCAAATTGCTCTCTGTACATTTTTTGAAATCGAGATTTTTGAGATTTAAAAATATGCAGAAAAATCAGCAGGAGTTTCTAAGAATTACTGTGAAGCCTGTACTCTTGATTCCAACAAAGCGCGGCGGAACCGCGGTATTAGCATGGCTAATGCGGCGGTTCCGCGGCCACTTAGTCGATTCTTCAATTTATTTTTGCACGGTAATTCCTATATTTTGGTGCTGTATTTTCTGGGAATTTTTAACTTCTACTCAAGAGTTAAGTTTTCTGGGTTGTATTGGGAGTTCGTAGATTCGATCGGATTATCAAACTTTGTCTATGTGTTTTTCCGGATAATTTTAGAATATGTTAAAAAGTTCGACCGGATATAAATACCCACTTTTTCCCCTGCCGGGAAATTTCCAATTGTTGGATTTTTCCGTAGTTTAACGACGTTCTAAGTAGTGCAAGTAACGCGATGGTCCCTCTAGAAGACAACAAACCTTAACTCAATTATGTGACCGTCTTGAACTGCTCTTTGAACCTTAGGGTTTGGGACAGTACGGCGTGCCACATGTGAGGCGTTGGCTTGACCCTTCTACGGCTGGACCGTTGGTACTGAGGCACGAAGTGAATGTTTTTAAACTTATTTCATGTGTTGAGCTGTTTCGGGAAAACTTGGGTGTTCGATTGTTCGATCGGAAAGTTTAACATTTTCTATTTACCCGGAATGTGATACAACATTTGGAATTCATAAGTAGTTATGAGATAACTGAATGAATGTTATAAACATAGCACTTTAGTCTCACTTGATCGGTTGCCACGGAATTTTGATGCGATCAAAAGTCCGTTGCAATCACGTAGCGTACGTGGATACTCGCCGGGTAAACTTAATAGACAGCCTCACCCCATAGCCCCGACCAAGTGACTATAGGAGAACCCCGTCGCCCAAAGCATCCGTTCGGGTGCTCGCGGCAGCGGTGTTCCTCCTTGGTGCACTTCGTTGACGGCGTCGGGGGTGCAGCCGCCTACTAAAGTTTG
Organism: Agapanthus africanus; assembly: GCA_030015575.1. NCBI lineage: Eukaryota > Viridiplantae > Streptophyta > Magnoliopsida > Asparagales > Amaryllidaceae > Agapanthus > Agapanthus africanus. The sequence continues at coordinate 791,368,141 of JASDDO010000022.1, read as the reverse complement.
CGACGAGCATTCGATCAGTATGTCGGGAATCTTGTTGAATTGCCCGACTTGATATTGAAAAGAGTTTTCGATAATGAGACTAAAATGCGAGGTTTATAATTGTTAGGCATGTGATGTCTAAGGAATTCATTTGATTAGGCATGCGATGTCTGAAGAGTTTGCAGATTCCAACTGTTGTAGTTTTACACTTTCTTTTCTGGTTTCGTTGCTATATGTCAACGACAATTGGGATGCGCATATTTACTTACGTTGATGACATGCGATGTTATGTGTTGCTGGATATGTTATATTGGATCGTCGTGTTTGAATAGCCGGGTTTTTTTTATGTGAGATGAGTTTTTTTCATTTTCATTCATGTAAAAACTTGTATGTAATATTCTTTTATTGGGGCACTTCCAGGTTGCGGAAGATATCACCGTTGATGTATATTATTTACTTTTCCGTATTAGGATAGACCCAAGGAGGGGAGCACAAGTAACCGGGTTCTAGGGTCCAGTGGGAGACCAGCTCGAGGAGTCGAGTTCGGGTCTCCTAACCCTAGAATTGGTAGGGTTGCTTGCCGCTCTCGTAGGGGTCTAGGGGTGTGGGATTGGCTATTCATCACGACCGTGGAATCCGTTTTTTATACTGGCTCGTATTAAAAACACGGACGTCCTAGTATATCCAATATTTCATATGATATTTTCTGCTGCGTTATCTGTGATGTGATCATGTGATTTGTTCAGATAGATATTATATATAGTATATATGATATATTATATAAACGTTGCTTATGTTTTACACCCGCACTAGCCCTGCCTCGCTCTGGCGTTAGTTACCTAACCTAACGGTGCAGACGGGACATCGAGGCGAATGCGGATGGCATAAGCGTACGTTATATTTATCTGTGATGTTTAGGTGGACTTAAATGATGGGATATTCATTAATGAGATTAATGAAAGAAAATAAAACTAATTGATGTTGTGGAATCGAATTTCAAAAATAAAACAGGTAGCTATAGTTCTTGCTTTGCATCGCGGTGTTCATTGTAGAACATCCTGCACCTTATTCGATGAGGAAAGGACCGAGATCCCTTCACCGGGAGTGACTCCTTTAGCAATAACTGGCAGATTCTACACACTCGGTTTGTCTTTTGATTGCTTCTATAGTTTCTGCTTTGCACAGTGATATATATGATATATCCTGCACCTCATTCGACGAGAAAAGGGCCGACGATTCCTTCACTGGGAGTGACCCCTTTAGCAAAACTAGAAAAGCCTCAAAAACATTCCATTTAAAAACCATTTGATTCCGCAACGAGATCAAGTTCAAAGCGTTAAAGGTTTTCATAAAAACCATTCGCAACCCTCCGTCATTTTAAGAAGTAGAGTACTTAGTATTCGTGCTGTGTTTGTTGACCATAGTCAAGGTACAGTGTACGGTAGCTAAGTGATGTCTTCCTACACCGCGTATGATGCGATTAGTTAGGACAGTCGCGTGACTTTGTTGACCTTAGTTAAGGGTCATGTGGGTGGGTCTAATTAATCACGAAATGACGGGTAGAACTTGACTAGTGCTTATGATTTGTTGACCATAGTTAAGGTCATAAGTGCTAGGGGTAAAAATCTTTATCGGGAGTTTCAAGTGTTGAAATTTGCAATGAGATTGCATACCTTCTATGTGATAGTTGGATCTCGATACCCACTGCGAGTAATTGTTACTCCTGGGAGAGTTTTGCACTTTACAATTAGCCGATCAAGTAGGTGTCTAGAAAGGTGTCAACGGGGTTATGCCTCTGGGAAAACGAGGTTTATTGTAATTAGGTCCATGCGAAAGTACGGGGAACCTCCCTCAAAGTACCGACACTGGCCTAGCTGAAAGATTGGCGAACTTGTAGAGTGTAATTAATCCCGGCTAGTCTTTCCTTTTAGGGTTTGAAGGAAGATTTGATAAAAACAGTGGGAGCCATCCTGATTAGATAAAATAAATAACCAATCTAATCTTGCAAGAGCGCACGCAGAGTGTTTTCTTCTCTCTCTCTCCAGGTAGCGACCATATCACGCCTTAATCAAGATAATAATATGGATGTATTGACCGAACCCACTTGTTATACTGAGCTGGGGAACGTTGGTCCCGCTCCAACTTATAATTGTTATAAGACAGAGCAGGAAATAGGGGAATACCAGAATTCCTATGACGCCCAAACGAAGAAAGTGCATATGATGCATCTCCTTCGGGTATGTTCATTACAAAGAACTGTTTCTCAGTTCCTATGCATCCTGGGTATTTGATACTGGATCAGGATCCCAGATATGTAATATGTTACATAGGGCTACCGAAAGGTAGAAAAACTGAGAACGGGTGATAAGTTTCATGAGACAGAAAACGGGGCAAGTGTTGCAGCCAAGTCTGTTGGTCACTGTCACCCTGTATTACCAATACATTGATTCTGAACGAATGTTATTAAATACCGAACCTGGTATACAAAATCATACCAGTCTCTTTATAAGTAAAGAAATGATAAAATTTTGTATTGTTGGATAATGTTTTGAACATTTCCTATATCAAAAGTTGATCGGTTCAGGCACGTTGTTTAAAAGCATTGACGTTCTAAATCAAAGTACAATTTCTAGTATACAGAACACACACAAGAGGAAGAGTTCAGAAATGAACGAATTCTTCTTGAGGCATTATAGACTAGGTCATATCAATGCGACCCGACTGGCTGAAGTTACATCTTAGATGCATATTTAGATCAGTTTGAATTTACATCTTGTGAAACTTGCCAGTCATGTCACAAAGATAAAATGACCATAGCTCTGTTTATTGGAAACAGAGAAAGAGTTAGTAAACTCTAGGGACTGATACATGATGATCTATGTAAGGTCTCCTGTCTACACATGCCAGGACCGGTTCTTTATACTTCATTACGTTCTCTGATGATCTCTCAAGATTCAGTCATATGTTCCTGTTGAAACATAAGTCCGAACCTTTTGAGATATTCACAGAATATAAGTTAGAAGTAGAGAACCAAAACCGAGTATAAGTATTATGTCCTGTGGTAAGATCAGGGAGGAGAATACTTGTGCATGGAATCCTTGGACTATTCTAAAGGAAAATGAGATTCTCTCTCAGTATTACTCCTCTGAATACACCACAGCACAACGGTGTATCGGGGTGGAGCAATCGCACAATATTAGATATGGTGTGCTCTATGATGAGTATTACTGAGTTACCTATTTCCTTTTGGGGTTGTGCACTTGAGAAGCTGCATACCTATTGAATTAGGTTCGAATCAAATCAGTGCCTACCACTCTATATAAGATATGGTATGGGAAGAGCCTATCTCTTAAATAAGTTAAGATTTAGGATTGTCCGGCCTATGTCTAAAGCAAAATCCGGACAAGATCGAGGCAAGGACAGTTCTGTAGAACTGGAAAGGTTCCAGCTATACAAAACTGCAGCTGATGATTTGACAGAACCAAAGGATTCAATAGTCCCCGACGAACCTCAGCCTCTCCGCCGATCTAGTAGGGTTCCTCATCCGCTTGAGAGATACCTCGGTTTCTCGATAACAGTGGGAGCGAGGAATGCATCATGAGATGATGACCCAACTAGTTTCGAGTAGGCCATCGAGAGTAGGGACTCTGTAAGAATGGCTGGATGCTTAGCGATCTGAGATGGAATCCATGTACACCAACAAAGTATGGACTTTGGTTGCTATATCTGAAGGGTTAAAACCCCATCAGGAGAAAGTATATCTTGAGAAGATTACTTAGTGTGGATGGAAAAGTTAAGACTTTCAAAGCTAGACTTGTTGAAGGTTTTCGTCATCGACCAGGCATGGATAATGATGAAACCTTTTCCAGGGACGATGCTTAAGTCCATCCAGATCCTACTTGCCACTGCTACATACCATGACTACGATATCTGGTGGTTGGGTGCCATGACTGCTTTTCTAAAATGATGATTTAGAAGAGAACGTCTATAAGAACACAGCCAGAGAACATCGTAAACAGTGGGAGCAGCGGATACATGTGCAAGTTGCTTTACAAAATAAAGCAGGCATCGCGGAGTTGGAACATCTGTTTTGATGTGGTAGTCAAAGAGTTTGACTTCATCAAAATGGTAGATGAACCTTGTATATACAAAAAGGTAGTAGGGAGTATGGTTGTGATCCTCGTAGAGTACGTAGATGACATACTCTTGATAGGAAAAGAGTTTCATATACTATGATCGGTCGATCTCCTCTTATCACATGGATTCTCCAATAAGATAAAGGTGATACCTCCTAAATCCTAGGTTTTGGATCTATGAGATAGATCTAAATTGATGTTAGGATTCTCACTAACTATAGTAAGATAGTATCAGTTGATCCTGGGGAGAATCACTGGAAACGTTCCAGGGTGATAAGGACAACTGAGTGTCAGTCGCAGGCATTGTCTTTACCCTCAGTAGAGGGACGGTATGTTGGAAGAGTTCCAAGCTAGATACCGTGGCAAACTAGACGATAAAGGCTGGTAACATCGCTATTAAAGATACTACCAAAGAGGCAGTTTGGGTGTATATTGGTTCATGAGATGAACTAGGTTCCCACCATTGTGTGACAATGGAAGTATGGCTTTGGCCCAGGAACCCTGGTCCCATCAGTGACCCAGACATATTCTGAGGCAGCATCACCTGATCATGAAGATAGTTGATCTCCAGGGTGATCGAGGTTAGGAAAGTAGACTCAGAGGACAATACGGCGGATCCACTCACGAAGGCCTTTTCCCAAAGAGAGACTTTTAAGGGATGGTTGAGTATTAGATACTACAACTACTGCTACAGATGGCCCTAGTGCAAGTAGGAGATTGTTAGTTATATGTATGCCCTAGAGGCCATTACTGTACATTGGATGTATATTGTAGTGGATGCTGGGACATATATAGGTAGGACTTTCTTGCTCGACATGATAATACGCTATCTGGTTGCTCTTTATCTTAACATGTATACTTTCAGTCTCTCTGTTACATGTTGATAAAGCCCTTAGGATGTGTACTCGACTTCCAGGACTATGATGCAGATCATACTAGTGGAGCCTGGGTAGTCCATGAGTACATCCTTCAATGTTCCTAGTCATGGGAATATCGAGACGGGGTATCGATATTCCAGAGTAGACTAGCGTATATCTTCTCGACCCATGTGATGGACGATGGATGATCCCATATCCATTGGTGTTTGACATCAGAGATGGTATGCGGGTGCTCAGTGGAGACTGGATACACTGAACGGACTCACCGAGAACTCCCAGATGGTATTATACCTCACGTCAGATGGCAGTTCTCTGGTGACACTGGTACAGCTTAGTCTGTTGACCCGAGATCGTCATAGAGTCTTGTGTGTCTCCCACTGTGCTTTGATTTCCACCCTACCACGGCTCTACTGAGTCGTGCAAACAGGTGGTTTTTGGGTACAGTCCCGATTCACATGGAGGCAATGAGCGACAGGAGGGGATTCGTCTCTCCCGGTATTGGGGGTTGATGTTGCGCTATGCTCGACTGGCCATAACAGGAAATCCCTGGCCAGAGTTGCAGTAATATACTGGTAAGAGTTATCAGTAGTTTCACGAATGTTATGGACCTCACGTCGGCATGACTTATTGAGCTACTGGGGTCTGGCGTTTACCACCCCTAGACGAGATATGCGACATATCAGACGAACAGACCGGACTGTACGGTAAGTGTTACTGGTTGGATTCACAGGAGTGTGAGCGGGCTTGCTCGTCGATCTTCTGATCGCTCAATACCCGGGTGGCCGTTACGTTTAGCAGACCGCTTGCGGCTTATGGGTGTTTGATATGATCATCACCTGCTGTCGGCGTATTGACGAGTCTTTAGAGTCCTACACAGAGGTTTCCTGGCTCAAGCGAAACGAAATAGGAGCGCATATAAGATATGTGCGGGATCGAGAATAATGCGTGTATGTGATACCGTATTCTATTCTCGCGATGAATGTATCGATTGGTTATATGCGATATAACCTAGTTATCGAATCAAGGATTGATTCGATAAGCCGATACATTGAATATTAGTCGGTCATATGCGATATGACCGGATCGTTAAATCAAGTGTTGATTTAATGATTTAATGTATAATTATATATTTGATATATTACTTTACATTAACTAGTATTTGTTCACTTAAGATGGATTTTCTCACTTGAAATGCACATTGTATATATGATATAGTTTTGTGCACTAGTTTGTATCATGTTTGATGATACATGCAAACTTGGATGTGTATGATTAAACCATGGTTATGTAATGGTTAGGGTTTTGATTTTCTTAACTATTTCTTTTATTTATTTAATTTTAGGATAAGAAACAAAATGGTGGCTTATTTTGTTGTTTCCTTGAAGTTTCAAGAAGCTTTGACCATTCTTGTTCTTTTCCTAAACCTAACCATTAAACCTAACCCTAGTTTATTCTCTACACTTAACCATGGTTGCTATATGATAAGAATCACTTATTTTCTATTTTCAAAAATATACTTATCATATTCTTTTCTTCTTCTTCTTCTTCTTCAAGATGAAGAAAACCTTGCATCCTTTAATGGTGTCTTGAGAAAAAGAGTGAGAAATCCAATTCTAAAGTGAACCCACTTCCTATTTCTTCATCCTCTACCACTTGCCAAGTAGTATAGGGTGTTTTCTTCGCAAGTTTCATGACTTGGTGAAGTTGGAGTTTGATCTTGAGTTGCCTCGACGTAGATCATCTTCGGCATCGAAGTCGACGACCTAGCCCGATCATTTCTCCGACGAAACCTTCGCCAGAGTCCGGATTCCGATAGGTACAGCGGAGGGACGTCATCACGGAGCCTAGGAAGTGGAAGACCGGATCTACAAAGGTTGTAGTCACTTTCCTTTAGCAATAAAGTCATTTATTTGCTTGCATCGCCTTATCATCTAGTTAACGATCCGTATTAGGGTTTGTAGGCACATGAAAAAATTTGAATTGGGCATGTTTGATCTGTTGTGAGACCTCATTAGTGTGCCTAGGAACCCTACAGTATATGAGCATTAGGCTCAGAGGGCTGATTCCCCAACCTAAAAATGTTGAGTTCAATTGTCATGTTTCCAAAAGATAGGTTCATCGAACCATTTCGACAATTGATCACAGCATTTGAGGTTGCAAGGAATGGACGACCGAGTATCACCGGAATTTGATTCCGGGGGTTAGCTACAGGTTGTGTGTCTAAGACAATGAAGTCAACGGGGAATATGAAGTCCCTAACCTTTATTAACACATCCTCTAGCTCACCCCTAGGATGGGTGATAGATCGGTCGGCCATTTGGAGAGTACAGTGTGTTGGTTTCAGCTCTCCTGCACCTAGTTGCTCATATACAAAGTACGGAAGCAGGTTAACACTGGCACCAAGATCCAAAGTGCGCGGTTGATGTTGTTATCCCCAATGGTTATTGAAATCGTAGGACAGCCAGGGTCCATCCGTTTTTGAGGTAAAGCTTAGGTAAGAGCATCACTCACAGCACTAGTTAAGAAAATCTTCTTGGGTACCTGAGATTTCCTCTTTTTAGTGCACAAGTCCTTCAAGATTTTTGCATAGGAATGGACTTGTTGGATTGCATCTAAAAAGGGAATGTTGATGTTAACCTGCTTAAACAACTCCAGAATCTTCTCCATTTATAGATTTTGTTTATTGGACCTCAACCGGTTTGGAAATGGAACGTTTTTGAAATTGGTTGAGTCTAATACTTGTGGAGGGGATTGTGGAGTTGGAACGGATCCCAGAGCTGGAGTTTTCGTGGAGTGAGATGTGGGTCCGTTCGGAGCAGCAGAAGAAGAGCCTTTTGAAGAATGGAGAACAGGCTCAGAAGAAGAAGAAGAAGTGGCCGGGGTGTCATCATCTGTGCCGATGTTGTTGTACAGCATCCTTCCAGATCTCAACGTAGTCACGGCACTCACATTATGGTTCTGTTGTTCAAGAGCAACATGTACATTATGTGGGTGACCAGGATTTGGGAGTGGTTGAGATGGAAGCTTCCCTTTCTCTCGCTCGCTTAAAGCCGCATTCAGTTGTGCAATCTGGGCTTCGATGGTTTTGTTGCTTTGCCCGTGTGCAGCAGTGTGTTGCACCAAAGACTGAATGGAAGACTGGATGTTGGTGGTGGATTGAGTCGATTGCTTTACAAATGCCTCCAGAATTCGTTCTAGCGAGGAAACCTTATCATTGTTTGACGGAACAAAGTTGTTTTGAGGAAAAGAATTGTTGGGTGCAAAATTGTTCATCGGATTTTGAAAAGGTTAGGGTTGGAAGGGCTATTGATATTGATGTTGAGTTTGTTGCCGGGCTTGTTGTTGAGGAGGAGGAGGCCTATAGAAGTTGTTGTGGCCTTGCAATTGATGCTGGTTCTGATTCCAAGCGAAATTGGGGTGGTTCCTCCAACCAGGATTGTAAGTGGAAGAGTATGGATTATTTCTTGGTCTTTACTGAAAGGCAGCATTGACCTGATCCTGTCCTTGAGAAGGTGGGTTGTAAGGACACTCTTCGGTCAAATGGGTGGGGTCAGAACAACAAGCGCAGATGGTACGAGAGGGAGGAGAGCAGGGGCAGGAGAAGGAGATGTGAATTTGCTCTCAATTGCTTTAAGTTTTCGTGTGATTGCTGCCATCTCGGTCTTCATTATAATTGAGATATCGAGTTGATGAACGCCTGCCTTAGAGAGACCGGAAGAAGTAGAAGAAGAAGAAGAAGTGTTCGGTCTGGTGCTTTCCCACTGAAGCGTCTGTTCCGCAAGATCGTCGAAAAATTGCCAAGCTTCCTCATCAGATTTGGATAGGAAGTGGCCTTGACAAATGGTTTTCAACAACTGCTTAGTTACTGGATTCAGGCCCTCGTATAAGGTCTGGCAAAGTTGTCATTTCTCAATACCGTGATGAGGGCACTGAATAAGAAGGTCTTTGTATCGGTCAAAGCACTTCCAAAAAGGTTCGGTAGGAAGCTGGGAAAATTGATTGATCTCGTTTCGGATTCTCGCAGCCTTGTAATTCGGGTAGAACTTTTTAAGAAACGCTTTTACAAACTCATCCCAACTGGTTATGAAATGCGATGCGGTGCTATACAACCACTTCTCAGCAAGGTCACACGGAGTGAAAGGAATGACTCGTAGCCGTATAGCATCGTCAGACAGTTGGGTTGTCTTCATCATTACACAGACGTTCTGGACATTGTTGATGAAGATGTAGGCATCTTCGAATTCCAGCCTGTGAAATTTAGGCAACATGTTGATGAAGTGGGGCTTAATTTCGAAATTATGCCTATTAGCCGGCGAAAGTGAAAGACAGGTAGGGAGTGCAGAGCTGGTGGGATAGAAATGATCCTTTAGCGCGATTCGCTGTAGCGCTACAACAGGAGGTGGTTGCGGGTTATTCGCACCCAAATGAGGTGGAATCAGTCCTGGGGGAGGTAAAGGAATGTGAGGAGGAAATCCTGACATCTCAGAAGAAGAATTTGGTGATGGAGATGGTGAAGGTGAGGAAGTGTGAACAGAATCCCTGCCAGCGTCGGAGTTGGCCGACAAAGGTAAGGGTGAAAGAGGCGCGGAGGGAGTTTCGACGTCTGCGTCGATCGCGTAGTCGGTAGCGACTAACGTAACGCGGACTAGGCGGGCACTAGTGTCCCGAGTCCAACCGGACATATACTAAACGAGTTTAGTATAGTCAAAGCGTAGAAGGTGAGGGTAAGAAAACGTCAATGGAGAAATGCGGATGAAAGGTGGGTGAAATGGAATTTTGGCGACAAAGGGCAAGTTTTTATAAAAGTTTTTGTTTTTTTTATTTTATTTTTGTTTTTTTAGAAAGAATTTTGCAAAAATATGTACTGACTTACGGCACAACTTCAAACAATCATAGTCAAAACATGCACAATCATACCTAGAGCTATTGTCTTCAAAGTCCACTAGACTGCTCCTAACTGTTCCAAAGTGACAAGTTGTGAGATAACCCTCAAACCGTCTCTTCACTGCCAATTGTGGCCAATTGTGGCCAGGTAAGCACAAATGAGGAAAGGAGGGTTCCGCTCACGAATCACCGTGAGACGGGATTTTTAAAATTACCTTTCTCACTTGTCTAGCCTAGGCACCACAAAGTCAAGTTTAGATAAATGATCGAATGCCCACAACCTTCTTCTGTCCTATTGAGCACGACGGTCCTTAGTTGGCTGTCTAGATATTTTTTATTAAGCTCAAGGGTAATGCGTATGCTTTTAGTGATTTTTGGGGTTTTAGGAAGGGTGATGAAATCCCCACCCAATCTGAATTGGTGTTATAGCCCCTTAAAATCCGTATTATTTATGCAAAACAGTAACAAACAAAAATCTAAAACACTTACAAAAAAATTATTTGGCGGCGGCGCAAAGAATTCTGCACAAAAACAATTTTATTGGAGAGGGGAAGAGAGTTTGTGCAGAGAATGGCGCAGAAAGAATAGTTCAGTAGAGTTCAGAGGAGTGGAGAAAAGGGTTGAAATACTCACAGAGAATTTGGGGTGCTGACGTCACTGTTTGACCGCGGTTCCGCAGTCAAACCCGTGCTTCTGCCGCGGTTCCGCGGCTTGATAGTGGGGTTGGAACTTCAAATTTCTCCCATGTGCTTCTTTTGGTCCCCTCTTCCTGTTTAAAGCCCCTGAACCTTGGCTTGGTCACTGAATTTGCTCCAGAATTTTACAGCAAGTCATGGTTCAGTCTTGATCCGCCGCGGTGTAGCCGCGAGATATGGGTCCAACTCCCCATGACTTGGGCACTGAACTTGACCTTCTTCCTAACCTGCACACTTACACAAAATCAAATCAAAAATAACAAGATGATTTTTACAATATATTTTTTGTTGTTTTTGGTTATATGTATATTCACAAATTAACCTGAAATTACACAAAGAAATAAACTACAGTCTCCCCAGCAACGGCACCATTTGATTGTCAGGGTTTTTACGTGCTTAGTTTTAATTACCGCAATCAAGACGGTTTTGCTATGTAGCTAGCCGGTTGAGTACGGATCGTCCGCAGGGAGATGTGAATCTTTTTCTATGTGCTTTAATGAGTTAAGTCCAATTTGTCCAGGTTTGTTTAGTTTCACTATGTGCTGAAATATGTATAAAGAGAGTTTGTTAGGGTTGGGATTAGGTAAGTTTGAGTTAGGAGTCGCTCACTTCTTTCGTTGCCACTCTTAATATCGGTGTTACGGTAATCGGCAACAACGAGGATTAGCACGACTAGGAAGGAAACTTGCGAGTATAAGCTAGGCTTTCCAACGCTTAGTTTCTTCCTTTTGCTCCTTGTCCGTCCGTTCTTGGCTCTTAGCCTTAACCTCCGGTTAATTCAACCACAACCGGTCTCGCTAAGGAATCACCGCTATCATGTAGGATAGGGTGCCGTAGGGAGCGAATTGTGGATCAATTAACGGGAGTCCGAATTAAGATGTTGGGCAAGAAAAGAGTGAGAGAGATTTCTTTCTTTCAAACTTTTCTTATCCTACCCTAACAAGTGAGAAACTACTCACACAATAACAAGAAAAAGAAAATAAAACAAAGGAGGAGGATAGAAAGAAAGGGGTTAGAAAATCACAACTAGCTATTTAAGACCTCACTTTGGCAAGGATCATACTTAAGCATCATTGTTGTAAGGATAAAGAAAAATAGAAGAAGAAAGAAAGCAACCAACAAATAACAACAACTAGATTAGCAAATGAAAATTACAAGCAAATATAATTAAACATAATAACAAGACAAGCATGTTAAAGAAAAGAACTCTTCTTTTATTCATCACTCATAAATCTCACTATAAGTTTTAATGGAGAAAGATGAAAACAGGAAGAGGAACTACAAAGTCTAATCCTAAAATCTAATACAAAGAAAAGCACCCTTAGTTTGGCTTTGAAATGGGCTATTTATAGGCAGGAAGGTGAAACCCTGGGGATACAATCTGAGCCAATATGAAATTACAAAACTACCCACAAGAACCGAGTCAACACTGAGTTGACTCGGCCGCGGATCCGCCATATATGTGCCATTTTGGCCGTGGATCCGTGACTATTTGGTGGAATTGGGGGCTCATCTTTTCTGGGGTTCTCCATGTTGCTATTCTCTTCTGTTTGTTACACTTGGTTTCTCAAAACCTCTTCAGTTTTCTCCCAGATTTTCAGCAGTGTAAAGGTGAAATGATGTGGACTTTTTGCCTTGATTTTCTTGAGCTCCGCGTTGAAGTCTTGAATCTTGTGCTGCCCTTGTGCTTTGTGCATTGAAATGACCAATGATTTATCATTTTGTCCCTTGAACTGGTAGGAGGTATCATACGGACGGTGAGCGGAGATCAGTATTTATCTGTTGTTGGCCGTAGTCCTGCATTTGTTGCGACTTTTTATGATTTTCACTGTAAAGAACCGAGAACCTGTAACCTGCAATTATTTAGCAAACACGGATCAAAAGTACCTACCTATATGCAATGCGATCAAGAATGGGCGATATGAAAATGCAAAAAAACCGATATGAACAACGCCCTTGACGACTATATAGCTCAACAGATACGATCTCATCAGGCGAGTGAAGCGGCCGGCCAAATCGTTAAGACTGGATGACCCTATCCGAGTTGGTACGATCAAATAAAGTACCCGCCAGGATATACGATCCCTAAATTCCATGTGTATAAGTGAACGAGTAATCCACACCAGCACGTTTCTCAATTCAGGGCTCTGTGCGGTAATACTGGGGGTGACGACAAACTGTTGCTTCGCCAGTTTGTTGGCAGCTTGTCGGAGACAGCATTCAAATGGTACTCCGAGCTCCCGCATGACCCTGTCAAGACATTTGCAAAAATGGAGCTACTTTTTACACAAAGATTCGCGGGCGCTAGCGAGCGCACCCCGATCACCGCACTAATTAACGCTAGAGTAAGCCGGGAGAAACCTGGGTTCAATACGCCATTCGGTGGCGGAACCTGTAGTCAAAGTGTGAACAGCGCATAGAGGAAGCTCCTACCGTGGGCATGTTCGTGGGAACCCTTGACCCTCAGGCAACCATTTCCCAATTCATGATGTTCATCAAGCCAACCACTTTTCAGGCTTTGATCGACAAGCTGGCCCAAATGGACCAGATAGGCCATAGACCGTCCTCCTCAAAAACGAAGCCGCGAAATGAAAAGGGTAAAGGGAAAGCAACCTTCGTCGCCAACGCTCAACAACAACCGAGTGGCTCGAGACCGGTTGTTCGCCAAAGCAACAAGCGGCGATCCCTCGATGAAAAGTTGAGACGTCCTTACTCGTTTCCCCAGGATAAAACAAGGAGACTGTTCGAACTGGCAGTGCGCAACGGGCTCATCACTCTACCGGAGTCGAGACACCCACTGCAACCGAACGACGCCAACAATCCTAATTACTGCCCCTACCACCGAATATTGGGCCATCCGATCGAAGACTGCCACGTCTTCAAAAATTGGGTTGAAGACCAGTACCAACAAGGCGAGTTCACGCTGTCCGAAAACTGGAAGGTAAATCCGCCACAACAGCACACTCCTAAAAGGGTAGACACACCGGGGGCATCATGCTCATTCATAGAGGAAGTTCCATGGGAAGTAGTTTTTTCGGCAAAAACAAAAAGAATGCTGAAGGATCTTCAAGCATGCCCCGCAATCAGGTGGAAAAGCCCGCTAGAGCCCGAGATCATTGAGGGAATACTGAAACCGCGCCCGAAACCGAGAGTTGGTAGTAATGGGCAAAATACCCAGGTCCAGCCGTCAAAGTCTTCAAAGAAGAAGAAGACCAAGAAGCCCGCACAGCCTGATGACAAGCGCGCGGATCTATAAAAGCATATTGACGCGCTGGAGGAATACAACCAGAAGGTGCGGACCCCAGTCACACTCCATGAGTTTCTCAACCATATCCTTGAGAACAGAGGCAATGAAAATCACGAGGGAGACGACGCGTCAGAAGAACCCGAGGATTACGTGGCAAGTTGTCACATGATTTCTCATTCGTCACTAAATGATGAAGAAGCTCATTCAGCGTTAGAAGATAACTTAGAGGAGCTGGGGGCAGAACCGTTACCAAAATCCTTGGAATCGTCCGATGAGCTGACTGACGTGCTGCTAAACGAAGCCCGTCAGAAGAGAAAAGTTGATCGAGAATGCAAAATGGCCATATTCGAAAAAGCCAGGCGTCGACGTCAAGTGGAATAAGTCGCGGTGGGGATGGATCACAAAACATCCCAACCAAACCAAATCACACCCTAAATGGGTGTATCCCACTTTATCGTTTTGTATCCCGTCACATAACAAATACACGTGCATACAGGATGAGCTATGGACCGCAATGTTCTAAAACTAACGACGGACCAAAACGTTCCTAAACTAACAATGGACCGTAATGTCCTAAAACTAGCTATGGCGCAATGTCCTAAAACTAATGACGGACCGAGACGTCTCTAAAACTACTACAAACCGCAGCATCCTTGGGCTAAAGTAAAAAAAAAAAGAAAATAAAAAAGAAACGGTACGTCCATAAGCAAGATGGGTACGGATGAAAACTCGAAGGGGCTTCGTGAGTAAAAACAGCAAGGCTACCGGCGATGTTTGTGAAAACCCGAAAGGGCGCAGACTCGTAAAAAAAACAGTACGTCCATAAGCAAGATGGGCACGGATGAAAACCCGAAAGGGCTCCGTGAGTAAAAACAGCAAGGCTACCGGCGATGTTTGTGAAAACCAGAAAGGGCACAGACTCGTAAAAAAAAGGTACGTCCATAAGCAAAATGGGCACGGATGAAAACCCGAAAGGGTTCCGTGAGTAAAAACAGCATGGCTACCGGCGAGTTTGTGAAAACCCGAAAGGGCGCAGACTCGTTAAAATTCATGCACACTTGAAAGGTCCTCTCGACCCTGTAAGGAGAAAATACCTGCGTGAGATCCTTACGACTCACAAGGGAGCAACACACTTAGGGATCCCCATGATTCCTGAGGGGAAATTATGTTGGAGATAGTGCCCTCAGAGTCAATTATTAGGTCACTGGTACGTGATTGTAATGATTGAGGGAGGACCTATCCCGGTAGGACAGTCTTACTCGAGATGATAGTATGCTATCTGGTTTACCTTTATCATCGTGTACTGCTTTAGGTGACCTGACACGTCGCTATTACACGTTGATAGAGCCCCTAGGATTCTTGCTTGACCACCAGCAGTATGAGGGCGATCATATAAGTGGGAGCTGGGGGTCTACAAGCATATCCTTAAAAGGTCCCTAGTCGTGGGAGTTTCGAGACCGGGCATCGATACTCCATTAGTAGACTAGTGTATACAGTCGAGACCCCGACGAGGGGCGGTGGCCGGTCTCACAAGCCACTGGTGTCAGTTGGATCACCTAAGATGTATACAGGTGCTCATTGGGTTATGAGTACACCGGACAGGATTCGCCGGGAACATGCTAGTTGGTCATATACCAGACGTCAGATGGCAGTTCCCTGGTGACATGTGTGCAGGTTAGTTCATCGACCTGGGGATCGTCATTTGTCTCGTGTGAGTTCCCACTGTACTTTGATTACTACCCTACCACGGCTCAAAGGAGTCGTGCAAACAGGTTTTAGTTGGGTACAGTCCCGAGCCACATGGAGGCAGTGAGCGTATCTTCAGGGGTTCGTCTCTCCCGGTATTGGGGGTGAGGTCGTGCTGTGTCTAGGAGAGCCATTACACAAAGTCCTTGGCCAAGGCAAGGAGATTTACTGGTAGGTATTCCAGTAGTATCTCAGGGTGTTCTGGGCTACACTCCGACACGACTTGTACCGCTTTTGGGGGTCTGACTTTTACCAACCCCCTAGGCCCGCCATGCGATACTCATAGACGAACGGACCGGACTGCACGGATATTGTCACTGACAGGCTCAGTAGGGTGTCAGGATGAGTTCGCTCATCGACGTCCCTTTTAGTCAATAGCTGGTGGCCCGTTACGTATTGGCTTATACCTCTGACGGGCTAGTGGTTAAATCCACAGCCATTGTATTGACGAGTCTTTAGAGTCCGCCACACTTTCAGTTACTCAAGTTTCGGGCGAAACGCTGTAGAGGCCGTATGGAGATATGGCAGGGTCCGATCAGATACGTGCGGTATTGCACGGATCAGGATCGGACGGTTTGTACTAGTAGCCGTATAGGTATATGGCAGGGTTCGATCAGATACGTGCGGTATTGCACGGATCAGGATCGAACGGATATTACTAGCCGGCTTTGGTTTAAGCCGGTCCTAGTTTAGTACAGTGTAGATTTTGTCTCATTGCATTTGTATCCGGACGGAATACAGGTGCGGGTGTGTATGCACAGTATCGGGGTTTTCCTGTAATTTATTACGGGACCAGTTTTCTGGAGTTGCCAGTTTGCATTCCGTTCCGGCCGGTTTTCCTTTGTTCTTTCCCGGCCGGACTTTTCCGATGGAGGGGGTTATTTGCAATTGTGCAAATAACATTTATGGAGGGGGTTTCTTGTAAAAGAATGATTATGATAGCTATCATTATCTTTTCCACCATGCTTTTGTTTTTATTGTGACATGAAAGGGTATGGTTTGAAAAAGGTAAAGCATGGTTGTATGTTTTCTTGTCTCTTGATGTGGTCACCTCTTTCATCTCCTACACTCACCTCCCTTCATGCTTCATAACCTTGGCTCCACCATTTTCTAAGGATGAGAGTTTTCATTTTTAGAAGAGAGAAAAGAAAAGTGAGAAGAAGAAAAGAGAAGGAGAGAGCTTCATCTTTGAGAATGATTCATTTTGTGTATATCATTCTTCATCTCATTCCATTGCTAGAAAATTGAAAGCACCAATTTTCTATACACCATTCCTCCATCTATGGCAACCAACCCCAAAGTGAGACATACACTCTACACTATATTCCTACAGCAAATCTTGGACGCGTCGATTCGCCAGCTTCGCGCCCGAGTTGCCTCGGTATTGAGGTGGGAGCCCGTAAAAGATACAGGCGACGTGGTGCCCTTTCCGACGAGGAGGAGACGGACGGAGATCCCGCGAGGAGATCGGAGTGGAGATGAAGACCGGAGGACTCGGATCAGTCGGTATATCTCTAACCCATCTTTTAAGTTAGCTTAGACTTGTTAATGGTTACGATCCGGAGTTTAGTGCGCGGTGGTGCCGGTTTGCAAAGTCCGCAAAATTAAAGTTTATCACCGCTTCCGCATTCCGGCGTCGGATTGACGGCCGGGGCGCCGCCGTGCACTTACAGTGGTATCAGAGCCTCGCCATTAACTTCGTCTAGCTTTGTTTAATGTGTTTTACGTTTCCGATCGAACAAAATCCCGAAAACGCGTATTTCAAGCACATCAGTTTCTGTCGAATTTTTTTTGAGTCCAAAAATTTTTCAGGTTGTCTCAGAGTGATGTGCAGGGAATTAGAAATATACTGTAAAAATTTGGTACCATGAACTCACTGTTCCACCGCGAAAGCGCGGCCAAACCCCTGCTTGGGCCGCGCTTCCGCCGCAGTAACAACTGTTCATGTCCCCAAAACTTTGCAGAATGTTCCTGAGTTGAAAATGTGTTTTCTGGAATATTAAAGTTGGGCCAATTATTTCTGTGGTTGCTACAGTTTTGTTTGGGGCCCACTTGTTAATAGTTTGATCAATCGGAAAATTTTAAACACATTTTTCACAGTATTTACATTATATCTGCGACCGTGAATGTCACTCGATCGGTAAATCCCGTCTAACTGCTATAGCCCGGTTAGACGGATTTGCGAACGTGACCTTCACGTTGATGTTCTATGTATTTGCTGTGATGTTGCGGATCGGTCGTGGGGGATAGCCTGGATGCAATGCTAGTACAGTGTAGTTGTATTATGTACATTTGATATTGCGGGGCGAGCGTCCGACATGTGGACTGCCGTCACTGCCTGTTTGTATTATTATTTTGGGGCACGACCTGGTTGCGGTCGATGTACCCGGTGTATGTATATTTTACTTTCTGTACTAGGATTACCCCGCGGAGGGGTGCACGGATAGCCGGGTTCTGGAGGGCAACAAGCCCGCATCTCATGGCATTGAGACGGAGGGGGCTTCGCTCTAGGATTGGCGGGCTATTCGCCGCACTCGTAGGGGGTACAGGTTGACCCAGGAGGGGTGCCCAAGTTGCCGGATTCCGTGAAGTGCTGGGTGGTCCATTCACGGCGATGAAAGGGGCTGCCTCGCTTCAGGTTTTGGCGGGTGACTTGCCGCGCCCGTAGGGGTCTAGGATTTCATTGCACAGGCTATCCACACGACCAGGGGAACGTCGGGTTTCAGTAGTGGCTCTGTGAAACCCGGGGATCCCAGATATCTGTATTGTTCTGTGATGCTGTACATTTCTGTGATGTTGCATTTCTATCACGCCTTGAGCGAATATAATATATTGGTATATATATTAGTAGATGTTGTATATGTTTTGCATCCGCGCTAGTCCAGTCCCCGCTCTGTCGTTAGTAAGCTAACCTAACGGGTAATGACGGGACCCAGTGGCGAATGCGGATGGCATATACGTACATCAGTATATTTTCGTTCTTTTTGGTGTGATCAATTGATGGGACTGCATTGATTTGGATCAATGCAAGTTAAAAACAAACCTTATCTGATGTTGTTGGAACACTTTTCAAAAAGCTGTTATTGCAAGGACGTTTACTTTTGTTTTGCATCGTGGTATTCATTAGAATATCCTGCTCCTCAGTCGACGAGGCAAGGGCCGAGATCCCTTCACCGGGAGTGACCCCTTGGACAGAATTTTGCGTCAGGGCATTAACTTCACTATAGCCGATTACTTTTGCTTTGCATCGCGGTATTCATTTGGAATATCCTGCACCCCATTCTACGGGGAAAGAGCCGAGATCCCTTCACCGGGAGTGACCTCTTTAGCAACGGTTTTCGTCATTATATTTTTAAAAGCTATCCGTTCCTTCGACGATATCAAGTTCATTACGTTAAAGGTTTTCGCCAGAAACCATTCGTAGCCCTCCGTCGTTTCATATGGATAGTCAATAGTATTCAAGCTGTGTATGTTGGCCAAAGTCAAGGCACAGTGTTTGGTAGCTGTTGGGTATTCATATGCAGCATAGATAGATGCGTTGGTTTGGGACAGCCGTACTGCCATTTTGGCCAAAGTCAAGGGTATGTACGGGTGGACTCAAATTAACCTGGAGAATGACGGGTTGAACTTGACATGTGACTTATGATATGTTGGCCAAAGTCAAGGTCATAAGAGCATGGGGTAAAAATCACATCGGGAGTTTCAAAAGAACTGAAACTTGCCAGATATGCGCATACCTTCTGGAGTGTGATAGCGTGAGCGGATTCCGTCACGTTATCATGCGATGATAGTTGGATCCCGA
The DNA here is from genome assembly GCA_030015575.1 of Agapanthus africanus. Classification (NCBI taxonomy): domain Eukaryota; kingdom Viridiplantae; phylum Streptophyta; class Magnoliopsida; order Asparagales; family Amaryllidaceae; genus Agapanthus; species Agapanthus africanus. Next base: position 791,348,774 of record JASDDO010000022.1, on the reverse strand, counting down.
TTCCCACTGATGAGTTAGTTTACTCCTCGGGTGACCCCGACTAATTCTTCTTTCAGGTTTGGAGGAGAATTTGAGGTACAGTGGGAGGTTTCCAGATTAGATAAATTGGTAACCATTCTGATCTAGGATAGAGTGCACGCTGAGTGTTTCTTCTCTCTCTCTCTCTGGCAGCGACCATTGACCCGACCCTAAGACTTTGACTCAGTGACCAAGTTGACCGAACCTTTTTAACACCGGCTTTTGGATTGTCAGAGTTGCGAACCTCATTGCCACTCCTACTTTTACCCTTTTCTCCAGGACACCCCGTATTACTACGAACGTCCACTTCCATTGGACAAAACCATCGTATGGTTAGATACGAACTCGAAGGAATTTATTCGAGGATGGTTTCCGGTTCTGGAGAAAACGAATAGGATTATTCAGTTGTCTTTTCTTTTCACCTTCTCTCAGGTTGCAAGTACTCCTTGGTTTAGGAGTAGTACACCTATTACGCAAATTGGATAGTCTTCTTCCAAACCATAGGCTGGTGCCGACCGGTAGGGAATGAAGAAAACCAGTTAGCCTAAACGGTGTACAGAAGGTATTAAGTTCAGACAAAACAAGGGATTAGTAAGAGGGCAAAGTAAATTGCGACTGCTATTCACGACCAAACCAAATATTTCGTTACCACTCCCACATCACCTTTGTATTTCTCCAGGACACTCCGTATCACTACGAAGATCCACAGTTTATTTGGATACTCCATCGTATGGTTATATACGAACTCGAATGGAACTTGTTCCAGTTCGGGGATGGATTCTGGTTCAGGAGAAATAGGAATAAGGTTTATTCGGTTGTCTTTTATCTTCACCCTCTCTCATTGCGAGTGTTCCTAGGATTGGGACAGTACACCCATTATGCTTATTGGATAGTCTTCTTCCAAACCATAGGCTGGTGCCGAACGGTAGGGAAGGAAGAAAACCATTTGGCCTAAAGGGGTGTGCAGAAGGTAAAGACTAAAGACATATGAAGGGATTTGGAGAGGTGGCAAAGAACTATACGGTTACAGTCGTGAATCTGGAAGAGGCATTACTAGGAATACCAGAATACCCCATCGGAACATTTCAATGTTTCAGTTTCACTGTGTAATGTTAAAGGAAAACTGATTTCCCGATTAGATACTTACTCCAGGGTATGTATTTACCAGGTACGGTTCTCACATCTGTATGGTTTTACAGATGATGAGTGGGAGTAAGTTATTGGGAATTAGGTGATCATCCTCATTATATCGGGATTCGTTGTAATCGGTGATATTTGAGGAAGTCATCTGGGTAGTTTGCCGGTCGGCAAATATTTGGTTTTGAATATCCGCTGTTATGCACCAATTTCAAATTGATATATCTGTACGTCTATTTTCATAGAGTGAGATATACCTTTTGATATTATGTCGATGACATTTACCTATATCAGTGGATGGTTAGGTAAGGAGCATCAAACAGCGGTGTAATTCTTCTTAACCATAAGTACAGTTTTCAACCTACGACACACAGTGAATGAGTTATCAGACTCAAGGGACTTATACAGAGTATTGTATGTTGTCCAGGGTCCATCAGGACAGAGGGGTTGGTCCTCGTACTATATTCGGTTTACTTATGACTTCTCTAGTTCTTAGATATGTGTTTCGTAGAAACACAGGGTCTAAGTTTTGAGGAGTTATAGGTATTTGAATAGAGTAGAGAACCAAGTGTAGCAAGTATCGGGATTCTTCAAAGAAATCGAAGATATAGATACTTGTGTATGGTATTCAGTTGATAGTAATGATAAAGAGATCTTGCTTCTCTTTCAGGTTACTCATAATTGGAAGTATTCCTAAGTTGAGTAACGCTGATCGGCCTCCTTCCATTTAGTTAACATGCACTGGAGACAGTTGCATGATTTGGATCTGGTTCAATTAAATCAGTGCCTCTGGTTCTATATTGGATATAGAACAGTTCATACCTTAACATTGTTAAGGTACGGGGAGTTGTCCGGTTTATGCTTAAAACCAGACACTGGACAACTCAAGGCACGTTTCTGTAATGGCTGTTTTGTGGGTTGACCCAGGCAATGACGCGGGTTGACTTTCTACCATCTGGAAGATCAATAGCAATATTGTTCTTGACTCGCCACAGTTTTAAATTAAAAATGAATTTTTTCAGAAAACAGTAGTGGGAGTATGGTAGAACTGGAAGTGATTCCAGAACCACAAACGATTACTGAAGATTTGATAAGGAACCTAAAGATTCAATCTGGATTGACATTCCATTGGCCACTCCGCAGATAAGGTGGGTAACTTCAGGCACCCGAGAGGAACTACAGTAGCCTCAAGGACGGTTACATGGAAGTTCTTGTTTACCCACAATTACCATTGCTGTTGTTCCAGGCTGCGAGACCCGGCAGGAGGATGAGTATAGCGTCGTTCTAAACTTGCTTTAGAAGTGTACGTCTATATGACTCTGCCAGAAGGTTGTCGTAGTCAGTGGGAGCAGCGGAAGCATTGGTGGACAGGTAGCTTATGTCTATTTATAGACTAGAGCAGATGTAGCGGAGATAGATCATCTATTTCTGATGTGACAGTCATGGGTTTGACTTCATCAGAAAAGGGGATGGATCTGTTGAGAAGGTAGTAGGGTGTGATGTCCTGGTATCTGGATGACATACACAGAATAGGAAAAGAAACTCCTATACTACAATCGGTTGTACTTTGGTCGTCACACAGTTGTTTCTCCACATAGGAATTGGGTATTATATCAGACATACTGGTTACTAGATCTATGGTTTTAGATCTAGATTTGGGTGGTTTCCCAATCAGGGTACTTGACAGTATTCTAAGAGTATTTAGGATGGACGACTCCTGGCACGGTAGTGTACCTGCAGGTAATGGAGTCACCCTCTCCAAAGGTGTCTTACAGACTAAAGGGGAGAGGGACGTGCATGATTGGCAGATCACTTGCTTAGGCAATTGAGTCAATCATGAGATGTCAAGTACCACACCAGATGTTGTTCTTGCACTAGATGCAATAAGTTGACATTAATCCAATCCTGGAGAAACAGTCGGAAGCAGTTTTAGAACACAAGTGGATGTTCTAGGGATATGATAACGACAGCCTCATTTGGGAGACAGTTATCACTCCAGGCTTCCAAGGTGACATGGACGACAAGGACTTGTCAGAGTTATAGTTTTCCTTCTGATGAGGGGCAGTATTTTGGACAGGTGGTCCAAGGCAATACTGAGGGAGGCATGACGCGCAGGATACTGATTAAGTTCAGTTGACGATACAGTCTAAGAAGTTTGGATTTGGAGTTCATTTATGAGCTATGTCCCATCAGACATCCAGACACATTCTAAGACAGGTATTGCTCATTTCGGGAGATGGGTTTCTCCGCGAACATGAGATATAGAGAGACATGGAAAGAAACAACAAAGCGGATCCACTCACTGAGGCTATTCCTCGAACGCAATAGTTTCGCGAACGAGCTTTGTGAGACTGACTAATAGAGGAGTTGGGTGTTCGGTATCACACGGGCTGTGAGTATGCGACATCGCAATAATTAGCCTTGAGTGCAAGTGGGAGATTGTTGGAGATAGTGCCCTCAGAGTCAATTATTAGGTCACTGGTACGTGATTGTAATGATTGAGGGAGGACCTATCCCGGTAGGACAGTCTTACTCGAGATGATAGTATGCTATCTGGTTTACCTTTATCATCGTGTACTGCTTTAGGTGACCTGACACGTCGCTATTACACGTTGATAGAGCCCCTAGGATTCTTGCTTGACCACCAGCAGTATGAGGGCGATCATATAAGTGGGAGCTGGGGGTCTACAAGCATATCCTTAAAAGGTCCCTAGTCGTGGGAGTTTCGAGACCGGGCATCGATACTCCATTAGTAGACTAGTGTATACAGTCGAGACCCCGACGAGGGGCGGTGGCCGGTCTCACAAGCCACTGGTGTCAGTTGGATCACCTAAGATGTATACAGGTGCTCATTGGGTTATGAGTACACCGGACAGGATTCGCCGGGAACATGCTAGTTGGTCATATACCAGACGTCAGATGGCAGTTCCCTGGTGACATGTGTGCAGGTTAGTTCATCGACCTGGGGATCGTCATTTGTCTCGTGTGAGTTCCCACTGTACTTTGATTACTACCCTACCACGGCTCAAAGGAGTCGTGCAAACAGATTTTAGTTGGGTACAGTCCCGAGCCACATGGAGGCAGTGAGCGTATCTTCAGGGGTTCGTCTCTCCCGGTATTGGGGGTGAGGTCGTGCTGTGTCTAGGAGAGCCATTACACAAAGTCCTTGGCCAAGGCAAGGAGATTTACTGGTAGGTATTCCAGTAGTATCTCAGGGTGTTCTGGGCTACACTCCGACACGACTTGTACCGCTTTTGGGGGTCTGACTTTTACCAACCCCCTAGGCCCGCCATGCGATACTCATAGACGAACGGACCGGACTGCACGGATATTGTCACTGACAGGCTCAGTAGGGTGTCAGGATGAGTTCGCTCATCGACGTCCCTTTTAGTCAATAGCTGGTGGCCCGTTACGTATTGGCTTATACCTCTGACGGGCTAGTGGTTAAATCCACAGCCATTGTATTGACGAGTCTTTAGAGTCCGCCACACTTTCAGTTACTCAAGTTTCGGGCGAAACGCTGTAGAGGCCGTATGGAGATATGGCAGGGTCCGATCAGATACGTGCGGTATTGCACGGATCAGGATCGGACGGTTTGTACCAGTAGCCGTATAGGTATATGGCAGGGTTCGATCAGATACGTGCGGTATTGCACGGATCAGGATCGAACGGATATTACTAGCCGGCTTTGGTTTAAGCCGGTCCTAGTTTAGTACAGTGTAGATTTTGTCTCATTGCATTTGTATCCGGACGGAATACAGGTGCGGGTGTGTATGCACAGTATCGGGGTTTTCCTGTAATTTATTACGGGACCAGTTTTCTGGAGTTGCCAGTTTGCATTCCGTTCCGGCCGGTTTTCCTTTGTTCTTTCCCGGCCGGACTTTTCCGATGGAGGGGGTTATTTGCAATTGTGCAAATAACATTTATGGAGGGGGTTTCTTGTAAAAGAATGATTATGATAGCTATCATTATCTTTTCCACCATGCTTTTGTTTTTATTGTGACATGAAAGGGTATGGTTTGAAAAAGGTAAAGCATGGTTGTATGTTTTCTTGTCTCTTGATGTGGTCACCTCTTTCATCTCCTACACTCACCTCCCTTCATGCTTCATAACCTTGGCTCCACCATTTTCTAAGGATGAGAGTTTTCATTTTTAGAAGAGAGAAAAGAAAAGTGAGAAGAAGAAAAGAGAAGGAGAGAGCTTCATCTTTGAGAATGATTCATTTTGTGTATATCATTCTTCATCTCATTCCATTGCTAGAAAATTGAAAGCACCAATTTTCTATACACCATTCCTCCATCTATGGCAACCAACCCCAAAGTGAGACATACACTCTACACTATATTCCTACAGCAAATCTTGGACGCGTCGATTCGCCAGCTTCGCGCCCGAGTTGCCTCGGTATTGAGGTGGGAGCCCGTAAAAGATACAGGCGACGTGGTGCCCTTTCCGACGAGGAGGAGACGGACGGAGATCCCGCGAGGAGATCGGAGTGGAGATGAAGACCGGAGGACTCGGATCAGTCGGTATATCTCTAACCCATCTTTTAAGTTAGCTTAGACTTGTTAATGGTTACGATCCGGAGTTTAGTGCGCGGTGGTGCCGGTTTGCAAAGTCCGCAAAATTAAAGTTTATCACCGCTTCCGCATTCCGGCGTCGGATTGACGGCCGGGGCGCCGCCGTGCACTTACAAATTACACTTACGAGATCCTCACGACTCGTAAGGAGAACCCTCTTATGAGACTCTCACGGCTCATAAGATTCGAAAGCCTTAAGCTACAGGGATCTGAACCTGTTCTTAAGCCATCACATTTCTCAGACTGACCTACAAACGGTTCAATGTTGACCCATGTATACAATCCATGGGCAAAAATAAACGTTTCCCCCACTCGGTTCCACCAATGGCGCGAAATTTCCTCATGTGGTGAATGACACTTGTAAGTCCTCTCGACGTATAAGGAGCAAACACTCTTGTAAGATCCTTACGACTTATAAGAGAGAACACCAATTAGAAGTCCTCACGACTTCTAAGAAGAACATACACCTATGAGATCCTCACGACTCGTAGGGAGAAATACCTTTATGAGACCCTTACAGCTCATGAAGTCAAAAGCCTTAGTCGACAGGATCTTAACCCTGATTGCTAAGCCACCTTTGTTCGAATCGACAGAAGCAAATGATGATTCGCTCCTGGCAATATCACAGGTGTAGCGATGCTGATGCCTAAATCGGTATCAAAGACCAAGTCCTTTCACGGAAAATGATGGTTCGCTCCTGACAATATTCCAGTCGCAGTGATGCTGATGCTAAGATTGGTATCAGATCTTGAATTCCATACTCGCAAAAAGAAAAATGCATATGAAATAGTCGAAATATTTGGGCAACTCGCAATAAAAATCAGCGAGTAAAATATATGCATATAATAATAGCCGAAATATTTGGACAACTCGCAATAAAAAGCAGCAAGTAAAGAAAAAGAAAAATAGCTGAAATGATTGGGCACCGCGAAAAATAGCCGAAATGATTGGGCAATCGCGACTTTTGCGATATAAAAAGCTGAAAAGATAGAGCATCGTGGAAATAAATAAAAAATGAAAGAATGAAACTTTTGCCCTGCAGGTAAGTCCATACCGAACCCTGTATACAATCCATGGGTATAAACGAAAAGGGAACCACATGTCCCAACAAACTCTGTCAAAGGGAAAGTCAGATCTCGATAGTAACATCTACATCTCAGAAGACCAACAACGGCGTTCCTCCTCATACTAGCAAGGCACGGACGCGACACCACCAATCGGAGTCATGGCAAAGTCTCCAGTTCCAAGACACTACGGTTCACAGACAACCTAGAGTCAGCCCCGACACCGTAGAAAGCGGAGCAAGTCAACCTTGACACCGTAGAGAATGGAGAAAGTCAACCCCGACACTGTAGAAAATGGATCAAGTCAACCACAACACCGCAGAAAACGGAGCAAGTCATCCAACGACCCCGTCTCGGAAACACGTCATCCAATGACCCCGTCGCGGAAATACGTCAGCAAATGACCTCGTCGCGGAAACACGTCATCCAATGACCCCGTCTCGAAAATACGTCAGCAAATGACCCCGTCACGGAAATACGTCATCCAATGACCCCGTCTCGGAAATACGTCAGTAAATGACCTCGTCTCGGAAATACGTCAGCAAATGACCCCGTCGCGGAAACACGTCATCCAATGACCCCGTCACGGAAATACGTCATCCAATGACCCCGTCGCGGAAATACGTTATCCAATGACCCTGTCGCGGAAATACGTCATCCAATGACCCCATATCGGAAATACGTCATCCAATGACCCCGTCTCGGAAATACGTCAGCAAATGACCCCGTCGCGGAAACACGTCAGCAAATGACCCCGTCGCAGAAATACGTCATCCAATGACTTCATCTCGGAAACAAGTCAACCAACCTCCACGGAAATCAGTATCCTTGGCAAGACCTCTCAATTCAGGGAAATTATCGTCCTTGGCGAGAACCTCGATTCACGTCGACCCGCAAGGAAATCAGTGTCTTTGCAGGAATCTCTCGATTCGTCTCGACCCCAGGGAAATCAATGTTGGGATTCCTTAGCACCTAGCCTAGGGTTTGCAAGCATCACACATGACACAACAAATCACAGCAACCCTGAATAGCTTGATAAGTCATGCCGATGTAAGGTCCATAACGTTTGTGAAACTACTGATAACACTTACCAGTAAATCACAGCAACCCTGGCCAGGGATTTCCAGTTATGGCCAGTCGAGCATAGCGCAACATCAACCCCCAATACCGGAAAAGACGAATCCCCTCCTATCGTTCATTGCCTCCTTATGACTCGGGACTGTACCCAAAAACCACGTGTTTGCATGACTCAGTAGAGCCGTGGTAGGGTGGAAATCAAAGCACAGTGGGAGACACATAAGACTCTATGACGATCTCGGGTCAACAGACTACGCTGTACCAGTGTCACCAGAGAACTGCCATCTGACGTGAGGTATAATACCATCTGGGAGTTCTCGGCGAGTCCGTTCAGTGTACCCAGTCTCCACTGAGCACCCGCATACCATCTCTGATGTCAAACACCAATGGATATGGGATCATCCATCGCCCATCACATGGGTCGAGAAGATATACGCTAGTCTACTCTGGAATATCGATGCCCCATCTCGATATTCCCACGGCTAGGAACATTGAAGGATGTACTCATAGACTACCCAGGCCCTACTAGTATGATCTGCATCATAATCCTGGAAGTCGAGTACACATCCTAAGGGCTTTATCAACATGTAACAGAGAGATAATAAGTATACATGTTAAGATAAAGAGCAACCAGATAGCGTACTATCATGTCGAGCAAGAAAGTCCTCCCTATATATGTCCCAGCATCCACTACAATATACATCTCATGTATAGTAATGGCCTCTAGGGCATACATATAACTAACAATCTTCCACTTGCACTAGGGCCATCTGTAGCAGTGGTTGCAGTATCTCATACTCAACCATCCCATAAAAGTCTCTCTCTGGAAAAAGGCTTTTGTGGGTGGATCCGCCGCGTCGTCCTCTGAGTCTACTCTCCTAACCTTGATCTCCCTGGATATCAACTATCTCCATGATCAGGTGATATTGCTCTGGAATATGTTTTGGTCACTGATAGGACCGTGGTTCCTGGGCCAAAGCCACACTTCCATTGTCACACAATGGTAAGAACCTAGTTCATCTCATGAACTAATATACATCCAAACTGCCTCTTTGGTAGTATCTTTGGTAGCGATGTCACCAGCCTTTATCGTCTAGTCTGCCACGGTATTTAGCTTGGAACTCTTCCAACATACCGTCCCTTCACTGAGGGTAAAGACAACCTGCGACTGACATTCAGCCGTCCTTACCAGTTGGAAACTATCCAGTGATTCTCCCCAGGATCGATTGATACCATCTCACTACACCTAGTGAGGATCCTAACATCCATTTAGATCTATCTCATAGATCCAAAACCCAGGATTTAAGGGGTATCACCTAGATCCTATATGGAGAATCCTTATGATAAGAGGAGATTGACCAAGTATAGCATAAGAAACTCTTTTCCTATCAAGAGTATGTCATCCACATATAGTAGGAGGAACACCACCTTACTCTCTACTACCTTTTTGTATATATAAGGTTCATCTACCATTTTTATGAAGTCAAACTCTTTGACTACCACATCAAAACAGATGTTCCAACTCCGCGATGCCAGCTTTAATCTGTAAAGCAACTTGCACACGTTTCCGCTGCACCCACTGTTTACGAAGCCCTCTGGCTGTGTACTTAAAGACGCTCTCTTCTAAATCAATATTTAGAAAAGCAGTCATGACACCCAACCGCCAGATATCGTAGTCATGGTATGTAGCAGTAGCAAGTAGGATCTGGATGTACTTAAGCATAGCCACTGAAGAAAAGGTTACATCACAATCCAAGCCTGGTTAATGACGAGAACCTTTTTCAACAAGTCTAGCTTTGAAAGTCTCAACTTTTCCATCTTAGATCGCTAAGCATCCAGCCATTCTTACAGATTCCCCACTCTTGATGTCCTGCACGAAATTAGTTGGGTCATCATCTCATGATGCAATCCTCGCTCCCACTGTCATCGAGAAACCGAAGTATCTTTCATGCGGATGAGGAACCCTGCTAGATCAGCGGAGAGGCTGAGTTTCGTCGGGGACTATTGAATCCTTTGGTTCTACCAAATCATCAGCTGTAGTTAGTATAGCTGGAACTCCTTCCAGTTCTACAGAACTGACCTTGCCTCGAGCTTTTCCGTATTTTGCTTTTAGACATAGGCCGGACAACCCCAGATCTTAAGTTACTTAAGAGATGGGCTCTTCCCACACCATATCTTATATGGAGTGGTAGGCATTGATTTGAAACCAATTCAATAGGTATGCAGCTTCTCAAGTGCATAACTCCCAAAAAGGAAACATGTAACTCAGTAGTACTCATCATAGAGCGTACCATATCATATAGGGTGCGATTGCTCTGCCCCGATATACCGTTGTACTGTGGTGTATACGGAGGAGTAATACTGAGGGAGAATCTTATTCTCCTTTAGAATAGTCCAAGATCTCCATGCCTAAGTATTCTCCTCCCTGATCACATCAAAGGACATAATACTTACACCTGTATTGGTTCTCTACTTCTGACTTATATTCTTTGAATTTTTCAAAAGTTTCAGACATGTGTTTCAACAGGAACATGTGTCCGAATCTGAGAGATCATCAGTGAATGTAAGGAAATATAAAGAACCAGTCCTGGCATCTGTAGACAGGGGACTTACATACATCACTATGTATCAGTCCCAAGAGTTCACTAACCCTTTCTCTGTTTCCAGTAAACGGAGCTATAGTCATCTTATCTTTGCGACATGACTGGCAAGTTTCACAAGATGTAAATTCAAACTGATTTAAATATGCATCTAAATGTAACTTAGCTAGTCGGGTCGCATTGATATGACCTAGTCTACAATACCTCAAGAAGGATTCGTTCATTTCTAAACTCTTTCTCTTGTGTGTATTCTGTACGTTAGGAACTATGGTTTGATTTAGAATGTATATGCTTTTAGATAACGTGCTTGAACCGATCAACTCTTGATATAGGAAATGTTCAAAACATTATCCAACAATACAAAATTATATCCTTCTTTAATAAATAAAGAGATTGATATGATATTGTATATCAGGTTCTGTATCTAATAACATTCGTTCAGAATCATTGTATTTGGTAATACAAGTGATAACTGCTAACACCTTGGCTGCAACAATTGCACCGTTTTCAACTCTTGAAACTTATCACCCGTTCTCAGTTCTCTGCCTATCTGTGGCCTATGTAACAGATTACATATTCGGGATCCTGATCCGGTATCAAATACCCAGAACGTAGAGGATACTGAGAAAAAGTTCTATGTAATGAACACACCTGAAGGAGATGCATCATCATGCATTTTCTTCGTTTGGGCGGCATGGGAATCCTGGTATTCCCCTATTTCTTGCTCGGTCTTATAACAATTATAGGTTGGAGCGGGACCAACGTTCCCCAGCTCAGTATAACAAGCGAGTTCGGTCAATACATCCATATTATTATCTTGATTAAGGCGTGACATGGTCGCTACCTGGAGAGAGAGAGAAGAAAACACTCTGCGTACGCTCTTGCAAGATTAGATTGGTCATATATTTTATCTAATCAGGATGGCTCCTACTGTTTTTATCAAATCTTCCTTCAAACCTTAAAAGGAAAGACTAGCCGGGATTAATTACACTCTACAAGTTCGCCAATCTTTCAGCTAGGCCAGTGCCGGTACTTTGAAGGAGGTTCCCCGTGCTTTCGCACGGACCTAATTAAAATAAACCTCGTTTTCCCACGGGCGTAACCCCATTGACACCTTTCTAGACACCTACTTGATCAGCTAATTGTAAAGTGCAAAACTCTCCTAGGAGTAACTATTACTCGCAGTGGGTATCAGGATCCAACTATCTCATAGAAGGTATGAAATCTCATTGCAAATTTCAACACTTGAAACTCCCGATAATGGTTTTTACCCCTAGCACTTATGACCTTGACTATGGTCAACAAATCATAAGCACTAGTCAAGTTCTACCCATCATTTCGTGATTAATTAGACCCACCCACATGACCCTTGGCTAAGGTCAACAAAGTCACATGACTGTCCTAACTAATCGCATCATATGCTGTGTAGGAAGACATCACTTAGCTACCACACACTACGCCTCGGCTATGGTCGACAAACGTAGTACAAATACTAAGTACTCTACTTCCTAAAATGACGGAGGGTTGCGAATGTTTTTTAAGAAAACCTTTAACGCTTTGAACTTGATCTCGTTGCAGAAGACTCAAATACCATGTTGGGATTCCTTAGCACGTAGCCTAGGGTTTGCAAGCATCACACATGACACAACAAGAATTTTAGGGAGTGCTAAGCAATCAAACTATGAATAGAACTAGAAAACTAGGGTAACAAAACATGTAATCTAACATTTCAAAGAGAAGTGAATGAAAATACAACCTTTGTAGATCCGGTCCTTCACTTCTAAAGCTCCGTTTTGACGTCCCTTCGCTGCGATCATCGAGATCCCAGACTCTAGTGATGGTTTCCTCGGAGAAAAGAACGGGCTAGCTCGTTGACTTCAAGACCGAAGATGATCTACGTCAAACTCAAGCTCCATCTTCACTAGGTCAAGAACTTTGTGAAGAGAACACCCTAAACAAAATAGCAAGTAGTAGAGAATGATGAAATAGGAAGTGGGTTCACTTTGGATTTTGATTTCTCACTTTATTTCTTCACTTTTGAAAAATCTAGCAAGCTTTTTCTTCTTGATGAAGAAAAAGAAGAAGAAGAAAAAATGAATAATGAGAAAAGAATAATAAGTGAAGATTATCATAATGCAACCATGGGTGAGTTAACTTTTGTAGAGACTAAACCATAGTTTAAGTTAGTGGTTTGGTTAATAAATATCTTTAGTGAGACAAAGTTAGTGGACTTGGTCAAATGATGCTAAAAGCTTCATGAAGCTTCAAGCATGACAAAGTTGTAAGTCTACGGTAGCGCCCCGGCCATCATTCTGACGCCAAACACGGAAAAAAAACTTTTATAACTGGCGCTATCGCATACTATAACCCGGATCTTGCCATTAATGCTAAACTAACAAACTGTAAAGATGTAGAAAGGCTATACCGATCGATCTGAGTCCTTCGGTCTTTAGACATCATCCCACGCTCCTCGCGGCAACTCCGATCTCTTGTCTCCTCATCGAGGTGGCACCATATCAACGGATCTTTAAACGGGCTCCCGCCACTATACCGAGGCAACTCGGTCATCAAGTCTGCTAAAAGAGATGACCAAGATGAAGTAGAGAATGAGTAGAATACTTTGTCTCAAACACCCTAGGGTTCTCATCACATGAGAGGGATAGGATGGAGGTAGAAGAAGATGCAAAGAGTTGGAAATGGTGAACTCAAGAAATAACTAGTGAGCAAAAGAAAACCAAGCCATAAACTTATCTTTTCTTCTCATTGTTTTGTGAATAGATATATGAGGTTTATTTATCAAAAACCAAAGAAAATATCTTATGAAAATATCTCCTCAAATATCCATACCCAAAACAAAACACATTAATTCTATCATGACTCACTTAGTGACTCATTAGCATGAGTCACTAATGAACATGCTAGAAGAAATATGTCATCCATAATTAGTCACCCTTTCCAAAACTTAATAATCATTTAAACCAAAATGATTAATCCAAAAAGAAATGCATCTTCTAAAATATTCTCGTAACGGATTACGAGAATACCCCTCACCTGTATATACATACCTGTATCCGTATTCCGACCGAATACGAATACGAGAGACTAAAATATTCCGACTCCATATAATACTTGGATCCGGCTTAAACCAAAGCCCACCAGTATTATCTGTCCGAAATATGACACGCGTACAAATGCACATGCAATTTCGAACCCTGCCATAAAACCATACGGCCTCTACAACGTTTCGCCCGAACTTGGGAAACTATCTGTGGGGGACTCTAAAGACTCGTCAGTACCCTGGCAGTGGGTTTAACCACAAGCACGTCAGCGGCACTAGCTGTGCGTAACGGCTGCCTATGTACTGACCGAAAAGGAAGCCGATGAGCGAACTCATCCTGGAACCCTACTGAGCCTATCAGTGACAATATACGTACAGTCCGGTCCGTTCGTCTATGAGCATCGCATATCGGGCCTAGGGGGCTGGTAACGTCAGACCCCCAATAGCGGTATAAGTCGTGTCGGAGAGTAGCCCTGAACACCCTGAGAAACTACTGGAATAATTACCGGTAATTCTTACCTGCCTTGGCCAAGGACTTGGTGTAATGGCTCTCCTAGACACAGCGCGATCTCACCCCCAATACCGGGAGAGATGAATCCCCTGCCGATCCGCTCACTTGCCTCCATGTGGCTCGGGACTGTACCCAACTAAAACCTGTTTGCACGACTCCTTTGAGCCGTGTTAGGGTAATAATCGCTCGGTGCATTGGTTAGCCCAACAAAAAAAAGCACAGTGGGAACTCACATGAGACAAATGACGACCTTAGGTCGATGAACTAACCTGTACACATGTCACTAGGGAACTGCTATCTGACGCTAGGTATAATACCAACTAGCAGGTTCTCGGCGAGTCCTGTCCGGTGTACTCATAACCCCATGAGCACCTGTATACATCTTAGGTGATCCAACTGACACCAGTGGCTTGTGAGACCAGCCACCGCCCCTCGTCGGGGTCTCGACTGTATACACTAGTCTACTCCGGAGTATCGATGCCCTGTCTCGAAACTCCCACGACTAGGGACCACTTTTAAGGATGTGCTTATGGACTACCCAACTCTCACGTATATGATCGCCATCATACTGTTGGTAGTCAAGCAGGATCTTAAGGGCTATATCAATATGTAATAGTGATCATATCACCTAAAACTGTATACGACCGATAAAGGCAAACCAGAAGCATACTATCATCTCGAGTAAGACTGTCCTACCGGTATAGGTCCTCCCTCAATCATTGCAATCATGTACCTGCGATCCAATAATTGACTTTGAGGGCACTATATCCAACAAAATTGCACACTAATTTTGAATTACAAAATAAATATAAACCTTTTCAACTAACTTAAATATGGTATAAGTCACTCATACACCCAAGTTTGCATGTATCATCAAACATGATACAAACATGCACACAATTATATATCACATATACATTATGTGTACATCAAGTGAGAAATGCAATCTTAAGTGAACTAATACTAGTTAATGTAAAGTAATATATCAAATATATAATTATACATTAAATCATTGAATCGACACTCGATTTAATGATCTGGTCATATCGCATATAACCGACTAATATTTAGTGTATCAATATATCGAATCAACACTTGATTCGGTAACCCGGCTATATCGCATATAACTAACCAATGATACAAATCGCGAGAATGAAATACAGTATCACATACCGGTATTATTCTCGGTCCCGCACATATCTCATATGTGCTCCTATTTCATTTCGCTTGAGCCAGGAAACCTCTGTATAGGACTCTAAAGACTCGTCAATACGCCGGCAGTAGGTGGTGATCATATCAGTCACCCACAAGCCGCAAGCGGTCTTCTAAATGTAACGGCCACCCGGGTATTGAGCGATCAGAAGATCAATGAGCAAGCCCGCTCACACTCCTGCGAATCCAATCAGTAACACTTAACGCACAGTCCGGTCTGTTCGTCTAATATGTCGCTTATCTCGCCTAAGGGTGGTAAACGTCAGACCCCAATAGCTTGATAAGTCATGCCGATGTAAGGTCTATAACGTTCGTGAAACTACTGATAACACTTACCAGTAAATCATAGCAACCCTGGCCAGGGATTTCCAGTTATGTCCAGTCGAGCATAGTGCAACATCAACCCCCAATACCGGGAGAGACGAATCCCCTCCTATCGTTCATTGCCTCCATGTGACTCGGGACTGTACCCAAAAACCACCTGTTTGCATGACTCAGTAGAGCCGTGATAGGGTGGAAATCAAAGCACAGTGGGAGACACACAAGACTCTATGACGATCTCAGGTCAACAGACTAAGCTGTACCAGTGTCACCAGAGAACTGCCATCTGACGTGAGGTATAATACCATCTGGGAGTTCTCGGCGAGTCCGTTCAGTGTACCTAGTCTGCACTGAGCACCCGCATACCATCTCTGATGTCAAACACCAATGGATATGAGATCATCTATCGCCCATCACATGGGTCGAGAAGATATACGCTAGTCTACTCTGGAATATCGATGCCCCATCTCGATATTCCCACAACTAGGAACATTGAAGGATGTACTCATGGACTACCCAGGCCCCACTAGTATGATCTGAATTATAATCCTGGAAGTCGAGTACACATCCTAAGGGCTTTATCAACATGTAACAGAGAGACAGTGAGTATACATGTTAAGATAAAGAGCAACCAGATAGCGTACTATCATGTCGAGCAAGAAAGTCCTCCCTATATATGTCCCAGCATCCACTACAATATACATCTCATGTACAGTAATGGCCTCTAGGGCATACATATAACTAACAATTAGTGTCCTTGGCAAGACCTCTCGATTTAAGGAAATCAGCGTCCTTGGCGAGAACCTCTCGATTCGCGTCGACCCGCAAGGAAATCAGTGTCTTTGCAGGAATCTCTCGATTCGTCTCGACACCAGGGAAATCAGTGTCCTTGGAAAGACCTCTCGATACAGGGAAATCAACGTCCTTGGCGAGAACCTCTCGATTCGTGTCGACCCGCAAGGAAATCAGTGTCTTTGCAGGAATCTCTCGATTCGTCTCAACCCCAGGGAAATCAGTGTCCTTGGCAAGACCTCTCGATTCAGGGAAATCAGCGTCCTTGGCGAGAACCTCTCGATTCGCGTCGACCCATAAGGAAATCAGTGTCTTTGCAGGAATCTCTCGATTCGTCTCGACCCCAGGGAAATCAGTGTCCTTGGCAAGACCTCTCGATACAGGGAAATCAGCGTCCTTAGCGAGAACATCTCGATTCGCGTCGACCCGCAAGGAAATCAGTGTCTTTGCAGGAATCTCTCAATTCGTCTCAACCCCAGGGAAATCAGTGTCCTTGGCAAGACCTCTCGATTCAGGGAAATCATCGTCCTTGGCGAGAACCTCTCGATTCGCGTCGACCCGCAAGGAAATCAGTGTCTTTACAGGAATCTCTCGATTCGTCTCGACCCCAGGGAAATTACTGTCCTTGGCGAGACCTTTCGAATCAGGAAAATCAGCATCCTTGGGGAGAACCTATTGATTCGCGTCGACCCGCAAGGAAATCGGTGTCTTTGCAGGAATCTCTCAATTCGTCTCGACCCCAGGGAAATCAGTGTTCTTGGCAAGACTTCTCCATTCAAGGAGCGTCCTTGGTGAGAATCTCGATTCGCGTCGACCCGCAAGGAAATCAGTTGTAACATTTCAGAAAAAATAAAATATTATTTTTGGGAATTTTTATAATTAAATATTAAATATAATGAATATTTAATATTGTGGTATAATTAAATACCGATAAATGGGGAAAATTTTGAAAAATTATGGAAATTACTGAAAGGAGGATGCTTTATGTGATTTAAGAAAATTATGAAATTTTATGATTTATTTGACACTATTTTAGTGCTAATCGCGATTAAAAATCGTTAATCGGGTTTTAAGCGTGTTTTGTGCACATGACATGCATATGTCATTTTTAACATTTGTGTTACATTTTTCTACATGGCTTTCTCTTCATTTTCCATTCTTGGTTTTGGGTTTTAAGTGAGAAGAGAAAACAAAAGGAAAAGAAAAGAAAAGATAAAGAATAGAATAGTGAGAGGGATGGGCATGAAGAGAGAGGTGAGGGATCAAGTTGACCATAGGCTTTTCTTCCTTCATTCTATTTTCTTCATTCATCTCTCTTCTCCTCTTTCCATGGCAGCACCTCTCCTCCTTCCTCTTTAAAACCCCCACTTCATCATAAAAAAACACCCCAAAACTCCATCCCTACTTCACAAAAATTGTGCACAAGCTCACAAGCTACACTTTGGACCAAGAAAGTTTGCATTTTGGCACTGTAGAGGATTCATGAGTGTCAAATGAGGTAATCCCTTCACACTTAGTGTAGTTTATCCTTCACTTTAAACCATTTATGTGTTTAGTTATGATTTGGTGCGATTTGGTGAACTTTGGAGATCCCTAGTGAAGGTTAAGGGTTGATTTGAGTTGTGTTGGTGAACTTGAGCCTTATTGGTGACCTTAAACCCCCCATGGTGTTACAAACCCAGAACTTACACTAGATAAAACCTGAAACCCAATTTTCTGAAAAACAGAAACTTAATATGTCGTTTTGTAAGGTATTGGTGTGTGCAGAGAAATCTGGGATGACCTGGGTTGATTACGAGATGAGCAAACAAACCCAGTGGACTAGAATTGACCCTAGGAACCCCCTGTAGCAAGACGAACCCTACTGGAGCATGCAGGGCCGGCGAGCTCAGAATTTAGGGGGAGGGGCTTGTCCACTTGGTGAGGGGGTGGGTCCAGGTTTCTTTTGTAGGTCACATACACCTTATATATCACCCTAGTGTTGTTTGTTTACATTGTTTTCACCTTATACAAAATCTAGGACTAAATACTTGATTTGCTGTTTTGATTCGGGATATGGTTTTACGTATTTTGAATCCTGGATTTTTGTGATTTTTGTTGTATTCAATCATTTGACATTTGTACGTCTCTATCGGGTGTTATTTGGTTAAGTTGCGAGGGCAAACCATAGGTTTTGACCTATGTGAGTTCCACGTTTCGTTTTGGTTTAGATTTGGTTTTTAATGCGATACGATACGTTATGATGTGTAGGTACCCTCGCGAAGACTTCGAGACGACAAGCAAGCACGTGGCGACGTCGGCATCGGCAAACGAAGATCAGGTGAGTAGATATGTATCTATGGGGGAAGTCGGGTGGATGGCGTATAGCACCCCCGCAGTTCGATGTATAGTATGTTATACATATACTATATATTTATGATACCTATTTTGTGAGACATGGATATTAATGATAGGGTTACATGTTCATGGATTAGTAGTGTTACTTGCGAAATCCTAGAGTAGTTGTTGCACCCACACACACACACACAACTGCATACATTCATTCTTTTACCTGTGCGTATATGAAGATATGTATATATATATATACACATGGGTATGGGACTATGTATATATACATATATATACGTATACATATACACGGATTATGAGGATAGTACTTGGGATTGGAGATGAGTCGATGAGATTGGACTTGGGGCCGTGAGATCGGGGATATGACGTGATTCGTATTTGAGATACGACGTGAGGTTTTAGCGGGTCCTTTCGACGTGGTGTTTTCATACACACGCATGCATATACATATGTGGTATCAGTGTTGTGCTAGACGTAGATCAGTACCCCGGATCATGATATTTGATAAAGAGGAAACCAGATGAATAATGTGATAGATGTGACATTTGACCTGTAAGGTTCCTAGGCACTCTAATGAGGTCTCACATGGCATCAACCATGCCAATTTCAAAAAATCTAGGTGCCGAGAAACCCGACTACGGATCGTTGGCTAGAAATCTAGGCGAAAAAGAAACTAGTTAACAACTTAACTAAAGTTTAAACGGAAATACAACCTTTGTAGATCCGGTGCTCCATCTCCATAGCTCCGCAACGAAGTCCCCTCACTGTCCAAATGAATTCCCGGGCTCTAGCGTCGGCTTCGTCGGAGAAATGGCGAGCTAGGTCGTCGATGTCCATGCCGAAGATGATCTACGTCGAGGCATCGCTAGATCAAGCTCCACCTTCATCAAGCCATGAAAACTTGTGAAGGAAACACACTCTACTACTTGGCAAGAGGTAGAGGATGAAGAAATAGGAAGTGGGTAGACTTTAGTTTTGGATTTCTCACTCTTTTTCTCACTTTGCCATTAAAGCTTTCAAGCTTTTTCTTGAAGTGAAGAAGAAGAAGAAGATGATGAATATAATAAGTGTTAATTGAAAAAGGAAAAGAAAATCAAACCTTATCATATTCAAACCATGGTTTAGTGTAGAGAATGAATCATGGTTAAATGGAATGGTTAGGTTTAAGGATGAGACAAAAATGGTGACTTGGTCAAAGTATTCATGAAGCTTCATGAAAGAACAAAGAATGCCACCATTTTATCATTTCCTTTTCTTTTTCCAAAAGAATAAATAAATGAATAAAATGAATAAGCAAATAATAAACCCTAACCATTTCATTAACCAAGGTTTAATTCTTTATACTTAACCAATTTTACATGCACCATCAAACATGATACAAGCATGTGCACAAAATCATATCACATATATAATGCGCACATCCGAGCGAGAAAATCCATTTAAAGTGAACCGATACTATTTAATGCAAAGTAATATATCAAATATATAATTATGCATTAAATCATTAAATCAACACTTGATTTAACGATCCGGTCATATCGCACACAACCGACTAGTATACAATGTATCGGCTTATCGAATCAATCCTTGATTCGATAACTAGGTTATATCGCATACAACCATTCGACACACTCATCGCGAGAATGAAATACGGTATCACATACACGCATTATTCTCGGTCCCGCACATATCTCATATGCGCTCCTATTTCGTTTCGCTTGAGCCAGGAAACCTCTGTGTAGGACTCTAAAGACTCGTCAATACGCCGGCAGCAGGTGATGATCATATCAAACACCCACAAGCCGCAAGCGGTCTGCTAAACGTAACGGCCACCCGGGTATTGAGCGATCAGAAGATCGACGAGCAAGCCCGCTCACACTCCTGTGAATCCAACCAGTAACACTACCGTACAGTCCGGTCTGATCGTCTGATATGTCGCATATCTCGCCTAGGGGTGGTAAACGTCAGACCCCAATAGCTTGATAAGTCATGTCGATATGAGGTCTATAACAATTCAAGAAACTACTGGTAACACTTACCAGTAAATCTCAGCAACCCTGGCCAGGGATTTCCTGTTATAGCCAATCGAACACAGCGCAACATCAACTCCCTATACCGGGAGAGACGAATCCCCTCCTATCGCTCATTGTCTCCATGTGACTTGGGACTGTACCCAAAAACCACCGTTTTGCACGCCCTCTTGGACGTGGTAAGATGGAAATCAAAGCACAGTGGGAACCACACAAGACTCTATGACGATCTCGGGTCAACAGACTACTCTGTACCAGTGTCACCAGAGAACTGCCATCCGACGTGAGGTATAATACCATCTGGGAGTTCTCGGCGAGTCCGTCCAGTGTACCCAGTCTCTACTGAGCACCCGTATATCATCTCTGATGTCAAACACCAATGGATATGGGATCATCCATCGCCCATCTGTATGGGTCGAGAAGGTACACGCTAGTCTACTCTGGTATATCGATGCCCCATCTTGATACACCCACGACTAGGGACCTTGAAGGATGTACTTATGGACTACCATGTCCCCACTAGTATGATCCGCATCATAGTCCAGGCAGTCAAGTACTCATCCTAAGGGCTTTACCAACATGTAACAGAGAGACAATCAGTATACACGTTAAGGTAAAGATCAACCAGATAGCATACTATCATGTCGAGCAAGAAAGTCCTCCCTATATATGTCCCAGCATCCACTACAATATACATCCAATGTACAGTAATGGCCTCTAGGGCATACATATAACTAACAATCTCCCACTTGCACTAGGGCCATCTGTAGCAGTGGTTGTAGTATCTCATACTCAACCATCCCATAAAAGTCTCTCTCTGAGAACAGGCCTTTGTGAGTGGATCCGCTGTGTTGTCCTCTGAGTCTACTCTCCTAACCTCGATCTCCCTGGAGATCAACCATCTCCATGATCAAGTGATACTGCCTTAGAATATGTCTGGATCACTGATGGGACCGGCGTTCCTTGGCATAAGCCACAACTCCATTGTCACACAATGGGAGGAACATAGTTCATCTCATGAACCAATATACACCCAAACAGCCTCTTTGGTAGCATCTTAAGTAGCGATGTATCCAGCCTTTATCGTCTAGTATGTCACGGTATCTAGCTTGGAACTCTTCCAACATACCGTCCCTTTACTGAGGGTATAGACAATGCCTGTGACTGACATTCAGTCGTCTTTATCACCCTGGAACACTTCCAGTGATTTTCCCAAGGATCAACTGATACCATCTCACTACAACTAGTGAGTATCCTAACATCTATTTAGATCTATCTCATAGATCCAAAACCCAGGATTTAGGAGGTATCACTTTGATCCTATATGGAGAATCATGGTGATAAGCGGAGATTGATCGAGCGTAGCATAGGAAACTCCTTCCCTATCAAGAGTATGTCATCCACGTACTCTACGAGGATCGTCACCATACTCCCTACTACCTTTTTTTGTATATACAAAGTTCATCTACCATTTTGATGATGTCAAACTCTTTGACCGCTTCATCAAAACAGATGTTCTAACTCCGCGATGCCTGCTTTATCCTATAAAGCATCTTGCACACGTTTCCGCTGCTCCCACTGTCTACGAAGCCCTCTGGCTGTGTACTTATAGACGCACTCTTCTAAAAACATCATTCAGAAAAGCAGTCATGACACCCAACCACCAGATATCGTAGTCATGGTATGTAGCCGTGGCAAGTAGGATCTGGATGGACTTAAGCATAGATCCTTAGAAAAGGTTTCAACATAATCCACACCTGGTCAATGATGCAAACCTTTAACAAGTCTAGCTTTGAAAGTCTCAACTTTTCCATCTACACCAAGTAATCTTCTCAAGATATACTTGCTCCTGATGGGGATTTAACCCTTCAGATATAGCAACCAAAATCCATACTTTGTTGGTGTATAAGGATTCCATCTCAGATCGCTAAGCATCCAGCCATTCTTATAGAGTCTTACTCCTGATGGCCAGCTCGAAACTAGTTGGGTCATCATCTCATGATGCAATCCTCGCTCCCACTGTCATAGAGAAACCGAAGTATCTCTCAGGTGGGTGAGGAACCCTACTAGATCGGCGGAGAGGCTGAGGTTCATTGGTAATTATTGAATCCTTTGGTTCTGTCAAATCTTCAGCTGCAGTTTTGTATAGCTGGAACATTTCCAGTTCTACATGACTGACCTTGCCTCGAGCTTGTCTGGATTTTGCTTTTCAGACATAGGCCGGACAACCCCAAATCTTAACTAACTTAAGAAATGGGTTCTTCCTTTTCCATATCACATATGAAGTGGTAGGCAACTGATTTGATTTGAACCCTATTCAATAGGTATGCAGCTTCTCAAACGCATAACACCCAAAAGGAAATAGGTAACTCAGTAGTACTCATCATAGAGCACACCATATCAAATAAGGTGTATCTGCTCCGCCCCGATATACCATCGTGCTATGGTGTATACAGAGGAGTAATGCTGAGAGAGAATCTCATTCTCCTTTAGAATAGTCCAGGAATTCCATGCACAAGTATTCTCCTCCCTGATCTCATCATAGGACATAATACTTATACCCGTATTTTGGTTCTCTACTTCTCGCTTATATTCTGTGAATATCTCAAAAGGCTCGGACTCATGTTTCAACAGGAACATATGTCTGAATCTTGAGAGATTATCAGAGAATGTAATGAAGTACAAAGAACCAGTCCTGGCATGTGTAGACAGGGGACCTTACATACATCAACATGTATCATCCCAAGAGTTTACTAACTCTTTCTCTATTTCCAATAAACAGAGCTGTGGTCATCTTATCTTTGTGACATGACTGGCGAGTTTCACAAGATGTAAATTCAAACTGATTTAAATATGCATCTAAATGTAACTTCAGCTAGTCGGGTCACATTGATATGACCTAGTCTACAATGCCTCAAGAAGGATTCGTTCATTTCTGAACTCTTCCTCTTGTGTGTGTTCCGTATACTAAAGAACTGTAGTTTGATTTAGAACATCAACGCTTTTAGATAACGTGTCTGAACCGATCAACTTTTGATATAGAAAATGTTCAAAACATTATCCAACTATACAAAATTTTATCATTTCTTTACTGATAAAGAGACTGATATGATTTTGTATATCAGGTTCGGTATCTAATAGCATTTGTTCAGAATCAATGTACTGATAATACAGGGTGACAGTGACCAACAGACTTGGCTGCAACACTTGCCCCGTTTTCTGTCTCATGAAACTTATCACCCGTTCTCAGTTCTCTACCTAGCTGTAGCCCTATGTAACTGATTACATATCTGGGATCCTGATCTGGTATCACATACCCAGGACGTAGAGGATACAGAGAAACAGTTCTTTGTAGTGAACACACCCGAAGATGATGCATCAGCATGCACTCTCTTCGTTTGGGCTGCACGGGAATTCTGGAAATCCCCAATTTCCTGCTCGGTTTTATAACAATTATAAGGTAGAGCGGGACTAACGTTCCCCAGCTCAGTATAACAAGCGGGTTCGGTCAATAATCCGTATTATTATCTTGATTAAGGCGTGATATGGTCGCTACCTGGAGAGAGAGAGAAGAAAACACTCAGCGTGCGCTCTTGCAAGAATAGATTGGTTATTATTTTATCTAATCAGGATGGCTCCCACTGCTTTTTATCAAATCTTCCTTCAAACCCTAAAAGGAAAGACTAGCCGGGATTAATTACACACTACAAGTTCGCCAATCTTTCAGCCAGGCCAGTGTCGGTACTTTGAGGGAGGTCCCCCGTGCTTTCGCACGAACCTAATTAATGTAAACCTCGTTTTCCCAGAGGCGTAACCCCGTTGACACCTTTCTAGACACCTACTTGATCGGCTAATTGTAATGTATAAAACTCTCCCAGGAGTAACTCTTACTCGCAGCGGGTATCGGGATCCAACTATCTCATAGAAGGTATGCAATCTCATTGCAAATTTCAACACTTGAAATTCCCGATAATATTTTGCCCGTAGCGTCCTATGACCTTGACGGAGGCCAAACAACCCATAGTCCGCTAGTCAAGTTCAACCCGTCATTTCCTGATTGAATTAAACCCACCCGCACGACCCTTGACGGAGGCCAAACAACGCCGTACGAATACCCTAATCCAATCGCATCATATGCTAGCAGATAAGCACTAGTTAGCTACCGTACACTACGCCTTGACGGAGGCCAAACAACCGCAGCACGAATACTAACTAGTACGTATCTGAAATGACGGAGGGCTACAACAGGTTTTTCTGAAAACCTATTGCGTAATGAACTTGATATCGTTGTAGGATCGAATGAATTTTGAAATGGAGTGTTTTTGAGGCTTTTCTAGTTTTGCTAAAGGAGTCACTCCCGGTGAAGGGATCGTCGGTCCTTTCCTCGTCGAATGAGGTGCGGGATATATCATATATATCACTGTGCAAAGCAAAAACACTTAAAAGCAATCAAAAGACAAACCGAGTGTGTAGCATCTGCCAGTTATTGCTAAAGGAGTCACTCCCGGTGAAGGGATCTCGGTCTTTCCTTATCGAATAAGGTGCAGGATATATCATATATACCTCTGTGCAAAGCAAGAACTGTAGCTACCTGTTTTATTTTGAAATTCGATTCTACAACATCTTAGGTTTCTTTTATTTCATTAATCACATTAATGAAGTCCCATCATTTAAGTACCTAAACATCACAGATAAATACGACGTACACTTATGCCATCCGCATTCGCCTCGATGTCCCCTCATGCACCGTTAGGTTAGGTAACTAACGGCAGAGCGGGGCAGGGCTAGCACGGGTGTAAAACATAAGTAACATCTATATAATATATCATATATACTATATACAGTATCTATCACAGAACATCACATGATCACATCACAGATATCGCAGCAGAAGATTATCATATGAAATATTGGATATACTAGGATGTCCGTGTTTTCAATACGAGCCAGTATAAAACACGGATTCCACGGTCGCGATGAATAGCCAAACCCACACCCCTAGACCCCTACGAGAGCGGCAAGCAACCCTACCAATTTTAGAGTTAGGAGACCCGGACTCGACTCCTCGAGTTGGTATCCCACTGGACTCCAGAACCCGGTTACTTGTGCCCTCCTCCTTGGGTCTATCCTAGTGCGGAAAAGTAAATAATATACAACAGGTGACAACTTCCGCAACCTGAAAGCGCCCCAATAAAAGAATATTACATACAAGTTTTTACATGAATGAAAATGAAAAACACTCATCTCACATAAAAAACCCCGGCTATTCAAACACGACGATCCAATATAACATATCCAGCAACACATAACATCACATGTCATCAACGTAAGTAAATATGCGCAATTGTCGTTGACATATAGCAACGAAATCGGCGATATCACATATTACACTTACGGTCACAGAAAAGAAAGTGTAAAACTACAACAGTTGGAATCCGCAACCACCTCAGACATCACATGCCTGACTAAATGAATTACTTAGACATCGCATGCCTAACAATTATAAACCCCACATTTTAGTCTCAAAATCGAAAACTCTTTTCAATATCAAGTCGGGCAATTCAACAAGATTCCCGACATTTTGATCGAATGCTCGTCGCAAACTTCAGTAGGCAGCTGCACCCCCGATGCCGTCGACGAAGTGCACCAAGGCGGAACACCGCTACCTTGAACACCCGAACGGATGCTTTCGGCGACGGGGTTCTCCTACAGTCACTTGGTCGGGGCTATGGAGTGAGGCTGTCTATTAAGTTTACCCGGCGAGTATCCGCGTACGCTACGTGATTGCGACGGACTTTTGATAAAATCAAAATTCCGTGGCAACCGATCAATTGAGACTAAAGTGCTATGTTTATAACATTCATTCAGTTATCTCATAACTTCTTGTGAATTCTAATTATTGTATCCCATTCCAGATAAATAGAAAATGTTAAACTTTTCGATCGAACAGTCAAACACCCAAGTTTTCCCGATACAGATCAACTCATGAAATAAGTCTAACAACATTCAGTTCGTGCCTCAGTACCAACGGTCCAGCCGTAGAAGGGTCAAGCCAACGCCTCACATGTGGCACGCCGTACTGCCCCAAACCCGAAGGTTCAAAGGGAAGTTCAAGACGGTCACATAATCGAGTTAAGGTTTGTTGTCTTCTAGAGGGTCCATCGCGTTACTTGCACTACTTAGAACGTCGTTAAACTATGGAAAAATCCAACACTTGGAAATTTCCCGATAGGGGAAAAATTGGGTATTTATATCCGCTCGAACTTTTTAACATATTCTAAAATTTATCCGGAAAGCCACATAGACAAAATCTGATACTCCGATCGAAACACCGAATCCCCAAAACAACCCCAGAAAATTCAACTCTTGAATAAATATTAAAAATTCCCAGAAAATCCAGCAATATCAATTAGGAGTTACTGTGTAAGATTCACTGAACAATGAGGCCGTACGGCCGCGGAACCGCCGCACGAGCCATGCTCGTGCCGCGGAACCGCGGCAGGTTGATGGAGTTAGACACTCGAACTTCACAGTAACTCTTAAAATCGCCTGCTGATTTTTCTGCATATTTTTAATGTTGAAAAATCCCAGATTTTAGAAAAAGGACAGAGAGCATGTTTGGAATTGGGTTTCGAGTTCGTTCGGACTTCAAATTGCGTCTAGACTTCGCCTAAGGCTCTAGCTAGGCTCTGATACCACTGTAGGGTTCCTAGGCACTCTAATGAGGTCTCACATGGCATCAACCATGCCAATTTCAAAAAATCTAGGTGCCGAGAAACCCGACTACGGATCGTTGGCTAGAAATCTAGGCGAAAAAGAAACTAGTTAACAACTTAACTAAAGTTTAAACGGAAATACAACCTTTGTAGATCCGGTGCTCCACCTCCATAGCTCCGCAACGAAGTCCCCTCGCTGTCCAAATGAATTCCCGGGCTCTAGCGTCGGCTTCGTCGGAGAAATGGCGAGCTAGGTCGTCGATGTCCATGCCGAAGATGATCTATGTCGAGGCATCGCTAGATCAAGCTCCACCTTCATCAAGCCATGAAAACTTGTGAAGGAAACACACTCTACTACTTGGCAAGAGGTAGAGGATGAAGAAATAGGAAGTGGGTAGACTTTAGTTTTGGATTTCTCACTCTTTTTCTCACTTTGCCATTAAAGCTTTCAAGCTTTTTCTTGAAGTGAAGAAGAAGAAGAAGATGATGAATATAATAAGTGTTAATTGAAAAAGGAAAAGAAAATCAA
Organism: Agapanthus africanus; assembly: GCA_030015575.1. Classification (NCBI taxonomy): domain Eukaryota; kingdom Viridiplantae; phylum Streptophyta; class Magnoliopsida; order Asparagales; family Amaryllidaceae; genus Agapanthus; species Agapanthus africanus. Next base: position 791,320,783 of record JASDDO010000022.1, on the reverse strand, counting down.
ACCTTATCATATTCAAACCATGGTTTAGTGTAGAGAATGAATCATGGTTAAATGGAATGGTTAGGTTTAAGGATGAGACAAAAATGGTGACTTGGTCAAAGTATTCATGAAGCTTCATGAAAGAACAAAGAATGCCACCATTTTATCATTTCCTTTTCTTTTTCCAAAAGAATAAATAAATGAATAAAATGAATAAGCAAATAATAAACCCTAACCATTTCATTAACCAAGGTTTAATTCTTTATACTTAACCAATTTTACATGCACCATCAAACATGATACAAGCATGTGCACAAAATCATATCACATATATAATGCGCACATCCGAGCGAGAAAATCCATTTAAAGTGAACCGATACTAGTTAATGCAAAGTAATATATCAAATATATAATTATGCATTAAATCATTAAATCAACACTTGATTTAACGATCCGGTCATATCGCACACAACCGACTAGTATACAATGTATCGGCTTATCGAATCAATCCTTGATTCGATAACTAGGTTATATCGCATACAACCATTCGACACACTCATCGCGAGAATGAAATACGGTATCACATACACGCATTATTCTCGGTCCCGCACATATCTCATATGCGCTCCTATTTCGTTTCGCTTGAGCCAGGAAACCTCTGTGTAGGACTCTAAAGACTCGTCAATACGCCGGCAGCAGGTGATGATCATATCAAACACCCACAAGCCGCAAGCGGTCTGCTAAACGTAACGGCCACCCGGGTATTGAGCGATCAGAAGATCGACGAGCAAGCCCGCTCACACTCCTGTGAATCCAACCAGTAACACTACCGTACAGTCCGGTTTGATCGTCTGATATGTCGCATATCTCGCCTAGGGGTGGTAAACGTCAGACCCCAATAGCTTGATAAGTCGTGTCGATATGAGGTCTATAACAATTCGAGAAACTACTGGTAACACTTACCAGTAAATCTCAGCAACCCTGGCCAGGGATTTCCTGTTATAGCCAATCGAACACAGCGCAACATCAACTCCCTATACCGGGAGAGACGAATCCCCTCCTATCGCTCATTGTCTCCATGTGACTCGGGACTGTACCCAAAAACCACCGTTTTGCACGCCCTCTTGGACGTGGTAAGATGGAAATCAAAGCACAGTGGGAACCACACAAGACTCTATGACGATCTCGGGTCAACAGACTACTCTGTACCAGTGTCACCAGAGAACTGCCATCTGACGTGAGGTATAATACCATCTGGGAGTTCTCGGCGAGTCCGTCCAGTGTACCCAGTCTCTACTGAGCACCCGTATATTATCTCTGATGTCAAACACCAATGGATATGGGATCATCCATCGCCCATCTGTATGGGTCGAGAAGGTACACGCTAGTCTACTCTGGTATATCGATGCCCCATCTTGATACACCCACGACTAGGGACCTTGAAGGATGTACTTATGGACTACCATGTCCCCACTAGTATGATCCGCATCATAGTCCAGGCAGTCAAGTACTCATCCTAAGGGCTTTACCAATATGTAACAGAGAGACAATCAGTATACACGTTAAGGTAAAGATCAACCAGATAGCATACTATCATGTCGAGCAAGAAAGTCCTCCCTATATATGTCCCAGCATCCACTACAATATACATCCAATGTACAGTAATGGCCTCTAGGGCATACATATAACTAACATGACCCGTACCCAGATTTGGGATGCCGTACGACGGATTTACCGTACGAGCTATATTGATGATAGATCCGCACTCTTGACTTGAGGATGTCATGTTATAGATATTATATCGTATGGGATACTACTGAGGCGGGATCACCAACTGTTAATTTATATATGTGTGTATGTGTTGATTGGTAGAGATTCTGTGTATTTAAGTTTAGTTAATTACCGCAATCAAAACGGTTTCGCTTGTAGCGAGCCGGTTGAGTACGGGTCGTCCGCAGGGAGATGGGAATCTTTTTCTATGTGCTTTAACGAGTTAAGTCCAATTTTCCAGATTTGTTTGTGATTATCTAAGTGTTAAAAGAGAGCTTGTTAGGGTTAGGATTAGGTTAGTTTGAGTTAGGAGTCGCTCACTTCTTTCGTTGCCACTCTTAATATCGGTGTTACGGTAATCGGCAACAACGGGGATTAGCACGACTAGGAAGGAACTTGCGAGTATAAGCTAGGCTTTCCAACGCTTAAGTTCTTCCTTTTGGTGCTTGTCCGTCCGTTCTTGGCTCTTAGCCATAACCTCCGGTTAATTCAACCACAACCAGTCTCACTACGGAATCACCGCTATCATGTAGGATAGGGTGCTGTAAGGAGCGGATTGTGGTTCAATTAACGGGAGTCGATTTAAGATGTTGGGCAAGGAAAGAGTGAGAGAGATTTCCTTCTCTCAAACTTCCCTTATCCTACCCTAACAAGTATGGAAACTACTCACACATCATAATGAAAATAAAATAAAACAAAAGAGGAAGATAGAAAGAAAAAGATTAGAAGATAACAACTAGCTATTTGCGACCTCACCTTGGCAAGGATCAAGCGTAAGCATCATGGTTGTTTAAGGATAAAGGAAAAGAGAAAAGAAAGAAACAACAAGAAATAACAACAACTAAGTTAACAAATGAAAATTACAAGCATTTAACATAAGAGCAAGACAAGTATGATAATAAAATGAACTTCTTATTCATCATTCTTCACTCACAAAAGCTCACTACAAGTTTTTCAATGGAGAAGAGATGAGAAGAGGAAGAAGAACAAGTATTCTAAACCCTAAAAAATACAAGATTAAGCACCCTTGGCTTCACAAGTTCTGGACTATTTATAGGCAGGGAAATGGAAATCAAGGGCAACAATCTGCCTCTATATGAAAAGACAAAATTACCCCTGAAAATTAGTCAACTGCCGCCACCATATGGCCGCGGAACCGCGGCCTAGACCCCCTATTGGCCGCTGTTTCGCGGCCCTTTAAAGGAGTTGGGCTCTCTGCTTTTTTGGGCTTCCCTGGTCTTTCATGTCCTTTATTCTGGCATATGATTTTTCTCAGATTTTCTTCACGATTTTTTCAGAATTTCTGTTGAGCAATAGGTGATTTTGATGTGGATCTTTTTGTCATGATTTCCTCGAGCTCCGCGTAGATTTCTTGGATCTTGTGTTGCCATTGAGCCTTGTGCTTGAAAATGACATTGATTTGCCATTTTGTCTCTTAAACTGGTGTGTGGCAACAGACGGATAAAGAGCGGAGATCCGTGTTTTATCTGTGGTTGGCAGGAACCCGGGTTTTGTCGTGTTTTTCCATGAATTTCACCGTTCAGAGCCGAGAACCTGCATCCTGCAATTGACTAGGAAACACGGCTCAAGAGTATCTACCGATAAGCAATGTGATAAAAATTGGGCGGTATAAAATTGCAAAAATCCGATATGAACAAATACCCCCAAACTTATCATTTGCTCGTCCCGAGCAAAGCCAATTTATTCACAAAAAATTTCCTAACCTCACTTTCGCAGGGAACGCGATTGCACTGAGCATGTGCAACAAGCCGTTAAACCTCTAGGTGTCCTTAGTAGAAGGAGTGTTGTCTCCTGAGGGTTTTCAGCGGATACTACCCACAAAATCCGGTCAAGCTCGTTTTGCAAAATAACTATGATTCAAACCCTAAAGTTTTGTTTCAGAAAATAACAATTCTATGATCCTAAGTCTAGATTATCGAACCTTAATTTTTCACACCTCGCTTCTTATTTAACTACAGATTTTATATGTCTTTACGTGCAGTGCAAATAGTGTCGTTAAGTTCCAGAAGGATCAATTGAAGTCATCACAAATAAAAGTCCGGATAAAAATTTTAAAAGGATCTCATAAGTTTTATAAAGAGTTAAGCATTTTTCAAGTTTCGTTTTCCAGTAAAGTTTCAACTTCAGAATTTCTATCTTCCTTAACAGGAAACTAGGTCTTATTTTTCACTCCACCTTTTTTCTTGTTTTCATTTCATACACACCTCTGTGAACGTGCAATAGTCTCTATCATAGAATAAAAGCTTCATATCTCCGCTAATTTTTTTTATAAAAGCCTGTCTTTTATCAAGATTATTCTCACACAAAGAACCGTTAGGAATTTTAACTCGGAGAGAACACTTGCTTGATTTTGTTTTAATCTAGACTTTCTAGGCTTCTTAGCGAGCTTTGGGCCAATGCACCCAAACCAGTTGGCTTTAGGGCATTAGGTGTAGAAACACCCCAGCGGACTTAATTACTCAAGTTACCTAGGTCCAAAAACAAAAGACAGTTTGGCGTGAAAATCATGATGATTCAATACGAACGGAGACATAACCGGCAGTTCAATTATTATTATTTTTTTTGGATAAAAGACGTGTTTAGTGGGTTCGGTGTGTAATCATTCCAATCAAGTTTCAGATGGGTTATTTTTCAAACTTAGTTCCAATTAAGGCATCAATAACATTCCTTCATATTCACTTCACTTCATAAACTATTCTTCACATTACTTATTTCAGAACAAACCTATTTGATCCTCAGAAAATCATTTATCCATTTAAAAGTTTTTAGACAGAAAAGACTTGTTATCTAATTTCCAAAACTCACGACACGTGTAGTGTGATGTAAAGACGTATATCAGCTATAGTTAACTTCAAAGGAGAGTTATCTTTCAGGTTTTCAAAATCTAAAAATAAGATTTAGTTATTTTTATTTTATCAAACAAAACCGTCGAAATGTTGAATCAGAGTCCTCCCACTAGCTAACTTGACAGAAAAGTTTTTATGTTTTTTTTAAGAAAATTTTCTGATTTTTATGGATTTTATGGATTTTAATATGCAGATGCAAAATATACATATGAATGCGAAGGTAAGAAATGCGTACCGAGCGTACCCCCAAACTTAAACTGGACAGTGTCCTCACTGTCATTGCATGAAGAGATCATTTGAAGGGTCAAAATTGTCGGTTAGCTATACACACATTTTTTTTGTTTTTAAAGAAAAGAAAAGAAAAGCAAAAAATGGAAAAGAATATCCACAAAAATGTACAAAAATGGTATATACATACCTCCAAACTTATTTGGAACAGTGTCCACTTGTTCTTGGCTGGATAACCGAAGTTTGGAGGTAGGCAGAGGAAGATTATGCAGGGTAAACCGGCTCCTGTAAGACCAGGAGCTCCTTTGTTGGTTCGACGCTAAGGTACGGTTTTAGTCGGTGTCCGTTCACTTTGAAAAACGAACCGTCCTTTGGATTCTCCAAATCCACAGCGCCGTGCGGATACACATTCCGCACAAAATACGGCCCTTTCCAGCGAGATCTGAGCTTTCCTGGATGGAAGTGTAGTCGGTTGTCGTAAAGCAATACCTGTTGACCAGGTACGAAAGTTTTGCGCAAAAGGTGTTTATCGTGAAACACCTTCGTTCGGTATTTAACGACAACCGCGTTATCGTAAGCCTCATCCCTAAGCTTGCTCAATTCGTTCAACTGCAGCTTCCGATGGCTGCCCGCATCTTCGAGAGACAGATTCAGCTCCTTAATCGCCCAAAACGCACGATGCTCTATTTCGACAGGTAGGTGGCAAGCCTTCCCGTACACAAGCCGATAGGGAGACATGCCAAGGTCGGTCTTATAAGCGGTTCGAAATGCCCAAAGGGCATCAGTGAGTTTTAGTGACCAATCCTTACGGTTCTTGGAAACTGTCTTCTCCAGTATCTGCTTGATTTGCCGATTTGAAACTTCGGCCTGCCCGCAGGTTTGGGGATGGTAGGGCGTAGAGAGCTTATGATTAATGGAATATTTTCGCATCAAGGCCTTGAAAGTCTTGTTGCAGAAATGACTTCCATTGTCGCTAATGATCGCTTGGGGGTACCCAAAACGGGAGAAAATGTTTTCTTTAAGAAACCTAACGACAACCTTGTTGTCGTTAATCCGGCTGGGCACAGCCTCGACCCACTTAGAGACGTAATCAATAGCGAGAAGGATGTACAAGTTCCCAAAAGAGCTGGGAAACGGCCCCATGAAATCGATCCCCCAAACATCGAAAATCTCCACAACCAAGATCGGTTGGAGCAGCATCTCGTTCCTCCGGGATATCCAGCCCAAGTGTTGGCACCGGGAGCAAGTCTTGCAATAGTCATGAGCGTCTTTGAAGAGTTGTGGCCAGTAGAAACCACATTGCAAGATCTTCTCAGCTGTCTTTCTGGGGCCAAAATGCCCGCCACACGCTTGATCGTGGCAAAATGACAGCACACTCTTGAATTCATCGTCAGGGACACATCAACGAATAATCTGGTCGGGACAGTACTTGAACAGATAGGGTTCGTCCCAATAAAAGTGTTTTACTTGGGATAAGAAGCGAAGTCTGTCCTGACTTGACCATTCAGTTGGTAGTAATCCTGTGGCCAAATAGTTCACAATATCTGCGAACCAGGGTTCGCAAGATACCGTCAAGAGCTGTTCATCCGGGAAAACATCGTTGATCGGAATTGGAAGCGAAGGCGAAGAAGGAAGTCATGAGAGATGGTCGGCAACTACGTTTTCACATCCTCGTTTGTCCTTAATGACAAGGTCAAACTCTTGAAGCAAGAGGATCCAACGTATTAGCCGAGATTTTGCATCTTTCTTCGCAAAAAGATGGCGCAGAACAGAATGGTCTGTGTAGACAATGACTGGAGAGCCGATGAGGTAGGGCCTGAACTTTTCTAAAGCAAATACAACAGCCAAGAATTCCTTTTCAGTTGTTGTATAATTGAGTTGGGCATCATTCAGGGTTCGGCTCGCATAATAGATTACGTGCGGCATCTTGTTTATGTGTTGTCCAAGGACAACACCAATGGCAAAGTTAGATGCATCGCACATAATCTCAAATGGGTGCGTCCAGTCAGGTGAAGAAAGAACGGGAGCAGAAGTGAGTGAGCTTTTTAGTGACTCGAACGCAGTCACACAGCTCGAGTTGAAGTCGGAGGGCGTGTCCTTGGCCAGCAAAAGAGTCAAGGGCCTAGCAATCTTGCTAAAGTCCTTGATGAACCGTCTATAGAAACCGGCATGGCCAAGGAAGGCTCGGATATCTCTGAAGCATCGGGGAGGAGGGAGATTGGAAATGACCTCAATCTTCGCTTTGTCAACCTCTATGCCATTTTGCGAGATGATATGTCCTAAGACAATACCTTCGCGCACCATGAAGTGGCATTTCTCCCAATTCAAAGTGAGGTTCTTGTCCTTACATCGGGTAAGGACAGCGTCGAGATGCAGCAAACACTCGTTGAAGGAATCGCCGAAGATGGAGAAATCATCCATGAAGATCTCCAGAAATTTTTCCACCATGTCTGAGAAAATTCCCATCATACACCGCTGGAAGGTAGCGGGCGCATTGCATAACCCAAAGGGCATGCGACGATATGCAAACGTGCCGAAAGGAAAAGTGAAAGTGGTCTTGTCCTGGTCTTTTTCGGCGATGGGAATTTGATTATAGCCAGAGTAGCCATCAAGAAAGCAGTAGTACTCGTTTCCGGCCAATCGTTCAAGCATTTGGTCAATGAAAGGTAGCGGAAAGTGGTCCTTCCGCGTTGCGGCGTTGAGTTTTCTGTAATCGATGCATACTCGCCACCCAGTTTGGGTGCGAGTAGGGATTAACTCGTTCGCCTCGTTAGTGATGACCGTTATACCTGATTTCTTAGGGACAACGTGAATGGGGCTAACCCACTGACTATCAGAGATAGGGTAAATGATACCACTATCCAGACATTTTACGATCTCCTTCTTCACAGCCTCTTTCATGACTGGATTGAGACGTCTTTGTGGATCCCGGGCTGGTTTGGCATCATCCATCAGATGAATGTGATGTTCAACGATCAGGGGACTAATCCCCTTGATGTCCGCCATGGACCAGCCAAAAGCTTGCCTGTTGCTGTGCAAGACCGCGAGAAGGGCTTTCTCTTGCTCTGGAGCTAGAGAAGCCGAGATGATGACAGGGAGGGTCTCATTCTCACCTAAGTAAGCGTACTTAAGGTAAGACGGCAAAGGCTTGAGTTCGAGCGTCGGAGGTGAAACGATTGAAGGCAAGATTGGTGCAGAGGTCTCGAACTCAAAGGACTCCAGCAAAGGTTCAAAACGAGTGTAAGCGACCGAGTCGGATGGTTCAGGTTGTTGGATATATATGCCCTAGAGGCCTACATTGTATAGGATGCTTGGGATATGTATGTACATGACAGTCTTGCTTGATATGATAGTACGCTATTTGGTTTGACTTTGTCTTAACGTATGATATTTTTTACTTGGTATTTATATATATATGTTGATAAAGCCCATAGGGTGTTTTGTCTGACTACCGGCGTTGTGATGGCAGTCATACTAGTGGGAGCTGGATAGTCAATAGGCACACCCTTGGATGTCCCTGGTCGCAGGAGTATCGAGATTGGGCATCGATACTCCGGAGTAGACTAGTGTATACATATCTAGACCCTGACGAGGGGCAATGGATTGGTCCCGCAACCATTGGTGGTGTTCACCTAAGATTGTATACAGATGCTCACTGGGTGTGAGTACACCGGACAGGACTCGCCGAGAACTGACTGGATGGTATTATACCTAACGTCAGATAGCAGTTCTCAGGTGACATGTGTGCAGATAGTCCGTAGACTTAAGGTCATCATTTGTCTCATGTGAGTTCCCACTGTGCTTTGATTATTACCCTACCACGGCTCAAAGGAGTCGTGCAAACAGGTTTCAGTTGGGCACAGTCCCGAGCCACGTGGAGGCAGTGAGCGACTGTTAGGGATTCGTCTCTCCCGGTATAGGGAGTTGATATCGCACTGTGGTCGGTTGGTCATTACCATAAGTCCCTGGCCAGGGCTGATTGAGAATTACTGATGGAATGATCAGTAGATTCTCGGGTGGTCTTGAACCATACCGACACGACTTGTACGGTTATTAGGGGTCTGACGTCCACCACCTCCCTAGACCATACATGCGATACTCTTAGACGAACAGACCGGACTGCGCGGATATTGTCACAGACAGGCTCAGTAGGATTTCAGATGGGTTACCTCATCAGCTTTCTTATCGACAACTACCTGGGGACCGTTACGTACAGCTAGTGCCGCTTGCGGTCTGTGGTTAAACCCACTGCCAGCGTAGTAGTTGAGTCTTTAGAGTCCCACATAGAGATTTCTCAAACCCAGGCGAAAAGATATAGAGGTCGTATGGTTTTACGACAAAGGTTCGGACGCATACGTGTTTGAACGCACGTACGACATTCGGACAGTTTTTACTAGCCGGCTTTGGTTTAAGCCAGATTCTAGTATCAGGTTATTGGATTTATACAGTCTAAAGTTTTTCCGTGTTTTCACGGATGAGAGGGGCGTTCTCGTAATTTTCCGAGAAGCTTCTAGAAGGATGTGACATGGAGGGAGAGGTGGCATTTTCATTTAATGATTTAGTGACTCATTGTGAGTGATTCATCATGTCATTAATGCATTATTAAATGCTTAATGACTCACATAATGAATCACCCACTTGCATTAATGAAACATGATGAATAATCTCATATTATTCATTTCTTTTTATTCATTATGTTTCATATATCAAGTGAGAAGCTATTTCATTATTATTATTATTATCATTATCATCTTCTCACTCTCTCTCTTCAAGTTCTCTCTCCTTCACCAAACCTAATCCTACCCTCATGAGTTGAGAACAAGGATTAGGAAAGACTAATTACTCCATAACCTATCTCTACATCACCTTAGCTACTCTATTTAGCAACTAGAGAAACTAAGTAACCTCAAGTTTAGAGGTTATAGCTTGGATTAGGGTTCTCGGGTGGATCGTCTATCACGGAAGAAAGACGAAGAGGACGTGGAGATCCAAAGAGGCCGTAGATAACATTAAGACGAAGGACTAGAACCGTTTGGTATAATCTCTTAACATAGTAGTTTAGAACTCTATAGCTTTTGTTAAAACTTGTTTAGCAAACGATTCATACGGTTATTCGATGTTTAATCATAGAACAAGATTGTTATTCATATTTCCGCCTCCCCATAAGTATTGGGGTGTTGAACATCGACTTACATAACTCATCCGGAAATTCGAAGGATTCAAACTCGGGTTGCGAGCGGCTAAGATCGTTCAAGAATGTGAAACACTCATAGTCGTTGTCGGGCGCAGAAACAGCAGCAGGTTCGAGGAGGAACGCACTAGTGGCGTTAAGGTTAGCATGATCGAACAGAAACTCTTCGAATTCACACTCTTCAGGGGTGATCTCCTGGATCGAGCAGACGTCCAGTATATGAGCATTAGGTTCGGAGGGCTGATTCCCCAACCTAAAAATGTTGAGTTCAATTGTCATGTTTCCAAAAGAGAGGTTCATCGAACCATTGCGACAATTGATCACAGCATTTGAGGTTGCAAGGAATGGGCGACCGAGTATCACCGGAATTTGATTCCGGGGGTTAGCTACAGGCTGTGTGTCTAATACAATGAAGTCAATGAGGAATATGAAGTCCCCGACTTTGATTAACACATCCTCTAGCTCACCCTTAGGATGGGTGATCGATCGGTCGGCCATTTGGAGAGTACAGTGTGTGGGTTTCAGCTCTCCTACGCCTAATTGCTCGTATACTGAGTACGGAAGCAGGTTAACACTGGCACCAAGATCTAATAGTGCGCGGTTGATGTTCTTATCCCCAATGGTAATAGAAATCGTAGGACAGCCAGGGTCCTTCCATTTTTGTGGTAAAGATTGGGTAAGAGTATCACTCACAGCACTAGCCAAGAAAACTTTCTTTGGTACCTGAGACTTCCTCTTTTTCGTGCACAAGTCCTTTAAGATTTTCGCGTAGGATGGGACTTGTTGGACGACATCTAAAAGAGGAATGTTAATGTTAACCTACTTAAATAACTCCAGAATCTTCTCCATTTGAGGATTTTGTTTATTAGACCTCAACCGGTTTGGAAATGGGATGTTTTTAAAATTGGTTGAGTCTAATGCTTGTGGAGAAGATTGTGGAGTTGGAACGGATCCTAGAACAGGTGTTTTCGTGGAGTGAGAAGTGGGTCCGTCCAGAGCAGAAGAAGAAGAAGAAGAAGAAGAAGAAGAAGGAGAGCCTTTTGAAGAATGGAGAATAGGCTCAGAAGACGAAGAAGCAGGAGAAGAAGAATAAGAAGAAGCGGCCGGGGTATCATCGTTGATCCGTGTGCCAATGTTGTTTTGCAGCATCCTTCCCGATCTCAATGTGGTCACGGCACTCACATTATGGTTCTGTTGTTTAAGAGCAACATGTACATTCTGTGGGTGACCGGGATTTGGGAGTGGCTGGGACGGGAGCTTCCCCTTCTCTCGCTCGCTTAAGGCCGCATTCAGCTGTGCAATCTGGGCCTCGATGGTCTTGATGCTTTGCCCGTGAGCGGCAGTGTGTTGCACTAAGGACTGAATGGAAGACTGGATGTTGGCAGTGGATTGTGTCGATTGTTTAACGAACGCCTCCAGACTTCGTTCGAGCGAGGAAACCTTATCGTTGTTTGACGGAACAAAGTTGTTTGGTGGAAAAGAATTGTTGGGTGCAAAGTTGTTCGTCTGATTTTGAAAAGGTTGGGGTTGGAAGGGTTGCTGAAATTGATGTTGAGTTTGTTGTTGCGCTTGTTGTTGCGGCGGAAGGGGCCTTTGGAAATTGTTGCCTTGGAATTGATTCTGATTCTGATTCCAGGCGAAATTGGGGTGGTTCCTCCAACCGGGATTGTAGGTGGAAGAGTATGGATCATTCCTCGGTCTTTGCTGGAATGCAGCATTAACCTGATCCTGTCCTTGCGATGGTGGATTGTAAGGACACTCTTCGGTTAAGTGAGAAGGATCAGAACAACAAGCGCAAATGGTGCGAAGGGGGAGAACAGGGGTAGGAGCAGGAGAAGAAAATTTGCTCTCTATCGCTTCAAGCTTTCTCGTTATTGCAGCCATTTCAGCTTTCATTGCAATAGAGACATCAAGTTGGTGAATTCCTACCCTAGACTGACCGGTAGAAGTGGAGGTAGAAGAAGAAGAAGTCGGTCTGGTGCTCTCCTATTGTAACGTTTGCTCCGCAAGGTCGTCAAAGAATTGCCACGCTTCCTCGTCAGATTTTGATAGGAAGTGGCCCTGACAGATGGTTTCCAACAACTGCTTCGTTGCTGGGTTCAGGCCCTCGTATAAGGTTTGGCAAAGTTGTCATTTCTCTATACCGTGGTGAGGACACTGAACAAGAAGGTCTTTGTACCGGTCAAAGCACTTCCAGAAGGGTTCAGAAGGAAGCTGAGAGAATTGGTTGATTTCATTACGAATCCTTGCGGTTTTATGATTCGGATAGAACTTTTTGAGAAACGCTTTAACAAACTCGTCCCAACTGGTTATGGAGTGGGAAGCGGTGCTATACAGCCATTTTTCAGCAAGATCGCATAAAGTGAACGGAATGACCCGTAGGCGTATAGCATCGTCCGACAGTTGGGTAGTTTTCATCATGGCACAAACGTTTTGAAATTTATTGATGAAGATATAGGCATCTTCAGATTCAAGCCCATGAAATCGTGGAAGCATGTTGATGAAGTGGGGCTTAATTTCAAAATTATCCCCATTGGCCGGTGGAAGAGAAAGGCAGGTGGGAAGTGCAGAACGGGTGGGATAGAAACGATCCTGGAGCGCGATTCGCTGCGGCGCTACAACAGGCGGTGGTGGCGGGTTATTGGTCTCCGTAGGAGGTGGAGCCAATCCAGGGGTAGTCAAAGAGATGTTTGGATTAAATCCTGACATCGCGGAAGAAGAGGTTGGTGATAGTGAAGGTGAAGATGTATGAACAGAATTCCGGTCAACGTCGGAGTTGGCCGGCAAAGGTAAGGGTGAAAGAGGAGTGGATGGAGTTTCGACGTCTGAGTCGATCGCGTAGTCAGTAGCGACTAACGTAACGCGGACTAGACGGGCGCTAGTGTCCCGAGTCCAAGCGGACATACACTAAACGAGTTTAGTATAGTCAAAGCGGAGAAGGTGAGGATAAGAAAACGTCAATAGAGAAATACGATGGGTGGTGGGTGAAAAATGGATTTGGCGACAAAGGGCAAGTTTTTATAAAAGTTTTTGATTTTTTCCTTTTTTTTTATTTTTTTTTTTAGAAAGAGCTTTACAGAAATATGTACGGACTTACGGCTTTAAGCAATCACAAACAAGATATGCACAATCGCACCTAGATCTAGGGTCACCTAGGTCTGCTAGACAGCTCCTAACTGTTCCAGAGGGCTAGAAATAGGACCTCAAACCGCCTCTTCTCCGTCAATTGGGACCAGGTAAGTGCCAGGTAAGTGGGAGGTTGTCCAACGCTTTCGCGAAGTTCCTTAATTAAATAACCACTTTCCTTCGACACACTTGCCTAGACACGCAAAAGTCAGATAGGATAAACGGCCAATGCCTGTAACTAGTCCTCTGTCCTATTGAGCGCGAAGTCCTTAGGGCTGAGTCTAGTATTTTTTTAATTAACAATGGTCAATGCATATGCTTTTTGTGATTTCTGGGGTCCTGGGAAGGGTGATGAAATCCCCACCCAATCTGAATTGGTTTCAAGCCCCTTAAGTCCGTATTAATGAATGCAAAGCGGTAACAAATCAACTGCAAACAATTTTTATTTTTAGCGCGGCGCAAAAAATCCTGCACAAGAACAGTTTATTGGAAGGGGGAAGAGAATTTGCGCAAAGAATGCTGCAGAAAACACAGTTTATTGGAGTCCAGAGGAGTGGGAGAGAGGAGAGACACTTACAGGGATTTTGGCACCCTGAGGCCACCAAACGGCCGCGGATCCGCGGCCTAAGCCAGCTTATGCCGCGGTTCCGCGGCAAGGTAGTGGAGTTGGGGATCTGAAATTTTAGGGTGTGCTCTGTTGGGTATCCTCTGCCTGTCTGGATGTGCTTAATTTTGACTTGCTTACTGTATCTGCGCCTGATTTTTACAGTAGACCGTTTGCTTCGTTTTGATCCGTCGCGGTGTAGCCGCGAAATGTGGGTCTATGTTCCCACGTCTTTGGCACTGAACTTGAATTTCGAATATCCCACGTTTTTGGCACTGAACTCGAATTCCGTATTATCCTGCACACTTGCACAAAAACTAATCAAAAATAACAAAATGGTTTTTTTTTTACAATGTATATTTTTTGTTTTGTTTTTCGGTTAGATTTATATTCACAAGTTAACCCGAAATTACACAAAGAAATAAACTACCGTCTCCCCGGCAACGGCGCTATTTAATTGGTAGAGATTCTGCATATTTAAGTTTAGTTAATTACCGCAATCAAAACGGTTTCGCTTGTAGCGAGCCGGTTGAGTACGGGTCGTCCGCAGGGAGATGGGAATATTTTTCTATGTGCTTTAACGAGTTAAGTCCAATTTTCCAGATTTGTTTGTGATTATCTAAGTGTTAAAATGATATGTAAAGAGAGTTTGTTAGGGTTAGGATTAGGTTAGTTTGAGTTAGGAGTCGCTCACTTCTTTCGTTGCCACTCTTAATATCGGTGTTACGGTAATCAGCAACAACGGGGATTAGCACGACTAGGAAGGAACTTGCGAGTATAAGCTAGGCTTTCCAACTCTTAAGTTCTTCCTTTTGGTGCTTGTCCGTCCGTTCTTGGCTCTTAGCCATAACCTCCGGTTAATTCAACCACAACCGGTCTCATTACGGAATCACCGCTATCATGTAGGATAGGGTGCCGTAAGGAGCGGATTGTGGTTCAATTAACGGGAGTCGATTTAAGATGTTGGGCAAGGAAAAAGTGAGAGAGATTTCCTTCTCTCAAACTTCCCTTATCATACCCTAACAAGTATGGAAACTACTCACACATCATAATGAAAAGAAAATAAAACAAAAGAGGAAGATATAAAGAAAAAGATTAGAAGATAACAACTAGCTATTTGCGACCTCACCTTGGCAAGGATCAAGCGTAAGCATCATGGTTGTTTAAGGATAAAGGAAAAGAGAAAAGAAAGAAACAACAAGAAATAACAACAACTAAGTTAACAAATGAAAATTACAAGCATTTAACATAAGAGCAAGACAAGTATGATAATAAAATGAACTTCTTATTCATCATTCTTCACTCACAAAAGCTCACTACAAGTTTTTCAATGGAGAAGAGATGAGAAGAGGAAGAAGAACAAGAATTCTAAACCCTAAAAAATACAAGATTAAGCACCCTTGGCTTCACAAGTTCTGGACTATTTATAGGCAGGGAAATGGAAATCTAGGGCAACAATCTGCCTCTATATGAAAAGACAAAAATACCCCTGAAAAATAGTCAACTGCCGCCACCATATGGCCGCAGAACCGCGGCCTAGACCCCCTATTGGCCGCGGTTCCGCGGCCCTTTAGAGGAGTTGGGCTCTCTGCTTTTTTGGGCTTCCCTGGTCTTTCATGTCCTTTATTCTGGCATATGATTTTTCTCAGATTTTCTACACGATTTTTCCAGAATTTCTGTTGAGCAATAGGTGATTTTGATGTGGATCTTTTTGTCATGATTCCCTCGAGCTCCGCGTAGATTTCTTGGATCTTGTGTTGCCATTGAGCCTTGTGCATGAAAATGACATTGATTTGCCATTTTGTCTCTTAAGCTGGTGTGTGGCAACAGACGGATAAAGAGCGGAGATCCGTGTTTTATCTGTGGTTGGCAGGAACCCGGGTTTTATCGTGTTTTTCCATGAATTTCACCGTTCAGAGCCGAGAACCTGTATCCTGCAATTGACTAGCAAACACGGCTCAAGAGTATCTACCGATAAGCAATGTGATAAAAATTGGGCGGTATAAAAATGCAAAAATCCGATATGAACATGTATGTGTGTGTGTGTGTGTCGACTCAGATGTTCGGTGGTTTTCTTACCTTTCGATCAGCCTGTAGTTACTTGTAAATGATAGATTAGACTTGAGTCATACCTATTTCAAAACTAACGAATCGTGAGTATTTTAAAGACAGGACAATAGATTCTACGGATATTTCAAAGGACGTACATTTTCTTAAAAAACACCCTAGCCCTTATTTTCAAAACACCACGATTCGTGTTATTTCAAATGGCAAAACTGTACGACTCATAATTAGACATATGCAGATTCGTTATCATTGTATTTGATATTCAGCTCCCGCATATTCTTGCCGCTCGCATCGCATTGCATGCCTATATTGTGTTTTCATATGTTAATATTGAAATCATGTTGTTAGGACACCAGCACCATTATCGATGATGCGTATGTTCCACATACACTTACTTGCCGGCTCACACACATCATCATCGGTAATTGCCATATCACGTACACTTTAGAGAATATTATTTCATCGACATAGCTTGTTAGCTGATAGTTTCGACGTGATATTAGTGTACTTTCCTTATATGCCAGTTTAGACATTGCAGTTATTACTTGCTACTTCATGCATATTATTATTCACTGTTATGCAGTATTATGGAGGTTTATGCCGATATTCACTGTTTACTTGCTATTGATGATTGGATTTCGGATTTTCAAGAGATTCCTGGATTTGGGAGAAAACCGCAAGAATATATATAAACTTCTATCTCTCTCTTTTTAAAATGCAAGTTGCGGTTTTCTCGTGATGTATGAGTTGTCCACCATGATGTTTTCTCGGTTATGAGATGGATTTCAAGACCCGATTCGAGGAGTCGTATGAACCATTTGCGGGTACATGGTGGACCCGGTGAGGTACCCCGAGGCGAGAGTGATTTCATGGAGGATGATGAGCCTGGCAGGGGGCACTACCTATCGGTGATATTTTTGGACTCGTCGGTTATCCGGAGGATACTGACCGGAGTCATGAGATGGATATAGGCTGATCCGTTCTGCCGGTGCCCGCGGGCCGATCCCGCAGATGATACGGATGCCTGAGATATTGAGATTTGAGTTTTGAGATTTGAGATTATTGAGATTTGAGATTTGAGATATTGAGATTTGTTGATACTGGCCAGTTCGGGTAGCCGGAGCCTGAGATATTGAGATGTTGAGGTTTATGTTTTGTTTCGATGCTTGACACGGATTTCGCTGTTGATTTCATGATGATACTCGATTTATATACATACAGAAATCTCATTAAATAAAATAAAACAATTGTCTCACTCATTTCATTACATTACATTCATACCTCATACATATGATACATTGCTACCTGAGGCACTGACACGAGCACATGGGCTTACACTTATATATAGATGTTTACCCTTGCCACCTTTCCATACTTCAGACTTATCATTTGAGGTTATATATATATATATATATATATATATATATATATTTGATCGTATTGATCTAGGATTGTATCATACATTCGATTTCTGCTCGGTGATGTTTTCTACTCATGAGTTGGCAACTCACCCCCGTTATGCCACAGTTTCTTGCAGGTTTTGCCGTACAGGTTTCGTTATGGCTTTGCTAGCACACTGCTTCCTTTTCGGGTGATTTGCTTTGGTAGGTGGGTTCACTAGTATCGTGACCACCATTGTACTTTATTTATATTCAGTTGTATCTAGTAAACTCCATCAACCAGACTTGTATAATTATTACAGACTTAGCAGACCGGTAATGTTTATTCTTTCGATCTTAGAGTCACGCGTTGTATTATTATGGTTTTAATGTTGATTGAGTTCCTTTTTAGTTTTGATCCTCGCCCTTCGGCGTTGTATTTTATATTGCTTGCGTGGTTGTGCCGTCGGTTGACGAAGAGCTAGCTCCCGCTTGGGGATGCCTTTTATCATTCATATATATATTTATCATGTTGTACCCCGTTCGGGGCCTGTATTTACAAAGGAAACTCTGCCGAAATTTTCAGAAAAGACTTATGATTTTAAAATGCATATTCGGTTTATTTAATAAAACATTTCTTCAAAATGGTTTTAGATTTCTGGGCTTTTGGCTTACTTGAATTAGATGGGGTCCTATAGACTTCATATGATTTAAGTGTCTGTAACGTGCTATTTCGGGTCGTGAAAAAATTGGTATCAGAGCGCTAGGTTAAACTTGGTTCGAGTCTAGGTTTGACTATGCGGAGCCTAAGGCGTTTGTATATATACGGAATCTAGGCTTGACCTTACGGAACTAAGACTTAGTCGAGGGGGTATTATACCCGAACTTTCGTCGTATAGGTTGACCTTGGTTGATGGAGTAGGTGACTTAAGGAGAGTGACGTATGGTGTGTATGTTCCGCGGAATACTTACGATACGCTACTCCACTTAAGAAGTCTTAGGATGTACATTTCCTTGCACAGCATTATATTCATTCATGATCTATCCTCATCGATATTGGTATATGGTTTTGCTGCCACGATTACACGGGCAGAGAGAGCTACGGCTAGAGTTGCGGTCAGCATGAGCTCGTCACGGACGAGGACTGACCAGGGCGTGATTCCAGGGACATACAATTGCATAGAGAAGCGTCGTTTTATTGTGTTTTCGCGCCATGAGCGTTTGATGGATCGCTTTTATGAGATTTCTCGGACGTGCAGATTAGCACCAGAGGATTGAGCCACTGATAGAGGCCAGCCAGAATGTGATGACCATTGATGTATCGCTTATTCATGATGATCGAGGCACTGTTCAGCTTGCAGACGAGTAAGCCAGTTGTTGCTGCGAACGACGAGATATCGCCGCCGATGTTGGAGCTATTGCAGTACGAGTTATACTCAGAGATATGATAGATGGTCGCTAGTCAACCGAGGATGAATGACTAGGATATGTGGTTCGTTCGCTTACCCCGATGCGAGGTCATCAGATTGATTGATTTCAGCTTGAGGAGACTTCACACGTATACGTTGGGAGTCCATAGAGACGATCGAATGTCAGAAACCCATTTTCCAAGTTTAAAGTATTTAAAGAAAACATGTAAACAATTCTATGGACCCTCTAGAAGAATGAAATCCTAACTCGACATAATGACCACGTAAAAGCCTTTGAACCTTAGGGTTTGCGGCAGTTCCGCGTTGCCATTAGTGAGGCTTGGGTTTGCCCTTCTACGGCTGGTCCACCAGTGCTGTGGCATGTACTCGATACTATTAAACTGTACCCAAGATGTTGAGCTCTTGGGGGATTATAAGGTTTTGACGAATCGGTCGAATGGTTCGACTTCATTCGAATGTTATGTGATGGGATGCATTTCTTGGGAGACACCAGATACGAGTATAGCCGTTGGAGCACGGTCCATGCACCCACAATGAGACGAGTACGAAGCAGACGACATTAGAGAAAAGTGGAGTAAGAGGTTCATACGAGATCTTGATGAGACGACGTTCCACTCCGCCGACATCAGAGATGTGACACGCATACAGAGGCGTTATATATAGATATATCTTCCAGAAAGAGTCGCGATGAGTATGCAGCCGTTCCGGGACCAGGAACAGATATAGTAAAGGGTGATAAGCTCTAGGCAGTTCGGCAGAAATGAGATTTGGGAGAGACCTTGATAGGATCTTTCTGGAATAATTTACGAGAAGACTTGGACCCAGGGGTGGTCATATTATGCACACCCAGCAGGCCAGAGTTCGGAATCGTCGATGAGACATGTCATGAGTGACCACGACAGTTAGCCAGAGATTTTTAGAAGATGTGCTTGAGCGGGACTATTCCGCCATACTTGATTTCGGTATTTTGGGCGATCTATTCGCATGATTGAGTTTTGATGACCGAGTTTCATGATATTTGTTTTCGTGCACCATGGTTGCACCTACTGGGTAATTATATTTTATGCATAGTATTGCACTTAAGATATGCTTTATACACCGTTGTGTTGATTTATGATTTGTGCACAATTATCGCACGGGATATTGTTTTTGTGCCTTGGCTGCACATGTTTATGATTTCATGGATTTCATACAGTTGAGTTGATTTTGTGCTTATTGTACGCACACGAATTGGTTTTTGCACTCAGTATAGTTCACATATGCTTGCAGTGCATTGATACGTATTTTGTACACTACAGTTGCACAGGACTTCGATTTGATGTTATTTGAGATACTGATTTTGATTTCATGCCTAGGGCATGCATATGATTTGACTTATGCTTTCGGCATAGATTTCATGCGCTTTTAGTGTTTTGGTTAGATTTTGTGCACGCGGTTGCACATGGTTATGAGATTATATACCACGGTATACTGGATTTGGATTTGAGATGTATTGTATACCGTCGATTTCGATTGTGATACTCGATATTTATTTTGTGCACCTGATTGTATTCTTGCGCATATTTGACGCGCTTGGATTGGATTTTGCGCATGTTCGGCACTTGATATTGGATTTCGTGATTTCGTGCATGTTGGATGCACATTTTATTCGTGCATGATGGATGCACTTGATTTGGATTTTTGCGTGTGTTGGGCTAATGTTATGAGATGCGATTTTGGTGCACACAAGATGCACTAAATCGGGATTCTTTGTGCATATCAGATGCACCTGATTTTGCTGTCATGCACACCGTTGCCCTTGACAGATGTTTCGTGCACACCAGTTGCACTTAGATATTGTTTCTGTGCACATGTATGGCACATTCATGGATTTTGATTTCCATGCGCACCAAACGCACGCGACATTCTTATGCACATTTTGGGATTGATTTCTTATGGAGCAGTACGTTTTTATGATATCTACTATTTGGTTTCATACTGAGCAGGACTAGTCAGAGGACAGTGCCTGGATATATGTTGCATGCATTAATAGACATCGAAGGGATTTCCAAAGAAAGAGCTATAGTCTTAGTATTTACCTACGTGTCTGAGATGACACGAAACGTTTAAAATAAGGAAACCCTTCTAAATTGTTTTCAAAACGGTGGTACATGCATGTAAACAAAGGATATGTATATATATAGTTATTTTCTTACTAGAGACGTCCGTCACTGTGCAGCGTTATGCGCATCGCACAGCGACTTAAAAAGGGGTTTGGCATACATTTCTTTCAGATGTTTATATGTACAGTGTTGAGTATGTCATATTGATTTCGTTTTGGATTTGATATTGATGTCTTCCCCATGACTCCGATGATTGCGGGATGCTTGACGGAGTTTTACTTTTGATTGATATACCCATTTTTCATGCGCACGCATTGCGCTATGACGTGTTTTATGTATTGATGATTTCGGAGCCCCGACGACTTGGACTTTTTACTGAAATGTTTTACTATTGAGGGGTTTAAATTTAAATTCGGGGACCGAATTTCTTTAAGGAGGAAGATTGTAACATTTCAGAAAAAATAAAATATTATTTTTGGGAATTTTTATAATTAAATATTAAATATAATGAATATTTTAATATTGTGGTATAATTAAATACCGATAAATGGGGAAAAATTTGAAAAATTATGGAAATTACTGAAAAGAGAATGCTTTATGTGATTTATACAAATTATGAAAGTTTATGATTTATTTGACACTATTTTAGTGCTAATCGCGATTAAAAATCGTTAATCGGGTTTTAAGCGTGTTTTGTGCACATGACATGCATATGCCATTTTTAACACTTGTGTTACATTTTCCTACATGGCTTTCTCTTCATTTTCCATTCTTGGTTTTGGGTTTTAAGTGAGAAGAGAAAACAATTGGAAAAGAAAAGAAAAGATAAAGAATAGAATAGTGAGAGGGATGGGCATGAGAGAGAAAGGTGAGGGGTCAAGTTGACCATGGGCTCTTCTTCCTTCATTCTATTTTCTTCATCCATCTCTCTTCTCCTCTCTCCATGGCAGCACCTCTCCTCCATCCTCTTCAAAACCCCCACTTCATCATCAAAAACACCCCAAAACTCCATCCCCACTTCACAAAAATTGTGCACAAGCTCACAAGCTACACTTTGGACCAAGAAAGTTTGCATTTTGGCTCTGTAGAGGATTCATGAGTGTCAAATGAGGTAATACCTTCACACTTAGTGTAGTTTTTCCTTCACTTTAAACCATTTATGTGTTTAGTTGTGATTTGGTGCGATTTGGTGAACTTTGGAGATCCCTAGCGAGGGTTAAGGGTTGATTTGAGTTGTGTTGGAAAACATGAGCCTTATTGGTGACCTTAAACCCCCCCCCCCATGGTGTTACAAACCCAGAACTTACACTAGATAAAACCTGAAACCCAATTTTCTGAAAAACAGAAACTTAATATGTCGGTTTGTGAGGTATTGGTGTGTGCAGAGAAATCTAGGATGACCAGGGTTGATTACGAGATGAGCAAACAAACCCAGTGGACTAGAATTGACCCTAGGAACCCCCTGTAGCAAGACGAACCCCACTGGAGCATGCAGGACCGGTGAGCTCGGAATTTAGGGGGAGGGGCTCGGCCACTTGGTGAGGGGGTGGGTCCAGGTTTCTTTTGTAGGTCGCATACATCCTATATATCACCCTAGTGTTGTTTGCTCACATTGTTTTCACCCTATACAAAATCTGGGAGTAAATACTTGATTTGCTGTTTTGATTCGGGATATGGTTTTACGTATTTTGAATTCTGGATTTTTGTGATTTGTGTTGTATTCGATCACTTGACGTTTGCACGTCTCTATCGGGTGTTATTTGGTTAAGTTGCGAGGGCAAACCATAGGTTTTGACCTATGTGAGTTCCGCGTGTCGTTTTGGTTTCGATTTGGTTTTTAATGCGATACGATACGTTATGATGTGTAGGTACCCTCGCGAAGACTTCGAGACGACAAGCAAGTGCGTGGCGACGTCAGCATCGGCAAACGAAGATCAGGTGAGTAGATATATATCTAAGGGGGAAGTCGGGTGGATGGCGTATAGCACCCCCGCAGTTCGATGTATAGTATGTTATACATATGTACTATATATTTATGATACCTATTTTTTGAGACATGGATATTAATGATAGGGTTACATGTTCATGGATTAGTAGTGTTACTTGTGAAACCCTAGAGTAGTTGTTGCACCCACACACGCACACACAACTGCATACATTCATTCTTTTACCTGTGCGTATATGGGGATATTTATATATATATACACACACACATACACATGGGTATGGGACTATGTGTATATATATATATACGTATACATATACACGGATTATGAGGATAGTACTTAGGATTGGAGATGAGTCGATGAGATTGGGCTTGAGGCCGTGAGATCGGTGATATGACATGATTCATATTTGAGATACGCCGTGAGGTTTTAGCGGGTCCTTTCGACGTGGTGTTTTCATACACACACATGCATATACATACGTGGTATCAGTGTTGTACTAGACATAGATCAGTACCCCGGATCATGATATTTGATAAAGAGAATACCAGATGTATAATGTGATAGATGTGACATTTGACCCGTACCCAGATTTGGGATGCCGTACGACGGATTTACCGTACGAGCTATATTGATGATAGATCTGCACTCTTGACTTGAGGATGTCATGTTATAGATATTATATCGTATGGGATACTACTGAGGCGGGATCACCGACTGTTAATTTATATGTGTGTGTGTGTGTGTGTCGACTCAGATGTTAGGCGGTTTCCTTACCTTTCGATCAGCCTGTAGTTACATGTAAATGATAGATTAGACTTGAGTCATACCTATTTCAAAACTAACGAATCGTGAGTATTTTAAAGACAGGCCAAGCGATTCTACGGATATTTCAAAGGACGTACATTTTCTTAAAAAACACCCTAGCCCTTATTTTCAAAACACCACGATTCGTGTTATTTCAAATGGCAAAACTGTACGACTCATAATTAGACATATGCAGATTCGTTATCATTGTATTTGATATTCAGCTCCCGCATATTCTTGCTGCTCGCATCGCATTGCATGCCTATATTGTGTTTTTATATGTTAATATTGAAATCATGCTGTTAGGACACCAGCACCATTACCGATGATGCGTATGTTCCACCTACACTTACTTGCCGGCTCACACACATCATCATCGGTAATTGCCGTGTCACGTACACTTTAGAGAATATTATTTCATTGACATAGCTTGTTAGCTGATAGTTTTGATGTGATATTAGTGTACTTGCCTTATATGCCAGTTTAGACATTGCAGTTATTACTTGCTACTTCATGCATATTATTATTCACTGTTATGCATATTATGGAGTTTTATGCCGTTATTCACTGTTTACTTGCTATTGATGATTGGATTTCGGATTTTTATGAGATTCCTGGATTTGGGAGAAAACCTCAAGAATATATATAAACTTCTCTCTCTCTCTCTTTTTAAAATGCAAGTTGCGGTTTTCTCGTGATGTATGAGTCGTCCACCATGATTTTTTCTCGGTTATGAGATGGATTTCGAGACCCGATTCGAGGAGTCATATGAACCGTTTGCGGGTACATGGTGGACCCGGTGAGGTACCCCGAGGCGAGAGTGATTTCATGGAGGATGATGAGCCTAGCAGGGCGCACTACCTACCGGTGATATTTTTGGACTCGTCGGTTATCCGGTGGATACCAACCGGAGTCATGAGATGGATATAGGCTGATCCATTCTGCCGAAGCCCGCGGGCTGATCACGCAGACGATACAGATGCCTGAGATATTGAGATTTGAGTTTTGAGATTTGAGATTATTGAGATTTGAGATTTGAGACACTGAGATATTGAGATTTGTTGATACAGGCCAGTCCGGGTAGCCGGAGCCGGAGATATTGAGATATTGAGGTTTATGTTTTGTGTCGATACTTGACACGGATTTCGCTGTTGATTTCATGATGATACTCGATTTATATACATACAGAAATCTCATTAAATAAAAGAAAACAATTGTCTCGCTCATTTCATTACATTACATTCATACTTCATACATATGATACATTGCTACCTGAGGCACTGACACGAGCACATGGGCTTACACTTATGTATAGATATTTACCCTTGCCACCTTTCCATGCTTCAGACTTACCATTTGAGGTTATATATATTTGATCATATTGACCTAGGATTATTTCATACATTCGATTTCTGCTCGGTGATATTTTATACTCACGAGTTGGCAACTCACCCCCGTCGTGCCACAGTTTCTTGCAGGTTTTGCCATACAGGTTTCGTTACGGCTTTGCTGGCACACTGCTTCCTTTCCGGGTGATTTGCTTTGGTAGGTGGGTTCACTAGTATCGTGACCACCATTGTACTTTATTTATATTCAGCTGTATCTAGTAAACTCCATCAACCAGACTTGTATAATTATTACAGACTTAGCAGACCAGTGATGTTTGTTTTTTCGACCTTAGAGTCACGCGTTGTATTATTATGGTTTTAATGTTGACTGAGTTCTTTTTTAGTTTTGATCCTCGCCCTTCGGCGTTATATATTATATTGCTTGCGTGGTTGTGCCGTCAGTTGACGAAGAGCTAGCTCCCGCTTGGGGATGCCTTTTATCATTCATATATATATTTATCATGTTGTACCCCGTTCGGGGGCTGTATTTATAAAGGAAACTCTGCCGAAATTTTCAGAAAAGACTTGTGATTTTAAAATGCATATTCGGCTTATTTAATAAAACATTTCTTCAAAATGGCTTTAGATTTCTGGGCTTTTGGTTTACTTGAATTAGATGGGGTCCTATAGACATCATATGATTCAAGTACCAGTCACGTGCTATTTCGGGTCATGACATCAGTATCGTTGCATGAATCTCTCGATTCATCTCGACCCCAGGGAAATTAGTGTCCTTGGCAAGACCTCTCGATTCAGGGAAATCAGCATTCTTGGCGAGAACCTCTCGATTCGCGTTGACCCGCAAGGAAATCAGTGTTTTTTTAGGAATCTCTCGATTCGTCTCAACCCAGGGAAATCAGTGTCCTTGGAAAAAACCTCTCGATTCAGGGAAATCAACGTCCTTGGCGAGAACCCCTCGATTCATTTCGACCCACAAGGAAATCAGTGTCTTTGCGAGAATCTCTCGATTCGTCTCGACCTGCGGGAAAATTAGTGTCCTTACGTATAAAGAAAATTCTCTTATGAGATCCTGACGATTCTCAAGAGAAAACGCACTTAGGAGTCCTCACGACTGCTAAGTAGAAAAGACACCTACGGGATCCTCTCGACTCGTAGGGAGAAAAGTCTTTACGAGACCCTCATGGCTCATAAAGTTGAAAAGTCTTAGGTGATAGATCCTAACCTTGTCTCGTAAGGCATCACTGCCCTGCAAGGAGGTCAAGATAGACTATCTATGGGCCACACTCTCCGAAGTCGAATATCGACTAGGAGGGAAACAACCACTTACGAGTCCTCTCGACTTGTAAGGGAGAAAATTTCTCTAGTGAGATCCTTACGACTCTCAAGAGAAAACGCACTTAGAAATCCTCACGATTCCTTAGGAGAAAATACATCTACGAGATCCTCTCGACTCGTAGGGAGAAAAATCTTTATGAGACCCCCGCGGCTCATAAAGTTGAAAAGTCTTAGGCAGCAGGCCTGAACCTGTTTCCTAAGCCATCGCTACTCTGCAAGGAGGTCAAGATGGACCATCTACAGGCCACACTTGCTTAAGTTACATGCCACTGAAATGGAAATGCTATTCAAGTTTACATAAACTACTTCGCGCTAAGTCAAAACAAAAAGGCATAACCTATGGACATCGGCCACATACTATGCAAGGCAACAAAGAGAACATTCGACTCACATCCAATTAAGCTTTCGAAGCATACTCACTCGTGTATACGCGGAAAGGATTAATGCGTGAAATAAATGCATAGAAAGGGAAAATTTGTCATTCATACTGCAGAAAATTCTTACATTGATGAAGACAGTAAAACAAAAAACATCATTAAAATGTTTACAATGGTAAAACATTAAATCCTGGACATGGATTGAGGAATTCAGAAGTAAGGCCGTCTAAAATACTTTTGGCCTTTCTGACCATTCTCGTGTGTATCTTCTCGCGAATACAAGCGGCGGGATTTTCACTGATATCATCCGCCCTTTGATAGGCAGATATTATCGTTGTCTGTTGGAAAACTTGATGCAAGATATCAACAAGACAATCTCGCCGCCTCTTCGAGATTAAGCCCATCAGATACACTGAGTGTACCTTGTCTTCGGCGTTATCAAGCGCCTCCAGCGGCATAACTTCGTAAAATCCAGGAAGGGCTTCCCAAATCATTCCCACAATGATCTTCAACAAAGCAGAATGACCGGGGGGGTAGTCGACCGTTGTGTTCATCGAGGCGACGCATAACCTCAGCGTATTGAGCGTCCGTAAACTCCTAATTTTGACAACGGCCTTGGATGCGAATGTTTTCGTATGAGATAATTTCGTCAAGATCTTACAAATAAACGGCCAAGTACCTGCGCGAAAAAGAACAAGGATTAGATGCCAATGCTACAGTCCAAATTCTAATACTTAGTACTTTAAATTTGTACCACACTGCAATGCAGAGGGAAGGGACTAAGGGAGACCCACAAAATCAAGGTGATGGCTCATCATTGATGAGACAGTCACTCATTAAATAGGAAATCCTAAAAGGATTCTCATTTAATGAGAGGCCCCTCGGGCCAAGGAGTTAAACTCCCCCGAGAGCAACGCTTTGCAGACAGGAGTGACATCTGTCAACTCTAATCATGAGAGGAATAAAATTTCCTAAAAATTTCAAGAGCTATGCTCTGTGAAGACGATGGAATCATCCATCAAAACCTTAAAAAAGCAAAGCTTTTGCAGAGTAAAAACTCCAAGATCTTCAAAATCTGTGAACGAACTCTAAGAGTTCTTCATGGAAGATGAACAGTGTTCCAGGTCATGGGTTAAAGTCACCCTAAAAAGATTATATCTTGAAGATCTATGATCTAAAGATGAGCACGGTTCTGTTAATGGATAAAACCCTAAAACATTTTAAGATCTACGATCTGGGAAGAGCAAAGCTATGTTAATAAGTTCAATCCTTACCAAATTTGGGCAGAGTTTTGCCTCTAAAAAATTTCTTAAGGCAGAGAGATTATCTCTGAAGGAAATTAAATTCTCAAAAACAAGAAAAGGAGAAGATGAACAAGCAGTCATCTCAAGGGCCAAAGGCCCTATTTATAGGCGCTGGAAGTCGATTCAACTTCCAAGTTGATCCAACGGTGGAAAGGCTGCCACCGCTGCACTCACGTGTGAGCCACGTGAGTGTAACGGTGGGGGGCATTTGCTTCCCCCAATCAGAGAGCAAAGCTCTATTCAAAATTCAAAATTTGAAATGAGGCAGCGCCTCATAAGAGCACTAGCGCCAAGAGCGCCATCGCTAAGAGTCAAAGACTCTGAGGCAGCATCTTAGGTGCAAAGCACGAAAGCGCTAGCGCCAAGAGTCAAAGACTCTGAGACAGCGCCTCACGTGCAAAGCACGACAGCGCCAGCGCTAGAACTAAATGTTCCCACCCTTGGATCTGCCTCACGTGCAAAGCACGACAGTGCCAGCGCTAGAACTAAATGTTCCCACCCTTGGATCAAAGATCCAACGAAGATGATAAATCATCAAATTACCAGAATAAAATTTTGTTGAAGAAATACTCCTCAAATCTTTCCAAATAAGAAAGATTGTGCTCTGTAAATCAGAGCACCGTTGGATCAAAGATCCAATGATGATTAAAAATCACCGAGATACAGAATAAGTTCTGTATGGGAAAATATTTTCCCAATCTTGTTAATAACAAGAAAACTATCTTCTGTAAAACAGAAGCCCTTGGATCAAAGATCCAACGGTGGAAAACATTCCCCAAATCAATCAGAGATCTCTCAATGAAATATTTCCTCAACTGATCAACAAATCAGCCTCCCCTATATAAAGGACCCAAGACTTCAAGTCTTGTACAGAAGAACCCCCCATAAACTTCAAGTTCTCAGAAAAGAAAAGAGAAGAGCAAGCTCTAAGAAGAAGAACCTTCTTCAAGATAAATAAAAGAAGAGAGATCATAACATCTCCTTGATTTTTGAGAGTTTAACTCTCACATCATAAGAACTTAATTCTTTTTCTAGATCACAGATCCATAAGACAAAGTCTTTCATAAAAACAAAGAGATCATAGCATCTCCTCATAAAAGAAGAACTCAGCTCTTGTATCCATGAGACAAAGTTTTTTATAAATCGAGAATTTAATTCTCAGAGCACAGAGCTGCTAAAGAAGCGCCTTAGCGCTCCAATTTAAAAGAAGGGCTTTAGCGCTCCAAGTCTGGCGCTAAGCGCCAAGCGCTCCACGTGCTCCTCACATAGGCGCTATTTTAAAAGAAGCACCTTAGCGCTCAAGGTCTGGCGCTCAGCACCAAGCGCTCCACGTGCTCCTCACGTGGGCGCTATTTTATAAGAAGCGCCTTAGCACTCAAGGTCTGGAGCTCAGCGCCCAGCGCTCCACACGCTATTTTGTAAGAAGCTCCTTAGCTCTCCCAGTCCGGCGCTCAGCGCCGAGTGCTCCACGTGCTCCTCACGTGGGCGCTGTGTTATAAGAAGCGCTTTAGCGCTCCAAGTTTGGCGCTCAGCGCCAAGCGCTCCACGTGCTCCTCACGTGGGCACTAAGGAATTACCAAGCACTCTGTAAATAAGGCCCCAGCGTCATAAAAAAATGCTCAATACTCAATAAAAGACAAAAAGAAAAAGGGGTGTAAGAACCCAAATCAATGTTCAGCATTGTTGAACAAAAAGGGCTGAGCCCAAACAAATGTTCAACATTTTATTCAATACCGAGTGGACTGAGTCCAAACAAATGTTCAACATTTTATTCAAAAATGAATGGACTGAGCCTAAGTTTGCCATAAGTCCCTAATTCAGATTAGTCGAACCCATGTGCTCACAATCTTTTCAATTGGTCTTTAGTCCCAAACCTGACTATAGATCTCCTAACCAATATTGGTTCAAGGGTACATCTCTTCACACCTCTGATATGCGTCGTTGTAATTCTTCAACGTCTTCAGAGAGGTGGCGGGTCCCGACAACTAGAAACTCTATAGACTATGATGTCTTTAAATCCCATAGACTATGATGTCTTTAAACTACAAAGTGCGATGTCTTTAAACTAGAATACGATGTTTTTAGAGATTGAATCTCTGTTAATGACATTTTGACCATTAATGACCACCAAGATTTTTGTTTTGAAGATCTGAGATCAAGTTTTCTTTAAAAACTAAGTTCTTATGCTTTTTATATAGGAACTAAGTTTCATTTTAGGGTTAAACCCTGTTTTCAGAGAAATTAAATTCCTGGGACGTGTTTTTTTGTCTTTTCTTTTTATGTAGTTCTTTCCCCTAAATTTTTAGTCTGAAGGACAGAATCTTCCCGATGAGAATTAAATTCTCAACTTGTGGAAGATTTGTCTTACGGATCTCAGATCTAGAGAAAGAACTAAGTTCTTGTGTTTCGCTAGTCAAAGGAGATATTTTTTTATCTCTTCTTTTCTTTATCTCGGATTTGAAAGAGCGAAGATCTTCATTTTTTTCAGGAGAATTAAATTCTCGGTTCTTGTAGAAAACTTATGGGGTCGATTCTTTATCTAAAACTTGAAGTCTCGGGTCCTTTATATAGTTGAGGCAAATTTGTTAATTAGTTTGAGAAAATCTCTCATTGAGAGATTCCAATTGATTTAGTTGGCTTCAAGATTATTCGGGGGATTTTATCCACCGTTGGATCTTTAATCCAGTGATTTCTGTTTCACAGAATATATTTTCTTGTTTTTAACAAGGTTGAGGAAATATTTTCCATATACAGAATTTTATTTTGTCAATCGGTGATTTTTAATCACCATTGCATTTTAATCCAAGGGTTCTCTGTTTTACAAGGAACAATCTTTCTTTGTTTAGGAAGATTGGGGAAATATATTCCTAAAATATAATTTAATTCTATTATTGGATTTTTTATCCAACCGAGGATATCTTTCTCACTTGGAAAGATTAGGGCGATATGTTCTCCTAATAGAATTTAATTCTACCGTTTGATGATTTATCACCACTACTGGATTTTTGATCCAACGGTTTAGTTTAACAGAGAATATCCCAATTTTAGGAAAGAAATTCTCATGTTGAATTTAATTCTACCTACTCTTAATTTGGGCATCGACGCTCACGTGTTGTGCACGTGGACGCCACTTAAGAATTTAATTCTTATATATGATAGGCGCTCATGTGTTTTGCATATTGGCGCCTACATGAACTTCACGTACGGCGCTACCATAAGATTTAATCCTAAAAGAGCTTGGCGCTGGTGCTGGCGCTCTCATAGGGATCATGTGAGGTGCTGCCACATTTGAATTTAATAGAGCTTAGCTCTTTTTATTATGTTTAATTATTAGGGGAACAAATGCCCCCACCGTTGTTCTCACGTAGTTCACACTAGAGTGCAACGTTGTCATTTTTACCACCGTTGGATTTTCTAGGAAGTTGAACCGTCCCCCCACGTCTTATAAATAGGGCCTTAGGCCCTTGAGATGACTACTATCTGTTCATCTTCTTTCTTGAACCTTCCTTTCTTTCGAGAATTTAATTCTCATTTCCCAGAGCTTAGATCTCTATCTTCGAGAACTCTTTTGAACAGAGTATACTCTACCAAATTTCTTGGTAAGAACTATGAACAGAGCTTAGCTCTCAACCCCTTTTGAGTATGTATATTTTCATAGTTTTGGATTTTGAATCCTTTATCAGATTCGACAGAGCTTAGCTCTCTCTCGATCTCTTAGAGATCTAAAAAAAACATTTCTTTTTATAGATCGTGGATCTTAATGTTCTCATCCAAGACTTGAGAATCATTGATTCTCTTTCTTAGGGTTTTACCCCGATGTCAATCTTGACATTTTTTTTTCTGGAATTTAATTCCATAAATTAACCCATGAGTTTTTCTAACATGGGGTTCTCTGGGATTTAATCCTCCTATTTGGGGGAAATTTAATTCCATTTTTTTTGCTGAGCTTAGCTCTGATTTGGATCCTAAGAATTTTGAGAATTTTATTCCTTTTACTGTTCTTGGAGGGTTTTTTCCCTTTTTTGTGTGTGAATTTTTAGGGTTTTAATCCCTTCTCTTTTTTTCTTTCACAGATTTGAAACTGTTGTTTATTTTAAAGAGCCCGCCTTTCGAAGAATATTGGGAGTTTTTAGCTCCACTGTTAAATGAGCACTATTCATTTATTGAGAATCCTTTTGGATTCTCACAATGGGCACATATCTCATCATTGATGAGCCACCACCTTGATTTTGTGGGGCCCATTGTATTTTTAGACTTTAGTGACTTTATTATTTCAATCGCTAACCCTTCGAAAAGTGAAGATATTATGTAACAAGGAAGTAAACTTGGTCTGAGAGATGTGGAGAAAAGATTTGCCAGGAGAATCAATATGGGAACGAGAAGAAGACATGCGTGCAAGATACCCTTATCTATTTGAAAATTTGTCCCTATGTAAATGTAAATTTCGAGAACGAAATTTTTATAAGGAGGGTGGAATGTAACGACTCTGAAATTTTTGTACGTAAATTTTTCTTTTAGCCTGAGTTTGAGTTATAAGTCACTTTTGTGAAATAACAGCAAGAAGCAACTTATAGCTCGCTGGTAAAGCCTTTGTACTGCTGTGACATAGTCCCTATGTTCGATTCCCATCAGACACAATTTTTTCTGATTTTTCTTTTTAACTTTTTGGAAGCCTAAAAGATTACACGTGTAATACACGGGGAAA
Source organism: Agapanthus africanus (assembly GCA_030015575.1). Classification (NCBI taxonomy): domain Eukaryota; kingdom Viridiplantae; phylum Streptophyta; class Magnoliopsida; order Asparagales; family Amaryllidaceae; genus Agapanthus; species Agapanthus africanus. Next base: position 791,288,217 of record JASDDO010000022.1, on the reverse strand, counting down.
TGAAAAGTTCAGAAAAATCAAACATGTGGAAAATGGAGTAAACAAAGATTTAATCAGATGGCACGAATCTCGAGGAAAATGCCTTAAGATCGACTGGCAGAAATCGCCTAGGGGCCGGCAGGGATGGTCGAATCAAGTCCAATTTGATCTGTGCTTTGCACACATGACTCTTAATCTACCCTTAACTCCTCTGCACTGTTTGATTTCCCTGCAAACAAACAAAGACCTTTTATTTCATAATATAATACCATTTTAATGCTTTTAATTCACAATTTTAATTCATAAACCCTAATTCTCCACTATAAATACCACCCCACAATTTTTCTTAGCACCATTCCAAAAATTCTAGCCAAAACTCTCTAAAAAGTTCCTAAGTGCAAGTGGAGTAAAGTGGAGTTAGCGAGCAAATTGGTTCCGGCGAAGATCGAACCCAATTCCGGAGCTTCCGCGACCCCCAAAGCATTCCTCTTCTTCCCCACTCTTTCCTTGAAATTTCTAAACCGTAAGTTCCTCCCAAACACTCTTTCTCTTCTTTGAAATTCAATTTTAAAAGTTATATCGGTAAGTGGAGTTAATACCGATATCCTTTTTCTAAACCTTAGAAATTCCTTCATCTTTATAATTTGATCAACCAAATTTTTACACAATACTTGTAACTCTAAATACCAATATTTATAATCAAATTTTAACCAAGAATCTCATGTGAAACATCCATACTTGAACTTTTTTATTAAAATACTATGAACTTCGATATTACTTCTTTTAGTTTTGTTAAAACTATACCTTTAGGAAAAATTTCATGGGGTAATGATCTACCCCTTACGTACATTTTAGTTTCATAGCACGATGCTAATTTGTATGAATATTTGTTTTGAAGTATAAACTTTACAATAAAATACCACTTACTTTATAACCGGGTTTTTTTTAAACGGTGTTTCATATTCCTTTGTGATCATGCATCTACAACCCTTATTAGGGGACCCGCTAATGGATGGTGCGAATTATCGCACATCCTGTGGATAGTAGAGCGAGATGCAGACTTTCTAAAATAAAACTAAACTTTTAAAAATTTAAATCTATATAAAAATTAAAAATCCATATTTTCATTATATTATGAAACTACTTTTTTTATAAAATTGAATGATTAAACAATATCAATAAAATACCATCAAGTTACTAAAAAGACTAGTTTTCAATAAAATACTATAAACCTTCAAAAGCTAGGTATTCATCATTAAAATACCTCAATACTTAAAATGCATGCTCATGAAAACCTTATGTAATATAAAACCCTCTCGAGGTTTATTTTTAATCTATATTAATATATTTTTTCTTAAAACCCCTTGAGATATATAAAACACTATTTTAAGGACTTTTGTAAATATGGGTTTAAGCGGGATCAATTCTCTTGAGCCCCAGGGAGCCGAAAAAAGTGAGTGCTTGCCTATTTAGGTTAGAAAACTTAACAGGAGTTATCAATGGCAATTTTCTTGAAAAAAGACACAAATCCCGCCGTCCATGTGCAGCAGTTGCCGATGACTCCCGAACCTAAGAATTCAAGAGTTAAATCAGTACAAGCGTCTGACTCAGTCTGAGTCCAATCTCAAACCTGAATCCAAAATCAAACACGACTACTTGATCATGAACATGAATACTCGAATTCAAACATCAATATTAAACATGTATACTTGACTTGATTTGACCGAACCATGGTTATAAGTTGACATGACTACTTGAATACATAACTACATCCTGAATACTTGAACATTTTGTATCCATGGTTTCGGCAAGACTTGTAAGCATAATTTATACAATACATTACGCGGGGATAAATGGGTAGATTGGAATGGAACGTATATCGTGGCACGAGAAGTCACTTAAAAGACACCTACATGAATTCTCGTGCCGTTGTTCTGTGGGTTATGACGGGGCCTTGTACTGCATATTACCATAGTCCACGGGGTAAAATGGACTCCTTTCGTATACATGAATAACTTCTTTACCAAACTACAAACAACCATGTTATAATAACTATCATATACCAGTAATCAGTCATATACCGTTTACATGTTCATTTCACTTTATATACTATCTTCTCTTTCTTCTTTTGGGAATTACCGAGCATTAGTTCGCTGACGAAATTCCTTTTTGTTTCTTTCTTTGGAATGTTCGTCAGGAGGACCGGACTCTGAGGAGATAGAGCCGAGCCAGGAGGATTAGGACCAAATTACAGCTCAGCCGGACTACCAGTTCTTCTTACACTTATTTTCTGTATGCCATTGTTTAGGCATTTGTTTTATATCATTGTATCTGTTCATTTCAAACAGTTGTATGTAAAGCTGAATGTAAATAAAGTTGCTATTTATTTTATTACTCTTGTCATTCTTGTACATTTTTATATATTGCTTAATTATACTTAACGTATTTATTTCTTAGTAAATACGTTGCGGCCTGCCACGCCACCGTTTTCGTCTACTGGGAAGCGGGGCGTGACAGACGATTCTACCCCCAGACTCGATATGCGACATATCAGACGAAGAGATCGGACTATACGGTAAGTGTTGCTTATAGGCTCTACGGGAGTTTGGACAAGTTTGCTTGTTAATCTTCTGTTCGTTCAATACATGGGTAGCCGTTACGTCCAGCTTGTACCGCCGACAGCTTGTGGGTATCTGATGTGATCATTACCTACTGCTGGCATATTAACGAGTCTTTAGAGTCCCACATAGAGGTTTCCTAACTCAAGCGAAATGAAGTAGGGCACATATGGAGATATGTGCGGGAGCTTGATTAAATACGAGTATGTGATACCGTATTCTAATCAAGCGATATTTGATATCGGTCAGATTATATGTGATATAATCGGATTATTGAATCAAGTGTTGATTCATTGATGTATGTATATGCTGTTTCTATATATTTGATATTAGCCGGATTATATTTGATATATTCAGATTATTAAATCAAGAGTTGGTTTAATAATTTGATATATATGTGTGTGTGTGTGTGTGTGTGTGTGTGTGTTATATTAACTAATATTGAATATTAGACGGTTGTATGTAATATAACCGGATTATTGAATCAAGTATTGATTTAATAATGTGATATAAATATATATATGATATTAGTCGGTTATATATGATATAACCAGATTATTGAATCAAGTGTTGATTTAATAATTTGATATATATTTATATATTTGATATATATATATATATATTAACTAATATCAAGCTCACTTAAGATTTTCTTCTCTTTATTTATACATACATACATATATATATATATATATATATATATATATATATATGTATATATATATATATGTATGTATGTATGTATTTTATATTGTATCATGGTTGATGATACATAGAACTAGGATGTATGAGAATCACATATGAGGTAGAGATGACATGATAATGGTTTGATTTATGAATTAAAGAAAAAGGAAATGAGTCATTATTCTTAAGAGGCTTGTAGAAGCCTTGAGAAACCATGACTTATCACTTATTCTTTGTTTTATTCATAGATATTTTCCTTTCTCATCTAATCACTCACCTCATGGTTCTATCTATCTCATCCAAGTTCATTCTCATCTCCTTCTTCTTCCTCTTTAGAATTTTCTTGAGGTGAGAAAAGAAAAGAAAAAGAAGAAAAATAAGTGAGCAAAATTCCTACTTCATCAAGCTACACTATTCTAGCTCTTTAGTATAGGTTGTTTTGCTTCACTAATACCTTGATTAGTGAAGAGTGAGCTTAAGTGAGAGAGACTTCAAGGTGGATCATCTTCGGTATCGAAGACATCAAGCAAGCTCGATCTTTTCTCAAGTGAAGTCAAAGAAGAGTTCTAGGGACTACTACTTGGAGCTTTAGAAGTGAAGGACCGATCTACAAACGTTGTAAACCCTCTTCACTTAGTTTAAATGTTATTTGCTTGCTACTAAACCCTAATTCTCTAGTTTGATTCTAGGTTAGTATACTTAGACCTCTAGATTTTTTAAAATTGTATACTTGATACTTGTTGAAATCTAGTAGAGGTGCTAAGACATACTTTTATGGTATCAGAGCCAAGCTAGAGACTTAGGCGTAGTCTAGACGACGTTAAAGTGTTCGATCGACGTTTTAAAACCGGTTTTTGAAATTTCTGTCCAATTTTTTAAACGTTGAAATTTTCCAGATTAAAAATATTCAGAAAATCATGCAGGTAATTCTATGAAGGCAGAAGAAAAATGAGAAACTAACTCCTCTAAGTGGCTGCGGAACCGCCGCTGACTTGATGAGTTTGGGACTCATTTTTTCTCTGCTGCTTTGTTCCCTTATAAAAGAAAGAAAGAAAAAAAGAAAAGAAAGAAAAGAAGGAGAGAAAAAGCGATGGGAAAAATTCCCCTAATGGAGCATCACGTGCCCACACGTGATGCGCCTATGAACAAAGATTATAGGCATTGCGATTAACAATTAAGGCTAAAATTGAGCCTCACGTACAATCATGTGAGCATCTATATACAAAGTATATAGGCGCCTTCTTAAAACAAATAACAGGCCAGAGAAGCTCACGTGTCATCACGTGATGCCTTTTTGGGCTGTTGCACATAAGCAAATGAGTTTAATTCTGTGGGGTCACGTGCTACACGTGAGTGGTCTTAAACGCCTTTTGAGCTGATAGAATTAAATTCTAAATAAAGGGATCAAAACCCTATTTGGAAAATATTTCCTTAAATCTTTCTAAATAAGAAAGATTACGCTCTGTAAAACAGAGTACCGTTGGATTAAAAATCCAATGGTGATTAAAAATAACCTATCTACAGAAAAAATTCTGTATGGGAAAATATTTCCCTAATCTTGTTAAAAACGAGAAAGATATCTTCTGTAAAACATAAATCCTTGGATAAAAAATCCAAAGGTGGATAAAATCCCCAAATCAATCAGGATCTCTCAACGAGAGATTTCTTTAACTAAATCAACAGACTAGCATCTACTATATAAAGGACCTAAAAATTCAAGTCTGATACAGAGGAGACCTCCCGTAAGCTTTGAGAAACAAAAGAAAAAGAGAAAAAGAGAATTCAATTTTCTAAAGAAGAAGATCTCTCTTTTAGAAAAAAGAAACCCTAGGTAAGAAGAAAGACATAGAGATTATTTTATCTCTTTTTCGCCACTCCAAGAGCTTAACTCTTCTAAAAAGAACTTAGTTCTTTCTCTGGTTGAGATTTGCAGAAGCAGATCTCCCCACAAGTTGAGAATTTAATTCTCATCGGAGAGATTCTGTCATGCAGATTCAAAACTTAGAGGAAAGAACTAAGTTCATAGAATTTAATTCTTACAAAAGGATATGGGAATTTAATTACTCTAATAAACTAGGTTTAACCCTATAAAAGAATTTAATTATTATAAAAAGGGACCTGAAATTCTCAAAACTCAAATCAAGATCTACATGCATATAAAAGAAATGACTTGCGTTCAACGCTATAACGACAGATCACGTGTTCCTACGTGAGCACCTCTGATGAACAAAAAGGAACGACTGAGATCGAGTCACGTGATCTCACGTGACCCCCTAATAGTGCTTAACACTTATAAAAGAAAAAGGGGAATAAATCAAAGACATTTCCTATTTTTGGGGCGCCTCACGTGATCCCACGTGACCCCTAATAGTGCTTAGCACTTATAAAAGAACAAGAGAATAAACCCAAAGAAGCAGTGCCCAATTCTCAGGTGCCACACGTGAACGCTCTAAATTTTAGTGTTTAATACTGCTTTTGAGCCTCACGTGGGAGCACGTGAGCGCCGAGCAGATAGTAGTGTTTAACACTATGAGAGGCTAACCTCAGCCCAAATTAACCAAGTCTCCCAAGGCCAAGACCCTTTTGATCACCAATCAACCGAGCCCTCCTATGCTCAGGTCTTCCCAAATCGATCTTAGTTCCAAAGATAACTAATGATCTCCTAACAGATGGTATCTAAAATGATGTTCATTCCACCATGATCTCTCCCTGCTCTGTTATTTCTTGGTACTGCTTTATTCATGTTCATATTTGCATTGCTTATTACCATGTTTATATTATATACTTGATGTCATGACGCGCTGACGTCTGGGTTTTGCATGGCCCAGATTCTTTACCACTGTCGACGACCGAACAGGAGTACTTCAGCCAGCAGGCTGAACTGTGAGTTCCTTAGAGTTTAGTTTATTTATTTCATTTCATTTCCAGATGTGAGCCCGCATTATGGGACGTACTGTTTATTCATTGTATTGGATCATTAGCTTCCGCACTTATTGTTTATTGATTCTTGTTATTATGGATTTGGACATGTATTAGATTAGCTTATTATTTTGTTCTTGATATCTCTACAACCGTAATGTGACTGTGGATGGATTTTTCCTACCCACAGGTAGCATGGTTGGCTATGTCACGTGCCCAATCTTGCGTACTCTGGGAAGCGGGGCGTGACATGGTTCTTTTGGTATCAGAGCTTTGCTCGTCTGGCAGAGCCGTTGACCAAGGAGGTACCTTTTGTATGGACGGATAAGTATGCGTTAGCTTTCGAGACGTTGAAGCAGAAGTTGATAACCGCCCCTATTCTGACCGTGCCAGACAATTCCAGAGGACTGGTGATTCACAGCGACGCATCTGGGAAAGGATTGGGATGTGTTTTGATGCAGCATGGGAAGGTCATAGAATACGCATCGAGACAGTTGAAGACCCATGAGAAGAATTATCCGACTCATGACTTGGAGCTTGCAGCCATGATCTTCGCCCTGAAGATTTGGAGACGCTACCTTTTGGGCGAGAGAGTTAAAGTCTTTACAGATCACAAGAGTTTAAAGTATGTGTTCACTCAGAAAGAGTTGAACATGAGGCAACGCAGATGGTTGGAGCTGATGGCCGACTATGACCTTGATCTTAAGTACCATCCGGGAAAAGTCAACGTCGTGCCGGATGCGCTGAGTCGGTTACCAGCAATTCAGATATTGACTGCACAGAGAGAGATCATTGCGGATTTTCGGAGATTTGACTTGGAGGTTGTGCTACCGCATGCTACAGGACAGTTGATGCAGTTGCAAGTACAGTCGTCCTTAGTTGAGAAGATTAAAGTGGCGCAATCGCAGGATCCTAGACTGCAAAAGTTTCGAGAGCAGGTTGGAGTCGGACTACGAACCGATTTACTGATCCATGAAGACGGTTCGTTGAGATATGGCAGCCGTGTGTGTGTGCCAAAAGGAGATGTGCGTGAAGAGCTTATGAAGGAGGCACACAGTTCAGCTTACTCTGTACATCCAGGAGGGACAAAGATGTACCGAGATATTCGACAGCACTTCTGGTGGGAAGGCATGAAACGGGAGATTGCTCGCTTCGTGGCTAAGTGCTTGGTATGTCAGCAAGTCAAGGCTGAACACCAAAGGGTTGCTGGTTTATTGCAACCATTTCCAATTCCTCAGTGGAAGTGGGAACATATAACCATGGATTTCGTGACGGCTTTACCGCGGAGTCCAAAGGGCAACAATGCCGTATGGGTGATTGTCGATCGTTTGACCAAGGCAGCTCACTTTATTCCTTTTCGGGTTGGTCAATCGACGGAGACTTTGGCAGAGCGATACATGCAGGAGATTGTCAGATTGCATGGAGTGCCGGTAAGCATCGTGTCCGATCGGGACACTCGATTCTTGTCACACTTCTGGAGGAGTTTACAAGAAAGTTTGGGGACTCGATTGAAGTTTAGCACAGCTTATCATCCTCAAACTGATGGACAATCGGAGAGAACGATCCAGACTCTTGAAGATATGTGGAGAGTATGCATGTTGGACTTCAAGGGGTCTTGGGAGGATCATCTACTTTTGGTGGAGTTGTCTTACAACAACATTTTTCAGGCAACTATTCAGATGGCTCCATTTGAAGCTTTGTATGGTCGTAAATGCCGTTCACCTGTTTGTTGGGACGATGTCGGTGAACGGAGATTACTGGGACCAGATTTGGTTGTGCAGACAGTTGAGAAGGTTAACCCTATCAGAAATCATATGAAGACAGCACAGGACCGACAGAAGAGTTGGGCAGATACGTCAAGAAGATCTCTAGAGTTCACCGTAGGTGATTTGGTATTCTTGAAGATATCACCGACGAGAGGGGTGATTCGTTTTGGAAGTCGAAGAAAGCTTAGTCCTCGATTCGTTGGACCCTTGAGATCATGGAGCGTGTTGGTGAGGTAGCGTATCGTTTGGCGTTACCGCAGTCCTTGGCAAATGTACACGATGTGTTTCACGTATCTCAACTACGAAGGTATGTTCGAGATGAAACACACGTTTTGGATCATTCGGAGCTAACAGTACGAGAAGACTTGACTTTTGAGGAGCGACCGATTGAAATCGTGGATCGGAGAGAAAAGGTTCTTAAGAACAAGGTTACCCCTCTTGTGCTAGTTTCTTGGGGTAATCGATCGCATGGAGAATCCACTTGGGAGCGAGAAGACGAGATCTGACAGAAGTTTCCTCACCTTTTCCTGTAGTTTTCTATCTTGTATTCTTGGAATTTCGAGGACGAAATTCTTTTGTAGTTGGGTATAATGTAACACCCGAGCCCAATACTACTATTTTCTATTATTGGTTGAGCTTTAGATATTACTCATTTCATTTATCTCGCTTGTTTGGGGTCTTACTGTAAAATTTTATCTGGCTAAGTCATTCTGCATATAAAAAATTTTAGCACCTAAAATAAAATTGAAAATATTCATCTTGGCCTACTTGACACCCTTAGTCTCGTGGTAGCGTCCGTGCATTGTGTTCTCGTCCCGTCCAGTGAAACGAGCGAGTTTGGATGGCTACGTGCACGTGCGTGTGTCCGTTTTGGGAGTATGCTTTTTAATCATAAAACATTTCATTTTAAAATTTGGAACCCGCCTAAAATCCTATTATTTGAATTTCGAATTTTTGGACCCAACCCGGGCTCAATTTGGAAATGTTTCATTTGGCGCCAAAATCCTAAATTTTAATATTATTAAAACCTTCGCATATATTTTTCTAACTAATCTGATATCTTACTGTTCATTACCTATCTTTTAAATCTTTAAGTTAACCATATAATATTTTTACAATCTTTTATATCCTTCTCAATTTATTCTCTCAGCCAATCGCAACCTCCCCTTTAACCCCGTGGGCCCCACTTTCTCTCTCTCTCCATTTTCTCTCTCTCTCCCCCTTATATATTCTCTCGTACTTCTCTTTATCATTTTTCTCTTCTTGCTTCATGTCTCGTTTCTCATTTCTTTTAACTGTTCTTTTGTTGCCGGAATTCCGTCGTGCCGGTGACGTTTCTCGACGTTCCAGTGAGATACACCGACCCGTGTGGTTTCTTTGTTCGTCGTTTGGGTTCATTCCGTGAACCGTGCGCCCGTCGCGAGTTTTCCCCGCCGACGGTTAACGTTCCGTTTTCCCGATTCGCGACCCATCGAGGCAAGTTAATCTTGCTACATGCTATATACTTTTATAATCTTCATTTTATAATGTTATACATTTGAAAATCTTATAGTTTACATATGAAATGTCGTTGAAAAATCGGATATGACAAATCTGAAATTTACTGTACACCTTATCTTATAAAATTCATTATAAATCATAGAAAAATCATTAGTATACGTTCTTTAGTTCGTTACGAAGCTAATTCAGAATACTATAACTCTATGAAATATTTACTTGCAAAATAAATTGTTTAAATAACGTAAAATGCAAATGAAAATGCCTTTAAACTGCTGTCCAGGGAAATTCCAGCAGCAAACTTTCAACTTGGAATATTCATAACTTTTTGTAGGGATAACCTGAGATGCTTATACTTATAAAACTGAAAACCTTATTGAATTATCTTTGTTTTGGTATAAGATACATCTCTTTTGGAGAACATTTGTTATTTTTTAAGCTATTTTACAAATTAGGGTGACGCTGAATTTCTGAACGGAACCTTCTTGTGCATGGTTAATCAATACATCTTTTATAGTTACTAATCGCTTTGAATATGCTATCCATATTAATATTATTATATCAATATTTATATCACATATTGTTTAGTTGTACATCCCACATTACCATTTTATAGTTTTATAACTTTTCGGATACCCGTTTGCATCCATCGCATTTAAGATACCTATAATTGCATCCATAGATCACATTACTACATAATAATGTGATATTAACACTCCATATTTAATAAATTGCATCCTAATTAATATTGGAACTATAAATGTAACCCTAATCGATAACTGTGCATCCATATCCTTGAAATTATATCTATTTGCATATCATATTACATGTTCCAGTTTATTGTTCTAATAGTACTCATGCTTGTTTATTTATACACATGTTTATGATAGTTTGATTATGAGCACCCACATGACATCTTGTGCTTCCTGACATGACCTGTTACACTTCCTACTTGACATGACATGGTACCGTACACTCTTGACATGACATGACACCTTTATACATTACCTGGCTGGACCTGATGTACCATGGCTTTACCTGTTACCTGATCTTGTGCCTAATGCCGACAAACCTGACCATTCCTGCTGTCTATCCAGACAGACCTACTTTACCTGATTTTGTGTTGGCATTAGTCCTTGACTACTGAATACCTGACCTGACATACTTAGCTTGGGGGTATGGGGAAATCAAAGATGAACCTGACTTGTAACTCGACAGTTCACTACCGTTCGAGTGTACACATTCCTATTCTGTGCCTAACGGCATGTCTCGGTTTCGACCGAGAATATTGTGGCCGTGATCCCGGGTATGTACGGGGTAATACCGAGTGTACACATTCCTATTCTGTGCCTAACGGCATGTCTCGGTTTCGACCGAGAATATTGTGGCCGTGATCCCGGGTATGTACGGGGTAATACCGAGTGTACACTTTCCTATTCTGTGCCTAACGGCATGTCTCGGCTGCAGCCGAGAATATTGTGGCCGTGGTCCCGGGTATGTACGGGATACTATTGGGTTACATCGACGATTCATCAATTGGTTTCAAAGACTTTAGAATAGAAAACCTGTTAGAACAGTTTAGTTACCCACTGCACATTACCCTGCTCTGTTATTTCTTGGTACTGCTTTATTCATGTTCATATTTGCATTGCTTATTACCATGTTTATATTATATACTTGATGTCATGACGCGCTGACGTCTGGGTTTTGCATGGCCCAGATTCTTTACCACTGTCGACGACCGAGCAGGAGTACTTCAGCCAGCAGGCTGAACTGTGAGTTCCTTAGAGTTTAGTTTATTTATTTCATTTCATTTTCAGATGTGAGCCCGCATTATGGGACGTACTGTTTATTCATTGTATTGGATCATTAGCTTCCGCACTTATTGTTTATTGATTCTTGTTATTATGGATTTGGACATGTATTAGATTAGCTTATTATTTTGTTCTTGATATCTCTACAACCGTAATGTGACTGTGGATGGATTTTTCCTACCCACAGGTAGCATGGTTGGCTATGTCACGTGCCCAATCTTGCGTACTCTGGGAAGCGGGGCGTGACAGTACATCTCTCCACACCTCTGATACATGTTGTAATTCTTCAGCGTCTTTAGAGAGGTGGTGGGTCCCAATAACCAACAACTCTTTGGTGCACTCCTAAATTGACGGGCATATCTCACTGCGGACCAAAACGTCCTTAAACTAACAACGGACCGCAACGTCCTTAAACTGGCTATGGACCGAAAACGTCCTTAAACTAAAACAATAGAGCCTAAATGCTCTATTGTTGGGTCTGAATGATCCCAAAATCTTTTTGAGTAGATCTTAGCCTAAAATTAGACTAACGTATCCTCAACAAACATTTAAGTTGATCTTAATCTCAAACAAGATTAACGATTCTTAAATCAACCCAAACCCAAATCTAAGAATATACGGATTTGGACTAATTCACGCTCTACGGACGACAACATAAATTAGTCTCCGTATACAATCCACGGGCAACCAAAAATAAAACAAATATCACACGACACGAAGTGGCCTTTTGGAGCCGGAGAAAGTGGTTATCGCTATGCGGTAACGTAATTAACTACAGGGGCTTGTGCCTACAGGGAAGAGCGTCCCCACAATCAAAAACCCCTCAGAAATGAGGGGAAATCTGATGAAGTCCGCTACAACGGCCGCATTCGTCCAAACCTCCGATATATGGTGCCATAAATCAACTTGGTATCTTCGGAGAGGTGGACGGATAAACCCAAATAGCATCTGCCCTCAAATTCAGGCAAGACGTTTGTCTTCCCAGTTTTCGGCGGTAAACTTGCTTCATGTTGTCATTTTTAGTTTTCTGGAAATTTTTAATAAGACTCAAGAGGTTGAGCTCTCTGTGAATTAGTGGTGTTTAAAATATCAATCGAAATGTTTGATATCGTCTAAATGGTTTTGGATATGTGATACAATTTTTGGAATCCACATTGATTAGTTTTGTGAAAACTAGTTATCGATCTCGCATTTTAGTCTCAAGTGATGGATTGCAAGGGAGTTTGGATTTGGATCAAAACTCCGTTGCAATCTTGTATCGTACGCGAATAGTCGCCGGGAGACACTAGTAGACAGCCACATCCTATATCCCTAACCAAGTGACTATAGGAGAACCCCATGGCCAAAAGCATCCATTCGGGTGCTCGCGGCCGCGGTGTTCCGCCCAAGTGCACTTCGTTGACGGCCTCGGGGGTGTGGCCATCTACTAAAGTTCCCGACGAGCATTCAATCTTTAATCGAGAATCTTGTTGAATTGTCCAATTTATTTTTGAAAAGTGTTTTCAATTCAAGACTTAAATGCAAGGTTTATAGGGTTAGGCATGAAATCCGGAATATGTGATAATCCGAGTTTATGATGTCTAAGGATGATGCGGATTCTAATTATTGTAGTTTTCATTTCTTTTCTGCGACTGTAAGTGTAATATGTGGCAGTATCCCCGATCTTGTTGCTATACGTCAACGACATTATGGATACACATATTTACTTACGTTGATGACATGTGATGTTATTGTGTTGCTGGTTGATATGATATATTGGATCGTCGTGATTAAATAGCCGGGGGGTTTTGCGTGAGATGAGAGTTTTTCAATTTTCATTCATGTAAAAATCTGTATGTAATATTCTTTTATTGGGACACTTTAGGGTTGAGGTTGTTGTCTCCATTGATATATATTATTTACTTTTCCGCATTAAGATAGACCCAAGGCGGGGAGCACAAGTAACCGGGTTCTAGAGTCCAGTGGAAGGCCATCTCGAGGAGTCGAGACCGGTCGTCTAACTCTAGAATTGACAGGGTTGCTTGCCTCTCTCGTAGGGGTCTAGGGGTGTGGGCTTGGCTATTCATCACGACCGTGGAATCCGTGTTTTTCATTACTGGCTTAATCTAAAACACAGACCTCCTAGAATATCCTATATTTCATATGTATGCTTCTGCTGTTTTTGTGATGTGATGTGATCATATAACTGTGTGAGATGAATACTACTTATATATATGATATACTATTAGACACTATATATGTTTTGCATCCGCGCTAGTCTTGACCCTACCCTGCCGTAAGTTAAGTAACCTTACAGTGAAAACCCGGGTCCCTATGGCGAATGCGGATGGTATATATGTGTATTTTATTTTCGTTTCTTCTGTGATGCTTAGGAAACATAAATGATGGGACGTCATTAATGAGATTAATGAAAAGAAAAGAAACCTAAAAGATGTTGTAAAATCAATTTTTTCAAAAAAAGGTAGCACTAGTTCTTGCTTTGCACAGCGGTATTCTATTATGAATATCCAGCACCTCATTCGATGAGGAAAGAGCCTAGATCCCTTCACCGGGAATGGCCTCTTTAGCAAAACTAGCATATCTACAACCCATTCGGTTTATTTTGAAAACTACTCGATTTTAAAGTGGAGCTTAAAGCCCTCCTTTTCAAATCACTAGATTCTACAACGATATCAAGTTCATTATGTTAAAAGTTTTCTTCAAAACCAGTCGCAGCCCTCCGTCATTTCTGATCAGTACTATTTAGTATTCGTGCTGCGTTTGTTGACCACAGTCAAGGTGTAGTGTGTGGTAGCTGATTAGTGTTTATCTGCCGCATGTTGATGCGATTGGATTAGGGTAGTCGTACGGCTTTGTTGACCATAGCCAAGGGTCGTACGGGTGGGTTTAATTTAATCACGAAATGACGGGTTGAACTTGACTAGCGCTTATGATTTGTTGACCATAGCTAAGGTCATAAGTTGCTAGGGGTAAAAATAGATATCGGGAATTTCAAGTGTTGAAATTTGCAATGAGATTGCATACCTTCTTTATGATAGTTGGATCCCGATACCTACTGCGAGTAAGTGTTGCTCCTGAAACAGTTTTCCACTTTATAAATAGCTAATCCAGTAGGTGTCTAAGAAAGGAGTTAATGGGGCTGTAGGGTGTTTTTTCGTCACCCCATTGAGATGGGAATACGCGCACTCTTGTCAGGCGTACTACAGATTCCCCCTGCCTAGGGTAGGCCGGGGTTTAATGATTGTGGGGATCCGAATCTCCGGCAGCCGCGGACTAAGCTGCCGTTAATTACCCCTCGCCTTTGGGGCGAGGGAACCTCCGATTAACGGGTTAAACTGGTCATGCGAATTCAATGTGCAGTGTACGTGCGTTCTGTTCTGAAAGGGGGGGTTTTGGATATATCGGGAGCCACGCAGAGTTTTTACGGGGGTCCCGCTACCCGGATAGCGGGCTGGGGGTCAAGGGGGCTAGCAGCCCCCTTGCGGGGTTCGGGGCAGCGCCCCGGCCCGAAAATTTTTTGGAGGGGGAGAATGTTGCAGAGTATGTGTATGTGTACATTTGTATACAAATGTATATATATGTGTATATACATAAAAAGAGGGGGAAAAGGCATCCAAGGGATGCGTGGGGCAGCACCTTGGGTGCTGTGCGCAGGTGCGCAAGCGCGCGCGCCACGTGTCGGCACGCGGGCGCCTTGCGTACTTGCGCAGGTGCGCAAGCGCGCGCGCCACGTGTCGGCACGCGGGCGCCTTGCGCGCTTGCGCAGGCGCGCAGGTGCGCAAGCGCGCGCGCCACGTGTCGGCACGCGGGCGCCTTGCGCGCTTGCGCACCGCGCGCAGGCGCGCGCGCCACGTGTCGGCACGCGGGCGCCTTGCGCCCTTGCGCAAGCGCGCAGGTGCGCAAGCGCGCGCGCGCCACGTGTCGGCACGCGGGCGTCTTGCGCACTTGCGCAAGCGCGCAGGTGCGCAAGCGCGCGCGCCACGTGTCGGCACGCTGGCGCCTTGCGCACTTGCGCTGCTCGCCGGAGAGGCACAAGAGGCTTTTAGCCTAAGAACAGAAGCTGTGCTTCAGAAATGAAATATTTATTATGTATATATGTATGGAGTTAAACTCCTATGATGTTTTGAAGCTGATAAAGGGGGTTCTTCTTCTTCCTCCTGTTGTTTGGCCGGATCTTGAAGATCAAGAAGTAGGAGATTTTAAAAATCACTCATTTTTGAGATCTGATGGGAGATCTGAGTTCCCCTTTGTGGGTTTTGTGGTGGAAAACCACTTAGTTTTGGAAAAGAAAGAGTAAAACTCTTGATTTAATTCAAAAGAAATGAGAAGGTTTTAGAACCTTAGAGAAGAAGCAGGAAAGAGCTCAGCTCTGAAACTTTTTTGGAGAGAGAAAAAGTTATGAGATATTTTCATTATCTTTGCCTTTATAGGCCATACATTTTACACATAGCCCCTTGGGCTTCACAAAATGGCATTTTGCCTATTCCATGGCTCATGTGCCATTTCTTTTTGCACATAAGCCATGGGCTTTACAAGAATTTGGCTTTATGCCCATTTTCTTACATTTATCCATAAAATAAAATAAAAGAAAATGCAACAAGATTATTTATTACAAAAATTTTATCTTGGCGTGGAGGAGGCCGGCCGCTTCATGTTCGGGCTCGACTCGGGCATGGGCCCACTGGGTCTGGGCTTGGGCCCACTTGGCTTGGGGTTGACTTGGATTTTGACTTGGTCAACTGGGGTGTAAAATTTTACCCCAACAAATTGCCCCCCATCAATAAATGCACACCACATATGTGGGTCGTGTGCATGAAATTGATGGATCTTCTTTCGCGTGGAGGCGACTTGATTTGGTTCCCACCTTTTGGGAAGCTGGCACTGCCCTTTTTACGACATGGCCGGTCGGTGCTGCCCTTTTAGCGACGTGGACGGTCGGTGCTGCCCTTTTAGCGACGTGGACGGTCGGTGCTGCCCTTTTAGCGACGTGGACGGTCGGTGCTGCCCTTTTAGCGACGTGGACGGTCGGTGCTGCCATTTTTGCGACTTGGACGGTCGGTGCTGCCCTTTTAGCGACGTGGACGGTCGGTGCTGCCCTTTTAGCGACTTGGACGGTCGGTGCTGCCCTTTTAGCGACGTGGACGGTCGGTGCTGCCCTTTTAGCGACGTGGACGGTCGGTGCTGCCCTTTTAGCGACGTGGACGGTCGGTGCTGCCCTTTTAGCGACGTGGACGGTCGGTGCTGCCCTTTTAGCGACGTGGACGGTCGGTGCTGCCCTTTTAGCGACGTGGACGGTCGATGCTTGATTTGACTTGCTCTGCTTCTTGCAGTGCCAGGGGTAGACTTGACTTGCTCCGCTTCTTGCGGTGTCGGAGTGGAAGTTGACTTGTTGATTTTGATTTGGGTTGACATCAGCATCGCTATACTGGAATATGGTACCAGGAGCGAATCATCATCTGTCATGGAGAGGATTTTGGGATTTCGGTTTTTGTTTGGCATCTGCATTGCTGCACTGGAATAATGCCAGGAGCAACTCATCATTTGCCCTGAGAGGATTTGGGAGAAATTGGGATTGTTTTACGCCCGTGGATTGTATACGGTTTTGCAGGATGTATGATCCAGACCGTAGGGCCGGAAAAAAATTTGGGACTTTGTCGGCGTCTGCATCGCTGCACTGGAATATGGTACCAGGAGCGACTCATCATTCGCCGTTGGGGCATGAGATTTGGAATTTGGTTGGCGTCTGCATCGCTGCACTGGAATATGGTACCAGGAGCGACTCATCATTCGCCATTTGGGGATTGGGGAGCGATGGCTTAGGAGACAGGTTTAGATCCCTATCGCCTAAGGCTTTTCAATTTTATGGGCCGTGAGGGTCCCATAAAAGCATTTCCTCCCTACGAGTCGTAAGGATCCCGCAGGTGTATTTTCTCCTTAAGAGTCGTGAGGACTCCTAAGTGTGTTTTTCCTTTATGAGTCGTAAGGATCTCACAAAGGTTTGTTCTCCTCATATATCGTGAGGACACATGAGTGGGTCTTATCAATGGAGCATCATTTCCAAAGCGGAGACCGGCCGCGTAACTGATGATTACGGTGGGGCATGGGTATGATGAGAATTATTTGAGCCCGTGGATTGTATACGATGGTCAATTTGGGGACCCACCGTAGGGCCGGAGAATTTTGAGAAATTGGATTTTGGTTGGCGTCTGCATCGCTACACTGGAATATGGTACCAGGAGCGACTCATCATTCGCCGTTTGGGGACTTGGAATTTGGATCTTGTTTGGCATCAGTATTGCTGCACTGGAATAATGCCAGGAGCAACTCATCATTTGCCTCGGGAGGACTTGGGATTTGGGTTTTTGGTCGGCATCAGCACCGCTAACACTGAAGCGAAATGCCAGGAGCGAATCATCATTTGCCGTTGCCCGTTGGGGAACGATGGCTTAGGAGACAGGTTTGGGTCCCTATCACCTAAGGCTTTTCAATTTTATGGGCCGTGAGGGTCCCATAAAAGCATTTTCTCCCTACGAGTCGTAAGGATCCCGCAGGTGTATTTTCTCCTTAGGAATCGTGAGGATTCCTAAGTGTGTTGCTCCTTTGTGAGTCGTAAGGATCTCACGCAGGGGTTTTCTCCTCGCAAGGTCGAGAGGGCTTTGCGAGTGTATTTCATCTCTTTTCACGAGTTTGCGCCCTTTCGGGTTTTCACAGACTCGCCGGTAGTCCTGCTGTTTTTACTCACGGAGCCCTTTCGGGTTTTCATCCGTGCCCGTTTTGCTTGTGGACATACCGTTTATTTCTTCTTCTTTTTTCTTTTTTTTTTCTTTTTCTTTCTTTTTCTCTTTTTTTTTGCCGCTGGTGGGACTTTAAAAGTAGTCTCACCGGCAGGATTTGGGAGAAATAGGGGTTATTTACGCCCGTGGATTGTATACGGTTTTGCAGGATGTCTGATCCAGACCGTAGGGCTGATGTGCTCAATTCGCCTGCGACTTGGAGCATTCATGTGTAGTATTTCTTGAGATATCGTCCATTGATGGGTGGCATGGGCCTTTCTCCCTCGGCACTTATTAGTTGGTAGGATCCTCCGTCGAACACCTTCTCAATGACGTATGGTCCTTCCCAGTTCGGCTCGAATTTTCCCTTGGCATGTCGATTGAGGATGATCGGTCTTTTAAGGACCAACACCAATTCACCTTTCTTGAAGGCGCGGAAACGGGTTATCTTGTCATAAGCCCGTGACATTTGGGCTCGGTATAGCTCCAGATTTTGTTGCACCGCGAGCCTCTTTTCTTCGAGGGCATCGAGTTCTTCAAGTCGAAGGAGCACGTTTTCCTCCTCCGTCAACTCGTGCTGAACGGCCATTCTTAAGCTTGGAACTTCGACTTCGAGGGGGAGGACCGCCTCCACCCCGAAGAGCAATGAGTATGGAGTGGACTGAGTTGGAGTACGGTGCGTGGTACGATATGCCCACAATGCCTCGTGAAGCTTGAGATTCCAGTCTCTCTTGTTGGCTGAAGCATTTTTCCTCAGGAGCTTGCATAGAGTCTTATTGAAGGCTTCGGCTAGCCCGTTGGCTCTTGGATTATAGATGGAGGAATATCTCCAGTCTATCTTGTGCTGAGTAGCGAACCTTGAGACATTGAAGCTCTTGAAAGAAGGCCCGTTGTCAGAAATGATTCTCCTTGGTGTACCGAAGCGGTATAGAATATTATGCTGGAAGAATGTCAGAATATCTTTTGTCTTGACTTCTTTTAACGGGACAGCTTCAGCCCATCTGGAGAAGTAGTCTGTCGCGGCCAGTATAAACCGGTGGCCTTTAGATGACGGAGGATCAATTGGGCCAACAATGTCGGTGCCCCAAACTTCGAAGGGCCACGACGCCACTGTAGGATGCAATGGGTTGGGATGCTTGTGAATAAAATCACCGTGAATTTGGCAGATATAACATTTCTTTGCATGCTCTCCGCAATCCCGTATCATGGTGGGCCAGTAATACCCAAGCCGTTTGATTTGAAGTCGCATCTTGGGGCCAGATTGGTGAGCACCGCACACGCCCGAGTGGACATCTTTCATGACCTTTTGGGCTTCGGCCAATGACAGACACCTGAGCCAGAGTTGGTCATATGACCTTCGGTATAACGTGTCATTTACAAACACGTATCGGAGAGCTCTTTTCTTCAGCTGAATCCTCGCAGATTTTTCTTCGGGCAGCTTGTCGTATCGGAGGTACTCTATGAAGGGTTCTCTCCAATCGGGCTCGTCTTGGATGATCGAAGCTTCTTCCGCAGGACTGCTCTTCTGTTCCGCGCTTTCCTCTTCTCGTAGAGAGACTGGGGGTAGAATTTGCCGGCTCCTGACTGTGATCAGAATTTCGTCCATTTCAGGATCAGCCAGTTCCTTGGCCAAGCGAGCGAGTACATCAGCCTTTCCGTTCAACGCTCTAGGGACTCTCGTTAGTTTGATATGAGTGAACCGTTTCATGAGTTCCACCACCCTACCTCTGTACCGAGCTAACTCGGGTTTGTATATCTTATAGTCGCCGCTTACTTGGTTGACGACAAGCTGGGAGTCACCGTAAACTCGTAGCCGAAGGATTTCCATTTCTATGGCGAGTTCCAAACCAGCTATCAGAGCTTCATACTCAGCTTCATTGTTCGTTCGAGGCTCGGTGAGAGCAAAAGAACGTCGTAGGGTTCCCATTGATGGTGTGATGAACACCAATCCTATCCCTGCTTTTATCTCCGGGACGCTTGATTTACTGGAGGTCTTTATTGACGAGGCTCCATCGAAGTAGAGCTCCCAACATGGCTCATCTTCCTCGAGGTGCAGCACTTGTTCATCGGGTAACTCACAATTTAGCGGCGACCCTTCTGGTATGGGATGAGCGGCGAGAAAGTCTGCAATAGCTTGCCCTTTTACTGCTTTCTGAGGGGTATAAACTATGTCAAACTCAAGTAGCATGACAGCCCATCTTGCCATCCTGCCGGCTAGGCTTGCTTTGGTCATCAAGTGTTTGAGCGGGTCGACCTTGGAGATCAGCATAACCCGATGAGCCAGCAGATAGTGCCTCAGCTTCTTCACAGCAAATATCAGAGCCAGGCATTGCTTTTCGATTGGGGAATAGTTGTGTTCCGCCCCGACTAGAGTTCGACTGAGGTAGTAGAGGGCATTTTCCTTTCCCTCCTCGTTATTCTGGGCGAGGAGCGCACCGAGTGACTCATCTAGCGCGGCAGTGTAGAGAATCAACGGTTTATTTGGAATGGGAGCAGCCAGCACTGGAGGGTGCAACAAGTATTGTTTGATGCTTTCGAACGCTGCTTGACATTCGGCATCCCAGATAAAAGGAGCTCCTTTCTTCATGAGCTTTGAGAAGGGCCTACATCTCCCCGATAAATTTGAGATAAACCTCCGTATATAAGCAAGCTTGCCTTGAAAAGATCTTAGCTGTGTCAGACTCTTCGGAGGAGGCATCTCCATGATGGCCTTTATCTTTGATGGGTCAACTTCGATCCCTCGATGTCGAACTATGAAGCCCAGGAATTTTCCCGATGACACGCCAAAAGCGCATTTCAGAGGATTCATCTTCAGATCAAATTCCCTCAGTCTGGTGAGAACGGTCCTAAGATCCTGGATATGATCGGCCTTGGTTTCAGTCTTAACGACCAGATCATCAACATAACATTCGACGACTTTATGAATTAGGTCATCGAAGATATTAGTCATCGCCCTTTGATATGTAGCACCTGCGTTCTTCAGTCCGAATGGCATTACCTTGTAGCAATATATCCCGATCGGGGTTCGAAATGCTGTGTGCTTCTCATCCTCAGGTGACATCTTGATCTGATTATATCCAGACGAGCCGTCCATAAAGGTGAACAGTTCGTAATTTGAGGTGTCATCGACCATCATTTCCATGACCGGTAGCGGGAAGTCATCTTTAGGACATGCCTTATTGAGGTCCCTGAAATCGACACAGACTCGGATCTGCCCATTTTTCTTCTTGACTGGGACTATGCATGCGATCCAGTCCGCATATTTCTCTTCTCTGATGAAGCCGGCATCGATGAGTTTCTTGGTTTCCTCGATGACCTTTTCTTCCAACTCCCTTCTCATTCTTCGAGGAGCTTGTTTAACTGGCTTAGCATCCGGAGATATAGCCAGCTTATGCACGGCTACCTCAGGGGAAAGGCCAGGCATTTCTTTGTATGTCCACGCGAAGCAGTCAACGAACTCACGCAACAGGGCAATTATCTGCTCTTTCATTTCCTCTGACAAGAGCGAGCTGATGTAGGTCGACCTTGGATTATCGGGCGTTCCTAAGTCAATCTCGGTTAGCTCGTCAAAGGTTGCTTGTCCTCCATCTTCGAGCTCTTGAGGAGCTTCTTCTGGCTCGGCTATTTCGTCGTCATCATTTGATCTTTCGCCAGCTTCACCAACATGGATCATGTAGCACGCTCTGGAATCAGGTTGAATGTAACCTATTCCCCGTCTGTCTGGAATTCGTCCATCGATGAGTGCTCGGACCTGGGGAGGATGCCATAGCCCTTCGTAAAACTTTGCTTCGGACTCCGTTTGATATAACCGGCATCCGCACTTCTTAAAGTATTCCCGCATCTCGGGCGCATAGTATCTGGGATTGAGGACGGCTCTTATGCCTCTCTCATATGGAAGGCACGCGACAGACAAATCGTCCGGGTGCGCAACGGGGTTTGACCCATAAAACAAGATGCCCTTCTGTCCACTTTTCCTCCCGGGAACGTAGAAAGTTTTCAGCTGGTCCACGGTGGAGATTGATAATGCATCGAGCTCTTTGCACATTTGCTCTGGTACCCTTGTAACGGCTAGGGATCCTTCTGCAACTTCGAAGGTCTCTCGCAGTTTCGCTTGTTGCGTGGGGGTCCAATCTGCACCGCTATTGCACGACAGGTCCTCCTCCTCTGACTCTTCAGTGTCACTGCCAAGATGAGGGCGGACTTTGCTGCTAGATGGGCCTTCAGTAACAGATTCGTCCGTATCGCTGCCGAAATGAGGGCGAGTTTGGCGGAAGGACGGGCTTCCAGCGTCGGACTCATCAGTGTCGCTGCCGAAATGCGGGCGTACTTGGGTATTTTTGCTTTTGAAAGTGATAGCCGGCGCAGATTTGCTTTTGAGTCTTGGGGCCGTTCTATCCTCAGTCAGTTGTGGCTTAGCATTTTGGTGGTTCGTAAAGTACCGAGAATCTTCATAGCGGACTTCATGCACACCGAACGGTTGGATGTCTCCGTCAATGCGTCTTTCTTCGCCATTTTTAGTATATTTCATGCATTGATGGAGAGTTGACGGAATGATGCCATAATCGTGGAGCCATGGCCGCCCCAAGAGAATCTTATAAGACGTGTCGGCGTCGATCACGTATATCTTAGCTTCAGTTTGCAGATCCCCAAATTTGATTGGCAAAGCTATAGACCCTAGAACTTGCTGGCAATTTTGGTTGAACCCTTGAATGACAATCCTTTCCCTCGACAGGTGTCGGATGTCCATTGACAAACTCTTCAGAGTTCGCAAGTTCATGATGTTCACTGAGGACCCCGGATCAATCAATATACGATTAATTCGATCTCCGTCGCTGTACCCGGTCACGTAAAGCGGCCGATTATGCTCAGCCGTTCCCAGTAGCAAGTCTTCATCCTTAAATGTGACTGCGGCGGCATGCAAAGCGTGCTGGGCTTCTTTCATGTTAATTTCCGCAAAGTGAGCCTGATACCGCTCGGGGTTTTGTAGAGCGTGAATGAGAACGTCTCTAAGCTCCTTAGATAGGACCAAGGCGTCGTAGATGCTCAGGAGAGATGGAAGCTTCCGGAGATGTGCCAAGACATTATAGTCCACCGAGGAAGGATTTATGTTTTCGCCGGCCGGTTCTCTGCCATCTTCTTCATTAGCGACTTGTTTTTCCTTCCCTTTTGAGGCGTTGCCCTGATTTGGCGGTAGAGCCCTGCCGCTTCTAAGCTGGATTTGATTGGCCGTTGTGGCGAGCTCCTCATCCTCTTCAGGAAAACAGAGCTCATCCTCGGAGTCACTGCCAAGATGGATGGCGTAGCAGGTCACTACTGGGATCTCTTCATTGATGTCTTCTTCTAACTCCTCCAGAATTTCAGCCGCTTGTATAGGGAAGAACTCCTTCAATTGAATCAATGTTCTTTCCTTTTGTTCATATTCTTCGAGGGAATCGATATATTTTTGAATGGTTGATCTCCCTGCAGACTCTTTTTCGCGCCGAGCTGCACTTTTCTTCTTCTTGAGCTTCTTGGATTTTGAGCCTGAAGGAGCCGCATTGGCAGCTGGACTGGTAGGCTTCTTCTGTCCTTCCCATTCCATCCTGGGCTCTTTCCGAATTAGCTTTAGCATCTTCTTTGTCTTATTAGATATGTGCGTACTCCACAGAGGCTGCAATGAGTCGGTTTCGTTTGTCGGGGCAGCGGGTTCAGCTGTCTGCTCCCAGAAGGCTTCAACTTCTGTCTGTATAAAGTTGGCGGTCGCAACTTGATTGTTCACCAACACGCTTTTAGACAGCTCGATCTCTCCAGCCTTGTACTGCTTCTCGACCCAGTCTTTGAAGATATAGCAATCCTCGATCGCATGGCTCACTACTCGGTGGTACGGGCAATACAGAGGATTGTCGATCATTTTTGCTTCTTGGGGTCTTTTCGACTCCGGCAATTGTAGGCCGTTGTTCAAGACATCTTTAAATATCTTGCGAACCTTGTCCCTTCTGAAAGAGTAAACCTTGTTCTTTTTCTCCTCTAGGGTGGGCCCATCTCCTCCCAGCAATGGCTTTCCAGACCGGTTAGTTTTGGATTCGCCCGTCCTTCGCTTTTCTTCATTTTCGGACGCATTGAAGACATTGGTACTGCTGGAACTCCCGCTTCTACGGTTGTCGTCCCGCTTGCTTTTCCATGTTTTGTCTCTCTGAGAATCCGGCGGAGACTCTTGCTTTGAGCGTTCTAGCATTTGGACTTTCTTGGTTAGCTCCTGAAATGTCTTGAGGCCCGCCGTACACAAGAATGGGACCATCCAGTTGCTGAGGTTCCCAATGAGAAGGCTGACGGACTGGTCCTGCTCCAGTGGCGGTTCGCACTTGACTGTGAGATTACGCCATCGAGCGATAAAGTCGGTGTTGCTTTCATTCTTCCCCGGCTTGGTCCTCACAAGGTCAGCAATGGAGATTTTATCACTGACACTCATGAATCTTTGCCGGAACAGAGACTCCATTTGGGCAAAGGTAATGACGGACCCGTCTGGTATGCTCGCGTACCAGTCGAAAGCGACACCGGTCAGGCTGTTGACAAATTGACGAAGAAGGAGCGCGTCATTGCCCCCTGTATTTCCGCACGATGCTTTGAAGTGGGCAACGTGCTGATTTGCATTCCCCGTTCCATCAAATCTTCCGAACTTAGGAATGACGTAGCCGCTTGGGAACTCAATCAGATCGTACTGCGCGGGATATGGCCGCCCACTACTGCCGATTTCTTTCTGGGCTTCAGCTTCGGCCACCAATGTTTTAACCTTGCTGGTGACCAAATCCATTATCCGATCCTGTGTTAGCGGGATGGTGCTATCTGGGGCCAAGGCGTCCCCAGAAGCGGAATGTAGCCGGCTTTCATTTGGCTCGACCAGTCTTGGTCCCAAAGGAACAGGCATTGGCTGCCTCGGATTGTCATCACCCGGCTGATTAGTAGCGGCTTGTGCTTGATTAGGAGGCGCTCGAGCAATTTGAGCCGTAAGCTGCATCACCACGTTCGTTAAGTCGTCAATCTTCGAATAGAGCTTGGCCATCTCTTTATCCTTGCTCCTGAGCTGTTTTCGAAGTTCTTGAAGCGGCTCTTGCTCCGCAGTCCTAGGGCGGAAAGTCGGCTCTTCCTCGCTGTCCGAGCTTGACTCTGCATGGACCGAGGGGTCTTTCTGCCTATCATCCTCATCGAGAGGGTTTTCTTCATCCAGCAGGGGCGGCTGTTCTTGGGCAGCGGCAACCACATTCGGGCTAGATTGAGCTTGGGATGTGGTGGCCCCCTCCTTGCTTTTGCTGCGAAGGTTGTCGCTGGGGCGCCCGCCCGCCATATAGACCGTATGGATGATATATCCGGCTGTCTTTCTATCATTGGCAGTTGATTTCGTGGATCGCTGTCTTGACCCCCTTGTTTCGGTAGCTGGTAGTCGATTGAAGGCGGCTGGCCTAACCAGGTTCTTAAATGGTGCTGGCGCATCTTTTCTGGGTTTGCCCCGCTGCTTTCGTGCTGCACAGAGCGCTTGATAGACTCTTGAAGAGATAGTGTCGTACGTTTTCTGTTGGGGCGGGGACACGTCTCTTTGTGGCACTGTTCGGACCGCTGTCTTCTTGATTCTGGCGGTCATGGCGTTTTTCTGAACCCACTTCAGAGGCTCGAAGGAATTGCTGATTCTTACGTCCGACTCAGCCGTCGTCGCGGGGAAACCCTGCACTTGGAACTTCACATGATTCCATTTGGCCGAATCCTTGGCCCTTTTGTTGGCTCGATACCTGAGCCGCTTCTGCCTTAACTTTTCTGTTCTAAGCACCTGGCAGACTTCAGCTCTTTGGGAAGACGCCGCAGACCGGGCGACGGAGGGCTTTGGAGATACGCTCGATTGTGCGTTTGTTGGAGTCATCGCTTGAGCTCGTCCGTGACATTTGTTGTTGCCCTTCGCACCGGAAGTCTTGCCCCCAGCTAGAGCGTCAGGGAATCGTTCAGACACCATCTTAAGTTTCGGTTGTGGTGCCTTAGCAATCACAACATTCGGCCTCTTGCCCCTTGGGACCGGCTTGACCACCTGTTCCGCCGGGATTTCCGCCAGATGAGCGCTTCCAGCAGGGTAGATGATGACGGAGCCAAACTGGCGGGGCGGTTCTTCCCACTGTCGACTGAGGCTTGCAGGGAGAACCACACGAGCGTTGATCTTGACCACGTATGGAATCGGGGTCACGTTGGAAGCTGAATTCATCTGGAGAGACATTGTCGTCGAAGGTTGATTGCTGCATAGAAAAGAAAATATCATTTCAGTATAGACAATAGATATGTATATTAATTGAGTTCGCATGAACGTTTAACCCGAAATATGGGAGGAGAGAGCGGTCCCACCGGGCGTGCCAGAATCTGTAGGGTGTTTTTTCGTCACCCCATTGAGATGGGAATACGCGCACTCTTGTCAGGCGTACTACAGATTCCCCCTGCCTAGGGTAGGCCGGGGTTTAATGATTGTGGGGATCCGAATCTCCGGCAGCCGCGGACTAAGCTGCCGTTAATTACCCCTCGCCTTTGGGGCGAGGGAACCTCCGATTAACGGGTTAAACTGGTCATGCGAATTCAATGTGCAGTGTACGTGCGTTCTGTTCTGAAAGGGGGGGTTTTGGATATATCGGGAGCCACGCAGAGTTTTTACGGGGGTCCCGCTACCCGGATAGCGGGCTGGGGGTCAAGGGGGCTAGCAGCCCCCTTGCGGGGTTCGGGGCAGCGCCCCGGCCCGAAAATTTTTTGGAGGGGGAGAATGTTGCAGAGTATGTGTATGTGTACATTTGTATACAAATGTATATATATGTGTATATACATAAAAAGAGGGGGAAAAGGCATCCAAGGGATGCGTGGGGCAGCACCTTGGGTGCTGTGCGCAGGTGCGCAAGCGCGCGCGCCACGTGTCGGCACGCGGGCGCCTTGCGTACTTGCGCAGGTGCGCAAGCGCGCGCGCCACGTGTCGGCACGCGGGCGCCTTGCGCGCTTGCGCAGGCGCGCAGGTGCGCAAGCGCGCGCGCCACGTGTCGGCACGCGGGCGCCTTGCGCGCTTGCGCAGGCGCGCGCGCCACGTGTCGGCACGCGGGCGCCTTGCGCGCTTGCGCAAGCGCGCAGGTGCGCAAGCGCGCGCGCCACGTGTCGGCACGCGGGCGCCTTGCGCGCTTGCGCAAGCGCGCAGGTGCGCAAGCGGCGCGCGCGCCACGTGTCGGCGCACTTGCGCAGGCGCGCGCGCCACGTGTCGGCACGCGGGCGCCTTGCGCCCTTGCGCAAGCGCGCAGGTGCGCAAGCGCGCGCAGCGCCACGTGTCGGCACGCGGGCGTTGCGCACTTGCGCAAGCGCGCAGGTGCGCAAGCGCGCGCGCCACGTGTCGGCACGCTGGCGCCTTGCGCACTTGCGCTGCTCGCCGGAGAGGCACAAGAGGCTTTTAGCCTAAGAACAGAAGCTGTGCTTCAGAAATGAAATATTTATTATGTATATATGTATGGAGTTAAACTCCTATGATGTTTTGAAGCTGATAAAGGGGGTTCTTCTTCTTCCTCCTGTTGTTTGGCCGGATCTTGAAGATCAAGAAGTAGGAGATTTTAAAAATCACTCATTTTTGAGATCTGATGGGAGATCTGAGTTCCCCTTTGTGGGTTTTGTGGTGGAAAACCACTTAGTTTTGGAAAAGAAAGAGTAAAACTCTTGATTTAATTCAAAAGAAATGAGAAGGTTTTAGAACCTTAGAGAAGAAGCAGGAAAGAGCTCAGCTCTGAAACTTTTTTGGAGAGAGAAAAAGTTATGAGATATTTTCATTATCTTTGCCTTTATAGGCCATACATTTTACACATAGCCCCTTGGGCTTCACAAAATGGCATTTTGCCTATTCCATGGCTCATGTGCCATTTCTTTTTGCACATAAGCCATGGGCTTTACAAGAATTTGGCTTTATGCCCATTTTCTTACATTTATCCATAAAATAAAATAAAAGAAAATGCAACAAGATTATTTATTACAAAAATTTTATCTTGGCGTGGAGGAGGCCGGCCGCTTCATGTTCGGGCTCGACTCGGGCATGGGCCCACTGGGTCTGGGCTTGGGCCCACTTGGCTTGGGGTTGACTTGGATTTTGACTTGGTCAACTGGGGTGTAAAATTTTACCCCAACAGGGGCTATGCCCCTGCAGAAACGAGGTTATTTAATTAGTTCCATGTGAAAGTATGGGGAGACTCCTTCGAAGTACCAATACCTGCCTGGCTGACCAATTGGCGAACTTGTAGGGTGTAATTAATCCCGGCTAATCTTACCTTTTAGGGTTTGAAGAAAGATTTGATAAAAAAAGTGGGAGCCATCCTGATTAGATAAGATAATAACCAATCTAATTTTGCAAGAGCGCACGCTAAAGTGTTTTCTTCTCTCTCTCTCTCCAGGTATTGACCATGTCACGTCTTAATCAAGATAATAATATGGATGTATTGACCGAATCCGTTTATTATACTGGACTGGGAAACGTTGGTTCCGCTTTATCTTATGACAGCTGTCATAAGTCTGGGTAAGGGATAAGGGAATGCAAGGATTTCCACGCAACCTGAACGAAGAAAGCTGATGCATCTTCTTCGGGTGTTATAGTTATTGAGAACCGGTTCTCAGTCTGCTCTATGTCCTGGGTATTGGATACCGGATCAGGATCCCATATTTGTAATATGTTATAAGGGTTAAAGAGAAGTAGACAACTGGGAAAGGGTGATATGTCTTTAAGAGTAGGGAATGGAGCAATTGTTGCTGCCGAAGCAGTCGGCAAATATCACCTAGTATTACCAAATGATAATACATTGATTTTGAACGACTGTTATTTCGTACCGTCGATGACGTGGAATATAATATCCGTTTCTTTATTAGATAAAGAAGGATATAACTTTGCATTAGAGAAAAATGTTATGAACATTTTCCTAAATCAAGTGTTGATTGGGTTTGGTACGTTATGTAATGGTATATACGTTCTAAATCAAAATACAGCTTTAAATATACAGAACACACACATCAGAAATGAACGAAGACTTCTTGTGGTATTGTAGACTTGGTCATATCAATGCGACCAGACTCGCTAAGTTGCATAAAGATGGATATTTGAATCCGTTCGAATTTACATCTTATAAAACTTGCCAGTCATGTCTCAAAGGAAAGATGAACAAAACTCCATTTATGGGACACAGAGAAAGAGCTACTGAACTCTTGGGACCGATACATTAATGTATGCGGTCCTATGTCTACACATGCCAAGAATGGTTCCTCGTACTTCATTACATTCACCGATGATCTCTCAAGATCCGGACATGTGTTCCTGTTGAAACATAAATCTGAAACTTTTGAGAAATTCAAGGAATATAAGTGCGAAGTAGAGAACCAGACAGGTAAAAGTATTAAAATCCTTCGATTTGATTGAGGAGGAGAATACTTAAGCACGGAATTCTGAGAAAATGGGATTCTCTCTCAGCTTACTCCTCCTTATACACCATAGCACAATGGAGTATCGGAGCAGAGGAATCGCACCCTATTAGATATGGTGCGCTCTATGATGAGTATTACCGAGTTAGCTATTTCCTTTTGGAGTTATGCACTTGAGACAACTGTATACCTATTGAATAGGGTTCCAACAAAATCTGTGCCTACTACTCCATATGAGATATGGTATGGGAAGAGACCATCTCTTAAACGAGTTAAGATATAGGGTTGTCCGGCTTAAAACAAAATCCGGACAAACTCAAAGCACGATCAATTCTTTGCAAGTTTGTGGGATATCCAAATGATTCATATGGATATCTATTCTACCACAGTGAGAAACAAAAAATGTTTATTGCTCAACATAACACCTTTTTAGAAAAGGAATTTCTTGGAAAAGAAATTAGTGGTAATGAGGTAGAGCTGGAAGAAGTTCCAGATACACAAACTGCAATAGAAGATTTGGTAGAACCGGAGGATTCAACAGTCCCCGACGAACCTCAGCCACTCCGCAGATCTAGTAGAGTTTCTCATCCACCTGAGAGATACTATGGTTTTCTCATAAACGGTGGGAGTGAGGATTGCATCATGGAAGATGATGACCTAACTAGTTTCGAGCAGGCCATCACAAGTGGGGACTTTGTGAAATGGCTGGAAGCTATGCCATCTGAGATGGAATCCATATACACCAACAAAGTATGGACTTTGGAAGTTACTCCTGAAGGGGTTGAACCCATTGGGAGCAAGTAAATTTTTAAAAAGAACTTGGTGTAGATGGAAAGGTTGATACCTTCAAAGCTAGACTGGTATCAAAAGGTTTTCGTCAACGACCAGGTGTCGACTATGATGCGACCTTTTCTCCAGTGGCTATGCTTAAGTCCATCAGGATCCTACTTGCTATTGCTACATATCATGACTATGAAATCCGGCAGATGGACGTCAAGACCGCTTTTCTAAATGGTGATTTAGAAGAGAGCGTGTATATGACACAGCCAGAGGCTTCGTAGACAGTAGGAGCAGCGGAAAGGTGTGTAAACTGCTTAAATCAATTTATGGATTAAAGCAGGCATCGCGGAGCTGGAACATTTGTTTTGATGTGGCAGTCAAAGAGTTTGACTTCATCAAAAATGTAGATGAACCTTATATATATAGAAAGGTTGTAGAGAGTAAGGTTGCCTTTCTCGTATTGTACATGGATGATATACTCTTGATAGGAAATGATTGCACTCGGTAAAACTCTTCCTATCACAAAATTTCTCCATGAAAGATCTGGATGATGCCTCCTACATCCTGGGGATAACGATCTATAGAGATAGATCTAAAAGGATATTGGGATTGTCCGAATCCAGGTACATAGACACCATTCTAAAGAGATTTAGTATGGAAGATTCTAAGCGTGGTAATTTACCCGCTTGTTCAGGAATCACTCTCTCTAAAGAGATGTCTCCCAAGACTGATTTGGAGAGGGCTCGCAAGCCGCGATACCTTATGCTTCTGCAGTTAGGTCTATCATGTACGTGATGTTATGCACCAGATCGGATGTAGCTTACGCACTTAGTGTGGTAAGTAGGTATCAATCAGACCCAGGGTAGAAGCACTGGACAGCTGTGAAGAACATTCTTAAGTACTTGAGAAGGACTAAAGAGATGTTCTTGGTGTATGGTAACATAGAACTCCAGGTAGAGTCCTTTACCGATTCGAGCTTCCAGAGTGATAAGGATGACGGCAAGTCTATCTCGGGTTTTGTCTTCACCCTCAATGGAGAGGCAGTATGTTGGAAAAGTTCCAAGCAAGATACCATGGCAGACTCAATGATGGAGGCTGAATACATCACTGCCAACGATGCTGCCAAAGAGGCTGTCTGGATGAAGAAGTTCAATACTGAACTTGATGTGGTTCCATCCATTGAGGATCCAATACCTTTGTATTGTGATAACAATGGAGCTTTGGCTTTGGCCAAGGAACCCCGGTTCTATCAGCGATCCAGACATATTCTGAGGTGGTATCACCTAATCTGGGAGATTGTTGATCTGGGAAATCGAGGTCAGGAGAGTAGATATAAAGAACAACACAGCGGATCCACTCATGAAGGCCCTCCTCTAGATGCAGTTTGAGAGACTTTTAGGATGTTGGGTATGCGATACTACAACAACTGGCCTTAGTGCAAGTGGGAGATTGTTAGGAATATGTATGCCCTAGAGGCCATTATTGTATGATATAGTGGATGCTTGGACATATATGTAGAGGACTTTCTTACTCGACATGATAGTATGCTATCTGGTTGCTCTTTATCTTAACATGTACACTAGTATTAGTTTAATGTTTCTCTGATACATGTTGATAAAGCCCTTAGAATGTAGGCTTGACTACCAGGACTATGATGCAGATCATACTGGTGGGGGTTGTGTAGTCCGCAAGCACATCCTTTAATAGTTCCTAGTCGAGGGAGTATCGAGAAAAGGCATCGATATTTCAGAGTAGACTATTGTGTACGTTTCTTGACCCTATATGGGGCGATGGTTGATCCCACAACCATTGGTGTTTGACATCAAAGATTGTGCACAGGTGCTCATTAGAGAATGGGTACACCGAACAGGACTCGCAGAGAACTCCTAGATGGTACCATACCTATCGTCAGATAGAAGTTCTCTGGTGACACTTGTACAGGTTATTCTGTAGACCCGAGATCGTCATAGTGTCTTGTGTGGTTCCCATTGTGCTTTGATTTTCTCCCTACCACGGCTCAAAGGAGTCATGCAAACATGTGGATTTTGGGTACTGTCCCGAGTTACATGGGGGCAGTGAGCGATCGGAGGGGTTTCGTCTCTCCCGGTATTGGGAGTTGATATTACGCTATGCTCGATTGGCTATAACAGCAAGTCCCTGGCCAGGGCTGTTGAGATTTACTGATAAGTTTTATCAGTAGTTTCTCGAAAGGTTATAGGCCACACATCGGTATGACTTATCAAGTTATTGGGGTCTGACGATTCTACCCCCGTACTCGATATGCGACATATCAGATGAAGAGATCGGACTATAAAGTAAGTGTTGCTTATAAGCTCTACGGGAGTTTGGACAAGTTTGCTTGTTGATCTTCTATTCATTTAATACCTGGGTAGCCGTTACATCCAGCTGTTCCCACCAAAATTTTCAGCCAAAAGCTACTTATTCCCTTATAGAAAAAGGGGGGAGTCCTCAAAACATGCTTCACGTGTAAAACATGTGAGCGCTCATATGCAAAGCGTATGAGCACTGAATAAAATAATTAATGGCCAAACAGCCTCACATGTAAAACACGTGAGCGCTCATATGCAAAGATATGAGCGTTGAACATAAACAGGCCAAAAGTCACAGCAGGGGTCACGTGTTAAACACATGAGTTCTCTTGCCTCTCATATGCAAAGCATGTGAGCATCCCAATTTAAAATGTTCCTATCAAATTCTAAAATTAAATTCTATTTGGGAAATATTTTCTTGATCTTCCTTAAACTAGAAAGATCTTCTCTGTCAAACAGATGACCCTTAGATCAAAGATCCAGCGGTGACCATATGATAAAAATCTATTATAGGAAAATGTTTTCCTAATAACAAGAATAAAATTCTATGTTAACAAGATATCCATATTAAGAAAATATATTTCTGATCTTGTTAAACTAAAATAATTTGATAGAATAAAATCCTAATCTTATTAAAATTAACAAAATATTCATAATCTTGTTAAACAAACAAGAAATCTTCTCTGTTAAACAGAGTCCCTTTGGATTAAAAATCCAACGATGAATAAAATTCACCGATTGATCTAAAAGATCTTGAAATCAATCATGAGCTCTCAATGAGGGATTTTCTTAATAAATTGATTCTTTTTCTTCTCATATAAATAGGAGCAAGGAGAGGAGAAAAAACTCTGGATAAGTTTCACACAGAGGGAGAGGGGAAGAAAAATAGAGAGATAATTTAATTCTCTAAAGAAGAGGAACCCCTTCCAAAAGCTCCTACAAAAAGAGAATTTAATTCTTAAACCAAGAGTTTAACTCTTCTCAAAAGAACTTATTTCTTCCTCTGATTAAGATCTGCAGAAGCAGATCTCCCTACAGGTTGAGAATTTAATTCTCATCGGGGAGATTCTGTCATGCAGATCCAAAACCTAAAGGAAAGAACTGAGTCCAAAAGAGTTTACCTCTTACAAAACATATGGGAATTTAATTCCTCTAAAACTAGGTTTTAACCCTTTAAAAAGAAATTAATCCCTGCAATGAACAAAGGAGAACTTGATTCTTCGGAACCATAGAAGAACAGCCTGATGATTCATTAGCGTTCAAACGCTACATAAAAGCTCACGTGTTCCCACATGAGCACTTTTGAGGAACAAAAAGGGAAAGACTGAGATCTAGCCACGTGACCCCACGTGATCCCTGAGAAGTGCTCAGCACTTATAAAAGAGAAAAGGGAATGAACCCTATTTTTGGGGCGCCACACGTGACCCCCACGTGACCTCTGAGAAGTGCTCAGCATTTATATAAGAGAAAAGGGAATGACCCTATTTTTGGAGCACCTCACGTGACCGCACGTGACCCCTGAGAAGTGCTCAGCACTTATAAAAGAGGAAAGGGAATAAACCCTATTTTTGGGGCGTCTCACGTGATCCCACGTGACCCCCTGACAGTGCACTTGTAAAAGAACAAGAGAATAAAAATGGCAGCGCCCAACTCTAAGCGCCTCACGTACCACACGTGACCCCCAATAGTGCTTAGCACTTGTAAAAGAGCAAAGGAATAAACCCAAGCGAACGGCGCCAACTTTCAAGAGCAACACGTGCAACACGTGAGCGATCCCAAATTTCAGTATTCAACACTGCTTTAGAGCCCCACGTGCCACACGTGAGCGCATTCAACTTTCAGTGTTTAACACTGCCTTGAGAGCATCATGTGGGAACACGTGAGCATTAAAAATATATTAGCGTTTAACACTATAAGGAACCAACTCCAACCTCAAATCAGTTAAATTCCTCCTGAGATTAAATCTCCAAACAAATTGAGCCTCCATGCTCATGATTGATGATTCCTCAATCTGGAATTTGGTTCAAGGGTACATCTCTCCACACCTCTGATACATGTCATTGTAATTATTCAACGTCTTCAGAGAGGTGGCGGGTCCTGACAACCAACAAGTTATGGACCGTAATGTCTTTAAACTAACTGTGGACCGTAATGTCTTTAAACTAACTGTGGACCGCAACGTCTTTAAACTAACTGCAGACCGCAACGTCCCTAAACTAAATTCTACAGACTATGATGTCTTTAAACGTTACAGACTATGATGTCTTTTAACCGGACTATGATGTCCTTAAACTCATGGACTATGATGTCCTTAAACTTTACGGACTATGAGGTCCCTAAACTCATGGACTATGATGTCCTTAAACTTATGGACTATAATGTCCTTAAACTAACTATGGACCGCAACGTCCCTAAACTAAACTTTATGGACTATGATGTCCTTAA
Organism: Agapanthus africanus; assembly: GCA_030015575.1. Taxonomy (NCBI): domain Eukaryota; kingdom Viridiplantae; phylum Streptophyta; class Magnoliopsida; order Asparagales; family Amaryllidaceae; genus Agapanthus; species Agapanthus africanus. Next base: position 791,253,182 of record JASDDO010000022.1, on the reverse strand, counting down.
ACATGGACTACGATGTCCTTAAACCCACTGGACCGCAACGTCCCTAAACTAAACTCTATAGACTATGACGTCTTTAAACTATGAACTATAAGGTCCTTAAATTTATGGACTATGATGTCCTTAAACTTATGGACCGCAGCGTCCTTAAACTAAACTCTATAGACTATGACGTCTCTAAACTATGGACTATGACGTCCTTAAACTCAACGGACCGTAACGTCCTTAAACTAAAACGATAGAGCCCAAAATGCTCTTTCGCTGGATCTAAATGATCCTAAAACCCTGTTAAGTGGATCTTAGTCTAAAATTAGACTAACGTATCCTTAACAACCATTTAAGTTGATCTTAATCTCAAACGAGATTAACGGTCCTTAAATCAATCCAACCACAGATCCCTCAACTGACATTGGTTCAAGGGTACATCTCCTCACACCTCTGATATATGTAGTTGTAACTCTTCAACGTCTTCGGAGAGGTGGCGGGTCCCGACAATCAATAAACTCAATGGGCCGCAACGTCCCAAAACTAAACCCCACGGACTATGATGTCGTTAAACTGGACTATGAGGTCCTTAAACTCATGGACTATGATGTCCTTAAACTTTACGAACTATGACGTCCTTAAACTCCATAGACTATGATGTCCTTAAACTTATGGACCGTAATGTCCCTAAACTAAAACGATGGAGCCCAAATGCTCTTTCGTTGGATCTAAATGATCCTAAAACCTTGTTGAGTAGATCTTAGTCTAAAATTAGACTAACGTATCCTTAACAAATATTTAAGTTGATCTTAATCTCAATGAGATTAACGATCCTTAAACCCAAATCTAAGAAAATACGGATTTGGACTAATCCCCGCCCTACGGGCGACAACATAAATTAGTCTCCGTATACAATCCACAGGCAACCAAAAACAAAACAAACACACACGACACGAAGTGACCATCTGGAGAAGGAGAAAGTGGTTACCACGATGCGGTAGCGTAATTATCTACAGGGGCTTGCGCCTGCAGAAAAGAGCGTCCCCACAATCAAAAACCCCTCACAATGAGGAGGAATCTGACGAAGTCTGCTACATCGGCCGCATCCATCTAAACCTTCGATACATGGTGCCATAAATCAACTTAGCATCTTCGGAGAGGTGGACGGATAAAACCAAATAGCATCTGCCCCAAAATTCAGGCAAGACGACCTACGCGGTTTCGTCTCTGTTTTCGGCGGAGAACACCAGCTAGTACCGCTGACGGCTTGTGGGTGTCTGATGTGATCATTACCTACTGCTGGCGTATTGACGAGTCTTTAAAGTCCCATACAGAGGTTTCCTAGCTCAAGCGTAACGTAGGGCACATATGGAGATATGTGTAGGAGCTTGATTAAATACGAGTATATGATACCGTATTCTAATCTAGCGATATTTGATATCGGTCGGTTATATGTGATATAACCGGATTATTGAATCAAGTGTTGATTCATTGATGTATGTATATGTTGTTTATATATATTTGATATTAGCCGGATTATATTTGATATACCCGGATTATTGAATCAAGAGTTGATTTAATAATTTGATATATATATATATGTGTGTGTGTGTGTGTGTGTGTGTGTTATATATATATAAACTAATATTGAATATTAGCAGGTTGTATGTGATATAACCGGATTATTGAATCAAGTATTGATTTAATAATGTGATACATACATATATATATATATATGATATTAGTCGGTTATATATGATATAACCAGATTATTGAATCAAGTATTGATTTAATAATTTGATATATATATATATATGTATATATATATATATATATATAAACTAATATCAAGCTTACTTAAGATTTTCTTTCCTTGTTATATATTTATATATATATGATATATATATATATATATATATATATATATTTTATATTATATCATGGTTGATGATACATAGAATTGGGATGTATGAGAATCACACATGAGGTAGAGATGAGATGATAATGGTTTGATTTATGAATTAAAGAAAAAGGAAATGAGTCATTATTCTTAAGAGTCTTGTAGAAGCCTTGAGAAGCCATGACTCATCACTTATTCTTTGTTTTATTCATAGATATTTTCCTATCTCATCTAATCACTCACCTCATGGTTCATTCTATCTCATCCAAGTTCATTCTAATCTCCTTCTTCTTCCTATCTAGAATTTTCTTGAGGTGAGAAAAGAAAAGAAAAATAAGAAAAATAAGTGAGCAAAATTCCTACTTCATCATCCTACGCTATTCTAGCCCTTTAGTATAGATTGTTTGCTTCACTGATATCTTGATTAGTGAAGAGTGAGCTTGAGTGAGAGAGACTTTAAGGTGGATCATCTTCGGTATCGAAGACATCAAGCAAGCTTGATCTTTTCTCAAGTGGAGTCAAAGAAGAGTTCTAGGTACTACCACTTAGAGCTTTAGAAGTGAAGGACCGGTCTACAAAGCTTGTAAACCCTCTTTACTTAGTTTAAATGTTATTTGCTTGCTACTAAACCCTAATTCTCTAGTTCGATTTTAGGTTAGTATACTTAGACCTTTAGATTTTTTAAAATTGCATACTTGATACTTGTTGAAACCTAGTAGAGGTGCTAAGACATACTTTCACGTCCTTGGGATCAGGTTTATACAATAGAAGTGACCCTCGACATCCGGCTGGTTACCTCCGGTGGGCTCGCTACATCTTATCGGCCAAGAAGTCGTTGCTGCTGAAAACTGGGTTATACCCAACGGTCCACGTATCTCTGCTCTATTACTACACTCCTCATGTGTAGTGGGTTAAATCTTTCTTAGAACAGTGGAATATTCCGACCCACACGTTTTTATTATCGGACCGGGAAGTATCGATTTCGCTGGAGGAATTCGCAGATATTTCCGAATTACCCTTCAGAGGGGAGCATTATGAGTAGATACTTCCTCCTGACGAGTATATCTGCGCCACCGAATCGGTAGTCATGGGCCTTACTCCGGAAAATGATATCCAACACAAGTTCCCGAGTCTGATCAAAGTTTTGAATATCTATGAAAGCTTGTTCTTGGAGTCCGGGGGGCATGTGGTTAGCTTTACAGACTTTGTCGCCCGTTTCCTTCGTCCAGAGGTTTTATCGAAGAAGGCTGCGAAGTTTTTCCATGCTTGATGATATTCGGGTTTGGCTTGGACAAATTGCCAACTACAGATACGGATTTAAAGAAGTTCTTTATTCTTGACACCCCCATCGTCCCTTTTGCAGAGATTGTCGCTCTGGACATTGACGAGGAAACGTTTTTCGTGGGCTTCATTGGTTTGTGGCTGAGCTGGTTTGTACTCCCAATGCATCCTCGCTACATGAGACCGTCTATTTTCTATCCGGCTCATCGTGTTGCGGTGGGGATGCGTATGGCTGTTGGGGTTGCAGGATTGCCCTATTTGTATAATGGCCTAAGTATAGCAGCCGGCACCACCCAGCCGGGCTTGAAGCCCGTAAATCTACCTTTACATTATTTCAGCTCATGGATCGAGATGCATGTGTTGGGTGCCTTTGATGTGCTAAGCGGCATAAATTTTATGAAGGGTACAATTTCCCCCGGGTCATGTAACTGGTCGACGCTTCTTCTCTGGATCCAACACAGCGAGAGTCTCGGCGATTTCTTCTGCGTCCGCACATGGTTAGGGACAGCATGACCTTTGTTGACAGGGTCCTGACCATTGGTAAAGAACTCTTCAAAGTGGTCCAGCCGCTTCACGATGTCTTCAAGGATGGGGTTTCTGCTTTAAGGGCTCGGGAAATCGTGCATTTGTATTCCATCAGGCCGGGTTTCCTAGTATTCAGGCACAATGCCTCGTGTTATTCATGAGGTATAACCCGCATCGCTGTCACGCCCCGCTTCCCAGAGTACGATAAAATAGGCACGTGACATAGCCAACCATGCTACCTGTGGTTAGGAAAAATCCTTCCACAGTCACATTACGGCTGTAGAGATATCAAGAACAGGAAAGTAAACTAACTATCTAGTACATGTCCATAAGCCAGAGTAAAAGAGTCAAGAAATGCTATAGTATGCGGAAGCAAAAGATCAAATAAACACCTGAAAAGTAAGACTGGATACTGACATGATCCCTACCGCTCGATCTAACAACGGCAAAACTCCTGATCAGTCTGCAATAAAGGTAGAGGATCTGAGCCATGCAAAACCCAGACGTCAGCGCGTCATAATATCAAGCAATAATAAATGAACAGGATACACGAGATATGCAGGCATGAATCATAAATAGTAACAAGTCAACAGGGATGTATAACAGTGAAGTGTATCAGTGTATGTGACGTGCAGTGATCAATCTAAACTGTGCTACTGGGTTGTCTACTCTAAAGTTTGTTTGAAATCAATTAATGTAATCCTCCATGTAACTCAAAGGATATGTCCCGTTACCCCCCGGGACCACGGATCAGGAATATATGAACCAAGAGTAGTTATGTCCCGTTACCCCCCGGGACCACGGATCAAGATGTAAGAGTCACGAATGGCTCTGTCCCGTTACCCCCCTCGGGACCACGGATCAAGATGTAAGAGTCACGAATGGCTCTGTCCCGTTACCCCCCGGGACCACGGATCAAGTAATACCCTTTTAAGTTACACTTTAGTTTACACTTTTGATTTCCCCATACCCCCAAGGTTATGTGTTCAAGTCAGGTATTCAGTAATCAAGAACTAATGCCAACACAGGATCAGGTAAACAGGTTTGTCTGGATAGACAACAGGAATGGTCCATGAGGACTACATGTTATGTTTGTTGGCATTAGACACAAGATCAGGTAACAGGTAAAGCCATGGTACATCAGGTCAAGCCAGGTAATGTATAAAGGTGTCATGTCATGTCAAGAGTGTACGGTACCATGTCATGTCAAGTAGGAAGTGTAACAGGTCATGTCAGGAAGCACAAGATGTCATGTGGGTGCTCATAATCAACTAACATAAGCATGTGTATAAATAAACAAGCATGAGTACTATCAGAACAATAAACTGGAACATGTAATATGATATGCAAATAGATATAATTTCAAGGATATGGATGCACAGTTATCGATTAGGGTTACATTTATAGTTCCAATATTAATTAGGATGCAATTTATTAAACATGGAGTGTTAATATCACAGTATTATGTAGTAATGTGATCTATGGATGCAATTATATGTATCTTAAATGCGATGGATGCAAACGGGTATCCGAAAAGTTATAAAACTATAAAATGGTAATGTGGGATGTACAACTAAGCAATATGTGATATAAATATGATATCATAATATTAGTATGGATAGCATATTCAAAGCGATTAATAACTATAAAAGTGGTATTGATTAACCATGCACAAGAAAGTTCTGTTCAGAAATTCAGCGTCACCCTGATTTGTAAAATAGCTTAAAAATAACAAACGTTCTCCAAAAGGGACGTGTTTTATACCAAAACAAAGATAATTCAATAAGGTTTTCAGTTTTATAAGTATAAGCATCTCAGGTTGTCCCTACAAAAAGTTATGAACATTCGAAGTTGAAAGTTTGCTGCTGGAATTTCCCTGGACAGCAGTTTGGAGACATTTTCATTTGTATTTTACGTTATTTAAACAATTTATTTTGCAAGTAAATATTTCATATAGTTATGGTATTCTGAGTTAGCTTCGTAACGAACTAAAAAACGTATATTAATGATTTTTTCATGATTTATAATGAATTTTATAAGATAAGGTGTACAGTAAATTTCAGATTTGTCATATCCGATTTTTCAACGACGTTTCATGTGTAAACTATAATATTTTAAATATAATATCATAAAATGCAGATTATAAACTAATTAAAGATAATAATAAGAAATATTATGACGATGTATATTTTAATTGATATGGATGCAGTATAATGTAATCTAGTATGTCACAAGATAAGTTTTCATGATCTAGATTTAATATGATATAAACGGATGCAAACGGAACATCGAAACGTTATAAAATTAAACATGGGGCACTAGATTTAAACTATAGGTATGGTATTTATTTAAATAGGTATAAAATGAATTATATAGCATGTAGCAAGATTAACTTGCCTCGATGGGTCGCGAATCGGGAAAACGGAACGTTAACCGTCGGCGGGGAAAACTCGCGACGGGCGCACGGTTCACGGAATGAACCCAAACGACGAACAAAGGAACCACACGGGTCGGGGTACCTTGCTGGAACGTCGAGAAGCGTCACCGGCACGACGGAATTCCGGCAACAAAAGAACAGTTAAAAAAATGAGAAACGAGACATGAAGCAAGAAGAGAAAGAATGATAAAGAGAAGTACGAGAGAATATATGAGAAAGAGAGAAAAAGTGGAGAGAGAGAGAGAGAGAAGAGGGAGAGAGAGAAAGAGAGCTGCAGGTGGGGGCCCACGGAATTAAAAGGAACGTGATTGGCTAAAGGGGAATCGTTAGTTAGGGATAAATATTAATTAAAGATTCAAAACATTTTAAGGAACAGTAGGATATATATATAGGTTAATTTAAAGATTTAAAAGATAGGTAATGAACAGAAAGATATCAGGTTAGTTAGAAAAATATATGCGATGGTTTTAATAATATTAAAATTTGGGATTTTGGCGCCAAATAAAACATTTCCAAATCGCGCCCGGGTCGAGTCCAAAAATTTGAAATTGAAATAATAGGATTTTAAGCGGGATCCAAATTTTAAAATTAAGTGTTTTATGATTAAAAAGCATACCCCCAAAACGGACACATGTATGCGCGCGTAGCCGTCCAAACTCGCCCGTTTCACTGAACGGGACGAGAACACAATGCACGGACGCTACTACGAGGCTAGGGGTGTCAAGTAGGCCAAGATGAATATTTTCAATTTTATTTTAGATGCCAAAATTTGTTATATGTAGAAATAAGTTTGCCGGGTAAATTTTACAGTAAGCAACAAACAAGCAAGTTAAATGAAATGAGTACCACACTATGTTCAAACAGTAACTGAAAATAGTAGCATTGGACTCGGGTGTTACATTATACCCAACTACAAAAAGAATTTCGTCCTCGAAATTCCAAGAATACAAGGATAGCTAACTACAAGAAAAGGTGAGGAAACTTCTGCCGGATTTCATCTTCTCATTCCCAAGTGGACTCTCCATGCGAGCGATTACCCCAAGAAACAAGCACAAGGGGGATAACCTTGTTCTTAAGAACCTTTTCCCTTCGATCCACGATTTCAATCGGTCGCTCCTCAAAAGTCAAGTCTTCTCGTACTGTTAGCTCCGAATGATCCAAAACGTGTGTTTCATCTCGAATATACTTACGGAGTTGAGATACGTGAAACACATCGTGCACATTTGCCAAGGACTGCGGTAACGCCAAACGATACGCTACCTCACCAATACGCTCCACGATCTCAAGGGTCCAACGAATCGAGGACTAAGCTTTCCTTGACTTCCAAAACGAATCACCCCTCTATTCGGTGATATCTTCAAGAATACCAAATCACCCACGGTTAACTCTAGAGGTCTTCTTGACGTATCTGCCCAACTCTTCTGTCGGTCCTGTGCTGCCTTCATATGATTTCTGATAGGGTTAACCTTCTCAACTGTCTGCACAACCAAATCTGGTCCCAATAATCTTCGTTCACCGACATCGTCCCAACAAACAGGTGAACGGCATTTACGACCATACAAAGCTTCAAATGGAGCCATCTGAATAGTTGCCTGAAAACTGTTGTTGTAAGACAACTCCACCAAAAGTAGATGATCCTCCCAAGACCCCTTGAAGTCCAACATGCATGCTCTCAACATATCCTCAAGAGTTTGGATCGTTCTCTCCGACTGACCATCAGTTTGAGGATGATAAGCTGTGCTAAACTTCAATCGAGTCCCCAAACTTTCCTGTAAACTCCTCCAGAAGTGTGATAAGAACCGAGTGTCCCGATCGGACATGATGCTCACCGGTACTCCATGCAATCTTACAATCTCCTGCATGTACCGCTCTGCCAAAGTCTCTGTTGATTGACCAACCCGAAAAGGAATAAAGTAAGATGCCTTGATCAATCTGTCAACAATTACCCATACTGCATTGTTGCCTTTTGGACTCCGCGGTAAAGCCGTCACGAAATCTGTGGTTATATGTTCCTACTTCCACTGAGGAATCGGAAGTGGTTGCAATAGACCAGCAACCCTTTGATCTTCAGCCTTAACTTGCTGACACAGCAAGCACTTCGCCACAAAGCGAGCAATCTCCCGCTTCATGCCCTCCCACCAGAAATGCTGTCGAATATCTCGGTACATCTTTATGCCTCCTGGATGTACAGAATAAGCTGAACTGTGTGCCTCCTTCATAAGCTCTTCACGAACATCACCCTTTGGCACACACAAACGGCTATCATACCTCAACGAACCATCTTCGTGGATCAATAAATCTGTTCGTAGCCCGGCTTCAACCTGCTCTCGAAAATTTTGCAGTCTAGGATCCTGCGATTGAGCTGCTTTAATATTCTCGATCAAAGACGAATGTACTTGCAGCTGCAACAACTGTCCCGTAGAACGCGGTAGCACAACCTCCAAGTCAAATCTTCGAAAATCTGCGACGATCTCCTTCTGCGTAGTTAACACCTGAATTACTGGTAACCGACTAAGCGCATCCGGCATAACATTAACCTTCCCCGGATGGTACTTAAGATCAAGATCGTAGTCAGCCATCAGCTCCAACCATCTACGCTGCCTCATGTTAAGCTCCTTCTGTGTGAACACATACTTCAAGCTCTTATGATCTGTAAAAACTTCGACTCTTTCGCCCAAAAGGTAGTGTCTCCAAATATTCAAAGCGAAAATCACCGCCGCAAGCTCCAAGTGATGAGTTGGATAATTCTTCTTATGGGTCTTCAACTGTCTCGATGCGTATGCTACAACCTTCCCATGCTGCATCAAAACACATCCCAATCCTTTCCCAGATGCGTCGCTGTGAATCACCAATCCTCCGGAATTGTCTGGCACGGTCAGAATAGGGGCGGTTATCAACTTCTGCTTCAACGTCTCGAAAGCTAACGCACACTTATCCGCCCATACAAAAGGTACCTCCTTGCGCGTAAGCTTGGTCAACGGCTCTGCCAGACGAGCAAAGTTCTCCACAAATCTCCTGTAGTATCCGGCTAATCCAAGAAAACTTCTTATCTCAGCAATATTCTTTGGAATAGGCCAATCTCGAACTGCTGCAATCTTTTCTGGATCGACGGCAATGCCATCGCCAGACACAACATGCCCCAAAAACCTTACTTCCTTCAGCCAAAACTCGCACTTACTCATCTTCGCATACAATTTCTCCTGTCTCAACGTCTGCAGTGCGATCTTCAAATGCTCAGCATGCTCTTCAAAACTCTTCGAGTAAACCAGAATATCGTCAATGAATACCATAATGAACTGATCCAAGAACGGTGAAAAGATTCGGTTCATCAAGTCCATGAATACTGCTGGCGCATTCGTTACTCCGAAGGGCATCACTAAGTACTCGTAATGTCTATACCGAGTTCGGAACGCCGTCTTGCAAATATCTTCTGTTTTCACTCGGACCTGATGATATCCGGATCGTAAATCCAACTTCGAGAATACCCTCGCGCCACTAAGCTGCTCAAAAAGTTCTCCAATGCGAGGGATCGGGTACTTGTTTTTGATAGCCACACGGTTGAATTCTCGAGAGTCGATGCACATCCTTCTTGTGCCATCCTTCTTCTTTACTAAAAGAACTGGAGCTCCCCAAGGCGAGTTACTGCTTCGAATCCAACCCTTTTCAAGTAATTCAGCAACCTGTTTCTTTACTTCTTCCAACTCTACTGGCGCCATTGGATAATACGCTTTAGATACTGGCGCTGCACCAGGAATAAGATCAATTACGAACTCCACGTCCCTCCTCGGCGGTAAACCCGATGTATCTTCAAACGCGTCCATAGAATCACGAACAACAGCCGGCTCTTTACTTTCATCACTTCCATTGATGCAAGAATATTGTTTGTCGGCCTAGCCCTAAACTCGACCGGCCCGACCGAACTGCTTCCTTAACGCAACTGCTGTCTGCTGCAAACTCCCTTTCATCCCAGATAAACTCTGCTGCTCTTGGCTGCTGCAAGTATTTGTGAGAAAGTGGTCAAACCCAGGGAGACAATCTGCCTCTGGATGTCCATGTCCAGTCTGCGCATGAACCTCCGTGCCCTGTCTGCATCGTTGGCAACTAAAGGTCCAGCGAAACTACTGAGTCTCGTCCATTCTGCTACATGCATATCTACGGGTGCTCCCTTCTGCTTTAGTCCGATGAACTTCTCTTCCATTTCCTCCCGTGCAGTCCGCGGGAAGAACTTCTCCAGAAAACTCTTCGAAAAATCCGCCCACTTGATCGGCTTGGGCAAACGGTTCTCTTCTACAAGCCACCATTCTCGGGCGTAATCCACTAGCTGAATGCGTACCACAACAACTTTTTTGTCATCTGGAATCTGTGCCGCAAAAATCAAGTTCTCTATGTCAACTAGCCACTGCCCCACTGGCAACGGCTCCTTTAAACCAGTAAATGTAGACGGACCCAACCGCCTGAAATCTGCTACGGTCCCTACTCGGTCAACTGGTCTAGCTCCAACATTGTTCACAGACTGCTGAACGATCTGCAAACCTTCCTGAAACGAGTCCGCTTGCTGCTGGATCAGCTCGGTCTACTTCTTTGATTCTCCAGCATTCCTCTTATCACTCCAAGCATGGCGGCTTCGTCCACACGCCTCTGGTATGTCTTCAATTTCTTACCGGCCATATTCCTAAACTCAAAATACCCAACATTAGCATGATGATAGATTTTGAATATAGATCAAGGCTAGAACTCCAAGATACTTAAATAGAGTACCGCATTGTAACTATGCCGCGGTATCATAGCCACAATTACATAACTCCATCCAAGTCGCCTAAGTCCTAGAGATAACAAGGAATCAGGTTTTCGAATCGATATGCAAAGGAAGTTTGCACATCGTAAAAGATATAATCAGGAAGAATGTGATTCAAGAATGGTAAAACGGTCAAGGTGGCAGGACATGTTTCCTAAACACGGGTATTCTGATTCGTGTATTGGGTACAATACCCAACTTCAAAAGAATCAACCCGACTATCTATGGCTCTGATACCAAAAGAACCATGTCACGCCCCGCTTCCCAGAGTACGCTAAAATAGGCACGTGACATAGCCAACCATGCTACCTGTGGTTAGGAAAAATCCTTCCACAGTCATATTACGGCTGTAGAGATATCAAGAACAGGAAAGTAAACTAACTATCTAGTACATGTCCATAAGCCAGAGTAAAAGAGTCAAGAAATGCTATAGTATGCGGAAGCAAAAGATCAAATAAACACCTGGAAAGTAATACTGGATACCGACATGATCCCTACCGCTCGATCTAACAACGGCAAAACTCCTGATCACTCTGCAACAAAGGTAGAGGATCTGGGCCATGCAAAACCCAGACGTCAGCGCGTCATAATATCAAGCAATAATAAATGAACAGGATACACGAGATATGAAGGCATGAATCATAAATAGTAACAAGTCAACAGGGATGTATAACAGTGAAGTGTATCAGTGTATGTGACGTGCAGTGATCAATCTAAACTGTGCTACTGGGTTGTCTACTCTAAAGTTTGTTTGAAATCAATTAATGTAATCCTCCATGTAACTCAAAGGATATGTCCCGTTACCCCCCGGGACCACGGATCAGGAATATATGAACCAAGAGTGGTTATGTCCCGTTACCCCCCGGGACCACGGATCAAGATGTAAGAGTCACGAATGGCTCTGTCCCGTTACCCCCCTCGGGACCACGGATCAAGATGTAAGAGTCACGAATGGCTCTGTCCCGTTACCCCCCGGGACCACGGATCAAGTAATACCCTTTTAAGTTACACTTTAGTTTACACTTTTGATTTCCCCATACCCCCAAGGTTATGTGTTCAAGTCAGGTATTCAGTAATCAAGAACTAATGCCAACACAGGATCAGGTAAACAGGTTTGTCTGGATAGACAACAGGAATGGTCCATGAGGACTACATGTTATGTTTGTTGGCATTAGACACAAGATCAGGTAACAGGTAAAGCCATGGTACATCAGGTCAAGCCAGGTAATGTATAAAGGTGTCATGTCATGTCAAGAGTGTACGGTACCATGTCATGTCAAGTAGGAAGTGTAACAGGTCATGTCAGGAAGCACAAGATGTCATGTGGGTGCTCATAATCAACTAACATAAGCATGTGTATAAATAAACAAGCATGAGTACTATCAGAACAATAAACTGGAACATGTAATATGATATGCAAATAGATATAATTTCAAGGATATGGATGCACAGTTATCGATTAGGGTTACATTTATAGTTCCAATATTAATTAGGATGCAATTTATTAAACATGGAGTGTTAATATCACAGTATTATGTAGTAATGTGATCTATGGATGCAATTATATGTATCTTAAATGCGATGGATGCAAACGGGTATCCGAAAAGTTATAAAACTATAAAATGGTAATGTGGGATGTACAACTAAGCAATATGTGATATAAATATGATATCATAATATTAGTATGGATAGCATATTCAAAGCGATTAATAACTATAAAAGTGGTATTGATTAACCATGCACAAGAAAGTTCTGTTCAGAAATTCAGCGTCACCCTGATTTGTAAAATAGCTTAAAAATAACAAACGTTCTCCAAAAGGGACGTGTTTTATACCAAAACAAAGATAATTCAATAAGGTTTTCAGTTTTATAAGTATAAGCATCTCAGGTTGTCCTTACAAAAAGTTATGAACATTCGAAGTTGAAAGTTTGCTGCTGGAATTTCCCTGGACAGCAGTTTGGAGACATTTTCATTTGTATTTTACGTTATTTAAACAATTTATTTTGCAAGTAAATATTTCATAGAGTTATGGTATTCTGAGTTAGCTTCGTAACGAACTAAAAAACTTATATTAATGATTTTTCCATGATTTATAATGAATTTTATAAGATAAGGTGTACAGTAAATTTCAGATTTGTCATATCCGATTTTTCAACGACGTTTCATGTGTAAACTATAATATTTTAAATATAATATCATAAAATGCAGATTATAAACTAATTAAAGATAATAATAAGAAATATTATGACGATGTATATTTTAATTGATATGGATGCAGTATAATGTAATCTAGTATGTCACAAGATAAGTTTTCATTATCTAGATTTAATATGATATAAACGGATGCAAACGGAACATCGAAACGTTATAAAATTAAACATGGGGCACTAGATTTAAACTATAGGTATGGTATTTATTTAAATAGGTATAAAATGAATTATATAGCATGTAGCAAGATTAACTTGCCTCGATGGGTCGCGAATCGGGAAAACGGAACGTTAACCGTCGGCGGGGAAAACTCGCGACGGGCGCACGGTTCACGGAATGAACCCAAACGACGAACAAAGGAACCACACGGGTCGGGGTACCTTGCTGGAACGTCGAGAAGCGTCACCGGCACGACGGAATTCCGGCAACAAAAGAACAGTTAAAAAAATGAGAAACGAGACATGAAGTAAGAAGAGAAAGAATGATAAAGAGAAGTACGAGAGAATATATGAGAGAGAGAGAAAAAGTGGAGAGAGAGAGAGAGAGAGAAGAGGGAGAGAGAGAAAGAGAGCTGCAGGTGGGGGCCCACGGAATTAAAAGGAACGCGATTGGCTAAAGGGGAATCGTTAGTTAGGGATAAATATTAATTAAAGATTCAAAACATTTTAAGGAACAGTAGGATATATATATAGGTTAATTTAAAGATTTAAAAGATAGGTAATGAACAGTAAGATATCAGGTTAGTTAGAAAAATATATGCGATGGTTTTAATAATATTAAAATTTAGGATTTTGGCGCCAAATAAAACATTTCCAAATTGCGCCCGGGTCGAGTCCAAAAATTTGAAATTGAAATAATAGGATTTTAAGCGGGATCCAAATTTTAAAATTAAGTGTTTTATGATTAAAAAGCATACCCCCAAAACGGACACATGTATGCGCGCGTAGCCGTCCAAACTCGCCCGTTTCACTGAACGGGACGAGAACACAATGCACGGACGCTACTATGAGGCTAGGGGTGTCAAGTAGGCCAAGATAAATATTTTCAATTTTATTTTAGATGCCAAAATTTGTTATATGTATAAATAACTTTGCTAGGTAAATTTTACAGTAAGCAACAAACAAGCAAGTTAAATGAAATGAGTACCACACTATGTTCAAACAGTAACTGAAAATAGTAGCATTGGACTCGGGTGTTACAATCGCTTTGCTCAACAATCCAGTTATAACCAAGGCGTTCCACTCGAATCATTTCTCATCGATCCAATTGCTTCGGAGGAGAGCATTCGCAACGTGGTGCACCATTTCATGCGGCTGAAAACGAGGTCTTATTTTCTGAAAAGAATGTGTTGATTTTCCGAAGGCATCGAATGCCTATATAGGCTGGTATCAGCATGCGACGGGTGCCGTTATCAAAGAGGAGAGGTGGATGCTCCTTGATCACCAGGATTCTGTCCTGGCTGGTAACCCCGCGGTTCCACTGAAACGATGAGCAGTTGTCCGCCCTTCCTTGAGAGAGAGCGACGCGGCTGTAGTTCCGCGAGCCTTTCCAATAGTGTCGACAGTTAAGCCATGACCGAAAGTAAGTGCTTCTAGCGGCGTGATGGCTGCAGTGTCTCCTAAGTCGGGTATTGGGCAGAAGAAGAAGAAGAAGAAAGCTCTTATCATCAGGTGTTGTTGTCGGCTCACAGAAGAAGAAGAAATCTCTGTTTTCGGCTGACGTTGTATTTGGTCAAGAACCTCATGCTCCCTATAGTGAAGGCTTGTCCGAATATGGCACCAACGACAATCTTTTTGAAGCTTCTATTGATGAGAACGCAGCAACCAATTTTCAAGCTGCTATTGAGGCTTCTGAGTGATTAACCCGTGAGCAAGCAGTGTTTGCTTCTCTTGTGGCGTCAGGTATATCTCATTTATACTCTTGTATATTTTAGAGTTTATTTCGTTTTATTAACACTCCTTTCTTAACAGGCATCTCTACCGAAAAGGTTCTTTTGGTGTCACTCAAAACATTCAAGAAATAGGAGAGGTTTCGTGCTTCTATAGGCCTGTATGATTCGTTTTGTGACGCTTTTAAAATATTTAGCTCATTTTGTGTAACAACCCTAACTTTCTGTACAATTTTTTCAAAAATACAGAAAGGGGTACTTTTGCCTGAGCACAAGTTATAAGTTTGTTTTGCTTTTTAATAGCAAGAAGGAGCTTGTGGCTCATTGGTAATACATTGCACTGCTGAACCAAAGCACCAGAGTTCAAATCCCATCCCCCACATTATTTTTAATATTGATTTCTTTTTAAATTTTTAGAATCCCAAGAGTCTACACATGCTAAACCCGTAAAATCAAAAGGTCACACTAAAAACAAACTACCCCACTGTGCTAACCAGACGACGACGGGCCTTCGGCGGCGAGACCCGGCCCGACTCGGCCGACTCGGGACGGCGACTCGGCCGACTCGGGACGGCGATTCGGCCGACTAGGCCGGCGAAGCCGGGTTGACTCGGCTGAATCCGAGTTGACCCTTCATGAAACTTGTGCCTCTTTGTCTTCTGGAAACTCCTGTATATTTTAAATTTCCTACACATGAACAGAACTCTTTAAAACCCCATTAAACAATATTTTTAATACAATTTTTAATTCATTTTTAATACAACCTTTCACCTACCCTAACCTTAGTTTTACCTTATAAATACCACCCCTAAACACACCTCCCTCACTCAAAATTTGTCCAAACTCTCAAGAAAACTCTATAGAATTTTAGTGTGCAATTGGAGTTAGCAAAGGGCGAAGCTCCGGCGATTTTCTGACGACGATCCGAGGAGCTCCTGGCAACGAAATGACACACCGGCGCCTCCTACATCTTCCTCTCCCTCTTCTCTTGAATCTAAACCCATAAGTCCCACCTCCCTCCTCTCTAATCTATTCTTAAAACTTCTTTTTCTAAAACCCGACGAAAGCAGAGTTAAATCTGACTTCCGATTCGGTTTTCTTTGTAAAGTTCAATTTTCCTTAACACAACCATTTTAAACTCTTATATCTTGACTATTAATCATTACCAAAACATGTTGAACAAGTTTCATAGCAAAAAATTTTATTTTGTAACTTTTACCGCTCTTTTTTTAGTAAAATGCCATGTAGTTTAGTTTCGACTTTAAAACATCATTAATCTTGCTATACCTTTAATTAGATCATGAGGTAGTGACCTACCTCCTCACGACACTCATATGCAACATAGCACAATACTTTTCGGGAACATAGAATACGGGAAAACAAAACTTTACATATAAATACCATTTACTATTAAAACTGTTTTCTACAAGATTACGTATTTTTACAAATCTTTGCAAAGCGCCGCTACAACCCATTTTGGGGAACGCGACTCGGATGGTGCGGATTATCGCAAATCTCTGGGCTTAGTAGTGCGAGATGCAGACCTCCACAAGGAGCATTCGGTCCCGAAAGATTTGAAATATAAATATCTTAAGAAAATGAGATTTCTAGAAAATAATAAAATTATTTTTATAAATATATATATATATATATGTATTATCAAAATACCTATTTTTGATATAATATAAATATTCTAACTTTTCTAAATCAAAAGGACCACTTTACATGAAAATACCATGAAATTCCATACAAGTTCAATATTACAATTAAATACCCTATATTATGAAAAATAGGTTTATTCACTATAAATGTCACAAATATAAAATCCACAACTATGAAAACTCTAAAGACGATAATTAAATACTTGAGGTGTATTTTGAAAATTATACAAAATTATTTTTACATAAAACCCCCTCAAGTTTTATAAATTACAATAAGGTCCCTAGTAAATATAGGTTTAAGCGGGACCAGTCTCTTGAGCCTCAGGAAGTCAGAGATATGGGTGCTTGCCTATTTAAGATAGACAACTTAACAAACGGTGTTATCAACACGGTAATCGTCTTGAAAAAGGCACAAATCCTGCCACCCATGTGTAGCGGTTACCGATAACACCAAAACTTAATTCAGGATTCAATTTCTTTTATAATTGTCTGACTCAGAGTGAGTCTTACTATAATCAACCTGACTTGAATGAGATTCAAGTATCAAACTAAAATTCAATATGAATCCATGAATACATATATTCAATCTATTCAATCTGTATTGACTGAACCGAACCATGGATATACTTCCCTCTACATGATTCTCCAGTTACATCTATGATTCTCCAGTTACATCCATTTACTGATATCATGGTTTTGGAAAGTCATCCAATTATACAATCTATATTACAAGATAATACAAGTTGCAATACAATACAAACAATACAATCAAAACATCGCGGGGTTTAAGGGGTAGATTGGTACGGAAGGTGTTAGAAATGGAACGAGACTGCAAGACTTAAGACACCTAACCTGTATTTCCGTTGCTGTTGTACCGTGGCATAAACGGTTCCTTGTACTCCTGTTGCCCTTAGTCTCTGGCATATAGAGACTCCTCTCGTATACACTGGCATTCTTCTGTACCAAGCCACAAACAACAGCGTTAACCATATGATACAACTTTAAAAGCTAATCTCTCTCTCTCTCTCTCTGTCTATTCTATTTCTCCCTTATCTTTAGAACTTACCGAGCGATTGTTCGTTGATGACATTCCTTCTCTTTCTTCTTTGGAATGTTCTCAGGTGATCTGGACAATCAGGAGATCGAGCCTACCAGCGAGGACTTGGATCAGCTTGCCTACGACCCAGAGCTCTAGATTCATTGTACACATTTCATTTCAGTACTTTCCATTTCTGTTATGCCATTGTTTTCATTCAGATGTATTTACTTTCCATGCATTGTACAAAAGAATGTTAATAAATAAAGTTGTTGTTCATTACATTTGTCTCTTGTGTATATTTCTTTTATATTGCTTAGATACGCTTAGCGTATTTATTTCAGAGTAAATACGTAGCGGCCTCGTCGCGTCCTCTGCCCGTACACTAGGAAGCGGGGCGTGACAGGTTTTGTCCATACCCTGACTCTTTTTTTTATTACAGGAACCACCGCAGCTAGTGCTGTTCCAAGTGCGATGCCATCTTTTGGTGGTAGTGCGAAGGATATTCCTCCCCCGATGGAACCTACGGAACCTTCAGAGCTACCGGCTACCGTTGAGACCATCCCAGAGCCACAATGGGAAGCGTCGTTAAAACACCCGATGATGGACATTGTAGCAGATCCGGAGGTGGAGTTTGATTCTGATGAAGATGTTCCCTTGTTTGTGGTTCTGGAGAGATCTCTCCGTATAGCTAAAGCCGAGAAGAAGCGTCGAGAGCATGCGGCGAGGGGGAGTCAGGCTAGCTTGACCACAGGTGCGGGGTTCGAGTGAAATACGACCCCTTGATGCTCTTATGGAGGACATTCCCCTTACCTTATCAACCGCTCATAGGCAGATTGCGCGTGCAGCTCGTGAAGAGGTTGGGCGTTTACCTCAAGGTGAGACAGCGCCCGATACTTTAATGAAACATGGTAGGACTTATTTACTTTTCCAAGTTTCTTTCCATAGTAGTTTTTTTGAATTATAACGCATTTTCCTTGAATGATACAACAGAGCCAAGTTTAGGTGTCAGCGTCGTGGGTGAGGTGCCAGCGTCTGGGGATTCTGGGGCGTCGGGCCTTCATTTTGAATCTGACACTATTCCAACTGCCACTTTCTCTCCTTGTGGATCCCAATATTTACGGGTGACGCTAGCATAACGACGTCCCTTATTGATTCGGGAGACGAAGGTGCAGACGTTGAATCCGTCTTCTCGATGATGATGGAAGTCGAGGAAGCTGTCATAACTAGTGACGCTCCAAATACCACTATGGTTTCCACACTGTCAGGTATCTCCCGTGCTATCACTTTTGGATTCTCAATCCTGCTAGACACATTCGCCAACATCTCCTTTATTTTTGATATAGGCATGGTAAACCCTGGCAATCAGCTGATTGAAGAACCCCCGTCAGCTAGTACTATGACCGTTGCTGTTCCATCCATCTCTTTTGCACCACTCCGAGTTTTCTCGGGCTCAGCGACGGAAGGTAAAAATCTTTTATTTCCTCATTTCAGTATTGATATTACTCATTGGATTAATTTCTTACCGTATATTGTTGCAATCTTGCAGGAGTGCTTTTCAACTGTTTATGCCAAATGTTAGCCTTGCACTTCACCTTCCAGTCAGGATCCATCCTTTTTTCTGGCGTTGGTTAGTATATCTTTCATTTCTTATTTCATTTTTCTATGAGTATCCCTTTTTTAATAGGATTTTCCCGTATTGACCATAGTCTTACGGCTCAAAGGAGAGGATGAAGAAATAGCCGAGCTTTCTATACTCCGCGATTTGCCACTTTTACCTATTGGTAGGTTAGATCACATTCATCATTTTTTTATTTTAGGTTGAAATCTGACCCTTCTTTATATGTGTCTTATTCCGTAGCAGCTCCACTAGCTTTGGTTCCTTTCAAGTCTCGCATTTCTATGCCGGCAGGGACTTTTGCTAAATGCCAATCTTCTAAAGGCGCAGCAAATAGCTGGCGCATGCTAAGTGAATTTATCTAAGATCTTAATGTCGAGGCTCTCACTTATGCTGCGGACTTCGCGGATGAAGTCAATCCCATGCTGGCGACTCTTGTGACTTTCCATAATGAAGATTTCATTAGCATCTGGGTTGATTATTGTAAGCGAATCGAGGCATGCCTCTATGAGATTGAGCGCAAACATCTTACGCCTGAGGCATTATCTTCGAAGGCTCAATTGGTCGCGTGGATCGAGCACTGTGCCGCTTCCATTCAATATTTCGAGCAGAAGTTGGTGTTGGGGTCAAAAGCAACACCATAATCGACCAGGTCAAAGTCAATCAACCTCCAAACCAAGTGGGCCTAAGTCCAAGTCATGATCAAGCATGGAAAGGGCCAGCTCCATGTCAAGAATGAAGCACAAAATTAGTTTAATGTATTTTTTAGAAATAAATGTATGAAAAATGGGCAGAAAACCAAAATTTTGTAAATCCCATGACTTATGTGCAAATAGAAATAAGCACATAAGGCATGGGGTGGCACAAATGCCATTTGGTAAAGCCTAAGGGGCTATATGTAAAGTGCAGACTGTAAAGGCAAACAAGATGAATAAATCAAGGATAACTTTTTCATTCTCTCAAAAATTAGAATTTTGTGCCTCCTTCTCCTTCCTAAAGGTTCTAAACCTTCTTTTTTTGAATTGAATCAAGAGTTTAACTCTTCTTTTTCCAAAAAAAATTGTTTTTCACCATAAAACCCTTGAAGAGGAGCTCAGATCTTCTATTAAATCCCCAAAAGGGGAGATTTTTAAGTCTCACCCCCTTTTCTCTAAGATCCAGGCAACAGAGAGGAGGAAGAAGGAGACCCATCTCTAAAAGCCCCACTTCGGGAAGATCCAAGGCTCAAAAGAAGATTCAGGACTAAAGGAGAGAAGGAAAGGGTCCCCTTTGATCATCTCCAAAGATTTCTGGGTGCTCAATTCCATTTTTCAAGATATTTTGGACTTTAACTCCATAAATAAAACCCTTTTTAGGAGTTTAACTCCATTCAACATCTTTTGGAGTTTAAATCCATAAATAAAACCTTTTTTAGGAGTTTAACTCCATTCAACATCTTTTGGAGTTTAATTCCATAGATAGAAATCCTTTTTGGGAGTTTAACTCAACTCAAAATCTTTTTGAGTTTGACTCCATAGATAAAAAAATCCTTTTCGGGAGTTCAACTCCTCATTCCGGGTCTAAGCCCCTTCTT
The DNA here is from genome assembly GCA_030015575.1 of Agapanthus africanus. Classification (NCBI taxonomy): domain Eukaryota; kingdom Viridiplantae; phylum Streptophyta; class Magnoliopsida; order Asparagales; family Amaryllidaceae; genus Agapanthus; species Agapanthus africanus. Next base: position 791,232,277 of record JASDDO010000022.1, on the reverse strand, counting down.
TTTGCAAGCGCCCGGCGCCCACGTGCCGGACGCGTGAGGCGCTGATGCCCAGCACCTAGCACCCAGCGCTCACATGCTGGGCATGTGAGACGTCGATACCCAGCACCTAACGCCCAGCGTCCACACGTCCTTAGGATGTTACTCATCATTTTTTTTCTTTTCTTCTTTCTTTTTTTCATACACTCCACACTCAAAACATGTCCCTCGTTAGAAAAAATTTCTAACGGAGCGCTGCCCCGCACTCCGCAAGGGAACTGCTAGCCTCCTTGACCCCCAGCCCGCTATCCAGGTAGCGGGAACTCCATAAACTTTGCGAGGTCCCCGAAATACCCAAAACTCCTCAAGAAACACACATACGTACATTGTACATTGACTTCACATGACTAGTCTGACCCGTCAATCGGAGGTTCCCTCGCTTCAAAGGCAAGGGGTAATTAACGGTAGCTTAGTCCGCGGCTGCCGGAGATCTGGATCCCCACAATCAATAAACCCCAGCCTACCCTAGACAGGGGAAATTTGTATACGCCCGACAAGCGGCGCGTATTTCCCATCTCAATGGGATGACGAAAAACACCATACAGATTCTGGCATGCTCGGTGGGACATTTCTCTCCTCCCATATTTCGGGTTAAACGTTCATGCGAACTCAATCGACATATATATCGATTGCCTGTACTGAAGTTAATTTTTTTGTGTGCAGGTTAACATCTTTCAGTCACGATCTCGAACTTAGCAATCATGTCTCCTAAGACGAGCTTCGTTTCTGACGTGACTCCGATTCCCTACATGGTCAAGATCAAAGCCCGCGTGGTTCTCCTTGCAAGTTTCAGCCGGCAATAGGAGGAGTCACCCCGTCAATTTGGTTCCATCATCATCTACCCTGCCGAAAGCGCTTGTCTGGCGGAGGTCCTAACAAACCAAGTGGCCATACCGATCTCAAGGGGCAGGAGGCCAAACATTGTGATCGCCAAAGCATCCCACCCCAAATGAAAATCCGTATGCAAACGGCTCTCCACTGTTCCGACCGGGGGTAAGGCCATCAACACTAATGGATTTATAAAGCATCTCCAACAAGCTCAGACAGTGCCCATGACAATCGCACAATTAGGCGTATCTCCGAAGGCTCCCCATCTCTCGGTCTACGTCGGCTTCCCGAAGAGTCGAAGCCTGCCAAGTGCTCAAAACAGAAAGGTTAAGACAGAAGCGGCTGAGGTATCGATCCAACAAGAGGGCTAAGACTCCGGCTAAGTGGAATCTTGTAAGGTTCAAAGAGTAGGGTTACCCTGCGATGACGGCCGACTCGGCCGTAAAAGTCAGCAACTCCTTTGAACCTCTGAAGTGGGTTCAGAAAAACGTCATGACTTCCAGAATCAAGGAGACAGCAGTCCGAACAATGCTACAAAGAGACATGTCCCAGCCCCAACAGAGAAAGCATGCCACTGTCTCTTCAAGAGTCTATCAGACGCTCTGTGCTGCGCAAAAGCAGCGGGCCAAATCAAGAAAAGAAGCGCCATCATCACTCAAGAATCCGGTCAGGCTAGCCATCTTCAATCGATTGTCCATTACCGAACAGAAGGGCCATGACAGCGGTCCACAAAATCAGCTGCCAATAATGAAAACACAGCTAGATATATTATCCATACGGTCAATATGGCGGGCGCGTGGCCCAGCGATAACTTGCGTAGCAAAAGCAAGGATGGGGCCACCACATCCCAAGCCCAATCTGGCTTGAATGTGGTTGCCACTTCCCAAGATCAGCCGCCTCCGCTGGATGATGAAAACCCTATCGATGAGGCCGATAGGCAGAAAGACCCCTCAGTCCATATGGAGTCAAGCTCGGACAGCGAGGTAGAGCCGACTTTCCGCCCCAGGACCGCAATGCAAGAGCTGCTTCAAGAACTCTGAAAATAGCTCAAGAGAAAATATAAAGAGATGGCCAAGATTTACTCCAAAATCGACGACTTGACGAATGTCATGATATAACTCATGGCTCAAATTGCTCGGACGCCATCCAATCAAGCACAAGTTTCCACTCATGAGCCGGGTGATAATGACCCCAAGCAACCAATGCCTATCCCTTTAGGTCCGAGTATAGGCGAGCCACACGAAAGCCAGCCACATTCCACTTCTAGGGATGCCTTGGCCCAAGATGGAACCATCCTGCTAACACAAGATCGGATAATGGATTTGGTCACCAGTAATGTTAAAACATTGGTAGCCGAAGCCGAAGCTCAGAAAGAAATTAGTAGTAGTGGGCGGCCATATCCTGCACAGTACGATCTGATCGAGTTCCCTAGCGACTACGTCATTCCTAAGTTCGGAAGATTTGATGGGACGGGAAACGCAAATCAGCACGTTGCCCACTTTAAAGTATCGTGCGAAAATACAGGGGGCAACAATGCACTCCTTCTTCGTCAGTTTTTCAACAGCCTGACCGGTGTCGCTTTTGACTGGTACGCGAGTATACCAGACAGTTCCGTCACTACTTTTGCCCAAATAGAGTCTCTGTTTCGGAAAAGGTTCATGAGCATCAGTGATAAAATCTCCATTGCTGACCTTGTGAGAACCAAGCCGGGAAACAACGAAAGCAACATGGACTTTATTGCCCGATGGCGCAACCTTACTGCCAAATGCTAACCACCGCTTGAGCAGGACCAATCCATCAGCCTCCTCATTAGGAACCTTAGCAATTAGATGGTCTATTCTTGTGTATAGCAGGCCTCAAGACGTTTCAGGAGCTGACCAAGAGAGTTCAAATGTTGGAACGCTCGAAGCAAGAGTCGCCTCGGACTCTCAGAGAGACAAAGACTTAGAAAAGCAAGAGGGACGACAACTGTAGAAGCGGGAATTCCGGCAATACCAATGTCTTCAATGCCTCCGATAATGAAGACAAGCGAAAGGAAGGTGAATCCAAAACCAACCGGTCTCGAAAGCCGGTACTAGGAGGAGAAGGGCCTTCCCTAGAGGAGAAAAAGAACAAGGTTTACTCTTTCAGAGGGGATAAGGTTCGCAAGATATTCAAAGATGACTTGAACAACGGTCTGCAATTACCAGAGTCGAAAAGACCTCATGAGGAAAAAATGACCGACAATCCTCTATATTGCCCGTACCATCGAGTAGTGAGCCATACGATCGAGAATTGCTATATTTTCAAAAACTGGGTCGAAAAGAAATACAAGATCGGAGAGATCGAGCTGTCCAAGAGTGTGTTGGTGAACAATCATGTTGCAACCTCCAACTTTATACAGACAGAAGCTGAAACCTTCTGGGAGTAAACGGTTGAATCTGCTGCCTCGAGAAATGAATCCGACTAGCCGCAGCCTCCGTGGAGTATGCACATCTCTAATAAGACGAAGAAGATGCTAATGTTACTTCAGAAAGAGCCTAGAACAGAATAGGAGGGGCAGAAGAAGCCCACCGTTCTAGCTACCACTTCGGCTCAATCAGGCTCGAAATCCAAAAAGCTAAAGAAGAAGAAAAGGAAAGGTGCGGCTCGGAGCGAAAAAGAGTCTGCAGGGAGATCGACCATTCAAAAATATATCGATTCCCTTGAAGATTATGAATAAAAGGAAAGAGCTGTAATTCAATTGAAGGAGTTCTTCCCCGTAGAAGCGGCTGAGATTGTGGAAGAGCTAGAAGAAAACTCCAGTGACGAGATCCCTATAGTGACCTACTACGTCGTCCACCTTGGCAGCGACTCTGAGGAAAAGCTATGTTTTCCCAAAGAGGATGAGGAGCTCGCCACAAAGGCCAACCAAATCCAGCTCAGAAGAAGCAGGGCTCTACCGCCAAATCAGGGCAACGCCCCAAATGAAAAAGAAAAACAAGTCGCTAATGAAGAAGATGGCGGAGAGCCGGTTCATGAAAACTTGAGTCCTTCCTCAATGGACTATAATGTCTTGGTCCATCTCCGGAAGCTTCAGTCTCTTCTAAGAATCTATGATGCCTTGGTCCTATCTAAGGAGTTTAGAGATGTTCTCATTCACGCTTTAAAAATCCCCGAGCGGTACCAGGCTCGCTTTGTGGAAATTAATATGAAAGAAGCCCAGTACACTCTGCATACCACCGCGGTCATGTTTTAGGACGAAAACCTGCTACTGGGAACAGCTGTACATAACCGGCTACTTTAACCGGGTACAGCGACGGAGATCGGATTAATCGTATATTGATTGATCTAGACCTCAGTGAACATCATGAACTTGAGGACTCTGAAGAGTTTGTCAATGGACGTCCGACATCTGTCAATGGAAAGGATTGTCATTCAAGCCTTCAATCAAAATTGCCAGCAAGTTCTGGGATCCATAGCTCTGCCGATCAGGTTCGGGGACCTTGTTCATACCAGAATATTGCATTTATTACCACCCACTCTTATGCTCATTTGTTTATAGGTAGGTGCTTTTAATCCGTGTTTGCTACATATTTACAGGCTACAGGTTCCTAGTCCAAAATAACACAAATGATACAAAATCTCCACTGTTATGCCAAAATACAGAACATCTGTTGCCAAAAGATAAAGCCGGGTTCCGGTCATCCGTATCCGTCCAGTGCCGCGTACCAGTTCCAGAGACAAGACACATGACAGTGGTCATTCGTGTCTCGGACAAGCACGGAGCACGAGAGGGACAGCACAAGAATCAATGGGTGCGCGGAGCTCGAGGGAGAAAGGTCAAATCAATCAAAAGTGTAGCTATGTTTGGACTGTGCAGATCTGAAGAAATTGTGAAGGCAATTTGCAATTTGGGACATGTAGAACAACATAAGATGTCAACACAAGGAAACCCAGAAAATTCGAGACCACAATTCCACAAAAGCGCGGCGGAACCGCCGCCAAATGTGGGTTTCCGCAGCGGATCCGCCGCGGTTTTGTGTCATCATCTGACCAAATTTTGGGGGTAGCTTTGTCATTTCATTTGGGGCCAGAATGTTGCCCTACGGTTTCAGCACGCAGCCTATAAATAGCCCAGTTTTGTGCCAAGCCAAAGGTCTTCTTCATGTCTTCTTCTCCCATCTCTTTTTGTAGAATTTAGTTTAGCTTCTCCTTCTTCTTCATTCTTTCCTCCATGAAAATTGTAGTGAGAGCTTTTTGAGTGGAAGATCAATGAAGATGAGGGTTATTTTTATCTTGTCTCTTTTATTTATTGTCTTGTAATTTTATTATCTTGTATTGTAATTTTATTATTTGTTGTTAACTAGTTGTTGTTATTTCTTTTCTTGTTCTCTTTTCTTTTCTTCTTTTATCCGTATTTTCAAGCGATGATACTTGACGGAGTTCCTTGCTAAGGTGAGGACCCAAGAGTTAGCTTGCTTCACTTGTAAAACCGTATATTCCTCTTTTCTTCCTTCGTATTTTGTTTCCTTTTCTTTTATGATGTGTGAATAATTTCCCTCTTGTTAAGGCTAAGGAAGGTGGTATGAGGGACGGAGAAATCCCTTGTGTTTCTCTTCGCCAAACATCTTGAAACGAACCCCGACCAAAAAAACGCAACCCCCTTACTTAGACGCGCTATACGTGACATGTAGCCGCGACCTAAGTTGAGAAGTCCTTTAAGCGCGCTACAACGTGACATGTAGTTGTGACTTATTTGGATACATGGTTGTGGGTGTTTGGCCGAGGGTTTGAAATAAGCGTATTTAGCGGACGGACAAGGGGCACTAGGAATGGATTTAGCATTGGAAAGCTTGCTTAAACTCCCAAATCCCATTCTTATGTCCTCCTAATCCTCGCTACTTTCGATTATCCCAACATCGTCTTAAGGATGGCAAAAGACATGCACAAGACTAATCCTAACTCTACTAACCGACCTTAACCTTAACAAGCTTACTTGAACATAAATACGAACACTTAGGATAGACTTGAATATACAAATACACATTCTTTATTGACTCGTCTAAAACTCGAACGGACATACAACCATCTTCCTGTGGATCGACCTGTGCTCAACCGGCTAGCTGTGAAGCGACACCATCCTGATCGCGGTTATAACTTTAGAACTTTGAATATCCGACACGCCAAAAGCGTGCGATCAGACCTACAAACCGAATCCAAGATATACGTGATCGATGCCAACACGTCTTATAAAATTCTCTTGGGGTGGCCGAGGCTCCACGATTACGGCATTGTTCTGTCAACTCTCTATCAATGCATGAAGTATACTAAAAATGGCGAAGAAAGACGCATTGACAGAGACATCCAGCCGTTCGGTGTGCATGAAGTCCTATATGAAGATTCCTTGTACTTTGTGAACCCCCAAAATGCTAATCCACAACTGACCGAGGACAGTGCGACCTAGAAACTCAAAAGCAAATATGAGCCGACTGTCACTTTCAAAAGCAAAAACACCCAAGTGCGTCCGCGTTTCGGCGGTGACACTGATGAATCTGACGCTGGAAGTCCATCCTTCCATAAAACTCACCCTCGTTTCGGTAGCGATACGGACGAGTCTGATACTGAATGCCCATCTGACTGCAAAATTCGTCCACATTTCGGCAGCGACACTGAAGTGTCGAAGGAAGAGGACCCGCCTTGTAACAGCTATGCAGATTGGGCTTTCATGTAAAAACCGAAGCTAAGAGAAACCCTCAAGATTACAGAAGGGTTCCTAGCTATCACAAGGGTGCCGGAACAGATGTGCAAAAAGCTAGATGCTTTGTCGGTCTCTACCGTGAACCAACTGCAAACTTTCTACGTTCCCGGAAGGAAAAGTTGTCAGAAGGGTATCTTGTTTTATGGGTCAAATCCGGTTGTGCACCCAGACGGTTTATGTCACGCCCCGCTTCCCAGTAGATGGAAACGGCGACGTGGCAAACCGCAACGTATTTACTAAGAAATAAATACGTTAAGCGTAATTAAGCAATATATAAAAATGTACAAGAATGACAAGAGTAATAAAATAAATAGCAACTTTATTTACATTCAGCTTTACATATAACTATTTGAAATGAAAAGATATAATGATATAAAACAAATGCCTTAACAATGGCATACAGAAAATAAGTGCAAGAATAACTAGTAGTCCGGCTGAGCTGTAATCTAGTCTAAGTCCTCCTTGCTCGGCTCTGTCTCCTCAAAGTCCGGTCCTCCTGACGATCATTCCAAATAAAGAAACAGAAAGGAATATCGTCAGTGAACTAATGCTCGGTTAATCTCAAAAGAAGAAACAGAAGATAGTATATAAACTGAAATGAACAGGTAAAGTGTATATGACTGATTACTGGTATATGATAGTTATTATAACGTGGTTGTTTATAGTTTGGTAAAGAAAGTATTCATGTATATGAGAAGAGTCCATCTTACCTCGTGGATTATGGTAACATGTAGTACAAGGCCCCGTCATAACCCACGGAACAACGACACAAGAATTCATGTAGGTGTCTTTTAAGCGACCTCTCGTGCCACGATATACGTTCCGTACCAATCTACCCTTTTATCCCCGCGTAATTTATTGTATAGATTATATTTACAAGTCTTGTCGAAACCATGGATACAAGATGTACAAGTATTCATGTTCAGGATGTAGCCATGTATTCAGGTAGTCATGTCAAGTTATAACCATGGTTCGGTCAAGTCAAATCAAGTATACATGTTTGAATTTTGATGTTTGAATTCAATATTCATGTTCATAATCAAGTATTCATGTTTGATTTTGGATTCAGGTTTGAGGTTGGACCCAGACCGAGTCAGACACTTGGACTGATTTAACTCTTGAATTCTTAGGTTCGGGAATCATCGGCAACTGCTGCACATGGATGGCAGGATTTGTGTCTTTTTCCAAGACAATTGTCATTGATAACTCCGGTTAAGTTTTCTAACCTGAATAGGCAAGCACTCACTTTCTCCGGCTCCCTGAGGCTCAAGAGAATTGATCCCGTTTAAACCTATATTTACTAAAGGCCTTAAATATTGTTTTGTATAACTCAAGAGGGTTTTATGAAAAATATTTTATTATGGATTAAAAATAAAACCTCGATGGTGATTTATATTACTTAGGGTTTTCATGAGCGTGTGTTTTAAGTATTGAGGTATTTTAATGATGAATACCTAGCTTTTAAAAGTTTATGGTATTATATTGAAAACTAATTCTTTTTAGTAACTTGATGGTATTTTATTGACATTTTTTAATCTTTCATTTTAAAAATATAGTTTCATAATATAATGAAAATATGGATTTGTAATTTTAATTTTAAAAATTTTGTTTTATTTTCGAAAATTCGTTGTTTTAAAAACCGTATTTATATCCTTTCGAGATCGAATAATCCGTGAGGAGTGCTGCATCTCATTCTACTATTCTCAAGATGTGCGATAATCTGCACCATCTATTAGTGGGTCCCCTAGCGAGGGTTGTAGATGCATAATTGCAAAGAAATACCGTTTTAAAAGAATCCCGGTTTTAAGTATGTTGTATTTTATTGTAAGATTATACTTCGAAACAAATATTCATACAAATTAGCATCGTGTTATGAAACCAAAGTATACGTGAGGGGTAGGTCGTTACCCCGTGAAGTTTTTCCTAAAAGTACAGTTTTAACAAAACTAAAAGAAGTGATATCAAAGTTCATGGTATTTTAATGAAGAAGTTCAAGTATGGATTTTTCACATGAGATTCTGGGTTAAAATTTGATTCTAAATATTGGTATTTAGAGTTACAAGTATTGTGTAAAAATATGGTTGATCAAATTATAAAGGAGAAGGAGTTTCTAAGATTTAGAAAAAAGGATATTGGTAATAACTCCACTTACCGATATAAGTTTTAAAATTGAGTTTCAATAAAAAGAAAGAGAGATTGGGAAGGACTTACCATTTGAAAATGTCAAGAAGAGGTTAAAGAAGAAAGGGAAGGCCTCGTGGCGTCGCGGGAGCTCCGGAATTGGCTTCGATCTTTGACAGAAGAAGTTTGCTTGCTAACTTCACTTTACTCGACTTGCACTTAGGAACATTTTAGAGAGTTTTGGCTAGAATTTTCAGAATGGTGCTAAGCCAAAGTGTGGGGTGGTATTTATAGTGCAGAATTAGGGTTTGAGAATTAAAATTATGGATTAAAAAGCATTAAAATGGTGTTAAATTGTGAAATGAAAAGTCTCTGTTTGATTGCAGGGAAATCAAACAGTGCAGAGGAGTTAAGGGTAGCTGAAGAGATGAGTGTGCAAAGCACGGGGAAATTTGGCCACATCTGACCCGTCCCCGCCAGCCCAAGGGCTCATTTGGCTAGTCGATCTTGAGGCATTTGCCTTGAGATTCATGCCACCATATTAAATTTCTATTTACTCCATTTTCCATATGTTTGATTTTTCTGAACTTTTCATTTTCCCGTGTATTGCACGTGCAATTTTTTGGGCTTCCAAAAAGTTAAAACGAAAAATTCAGAAAAAATTTGTGTATGATGGGAATCGAACACACATGCTACGTCATAGCAATGCAAAGGCTTTACCAGTGAGCTAAAAGTTGCTTCTTGGTTCTATTTAATAAAAGTAACTTATAACTCAAACTCAGGCTGTAAAACTCATTTCTTGTATATTAACAGAAAAATTTCCGTACAAAGATTTCAGAGTCATTACAATTTGTTTGTCATGTGCCTTCCCTATGAAAGAGGCATAAGAGCCGTTCTCAATCCCAGATATTATGTGCCCGAAATTCGGGAATATTTTAAAAAGTGCGGGTGTCGGTTATATCAAACGGATTCCGTAGCGAAGTTTTATGAGGGATTGTGGCTTCCGCCTCATGTTCGAGTACTTATCGATTGACGAATCCCAAATAGATTTTCATTCAACCTGATGCCAATGTATGCTACATAATCCATGTTGGTGAAACCAGCGAAAGGTCAAATGATGAAAACGAGCTAGCCGAGCTAGAAGAAGCCCCTCAAGAGCTTGAAGATGGTGGACAAGCAACCTTCAACGAGCTAACCGAGATTGACTTGGGAACGCTCGATAATCCAAGGCCGACATACATCAGCTCACTCTTGTCAGAGGAAATGAAAGAACAAATAATTGCACTACTACATGAGTTCGTCGACTGCTTCACGTGGACTTACAAAGAAATGCCTGGCCTCTCTCCTGAAGTGGCCGTGCATAAGCTGGCTATATCTCCTGATGCCAAGCTAGTTAAACAAGCCATATGAAGAATGAGAAGGGAGTTAGAAGAAAAGGTCATCGAGGAAACTAAGAAACTTATCGATGCTGGCTTCATCAGAGAAAAGAAATATGCAGACTGGATTGCATGCATCGTCCCGGTGAAGAAGAAAAATGGGCAGATCCGAGTTTGCGTCGATTTCAGGGACCTCAACAAGGCATGCCCTAAAGACGACTTTCTGCTACCGGTCATGAAAATGATGGTCAACGATACATCAAATTACGAGCTGTTCACTTTCATGGATGACTCGTCTAGATATAATCATATCAAGATGTCGCCCAAGGATAAGAAACATACAGCATTTCGAACCCCAATCGGGATATACTGCTACAAGGTGATGCCATTCGGACTGAAAAATGCGGGCGCAACATATCAAAGGGAAATGAACAAAATCTTTGATGACTTAATCTATAAAGTCGTTGAATATTATGTTGATGATTTGGTCGTCAAGACTAAAGCTATGGTCGATCACATCCGAGATCTCAGGACTGTTTTCACCCGACTGAAAGAACACGATATGAAGATGAATCCTCTAAAGTGCGCTTTTGGCGTGTCATCGGGAACATTCTTAGGCTTCACAGTTCGACATCGGGGGATCGAAATTGACCCATAAAAAATAAAGGCCATTATGGAGATGCCTCCTCCAAAGAATCTGACGCAGCTAAGATCCTTTTAAGGCAAGCTTGCTTACATACGAAGGTTCATCTCGAACCTATCGGGAAGATGTCGGCCTTCCTCAAAACTCATGAAGAAGGGAGTGTAGGGTGTTTTTCGTCACCCTATTGAGATGGGAATACGTGTCGCTTGTCAGGCGCATTACAGATTCCTCCTGCCTAGGGTCGGTGTTGGTTATAGTGCCCTCAAGTCAATTATTGGATCGCAAGCACGTGATTGCAATGATTGAGGGAGTACCTATACCGGTAGAACAGTCTTACTCGAGATGATAGTATGCTATCTGGTTTGTCTTTATCATCGTGTATATGCTTTAGGTGACATTACAGATCACTATTACATGTTGATAGAGCACATAGGATTCATGCTTGACTACCTGCAGTATGATGGCGATCATATACGTGGGAGCTGGGTGGTCTATAAGCACATCCTTAAAATGTCCTTAGTCGTGGGAGTTTCGAGACTGGAATCGATACTCCAAGAGTAGAATAGTGCATACGGATCGAGACCCCGACAAGGGGCGGTGGCCGGTGTTCCCGCCGAAAATTTCTGCGCATAAGAGTCCAAGGTATCAAATGGAAGCGATACGCTTAAGGAAATGCGAACCAATATCTTCCAGCCTGTATTTTGAAAAGTTCCCGAAGGAGGAACTATTAAATTCTGATGGTATTGGAAGCATCTCGAAAAACCCTTCGATTTGATATATTATGGGCCTCATAATTCATCCGGTATCAAAAGTTATATGCTATGCACTGTTCCCTGATTAAAAATCAAGAATTACCTCAATGAGGTATCACGTGCTCACACGTGACCAATGGTCACGTGTTGATACGTGACAATCAAAACAGAAATGAAATAACAAACGGCTGAAGGAAATACCTCAATGAGGTATCACGTGCTCACACGTGACCAATGGTCACGTGTTGACACGTGATGGTTAAAACAACATCATAAACAAGCTGTTGTTAAAGGAACCAATTTAGGGGTCAGGTGCTCACACGTGACCAAGGGTCACGTGCCAGCACGTGACAGGCTTTGAAAGCCTTACAGTTTAATAGAATTAAAATTCTAAATTTCTCTAAAATCTTTCGAAATAGAATTAAAATTCTAAATTTCTCTAAAATCTTTCGAAATAGAATTAAAATTCTAAAATTTTCTAAATCTTTCCAAATGGAAAAAGATTATGGAGACCGTTGGATTAAAGATCCAAGGGTGATTAAATATCACCAATTTATGGAAAGATCTTAGACAAGGAAAGATTTCCCCTAAAATCTCACCGGAAATAACAAACAGAATATCTTTGGATTTAAAATCCAACGGTGAATAAAATTCACTGAATGATCTAAAGGCTCATATTAAATATGAAAACAAATCAAATCTTTCAATGAAAGATTTGCTAAACAAATTGATTCTTTTCCTTCTCCTATAAACAGGAGCCAAGAAGAGAAGAGAAGGGATCTACCTTGGAGAGGGAAGAACAGAGAGAGGAGAATTTAATTCTCAAGAGAAAAGAAAAGAAAGGAGAATTTAATTCTCAACAAAGAAAAACCCTAGGTGAGAAAAGAAAGGGAATCAAAACTTCAATAAAGAGAATTTAATTCTCAAAATCCAAGAGTTTAACTCTTATACAAAAAAGAACTTAGTTCTTCTTCTGGTTGAAGATCTGCACAGAGCACATCTCCCCATAGTTGAGAATTTAATTCTCATTGGGTCGAGATCCTGCCATGCAGATCCTAAACTTAGAAGGGGAATTGAGTTTTGAGAATTTAATTCTCCTAAAACAAAACTAGGGTTCAACCCTAATCAAGAATTTAATTCTTTTATATATCTGGGAATTTAATTCCTTTAAAAAGAAATCAGGGTTTTATCCTAAATAAGAATTTAATTCTTTCACAATAGGAATTTAGTTCCTCCAAAATCATAATTAGGGTTTAACTCTATAGAGAATTCAATTCTTAAAAGATCTCTGTTCATGAAAAAAACTAGGGTCACGTGACCCTTGAAAAGATCCCTGAAGAAAAGAAGTTTTGAGGCAATGCCCCACGTGCTCCCCAGTGATTCCCAAAACGCAGAAAGAAAAAGCAAAGGAAATGAAAGCTTTGGGCGCTCTCACGTGTTATCACGTGACCCCTCAGCAAATGCTTTAACAATTGGCGCACAGATCCCCATCACGTGCCAACACGTGATGCTCAAAAATAAAAATAAAAGTGTTTAACACTTATTCGCAGATTTGATGATAAAACAAAAGGAGATCTGGCTCCACATTTAGGGCGCCATCACGTGTCCCCACGTGACCCTTAACAAATCCCTTTAATATCCAATGGATGGATGCTTATCACGTGCCCACACGTGATGGCTAGGAAATGAAAAGTGTTTAACACTTAATTGCATAACAAAATAAAAGGGATCTGGTCCCCCCTTTGGGCGCTCTCACGTGTCCACACGTGACCCCTCTGTCTTTAGTGTTTAACACTAATTTGGGTATTATATTTCCAGTGTTTAACATTGATTGTTTCTAGTGTTTAACACTAAATTAAAGATTATATTTCCAGTGTTTAACACTGATTGTCTTTTAGTGTTTAACACTAATTTGAGAGTTCTATCTCCAGTGTTTAACACTGTTGTTCTCTAAGTGTTTAACACTACTTTTAGCCAAATTGGCTAATTTTCCAGAGGCAAAAGTCCCTCTTCCAAATGAATCTCAAAATTGAGGAAATCAAAGACAAAATGTTGTCAGAGCCCCCAAACCTCTGTTTAGCACTGCTGAATGATGAGGAGCTGAACCCAGACAAATGTCTAATGGCCCAAAGGGCCAATATTTCAAACATAATTGGACTTAGCTCAAACTGGCCATAAGTCCTCAAATCATCTTGAACTGAGCACATCTGCTCTTTCAACCAACTCATTGGTTCAAGGGTACATCTCTGAACTCCTCTGATATTTGTCGTTGTAATCCTTCAACGTCGTCAGAGAGGTGATGGGTCCCGATAGCCATACATTTTAATGGACCACCACGTCCCTAAACTGGTAATGGACCCCTATGTCCCTAAACTGGAACATGGACCACTACGTCCCTAAACTGGAACAATAGAGCCCCTAAACGCTCTTTTGTTGGATCTAAACGATCCCGTTTAAGTTGATCTTAGCCTCAAATATGGCTAACGTATCCTTAAACATTCAAACAGACTTTAGTCCCAAATTGGACTATAAGACCCCCAATCAACTTTGGTTCAAGGGTACATCTCCGAACTCCTCTGACACATGTCGTTGTAATCCTTCAACGTCGTCAGAGAGGTGACGGGTCCCGACGGCCATATATTAAATGGACCACCATGTTCCTAAACTGGAAATGGATCTAGACGATCCCGTTAAGTAGATCTTAGTCTGGAAATTAGACTAACGTATCCTTAACAAACGTTTGAGTTGATCTTAGCCTCAAATATGGCTAACGTATCTTTAAACCAAAACCCAAAACCCAAATCTAAGAAAGTACGGATTTGGACTAATCCACGTCTTACGGGCGACGAAATAAATAGTCTCCGTATACAATCCACGGGCAACCACAAGCAAAACAAACACCCACGACACGAAGTGAAATTCTAGAGAAGGAGAAAGTTGTTACCGTGATGCGGTAGCGTAATTAACTGCAGGGGCTTGCGCCTGCAGGGAAGAGCGTCCCCACAATCAAAAACCCCTCAAGCGAGGGGGAATCTGACGAAGTCTGCTACATCGGTCACATCCGTTTAAACCTCTGATACACGGTGCCATAAATCAACTAGGCATCTTCGGAGAGGTAGACGGATAGCACCAATTAGCATCTGCCCCGAATCTCAGGCAAGACGTCCCTGTCACGCCGCCATTCGGAGGGGAACAGATTCTGGCATGCCCGGTGGGACCTTTTCCTCTTTCCACTCCACACTTCGTGTGTCGTCTTCGCGAACGAATCGCGGTTTGTTAATGGTTGCCCTCGGATTTCAAGTTACTGAGATTTAGTCTCTTGCTTGGCGCAGAAATCAAACAGCAATGGCGTCCAACTGCTCAGACTGCTCCAAATGCAAATGCAACCGACGCTCCGCCTCACCTGGAGGTATAGCCTATGGGCCTCGAGCGGCCTCCATCCTTGCTATGCCGGTGGAACAAGTGACTCAGGCTACCACTGGTCTGTTCTTCGGGACCATGCTCCCGCCAGCAAGCCTCACCATTCCAGTGCCCGCACCAGAAGCGCAAAAGAAGTCGGTCTTCGATCGGCTCACTGCTACAACGGCCCCTCTCAACGGGTCGTCCAATGTCAAGCCGGCAACCTCGGTCTTTACCAGGCTGAATCTGAACTCTAATGGGCCTGCCAAGAAGCCCATGACCCCTGACGTGGCCATCGCAAAGAAGACAGCCATCTCCATTCCTGAAGTCATCAAGACGGCTTCTCCTGCTAAAGAGTCGGTCTTTTCAAGGATGACTATTCCGGCACCTGCTCCTGCTCGAGGGTCTGTTTTTGACAGATTGAACATCGCCCCTCAAAAGACATCAGCCTTCAAGTGGCTGGCACCAGCGGCGCCTCATCTAGACAGGGGGCAAGACAAAACCATCCCCATCGCCAAACCAGCCCCAACAGCTCGACACGCTCGACGTCGCCATTGGCACCGAGTAAGGAAGGCCGGGGGCAACTCCCCCTCTGGGCTAACCCCACCAGCTCCAACGGTGGAAATCAATGCTGCTGTTCCGACTGGGAACAGCTTTGAACCGCTAAGGAGGGTACGCAAGAACTCTCCGACTGCTACGCTGAAAAGATCTCCTCCACCTGCGGAGAGTACTGTGGGAACAAAGCCGGAGCAGCCCCCTCAACGGCTATCCTCCAAGATTTACAAGGTCTGGCAACAGGTCCAGGAGTCGGTGATTGATCAAGACTATCTCTGCCGACAGAAAAAGATGAAGATTCGGCAGAAGAAAGATTACTCCGTCAGGCCAGAAAAAGCAACAACTACTCGGGTGCCCACTGCGACGGCTCCCTCAACTTCAACCATTCAAAAGAAAAGGAGGCCGCAAAAAGCCCCTGTGAACATGGCGAACCGTAAACGCGCTGAGCACAAACACTCCAAGTTTGGGGGCATGGTGGTGCACACTGTTTATATGGCTTCTGAAAAGGAGGAAAGTCGTGCTTCGACGGGTCACCGACTGCTCACCCGATCCGTGACGAAAGCCCAGGAGCAGCAACAGAAGCTTCAAGAGATGCTGACTACAATGACCGCACTTACCGAGCCAAAAGAAAGCCCCGAAGCGTCCTCGGATCAGCGACAGGAGCAAGAAACCGACGCTAAGTTCCTTCGGAGAATACTGGAAAAGAAGGACAAAGAGGCTGCGGAACAAGCAGCCAATATAAAACGAATGGCTCTTCTGTTCCAGGATATGGTAGGAATGATGTTACAGCAGGATCCTCCAGCTGAAGACCCTCCGACCATTACTGAAGACAATAGAGGAGAGACATCCAATCCTCCTCCGGCTCTTTCAACAGCCAAGGAGGAAACCATTTCCAAGGCCGCACTGGATGACTATATAGCTCAGCAAATACAGGCTCATCAGGCGAATGAAGCGGCCAGCCAAGTCGTCAAAACTGGGCGACCGTACCCGAGCTGGTATGACCAAATCAGTTACCCGCCGGGATATACGATCCCTACGTTCCATGTATATAAAGGGACGGGGAATCCACATCAGCATGTCGCTCAATTCAGGGCTCTTTGCGGCAACACTGGAGGCGATGATAAGCTGTTGCTTCGCCAATTGGTCGGCAGCTTAGCAGAAATAGCCTTTGAATGGTATTCGGAGCTACCTAACGACTCTGTCAAAACATTTGCGGAGATGGAGCTACTGTTTACACAAAGATTCGCAAGTGCTAGCGGACGCACCCCGATCACGGCATTGATCAACGCTAGGGTAAGGCTAGGCGAAACTTGGGTCCAGTATGCGATACGGTGGTGTAATCTATGGTCAAAGTGCGAGCAACGCATAGAAGAAGCTCCTGCCGTGGGCATGTTCGTGGGTACTCTCGACCCTCAAGCGACCATCTCACAATTCATGATGTTCTTCAAGCCGACCACCTTCCAGGCCTTGATTGACAAGCTGGCCCAAATGAACCAAATGGACCATAGGCCTTCCTCTTCAAAGACAGAGCCTTGGAATGAAAAGGGCAAAGGGAAAGCAACCTTCGTTACCAATACTCAGCAACGGCCGAGCAACTTAAAGCCGGTTGTTCGCCAAAACAATGTGCGACCACGCCCATCCCTCGAGGAGAGACTGTGACGTCCTTACTCGTTTCCTCAGAATAAAACGAGGAGATTGTTCGAGCTGGCAGTGCGCAACAGACTCATCAATCTGCCGAGTCCAAAGCGTCCGTTGCAGCCAGGCGATGTCAACGATCCCAATTATTGCCCTTACCACCAAACGGTAAGTCACCCGATCAAGGATTGCTTCGTCTTTAAAGGATGGATCGAAGATCAGTACCTACAAGGCAAGTTCGTGCTGTCTGAAGAGTGGAAAGTAAACCCACCACAGCCGCACACTCCAAAGAAGACGGACGCACCGGGGGCAACTTGTCACGTGATCTCCCACTCATTTACGGACGATGAAAAAACTCCTCGCACTGAGAAACTGGGGGCAGAGCCTGAGCCGAAATTCGTGTGACCGTCAGACGAAATGATCGACGCTTTTCTAGATGAGATTCGTCTAAAAAGTAAAGCTGATCGGGAGCGCGAGATGGCCATATTTGAAAAGGCCAAACGCCGGCGACTGGACGAAAGGGTCGAAACACTCCCACCATATCAAAGTACATCCGCCGCAAATGAAAGCAGGATTAAGATAAGGAAACGATTCGCCAAATCCATATCAATGGGGATGAGGCCGCCCTCTTTCAGAGAAAAGTCTCCTGGTGGCATACATTTTGATGAAGCGGAAGTACATCCTAATTTCTGCTTATATCATCAGAAGATCGCACATCCTACTGAGGACTGCAACTCCTTTAAGTGTTGGTGGCAAGGGTATGTCGCTCACAGACAACACTTCAACAGGACAAAGCGTGAAGCTCGTAGACAGCAGAAAAATGCGACAGATGAGCATAAAAGAATTGCCGGCAATTGTCATAGGGTTGATCCCGAGGGACCGCGAGTTCTCACATTCGGGAGCAATTCCGACGAAAAAGTAGCCCTCGGCCCTCTTTTCAAGGAGTCCATCTCTAAAACGAAAGAGTTTAGGAGTTGCGAGAACATTCAGCCGTGCAATCGCACACTACCCGGAAAGAATCTCGGACCCGCAAACAAGGCATCGAACAAAAAGGATAAAGGGAAGGAAAAAACGGTCTTCGTCGCCAACGCTCAACAACAATCGAGTGGCCCTAGACCGGTTGTTCGCCAAAGCAACAAGCGGCAACCCCTCTATGAAAAGTTGAAACGTCCTTACTCATTTCCCCAGGAAGAAATAAGGAGACTGTTCGAACTAGCAGTGTGCAACAGGCTTATCACTCTACCGGAGCCGAAACACCAGCTGCAACTGAATAACGCCAACAATTCTAATTACTGCCCTTACCACCAAGTATTGGGCCATCCGATCGATAACTGCTACGTCTTCAAAAACTGGGTTGAAGACCAGTACCAACATGGCAAGTTTGCGCTGTCCGAAAACTGGAAGGTGAGCCCGCCACAACCACATGCTCCGAAAAATATGGACACGCCGGGGGCATCATGCTCATTCATAGAGAAAGCCCAACGGACCACCACGTCCTAAAACTGGATAATAGACCGAAACGTCGTTAAACTAACAGCGGACCACTACGTCCTAAAACTGGATATGGACTGAAACGTCCTTAAACTAACGACGGACCGCAATGTCCTAAAACATGCAAAAGACCGAAACGTCGTTAAACTACTCCTAACCCGCAGCATCTTCAGGCTGACGTGGTAAAAAAAAAGAATAAAAAAAATAAAAATAAAAAAATAAAAAGAACGGTATGTCCATAAGCAAAGTGGGCACGGATGAAAACCCGAAAGGGCTCCGTGAGTAAAAACTGCAGGACTACCGGCGAGTGTTTGTGAAAACCCGAAAGGGCGCAATCTCGTTAAAAGACACTTATAGGGTCCTCTCGACCTTGTAAGGAGAAACTACCCACGTGAGATCCTTACGACTCACAAGGGAGCAACACACTTAGGGATCCTCACGATTCCTAAGGAGAAATTACACTTGCGAGATCCTCACGACTCGTAAGGAGAATTCCCTTATGGGACCCTCACGGCTCATAAGATTTGAAAGTCTTAAGTTACAGAGACCTGAACCTGTTCTTAAGCAACCCTCACAACCTTCGATAGTGCCCTACAAGCGGCTCAATACTGACCCTTGTATACAATCCACGGGCGCGAATAAACATTTCCCTAACCAAGTCCCACATGTGACTGGGGATATGTCCATACGGTGAACAACCCTTGTAAGTCCTCTTGACTTATAAGGAGAAAACCCTTTTGTAAGATCCTTACGACTTACAGAGGAACATACACTTAGGAATCCTCACGATCCCTAAGGAGAAAACACACTTACGAGATCCTCACGACTTGTAGGAAGGAATACCTTTGTGAGACCCTTACGGCTCATGAAGTCAAAAGCCTTAGTCGACGGGATCCTAACCCTGTTCGCTAAGCCACCTTTGTTCAACATCGACAGAGGCAAATGATGATTCGTTCCTGGCAATACCCCAGTTGTAGCGATGCTGATGCCTAAACCGGTATCAAATTCCAAGCCCTTTCATGGCAAATGATGATTCTCTCCTGGCAATATTCCAGTTGTAGCGATGCTAATGCTGAGATTGGCACCAGATTCCAAGTTCCACACTCGCAATAAAAAAAAAAACAGCGAGCCATACGTGCATACGAAATAGCCGAAATGATAGGGGCAACTTGCAATAAAAATCAGCAAGTAAAAAAAAATGTATGCATCCAAAACAGCCGAAATGATTGGGCAACTCGCAATAAAAAGCAGCGAGTGAAAATAAAATAAATAGCCAAAATGATTGGGCAACTCGCAATAAAAAACAGCGAGTAAAAATAAAATAAATAGCCGAAATGATTGGGCACCGCGAAAAATAGCCGAAATGATTGGGCAATCGCAATTTTCGCGATATGAAAAGCTGAAATGATAGAGCATCGCGGAAAGGAATAAAATAAAAAAATATATGTAATGAAATTTATGCCTTACAGGTGAGATCACATCGATCCCTGTATACAATCCAGGGGCACAAACAAAGAGGGAACCATACCTTCCCAACAGGCTCCATCAGAAAGCGAAGCCAAATCTCGACGGTTCATAGACAACCTAGAGACAATCTCGACATTTGTCGCAATATTACAGACACGATGTCAACAAATGAAGCAAACGAAGATCCCGAGCTTCAGGGTCTCGACGTCAACATCGACAACTTAGAGATCACCAACGGTGTTTCTCCTCACTCCAACCAGATGCAGACGTGACGTCAACAACCGACCTCAGAGTCGCAACGAAACGGAGCAATGGCAAAGTCCCTAGTTCCAAATCTCAATGGCCACATCCACAGCCTGGAGACTAACAACGGTGTGTCTCCTCATTCCAGCAGGACACAGATGTTACACCATCAAACGGAGCCACGGCATAGTCCTTAGTTCCAAATCTCGACGGTTCACAGACAACCTAGAGACCATCTCAGCATTCATCTCGATACAGCAGACGAAATGTCAACGACGGCGTTCCTCCGCAGTCCAGCTGGATGCAGATGCAACATCAACAAAAGACCTCACGGTCGAAACAAAGCGGAGTGACGGCAAAATCCCAGCTCCACCTCAGCATTCGTCTCGTTACAGCGGACACGATGTCAACAATGGCGTTCCTCCGCAGTCCAGCAGGATGCAGATGCAACGTCAACAAAAGACCTCACGGTCGAAATAAAGCGGAGCGACGGCAAAATCCCAGCTCCACCTCAACATTCGTCTCGATACAGTAGACGAGATGTCAACAATGGCGTTCCTTCGCAGTCCAACAGGATGCAGAAGCAACATCAACAAAAGACCTCATGGTCGAAACAAAGCGGAGTGACGGCAAAATCCCAGCTCCACCTCAGCATTCGTCTCGATACAGCAGACACAGTCAAAGCAAACGAAGCGAAGGCCACATTCCTAGCTTCAACGTCTTGACGGTAACTCATATAAAACCGGAAAGACAATCGGAGATCATCTCGCACCAGCGCGGAGTGGTCACCACCTCGACGATCGTCTCGATACAGTAGATGAAATGTCACCCCAGCGTTCTTGCCCCAGCAGGATTCGAACGCGCCAAAGCAAATGAAGCGAAGGCCAAATTCCTAACTTCATGCGTCTTAACGGCAAGTCATATAAAGCCTGAAAGACAATCGGAGATTATCTCGCACCAGCGCGGAGTGGTCACCACCTCGACGATCGTCTCGATACAACAGATGAAATGTCACCCCACCGTTCTTCCCCCAGCAGGATTCGGACCCGCCAAAGCGAACGAAGCGAAGGCCAAATTCCTAGCTTCAGGGTCTTGACGGCAAGTCATATAAATCCTGAAAGACAATCGGAGATCATCTCGCACCAGCGCGGAGTGGTCACCACCTCGACGATCGTCTCGATACAGCAGATGAAATGTCACCCCAGCATTCTTCCCCCAGCAGGATTCGGACGCGCCAAAGCAAACGAAGCGAAGGCCAAATTCCTAGCTTCAATGTCTTGACGGTAACTCATATAAAACCGAAAAGACAATCAGAGATCATCCCACATGGAGTGGTCACCACCACGACATTCGTCTCGATACAGCAGACGAGATGTCAACAACAACGTTCTTCCTCCAACAGGATTAGGACACACCATGCAAACGAAGCGAAGGCCAAATTCCTAACTTCAGGGTCTTAACGGCAAGTCATATAAAGCCTGAAAGACAATCGGAGATTATCTCGCACCAGTGCGGAGTGGTCACCACCTCGACGTTCGTCTCGATACAGCAGAC
Source organism: Agapanthus africanus (assembly GCA_030015575.1). NCBI lineage: Eukaryota > Viridiplantae > Streptophyta > Magnoliopsida > Asparagales > Amaryllidaceae > Agapanthus > Agapanthus africanus. The sequence goes on along the minus strand of JASDDO010000022.1, from coordinate 791,210,458 downwards.
GCAACATCACTAAAAGGAGGCACGGCAAAATCCCTAGTTCCAAATCTCGACGGTTCACCAGCAACCTAGAGACAACCACAACATTCATCTCGATACAGCGGACGCAATGCCAGCAAACGAAGCAAAGGCCAAATTCCTAGCTTCAGGGTCTTAACGGCAAGTCATATAAAGCCTGAAAGACAATCGGAGATTATCTTGCACCAGTGCGGAGTGGTCACCACCTCGACGTTCGTCTCGATACAGCAGACGTAATATCACCAAAAGGAGCCACGGCAAAATCCCTAGTTCCAAACCTCAACGGTTCACCAGCAACCTAGAGACAACCATGACATTCGTCTCGATACAGAGGACGTGATGCCAGCAAACGAAGCAAAGGCCAAATTCCTAGCTTCAGGGTCTTAACGGCAAGTCATATAAAGCCTGAAAGACTATCGAAGATCATCCCACACCAGCGCGGAGTGGTTATGACTCATCGGGGCTCTCCAAAATGAGCCTAACCTCAAGTAAAAAGCGGCATGGCAAATTCCTAACGCTTGCTCTTCCGACGGTCAAACTGCCAAGGAGGATTGCTTGAAGACGTCTTGTCCAGCCCCCGAAGGGATCAGAGACACGGCAGTCGCAGGGCTACTCGAACAGCACGATTGCCTATAGAGGAATATATCAGCTGATGCGACGGTACAATGGCCAAAACCCTAAGTACCACAGACCCTAACAGACTTCTGTCGTAAAGAGCAGAGGTTAACTGTGACGTTAGGATATTCTTGCGAGATCTGCTCGATCCGTTTCGACTCGTGAGGAAATTGATGTCTTTGCGAGAACTTCTCGATTCGTCTCGACTCGTGAGATAAATTCTTAGGCAATAGGGATTAAAAAACATGTTTCCTAGGCACTGGGACCCTGCAAGTCGGCCCAAAACGGTCTTTTGCATACTATCCACGGGTCACACTCTCCAAATTCGAATCTCGACAAGGAGGGAAACAACCGCTTACGAGTCCTCTCAACTTATAAGCGGGAAAATTCTCTTGTGAGATCCTTACGACTTTCAAGAGAAAACACACTTAGGAGTCCTCACGACCCCTAAGGAGAAAATACACCTGCGGGATCTTCTTGACTCGTAGGGAGAAAAGTCTTTATGAGACCCTCATGGCTCATAAAGTTGAAAAGTCTTAGATGGCAGATCCTAACTCTGTCTCCTAAGCCATCACCGCCATGCAAAGAGGTCAAGATGGACCATTTATGAGCCACACTTGCCAAAGCTACATGCCACTGAAATGGAGAAGCTACTCATGAGCATATAAACTACTTCACGCCAGAGTAAGACATAAAAAATGGAAGGGTGCGGCTCATGGGGATGAGGGTTTGGAACTATATCTCTTAAGAGTCGAGATTTGAGTCAATGATAAATGACGACGCTTGTGTCCGCTCGTTATCTTCTTAGATCAAGATTCTGAAAGTAATATACCAACCCGAAATTGGTCATACGCATTTGCACTACTTCACCCACGTATATACGTACGTGGGCAAAGTAGTGGGGGGCATTTGTTCCCGCCGAAAATTTCTGCGCAGAAGAGTCCAAGGTATCAAATGGAAGCGATACGCTTAAGGAAATGCGAACCAATATCTTCCAGCCTGTATTTTGAAAAGTTCCCGAAGGAGGAACTATTAAATTCTGATGGTATTGGAAGCATCTCGAAAAACCCTTCAATTTGATATATTATGGGCCTCATAATTCATCCGGGATCAAAAGTTATATGCTATGCACTGTTCCCTGATTAAAAATCAGGAATTACCTCAATGAGGTATCACGTGCTCACACGTGACCAATGGTCACGTGTTGACACGTGACAATCGAAACAGAAATGAAATAACAAACGGCTGAAGGAAATAGCTCAATGAGGTATCACGTGCTCACACGTGACCAATGGTCATGTAATGGTTAAAACAACAACATAAACAAGCGGTTGTTAAAGGAACCAATTTAGGGGTCACGTGCTCACACGTGACCAAGGGTCACGTGCCAGCACGTGACAGACTTTGAAAGCCTTACAGTTTAATAGAATTAAAATTCTAAATTTCTCTAAAATCTTTCGAAATATAATTAAAATTCTAAAATTTTCTAAATCTTTCCAAATGGAAAAAGATTATGGAGACCGTTGGATTAAAGATCCAAGGGTGATTAAATATCACCAATTTATGGAAAAATCTTAGACAAGGAAAGATTTCCTCTAAAATCTCACCGGAAATAACAAACAGAATATCTTTGGATTTAAAATCCAACGGTGAATAAAATTCACTGAATGATCTAAAGGCTCATATTAAATATGAAAACAAATCAAATCTTTCAATGAAAGATTTGCTAAACAAATTGATTATTTTCCTTCTCCTATAAATAGGAGCCAAGAAGAGAAGAGAAGGGATCTACCTTGGAGAGGGAAGAACAGAGAGAGGAGAATTTAATTCTCAAGAGAGAAGAAAAGAAAGGAGAATTTAATTCTCAACAAAGAAAAACCCTAGGTGAGAAAAGAAAGGGAATCAAAACTTCAATAAAGAGAATTTAATTCTCAAAATCCAAGAGTTTAACTCTTATACAAAAAAGAACTTAGTTCTTCTTCTGGTTAAAGATCTGCACAGAGCACATCTCCCCATAGTTGAGAATTTAATTCTCATTGGGTCGAGATCCTGCCATGCAGATCCTAAACTTAGAAGGGGAATTGAGTTTTGAGAATTTAATTCTCCTAAAACAAAACTAGGGTTCAACCCTAATCAAGAATTTAATTCTTTTACATATCTGGGAATTTAATTCCTTTAAAAAGAAATCAGGGTTTTATCCTAATTAAGAATTTAATTCTTTCACAATAGGAATTTAGTTCCTCCAAAATCATAATTAGGGTTTAACCCTATAGAGAATTCAATTCTTAAAAGATCTTTGTTCATGAAAAGAACTAGGGTCACGTGACCCTTGAAAAGATCCCTGAAGAAAAGAAGTTTTGAGGCAAAGCCCCACGTGCTCCCACGTGACTCCCAAAACGCAGAAAGAAAAAGCAAAGGAAATGAAAGCTTCGGGCGCTCTCACGTGTTATCACGTGACCCCTCAGCAAATGCTTTAACAATTGGCGCACAGATCCCCATCACATGCCAACACGTGATGCTCTAAAATAAAAATAAAAGTGTTTAACACTTATTCGCAGATTTGATGATAAAACAAAAGGAGATCTGGCTCCACATTTAGGGCGCCCTCACGTGTCCCCACGTGACCCCTAACAAATCCCTTTAATATCCAATGGATGGATGCTTATCACGTGCCCACACGTGATGGCTAGGAAATGAAAAGTGTTTAACACTTAATTGCAGAACAAAATAAAAGGGATCCGGTCCCCCCTTTGGGCGCTCTCACGTGTCCACACGTGACCCCTCTGTCTTTAGTGTTTAACACTAATTTGGGGATTATATTTCCAGTGTTTAACACTGATTGTTTCTAGTGTTTAATACTAAATTAAAGATTATATTTCCAGTGTTTAACACTGATTGTCTTTTAGTGTTTAACACTAATTTGAGAGTTCTATCTCCACTGTTTAACACTGTTGTTCTCTAAGTGTTTAACACTACTTTTAGCCAAATTGGCTAATTTTCCAGAGGCAAAAGTCCCTCCTCCAAATGAATCTCAAAATTGAGGAAATCAAAGACAAAATGCTGTCAGAGCCCCCAAACCTCTGTTTAGCACTGCTGAATGATGAGGAGCTGAACCCAGACAAATGTCTAATGGCCCAAAGGGCCAATATTTCAAACATAATTGGACTTAGCCCAAACTGGCCATAAATCCTCAAATCATCTTGAACTGAGCACATCTGCTCTTTCAACCAACTCATTGGTTCAAAGGTACATCTCTGAACTCCTCCGATATTTGTCGTTGTAATCCTTCAACGTCGTCAGAGAGGTGATGGGTCCCGACAGCCATACATTTTAATGGACCACCACGTCCCTAAACTGGTAATGGACCCCTATGTCCCTAAACTGGAACGTGGACCACTACGTCCCTAAACTGGAACAATAGAGCCTCCAAACGCTCTTTTGTTGGATCTAAACGATCCCGTTTAAGTTGATCTTAGCCTCAAATATGGCTAACGTATCCTTAAACATTCAAACAGACTTTAGTCCCAAATTGGACTATAAGACCCCCAATCAACTTTGGTTCAAGAGTACATCTCCGAACTCCTCTGACATATGTCGTTGTAATCCTTCAACGTTGTCAGAGAGGTGATGGGTCCCGACGGCCATATATTAAATGGACCACCATGTTCCTAAACTGGAAATGGATCTAGACGATCCCGTTAAGTAGATCTTAGTCTGGAAATTAGACTAACGTATCCTTAACAAACGTTTGAGTTGATCTTAGCCTCAAATATGGCTAACGTATCCTTAAACAAAAACCCAAAACCCAAATCTAAGAAAGTACGGATTTGGACTAATCCACGTCCTACGGGCGACGAAATAAATAGTCTCCGTATACAATCCACGGGCAACCACAAGCAAAACAAACACCCACGACACGAAGTGAAATTCTTGAGAAGGAGAAAGTTGTTACCGCGATGCGGTAGCGTAATTAACTGCAGGGGCTTGCGCTTGCAGGGAAGAGCGTCCCCACAATCAAAAACCCCTCAAGCGAGGGGGAATCTGACGAAGTCTGCTACATCGGTCGCATCCGTTTAAACCTTCGATACACGGTGCCATAAATCAACTAGGCATCTTCGGAGAGGTAGACGGATAGCACCAATTAGCATCTGCCCCGAATCTCAGGCAAGACGTCCCTGTCGCGCCGCCATTCGGAGGGGAACAGCCGGTCTCATAAGCCATTGGTGTCAGTTGGTTCACCTAAGATGTATACATGTGCTCATTGGGTTATGAGTACACCGGACGGACTCGCCGGGAACATGCTAGTTGGTATTATACCTATTGTCAGATAGCAGTTCCCAGGTGACATGTGTACATGTTAGTCTATCGACCTGAGATCGTTATTTATCTTGTGTGAGTTCCCAGTGTGCTTTGATTACTACATTACCATGGCTCAAAGGAGTCGTGCAAACATGTTTTAGTTGGGTACAGTCCCGAGCCACATGGAGGCAGCAGATCGTCAGCGGATTCATCTCTCCCGGTATTGGGGGTTGATATCGCGGAGTACACAGGTGGCCATCACCAAAAATCCTTGGTCAAGGTAGTCGAGAATTACTGATTTGGATCAGTAGTTTCTCAGGTGGTGATGGGCTTCATACTGACACTAAATGTCGTGTTATTAGGGTCTGATATGCGATACTCATAGACGAACAGACAGGACCATATGGATATTATCACTGTAAGGCTCAGTAGGGGTTTTAGGATGAATTTGCTCGTCGGCCTTTCTTTCGCTCAATACCTGGGTAGCCGTTACGTACATCTATTGTCGCTGACTTGCTTGTGGTTAAACACACAGCCAGCGTATTGACGAGTCTTTAGAGTCCCACACAGAGGGTTTCTCTGCTTCGGGAGAAACGATGTAGAGGCCGTATGGTTTTACGGTAGAGTTCGATCACAAACGTATACTTGTGCATGCATGATGTTCGGACGGATAATACTAGTGGGTTTTGGTTTAAGCCGGATCCTAGTATTATAATTGTTTGATTATTTTTGTCTCATTGTATTCGTATTCTTCAGAATACGGATGCGGGTATGTATATACGGATGAGGGGTATTCTTGTAATTTCTTACAAGATTACTTTTAAAAGATTACACCTCATTATAGTTTAGACCTTTATGGATTAAAAGGTTATTAAGATGGAGGATGAGGTGTTTATTGCATTTTTGTGGCATGGCTAATTAGTGACCCATGGTTACTATTCTAGCATGCTTAGCGTTTTTGTTTGTTGTGAGATTATGTTGACCTGTGATATTTTTTGTTGACTAAGATATTTTGGAGACATGGACATTTATATGATGGCTCCATCATTTCTTATCACACTCACACAAAAAACAAAAATACAAGTCACAATTCATTTCTTTTTCTTTCTCTTGAGTTTCTCTCAACACCTCATTCTCATGGCATCTTCTTCTTTCTTTAACTCCGTCCAAACCCTCTCATGAGTTGAGAATCCTTGGATGTCTTGAGACAAATTAATCCTTCATCACTCTCTACTTCATCTACGGTATCTAGAGTAGCGATCTTGGTGTCCTGGTTGCCTCGGATATGAGGTTGGAGCTCGTTCCATAGACTTTCGGGTAGATCATCTTCGATGGAGGGAGACCGGAGATCAAGCTTGATCAAGGAAGCTCCTAGGATCTTGGGATGATGGTTGAAGATCGAAGGACACGGATTTATTCGGTATAACCATTCTAACTCCTTTGCATGTTTTGTTATCTAGGGTTTATGGGTAAATCCGGGTAATTGGTTGTGGTAGCGCCAAGTTTTAAAAAAATTTGTTCCGCATTTGATCACGGATTGATGGCCGGGGCGCTTCTATAACACAATATGGTATCAGAGCCACTCCATAAGCTTTAGTTAACTCTTTGCGACCTTAGAAATCCGCCGTTTTTGTCGTGCAAAACTGCCGACAAAAAAAGTTCGGAAAACTTAAAGTTTGAGATGTTTGCACACCCTATGGGCTCACGGTTTGAACTGAGAAGCCGCGGAGTGGTGCATGGGCAACCCGGGGAACCCCTGGGGGGACCGAACGGCAAGGCCCACTCCCCAAGACCACCACAAGGTGGTCTTGGCAGTGGGGACCCGAAACTGCCCCACCTTGGACAGTTTCGGGTCTGCCTCACCCCCTGGCCACCTCGTGGTGGCCTCGGGGGTGGGGTACCCCTATAGGCCCTTAACTTGAAATTAATTTCATGCTTTAACTCCCCACGAAGGTTCGGGTGCGTTTCGTTTTGATTCGGACTTCCGAATTGGTTTTAAACGGTCGGTTTTTGGAACTTTAGCTCACTGTTTTTTCATGGTTTTGGAAATTAGTTTAGTTTGCTAATTGCGTGCGGAATTCTAATGTCGTAGTTTTCAGTACATACATTACTATCCGTGACCATGAATATCATTAGAGCGGTACAACTCGTCTAATTGCTATATGACTTTTAGACGGGTTTGCGAACGTGACATTCACGTTGATGTTCTGTGTTGTGCTGTGGTTGTGGCGGGATCGTCAGGGTGGATAGCTTGGATGCAATATTAGTACAATTTAGTTTTATTTATACATTTAATATCGCGGGGCGAGCGTCCGACATGTGGACTGTCGTCACTGCCTGTTTGTATATTATTTATTTAGGGCACGACTGGGTTGAGGTCGATATCACCATTGTACATATTTTCTTTTCTATACTAGGATTACCCTACGATGGAGTGCATGGATAGCCGGGTTCTGGAGGGCAATGGGTCCACATATTATGGCGTTGAAACAGAGGGGGACTCACTTTAGAATTGGCGGGCTATTCGCCGCACTCGTAGGGGGTACAGGTTGACCCAAAGAGGGGTGCTCAGGTTACCAGATTCCGTGAAGTGCCGGGTGGCCCATTCACTTTGATGAAGGGGGTTGACCCACTTCTGGTTTTCGCGGATAACTTGCCGCACTCGTAGGGGTCTAGGTTTTCATTGCACAGGTTATCCACACGACCAAGGGAACGTCGGGTTTCACTTGCGTCCCAAAGGATACCTGGGGCTCCCAGATTATCAGTATTGTTCTGTAATATTTATCGCTATTATATGATGTTGCATATATCATGCCTGGAACGATTATTATATATTTATATATATACTAGTAGATATTGTATATGTTTTGCACCCGCTATAGTTCAGCCCCCACTCTGTCGTTAGTTAAGTAACCTAACGGGTGATGACGGGGACCAGTGGCGAATGCGGATGGCATATACGTACATCATATTTTCGTTCTTTTCTGGCGTGATTAATTGATGGGACTGCGTTGATTCTGATCAATGCAAGGAAAACAGACCTATTCGATGTTGTTGGAACAATTTTCAAAAGCAGTTATTACAAGGACATTTTCTTTTGTTTTGCATAGCGGTATTTGGTTATGAATATCCAGCACCTCATTCGACGAGGCAAGAGCCGAGATTCCTTCACCGGGAGTGACCTCTTGGGCAGAAATTTGCGTCAGGGTAATAACTTCACTATAGTCGATTACTTTTTTGCTTTGCATCGAGATATTCAGTTGGAATATTCTGCACCTCATTCCACGAGGAAAGAGCCGAGATCCCTTCACCGGGAGTGACCTCTTTAGCAAAAGTTTTCGCCGCTATATATTTGTAAAGCTATCTGGTTCCTTCAACGATATCAAGTTTATTACGTTAAAGGTTTTTCGCCAAAAACCATTCGTAGCCCTCTGTCATTTCAGACGAGTAGCACTTAGTATTCATGCTATGTTTGTTGACCTTCGTCAAGGCATTGTGTATGGTAGATGTTTGTTACCTTTTTGTTGTATAGATAGATGTGTTACTTTGGGACAGTCGTACAGCCTTGTTGACCTTCGTTAAAGGCGAGTACAGGTGGGTTCAAATTAACCTGGACAATGACGGGTAGAACATGATATGTGACTTATGATTTGTTGACCTTCGTCAAGGTCATAAGAGCATGGGGTAAAAATCACATCGGGAGTTTCAAACTTACAAGAAACTTTCCAGGCATGCGCATACCTTCTGGAGTGTGATAACTTGAGTGGATTCCATCAAGTTATCATGCGATGATAGTTGGATCCCGATTCCCACTGATGAGTTGGTTTACTCCTCGGATGATTTTAGATGATCCCGACTAATTCTTCTTTTAGGGTTTGGAGGAGAATTTGAGAATACAGTGGGAGACATTTTGATTAGATAAAGTGATTGACCATTCTGATCTAGATTAGAGTGCACGCTGAGTGTTTCTTTTCTTTCTCTCTTTGGCAGCGACCATGGCCCGACCCTAGATTAAAACTCATAGACCAAGTTAACCGAACCTTCTTAAAACACACTGGTTTTTGGATTGTCAGAGTTGCATACTTCATTACCACTCCTACTTTTACCCTTTGCTTTTCTCCGGAACATTCCATATCACTACGAAGATCCACATTTATTGGATAAGACCATCATATAGTTACATACGAACTCGAAGAAACTTGTTTCAGATTCGAGAATGGTTTCCGGTTCTGGAGAAATTGAATAGGACTATTCAGTTGTCTTTTCCTTTTACCTTCTCTCAGGTTGTGAGCGCTCCTAGGATTAGGAGAGGGTACACCTATTGCGCTTATTGGATAGTCTTCTTCCAAACTATAGGCATGTGCCGAAAGGTGGGGAAGGAAGAAAACCATTTAGCCCAAGTGTGGTGTACAGAAGGTAATAAGTAAAGACAAATTAAGAGATTAGAAAGAGGGCAAAGTAAATTGCGACTGCTATCATTCATGACGAAACCGCGTATATCATCGCCACTCCTACTTCACCTTTGAATTTCTCCAGAACACCCCGTATCACTACGAAGATCCGCATTTATTGGATAATCCATCGTATACTTATATACGTACTCGAAGGAACTTGTTCCAGTTCGAGGATGGATTCTGGTTCAGGAGAAATAGAATAAGGATTATTCAGTTGTCTTTTATCTTTACCTTCTCTTAGGTTGCGAGGGCTCCTAGGATTAGGAGAGTACACCTATTACGCTTATTGGATAGTCTTCTTCCAAACTATAAGCTGGTGCCGAATGGTAGGGAAGGAAGAAAACCATTAAGCCTAAGGGTGGTGTACAGAAGGTAATGAATAAAGACAAATAAAGGGATTTGGAGAGATGGCAAGGAAATATACGGTTACAGTCATGAATCTGGATAATGGAAGAGACATTACTAGAAATACCCGGTTACCCCTTCGAAATATTTTCATGTTTCAGTTTCACTATGCGTTGTTAATTGAAAACTGATTTCCCAATTAGATCCTTACTCCAGGGTATGTATTTACCAGGTTTTATTCTCACATCTGAATGGTTTTACAGATGATGAGTGGAAGTAAGTTATTAGGAATTAGGTGATCATATCTTCATTATATCGGAATTCGTTGTAATTGGTGATATTTGAGGAAATCACCTGGGGTTTTGCTTGATGACAAATATTTGGTTTTGAATATCCGTTGTTATGCACCAATTTCAAACTGATATATCTATATATTTATTTTATAAAGTGAGATATAACTTTTTGAAATTATGTCCATGACATTTACCTATATCAGTTGATGATTGGGTTAGAAGCATTAAACAGCGGTGTAATTCTTCTTAACCATAGTACAGTTTTCAACCTATAACGCACAAGGTTTGAGTTATTCAACTCAGGGGACTTATACAAAATATTGTATGTTGTCCAGTGTCCATTAGGACAAAGGGGTTGGTGCTCATACTATATTCTGTTTACTTGTAACTTCTCCAGTTTTAGACAAGTGTTTCGTAGAAATATAAGATCCAAGTTTTAAGAAGTTATAGGTACAAGAATAAAGTAGAGAACCATGTGTTGAAAGTATCAGGATTCTTCGAGGTGATCGAAGATGTAGATACTTGTGTTTCGTATTCAGTTGATAGTAATGGTTTTGAGAACTTGCTTCTCTTTCAGGTTACCCATATCTGGATGCACTCCTAAGTTGAGAAATGCTGATCGGCCTCTCTCCATTTAGTTGACATGCACTGAAGACAGCTGCATGATTTGAATCTGGTTCCAATTAAATCAATGCCTCTGTTTCTATATTGAATATAGAATGGTTCATATCTTAACGATGTTAAGGTATATGGAGTTATCCGGCTTATGCTTAAAACCAGACTCTGGATAACTCAAGGCACGTTTTTGTAATGGCAGTTTGTGGGTTATCCCGGGCTATGACGAGGGTTAACTTTCTACCATCTGGAAGATCAATAGTGATATTGTTCTTGACTCGCCACAGTTTTAGTAAAATGGACTTTTTCAGAAAACGGTAGTGGGAGTATGGTAGAACTGGAAGTGATTCCACAACCATAAACGATTACTTAGAACCTAAAGATTCAATCGGGTTTGACATTCCATTAGCCACTCCGCAGATATGGTGGGTAACCTCAGGCACCCGAGAGGTACTTCGGTATCCTCAAAGACGGTGACAGAGAAGTTCTTGTTTACCCAGACTTGTTATTACCGATGTTCTAGACTATGAGACCCGGCAGGAGGATGAGTATAGCGTCGTTCTAAACTAACTTTAGAAGTGCACATGTATATGACTCTGTCAGAGGGTTGTTGTAGTCAGTGGGAGCAGAGGAAGCAAACAAGTAGCTTGTGTCTATTTATAGACTAAAGCGGGTATAGCGGAGATAGATCGTCTATTTTTGATGTGACAGTCAAAGGCTTTGACTTCATCAGAATAGGAGATGGATCTGTTAAGAAGGTAGTAGGGTGTAATGTCCTAGTATTTGGATGACATATACTTTATAGGAAATGAAATTCCTATACTACGATCGGTTATACTGTGGTTGTCACACAGTGATTTCTCCACATAGGATATGGATATTATATCAAGTATTCTGGTTACTAGATCTATGGTTTTAGATCTAAATTTGGGTAGTTTCCCAATCTGGGTACTTAGACAGTATTCTAAAGTTGTTTTAGAATGGACGAATCCTGGCAATGTGGTGTACCTGCAGATGATGGAGTCACCCTCTCTAAAGGTGTCTTACAGACTAAAGGCGAGAGGGATGTGCATGATTGGCATATCACTTGCTTAGGCAATTGAGTCAATCATGAGATGTCAAGTACCACACCAGATGTTGTTTTTGCACTAGCTGCAATAAGTTTATATATTAATCCAATCCTGGAGAAACGTTCGGAAGCAGTTTATGAACATAAGAGGATGTTCTAGGAATTTGGTAACGGCAGCCTCCTTCGAGAGACGGTTATCATTCCAGACTTCTAAGGTGACCTGGATGACAGAGTAACTGTCAGAGTTATAGTTTTCCCTCTTTTGAAGGGTAGTAGTTTGGACAGGTGGTCCAAGCGGATACTGAGGGAGGCATGGCGCGTGATTAAATTCAGTTGACGATACAGTCTAAGAAGTTTGTTGGATTTGGAGTTCATTTGTGAACCGGGTCCCATCAGATATCCAGACATATTCTAAAACAGGTATTGCTCAGTTCGCGAGATGGCTTTTTCCACAAACTTGAGATAAAGAGAGACATAGAAAGAAACACTGGAGCGGATCCACTCACTGAGGTTATTTCTCGAACGCAATAGTTTTACAAACAAGCTTTGTGAAACTGATTAGTAGAGAAGTTGGGTGTTCGGTATTACACGGGCTGTAAGTATGCGACACCGCAATAATTAGCCTTAAGTGCAAGTGGGAGATTGTTGGTTATAGTGCCCTCAAGTCAATTATTGGATCGCAGACACGTGATTGCAATGATTGAGGGAGGACCTATACCGGTAGAACAGTTTTACTCGAGATGATAGTATGCTATCTGGTTTGTCTTTATCATCGTGTACATGTTTTAGGTGACATTACATATCACTATTACATGTTGATAGAGCCCATAGGATTCATGCTTGACTACTTGCAGTATCATGGAGATCATATACGTGGGAGCTGGGTGGTCTATAAGCACATCCTTAAAATGTCCCTAGTCGTGGGAGTTTCAAGACTGGCATTGATACTCCAAGAGTAGACTAGTGTATACGGATCGAGACCCCGACGAGGGGCGGTGGCCGGTCTCACAAGCCATTTGTGTCAGTTGGTTCACCTAAGACATATACCGGTGCTCATTGGGTTATGAGTACACCATACGGACTCACCGGGAACATGCTAGTTGGTATTATACATATTGTCAGATAGCAGTTCCCAGGTGACATGTGTACAGCTTAGTCTATCGACCTGAGATCATCATTTGTCTCGTGTGAGTTCCCACTGTGCTTTGATTACTACCCTACCACGGCTCAAAGGAGTCGTGCAAACAGGTTTTAGTTGGGTACAGTCTCAAGCCACATGGAGGCAGTGAGCGGGTCGTCAGGGGATTCGTCTCTCTCAGTATTGGGGGTTGATGTCGCGGAGTGCACGGATGGCCATCACCAGAAATTCTTGGCCAAAGTAGTCGATAATTACTGATTCAGATCAGTAGTTTCTCAGGTGGTGATGGGCTTCATACCGACACTAAATGTCGTGTTATTAGGGGTCTAACTTTATCCACCCCGTAGACTCGATATGCGATACTCATAGACGAACGGACCGGACTGTACGGATATTGTCACTGTCAGGCTCAATAGGGGTTTCAGGATGAGTTTGCTCGTCGTCCTCCCTTTCGCTCAATACCTGGGTAGCCGTTATGTACAGCTAGTGCCGCTGACGTGCTTGTAGTTAAACCCACTGCCAGCATATTGAAGATTCTTTAGAGTCCCACACAGAGGGTTTCCCTGCTTCGGGCGAAACGATATAGAGGCCGTATGGTTTTATGGCAGGGTTCGATCACATATGTATACTTGTGCACGCATGATGTTCGGACGGATAATACTAGTGGGCTTTAGTTTAAGCCGGATCATAATATTATAATTGTTGGATTATTTTTGTCTCATTGTATTCGTATTCTTCGTAATACGGATGCGGGTATGTATATACGGATGAGGGGTATTCTTGTGATTTCTTACAAGATTACTTTTAGAAGATTACACCTCATTATGGTTTAGACCTTTTTGGATTAAAAGGTTATTGAGGTGGAGGATGATGTGTTTATTGCATTTTTGTGGTATGGCTAATTAGTGACACATGGTTGCTATTCTTGCATGCTTAGGGTTTTTATTTGTTGTGAGATTATGTTGACTTGTGATATTTTTTGTTGACTAAGATATTTTGGAGACATGGACATTTATGTGATGGCTCCATTATTTCTTATCACACTCACACAACAAACAAAAACACAAGCCAGAATTCATTTCTTTCTCTCTCTCTTGAGTTGCTCTCAACACCTCATTCTCATGGAATCTTCTTCTTCCTATAGCTCCACCCAAACCCTCTCATGAGTTGAGAATCCTTGGGTGTTTTGAGACAAATTAATCCTTCATCACTCTCTACTTCATCTACGGTATCTAGAGTAGCGATCTAGGTGCCCTAGTTGTCTCGGATATGAGGTTGGAGCTCGTTGCATAGACTCTCGGGTGGATCATCTTCGATGGAGGGAGACCGGAGATCAAGCTTGATCAAGGAAGCCCTTAGGAGCTTGGGATGATGGTTGAAGACCGAAGGACACGGATTTATTCGGTATAACCATTCTAACTCCTTTGCATGTTTTTTTATCTAGGGCTTATGGGTAGATCCGGGTAATTGGTTGTGGTAGCGCCATGTTTTATAAATTTTAGTTCTGCATTTGGTCACGGATTGATGGTCGGGACGATTCCGAAACCCAACAGTAGGCTGGGGTTTATTGATTGTGGGGATCTGAATCTCCGGCAGCCGCGGACTAAACTGTCGTTAATTACCCCTCGCCTTTGGAGCGAAAGAATCTCCGATTGACGGGTCAAACTGGTCATGCGAACTCAATGTGCAGTGTGCGTGTGTTGTGTTTAGAAAGGTCTTGGGTATATCGGGGGCCTCGCAGAGTTTACGTGGGTCCTGCTGTTTTGAGTGTGGAGTGTATAAAAAAAGGTCTAAGGAGCGTCCTAAGGACGCGCGTGGGCGCTGGGCGCCCGCAGGTCACATGCCCTGCGCGTGGGCGTTGGGAGCCCACGGGTCACATGCGTGGTGCACGTCCGCTGTGCGCCGGGCACCCTCGGGTCACATGTGTGGCACTCGACCGCTGGGCGCCAGCGAATCACGTGCGCGGCACGCGACCGCTGAAAGCACCAGTAGAGAAAAGGGCTTAGCCCCTGGGCTGGGGTTGAACTCCCGAGAGACTTTGGAGTTGAACTCCAAAACAGAAATTAGGTATAAATTTAGAGTTAAACTCTCAAAAGATTTGGATTTTGGAGTTCAACTCCTATGTAATAAATTGAATGTGGATTTGGAGTTAAACTCCTGAGGGAATTCGGAAACTCCCAGAAAAGGGGAGGATCCAAGAGGACCCCTTTCTTCTCCTCTTTAATCTTGGATCTTCTTTTGAGCCTTGGATCTTCCCGAACTAGGATTTTTAGGAAATGGGTCTCCTTCCTCATTCTCTCTGTTGACTAGATTTTGGAGAAAAGGGGGTGAGACTTAAAAATATCCCCTTTTGGGGGTTTGATGGAAGATCCGAGCTCCCCTTTCAGGGTTTTATAGTGAAAAACTGTTTCTTTTTGGAAAAAGAAGAGTTAAATTCTTGATTTAATTCAAAAAAAGAAAAAGTGTTTAGAACCTTGAGGAAGGAGAAGGAAGCACGGTACCCTAATTTTTAAGAGAATGAAAAAAGTTCCCCTTTAATTTTTTCATCATGTTTGCCTTTATAGGCAACACACTTTATATACAGCCCCTTAGGTTTTACCAAATGGCACTTATGCCACCCCCATACTTTATGTGCTTATTTCTTTTTGTATATAAGCCATGTGGTTTACAAAATTTTGGCTTTCTGCCTATTTTTTCATACATTTATTTCTATATAAAAAAGAATTAAATTAAACCAATTTATGGCTTCATTCTTTTTGTCATGGGGCCGATCTCTTCCATACTCGGTCTTGACCTGGGTTTGGGCCCACTTGGCTTGGGGTTGACTTTGATTTTGACTTGGTTAATCGAGGTGTAATTTTTGACCCCAACAAAATGCCCCCTATCAATAAATGCACACCGCGTGTGTGGGTTGTGTGCATGAAATTGATGGATCTTGTTCTATATGGAACTTGATTTGGTTGGGTTCCCTTTTGACGACGTGGAGGGTCGATGCTGCCATTTTAGCGACTTGGACAGTCGATGCTGCCATTTTAGCGACGTGGATGGTCGATACTACCATTTTTACGACTTGGATGGTCGGTGCTACCCTTTTTGCGACTTGGATGGTCGGTGCTGCCCTTTTTGCGACTTGGACCATCGGTGCTGCCCTTTTTGCGACTTGGACGGTTGGTGCTGCCATTTTAGAAACGTGGACGGTCGTTGCTGCCCTTTTTGCGACGTGGACAGTCGTTGCTGCCATTTTAGCGACGTGGACGGTTGGTGCTGCCCTTTTTGCGACTTGGAGATCGGTGCTTCCCTTTTTGCGACTTGGACGGTCGGTGCTGCCCTTTTTGCGATTTGGACGGTCGGTGCTGCTATTTTAGCGACGTGGATGGTCGGTGTTGCCCTTTTTGCGACTTGGACGGTCGGTGCTGCCATTTTAGCAATGTGGACAGTCGGTGCTGCTCTTTTTATGACTTAGACGGTCGGCATCAGTATTGCTGCACTAGAATAATGCCAGGAGCAACTCGTCATTTGCCCCGGGAGGACTTGGGATTTGGTTTTTGGGTCGGCATCAGCATCGCTAACACTGATGCGTAGTGCCAGGAGCGACTCATAATTTGCCTTTGTGAAGACCTGGGATTTAGGTTTTTGGGTCGGCATCAGCACTGCTGCACTGGAATAATACCAGGAGCAACTCATCATTTGTCCCGGGATGACATGGGATTTGGTTTTTGGGTTGGCATCAACACTGCTGCACTGGAATAATACCAGGAGCAACTCATCATTTGCCCCGGGAGGACTTGGGATTTGGTTGTTGGGTCGGCATCAACACCGCTAACACGAAAGCGCAGTGCCAGGAGCGACTCATCATTTGTCGTGCCCGTTAGGGAACGATGGCTTAGGAGACAAGTTTAGATCCCTATAACCTAAGGCTTTTCAACTTTATGAGCCGTAAGGGTCTCATAAAAGCATTTTCGCTCTACAAGTCAAGAGGATCTCGTAGGTGTATTTCTCTCTAGGAATCGTGGGGATTCCTAAGTGTGTTTCTCCTTTGTGAGTCGTAAGGATCTCACGCGGGGATTTTCTTCTCACAAGGTCGAGAGGACTTTACGAGTGTATTTCATCCCTTTTCACGAGTTTGCGCCCTTTCGGGTTTTCACAAATTCACCGGCAGTCCTGCTGATTTTACTCACAGAGCCTTTTCGAGTTTTCATCCATGCCCGTTTCGCTTGTGGACATAACTTATTTTTTACCGGTGGGACTTTAAATGTAGTCTCCCCGGTAAGACTTGGGAGAGATAGGGGCCATTTGCGCCCGTGGATTGTATACGGTTTTACAGGATGTATGATCCAGACCGTAGGGCCGGTATGCTCAATTCGCCTACGACTTGGAGCATTCACGCGTAGTATTTCTTGAGGTATCGGCCATTGATGGGTGGCATGGGCCTTTCTCCCTCGGCATTTATCAGCTGGTAGGATTCTCTATCAAACACTTTCTCGATGACGTATGGTCCTTCCCAGTTTGGCTCGAATTTTCCCTTGGCATGTCGATTGGGAATGATCGGTCTTTTAAGGACCAACACCAATTCTCCTTTCTTGAAAGCGCGGAGATGGGTCATCTTGTCATAAGCCCGTAATATTTAGGCTCGGTACAGCTCCATATTTTGCTGTACTGCGAGCCTCTTTTCTTCGAGGACGTCAAGATCTTCGAGCCGAAGGAGCACATTTTCCTCCTCCGTCAACTCATGCTGAACGACCATTCTTAAGCTCGGAACTTCGACTTCAAGGGGGAGGATCGCCTCCACGCCGAAGAGTAATGAATATGGAGTGGATTGAGTTGGAGTACGGTGCGTGGTATGTTGATATGCCCACAACGCTTCGTGAAATTTGAGATTCCAGTCTCTCTTGTTTGCTAAAGCATTTTTCCTCAGGAGCTTGTATAGAGTTTTATTAAAGGCTTCGGCTAGCCCATTGGCCCTTGGATTATAGATGGAGGAATATCTCCAGTCTATCTTATGCTGAATAGCGAACCTTGAGATTTTGAAGCTCTTAAAATAAGCCCCGTTGTCAGAAATGATTCTTCTAGGTGTACCGAAGCAGTATAGGATATTATGCCGGAAGAACACCATAATATCTTCTGTCTTGAATTTTTTTTAGCGGGACAACTTCAGTCCATCTAGAGAAGTAGAATCTGTAGGGTGTTTTCGTCACCCCATTGAGATAGGAATATGCATCGCTTGTCAGGTGCATTACAGATTCCCCCTGCCTAGGGTAAGCTGGGATTTATTGATTGTAGGGATCCGAATCTTTAGATACGCACACTCCACGACACTGTCCCTGTTAGAAAAAAATTTCTAACGGGGCGCTGCCCCACACTTCGTAAGGGGGCTGCTATCCCCCTTGACCCCCAGCCTACTATCCAGGTAGCGGGACCCCCGTAAAAAACTCTGAGGGGCCCCCGATATATCCAAAACCCTTCCAAAGCACAACATATGCACACTGCACATTGAGTCTGCATGACCTGTTTGACCCATCAATCGGAGGTTCTCTCACTCCAAAGGCGAGGGGTAATTAATGGCAGCTTAGTCTGTGGCTGCCGGAGATTCGGATCCCCACAATCAATAAACCCCCGCCTACCCTGGGCAGGTGGAATTTGTAGTGCGCCTGACAAGCGTGCGTGTATTCCCATCTCAATGGGGTAACGAAAAACACCCTACAATGAAGTGTTCTTCTAGAAGCATTCCCGTATAAATACGGAATACTTCACCTGATATATGTATCGCTACATATACGCATATCCGTATAAAAATACAGATAGAACCAAAGATAGAAAATAAATAGTGAACAATAATACTGAAATATATATATATCAAAATACATATATAAATTATTAAATCAAAACCTGATTTTAATAATCCGGCTTAATCCTAAGCCGGCTAGTATTATCAACCGTCCGATTAAAGTCTGTGTATTGCGCACACATATTTAATCGGACCGCCTGCACGTACCACAGTACGGCTCCTACATTTGTCGCCTGAACCAGAAAAAACCCTTTGTGTATAACTCTAAAGACTCGATAATACGCTGGCAGTGGGTTTAACCACAAGCACGTCAGCGACACTAGCTGTACGTAACGGCTACCCAGGTACTTGTCAAAAGAGGGGTCAACTGTTGGATATAGTGCCCTCAAAGTCAATTATTGGATCGCAGGTACGTGATTGCAATGATTGAGGGAGGACCTATACCGGTAGGACAGTCTTGCTCGAGATGATAGTATGCTATCTGGTTTGTCTTTATCATCGTGTACATGCTTTAGTTCACTATTGCATGTTGATAGAGCCCATAGGATTCTTGCTTGACTGCCAGCAGTATAATGGAGATCATATACGTGGGAGCTGGGGTCTATAAGCACATCCTTAAAGTGTCCCTAGTCGTGGGAGTTTCGAGATAGGGCATCGATACTCCAGAGAAGACTAGTGTATACAATCGAGACCCCAACGAGGGGCGGTGGCCGGTCTCACAAGCCATTGGTGTCAGTTGGTTCACCTAAGATGTATACAGGTGCTCATTGGGTTATGAGTACACCGGACAGGACTCGCCGGGAACTTGCTAGTTGGTATTATACCTGTCGTCAGATAGCATTTCTCAGGTGACATGTGTACAGGTTAGTCTGTCGACCTGAGATCGTCATTTGTCTCGTGTGAGTTCCCACTGTGCTTTGATTACTACCCTACCACGGCTCAAAGGAGTCATGCAAACAGGTTTTAATTGGGTACAGTCCCGAGCCATATGGAAGCAGTGAGCGGATCGTCGGGGATTCATCTCCTCGGTATTGGGGGTGAGATCGCGCTGTGTTTAGGAGAGCCATTAGACGAAATCCCTGGCCAGGGTAAGCGAGATTTACTGGTAGGTATTCCAGTAGTTTCTCAGGGTGTTCTGGGCTGCTCTCCGACACGACTTATACCGCTATTGGGGGTCTGACGTTTACCAGCCCCCTAGGCCCTATATGCGATACTCATAGACGAACAGACCGGACTGTACGGATATTGTCACTGACAGGCTCAGTAGGGTTTCAGGATGAGTCCGCTCATCGGCTTCCCTTTTGCTCAATACATGGGCAGCCGTTACGTACAGCTAGTACCACTGATGGCTTGTGGTTAAACCCACTGCCAGCGTATTGACGAATCTTTAGAGTCCCCCACAGAAAGTTTCCTAAGTTCGGGCGAAACGTAGTAGAGGCCGTATGGACTTATGGCAGGGTTCGAACATACACGTGCACTTGTGCACGTGTCATGTTTCGAACGGATAATACTAGTTGGTTTTGGTTTAAGCCGGATCCTAGTATTATATTGTTGGAATATTTTAGTCTCGTTGTATCCGTATTCAGTCGAATACGGATGCGGGTATGTATATACAGACGAGGCATTTTCTTGTGATCCGTTACAAGATTACTTTTTGAAGTTGCCTATTTCATTTCTTGGATTAAACTTTTGGTTTAAGGTTTAATTCAGTTTGCTTGCATTTTTTGTTAAAGATGCATGAATTTTTGTGAGCATTGACCTTGACCATTTTTGCCTTTTCTTGCACTGAAATTCTTGCGCTGGGGGGCTGCCCATTTCGAGAGCATGGTAGGCACTGTGGGAAGCATGGGCAGCATGTTGTTTGGGTGAGTGGTGTGCTGGCCATTTTTTTTGGTGTGGGAAAACTTTATTTTGTGTTGCATTAATTTAATATATACACACTCACAAAACTCCTCTGGCTCACCAATGGAATACTCACCCTCAACACTTTGTGAAAAACCCATAGAGAGCTTTCCTTCACAAAAAGGAAGTGGCCGAGCCCATTGGTTTCTTTACTTTACTTGCAAAAATTTCTTAGCTCACAAATTCACTTCTAAAACTACTTAGCAACTTCATATACCTCCACCCAAACGCTTGGGTGCCTTGAGACAAAATATTCTACACTCTCTCTACTTCAATCTTGGATATGTCGGCTAGCAAACATCATGTCCAAGTTGCCTCGGTTTTGAGGCGAGAGCCCGTATAAAGATTCGTTGACGTGGTGCCACTTCGACGAGGAGACCGGAGATCGAGCACGATCGGAGATGCCGCGAGGAGCATGGGATGATGGCTAAAGACCGAAGGACACGGATCGATCGGTATAGTCATTCTTACATTTTTACGGTTTACTAGTTTACGGTTAATAGAACGATCCGGGTATTTGGTTGCGGTAGCGCCAAGTTCTGAAAAAGTTTTTGTTCCGCATTTGGCCTCGTTTAGACGGCCGGGGCGCTGCCGTACCCCAACATGGTATCAGAGCTAAACTATTAACCATTAACTAGTTGGTTTAGACAATATTAAAGTATCGAAACCGAAACAAAACCCAAACACCGCCACGGAATATGCAGTTTCTGTTGTTTTTCAAAAGGTCTAGAAAAATTATTTAAACATATGCAGAAGACTCCTGGGGAGACCACAAGAACACACCCCAAGGACGAACCCCCTCCACCGGAATTTGGCCGAGCCCAAGCTCACGAAATCCGTCGTCGCCAGTTTTTCAATGGCCTGTGGGGTTGGTGTTTTGGGTGTTGTTCTGGTCTCTGGGAAGTTGGTTCAGTGGTGTTGTTTGTGTAGCCCGGTTTGGATAAAGTTTTATCAGGTTGTTTGGGCTATTCAGGGGTTATTTCGAATTCTATATTTTCTAACATTGTTTAAAATTTGCAGTGCATTACATTTCTATCTGT
Source organism: Agapanthus africanus (assembly GCA_030015575.1). Lineage (NCBI taxonomy): Eukaryota > Viridiplantae > Streptophyta > Magnoliopsida > Asparagales > Amaryllidaceae > Agapanthus > Agapanthus africanus. Next base: position 791,188,888 of record JASDDO010000022.1, on the reverse strand, counting down.
GACCGTGAATGTCATTTGATCGGTAAATCTTGTCTAATCGCTATAGTCCTTTTAGATGGATTTGCGAACGTGGCATTCACGTTGATGTTCTGTATTGTGCTGTGATGTTGCGGATTTGTCGTGGTGGATAGCTTGTGTGCAATGGTAGTGCAGTTTGGATTTATTTGTACATTTGATATTGCGGGGCGAGCGTCCGACATGTGGACTGCCGTCACTGCCTGTTTGTATATTATTCTTTTGGGACATGACCAGGTTGAGGTCGATGTCACCCTTGTATATTATTTTCTTTTCTGTACTAGGATTACCCCGCGGTGGAGTGCACGAATAGCCGGGTTCCGGAGGGCAACGGGCCCGCATCTCATGGCTTTGAGACGGAAGGGGCTTCACTCTAGAATTGGCGGGCTATTCGCCGCACTCGTAGGGGGTACAGGTTGACCCAAGAAGGGGTGCTCAAGTTGCTGGATTCCATGAAGTGTTGGGTGGTCCATTCACTTTGTTGAAGGGGGCTGCCTCGCTTCAGGTTTTGGCGGGTAACTTGCCACACTTGTAGGGGTCTAGGTTTCATTGCACAGGCTATCCACACGACCAGGGGAACGTCGGGTTTCACTTGCGGCTCAAAAGAAACCCGGGGCTCCCAGATTATCTGTATTGTTCTGTGATACTTATTACTTTTCTGTGATATTGCATTTATCACGCCTGGAGCGATTATTATATATTGATATATATACTAGTAGATGTTGTATATGTTTTACACCCGCGCTAGTCCAGTCCCCGCTCTGTCGTTAGTTAAGTAACCTAACGGGTGATGACGGGACCCAGTGGCGAATGTGGATGGCATATACGTACATTATATTTTCGTTCTTTTGTGGTGTGATTATTTGATGGGACTGCATTGATTCTGATCAATACAAGGAAAACAAACCTATTCGATATTATTGGAACAATTTTTCAAAAAGCTGTTATTGCAAGGACGTTCTCTTTTATTTTGCACAGTGGTATTCGGTTATGAATATCCAGCACCTCATTCGACGAGGCAAGGGCCGAGATCCCTTCATCGGGAGTGACCCCTTGGGCAGAAGTTTGTGTCAAGGTAATAACTTCACTATAGTCGATTACTTTTTGCTTTGCATCGTGGTATTTAGTTGGAATATCCTACACCTCATTCTACGAGGAAAGGGCCGAGATCCCTTCACTGGGAGTGACCTCTTTAGCAAAGGTTTTCGCCACTATATTTTTATAAAAAGCTATCCGGTTCCTTCAACGATATCAAGTTCATTACGCTAAAGGTTTTTCGCCAAAAACCAGCCGTAGCCCTCCGTCATTTCGGATAAGTAGCGCAAAGTATTCGTGCGGTGTTTGTTGGCCAAAGTCAAGGCATCAAACAAGTTTTGTGAGACTGATCAGTAGAGAAGTTGGGTGTTCGGTATCACACGGGCTGTGAGTATGCGACATCGCAATAATTAGCCTTAAGTGCAAATGGGAGATTGTTGGATATAGTGCCCTCAAAGTCAATTATTGGATCGCAGGTACGTGATTGCAATGATTGAGAGAGGACCTATACCGGTAAGACAGTCTTGCTCGAGATGATAGTATGCTATCTGGTTTGTCTTTATCATCGTGTACATGCTTTAGTTCACTATTGCATGTTGATAGAGCCCAAAGGATTCTTGCTTGACTGCCAGCAGTATGATGGCGATCATATACGTGAGAGCTGGGGTCTATAAGCACATCCTTAAAGTGTCCCTAGTCGTGAGAGTTTCGAGATAGGGCATCGATACTCCAGAGTAGACTAGTGTATACAGTCGAGACCCCGACGAGGGGCGGTGGCCAGTCTCACAAGCCATTGGTGTCAGTTGGTTCACCTAAGATGTATACAGGTGCTCATTGGGTTATGAGTACACCGGACAGGACTCGCCGGGAACTTGTTAGTTGGTATTATACCTGTCGTCAGATAGCAGTTCTCAGGTGACATGTGTACAGGTTAGTCTGTCGATCTGAGATCGTCATTTGTCTTGTGTGAGTTCCCAATGTGCTTTGATTACTACCCTACCACGACTCAAAGGAGTCGTGCAAACGGGTTTTAGTTGGGTACGGTCCTGAGCCATATGGAGGCAGTGAGCGGATCGTCGGGGATTCATCTCCCCGGTATTGGGGGTGAGATCGCGCTGTGTTTAGGAGAGCCATTAGACGAAATCCCTGGCCAGGGTAAGCGAGATTTACTGGTAGGTATTCCAGTAGTTTCTCAGGGTGTTCTGGGCTACTCTCCGACACGACTTATACCGCTATTAGGGGTCTGACGTTTACCAGCCCCCTAGGCCCTATATGCGATACTCATAGATGAACAAACCGGACTGTACGGATATTGTCACTGACAGGCTCAGTAGGGTTTCAGGATGAGTTCGCTCATCGGCTTCCCTTTTGCTCAATACATGGGCAGCCGTTACGTACAGCTAGTACCACTGACGGCTTAAGGTTAAACCCACTGCCAGCGTATTGACGAGTTTTTAGAGTCCCCCACAGAAAGTTTCCCAAATTCGGGCGAAACGTAGTAGAGGCCGTATGGACTTATGGCAGGGTTCGAACATACACGTGCACTTGTGCACGTGTCATGTTTCGGACGAATAATACTAGTTGGTTTTGGTTTAAACCGGATCCTAGTATTATATTGTTGGAATATTTTAGTCTCGTTGTATCCGTATTCAATCGAATACGGATGCGGGTATGTATATACAGACGAGGGGTTTTCTTGTGATCCGTTACAAGATTACTTTTTGAAGTTGTCTATTTCATTTCTTGGATTAAACTTTTGGTTTAAGGTTTAATTCAGTTTGCTTGCATTTTTTGTTAAAGATGCATGCATTTTTGTGAGCATTGACCTTGACCATTTTTGCCTTTTCTTGCACTGAAATTCTTGCACTGGGGGGCTGCCCATTTCGAGAGCATGGTAGGCACTGTGGGAAGCATGGGCAGCATGTTGTTTGGGTGAGGGGTGTGCTGGCCATTTTTTTGGTGTGTCCGCTCGACTAACAAAGGAGATCGGTTATGGACGGATAGTCAAAGGCAGGTCGAACCAACTTGGTCATCACGGTTTCCGGCAGCTATGCGATCATCATTCATCACTTCTCGAATTCCTACAATCCCTCCCGGGCTGGCTGGCTGACCACTTCCCCTGCTTTTCCTTGGCCTTAAGCCGTGGATGGAGTGAAGTGATGGAGCGAATCCCAAAGTCTGTCAAGAAAGAGAAGAGCGGCGGGGCACTTTCTAATGTGAGGGGAGGGTGAACTTCCCTTGTGGAAAATATTATTTTGTGTTGCATTAATTTAATATATACACACTCACAAAACTCCTCTGGCTCACCAATGGAATACTCACCCTCAACACTTTGTAAAAAACCCACAGAAAGCTTTCCTTCAAAAAAAAGGAAGTAGCCGAGCCCATTGGTTTCTTTACTTTACTTGCAAAAATTTCTTAGCTCACAAATTCACTTCTTCACTACTTGGCAACTTCATATACCTCCAACCAAATGCTTGGGTGCCTTAAGACAAATTATTCTACACTCTCTCTACTTCAATCTTAGACATGTCGGCTAGCAAACTTCATGTCCGAGTTGTCTCGGTTTTTCGGCGGGAGCCCGTATAAAGATTCGTTGACGTGGTGCCATTTCGACGAGGAGACCGGAGATCGAGCGAGATCGGAGATGCCGCGAGGAGCGTGGGATGATGGCTAAAGACCGAAGGACATGGATCGATCGGTATAGCCATTCTTACATCTTTACAGTTTACTAGTTTAAGGTTAATAGAACGATCCGGGTATTTGGTTGCGGTAGCGCCGAGTTCTGAAAAAGTTTTTGTTCCGCATTTGGCCTCGTTTAGATGGTCGGGGCACTGCCGTACCCCAACATCAATGACCAAGTACGTCCTTACCCTACTGAGCCTGAATGTGACAATTTTCGTACAGTCCGGCCTCTGTGCCAAAGAGTATTATATATCGGGTCTAGGGGATGGATAACGTCAGACCCCTACTAACCCGATAAGTCATGTCTTAGTCTAGCTCATCACCAACAGAGATACTACCGATCGACTATCAGTAAATATTCCCTACCGTGGCCATGGATTTATGGTGATAGCCAACCGAACACAGCGCGACATCGACTCCTAATACCAGGAGAGACGAATCCCTGACAGTCGACCACTGCTTCAATATGGCTCGGGACTGTACCCAACTAAAACTTGTTTGCATGACTCCTTTGAGCCGTGGTAGGTAGTAATCAAAATACAGCGGGAACTCACATGAGACAAATGACGACTTCATGTCAAAGGACTAATCTGTACTCATGCCACCTAAGAACTTCCATCTGACGATAGGTATAATACCATCTAGAAGTTCTCGGCGAGTCCGTACAGTGTACTCACCTCCAGTGAACACCTGTATACTATCTTAGGTGACATAATACCAATGGCTTGTGAGATAAGCCACCTCCCCTCGTCGGGGCCTCGAAACGTATACACTAGTCTACTCCGGAATATCGATGCCCAGTCTAGATACTCCCACGACTAGGGACATTTAAGGATGTGCTTATAGACTACCCAGCTCTCACATATATGATTGCCATCATAAATGCTGGTAGTCAAGCAAGAATCATACGGGCTTCATCATTATGTATTAACGACACGTAATAACAAGTAAAACGTGTACACATCAATGATAAAGACAAGCCAGATAGCATACTATCATTTCGAGTAAGATTGTTCTACCTATATAGGTCCTCCCTCAATTATTATAATCGCGTGCCTGCAATTACAATAATTGCCTTGAGGGCACTATATCCAACAATCTCCCACTTGCACTTAAGGCTAATTATTGCGGTATCGCGTACCCACATCACGTGTGCTACCGAATACCCAACTTCTCTACTAATCAGTTTCGCAAACTATATTTGTGAAACATAACGTGTTCGAGAAATAGCCTCAGTGAGTGGATCCGCTATAGTGTTCCAACTTTATCTCTCTATATCTCAACTTTGCGGAGATGAACAATCTCCCAATCTGAGGGATACCCCACTTCGAGAATTTGTCCGGATATCTGATGAGACCAAGTTCATCAATGAATACCTCCATCCAACAAACTTCTGTAACAACTCCAATTTTAGTGTACATAAAATTCATTTAAAATTAATGTATACGTGGGGTATTTGCATTTCCTGTGAGTACTATAAATATTTGATTTTCTTTTTAATAAAAAGAAAGAGCTTGTAGCTCACTGGTAATACCTTGTACTGCTGAACCAAAGCAACAGAGTTCAAATCCCATTAGCCACATTATTTTTATTTAATTTTCTTTTAAATTTTTAGAAGCCCAAGAACCTACACGTGCATAACTCGTAAAAACCAAAAGTCGCATATAAAACAAACTGGACCAGGGGATTAACCAAACGACGAGGGATATGTGGCCCCAAAACCCGGCCTGACTCGGCCGGATCGGGCCGGCGGCGCGGCTGACTCGGCCGGCACCGCCGGGTCAACTCGGTCAAAATCCGAGTTTGTCTTCTGGAGTTCTGTGTCTTTTGGTCTTCTTGAAACCCCTGTCATGTTTAAAAACCCTGCATATTAACAGAGCTAATAAAAACCTTTATTTACTCTATTTTAATACAATTTTTAGTACACCTTTCATCTACCCTAACCCTAATCTCTTCCTATAAATACCACTCTAAATCACACACCCCTCACTCACAAACTCTGTCCAAACTCTCAAGAAAATTCTTTAGAACTTTTGTGTACAAGTGGAGTTAGCGAAAGGGCGAAGCTCCGGAGAATTTCCAACGACGACCCTAGGAGCTCCCGGCGATGAAACGACGCACCGGCACCTCCTACCACACCATCTTCCTCTTCTCTAACCTAAAAAAATGTAAGTCTCTCCTCCCTCTTCTCTTTTCTATTCATAAAACTCGTATTTCTAAAATCCGACGGAAGCAGAGTTAATCCGACTTCCGATTCGGTTTTCTTTAAAAAGTTCCAATTTTCTTAAATACAGCATACCAAACCCTCACATCTTGACTATTAAACATTAATAAAATATCATGAACAAGTTTCATAGCAAAATATTTCATATTGAAATTTTTATCGTACTTTTTCAGTAACATACCATACAAATTTTTGTACATAAATACCTTTCGGGAACATAGAATACGGGAACATGCAATTTTATACATAAATACCTTTTACTATTAAAACCTTTTTCTATAAGATTATGTATTTTTACAAATCTCTGCAAAGCGCCGCTACAACCCATTCGGGATGGTGCGGATTATCGCACATCCTCGGGCTTAGTAATGCGAGATGCAGATCTCCGCAAGGAGCATTCGGTCTCGAAAGATTTAAAAATACAAATATCTTAAGAAAACGAGATTTCTAGAAAAAATAATAAATTAAAATTATTTTATATATATGTGTGTGTGTGTGTGTCATCAAAATATCTAATTTTTGATGTAAATATTCCAACTTTTCTAAATCAAAAGAATCACTTTACATGAAAATACCATGCAATTCCATACAAATTCAATACTTTACAATTAAATACCATATATTATGAAAATAGGTTTTACTCACTAGAAATGTCACATATATAAAATCTACATCTATGAAAACTTTAAAGACGATAATAAAATATTTAAGGTGTAGTTTGAAAATTATACAAAATTATTTTTACATAAAAACCCCTCAAGTTTTATAAATTACAATAAGGACCCTAGTAAATATAGGTTTAAGCGGGACCAGTCTCTTGAGCCTCAAAGAGTCGGAGATATGGGTGCTTCCCTATTTAAGGTAGAAAACTTAATAAACGGTGTTATCAACACGGTAATCGTCTTTGAAAAAGACACAAATCATATCGTCCATGTGCAGCGGTTACCGATAATACCAAAACCTAATTCATAGTTCAATTTCTTTTCTAATTGTCTGACTCAGACTGAGTCTCAATATAATCAATCTTACTTGAATGAGATTCAAGTATATATAACAATTCAATGTGAATCCATATATTCAATCTATTCAATCTATCAATCTATACAACTTGACTGAACCGAACCATGGATATACATCCATCTACATGATTCTCCAGTTACATCCATTTACTGATATCATGGTTTCGGCAAGTCATCCATCTATACAAAACAATACAATTTACAATACAATACAAACAATACAATCAAGACATCACGGGGTTTAAGGGGCAGATTGGTACGGAAGGTGTTAGAACTGGCACGAGACTGCAAGATTTAAGACACCTAATCTGAATTCATTTGCTGTTGTACCGTGACATAAACGGTTCCTTGTACATTCCGTTCACCTTAGTCTCTGGTCTACTGAGACTCCACTCGTATACACTGGCATCCTTCTGTACCAAGTTACAAATAACAGCGTTAACAATATAATACAACTTTAAAAGCTACATTCTCTCTCTGTCTATTCTACTTCTCCCTTATCTTTGGGACTTACCGAGCGTTGTTCGCTGACAACATTCCTTCTCTTTCTTCTTTGGAATGTTGTCAGGTGATTCGGACCTTCAGGAGATCGAGCCTACCAGCAAGGACTTGGATCAGCTAGCCTACGACCCAGAGCTTTAGATTCATTGTACACATTTACTTTCAATACTTTTCATTTCTGTTATGCCACTGTTTAGGCATCGCTTTATCCTATGTATTTACTTTTCTATGTATTGTAAAAAGAATATGAATAAATAAAGTTGTTGTTCAGTTATATCTTTTGTCTCTTGTGCATTTTATTTATATTGCTTAGATACGCTTAGCGTATTTGCTTCAGAGTAAATATGCAGCGGCCAGTCGCGTCCTCTGCCCATACACCGGGAAGCGGGGCGTGACAGGTTTTGTTGGTGGCCCATGCAGGTTAGAGCTGTATGGAACCCTATCATGCAGTTCAGTTCTGCATGGACAACCTAAGCAATATAACACAAGAACCAGCAACTAAAAACATTCTTTACAATTTTGAATCTTATCATTCTATATACTTTGAATCTGTCATAACCCAAAAAATTTCATTCAAGGTTATGGATTCCCCGAACAACACCAGCACCAAATGTCAACAACACACCTCCACCACTACCACTCACACCTGTCGTCCCTGCTCCGATCAACGAGTAGACGGTTCTGCTTGAGGCGATCCGCAGCCTCCTGGAAGGACAGCAGCAGCAGACTGCTATCCTGATGAACCGACCAGAGACGGAAGCACCTGGGGTAAAGCAATTCAGAGCCTTGCACCCCAAACAATTCTTAGGAAAGGAGAGCCCTCTAGAAGTTGAGGAATGGGCGCAGAGCATTGAAGATGATCGGGCAGCGGCACAAGTGCCCGAGATAGCTTGGGTCCGAGTTGCGAAGCTGCAACTCACGGACAATGCACGGGTTTGGTGGAAGGCGGAAGAAAGCAGTCTTGATCAACCCATCGAATGGAAGACTTTCCGAGACATGTTCGACGCAAAGCACTTCCCTGAGACTGCCAGGTTTGACATGGAATAGCAGTTCATCCATCTGCAACAGGGTTCGATGTAGATCAAATCAGTGGATGAATACGATGTTGAGTTCACCATGCTCAGTCGGTAAGATATGTCTCACTAATTTTATTTTTTTAATAAATCACATAATACACAGCTAATACAATACTTTAACAGATTTGCGGCACACCTGATTGTAGGGTTCCTAAGCACTCTCAAGAGGTCTCACAAGGCATCAACCATGCCAATTTCAAAATTTACGGTGCCGAGAAACCCTAAACTACGGATCGTTGGCTAGATGTCTAGGCGAAAAAGAAACTAGTTAACAACTTAACTAAAGTTTAAACGGAAATACAACCTTTGTAGATCCGGTGCTCCACCTCCATAGCTCCGCAACGAAGTCCCCTCGCTGTCCAAATGAATTCCCGGGCTCTAGCGTCGGCTTCGTCGGAGAAATGGCGAGCTAGGTCGTCGATGTCCATGCCGAAGATGATCTACGTCGAGGCATCGCTAGATCAAGCTCCACCTTCACCAAGCCATGAAAACTTGTGAAGAAAACACACTCTACTACTTAGCAAGAGGTAGAGGATGAAGAAATAGGAAGTGGGTAGACTTTAGTTTTGGATTTCTCACTCTTTTTCTCACTTTGCCATTAAAGCTTTCAAGCTTTTTCTTGAAGTGAAGAAGAAGAAGAAGATGAAGAATATGATAAGTGTTGATTAAAAAAGGAAAAGAAAATCAAACCTTATCATATTCAAACCATGGTTTAGTGTAGAGAATGAATCATGGTTAAATGGAATGGTTAGGGTTTAGGATGAGACAAAAATGGTGGACTAGGTCAAGGTTTCATGAAGCTTCAACTAAACAACAAAAAAAGCCACCATTATTTTCTCTTTTCCATTTAATGTACAAAATGTATAAACAAATAAATGAATAAAAGAATAAGTAAAAACCCTAATCATCCACTTAACCATAGTTTAATACTTTACACTTAACCAAAAAGCATGTATCATCAAACATGATACAATCATGTGCACAAAATCATATCGCATATGCAATGCGCACACCCGAGTGAGAAAATCCATTTAAAGTGAACCGATACTAGTTAATGCAAAGTAATATATCAAATATATAATTATACATTAAATCATTAAATCAACACTTGATTTAACGATCCGGTCATATCACATATAACCGACTAGTATCCAATGTATCGGTTTATCGAATCAATCCTTGATTCGACAACTAGGGTATATCGCATATAACCTAATCGATACATTCATCGCGAGAATGGAATACGGTATCACATACACGCATTATTCTCGGTCCCGCACATATCTCATATGCGCTCCTATTTCGTTTCGCTTGAACCAGGAAACCTCTGTGTAGGACTCTAAAGACTCGTCAATACGCCGGCAGCAGATGATGATCATATCAAGCACCCACAAGCCGCAAGCGGTCTGCTAAACGTAACGGCCACCCGGGTATTGAGCGATCAGAAGATCGACGAGCAAGCCCGCTCACACTCCTGTGAATCCAACCAGTAACACTACCGTACAGTCCGATCTGATCGTCTGATATGTCGCATATCTCGCCTAGGGGTGGTAAACGTCAGACCCCAATAGCTCGATAAGTCGTGTCGATATGAGGTCTATAACACTTCGAGAAACTACTGGTAACACTTACCAGTAAATCTCAGCAACCCTGGCCAGGGATTTCCTGTTATAGCCAATCGAACACAGCGCAACATCAACCCCCTATACCGGGAGAGACGAATCCCCTCCTATCGCTCATTGCCTCCATGTGACTCGGGACTGTACCCAAAAACCACCGTTTTGCACGCCCTCTTGGACGTGGTAAGATGGAAATCAAAGCACAGTGGGAACCACACAAGACTCTATGACGATCTCGGGTCAACAGACTACTCTGTACCAGTGTCACCAGAGAACTGCCATCTGACGTGAGGTATAATACCATCTGGGAGTTCTCGGCGAGTCCGTCCAGTGTACCCAGTCTCTACTGAGCACCCGTATATCATCTCTGATGTCAAACATCAATGGATATGGGATTATCCATCGCCCATCTGTATGGGTCGAGAAGGTATACGCTAGTCTACTCTGGTATATCGATGCCCCGTCTCGATACACCCACGACTAGGGACTTTGAAGGATGTACTTATGGACTACCATGTCCCCACTAGTATGATCCGCATCATAGTCCAGATAGTCAAGTACACATCCTAAGGGCTTTACCAACATGTATCAGAGAGACAATCAGTGTACACGTTAAGGTAAAGAGCAACCAGATAGCATACTATCATGTCGAGCAAGAAAGTCCTCCCTATATATGTCCCAGCATCCACTACAATATACATCCAATGTACAGTAATGGCCTCTAGGGCATACATATAACTAACAATCTCCCACTTACACTAGGGCCATCTGTAGCAGTGGTTGTAGTATCTCATACTCAACCATCCCATAAAAGTCTCTCTCTGGGAACAGGCCTTTGTGAGTGGATCCGCTGTGTTGTCCTCTGAGTCTACTCTCCAAACCACGATCACCCTGGAGATCAACTATCTCCATAATCAGGTGATACTGCCTTAGAATATGTCTGGATCACTGATGGGACGGACGTTCCTTGGCATAAGCCACAACTCCATTGTCACACAATGGGAGGAACTAAGTTCATCTCATGAACCAATATACACCCAGACAGCCACTTTGGTAGCATCTTAAGTAGCGATGTATCCGGCCTTTATCGTCTAGAATGCCACGGTATCTAGCTTGGAACTCTTCCAACATACCGTCCCTTTACTGAGGGTAAAGACAATGCCTGTGACTGACATTCAGTCGTCTTTATCACCCTGGAATACTTCCAGTGATTCTCCCCATGGTCGATTGATACCTTCTCACTACAACTAGTGAGTATCCTAATTTCCAATTAGATCTATCTCATAGATCCAAAATCCAGGATTTAGGAGGTATCATTTTGATCCTATATGGAGAATCCATGTGATAAGCGGAGATCGACCGAGCGTAGCATAGGAAACACCTTCCCTATCAAGAGTATGTTATCCACGTACTCTACGAGGATCAGCACCATACTCCCTACTACCTTTTTGTTTATACAAGGTTCATCTACCATTTTGATGATGTCAAACTATTCGACTAACACATCAAAATAGATGTTCCAACTCCGCGATGCCTGCTTTATCCTATAAAACATCTTGTACACGTTTCCGCTGCTCCCACTGTCTACGAAGCCCTCTGGCTGTGTACTTATAGACGCACTCTTCTAAAACATCATTTAGAAAAACAGTCATGACGCCCAACCACCAGATATCGTAGTCATGGTATGTAGCCGTGACAAGTAGGATCTGGATGGACTTAAGCATAGCTCCTTAGAAAAGGTTTCATCATTATCCACGCCTGGTTGATGACGAAAACCTTTAACAAGTCTAGCTTTGAAAGTCTCAACTTTTCCATCTACACCAAGTAATCTTCTCAAGATATACTTGCTCCTGATGGGGATTTAACCCTTCAGATATAGCAACCAAAGTCCATACTTTGTTGGTGTATAAGGATTCCATCTCAGATCGATAAACATCCAGCCATTCTTACAGAGTCTTACTCTCGATGGCCAGCTCGAAGCTAGTTGGGTCATCATCTCATGATGCAATCCTCGCTCCCACTGTCATAGAGAAACCGAAGTAACTCTCAGGTGGGTGAGGAACCCTACTAGATCGGCGGAGAGGCCGAGGTTCGTTGGTAACTATTGAATCCTTTGGTTCTTTCAAATCATCTGCTGTAATTTGTATAGCTGGAACCTTTCCAGTTCTACATTACAGACTTTGCCTCGAGCTTGTCCGGATTTTGCTTTCAGACATAGGCCGGTCAACCCCAAATCTTAACTAGCTTAAGACATGGGTTCTTCCCTTTCCATATCACATATGAAATGGTAGGCGACTGATTTGATTGGAACCTAATTCAATAGGTATGCAACTTCATAAGTGCATAACCCCCAAGAAGGAAATAGGTAACTCAGCAGTACTCATCATAGAGCACACCATATCAAATAGGGTGTATCTGCTCCGCCCCGATATACCATCGTCCTATGGTGTATACGGAGGAGTAATGCCGAGAGAGAATCTCATTCTCCTTTAAAATAGTCCAGGATTTCCGTGCTCAAGTATTCTCCTCCTCGATCTCATCAAAGGACATAATATTTATACCCGTATTTTGGTTCTCTACTTCTCGCTTATATTCTGTGAATATCTCAAAAGGTTCGGACTCATGTTTCAGCAGGAACATATGACTGAATCTTGAGAGATTATCAGAGAACGTAATGAAGTATAAAGAACCAGTCCTGGCATGTGTAGACAGGGGACCTACATACATCAACATGTATCATCCCAAGAGTTTACTAACTCCTTCTCTGTTTCCAATAAACAGGTCTATGGTCATTTTATCTTTGTGACATGACTGGCAAGTTTCATAAGATGTAAATTCAAACTTATTTAAATATGCATCTATATGTAACTTTAGCCAGTCAGGTCGCATTGATATGACCTAGTCTACAATACCTCAAGAAGGAATCGTTCAATTTTGAACTCTTCCTCTTGTGTGTGATCCGTATACTAAGAACTGTAGTTTGATTTAGAACGTCAATGCTTTTAGATAACGTGCCTGAACCGATCAACTTTTGATATAGGAAATGTTCAAAACATTATCCAACAATACAAAATTTTATCATTTCTTTACTACTAAAGAGACTGATATGATTTTGTATATCAGGTTCGGTATCTAATAGCATTCGTTCAGAATCAATGTATTTGTAATACAGGGTGACAGTGACCAACAGACTTGGCTGCAACACTTGCCCCATTTTCTGTCTCATGAAACTTATCACCCGTTCTCAGTTTTTCTACCCTTTTGCAGCCCTATGTAACAGATTACATATCTGGGATCCTGATCCGGTATCATATACCAAGGATGCGGAGGATACTGAGAAACAGTTCTGTATAATGAACACACCCGAAGATGATGCATCAACATGCACTCTCTTCGTTTGGGCGGCACGGGAATTCTGGTAATCCCCAATTTCCTGCTCTGTCTTATAACAATTATAAGGTGGAGCGGGACCAACATTCCCCAGCTCAGTATAACAAGCGGGTTCGGTCAATAATCCGTTTTATTATCTTGATTAAGGCGTGATATGGTCGCTACCTGGAGAGAGAGAGAAGAAAACACTCAGCGTGCGCTCTTGCAAGAATAGATTGGTTATTATTTTATCTAATCAGGATGGCTCCCACTGCTTTTTATCAAATCTTCCTTCAAACCCTAAAAGGAAAGACTAGCCGGGATTAATTACACACTACAAGTTCGCCAATCTTTCAGCCAGGCCAGTGTCAGTACTTTGAGGGAGGTCCCCCGTGCTTTCGCACGAACCTAATTAATGTAAATCTCATTTTCCCAGAGGCGTAACCTCGTTAACACCTTTCTAGACACCTACTTGATCGGCTAATTGTAATGTGTAAAATCTCCCAGGAGTAACAATTACTCGCAGCGGGTATCGGGATCCAACTATCTCATAGAAGGTATGCAATCTCATTGCAAATTTCAACACTTGAAATTCCCGATAATATTTTGCCCCCAGCACCCTATGACCTTGACGGAGGTCAACAAACCATAGGCTACTAGTCAAGTTCAACCCGTCATTTCTTGATCGAATTAAACCCACCCGCACGACCCTTGACGGAGGTCAACAAGGCCGCACGACTACCCTAACTCAATCTGCATCATATGCATAAACAGATAAATACTAGTTAGCTACCGCACACTACGCCTTGACGGAGGTCAACAAACGTAGCACGAATACTAAATAGGACTTATCTGAAATGACGGAGGGCTACGACAGGTTTTTCTGAAAACCTATTGCGTAATGAACTTGATATCGTTGTAGAATCAAATGATTTTTAAAATGGAGTGCTTTTGAGGCTTTTCTAGTTTTGCTAAAGGAGTCACTCCCGGTGAAGGGATCGTCGGTCCTTTCCTCGTCGAATGAGGTGCGGGATATATCATATATATCACTGTACAAAGCAAAAACTCTTAAAAGCAATCAAAAGACAAACCGAGTGTGTAGCATCTGCCAGTTATTGCTAAAGGAGTCACTCCCGGTGAAGGGATCTCGGTCCTTTCCTCATCGAATAAGGTGCAGGATATATCACATATACCTCTGTGCAAAGCAAGAACTGTAGCTACCTGTTTTATTTTGAAATTCGATTCTACAACATCTTTAGGTTTCTTTTACTTTCATTAATCACATTAATGAAGTCCCATCATTTAAATACCTAAACATCACAGATAAATACGACGTACACTTATGCCATCCGCATTCGCCTCGATGTCCCCTCGTGCACCGTTAGGTTAGGTGACTAACGGCAGAGCGGGGCAGGGCTAGCGCGGGTGTAAAACATAAGTAACGCCTATATAATATATCATATATATTATATACAGCATTTATCACAGAACATCACATGATCACATCACAGATATCGCAGCAGAAGAATCATATGAAATATTGGATATACTAGGACGTCCGTGTTTTCAATACGAGCCAGTATAAAACACGGATTCCACGGTCGTGATGAATAGCCAAACCCACACCTCTAGACCCCTACGAGAGCGGCAAGCAACCCTACCAATTCTGGAGTTAGGAGACCCGGACTCGACTCCTCGAGTTGGTCTCCCACTGGACTCCAGAACCCGGTTACTTGTGCCCTCCTCCTTGGGTCTATCCTAGTGCGGAAAAGAAAATAATATACAGAGGGTGACATCTTCCGCAACCTGGAAGTGCCCCAATAAAAGAATATTACATACAAGTTTTTACATGAATGAAAATGAAAAACACTCATCTCACATAAAAACCCCCGGCTATTCAAACACGACGATCCAATATAACATATCCAGCAACACATAACATCACATGTCATCAACATAAGTAAATATGCACATCCCAATTGTCGTTGACATATAGCAACGAAACCGGCGATATCACATATTACACTTACGGTCACAGAAAAGAAAGTGTAAAACTACAACAGTTGGAATCCGCAACCTTCTTAGACATCGCATGCCTAAACCAATGAATTCCTTAGACATCACATGCCTAACAATTATAAACCCCGCATTTTAGTCTCATTATCGAAAACACTTTTCAATATCAAGTCGGGCAATTCAACAAGATTCCCGAAAAACTGATCGAATGCCCGTCGCAAACTTTAGTAGGCGGCCGCACCCCTGATACCGTCGACGAAGTGCACCAAGGCGGAACACCGCTACCGCGAGCACCCGAACGGATGCTTTCGGCGACGGGGTTCTCCTACAGTCACTTGGTCGTGGCTATGGGGTGTAGCTGTCTATTAAGTTTACCCGGCGAGTATCCGCGTACGCTACGTGATTGCGACGGACTTTTGATCACATCAAAACTCCGTGGCAACCGATCAAGTGAGACTAAACTGCTATGTTTATAACATTCATTCAGTTATCTCATAACTCTTTGTGAATTCCAATTATTGTATCATATTCCAGATAATTAGAAAATGTTAGACTTTCCGATCGAACAATCGAACACCCAAGTTTTCCCGGTACAGCTCAACACATGAAATAAGTCTAACAACATTCAGTTCGTGCCTCAGTACCAACGGTCCAGCCGTAGAAGGGTCAAGCCAACGCCTCACATGTGGCACGCCGTACTTCCCCAAACCCGAAGGTTCAAAGGGCAGTTCAAGACGGTCACATAATCGAGTTAAGGTTTGTTGTCTTCTAGAGGGTCCATCGAGTTACTTGCACTACTTAGAACGTCGTTAAACTACGGAAAAATCCAACACTTGGAAATTTCCCGACAGGGGAAAAATTGGGTATTTATATCCGGTCGAACTTTTTAACATATTCTAAAAATTATCCGGAAAGCCACATAGACAAAATCTGATAATCCGATCGAACATTCGAATCCCCAAAACAACCCAGAAAATTCAACTCTTGAATAAATTTAAAAATTCCCAGAAAACTCAGCATAATTTATCAGGAATTACTGTGCAAACAATGAGGGCTGACGTCACCAGATAGCCGCGGAACCGCCGCAGAAGCTAGGCTTCTGCCGCGGTTCCGCCGCAGAAGCTAGGCTTCTGCCGCGGTTCCGCCGCAATAAATACTGTTCATCGAAAAAAAATTGCATCGTAATTCTTATTTTTCCCTGCTGAATTTTTTAGCAATTTTTAATTTGGAAAAATCCCAGTTTTTGAAAAAAGGACAGAGAGCAATTTTGAAATGGGTTTTCGGGTTCGTTCGGAATTCAAACTCCGTATAGACTTCGCCTAAGGCTCTAGCTTGCTCTGATACCACTGTAGGGTTCCTAGGCACTCTCAAGAGGTCTCACAAGGCATCAACCATGCCAATTTCAAAATTTACGGTGCCGAGAAACCCTAAACTACGGATCGTTGGCTAGATGTCTAGGCGAAAAAGAAACTAGTTAACAACTTAACTAAAGTTTAAACGGAAATACAACCTTTGTAGATCCGGTGCTCCACCTCCATAGCTCCGCAACGAAGTCCCCTCGCTGCCCAAATGAATTCCCGGGCTCTAGCGTCGGCTTCGTCGGAGAAATGGCGAGCTAGGTCGTCGATGTCCATGCCGAAGATGATCTACGTCGAGGCATCGCTAGATCAAGCTCCACCTTCACCAAGCCATGAAAACTTGTGAAGGAAACACACTCTACTACTTGGCAAGAGGTAGAGGATGAAGAAATAGGAAGTGGGTAGACTTTAGTTTTGGATTTCTCACTCTTTTTCTCACTTTGCCATTAAAGCTTTCAAGCTTTTTCTTGAAGTGAAGAAGAAGAAGAAGATGAAGAATATGATAAGTGTTGATTAAAAAAGGAAAAGAAAATCAAACCTTATCATATTCAAACCATGGTTTAGTGTAGAGAATGAATCATGGTTAAATGGAATGGTTAGGGTTTAGGATGAGACAAAAATGGTGGACTAGGTCAAGGTTTCATGAAGCTTCAACTAAACAATAAAAAAAGCCACCATTATTTTCTCTTTTCCATTTATTTTCCAAAATGTATAAACAAATAAATGAATAAAAGAATAAGTAAAAACCCTAATCATCCACTTAACCATAGTTTAATACTTTACACTTAACCAAAAAGCATGTATCATCAAACATGATACAATCATGTGCACAAAATCATATCGCATATGCAATGCGCACACCCGAGTGAGAAAATCCATTTAAAGTGAACCGATACTAGTTAATGCAAAGTAATATATCAAATATATAATTATACATTAAATCATTAAATCAACACTTGATTTAACGATCCGGTCATATCACATATAACCGACTAGTATCCAATGTATCGGTTTATCGAATCAATCCTTGATTCGACAACTAGGGTATATCGCATATAACCTAATCGATACATTCATCGCGAGAATGGAATACGGTATCACATACACACATTATTCTCGGTCCCACACATATCTCATATGCGCTCCTATTTCGTTTCGCTTGAACCAGGAAACCTCTGTGTAGGACTCTAAAGACTCGTCAATACGCCGGCAGCAGATGATGATCATATCAAGCACCCACAAGCCGCAAGCGGTCTGCTAAACGTAACGGCCACCTGGGTATTGAGCGATCAGAAGATCGACGAACAAGCCCGCTCACACTCCTGTGAATCCAACCAGTAACACTACCGTACAGTCCGGTCTGATCGTCTGATATGTCGCATATCTCGCCTAGGGGTGGTAAACGTCAGACCCCAATAGCTCGATAAGTCGTGTCGATATGAGGTCTATAACACTTCGAGAAACTACTGGTAACACTTACCAATAAATCTCAGCAACCCTGGCCAGGGATTTCCTGTTATAGCCAATCGAACACAGCGCAACATCAACCCCCTATACCGGGAGAGACGAATCCCCTCCTATCGCTCATTGCCTCCATGTGACTCGAGACTGTACCCAAAAACCACCGTTTTGCACGCCCTCTTGGACTTGGTAAGATGGAAATCAAAGCACAGTGGGAACCACACAAGACTCTATGACGATCTCGGGTCAACAGACAACTCTGTACCAGTGTCACCAGAGAACTGCCATCTGACGTGAGATATAATACCATCTGGGAGTTCTCGGCGAGTCCGTCCAGTGTACCCAGTCTCTACTGAGCACCCGTATATCATCTCTGATGTCAAACATCAATGGATATGGGATCATCCATCGCCCATCTGTATGGGTCGAGAAGGTATACGCTAGTCTACTCTGGTATATCGATGCCCCGTCTCGATACACCCACGACTAGGGACTTTGAAGGATGTACTTATGGACTACCATGTCCCCACTAGTATGATCCGCATCATAGTCCAGATAGTCAAGTACACATCCTAAGGGCTTTACCAACATGTATCAGAGAGACAATCAGTGTACACGTTAAGGTAAAGAGCAACCAGATAGCATACTATCATGTCGAGCAAGAAAGTCCTCCCTATATATGTCCCAGCATCCACTACAATATACATCCAATGTACAGTAATGGCCTCTAGGGCATACATATAACTAACACTGATACCGACGGATGAGATCAGAGCCCATCGATTTCAACAAGGTTTAGATTCGGAGATCCAGGCTGCATTGGCCACAGGAGATTTTCCGACTCATGAATCGGCTCTGAAAGCTGCCCGCCGTTATGAGGCAGTGGTAAAGATAAGGGACAGACCTCAATCTGCCGGAGTTAAGCGCCCTGCCAACCGGATGGCAGGAGGAGCCTCATCAAGGCCACCTTTTGTACCAAGGAGACCGGGAGTACCGAACAACAGGTCCAGCCCAGCCTTTTGTAACTACTGCAAGAGAGATGGGCATCTGATGAAAGACTGCCGGCGTACAAACCGCATTTGCTTAGTCTGTGGTTCAGCCACTCACGATATTGTGTCTTGTCCTCGTAGACAAAACTCATATGCTGCACCCAGGCCAGCAGTCACTTACCTGCATCACCCAGCCATCCAAGCACCTACTCCGAGACTTACACTACCTGCTCCACCACCTAGAGGACCACCGACTGCACCTCCTCCTCGTCAGTTCCATCAAGCTCAACGGAACGTTCCGAGGAATGCTCCTCAGGCCAGGAGGATTGTACCAGGGCAACAGGCTTTCACGATGACCGTGGAAGAAGCTGAGGCCACTGGCCAAGTTATCACTGGTAACCCTTTCTTTTCAAACTTTACTTTCAGTCTTACTACCTATCTACATACTTTTTTCTATACCTAAAACATATTCCACATACCTTAGGTACAATTTTAGTAGCCTCACTTCCTGCACTAGCACTCTTCGATACTGGAGTATCTCATTGCTTTATGTCGCAACGGTTCGTCCGAACTCATGCGATTCCAGTCACACCGCTTGTATCCAGCTGGAATGTCAGTTCAGGAAATGGCGTTGGGATACATCATGTGTCCAGTAGTCATCTGCAGCAGAGAATTCTATGCTGACTTCAAGGTGCTGGACATACCGAACTTCGATGTGGTTCTAGGTATGGATTGGCTTAGAACATTTTATGCTACCATCGACTGTCATCAAAGGTGGGTAGTATTCGAAATTCCAAACCATCCGGCCTTCTATTTCAAAAGTGGAGACCGTACCCTGGAGCCAAGTACTTACAAGGCGAAGCCAAAGAAGGCAGTGATTGCAGCAATTCAAGCGGAGGAAGGATCAAAGCCAGAAGTGGTTCGAGAGTTCGAAAATGTGTTTCCTAACGATATATCAGGTTTGCCTCCAGATCGAGCTCTTAAATTCAGTATTGATTTGGTACCAAGTGCACAACCGGTGATCAAAGCACCTTATCGATTAATTCCGGAAAGTTTGAAGAAAATCCGAACTCAGTTGGACGAATTATTGGCTAAAGGATGGATTCGCCCCAGCACGTCAAGTTGGGGATCACCAGTACTGCTTGTGAAGAAGAAGGAAGGTTCATACAGAATGTGCAATGATTATAGAGCCTTGAATGAAGTAACGATAAAGAACAAGTATCCGCTACCACGCATCGACGATTTATTCGATCAGCTAAGTGGATCTTGTATTTTCTCCAAATTAGATCTTCGTTCAGGTTATCATCAGGTGAAGGTCCAGGAATCTGATATCCATAAAACAGCTTTCAAAACTCGTTATGGACATTACGAATTTCTTGTGATGCCATTTGGAGTGATCAACGCACCAGCAATATTCATGAACCTGATGAATCAAGTTTTCCGGGAGTACTTAGACAGGCTCGTTGTCATCTTCATCGACGACATCCTGGTGTATTCTAAGAGTCGGAAAGAACATGCCGAGTACCTACGAATTGTCTTAGAAATTCTACGACAACATCAACTCTACGCCAAGTACAGCAAATGCAAGTTTTGGCTAGATCAAGTTGGTTTTCTTAGACATATCGTATCAGGCAAAGGAATCTCTGTGGATCCAGCGAAAGTTTCAGCAGTAAGCGAATGGCCGACACCAAAGTCAGTGAAGGACATTCGGAGTTTCTTGGGTCTAGCTGGATATTACAGAAGGTTCATTGAAGGCTTTTCAAAGATAGCAACACCCCTGACCAAGCTCACACGTAAAGATGAAGAATTTGTGTGGTCAGAAGTATACGAACAAGCTTTCGTAGAACTCAAGTCAAAGTTGACATCAGCGCCTATTCTCGTTATACCGGACCAATCTGGAGGTTTCAAAGTGCATTGTGATACATCCGGTAAGGGATTAGGATGTGTTCTACATCAGCACGGTAAAGTTATGGCTTATGCTTCAAGACAGCTGAAGACTCATGAGCGCAATTATCCGACGCATGATTTGGAATTGGCAGCCGTTATCTTTGCTCTCAAGATTTGGCGCCATTTTCTTCTTGGAGAATGAGTGAACATATACACAGATCATAAGAGTCTGAAATATGTGTTTACTCAGAAAGAGTTGAATATGCGGTAGAGACGATGGTTAGAACTCATGGCGGACTCGACATCAACCTGCAATATCATCCGGAAAAGGTGAATGTGGTACCTGATGCCCTTAGTCGCCAACCGTTAGCAATGAATCTCATCGCTCAGTGGAAGCTTCAAAAAGACCTTACATCAGATGGAGATTGAAGTAGTCATGTCAGGTAACGCTTTAAGTTTGATGAATTTACAAGTTCAATCTACCATTGTCAATCAGATCAAAACAGCTCAAGCAAGTGATGCTAAGTTGCAAAAGATCAAAGAATAAGTAGAGAATGGACTCAGAACAGACTTCATCATCCATGAAGACGAATCTTTGAGATATGGCAGCAGAGTATGTGTACCAAAAGGTTCTGTTCGGGAGGAGTTAATGAAAGAAGCTCACAACTCTCCCTACTCAGTACACCCTGGAGGTACAAAGATGTATAAAACTCTAAGTCAAAATTACTGGTGGTATGGAATGAAGTGTGAAGTATCCAGAAGCGTCGCTAAATACATGGTGTGTCAGCAAGTAAAGGTTGAACATCACAGGACTGCTGGATTACTTCAACCGTTACCAATCCCAGAATGGAAGTGGCAACACATCATAATGGATTTTGTGACTGCTCTTCCTCGC
Source organism: Agapanthus africanus (assembly GCA_030015575.1). Taxonomy (NCBI): domain Eukaryota; kingdom Viridiplantae; phylum Streptophyta; class Magnoliopsida; order Asparagales; family Amaryllidaceae; genus Agapanthus; species Agapanthus africanus. The sequence goes on along the minus strand of JASDDO010000022.1, from coordinate 791,166,739 downwards.
AGCACAAAGGGTAACGATGCGGTATGGGTCATTGTGGATCGACTCACAAAGTCGGCTCATTTCATCCCATTTCGAATTGGCCAATCAATTGAGGCATTAGCAACGAAGTACATGGAGGTAAGAATTTACTTAAAATTTAAACTCTACATAAATGTACTATCCCTGATACCTATGAACTCATACAGGAAATTGTGAGACTTCATGGAGTACCGGTCTGCATTGTCTTTGATCGTGACACCAGGTTCCGATCGCAATTTTGGCAGAGTCTGCAAGCGAGCTTGGGAACAAGTCTAAACTTCAGCATGGCTTATCATCCATAAACTGATGGTCAGTCTGAGTGAACTATTTAGATCTTGGAGGATATTCTCAGAGCATGTATGTTGGACCTCAAAGGATCGTGGGAAGATCACCTACACCTTGTGGAGTTCTCATACAACAACAGCTACCAAGCAAGCATGGGAATGGCAACTTTCAAAGCGCTTTACGGAAGGAAGTGTCGATTGCCATTAAGTTGGGACGACATCGGAGATAGAGAACTCCTTGGACCTGAAATGATAGTAGCAACTGTTGATGTGGTTCGCACTATCAGGGAAAGAATGCACATAGCTCAAGATCGACAGAAGCACTGGGCTGATGCAAAGCGCCGTCATTTCTGAAGATATCTCCGAACCGTGGAGTGATTCGATTTGGAAGACAGGGTAAGCTAAGTACGAGATACACTGGACCGTTCGACATACTCGAACGAGTCGGCGAAGTGGCATACCGCTTAGCACTTCCACCTTTATTGGAAGGAGTGCATAATATGTTTCACATATCCCAGCTCAGAGGGTATGTGAGTGACCCCCGCCACATTCTCGATCATTCTGAGCTCACTGTACAACCCGACTTATCTTGTGAGCAACAACCTGTGGAGATCCTGGATAGAAAAGTGAAGTCACTTCGGAACAAGGAAGTCAACTTGGTTCGAGTGATGTGGAGAAAAGACACTCTAGGAGAATCGACATGGGAAAGAGAAGATGAGATGCGTGCAAGATATCCCCACGTATTTGTAAACTAGTCCTTAAAATAAAATTGTAAATTTCGAGGATGAAATTTTTGTAAGGAGGGTGGACTGTAACAACTCCAATTTTAGTGTACATAAAATTTATTTAAAATTAATGTATACTTGAGTTATTTGCATTTCCTGTGAGTACTATAAGTATTTGATTTGCTTTTTAATAATAAGCAAGAGCTTGTAGCTCAGAGTTCAAATTCCATTAGCCACATTATTTTTATTTATTTTTATTTTAAATTTTTAGAAGCCCAAGAGTCTACACGTGCATAACTCGTAAAAACCAAAAGTCACGGATAAAATAAACTGGACTAGGGGGTTAACCAAACGACGAGGGACACGTGGCCCCAAGACCCGGCCTGACTCGGCCGGATCGGGCCAGCGGCACGGCTGACTCGGCCAGCGCCGCCGGGTCAACTCGGTCAAAATCCGAGTTTGTCTTCTGGAGTTCTGTGTCTTTTGGTTTTCTTGAAACCCCTGTCATATTTAAAAACCCTTCACATTAACAGAGCTAATAAAAACCTCTATTTACTCTATTTTAATACAATTTTTAATACATCTTTCATCTACCCTAACCCTAATCTCTTCCTATAAATACCACTCCAAATCACACTCCCTCACTCACAAACTCTGTCCAAACTCTCAAGAAAATTCTATAGAACTTTTGTGTACAAGTGGAGTTAGCGAAGGGCGAAACTCCGGCGAATTTCCGACGACGACCCTAGGAGCTCCCGACGACGAAACGACGCACCGACACCTCCTACCACACCATCTTCCTATTCTCTAACCTAAAAAAAAGTAAGTCTCTCCTCCCTCTTCTCTTTTCTATTCATAAAACTCGTATTTCTAAAACCCGACGGAAGCGGAATTAATCCGACTTCCGATTCGGTTTTCTTTAAAAAGTTTCAATTTTCTTAAATACAACATGCCAAACTCTCATATCTTGACTATTAAACATTAACAAAACATCATGAACAAGTTTCATAGCAAAATATTTCATATTGTAATTTTTATCGTACTTTTTCAGTAAAATACAATGTAGTTTAGTTTCGACATTAAACATCATGATTCCTTGCTATACATTTAAATAGATCATTAGGTAATGACCTACCTCCTCACAACACTCATATGCAATATAGCACGATACCTTTCGAGAACATAGAATACGGGAACATGCAATTTTACACATAAATACCTTTTACTATTAAAAACTTTTTCTATAAGATTATGTATTTTTACAAATCTTTGCAAAGCGCCGCTACAATCCATTTTGAGGAATCCGTTCAGGATGGTGCGGATTATCGCACATTCTGGGGCTTAGTAGTGCGAGATGCAGACCTCCGCAAGGAGCATTCGGTCTCGAAAGATTTAAAAATACAAATATATTTAAAAAATGAGATTTCTAGAAAAAATAATAAATTAAAATTATTTTATATATATATATATATATATCATCAAAATATCTAATTTTTGATATAAATATTCCAACTTTTCTAAATCAAAAGAACCACTTTACATGAAAATACCATGCAATTCCATACAAATTCAATACTTTACAATTAAATACCATATATTATGAAAATAGGTTTTACTCACTAGAAATGTCACATATATAAAATCTACATCTATGAAAACTTTAAAGATGATAATAAAATACTTGAGGTGTAGTTTGAAAATTATACAAAATTATTTTTACATAAAACCCCCTCAAGTTTTATAAATTATAATAAGGACCCTAGTAAATATAGGTTTAAGCGGGACCAGTCTCTTGAGCCTTAAGGATTCGGAGATATTGGTGCTTGCCTATTTAAGGTAGACAACTTAACAAACGGTGTTATTAATACGGTAATCGTCTTTGAAAAAGACACAAATCCTGTCGTCCATATGCAGCGGCTACCGATAACACCAAAATCTAATTCAGGATTCAATTTCTTTTCTAATTGTCTGACTCAGACTGAGTCTCAATATAATCAATCTGACTTGAATGAGATTCAAGTATATATAACAATTCAATGTGAATCCATATATTCAATATGTTCAATCTATCAATCTATACAACTTGACCGAACCGAACCATGGATATACATCTATCTACATGATTCTCCAGTTACATTCATTTACTGATATTATGGTTTCGGCAAGTCATCCATCTATACAAAACAATACAATTTACAATACAATAAAATCAAGATATCGCGGGGTTTAAGGGGCAGATTGGTACGGAAGGTGTTAGAAGTGGCACGAGACTGCAAGATTTAAGACACCTAACCTGAATTCATTTGCTGTTGTACCGTAGCATAAACGGTTCCTTGTACATTCCGTTCACCTTAGTCTCTGGTCTACTGAGACTCCTCTCGTATACAATGGCATCCTTCTGTACCAAGTTACAAACAACAGCGTTAACAATATAATACAACTTTAAAAGCTACATTCTGACTCTGTCTATTCTACTTCTCCATTATCTTTGGGACTTCCCGAGCGATTGTTCGCTGACGACATTCCTTCTCTTTCTTCTTTGGAATGTTGTCAGGTGATTCGGACCTTCAGGAGATCGAGCCTACCGGCGAGGATTTGGATCAGCTAGCCTACGACCCAGAGCTTTAGATTCATTGTACACATTTACTTTCAGTACTGTAACAACTCCATTTTTAATGTACAAAGAATTGATTTAAATTCAATGTACACTTGAAGTATTTAATGTTGCTGATATCTCTTTAAGTATTTATTTCACACCATAATTACAAGGAGCTTGTAGCTCATTGGTAATACCTTGCACTGCTGAACCAAGCCACCAGAGCTCAAATCCCATACCCCACATTATTTTTTATATTGATTTTTTTTTAAAACCTTTAGAATACCAAGAGTTTACACGTGCATATCTTACAAAAACCTCACTACACCCAAAGATGTAACACTTGCAGGAGTTAGATGAACCGTCGGGGGGATCCTGGCCGCCGGACTCGGCCGGGAATCGGCCAACTCGGCCTCGACTCGGCCGACTCAGTGTTCCGACCGAGTCACGGCCGAGTCAACCCAGAGTCGGCCGATTCCGGCGACGGCCCCAACATGAAAGTTGTGTCTTTTCATATTCCCTATGCACCTGCAAAATTTCAGCCTCAGACCACTTCCAGAGCTCTTTAAAAATCCTAATTACTCTACTTTTAATACATTTTTATTACATTTTATCACATTTTTATTTTTAACTTTTCATCTACCCTAAATCTAGCCTAACCCTATAAATACCAACCCTACACACTACCCTCTCACCCCCAAAATTCTAAGCTCACTCTCTCAAAATTTTCCAAGAGTTGTGTACTTTGAAAACAAGCTCGCGGCGAAGCTCCGACGAAATTCCGGCGGAAATTCCGGCGACGTTTTTTAGGAACAACCGACGACGAAGCAACGCCTCGGCAACCCCTCTAGTCCCCATTTCACTCCCTTGCTTAATCGAAACCCGTAAGTCCCATTCTATCCCCCTTTCTATTTCTTTAAAATATGAATTTACGAAACCCGACGGAATCGGAACAAATCCGATTTCCGACTCGGTCTTCTATAAAATTTCACTTCTAATCAATTCAATCATGCTTAAACATCTTATTGTTGACTATTAAATATTCAACGAATAATTTGAACAAGTTTTCTCACATGAAATGATAACCTTTCCAATTATCGTATTTTTTTCACTTTAATACCATCATGTTTCGATTTCACATTTAACCTCTTAACTTTGCTATACATTTAAAGTAGAGCATGAGGTAATGACCTACCTCCACACACACGCAAATACAAACCTAAACGAAATCATCAAGAACTTAGAATACGATAAAACAAAACGTTCATTTAAATACCATATTCTTAATAAAATCAATTCTAGAAGTTTTAGATTTGATACACTTTTAAATAAATACTTCTTATTAGGAAAACACGATAAGTTATGGATATCGATCGTTTATCTAAACCTGACTTTGTGGTGTCTAGGCTAGGCAAGTGAGCAAAGGTAACTTTAAAAGGCCCGTCTCACGATTCGTGAGCGGATCCCTCCTTCCTCACTTGTACTTACCTGGCCACAATTGGCGGTGAAGAGGCGATTTGAGGCTTCTAACGACTTGTCGTTTAGACCATTTAGAAATAGGCTGGTTGGCTTAAGAAACCCTAGAATCTAAAATACGGAAAATTACACTTTGCAAATAAATACCTTTTACTTTATAAAACCGTTTTCTAAAGGATTAGTATTTTACAATCTTTGCAAAGCGCCGCTACAACCCACCTTTGGGGAACCCGTTAGGGATAGTACGGTTTATCGTGCACCCTCGGGCCTAGTAGTGCGAGATTCAGACCTCCGCAAGGAGCATTCGGTCTCGAAAGGTTTAAAATACAACATCTTAAGAAAATGAGATTTTTGGAATATAAAATATTTATTAAAATTATTTTTGGTATAAACATATGTATATTTATCATTTAAATATCTATTTTATTATAATATAAATTTTCCACATTTTTCTAAAAATCACAAGAATAAATTTTACACTAAAATACCATGAACTTCAAATAATCAATATTACAGATAAATACCCTTATTCATAAAACTAGGATATTTTCACTAGAAATGTCACCATATAAAATCCACCCTCATTACAACCCTAAATACGAACAATAAATACTTGAGATGTATTTTGAAAAGTATATAAAAGTATTTTTACATAAAACCCCCTCAAGTTTTATAATTTATCCTAAGGACCCTAATAATTATACGACTTCGATTCACATTTCTGATTGTCTGACTCAGGTTTGGGTCTGATTAATCTGACTTGAATATGATTCAAGTCAATCTATAATCTACAAGATTCCAATTCAATATGAACACATGAATCCATGAATACAATTATCAATTTATACACTTGACTGAACCGAACCATGGATATACATTCCTTTTACATGATTCTCAGTATTCCATTTACATGACTCTACGGTTATAACCATTTCCTGATATCATGATTTCGGTCAGTCAGTCAATCATTCATACAACCAATACAGTTTACAAGATAACAATATAAACAAGACATCGCGGGGTTTAAAGGGTAGATTGGTACGGAAGGTGTTAAAGGTGGCACGAGGTGGTCAGATTAATACACCTAACATGAATCCAGTTGCTGTTGTACCGTGGCATAAACGGTTCCTTGTACTACACGTGCCTCTAGTCTCTGGCATATAGAGACTCCCCTCGTATACACTGGCATCTTTTTGTACCAAGCTACAAATAACAGCGTTAACACAATATTACAACAATAGTATACAATTTTAAAAGATATCTTCTTATTCTGTCTATTCTACTTTCCTCTTACTTTTGGGACTTACCGAGCGACATGATCGCTGACGACATTCTGTTTCTTTCTTCTTTGAATGTCGTTAGGTGATCTGGACCCGGCAGAGATCGAGCCATCGCAAGAAGACTTGGAGCAGTTTGCCGAAGACCCTGCACTTTAGTTTCATTGTACACTTTTCCTTTCTGTACTTTTCATTTCTTGTTATGCCACTGTTTAGGCATCTTTTTATTTCAGTTGTATTTCCTTTTCATGCATTGCACAAAAGAATGTTAATAAATAAAAGTTGTTGTTCTTTTTATTTCTTGTCTCTTGTGTATTTATTTTATATTGCTTAGATACGCTTAGCGTATGTACTTCTGAGTATATACGCAGCGGACCCCGTCTCGTCTCCTTCGCCGTACACTGGGAAGCGGGGCGTGACAAGTACTTTTCATTTCTGTTATGCCACTGTTTAGGCATCGCTTTATCCCATGTATTTACTTTTGCATGTATTGTAAAAAGAATGTGAATAAATAAAATTGCTATTCAGTTATATCTTTTGTCTCTTGTGCATTTTATTTATATTGCTTAGATACGCTTAGCGTATTTGCTTCAGAGTAAATACGTAGTGGCCAATCGCGTCCTCTGCCCGTACACCGGAAAGCGGGGCATGACAACTTCTTGGGCCGTATCCTCTGTTGAGTTATAACCGGCATCCTGCACTATGATTAGCTCAGTATTTCTATTGGAACACTATTTAATATACTAATCCTCAGAAGAGGCTAAACTCAAAACTTGACAGCATCTCTGTCATCCAGGTCACCTTAGAAGCAATAACCGATAACCGCCTCCCAGAGGAGGCTGACGTTATCTTATACCAAGAACATCCTCTTATGTTCTTTACTGCTTCCCTTTGTTTCTCGAGAATTGGATTAATATTTACTTATAGCAACTAGTGCAAAAGCAACATCTGGTGTTGTACAAGACATTGCAATATCGACTCAGCTGCCTAAGCAAATGATATGTCATTCATGCCAGTCCCTCTCTTCATCAGTCCAAAAAGACATCCTTTTAGAAAGGGTGACTCCATCACCTGTGGATACACCACCACGCCAAGAGTCGTCCATTCTAAAATACTTTTAGAATGCTGTCTAAGTACCCGATTTGGGAAACTTCCCAAATCTAGATCTAAAACCATAAATCTAGTCACCAGAACTCCTGATACACTATCCATATCCAACGTGGAGAAAACACTGTGTGACAACCAAAATCTGACCGATTGTAGTATAGGAACATCACTTCCTATCCGGAGTATGTCATCTAAAATATGGACAGTACTACCTACATCTTTCTTACTAGGTTCACCTTTTTTTTGACGAAGTCAATCATCTTGACTGTCACATCAATAACAGATGATCCATCCCCGCTATCCTTGCTTTAGTCTATGAATAGACATAAGCATCTTGCACACCTTCCGCTGCTCCTACTGACTACGATAACTCTCTGGCAGAGTCATATACACGTGCACTACCAAAATCCCATTTAGAATGATGGTATAGTCATCTACCTGCTAGATATCATAGCCATGAACTGCATCAGTACCAAAACATATCCATATGAACTTCAGCATAGACACTGAAGTAAAAGTCACATCACAATCCACAATGGGTATTTGATGAAAACTCTTTACAACAAGTCTAGCCTTATTAGGTTAGCACCTTTCCACTTGCACAGATCTCGAAAAATCTACTTGCTCCTAATGGGTTTTACCCCTTCAGGAGCACCTAGCAAAATCTAAAATCCATGATTTGCTAAAGTGCGTGGAGTCCATCTTGGGTATGAAATACCTGGTCACCTGGAAGTTACCACTTCTTATGACCAGCTGATAACAAGTAGGGGAATAACAGTGCCAAGTCATATCCATATGGACTCCAGCATAGACACTGAAGTAAAAGTCACATCACAATCCACAACGGGTATTTGATAAAAACTCTTTACAATAAGTCTAGCCTTATTAGGTTAGCACCTTTCCACCTGCATAGATCTTAAAAGATCTACATGCTCCTAATGGGATTTACCCCGTTCAGGAGCACCCAGCAAAATCCAAAATCCATAATTTGCTGAAGTGCGTGGAGTCTATCTTGGATATGAAGTATCTGGTCACCTGGAAGTTACCACTTCCTATGACCTGCTGATAACTAGTAGGGTCATCATCACCATGATGTTGACCTCACTGTCACCGTCTACAAGAAAACCGAAGTGTCTTTCGGGTGTCTGAGGTCACCTACTAAAATCTGCGGAGTGGCCAACGGTTTTTCAAGTCCAATTGAATCCTTAGGTGCTACTAAATTTTCGGTAACCGTTTGTGGTTCTGGAATCTCTTCCAATTCTACCATACTCCCATTAGTTTCTTTTGCAAAAATATCGTTTTATAAAAATGTGGCGAGTCAAGAACACTATAACTATTGATCTTGTAAATGGTAGAAACAAAATCCTAGCTAATGCTTGGGATAATCCACAAACCGCCATTATCGAAGTGTGCCTCGAGTTTGTCTGGATTTTGTTTTTAAACAGAAACCGGACAACTCCATATCTTAACAACCTGAAGATATGTAAACATTTTATATCCATATTGTAACGACTCTGTTTTAATGTACAGAAAATTTGTTTAAAAGTTAATGTACAAATGGAGTATTTGCAATCATGTGTATACTATAAGTATTTGATTTGCTTTTGAACAGCAAGGAAGCACTTGTAGCTCATTGGTAAAGCCTTGCACTGCTGTGACATAGCCCTTGTGCTCGAATCCCCTTAGCCACATAATATTTTTGCCTATTTTTTTGGAATTCCAAGTTGTTGTTCCGTGGCCATAACGGAATAATCGTGAGTATCCAGGCCTTTATTTAACAAACTAACGCGAACATTTAACTAGTAGATATATCATACAGCATACCCTTATATACCACATACCCTCTTACACATATATATCGTACCTATATACATATATCATATCTATATATACTTGTTTGTTTTTCCTGTATCCTTACTTTCTTATGAGGCAATCCTATCGAAGTGTAACTCGCTGACGGACTTTTCTTTTCTCTTTTCTATCCCTGAAATGTCCATTAGATAATGACGAGTATTGCGGTGAGGATCGTGGTGTGAAGCCTACTGATGAAAACTACGCGAAATTGACTCGAGTATTAGGATAGCTCTTTCATTTATCAGTTGCTCACATGTTTAGGGCTTTGCTTTCCTTTACGTCAATGTAATTAAACTATTTAGTTTATTTTACTCATTTCTTTTGGGATGTAATTAAGTTTCTGTTATTGGAAATAAATGTCTTCCACTTTTATTATTTCGTTTTGGTACATATCCTGCATGTTATAAATATTCATACGCTTAACGTAACTGTATTTGAAATACACCACTTTCAATACAGTTAGGTTGCGGACCATACCACATTAGCTCTTCACTTTCTTTTGGGAAGCGGGGCGTGACATGCTACAACAGTTGTAGCCTGCTAAACTCTTGTTATTACATTACTGGTTTAGTTACAAGTTTAGTATTTTGGTTTGATTCTTGGTTTTGGTTTGCTAATACTCTCTAAATTTTTAAAATTACAGCTTCCACCGTGTTTTAAACCCTACTAGACGAGCCTAGCATCCTATGATGATGATGACAGCGGCGGATTGAAGAAGAGAAGGAGGAAGACGGTGAAGGTGGTGTTGATGTTGTTGTTGTTGTTGATGATGGCGGCGGCGGCGGCGGCGGCAATGGGAAGGGAAGGAGGAAGAAGGAGGTAGTGATGGTGTTGTTAATGGCGGTGACAATGTTGTTGTTGTTGCTGTTGTTGTTAATGATGACGGTGGCGGCGAGGTACCTCCATCTCCGGTGGTGATGACCAGGAAGGACAGGCAAATGAGTTTTTATTTATTTATGTATTTTTGTTTTTTTATTTTTGGAAATTAGGGTTTGGATTAGAATAGGGTAATTTGGGGGTTTAAAATAATTTTGCTGACGTGGCAACTTAAGTGATGTGGTACAGACGGTGCTGACGTGACACCGTTAATTTTTGTTGTTTCTTGATAGTCTTAAAGATGAGAATTTTGTTAAATCTTTATGCTCTTCAACAATTTTCAGTAGGAAATGAACAAACTTAGTAAAAAGATACTTGAAATATTGACCATCAAGAAAGTATGACACAAGATGATTTTTCCTCATCACACACCGTGCATAGCAGTTGCATGTTACAGGTATGAATAATTATAAGCGATGCATGCTGAGTCAAAATAGAGACAAGTGATAAGTTTGTTGTTTAGTTAGTTTATTTGGACATTTCAATGCTGCATCAAAATCAAAATAGAGATGAGGACTGCACACATAGTGGGTGGGTGTTAGTTTTACTTGGAATTAGATTTATGCTGCATGCTTTTGGATTTAGGTTTGTCCCTCTCGATTGCTAAATCAAAATTGAGATTTATATTTTTCATCATGTCCATGCGATCTATACAAATTGAGATGTTCAATATCTTCATAACCAAATATAGTTTTTTTTTTGTCTATATACCATATGCATTAACTTATTAACTAAGCCATACAAAAAAATTGTTGTCTGGAACTGTTTCCGCACAAATTTTAGAACCTACCAATAAAACATTCTAAATCCCATGTATTGCATGTGTTCTCATTTGAGTTAATTATTTTCCTCGATCAAAACTTTAAATAACTAAAGTTATTTTGATTGAAGCCTACTGTCTCAAGGGTCCATGAAAAAGCTTAGTAAATTAATACAAGCATCTTTTCAATAAAAATAATTAATTCTTATAGCAAATGCTCAAATTCAAGAAGACTGAAGATGAAATCGAATTATATGTTTTTCATAAACATTATTGGGAAGAGATGCATGTTAAGACAAAATTAAAAGATGAAAAGTTGCAAACGTAATATTTTCTATTTATTCATTACCCAAAATGAATACTTGAATGTAAAATTTTGATAATAGAAAGTGAATTTCCACCAAACAAACAGGCCCAAAAGTGGACGGTTATTAATGTGCTTCACCAAATTAGGGAAATAGTAAATAAAATTCCTTAAATAGGAAAAAAAATTGCCAAAATGAAAATCGTGGGCACCATCAGTTGCCGCGTCAACGGTCAACTTTCGTTTATCTCATGGGTTGTGCTCCACCCCTGCTGACATATCATTCATCAACTCCTTTGTCATGCTTCAATTTTTTTTTTCATGTCAAATCCCATGGGTTTTATTAAGGACATTTATCATATTATTTACCTCATTATTAAACTAAATAAATGCTTTTGCCCATGCTTTGAATGGATTTAATCACCGTCTCATCATCACAATCACAACAAGAAGAGGAAGGAGGAGAGGACCCATTTCTCCATTTAAAAAAATGGGGTTGGTTCCTTGCTTCTAACAATTTGGTCACAAAAGGTATCATTTATATTTTGTTTCTTTGCATTTCATAATTTTTTGATCCTATCATTAAATGGGTTTTTTGTCTGGAAAGTTATAGAGCAACCCATGTGAATGGTCATTTGCTTCCCCTTTGTCCTCTCTCTAAAATCTATATTCAATTGAAAGGCACACCACATATTTGTTTCTTTGCTCATATGAGTTACATTTTTTTTAGATTGGGAGAGTGGGGAGCACTATTGATACCATTTGCCTTTCGCCCTTTCCACTTTGATTAGTGTAAAGATGAGGAGGCTTGAACGTGAGAACATGTATTCTTGAATTTTATAAATGCATGTCAGAATATAAAATATATTTCCTTGATCCTCGGTTAAGATGGTTTCAGGGCTTCCCTTTAGAGCTTCCCGTGTTCAAAAGCCTTAATTTTGGCTCATTAAAATGGCTCAATTTAAGAGCGATTAGATTATAGAATAAAGTTTTGATGCAGTGGCAAAGACATTTAAGAAGGTTCAAAAGGTTTTATACTGGCTTTGGATGCATTTGTTTAGATTGCCAATTTGTCTGAATTGTACCAAACTTATTGGCTTTGGATGCAGGGCTTCATCAAGTGGAAATCACAAACACAAGCATCTTCCAATGTGTATGATTTGAGTTCTTGACATTCTCAAAGAAGAGGCGTATAATTGAGTTTGTGGGGGTGATTCAATAAGATTCAAAAATGTTTTCTTCAGTAGGGCAACAGAGTTTTCGGAGGAAGAAGATGACGAAGCAGCTGACGGGGAAAAAGGATGACACACCCCTTCATTCAGCTGCAAGGCATGGGAATCTGGCATTGGTTAATAAGATAATTTCAGAGAATAATGAAGAGGAATTGATGGATTTGTTGATGAAGCAGAATCAAGCAGGAGAGACTCCTTTGTTTGTTGCTGCAGAGTATGGATATATCGATGTTGTGAATGAGATGATCAAGTATTATGATTCCGCGATGGCCGAGGTGAAGGCAAAGAATGGGTTTGATGCTTTGCATATAGCAGCCAAACAAGGGGATGTAGGTATGAGCCCCATCACAAATTTTTTGGTTTTTTTATGTTGTTAATGTCATATATCATATAGCTATTATATTTTACTGACTGAAAAGATAAATACATAATATGCTAATATTTCATTTATTTTTTAAATCGGTTACTCATTGATTCGTCAACTTTTACTATATTCTGATGATACAAGCGACGGCAATTACATAGCACTCCATTTTATCGCATTTTGAATTTGAGATCTTTCGATTCATGAAGTTGATATTGACCTTCGATGTTTAGCCCTTAATTCGTATAGGCAGCTGGTTTTGCTGTTATCTCTACATATCACTCATTGATGTTCCATCTCTGATATCAATCAAAACAACACTTGCATAATCTCTCTATTTTAGAACTGTCATAAGATGTAGAATGAAGAAAATAATCAACACTAAACTAACAAGGTCTTTTGTTGCTAGACATTGTGAAGGGGCTTCTTGAGGTTCTTCCTGAACTCTCCATGACCGTCGATTCATCAAACACAACAGCATTACACTCCGCTGCAACACAAGGCCACATCGAGGTGGTGAATCTCTTAATGGAAGCCGATTCAAGCTTGGCCCTCATCGCAAAGAGCAATGGTAAAACGACCCTTCATTCTGCTGCGAGAAATGGCCATGTTGAAGTTGTGAAAGCTGTTTTGAGCAAAGAACCAGGAATAATTACTAGAATCGATAAGAAAGGGCAGACGGCACTTCATATGGCGGCCAAGGGAACAAACCTAGAGATAGTAGAGGAGCTTCTGAAGAGTGAGACATCGATAATAAACTTTGTTGACACAAAGGGGAACACCGCGTTGCATATAGCGGCTAGAAAAGGGCGTGCTGAGGTGAAGTGTCACTAACATTTTTTTTTCTTTCACTCATATTTTGCATGCATGAAGACATGCTTGTTTTTTTGTAGGCTATCATGTATAAATGATTAGTTACACAAACCCCACTATAGTTTGCCCTAGCACTTATACCACACCTCCAAGTGATTTATTAGCAGACAGTAACATGCTCTCTGTCCATCAGCAAGAACCCTTAAAGACACTCACATTTAACTAACAATTCAAACATTTGTCTAAGTTATTATAGAACTTGATTGTTCTGTTTAGAGTGGAATTTCAATTTTGAGGATTTAGACAATGAATAGGTTGGTTTACTGCTAAATATTGTAGACATCCTAACTTTTACTCGTATAGCACTATATCGCATCGCTCTTTCTTTTCAAAAGGTGCTCTTTTCCCATGCACCAGAAGCCAATTTTTTTTGCATTTTTTTAAAACTCCAAGATACCCCCTAGGCGAAAAGTGTTAAATATACAGTGTTATGAAAAATAGCAGAATATTAGGGTAAAAATTGCTTAAATTAGAAGAAAGAAACAAACTGATGTTAAAGAAGGGGAACGCAATGCAGCTTTTGAAAAGAGAGGGTGATATTTGTATAGGCCAAAGTGAGGGAGGTCGCATGTAATTTAGCCTTCTATAGTTTTTGATCCTATGGTCTAGCACAAGAAATTTTCTGTCATTGCTACTCACAGTAATTCCTAATCATAAAGAGGAAATGGGGCCTGCAGGGCCCAAACCGCAGTGGCCTCTCACATGGGCCAGTGGAGTCCGTTAGCTATTTTGCAGTTAGACCTCTAGACCCAACTGACCCATGTGAAAGGCCACTGCAGGTTTGGGCATGCAGGGTTCCTGCAGGCCCCGTTTTCTCAGTCATAAAATGATGCTGGAGAAAATATTTGAATCAAATGGTTTATATCAAAAGGTGACTAGAGTATGCTTCATTATTATGATAAAAGGGATTAGAATGGAAATCAAATATAAGGTGACTGTGGAGATTCTCTATCCAAATGGATGAGGACTTTCTCACCCAAAACTACCTTTTTATTCAAATACTTCCTTCGGCATATCATAAAACAATCACAGTACTTTATGAAGATGATGCCTTGGTATTTTATTAATATTTATTAGGAGCAATTTTCTTAGTGATTACTTCATAACAATTCAGTTAAGGGCTTGTTTTTCATAGCAATTTATCACACAATTCTGTTGAAGTATAGCTTGTTCTAGTATGATTTTATGTCTAATTATTGACGACGTTTATAGGTTGCATTCAACTTTTCTCATCCTTCATCAAAAGGTGAATAATATTGAATATCTTTTCCTAATTGTTGAAGCATGGGAGAAATCTTACGGGAGCATCACTAAAAAGATTGTGCGAAGCAGTCTATATTTCAAGCTCTTATTTTCTTCTTAGCCAAAAATGAGGGATATTATCACTCCTTGCTTCATTAAATAATACTTAAGGAAAGAGTACATTGTAACAAGTACAAGAATGAACAATACACAAGGTATAGAGCCCAAACGAGTCCGAAAGTATCAATGCATAACAATAAAACAGACATGCCAGGTTATGAATGAGGATGAGTGATTCAGTGGTGAGCTATAATCCACAAATTCGTTGGTTGAGGAGACACTTGATGTATCGGATTTGCATCAGATTCGTATTTTATATGGGAATCTGTCCTATTTATGTTTGTCAAGGTTACTTGTAGAACTCTTCTGGCCACATCCTAAATTGATATTATATTCTAGGTATTAAACATATAGCAATCTGTAATACACCAACGATCTATGCAGAGACACTTACAAATTATATGTATATTTAGCTAGATTTGCTAAATATGATAATTTGTTACTATTTATATATAATGAAACAACAAAAAGTTAATGTATCTCAACGAATCACATTCTTAGACTATTGGAAAACTGCCAGCCTACATATTCGACTCATATTGTGTCCGTGCTACTTAGGAGGCGAGTCCCTGATTTCAAGTATTTCTACCTTGAGTATCTTATGAACATTAGCTTGCAGCTTTTCCGGACATTGATGTTAGTAGAAATCTATGAGGAGGAACTCTCTTCTATCTGCATTTTCCCTTAAGGGCTTGAATGTGCTGAAGCAACCCCTAACTCGAAATCCATTTTTACTCAAAACTTGTGGGGTGCGGGGAACTAAGTTGTAGGATATTAGGGAAGAGTGAGAATTAATTACCCACCTTATTATAAATGAAAGGATAAATTTCAGGAAAACTACCTTATTTTTGCTTCTCGATTAGCTGGAAACCATCTTGAAGTTAAAAAATCTGCATATCCCTATTTTAATGACTGTTAGTTTGTTTTTCTTTTCTATTAAGTTTTTATTCAAAAAATAATCCTCTGTAGAAATATTAATTGCGAACAGCTATTGAAACGATACCAAAAAAGATAGAAGTTTAGGGTATTTTTGGAATCATTAATGGAAGTACTAATGGCATTAGAACCAGAGGGGTAAACTGCAGGTTGTCAAAATCAAGGGTGCTCTCCTGCTATCCGGAAAAAGTGAAGGCAGTTTCCTGCAATTCAGCCTTAGAAAAAGGGTAAATGGCGAAATGATCACAAATAGGATTTGGTTAGCAATTAGGAGGCCGACCACCCTTCCACCAACCTTTAGATGGAACTACTCTTTTATGTATTGGAAGCAGAGATTCAACTTAATGTTTAGGTTTTTGGTCTGTTTCAATTTTTAAACTTGAGTGTTGCATAATGACTGCCAGTTCCTTTTAGTTTCAAGGGTTAATGTTACAGAATGAAACAGTTCCAATATGCAACATCAAGATAGAATCTGCTACAAGAGTTGATAAGTTTTGTTGATGCGATGAGAGTTGATAAGTTGTTAGAACTTGATGAATCTGTTCACCCAGAAGCTAATTATATGCATATCATGAATAGAACCTTCCATACAAGGATAAAAACAGATTGGGTATTCACTATTCTCCACTTCTTTTCTCGAAACATAGAAAACAATACTGCATATCACTTGTTTCATTTGCTCGTTAGAGCATTGAACTAGAAACACACCCGCACACATGCACGCAAATATGCTTAATTAATTAGTGATTTTATATCTGTGGTTTGTGTGAGAGACCAATTTAAGTCTTACATACAGAGATGAGATGATGTTAAATTTGTATGCTTTATCGAGTGACTAATTTAAGTTGCATGCACGCAAACTGGCACACTTTTGTATCGATCATCTTAAATAATTTGTGATTTCATATCTGTACAATTTGTGTGAGTGACTATTTTAAGTTTTACTCAAAACAGAAGCTTATTCTCTCTGGATATAAAAGGCCTGCAGTTAATCCCTATCACTTATATCTGTCAAGTGATTTTTCACCGCGAACACACCCTTTGATCGTTAACCAGAACCTTTAAAAACACTCAAATTCAATTCTAAACAATTCAGCGATTTTCTGATTAAAGTTTACAGCTTTTTTGTGTTGTTTAGAATGGAATTTAAGTCTCTTTTCGGGGTTTTGGTAATAATATATACTTCTAAATTATATACAGATTGCAAAGAGACTGCTCGAATGCACCGAAATCAACACTAAACTCATCAACAAACCTGGCGAGACCGCCCTCGACACCGCCAACAAGATGAGCGCCTCTGGCGTCGCCGCCATCCTCCTCGAGCATGGCGCCCAGACTGCACGCGCCCTCCAACCCCAGAACAACCCTGCGCGCGAACTAAAGCAGACCGTCAGCGACATCAAGCATGAGGTCCACAACCAGCTCGAGCACACCCGCCAGACCCGCAAACGGGTCCAGGGCATCGCCAAAAAAATCAACAAGCTCCATCTAGAAGGCCTCAACAACGCGATCAATTCTACAACTGTTGTAGCTGTTCTCATAGCAACCGTAGCATTCGCCGCCATTTTCACAGTGCCTGGCCAGTACGTCGACCATGATGAACTATCGCCAGGGCAATCACTGGGCGAAGCACATATTTCGAATCAAACCGCATTCATGATTTTTTTTGTGTCGAACTCTGTGTCATTGTTCATATCCTTAGCGGTCGTGGTGGTGCAAACTTCAGTGGTGGTTATTGAAACCAAGGTGAAAAAGCAGATGATGATGATCATTAATAAGCTGATGTGGCTGGCCTGTGTTCTAATAAGCGTGTCGTTTCTTGCGCTTTCATTTATTGTCGTGGGGCCTCGAGGAAAATGGTTGGCGATTGGGGTTACGATTATTGGCACCACGATATTGGCGACGACGCTGGGGACGATGCTGTATTGGGTGATTTTGCATAGGATGGAGGCGAAGAAGTTAAGGAATATCAAGAGGTCGAGCCTTAGTAGGTCGAGGTCGTGGTCAGTGTCGGGGGTTTCAGATGTGGATGATTATAAGAAAATGTATGCTATATGATTATAAGAAAATGTAAAAATTTTGGTGTAATTATTGTTCTTCCCCTTGCACTATTCCTTGTTTGTTTTATTGAAGGATGAGTTCAGAATGGGGGATTAACTTTCAATATGAGCTTTTACAGGCCAAGTTGTTGCTTTCATTGTCTTGTTCTTGCTTCGACCGCAACCCCCCTCTGTTTTTTTCTCCCATATTTGTATTTTATGCAAGCAAACATGGCTCATTTAGTTTTAAATGTATATGTTGATGTTCTGCTGTAGATGTGTTGATGTCTGCTGCTTCTTGTGGTGGCGTAGAAGGAAATTGCACATTTGACAGGATTCTAAGCAAACAGGAACTGTATTGTAAATTGTTTCAATCTATTATTACTAGTTGCGATACAGTTGAACGTGTATAGAGATACACTTGAACATGTATAGAAATTATCGTACAGTATAGTTATCGTTGGTTCCCTATCTTTTAGGCTATGCAAAAAATAAAGATATTTTTTAATCGAAATCAGAAGTGCCACATGATACCTCCTCTTTGCATTAAAATAGTGGAGATATTCTACAGTTGGTTTTAGTTATGTTCGTGCCCTTAATTTTTTAATTTTAGTCGTTATTTTTCCACTTTTATATAAACCCCAACTGTAACTCGCACTATCTGTACAAAACCCGTCTATCAGCACCCAAAAACCCACTCAAAACTCGTCCAATCCCATATATATTTTAACGTTTTAGCGTAAAATTTAGTTTTACTATTTTTCCTTTCTAGTAAGCGGGGTTTGATTGCTGGACCTCTGGTTCAAGCATGAAGAGCCTTTAGAACAACACTATATATTCCGCGGCATAATTAAATAGCCAAATTTCACTAAACAGTCTTGAGTATAAGCATTAGCTAAGAATTTTTTTAAAAAAAATTACAGACTCCCCTAAAGCGTCAACTTCTTTTAGCCCTGTTTGGAAATTGGAATGAAGTTAAGTTATTATGCCCGGAGTTTCATAAAGTTACCTAAACTTAACTCCCAAATCCTTACTGATGGAGGTCCTTTCGGATCTCCGTCAGATGTTGTCTTCCGTCGATCTCCCGGTGGATTTTGGAGGTGATCTCCTGTTGCGTGTGGGTCTCAATGGGTTTTGAGAAGATTGATGATTTGAGGAGTTTAGCGCCGAGTACCTGCAAGGAAGTCCCGGGATGGTTTGGTACCACCGAGAACCCTTCGACGATCAAGTTAGCATCAGATCCGAGCAGAGTAACGGCTAAGCGGAGTAAAAAATGGCTTACTTGACCTCTCTGTGATGGGGGTTTATATAGTGACGGCAGCACGCAGCAGCAGGCGTGAGAATCTCGCCGGCAGTTACGCTCCCGACGTCACGCCCGCGTAATGAGCGGATCGCCTGTTAATGGGGATCGTGATGGCGTGGAACGTGGGATGTTGCTGGCGGAGAATCTGCGCATGGTGAGATTTGCGGAGCGTCGGTTACGCTTGTGAGTGGTGGAGTTGGTCAGTCGGAGGAACCGAGGAAGATGGCCTCGGCAGGTGAGCTCGGGAACGAGAGGGAGGGCCGAGGAGTATTGGCCCGGTGGCAGCTCGGGGCGAGCTGAGAGGCCGAAGAGGCCAATTTGCAGGGGGTCCTGAGGAGAGCCGGCTTGTGCTTGCAGTTCGGGTTCAGGGGTGGCCTGGTCGGCCCCTGTAGGCCCTTTCTTCTGAGTTCTGGGACACGTCATATGCCACGCGTCCTGATCTTGTAGATCGCCAATATAGAGCATCATCATTAGCCCCCCACTCTTATCCCGACCAGTTAGCGGGTCGGGTCAGGAGTGGATTGTCGGGCCACCCGAGGTGAGCTCCCCCCTAAGGTTTCGTCGGGACGTGTCCCCGGGCTGTCAGCTGTCTTTTCTGCCAGCGAATCAGGGCGAGATCTCTGCATTTAAGGATGGTGCGTCGGTTCGTGCCTCCTGTCACTGAAACGACGGTCCACGTGTCAAGCATCGGTTGGCCGATGCGACGTGTACAAACATGCGTCTGATGGGATGCGGGCCAGTGTGGGAACGACAAGTGGAGCGATCGGAGCCGTTGGACGTAAGGGGGCGCTTTAGCGTGAGATGAAGTGCGCCGTAGGATGAGGTCGTTTGCGGTGATAAGTAGGGATGGGGCCCATTCTAGGTCCCCTACTTTTTCAAATCTCCTTTCTTCTAAGTCTTGGCTGCTCGGTACTCTTTTTCTTTTGGATACATGGTTCGTTCCCACTTTTTAGGTTTCTCGTTTCAGAGGGAGGCCGGCGGCGCGGCCGTGCCCCTGGCTGGCTCATGCCCTGCGCCGAATGTTCCGCCGGCGATAGGGTCGTCCGCTTCGTTGACAGCTCCTGGTGATTGTTCCGGTGGCGGCCAGAGACGTCCACTGTCATCCGAGTCCCAGACGAGAGACAGAAGGGAGGGCGAGGACGGGGTCCCCCTTAAGAGGAAAAGGACAATCTCTCGTGCGCTGCCGTCGATGGTTCCTGAGGGGATTCCCGTGCAGGGGGGTGATGCCGTCTTCCTGGCTCCATCTGAGCTCTCCGTCGCCGCCGGCTGTTCGCCGAGATGGAAGAGTCGGTCGGAGGAAGGCTTCCGCATGGCACCCTGAGGGTCCAAATGGAGGCCATAGCCCAAGGGGCGGTCCGGGTATGAACTCCTCTACGTGTTGTTTTTTGACCTTCCTTTCTTTGGCTCGAGCGCCTCCAAGTTTCTCATCCGCTTCCCGTCAGGTCCTTCAACACTGCGCCCTCGCTACTCGTATGGAGACCGAGGGGGCGTTCCACGCACCGAGGCCAGTAGAAGCGTTTCCTTCGGAGGTCGAGGTCCTGCGGCGTAACCTGCGTCTGGAGAAGGCGAGGGTCGATGTCCTGGCAGCCCATGCGGAGGCTGCGGAGCTCGCCAATTCAGCGAATCAAGGTGCCTATCGTTGCCTGAGTGCATCCCACCGAGTTGCCGAGAGGAAGCTGGCGGATCTGGCCGATCGTTTCACGGCCATGGAGAAGGAGAGAGACGCCAGCAGGGGGGATGCCGAGGTGGCGCTTCTGGCGGCCAAGACTGCCGAGGTTCGGGCTTGGAAAGTTGTGGCCGATTACAAGGTGTCAGAGCAGTTTTACGCCGAGCTTGGCGAGTATTCTGCCGTCGCGTGGAATAAGGCTCTGGATGCCGTGAAGGAGAAGCTTCCTGAGTTCGCCGATGGCGAGCTCCGTGCTCGGGTCCCACTATCGGTGGCAAGGCCTCCGGCAGACAACGATGAGGGAAGCGAGGCGCACCCCTGGTGGCAAAACCTCCGGTGGTGAAGCCTTCGGCAGGCCGTGATGACAGTGATGAGGGAAGCGAGGCGCGGGGGGGTTTGCGACTTAGGCCTTTTTGATATTTTCTCTTCCCTCTTTTGTAAGCTTCCGGGCAGTTTGTAAGGCTGGGGAGCCCAGAATACCCTTTGTAAAGACTTGGTCTTTGGTAATAAAACTTTTTTCTTTGGTTTCATTGGTTTGCACTTTATCTTCTGTTTGTGAAGAATGCTCGTAAAATATCTCTGCTTGCACTGTTGGGCTTCCATGTCAGGTCGGCTATCTGTCTAGCGATCGTTCGTCGAGTTGATTTCGATCACTTGCCAAGCGTGCCAAGCGTTGCTGAGAAGGAGACATCTCCATGACCCCGAAATCGAGGGGGGATCACTCAGACTTGGATAGACCTGATCCCCCTTGTTGGGGCCTCGGATCCTCTGCATGTGATGGGCAGAGTGATGTCCGCCGTATTTGTGCCGAGCATGAATGGCTCAGAGGCCTCATTATGAGGGCTACAAGCCCGCAGCGTCTGTTGGTCATGAACGAGCTGGGAAGCCGCTGAGCTTCCTCTAAGGTGGACTTGGATCCTTAGCGTTGGAGGGGCCGTAGGAGGCCTGCTAAGGATATCCGGGCAGTGAAGCTGCGCGGCTGCCTCTTGGCGAGGGCTTTGATCCCTGGCGTTGCGAGTAGGGAAGCTACCGGCCCGGGATAGCCGAGCAGGGAAGCCGCTCGGCTGCCTCTACGGAGGACTTTGATCCTTAGTGTTGGAGGGGCTGTAGGAAGCCCACTAAAGATGACCGGGCAGTGAAGCTGCGCGACTGCCTCTTGGTGAGGGTTTTGATCTCTGGCGTCATGGGTAGGCAACTACCATCCTGGGATGACCGAGCGGGGTAGCCGCTCGGATGCCTCTTGTGAGGGCTTTGATCCCTGGCGTCGTGGGTAGGGAGCTACCAGCCGGAGATGACCGAGCAGGGTATCTTCTCGGTTGCCTCTTGCGAGGGCTTTGATCTCTGGCGTCGTGGGTAGGCAACTACCAGCCTGGGATGACCGAGCGGGGTAGCCGCTCGGATGCCTCTTGCAAGGGCTTTGATCCCTGGCGTCATGGGTAGGGAGCTACCAGCCGGAGATGACCGAGCAGGTAGCTGCTCGGTTGCCTCTTGCAAGGGCTTTGATCCTTCAGGACGGGAACCGAGCAAGGTTACTGCCCAGTGCCTCTTGGCGAGGACTTTGATCCCTGACGGTTGTGGTAGGAAGCTACCAGCCGGGGATAGCCGAGCAAGGGCTTGACTGCCTCTGGGAGGACTTTGGTCCTTAGCGCGGGAGGGGCTGTAAGAAGCCTACCAAGGACCCTTGGCCAGACAGGGTTACTGCCCGGTGCCTCTTGGCGAGGGCTTTTGTCCTGAAGGATAGCCGAGCGAGGGTCGGGCTCGACTGCCTCTGGGAGGGCTTTTGATCCCTGTTGGTCGTGGTAGGAAGCTACCAGCTGGAGATAGCCAAGCAGGTAAGCTGCCGAGCTGCCTCTAAGGAGGACTTGGATCCTTAGCGTTGGAGGGGCCATATGAGGCCTGCTAAGGATATCCGGGCAGTGAAGCTGCGCGGCTGCCTCTTGGCGAGGGCTTCGACCCCTGGAGTTGCGAGTAGGGAAGCTACCGACCAGGGGTAGCCGAGCAGGGTAGCCGCTCGGCCGCCTCTGTGGAGGACTTTGATCCTTAGCGTTGAAGGGGCCGTAGGAGGCCTGCTAAGGATAACCGTGCAGTGAAGCTGCGCGGTCGCCTCTTGGTGAGGGATTTGGATCGCAAAGACAGAACTCTATTTGCAATGTTCCGACGTTTCTTTATTCGAATCGATAGGATTTTTAGAAAACATTTACATCGTCTTTGCGAAAGGAAGGGTACACACTTGTTGGCCTTAGCCTCATTGGTATAGCTTGAGCTTCTCGGCATTGTAAGGCCGCAGGAGCTTGCGTCCGTCCGCGTCTTGTAGGCGATAGGCTCCGTCGGGGAGCGCCTCAGAGACGAGGAAGGGACCATCCCACTTCGGGGAGAACTTGTGAAGCCTGCCTTGATCAATGAACTCGTTTCGCCGTAGGACTAGATCCTCGGTCTGGAAGGAGCGGCGCTTGACCCGAGTGTTGTAGTATCGGGCCATTTGTTGTTGATAAGCGGCAGCCCTGATCTGAGCCCGGTCTCTCTTCTCCAACAAGATGTCCAGGTTGGTCTGTAGCGCCGATGTGTTTGCATCATCGTTGAAGTGCTCGACCCGATGACTGGGTCGCCCGATCTTCTCTAAGACCATTGCCTCGGTCCCGTAGCAGAGGCTGAAGGGGTTTCTCCGGTGGGGGTCTTCTTTGACGTACGCAGAGCTCATAAGACCCGGGGCAGTTTTTCGACCCAACTGCCTTGTCGCCATTCTAGGCGAGTCCGGAGACCTCGGAGGACGTCTCGGTTAGCGACTTCGGTGCATTGGGGATGCGCAACCGCGGCGAACTTCATGAGGATATGGTTTTCTTTGCATAAGTCCTTCACTTTCTCATTCTCGAAGTTCGTCCCGTGGTCAGTGATGATACATCTCGGGATGCCGAACCGGAGTATCAGATTGTTTTGTAGGAACTTGATGGTTGTGGCGGTGTCCGGTTTCCTAATGGGGACGGCCTCGATCTACTTGGTGGAGTAGTCTACTGCGACGAGGACGTATTTGTGCCCGCCTGTACCGGTAGGGAACTGGCCGATCATGTCCAATCCCTACTGGGCGAATGGCCATGGGAATGTTAGGGCGGTCACCTCGGTAGCAGGGAGGCGAGGGATGCTGCCGTGGAGCTGGCAACCCTTGCATCTCCTGACTAGCTTCTGGGCGTCCTCATGAATAGTAGGCCAGTAGTACCCCTGGAGCAACGCCTTTTGGATCAAGGTTCGGGCCCCTTGGTGCGCACCGCCAACCCCCTCATGGATTTCCCGGAGGACGTAGTCGGCTTCGTGGGGGTCAATGCACCGGAGCAGGGGCTGAGTGAAGGACTTCTTGTAGAGGTTCCCATTGCTCCAGATGAAGTGGCGGGCTTTGGCCCGGAGACGGCGGGCGGCTCCCCGATCTTCTGGGAGCGTACCGTCCTTCAGGAATTCCACAAGGGGCTTCCTCCAATCTTGGTCGCCTTCCTGCGCCGCATATACGTGGAGTGTTGTCGCTTCGTCTTCCACACTAGGCTGAGGCAAGGTTTCGAAGAGAATAGACCGCTTATTGTTGGCCGAGTATAACGAAGCCAGCTTGCTCAGGGCATAGGCTTGGGCATTCAGCTGCTTGGGTATTTGTTCTACTTGGACTTCGTCAAAGTTCTTCCGGAGTTTCCTCACCTCGTCCAGGTACTTCGTCATCAGAGGCTCCCGAGCTTCAAAGTGGTCGGTCACTTGACCGATGACAAGGGCCGAGTCGCTGCGGATTCGAATTATCTTCAGTCCCAGCCCGACGGCCATGCGCAGTCCAGCCAGGAGGGCCTCGTACTCTACCGCGTTGTTCGAGGCTTTGAAACCGAGCTTCAGAGAATACTCCATTTCTGCTTCGTTCGGGCCCCGGATAATGAGGCTGGCACCACGGCCTTCCTCGGTTGAAGACCCGTCGACGTAGATGACCCACTCAGGAATCGAGCCAGGCCTTTCCGCGATGGGACACTGAGTTGCGAGGGGCGGCGTAGACTCCGGTTTCTTGCTAGGGATGGTGCATTCAACGATGAAATCGGCTAGGACCTGCGCTTTGATGGCCTGCCTCGGGCAATATTTTATGTCAAACTGAGAAAGTTCCCACCTCCACTTTTCTAAGCGGCCCGAGGATTCTGGTGATGCAAGGATAGCCCCCAACGGGCGCTCGATGAGGACGATGATGGTGTGTGATTGGAAGTAGTGCTGCAGCTTCCTTGAGGCCACCACGAGGGCTAAGACAATCCTCTCTATGGCTGGATATCTCGTTTCTGCATCCTTAAATACGTGGCTCGCATAGTACACCGGCTTCTGCGCTCCACCGACCTCCCAGACGAGCACCGAGCTTGCTGCTTGGTCGGATATCGCCAGATACAGCGACAGTTCGTCTCCTTCAACTTGTCGGGTGAGCAGTGGTGGCGTCGCGAGGTGCTTCTTCAATTGGTCGAAGGCGGCTTGGCACTCCTCCGACCACTCGAACCTCGGGATCTTTCTCAGAGCTTTAAAGAACGGGAGGCATTTCTCCCCTGACCTGGACATGAAACGGCTCAGAGCGGCGACTCGTTCCGTGAGCCGCATGATCTCGACGTTGGTCTTGGGCGCGGCCATGTTGAGGATAGCGTCGATTTTCTCTGGGTTAGCTTTGATTCCACGGTGAGTGACCATGAAACTGAGAAACTTCCCCCCGGTGACTCCGAATGCGTATTTGGCGGGGTTTAGCTTCATCTTAAACTTGCGGAGCACTTCGAAGGCCTCGCCCAGATCCCTGGCATGGTCGGTCGATGAAACAGATTTGACGAGCATATCGTCAACGTAGACCTCCATATTCCTGCCGATCTGTGGCTTGAACATGCGATTGACCAACCGTTGGTACGTGGCCCCGGCGTTCTTGATGCCGAAGGGCATCACCTTGTAGCAATATACCCCCGGTCCGTTGTGAATGCGGTGAGATATTCATCTTCCGGATTCATACGGATCTGATTGTAGCCAGAGAAAGCATCCATGAAGCTCAACAGCTCATGGTCGGCCGAGCTGTCGACGAGCTGATCTATCCAAGGGAGTGGATAGTTGTCCTTGGGGCAGGCCTTATTGAGGTCGGTGAAGTCGACGCACATGAGCCACTTTCCGCTTGACTCCTTGACCAGAACTACATTCGCCAGCCACTCCGAGTAGGGTACATTCCTGATGAAGTTGGCGGCGAGAAGTCGATTAACCTCATCTTCGATAGCCTTCTGTTTGACTGGGACGAAGCTTCGCTTTTTCTGTCTGACGGGTCGGGCTGCAGGATCAACCCCGAGCTTATGGGAAATGATTTTGGGGTCAATCCCAGGCATGTCAGCAGGCGCCCAGGCGAAGACGTCAGAGTTATTTCTGAGGAACCTGACCAGGTCATCTCGCTGAGTCCCTGTCAGGAGTGATCCGACCTGGACGGTTTTTTCCTCGTCCCCTTCTGTCAGGGGCACCTCGGTCAGTGGTTCGACCGGCGTCCCCCAGACCTCCTTCCGCTCGTCTCGGGTGTCCAAAGAACCCTTGATGTCGTTATTTACCTCAGAGTCGTCGGACGGCTGCTCGGACGAAGATGTTTCGGTAAGGCATACCTTCGCGACCCGCTGGTTCCCGTAGACCGGACCTATCCCGCCCTGATCGAGAGGGAACTTCATCGCCAGGTGGTAGGTTGATATCTGGTCCTAGAGGGAGGTCAGCGTCGGGCGGCCGAGGAGGACGTTGTAGGCCGATGGGACCTTTGCTACAATGAAGTCCACAGGCAACGTACGGGTGCGGCCGGGCTCCCCGACATTGAATTGCAGGGTGACCATCCCTTGCGTTGGGATGGAGTGGTTGGTGAACCCTGAAAGGACGTGGGAGGTCGGTTTCAAGTCTGCTGGTGTGAGCCCCATGCACAGAAAGCAGTCGTGGAAGAGGATGTCTGTCGAGCTGCCCGAGTCGACAAGTATCCGGTAGACCTCATACCGGTGGATTCGGGCCGTGATCACCAGAAGGTCGTTGTAGGGCATGGATATGCCGTAGAGGTCCCCGTCGCCAAAGGTGATAGGCTCGTGGCCCCTGGCCTTTTTACTCGGGCGGCCGTTGGCGTTTGTTGCCGGCGGGGGGTGCCGAGTCTCGCAGGAGCTCGACAGGCCCCCTGTCGTCATGATCATAGTTCTTGATGGGCCCCGCTTCCTTCCGGCGAGGTCCCTTGGGCCCAACGGTAGGGTGGTCCTCGAGCTGCCTTAATGGGCTTCGTGGGCGCGACCCCGTCGAGGGAGAGGATGCCGGTCATGCCTGGAAGCAGGCGAGCTGACCGCCACCGCCTCGGTAGGGACAGGGGGGCGACAAGGCTCGAGGTGAAGCTCTCCGACGTGGGACTTCGAGGTTGAATGGGAAGGATCGAGTGGCCTATGACCGCCAAAGTCTGTGAGGCAGTGGCCGGCGGAGGAGTCGACGACATTCAGTGGATCTTCAGGGTGGTCGCTTGCCATGTGGATGGAGATCGGAAGGCCAACTTTATTTTTTGTGGAGTTTAATTTCCCACAGACAGCGCCAACCGATGGAGGTCCTTTTCGGGTCTCCGTCAGATGTTTTCTTCCGTCGATCTCCCGGTGAATTTTGGAGGTGATCTCCTGTTGCGTGTGGGTCTCAATGAGTTTTGAGGAGATTGATGATTTGAGGAGTTTAGCACCGAGTACCTGCAAGAAGGTCCCGGGGTGGTTTGGTACCACCGAGGACCCTCCGACGATCAAGTTAGCACCAGATCCGAGCAGAGTAACGGCTAAGTGGAGTAAAAAATGGCTTACTTGACCCCTCTGTGATAGGGGTTTATATAGTGGCGGCAGCATGCAATAGCAGGCGTGAGAATCTCGCCGGCAGTTACGCTCCCGACGTCACGCCCGCGTAGTGAGCGGATCGCCCGTTAATGGGGATCGTGATGGCGTGGAACGTGGGATGTTGCTGGCGGAGAATCTGCGCATGGCGAGATTTGCGGAGCGTCGGTTACGCTTGTGAGTGGTGGAGTTGGTCGGTCGGAGGAACCGAGGAAGATGGCCTCGGCAGGTGAGCTCGGGAACGAGAGGGAGGGCCGAGGAGTCTTGGCCCGGTGGCAGCTCGGGGCGAGCTGAGAGGCCGAAGAGGCCAATTTGCAGGGGGTCCTGAGGAGAGCCGGCTTGTGCTTGCAGTTCGGGTTCAGGGGTGGCCTGGTCGGCCCCTGTAGGCCCTTTCTTCTGAGTTCTGGGACACGTCATATGCCACGCGTCCTGATCTTGGAGATCGCCAATGTAGAGCATCATCACTTACTATAACAATTTGACATAGATTTTGACCTTTTTTATTTGATGGAACGGGCAGGGTAAAAGTACCCGTCTTGCAAGAGCTATATTAAAAACAGTAAATGTTTTTCAGATACAAAGAAACGACAACATATACATCCCACCCGACAAAAATAAAAGACAACAGAAATGAAAAGAACGGAAAAGGAGCAAAAGGTTGAGAATTCTCCAGATTATCTCACAGCTGCATCCAAAAACCTTCATCATCCTGAAGGAAAAAACAGAAAAACTAGGCAGTCATTGCATGCAACCAATTAAGCAACAAAACAAAGGGGTGCATGAACAAAGGCAGAGGTTGAAGAGGAGAGAGTATAAACATCTAAAGCAAGTTTCTCAAAACACGATTTCTTTTCAACAAGGCTTCAGTAAAAAGATATAAGTTCACCCTTATCATAGCTTGCAACAAAGCAGATCAGAAAACAATTAACTCACAAAGTAAAGAGAGAGTGTGATGTGCTCCCTCAGAAAGCAAACCATAAAAAGCATCCAACTATCATACTCACACCACATCCCCTACTATTTTAAAGATCACAGCTAAATCTCAAGCAAAATAAATGAACAGGGAGCTGACAACCTAAAGGAAACATTCCACCATCCAAATCAAAAGATAAGAGACATGAGACTCATCCATACAATAATAATAAAAAAAAAGGACCACCCATACAAACCCTGAGAAGGCAAACTGAGCCTGGAATAACAACTTGCAAGCAGTATAGAGATGGTGTTAGCATGGCTATATTATAGCATCTTGAAAAATAAGCACGGACCCAAATTTTTTCCAACTTAGCCGATGGTATCAATTTTGGACCCAACAATTTTCCAGCATAA
Source organism: Agapanthus africanus (assembly GCA_030015575.1). Classification (NCBI taxonomy): domain Eukaryota; kingdom Viridiplantae; phylum Streptophyta; class Magnoliopsida; order Asparagales; family Amaryllidaceae; genus Agapanthus; species Agapanthus africanus. The sequence goes on along the minus strand of JASDDO010000022.1, from coordinate 791,137,522 downwards.
GTAGATGGTGTCATTTAAACCCAACCTTTTTCCAATATAATCAAGCAAGCAGAATAAGATCAGCCAACTAACAAGGTATGCAATATAAACAAAGTAACTCAATATACATAGAGATCAAAAGGAAACAACCCAAGGAAAAGGAATGGGGATTAAGTCTACCAAAGGAAGCACAGGGACCCTATACATAACACAGAGCAAGTGATCAGGATCCAATAGAGTTTTAAGGGGAGTGAGTTTTCTAATAGTGGTCAAAAAAAATAGTAGCTTATAGAGGCAGCATAGATAAAACACCTTATAACAGTGTGAGTAAAAAATAATCACAATCATAAAAGATAAGCTCAAGGGGATAAAACAGAAAGATACATCATAAGCCAAAAGATAGCCTTGAGAAACAAGGCAATAGGTATCAGGTGTTGACAGTGAAACGAGGATCATAAACACTAATCAAAAGAGTAGTAGTGTCACCAATGAAAAGGCTCCTGATATGGGGGAGAACATCACTATGCATAATTCTACTGTGCACTTTGCTTTTAGAAACCCCAACCCAAGAAAGAAAATAATATATGGCAGTACTAATAATCTGGGATGGGGCGCTGTTATTGTCATCAAAAAATTTCTTGTTCCTAGCTTTCCAAAGTGTCCAACAAGTGGAATAAAGAAAGATAATCCATAAGTGAGAGTCATGATTTTTAACAAACGTATCCTTCCAATCAGTTAAGCATCTAATAAGGGGAAGCATATAAGATATGTATATGCATACGCCTAAGAATTGTACACCACACTTGCTTAGCAAGAATGCACTCAAAAAAGATATGATTTGAGGTTTCAATCATGCAATCACCCATGCTACAAGCTGCATTACCAAACCAACCTCTGACAATTAAGTTTTCTTTAGAAAGAATTCTATCTTGTAGGACCAGCCATATAAAGATTTTAATTTTCAAAGGAACATGACTATTCCAAATGATATTGTAGAAAAAAACTAATGAGTTGTAGAGTTTAGTAAGGCATATGCAGATTTAACAGTGTAAACACCATGAGCAGAATGATTCTAGACAAAACTATCACAAATATACTTGTTCGAACTGAAATTTGACAAGCTGGACTGAAGCTTTGAAATCTCACTTTGATTAGCAGTGGATAGCACCCTGTTGAAGGCCAGTTTCCATTTCCAATTCTCCCCAATGTAATAACCTTGAGATGAGACTGGAGCTTTGTTATTCCAAGCTAGAGCAAAAAGATCAGGAAAGGTATCTACAAGTGGTTTGTCAACCCAATTATCTGTCCAAAACAAAATATCCTTACCATTCCCCACTTTCCAAGCAACATATCTAAAAAACCAATCATTATTCCGGAAAATACCCTGCCAAAAAACTGACTGATTATGTAATTTAAATCTGTTTTTGTAGTTGTAAATGGAAGTTAGAACCTTGATAGAATAATTATTTGAATTATAAAGATTCCACAACCATTTACCTAACAATGCAGAGTTAAAATGAGCAATGTTCTTAATCCCCGAACCACCTTCTCTTTTGTCAAAACACTCTTCTTCAATTAACAAGATGGTAACTTTTGGTAACATGATTGGTTCCTCTCCATAAGAAAGAAGCTCTAATTGAGTCAATCTTCCTAATTACCCATTTGAGTGTAGAGTATTTTTCGTCATCCCATTGAGCTAGGATGCACACGTGTTTCAGATGTGTACAAACCCCCCTACTCGATGGTGGACATAGATTTATTGATCGCGGAGATTCTAATCTCCGGCAGCCACAAATAAAGCCGTCGTTAATTAGCTCGCTTTAAGGCGGAAGAACTTTTGATTAACGGCTCATGCGAACTCAATATGAAAAATGTGTTTTGTGTGTGGAGTTGTGTTTGAAAATGATTTTTGAGGATGTTTGAACATATCGGAAACCATCACATGGGGGTCAAAAGGGCTAGCAGTCCCTTTGCAGGATGCGGAGCAGCGGCCCAATAGAAAAAAATTTAAAGGAGGAAGAGAGAATTTTAGTATCCTCTCGAGTTCGGGAGGCCATCCAAGACAGTGGGACCCTTTTTTGGAGGGTCCCGAGGCAAAGACCCCCTGAGAGCGGGACCCATCAGAAGGGGGTCATGAGAGAGGAACCCCTCTTTAGGGGGTTCTGAAGGTCGGCCCCTGGAAGGAGGCCCTGAAGGCAGGACCCCTCTTTTGTGGGGTCCCAAAAAGGAAACCCCTCTTTGGGGGGTTTCCCAAAGGCGAGGGTTCCGAAAGTGGAACCACTCTTTAGGGGGTTTCCCAAGGCGGGGATCTCGAAAGGGGAACCTCCCTTTAGGGGTTTCTGAAGGCGGGACCCCTTTTTAAAGGCGTTGTTGTCGTCAAAAATAAAAACATCTCCTGGAGCCGAATATGGTCGATTTTCATTGGGCTCGCCTACCTTTGGGCTCAAGGAATAGGTGTTGGTTGTTTCGGGATGTCACTTCCTGGCTCACGGATATACCTTGCACTTGTTGGTACTGCCCTTGAGTGACTTGAGTCGTGAGTTGCTTCACGACATCCATCATATCATCAATTTTGGAGTAGAACTTAGTCATCTCTTTATCTGTCTTTAAGCTTTTTCCGAAGATCTTGGAGCAGCTCTTGTTCTGCGGTCTTGGAGATGAAGGTTGGCTCTTTGTCACTGTCCGAGTCCTTGGTAATCTGTAATATCCAGTTCTTTTTGTACACCACTATCCGTATTCTTCATAATATATTATTTACAAAATTTATTTATTTTATTTATAATTATTTTATTTTCTTTAAACTCCAAACCCTAAACCCAATCCCTTCTATTTTTGCCTCAGCCCAACATAATAAAACCAAGTAATTAAATCCCAAACCAAGCCAGCCCAGCCCAAGATAAAATCCAACTTATTAAATAAAGCCCATACCCCTTCATCTCCTATTTGCTTTCTATTTTAGCCCAAATATAAATTAAACAAATTATTTTTCCTCAGCCCACACTCCCCATCGGCCCAATCCCTAACCCAACACCCTTATCCACGCCCACAACCCCAAACCCGACCAGCACCAACCCTTCTCCTCCCCCACTCTCTTCTAAGTTTCCCGCTTCTTTTCTATTCGTCTCTCCGCGAACCCCACGTCCCCGCCTCCTTCGCCCACGTCGTCGCGCCGCGCCGCGCCCCGCTCGAGCCCCATGATCCCACGACCCCACGCACGCGAAGTCTCCATCTCGCTGACCTCCTCGACTCTCTTTCTCTCTCCCTCCCTCTCTCTGCCCCTCCCTCTCCCTACAGCGGCCCCCTCCTCTTTCTCTCTCCCTCTCTCTCTCTGCACCTCCCTCTCTCTCAGCACCTCCTCTCTTCCTCCACCGAGCTCCTAACCACTTGCCAGCCCCGAGCACCCTAGCACCTAGCCCATCAACTCACTGCCACCTTCGCCGCCGACCTCCACCTTCGGCCACCTCTGAGCACCGCAACCTCCACCTCTCCGCTGCCTCCGAGCTCCACTCAACGAGCCCCCTGCACACCAGCTCCGAGCCCCAACCACGACCCACCTCCTCACTGCACCCCTCTTCTCCATCGCTTGCGCCCCGAGGTCCCATTGCCGGGTCTCTCGCCGCCGGCGAACCCTCTGAGATCCCAGCTACCCCCTCGCATCACCAATGCCACCACCTCACCTCAGCTGAGCCTCAACCACCATACCTGAGCTTAAGTCGAGCCCCCGGCATTTCGTCGAACACTTACGTTGATCGCTGTTGCCGCCATTCGGGTCACCGACACCGCCATAAAATCTATGGCCTCGACCCCTTAAGCCATCATAGTGATCAACATGCTGTTCGTCGCAATGCCAGCGCACGCCGTCGCTCCCAACGAGCCATCAAGTCTAAGAGCCCAAGTTCGAACCGAGGCAGCGAACCCTAACCGTACCGTTCGTTGCGCGTTCGTGCCGTGCCACTGCCGTGCATTGCCAAAGTGTCTTCCGGAAAGTACCCTACTTGCTACATGCTAGTTATTACTGTTACATTTCTAAAACCTATTAATTCCGTGTTTAAAACTCGTGAAAACTTATATGACATAAGTGTTTGATGCAAAACCCGAACGAAAACCTTCCATTTAACTGACGGAACTTGATTAAATACGCTGGCCCGTGTGGCAATGAACATTGTGGTGAAATCTTACTGGAAAATATAATCGTTACTGGTTTGAACGATCACCCCCAATTACACCCGTTAAAACTGAATATTTCCCGCGTCTGAAACTTGTTAAAATCATAATTAATTGTGTACACATTGAAATGATGCGTACGATGGCTCATATCGAAGATAACTGTTTAACCCACTGCACCATATTGTTGATCATTGAATTTTAATAAACTATGACAGAGAAAACTGCGGAGGAGTATTTTTCTGGACTGCAGTCCAGAATGGAAATCCCGATTAACCCCTATTTCTAAACCCCTGTATATTACTGTTCAATTATGAGAATGCGCGGAACCCTTTATCGTTACGTAGGAAATTGAATTATATTTCTTACTCGACTGGTCTCACTGGTTTCCTCAACCGTTTGATATTTTTAATCCATTTTACAATGTCGTTACGTCGTGCTGAATTCTGCAGAGGCAGATTTTACACACCGAACATAATCTGTCCATAACTCCCTTTCGGCATAACATATTACTGATCCTCCAATTGCGGTGGAAACTTAACGGATAGACCTAAATATTGTTCAACTATAGCGTCGCCTAATTACGATCCCAACTGGGATTAAAATGCGTTACGAAACGGACTTCCGATTCCGAAACCGGATTTCCAGCAGTGAACGCTTAAAATGAAATGGCCATATCTAGCGATCCTGAAACCCGATTGACGTGAAACCAATTTTTTTGGATAGATAAATAAACATACGGCTTACCACCTTATTGTTTCGCTAAATTTTGCATGTATGATTTATGATAAATTATGCAAGTGGTAGGACACCGACTGATGATATCTTAATCATGCCTTAATTACTGTATGCTCATCACATTACATATATGTCATTGCATTGGTAACCTAGTGATCATGTGCATTACCCAGTGTTAGGTTTTAGTGTTTGATTGCGGCAAGTACGTCAGTGTTTACGCATGAATGGATAAGTGATGGTGACACGTACTTGTACACAATCAGTGGACCCTATTGATTTATTGCATCGTCGACGTCTGTGGGACGCGTATAAGTGTGACTATAATTGGTATGGGACAATTATGGAAGCACTTGTATGGGTGTCACAGGTAAGACACCAAACACTGTCCATTTACCTCGGGTATCAGTCGAGACATGCTTGATGGAGACCCTGTCTCCAGTTCTCGCGTAGACTTGTCATGGACCGAGTGGTATTTGAGTTTATGGTTAGCGTTTGATGTAGACTACGGGGTATGGGGTAGTTTGAGTGTGAGTTCAACAGTATCTCGGGAGTCCCATGCCGGCACATATGGAGATATATGGAGATATATGGGGATATTACTGATTATTATCGTGCGTGTTTCGGGCCCATGTTCCCTTGCCCTTGGGTCCTATCCTTGGGTGGGGGATACTCCTGCGTGGTTGACTCTCACACTTGGACTGACGATAGGCTTAGTGACCTATACAGTGAGATTTAGAGACTGATAGGGTTAGTGATATTGACATGCATTGCTTACTGATTCAACACACCTGACATACTATTTACTGCTTCACTGTTCACCTGCTCTATTAGACACCCGTATTAGCTACTTCATGTTCAGGTCTTTACTCTCTTGATTTACTGTTACATATTCATTATTATTGTACGAGTTACCATTTGTATCTATATATATTGCTATCGTGTCGCTCATGTCGACCTGAGTATGCATACTCAGAGTGAGAAGTGGATCTAGCTTAAACCAGGACCAGACGTACCTCGAGGACATCGCGGACATCTTGATCAGCTACCCAGAGCTATACTCTCTTGATCTCCATCTGGTTAGTTCTTTTGTATATGTCTTTGGATTTAGTTACTGCATTTCTCATTACCTGTGCATTGATTACTGATTACCACGTAAAGCTAGAAGCCGAAGTGTGACTACGGAGAGATATTTCCTCGACCGTAGGAGCATGGCTGGTCTTGTCAACCCCTCGTATTCCGTATTTTGGGAAGCGGTGCGTGACATGGTTTTGTTGGTATCAGAGCCAGGTTTTGCTTCGATCGGGATTGCAGTTTCCGTGTAGTGCTTGGCAATCTAAGACATCCTTCGGTCTAGATTGTAAATTTGTTATTCTTAATATCGATTCACATAGTGTATGCTGCTATACATATCGATCTATCCTCTAGAGTTTTGGGCGACTTAGTAGAGTTACGTGGTTGTAATTATGAACTGCAGCATAGCTACAATACTGTACTTTATTGGGTAACTTGGAGTTCTACATTTGTTTTCCGCTCGATTGAGTTTCACCTCACCCGATATTCTTGTTTCATTGTCTATTCTATATCTTGTTCTGATTTTTCCCCTGTATCTTATGCCGGCCTAAAAATGTTGTTTCAGGATCATGTCTTCAAACGACTCTTTCTCTATCTCCACTCCCCATAATCAGACCGTAGAGATTCTGAATGCACTGCAAAGTCTGAAGGAGGCCCAGGAGCGAACAAATGACCTGTTAGCTGAAGGATTAAGAAAGCAGATGACTCCGGCACCAGCGGAAGCCTCCAATCGTAAAGGGATCCCTGTTAGACAAGGAAAAGAGGTGAAGATGAAGCGTCCACTTGTTCCCCAGCAACGGAAGCAGCGGAAGACTCAACGTTGTGGATACTGCAAGAAGCCATGACACCTTCAGAGAGATTGTCGCCGCGCCAAAGGGCAATGCCTGATTTGCGGATCCGACGAACATCTTATCAATGGTTGCCCTAAAAAGAAGGAGCTATAAGGAGGAGATTCGTCCACACTCTCCACTCCGGCTAAGTGATGGTTATTTCGTAGTTCGAGTTTCGAGGATAGTGCGGACCCAACGCAGGATTCAACTCGCGTGACGAGAATGCAGCGGCCTGGAAATCAAAGAAGAATTATCGCCTTTCCGCTTTCAATAAAAATGTTGTCACTCTTTTGTAAATATTTTTTCTTTTCGTTTGAGATCTTGTATCCGTTGAACTTTTAGTTAAATGTAATAAAATTCTGAGTTGTGATGTATGTATCGTCCCCTTCCTACTCACTTTACTTATAATATTCGTTGCATCAGTATTCTAAATCTTGATTTTTCAGTCCTTACCTACAGCATGTCTTTTGTGTGCTACCGTATCCTTGGTTATCTTCTTAATGTGTCCCACTGTCTGATCATGACTCTTTCTTTCCAGGCCATGGCCCACCCTGGAGCAGCAACGCCTCTAGATGAGGACACACGGTCGTGCGTTTCCTTGGACCGCATGCTGGTGAGTTCAGATGACGAGATCAACGGCTCATAAGCTATTTTCGGAAACAGCGATTCCGAGAGTGAGGGATTCGCAGCTCAGAAGTCGACATGATCAGCGACTCCGACGAAGAAGAAGAGGACCCCGATGAAGACCCAATAGAGGAGGACCCCGAAGAGTACCCGATAGAGGGAGATCCCGAGGAGGACCCGATAGAAGAAAATACAGAAGAGGAAGACCTTGCAGAGAATCCAGTGGAAGGAAATCCCGTGGGAGAACATCCAGAAGAGGCAAATCACGTGGAAGCATACCATGATGAAGAAGCTCCAGTCGAGGCAGAGAGGCCAGAATAAGAAGGCCCCACGGCGGAAGACCCTCCAGTGGCGACCCCTGCGAGGCGCTATGGAAATGGATGCCCCTATCTGAGCGCACGAGCCTGCTGAACTTCCATAACCGCGACTGACGTGATTTAGTTTTTGTCTCCTCTGGCCAAATAAATCTATGTATAGTTTAGGGCCACCCTTCATCCTTCGTATGTGCCTTGTTTGAGATTCTTCTGGAGGGTAAATAATAGTAAAATTTCTGAGTTCGCTAACCTTTTTAATTTTTGATTCGCATGATGTATCGACTGTTTTCCTTCCCAATAAATTTCTTCCCTCCCGAGATTCTTTACTGTTCGCCCTTACACCCTGTGCTGACCCGACCCCAGCTTCTTCGAGATCCAGAATGAAGTACCGCACCCCGACTTTTGGATCATACTCCATTTGAAATCCCTACCCTGGCTAGCCCCTATACATTTCTTGTGCTATCTCCTTTTACCATAATTACATTTAGGGACATCATTATTCGAAAGTTAGTTTTCATTATCTCGTATTTATCGGGAAAAAGTTGTGTGTTATTGACTACTTCCGTTTTACCCATTTTAAATGCTCTTCTATTCCTCACATTTTCAATAGCGCAACCATATATCGCGCATTTTACCTTGCTCTATGTCTCTTAGTTTCACCACGTGGGTTTCTAAGTTATTTTAAAATCGTTTAATCGATACAGTTATTCTAAAATACTTCGGCCTATCGACAAATCCTTCACCATTTTATTATTGTTACTTTATTTTCCCGGGTATTGTGCTTATAGTTTGCTAGTATAAATGGTTATGCCCGATGCCATTATTTTAGCTGCGCTATTTTGATATACGTATGTATGCATATATTTAGGATCTCAATTTTATCTAGCATGCCTCGGATGTTATTGTTCGTTATTGCTATTTTTATTCTCTTGTACATATAGTTTTCCCTTATAGTTGATTTTTGCATTATACTTACTTAGACCTTCGATTTTTTTTCTTTTTAACTGTTTTAAGTAAATCACTTTATGTGAGTGTTCGAGGTCATAGCTTTTCGCATGTTATTTTATATAGCTTATCGCTTGTTTTAAATTTCGAGGACGAAATTTTTTTGTAAGGGTGGTATGATGTAATACCCGGTTCTTTTTGTACACCACTATCCGTATTCTTCATAATATATTATTTACAAAATTTATTTATTTTATTTATAATTATTTTATTTCCTTTAAACCCCAAACCCTAATCCCAATCCTTTCTTATTTTTCCTCAGCCCAACATAATAAAACCAAGTAATTAAATCCCAAACCAAGCCAGCCCAGCCCAAGATAAAATCCAACTTATTAAATAAAGCCCATACCCCTTCATCTCCAATTTGCTTTCCTTTTTAGCCCAAATATAAATTAAACAATTTATTTTTCCTCAGCCCACACTCCCCACCAGCCCAATCCCTAACCCAACACCCTTACCTGCGCCCACAACCCCAAACCTGACCCGCACCAACCCTTCTCCTCCCCCACTCTCTTCTAAGTTTCCCGCTTCTTTTCTTTTCGTCTCCCCGTGAACCCCACGTCCACGCCTCCTTCGCCCACGTCGTCGCGCCGCGCCCCGCTCGCGCCCCACGTTCCCATGACCCCACGCGCGAAGTCTCCATCTCGCTAACCTCCCCGTCTCTCTTTCTCTCTCCCTCTCTCTCTCTGCACCTCCCTCTCCCTACAGCGGCTCCCTCCTCTTTCTCTCTCCCTCTCTCTCTGCACCTCCCTCTCCCTACAGCGGCTCCCTCCTCTTTCTCTCTCCCTCTCTCTCTCAGCACATCCCTCTCTCTCTGCACCACCCTCTCTCTCAGCACCTCCTCTCTTCCTCCACCGAGCTCCGAACCACTTGCCAGCCCCGAGCACCCTAGCACCTAACCCATCAACTCGCTGCCACCTTCGCCGCCGACCTCCACCTTCGGCCACCTCTGAGCACCGCAACCTCCACCTCTCCGCTGCCTCCGAGCTCCACTCATCGAGCCCCCTGCACACCAGCTCCGAGCCCCAACCACGACCCACCTCCTCACTGCACCCCTCTTCTCCATCGCTTGCGCCCCGAGGTCCCATTGCCGGGTCTCTCGCCGCCGGCGAACCCTCTGAGATCCCAGCTACCCCCTCGCATCACCAATGCCACCACCTCACCTCAGCTGAGCCTTAACCACCACACCTGAGCTTAAGTCGAGCCCCCGGCATTTTGTCGAACACCTACGTTGATCGCTGTTGCCGCCATTCGGGTCACCGACGCCGCCATAAAATCTGTAGTCTCGACCCCTTAAGACGTTATAGTCATCAACACGCAATTCGTCGCAACGCCAGCGCACGCCGTCGCACCCAACGAGCCATCGAGTCTAAGAGCCCAAGTTTGAACCGAGGCCGCGAACCCTAACCGTACCGTTCGTTGCGCGTTCGTGCCGTGCCGCTGCCGTGCATCGTCAAAGCGTCTCCCGGCAAGTACCCTACTTGCTACATGCTAGTTATTACTGTTACATTTCTAAAACCTATTAATTCCGTGTTTAAAACTCGTGAAAACTTATATGACATAAGTGTTTGATACAAAACCCGAACGAAAACCTATATGACATAAGTGTTTGATGCAAAAACCGAACGAAAACCTTCCATTTAACTGACGGAACTTGATTAAATATGCTGGCCCATGTGTCAATGAACATTGTGGTGAAATCTTACTGGAAAATATAATCGTTACTGGCTTGAACGATCACCCCCAATTACACCCGTTAAACTGAATATTTCCCGCGTCTGAAACTTGTTAAAATCATAATTAATTGTGTACAGATTGAAATGATGCGTGCGATGGCTCGTATCGAAGATAACTGTTTAACCCACTGCACCATATTGTTGATCATTGAATTTTAATAAATTATGACAGAGAAAACTGCGGAGGAGTACGATTCTGGACTGCAGTCCAGAATGGAAATCCCGATTAACCCCTGTTTCTAAACCACTGTATATTACTGTTCAAATATGAGAATGCGCGGAACCCTTTATCGTTACGTAGGAAATTGAATTATATTTCTTACTCGACTAGTCTCACTGGTTTCCTCAACTGTTTGATATTTTTAATCCATTTTACAATGTCGTTACGTCGTGCTGAATTCTGCAGAGGCAGATTTTACACACCGAACATAATCTGTCCATAACTCCCTGTCGGCATAACAATTACTGATACGCCAATTGCAGTGGAAACTTAACGGATAGCCCTAAATATTGTTCAACTATAGCGTCGCCTAATTACGATCCCAACTGGGATTAAAATGCGTTACGAAACGGACTTCCGATTCCGAAACCGGATTTCCAGCAGTGAACGCTTAAAATGAAATGGCCATATCTAGCGATCCTGAAACCCGATTGACGTGAAACCAATTTTTTTGGATAGATAAATAAACATACGGCTTACCACCTTCTTATTGTTTCGCTAGATTTTGCATGTGATTTATGATAAATTATGCAAGTGGTAGGACACCGACTGATGATATCTTAATCATGCCTTAATTACTGTATACTCATCACATTACATATATGTCATTGCATTGGTAACCTAGTGATCATGTGCATTACCCAGTGTTAGGTTTTAGTGTTTGATTGTGGCAAGTACGTCAGTGTTTACGCATGAATGGATAAGTGATGGTGACACGTACTTGTACACAATCAGTGGACCCTATTGATTTATCGCATCGTCGACGTCTGTGGGACGCGTATAAGTGTGACTATAATTGGTATGTGACAATTATAGAAGCACTTGTATGGGTGTCACAGGTAAGACACCAAACACTGTCCATTTACCTCGGGTATCAGTCGAGACATGCTTGATGGAGACCCTGTCTCCAGTTCTCGCGTAGACTTGTCATGGACCGAGTGGTATTTGAGTTTATGGTTAGCGTTTGATGTAGACTACGGGGTGTGGGGTAGTTTAAGTGTGAGTTCAACAGTATCTCGGGAGTCCCATGCCGGCACATATGGAGATATATGGAGATATATGGGGATATTACTGATTATTATCGTGCGTGTTTCGGGCCCATGTTCCCTTGCCCTTGGGTCCTACCCTTGGGTGGGGGATACTCCTGCGTGGTTGACTCTCACACTTGGACTGACGATAGGCTTAGTAATGAGACTTAGAGACTGATAGGGTTAGTGATATTGACATGCATTGCTTACCGATTCAACACACCTGACATACTATTTACTGCTTCACTGTTCACCTGCTCTATTAGACACCCGCATTAGCTACTTCATGTTCACGTCTTTACTCTCTTGATTTACTGTTACATATTCATTATTATTGTACGAGTTACCGTTTGTATCTATATATATTGCTATCGTGTCGCTCATGTCGACCTGTGTATGCATACTCAGAGTGAGAAGTGGATCTATCTTAAACCAGGACCAGACGTACCTCGAGGACATCGCGGACATCTTGATCAGCTACCCAGAGCTATACTCTCTTGATCTCCATCTGGTTAGTTCTTTTGTATATGTCTTTGGATTTAGTTACTGCATTTCTCATTACCTGTGCATTGATTACTGATTACCACGTAAAGCTAGAAGCCGAAGTGTGACTACGGAGAGATATTTCCTCGACCGTAGGAGCATGGCTGGTCTTGTCAACCCCTCGTATTCCGTATTTTGGGAAGCGGTGCGTGACATGGTTTTGTTGGTATCAGAGCCAGGTTTTGCTTCGATCGGGATTGCAGTTTCCGTGTAGTGCTTGGCAATCTAAGACATCCTTCGGTCTAGATTGTAAATTTGTTATTCTTAATATCGATTCACATAGTGTATGCTGCTATACATATTGATCTATCCACTAGAGTTTTGGGCGACTTAGTAGAGTTACGTGGTTGTAATTATGAACTGCAGCATAGCTACAATACTGTACTTTATTGGGTAACTTGGAGTTCTACATTTGTTTTCCGCTCGATTGAGTTTCACCTCATCCGATATTCTTGTTTCATTGTCTATTCTATATCTTGTTCTGATTTTTCCCCTGTATCTTATGCCGGCCTAAAAATGTTGTTTCAGGATCATGTCTTCAAACGACTCTTTCTCTATCTCCACTCCCCATAATCAGACCGTAGAGATTCTGAATGCACTGCAAAGTCTGAAGGAGGCCCAGGAGCGAACAAATGACCTGTTAGCTGAAGGATTAAGAAAGCAGATGACTCCGGCACCAGCGGAAGCCTCCAATCGTAAATGGATCCCTGTTAGACAAGGAAAAGAGGTGAAGATGAAGCGTCCACTTGTTCCCCAGCAACGGAAGCAGCGGAAAACTCAACGTTGTGGATACTGCAAGAAGCCATGACACCTTCAGAGAGATTGTCGCCGCGCCAAAGGGCAATGCCTGATTTGCGGATCCGACGAATATCTTATGAATGGTTGCCTTAAAAAGAAGGAGCTATAAGGAGGAGATTCGTCCACACTCTCCACTCCGGCTAAGTGATGGTTATTTCGTAGTTCGAGTTTCGAGGATAGTGCGGACCCAACGCAGGATTCAACTCGCGTGACGAGAATGCAGCGGCCTGGAAATCAAAGAAGAATTATCGCCTTTCCGCTTTCAATAAAAATGTTGTCACTCTTTTGTAAATATTTTTTCTTTTCGTTTGAGATCTTGTATCCGTTGAACTTTTAGTTAAATGTAATAAAATTCTGAGTTGTGATGTATGTATCGTCCCCTTCCCACTCACTTTACTTATAATATTCGTTGCATCAGTATTCTAAATCTTGATTTTTCAGTCCTTACCTACAGCATGTCTTCTGTGTGCTACCGTATCCTTGGTTATCTTCTTAATGTGTCCCACTGTCTGATCATGACTCTTTCTTTCCAGGCCATGGCCCACCCTGGAGCAGCAACGCCTCTAGATGAGGACACACGGTCGTGCGTTTCCTTGGACCGCATGCTGGTGAGTTCAGATGACGAGATCAACGGCTCATAAGCTATTTTCGGAAACAGCGATTCCGAGAGTGAGGGATTCGCAGCCCAGAAGTCGACATGATCAGCGACTCCGACGAAGAAGAAGAGGACCCCGATGAAGACCCAATAGAGGAGGACCCCGAAGAGTACCCGATAGAGGGAGATCCCGAGGAGGACCCGATAGAAGAAAATACAGAAGAGGAAGACCTTGCAGAGAATCCAGTGGAAGGAAATCCCGTGGGAGAACATCCAGAAGAGGCAAATCACGTGGAAGCATACCATGATGAAGAAGCTCCAGTCGAGGCAGAGAGGCCAGAATAAGAAGGCCCCACGGCGGAAGACCCTCCAGTGGCGACCCCTGCGAGGCGCTATGGAAATGGATGCCCCTATCTGAGCGCACGAGCCTGCTGAACTTCCATAACCGCGACTGACGTGATTTAGTTTTTGTCTCCTCTGGCCAAATAAATCTATGTATAGTTTAGGGCCACCCTTCATCCTTCGTATGTGCCTTGTTTGAGATTCTTCTGGAGGGTAAATAATAGTAAAATTTCTGAGTTCGCTAACCTTTTTAATTTTTGATTCGCATGATGTATCGACTGTTTTCCTTCCCAATAAATTTCTTCCCTCCCGAGATTCTTTACTGTTCGCCCTTACACCCTGTGCTGACCCGACCCCAGCTTCTTCGAGATCCAGAATGAAGTACCGCACCCCGACTTTTGGATCATACTCCATTTGAAATCCCTACCCTGGCTAGCCCCTATACATTTCTTGTGCTATCTCCTTTTACCATAATTACATTTAGGGACATCATTATTCGAAAGTTAGTTTTCATTATCTCGTATTTATCGGGAAAAAGTTGTGTGTTATTGACTACTTCCGTTTTACCCATTTTAAATGCTCTTCTATTCCTCACATTTTCAATAGCGCAACCATATATCGCGCATTTTACCTTGCTCTATGTCTCTTAGTTTCACCACGTGGGTTTCTAAGTTATTTTAAAATCGTTTAATCGATACAGTTATTCTAAAATACTTCGGCCTATCGACAAATCCTTCACCATTTTATTATTGTTACTTTATTTTCCCGGGTATTGTGCTTATAGTTTGCTAGTATAAATGGTTATGCCCGATGCCATTATTTTAGCTGCGCTATTTTGATATACGTATGTATGCATATATTTAGGATCTCAATTTTATCTAGCATGCCTCGGATGTTATTGTTCGTTATTGCTATTTTTATTCTCTTGTACATATAGTTTTCCCTTATAGTTGATTTTTGCATTATACTTACTTAGACCTTCGATTTTTTTTCTTTTTAACTGTTTTAAGTAAATCACTTTATGTGAGTGTTCGAGGTCATAGCTTTTCGCATGTTATTTTATATAGCTTATCGCTTGTTTTAAATTTCGAGGACGAAATTTTTTTGTAAGGGTGGTATGATGTAATACCCGGTTCTTTTTGTACACCACTATCCGTATTCTTCATAATATATTATTTACAAAATTTATTTATTTTATTTATAATTATTTTATTTCCTTTAAACCCCAAACCCTAATCCCAATCCTTTCTTATTTTTCCTCAGCCCAACATAATAAAACCAAGTAATTAAATCCCAAACCAAGCCAGCCCAGCCCAAGATAAAATCCAACATATTAAATAAAGCCCATACCCCTTCATCTCCAATTTGCTTTCCTTTTTAGCCCAAATATAAATTAAACAATTTATTTTTCCTCAGCCCACACTCCCCACCAGCCCAATCCCTAACCCAACACCCTTACCTGCGCCCACAACCCCAAACCTGACCCGCACCAACCTTTCTCCTCCCCCACTCTCTTCTAAGTTTCCCGCTTCTTTTCTTTTCGTCTCCCCGTGAACCCCACGTCCACGCCTCCTTCGCCCACGTCGTCGCGCCGCGCCCCGCTCGCGCCCTACGTTCCCATGACCCCACGCGCGAAGTCTCCATCTCGCTAACCTCCCCGTCTCTCTTTCTCTCTCCCTCTCTCTCTCTGCACCTCCCTCTCCCTACAGCGGCTCCCTCCTCTTTCTCTCTCCCTCTCTCTCTCTGCACCTCCCTCTCCCTACAGCGGCTCCCTCCTCTTTCTCTCTCTCCCTCTCTCTCAGCACATCCCTCTCTCTCTGCACCACCCTCTCTCTCAGCACCTCCTCTCTTCCTCCACCGAGCTCCGAACCACTTGCCAGCCCCGAGCACCCTAGCACCTAACCCATCAACTCGCTGCCACCTTCGCCGCCGACCTCCACCTTCGGCCACCTCTGAGCACCGCAACCTCCACCTCTCCGCTGCCTCCGAGCTCCACTCATCGAGCCCCCTGCACACCAGCTCCGAGCCCCAACCACGACCCACCTCCTCACTGCACCCCTCTTCTCCATCGCTTGCGCCCCGAGGTCCCATTGCCGGGTCTCTCGCCGCCGGCGAACCCTCTGAGATCCCAGCTACCCCATCGCATCACCAATGCCACCACCTCACCTCAGCTGAGCCTTAACCACCACACCTGAGCTTAAGTCGAGCCCCCGGCATTTTGTCGAACACCTACGTTGATCGCTGTTGCCGCCATTCGGGTCACCGACGCCGCCATAAAATCTGTGGTCTCGACCCCTTAAGACGTTATAGTCGTCAACACGCAATTCGTCGCAACGCCAGCGCACGCCGTCGCACCCAACGAGCCATCGAGTCTAAGAGCCCAAGTTTGAACCGAGGCCGCGAACCCTAACCGTACCGTTCGTTGCGCGTTCGTGCCGTGCCGCTGCCGTGCATCGTCAAAGCGTCTCCCGGCAAGTACCCTACTTGCTACATGCTAGTTATTACTGTTATATTTCTAAAACCTATTAATTCCGTGTTTAAAACTCATGAAAACTTATATGACATAAGTGTTTGATACAAAACCCGAACGAAAACCTATATGACATAAGTGTTTGATGCAAAACCCGAACGAAAACCTTCCATTTAACTGACGGAACTTGATTAAATATGCTGGCCCGTGTGTCAATGAACATTGTGGTGAAATCTTACTGGAAAATATAATCGTTACTGGCTTGAACGATCACCCCCAATTACACCCGTTAAACTGAATATTTCCCGCGTCTGAAACTTGTTAAAATCATAATTAATTGTGTACAGATTGAAATGATGCGTGCGATGGCTCGTATCGAAGATAACTGTTTAACCCACTGCACCATATTGTTGATCATTGAATTTTAATAAATTATGACAGAGAAAACTGCGGAGGAGTACGATTCTGGACTGCAGTCCAGAATGGAAATCCCGATTAACCCCTGTTTCTAAACCCCTGTATATTACTGTTCAAATATGAGAATGCGCGGAACCCTTTATCGTTACGTAGGAAATTGAATTATATTTCTTACTCGACTAGTCTCACTGGTTTCCTCAACCGTTTGATATTTTTAATCCATTTTACAATGTCGTTACGTCGTGCTGAATTCTGCAGAGGCAGATTTTACACACCGAACATAATCTGTCCATAACTCCCTGTCGGCATAACAATTACTGATACGCCAATTGCAGTGGAAACTTAACGGATAGCCCTAAATATTGTTCAACTATAGCGTCGCCTAATTACGATCCCAACTGGGATTAAAATGCGTTACGAAACGGACTTCCGATTCCGAAACCGGATTTCCAGCAGTGAACGCTTAAAATGAAATGGCCATATCTAGCGATCCTGAAACCCGATTGACGTGAAACCAATTTTTTTGGATAGATAAATAAACATACGGCTTACCACCTTCTTATTGTTTCGCTAGATTTTGCATGTGATTTATGATAAATTATGCAACTGGTAGGACACCGACTGATGATATCTTAATCATGCCTTAATTACTGTATACTCATCACATTACATATATGTCATTGCATTGGTAACCTAGTGATCATGTGCATTACCCAGTGTTAGGTTTTAGTGTTTGATTGTGGCAAGTACGTCAGTGTTTACGCATGAATGGATAAGTGATGGTGACACGTACTTGTACACAATCAGTGGACCCTATTGATTTATCGCATCGTCGACGTCTGTGGGACGCGTATAAGTGTGACTATAATTGGTATGTGACAATTATAGAAGCACTTGTATGGGTGTCACAGGTAAGACACCAAACACTGTCCATTTACCTCGGGTATCAGTCGAGACATGCTTGATGGAGACCCTGTCTCCAGTTCTCGCGTAGACTTGTCATGGACCGAGTGGTATTTGAGTTTATGGTTAGCGTTTGATGTAGACTACGGGGTGTGGGGTAGTTTGAGTGTGAGTTCAACAGTATCTCGGGAGTCCCATGCCGGCACATATGGAGATATATGGAGATATATGGGGATATTACTGATTATTATCGTGCGTGTTTCGGGCCCATGTTCCCTTGCCCTTGGGTCCTACCCTTGGGTGGGGGATACTCCTGCGTGGTTGACTCTCACACTTGGACTGACGATAGGCTTAGTAATGAGACTTAGAGACTGATAGGGTTAGTGATATTGACATGCATTGCTTACGGATTCAACACACCTGACATACTATTTACTGCTTCACTGTTCACCTGCTCTATTAGACACCCGCATTAGCTACTTCATGTTCACGTCTTTACTCTCTTGATTTACTGTTACATATTCATTATTATTGTACGAGTTACCGTTTGTATCTATATATATTGCTATCGTGTCGCTCATGTCGACCTGTGTATGCATACTCAGAGTGAGAAGTGGATCTATCTTAAACCAGGACCAGACGTACCTCGAGGACATCGCGGACATCTTGATCAGCTACCCAGAGCTATACTCTCTTGATCTCCATCTGGTTAGTTCTTTTGTATATGTCTTTGGATTTAGTTACTGCATTTCTCATTACCTGTGCATTGATTACTGATTACCACGTAAAGCTAGAAGCCGAAGTGTGACTACGGAGAGATATTTCCTCGACCGTAGGAGTATGGCTGGTCTTGTCAACCCCTCGTATTCCGTATTTTGGAAAGCGGGGCGTGACATAATCATTGCCACTTTTTGCTTAGCGGCCCGAGTAGGATCTTTATTGTCATTTGTGTCATGCTAGGACTGGGGAGCGACGAGACCGTTTGAAGCATGCAGAAGCTGGAAGGTTTCAACCACTTCTTTATTCTTAGCGCAAAGCCCCACCATATATACTGTATGAATCGTGTATCCGCTTGAGTTTCTGCTATTGCTAGCGATATTTGCCAAATTCTTGGACCGTCGTAGTGACCCGCCCTTTTTAGGGATGGTCAAGCGACTGAAGACAGTCAGTTTGATTGGGGCTTTGGGCGAAGCTGGTGCCCACCGCTCGAACTCTTTTCTTGGCCTTCGCGCAGCAATGAGAACTTGATAGGCCTTCGACGAGACAATATCATGCCTTTTGTATCGGGATTTAGACACCTCTCTTCACAGCACTGTTCAAATCGATGTCTTTTTAATTTTTGCAGTCATTGCATTCTTCTGAACCCACTTCAAGTATTCAAAAGAATTGTTAATCTTCACAGCAGACTTGTGTAACACTCTAGTTTACTTATACCATGTTCGTTTTAATGATTTTATTTATTCTGTGGCTATTTCTTGTTTTATTCGTTTTGGGTGTGGATAGTGTTTTGGTTTATGTGCTTGATATCCGACCCGACCCGCATGCTTGAAACCTGTCTTGGTTCTTGATTACATTTTATCCTTGCTAGTTCTGAGAATCCGTGCACACATATGCTCTGTATACCTGCATTATATCTGGCATCTGCATTTTTAATAATACAAAATAGGCAAATAATATATTTTTAAATACCTAGCATGGCCTGCATCATACCCCCAGACCCTATGGTTGCATCTGTATATCGTGTTTACATTCCCTTTAGTGAAACGGACTCATTTGGATCGCTACGTGCATACTATGTGTATCCATTTTTGGGGGTACGCATTTTCTTTAACAGGACATCGTTTTTTGGTTTTGGTTGACACGTATATTATCCGTATTTTCAAACCATAATTTTAGACCCAACCCAGTCATGTTTTGGAGTATTTTTGTATTAGCCAGAAAACTCAAATTTATTTAATATTAAATTTTTTAAATATAAACAGTTTTATAAGAATATATAAATTTTATAACTAAATATATTTTTTCAAATATTTTTAAAAATCCTAATATTAACCCACACTCATCTCTATCCGTCTCTCTCTCTCTCTCTTCTTTTTATATTATATATAGTCTCTATTTTTTAAAACCCTATACCCATACTCACGTCCTCTCTCTCTCTTCTCCTTCTTCGTTCTCTGTTTTCCCGCCGCCCTCGTCATGAGACCCAAACCATAGCCGTCGCTCGCGCTCGCCGTCGCCGCCTAACCCACGACCTCCCTCCATCCTCTCATCACCGACCTGCTCACTTCCCTCTCTCTCCTCTCCCTGCACGAGAACCCGTCCCCGAACCCAATAACTCAAGAAGTCGACCTCGCCTGCACCTCATCGCCATCGCCGACGTCTCCCTCACCCTTGTAGACACCTTCTCTTCTCCCTCTCCCCTTCACCTCCGACGAACCCTGACCTCGCTGCAACCCTAGAACCCGACCCCTGCACAAAACCCGTGCCTGCAACTCATCGCCTCGCCTGCACCCTCGCCGGAGCTCCGACCCCGTCGGCCTCACCCCGCCACCACCTTCTCCCCTCTCTCCTACTCCCCAGAACCCGATCAAGAACCCTTTTTCCTGCAAACCCGAGCTCATCCCTGACGTCAAGAACCCGACCCACTGCCCATCGTCGAAAAACCCACGACTCGTCATCACGTCTCCCTCGCCTCGTCTCTGTCCCCAGAGCACCCAAACCCAGAGAACAACCCCCTTCCCTTATTCTTCTTCTTCTTCTTTCTTCTTCTTTCTTCTCTTTCTTTCTTGATTTTGCGTTTCCCGGTGATCGCCAGAGCCGTGCTCATTGCCGACGATCCGGGCAATCCAGTAGACGTCCTCATCCAGCATGGTCATGTTCTTGCATAGCTTGGTTCTATTCTGTACGCGCGTGTGTGCATTGTGACGTTTACCCGATGTCGGACGCAGCGTACGCACTCCGTCGTGAGATCCGATCAGGCATGTATTCTTGCTTTACTTTTGTTCGATGTATATCGGCATTCCTTCGCGTGTATATGTATATATAGTTTTCGTGCCCTGTTAGAATAAAAGAGAAATGTGTTAGTATCTATTTTTCTTTATATCGTACAAAAATATATATAGGCAAAATTTTATGCCGCAAGTAAGAAAAATTAGTAAGTGTGGTTTTAAAAATGAAATTTATTTTAAATACAAATAAAAGTTCGAGATTGTTAACCTATCTCATATATATAAGTACCTAGCCAGTAATTATTTTATTTTACACATCAAGGCTAATGGTAAAGACAACATTTGTGACTTGTGTTGGCTTATGCATCGCGTTCATGAGGACACTATTACCATATTAAAATTTCATTGACATGTCATGATTATCCATTATGCAAGTCCACTTTATTTAAAGACGAGATCTCTAGTTAGGATGCTGAACTACATACCATGTTACACTACTATTTACCGGCTTCTTTTCTGTACAATTATCATACTATAAATTCCAGTCATTTCAGCATTCCTAAGTAGTGATCTAGTCATACTATAGTAGCTATAAATATGCGGGTGTTGGGGTAGTTTGAGTGTGCGTTCGTTCAACAGAATCTCAGGAGTCCCATCCTGGCAGCTCGTACTGGGCTATATCGGTCGCATGTTATTACAGCTCGTACCGGGCTATATCGGTCGCATGTTATTACAGCTCGTACCGGGCTATATTGATCGTTTGTTCATTCTACAGTTGGGCACGTGTTTTCTATCCCCTGGGGCACTACTCTTAGGTTAGGAATACTCCTGCAGAGGTTGACGCGCACATCCGAGCTTACGATAGGATAGTTTATCTTTTTAGCGACCAGTTAAGTTATGACTTGACCTCTTTACATGTTTGTTTCGTAGAAGTAATGTATCTCTTTATATATCTGCTTTTACTTGCACACACGGACTTCACCACACTCATATATTCAATTTATTATATCACACACACACACACCCCTTATACGTTGAGTACTTACTGGGATGTTCTGACATCCCTGAGATTTGCCATCTCAGGTTTAGAGGCAGGTTTTCAGGCTGAGCAGAATCGGAGCGGCTATCAGGATTTTGCCGAAAATCAGTAACCCGTAGATTTATTTTATTTCTGTTAGTATTTAGCATATGCGTCCTTGTAGGACATTAGGTTTTATGTATCTACTTTCGGATTTTGTTTTCTTTTCGAACCTATTGTATTGGATCTTTATTTTGCATCCATCATCTAAATGACCTAATTTTTTTTGTATTCCTTGTAGTCTTGTTGCAGCATGATTATCAGTATTATCCCCTTTGGTATTGGATTTTATCACTGGCAGGTTAGCTAAACAGCCTTATGTGACTATGGAAGGATCTTTCCTTACCGTAGGTTGCACGGCTGGGCTTCGTTGCTCTCCGTATTCCGTATTTGGGAAGCGTGGTGTGACAAATTTTTGTTGGCATCAGAGCCATAGGATTTAGGTTAATCGGGTTTGGTTCTTCTGTAGTTGGGTATTGAACCTAATACGCTAACCAAAGAACCCGTAATTAGGAACGTGTCATGCCACATTGTTATCGTGATTCTTGAATCTGATCTTTCTCTTGACCCTTTATCTTGATGATATGCAAGTGATTTTTCAACTCGGCTTGGAATTCCATTTGTTCCTTATTGTTTCTCCCTCTCTGTTCTTTCGATTCTGATATTAGGATTTGGACGACTTGAATAGAGTTATATGATTGTAACTATGTACCGCGGCATGCTTAAAATGCGGTACTCTATTTAAGTAACTTGGAGTCCTATTCTTAATTCCTTTCCTTGATTTATGGTCGTTATATTACCTTGTTTCTCTCGGTTGCTTTGCTTACCAGTTTATGTTTTATCGCAGGCTTGAATCCAACAACCGTGTTGTATCTTTCCCCTTGTTCCGTTGTGACCTGTCCGTTTGTGTTTCGAAGAATAAGAAGAAGTGCAGGAGAAGCTTTTGATTGCAGTAGTACCGACTACTTCAAGACAATTCAGATGCAGGACATTTCGAGGAGTTCCGATGAACCCGCCGCAGATTATCAGAATAGCGCAGCGGAAGAGTGGTAGGCTGATAACCCACAAGTCTTATAACATCTTGCAAATCCATGATGAGGAGAACCATTTACTACAAGATGAAGTTCGTAAACAAGTTGCAGATGGAGCGCTGATAGCGGTTCGAGAGTTTATGGACGTGTTCGAAGACATCTCAAGTTTACCGCCAAAATGAGATGTGGAGTTCACGATTGATCTTGTTCCTGGAGCCGTGCCGATCTCAAAGGCGTATTATCCGATGGCACCAATGGAGTTAGAAGAAGTCAAGAAGCAACTTGCTGAATTGCTAGAGAAGGGTTGGATTCACAGCAGCAATTCACCCTGGGGAGCTCCGGTTTTTCTAGTTAAGAAGAAAGATGGCACGCGGAGGATGTGCATCGATTATCGAGAATTAAACCGGGTGACTATTAAAAACAAATACCCAATCCCTCGCATCAGCGAATTATTCGAGCAACCCAGTGGCGCAAGAGTATTCTCGAAGCTGGATTTGCGATCCGGATATCATCAGGTTCGAGTAAAATCAGACGATATCTGAAAGACTGCGTTCCGAACTCGATATGGACATTACGAGTACCTAGTGATGCCATTCGGAGTCACGAACGCACCGGCGATATTTATGGACTTGATGAACCGAATCTTTTCACCGTTCTTTGTCCAGTTTATAGTGGTGTTTATCGACGATATTCTGGTGTATTCGAGAAGCCAAGAAGAGCATGCTGAACACTTGAAAATCGCACTGCAAACGTTGAGGCAAGAAAGATTATATGCGAAGATTAGCAAGTGTGAGTTTTGGCTCGAAAAGGTGAAGTTTTTGAGGCACATTGTATCCGGAGATGTAACACCCTAGTTTATTTATACCAATTCCAGTGCACGTATTTCTTTATTTATGGTAATTTCCTGATTTACTGTGTTTTGGGTGTGAATAGTGTTTTGACATTGTATTGCATCCGACCCGACCCGCTTGCTTGAAACCTTTCTTGATTCATGTCTATGATTTATCCTGACTTGTTACGTAGAATTGTGCACTTTCATGTATACTGCATACTGGTATTTTATTTGGCATTTACATTTTACAATATAATATTTTAAGTCACATAAAATATTTTTTTAAAATACATTGCATGGCCTGCATGATACCCCTAACCCTGTGGTTGCATCCGCGCATCTTGTTCTTGTCCCGTTCAGTGAAACAGACTTGTTTGAATGGCTACGCGCACGTACGTGCATCCGTTCTTGGGGGTATGCATTTTCGTTAACCGGACATTCATTTTTAATTTTAGTCGACACATATATTTTTCGTATTTTGAAACTGAAATTTTAGACCCGGCCCGGACGTGTTTTGGACTAAGTTTGTATTTACCAGAAAATCAAATTTTATTAATAAAATATTATTTTGTAAACTGTTACACTAAAATTTTCGTAACTGAAAATATTTTTAAATTTTGAAAAAAAAATCTTTTCTAATAACAACTCTCTCTCCCTCTCTCTCTCCTTTCTCCCTCCTCTCGCGCCTCTCTCTCTCTCCTTTCTCTCTCCTCTCGCGCCTCTCTCTCTCTCCTCTCGCATTCACTGTTTCCTTCTCGATTCTGGTCACCTTCCCGCGCCCTACGCTCACCTCCCTCCTATATTTCCTCTTCTCCTTCTCTTTTTAAACCGAGCCCTCGCCACGAGAACCCACACAAAACGAAACCCAAACCCTAAGACAGCCTCCTCTGCCTTCTCAAAACCCGAGCTCGTCACCACCTCCATCTCATCACCTCCTCTTCCTCCTCCTCGTCGTCATCTTCTTTCCCCGAGCCTGCACCCTAACCACAGAACCCATCGCCTCACTTGCACCTCCATCGCCGACGACCTCTTCTCCTTGTCGTCACCTCACCCTACTCCTTCTTTCCTCCTCTCCCTCTCCTCTTTTCTTCTCCCTCCTACACCAGACCCCAGCTGCACCATCACCCTAAACCCTAACCAACAGAGCCCAGCCTGCACCCTGCACCCTCACCGGCACCTCACCGCCGGTGACCCCGACACCACCTCTCTCCTGACCCCAGTGCACAACCCCAGTGAGCCTCACCATTCTATCTTCTTCTTCCTCTTCTTATTTTCTTTTCTTTTCTTGAATTCTTGCTTTCTCCAGCGATCGCCGGAGTTGCGACGTCGCTGCCGTTCCGGACAACCCAGTGGACGTACTTTACCTGCGTGATCACCCTCTTGCTTTTCTTGGACCTGTCCTGTGTGCCGTGCGTGCGTTGCGACGTTTTACTGACGTCGGACGTGCCGTGCATATCCGTATCGTGATCCATCGAGGCAAGTTTATCTTGCTACATGCTATGTTACTCTATTTACATCCATTTGAAGAAATATAATACATGTATTTTAAATTATGCATCCCATATTATAGTTTTATAGTTTTACGACATCCGTTTGCATCCATATCATTATTTACATATCTAGATGCATGCTGATTCATCTTGCTACATTCTAGGTATAGTATTGTGCATCCATATGAGCAAAATGTTACCCGTTTATCACATTGTGCATCCATATCATTTAAAATATATATAACTGCATCTAGAGATCATATTAATTAATATTACTATTGTCCCCATGCTTAATAATGTGCATCTTACTTAATAATGGAGCTATAGTTGCAACCCCTAATAGTTAATTATGCATCCATGTTTTATTGTGCACCCATACCATTAATTCTTTATATCCAGTTGCATGCCATGTCATATTAACTCATATTATTGTTATATTAGTACCCCATGCTTGATATTGTGCATCCTACTTAGTTATGGTGTAACCCCTAGTAAATATTTGTGCATCCATACTTTTATCGTGCATCCGTACTTACTACAGTTTTATTATGAGCATCCGCTTGACACATGTGCACTACCTGTCATGACCTGATATACCACTGCTTGACTTGATACCTGATCTCGTTACTAATGCCGACAATCTTGACCTGTTGTCCCTATGGACATATCCTGTTGTCTATTTAGACAAACATGTACCTGCTTGATCCTGTGTTGGCATTAGCTCCAGATTTTTCAATACCTGACTTAAACACATAACCTTGGGGGCATGGGGAAATCAAAAGTATAAACTAAAGTGTATCTTACAAGGGTATTACTTGATCCGTGGTCCCGAGGGATAACTGGACAGAATCATTCGTGATTCTTATTTGATTCGTGGTCCCGGAGGATAACGGGACAGAGTCATTCATGACTCCCACTACCTGATCCGTGGTCCGGGGGGATAACAGGACATATCCTTTGAGTTACATGGAGGATTACATTAATTTATTTCAAACAAACTTTAGAATAGATAACCCAGTAGCACAGTTTAGATTGATCACTGCACGTCACATATGTTGATACACATCACTGTTCTATATCCGTGTTTACTTATTCCATTCATGTTACTGTTTATGATTCTTGCCTGCATATCTCATGTATCCTGTTCATTTATTATTATTTGATATCATGACGCACTGACGTCTGAGTTTTGCATTGCCCAGATCCTCTATCTCTGTCGCAGGAAGTTCAAGAGTATTTTGACCAACAAGCCGAGCAGTGAAGATCATGTTAGTAGCTAGTTAGTTTAGTTTTATTCCGCATTTCCATTCCTGATGTGATCCCGTATTATGGGACGTATTTTCCGGATTGTTATTGTTACTTGAATTTATTTCTTCCGCATATTATTTCTTGACTCATTATTTCTGGCTCATGGACATGTACTAGATAGTTTCTTTTATTTTTCCTTTTCTTGATATCTATAGACAGCCGTAATGTGACTGTGGAGGGATGTTTCCCAGCCACAGGTAGCATGGTTGGCTCTGTCACGTGCCTATCTTAGCGCACTCTAGGAAGCGGGGTGTGATAGGGTTTGTTTGGTATCAGAGACATAGCATTTAGGTTAATCGGGTTTGATTCTTTTGTAGTTGGGTATTGGACCCAATACACGAATCAGAAAACTCGTAATTAAGAACATGTCCTGCCACCTTGTTCTCGTGATTCTTGAATCTTATCTTTCTCTTGATCCTTTGTCTTGACGATATGCAAACAACTTTGCATCTCGACTTGAAACCTTCTGGTTCCCTATTATTTCTTTCTATTCTGATACTAGGATTTGGGCGACTTGAACGGAGTTATGTGATTGTACCCATGAACTACAGTATGGTTACAATGCGGTACTCTATTTAAGTAACTTGGAGTCCTGGTCTTGATTCATTTCCTTGTTCCATGGTCGTTTTATTACCTTAGTTCTCTCAGTTTCATTGCTTACCAGTTCATGTTTTGCAGATTTCTTAGTGATCGATACCGGCAGTTATGAAGTTGCCTTGGGAATGGACTTTCTCGGCACTTTCCACGCTCACATTGATTGTAGGGCAAAGAAAGTGATTTTCCAGATTCCCGGACATCCGGAGTTTGTTTTTGCTGGAGGTAGCAGTTCTGTCGGGCCAATCGAGTTTAGTGCTAGGCCGACAAACAATGTTCTTTCGTCGATAGAAGTTGATAAGGAGGAAGCGCAAGCTGTAGTTCGAGAGTTTATAGACGTATTCGAGGACATCTCGGGTTTACCACCAAAACGAGATGTGGAGTTCACGATCGATCTTGTTCCTGGTGCAGCGCCAATCTCAAAGACGTACTATCCAATGGCACCAGTGGAGTTGGAAGAAGTCAAGAAGCAGGTTACCGAATTACTTGAGAAGAGTTGGATTCGCAGTAGCAATTCACCTTGGGGAGCTCCAGTTCTTCTAGTCAAGAAGAAAGACGGCACAAGGAGGATGTGCATCGATTATCGAGAATTAAACCGGGTGACTATTAAGAACAAATACCCGATCTCTCGCATTGGAGAATTGTTCGAGCAGCTTAGTGGCGCAAGGGTATTCTCGAAGCTGGATTTGCGGTCCGGATATCATCAGGTCCGAGTTAAATCAGAGGATATTTGCAAGACTGCGTTCCGAACTCGGTATGGACATTACAAGTATTTAGTGATGTCATTCGGAGTCACGAATGCACCGGCGATATTTATGGACTTGATGAACCGAATCTTTTCACCGTTCTTGGACCAGTTTATAGTGGTGTTCATCGATGATATTCTGGTCTACTCAAGGAGCATTGAAGAGCATGCGAAACACTTAAAGATCGCACTGCAGACATTGAGGCAAGAAAGATTGTATGCAAAAATGAGCAAGTGCGAGTTTTGGCTTGAAGAAGTGAAGTTTTTGGGGCATGTCGTATCTGGAGATGCAATCGCCGTTGATCCCGAGAAAATTGCAGCAGTTCGAGATTGGCCGATTCCGAAGAACGTAGCAGAGATCAGAAGTTTTCTTGGACTTGCCGGATATTACAGAAGGTTCGTGGAGAATTTTTCTTGTTTGGCTGAACCTTTGACCAAGCTTACACGTAAGGAAGTACCGTTCGTATGGACGGATAAGTGTGCGTCAGCTTTTGAGGCATTGCAGCAGAGATTGATAACCGCTCCTATTTTGACCGTACCAGAAAGTTCCGGAGGATTGGTGATTCACAGCGACGCATCCGGGAAAGGTTTAGGATGCGTTTTGATGCAGCGTAGGAAGGTTATAGTTTATGCATCGAGACAATTGAAAACCCATGAGAAGAATTACCCAACTCATGATTTGGAGCTAGCAGCTGTGATTTTCGCTTTGAAGATTTGGAGACACTACTTATTAGGCAAAAGAGTCGAAGTATTCACCGATCACAAAAGCCTAAAGTATGTGTTCACACAGAAAGAGCTTAACATGAGGCAGCGTAGATGGTTAGAGCTGATGGCTGACTACGATCTTGATCTTAAGTACCATCTGGGGAAAGTTAATGTTGTGCCGGATGCGCTTAGTCGGTTGCCAGCAATTCAGATGTTGACTGCACAGAAGGAGCTTATCGAAGACTTTCGGAGTTTCGAGTTGGAGATTGTGCTACCGCATTCTTCGGGACAGTTGATGCAGCTGCAGGTACAGTCGTCATTGATCGAGAGTATTAAAGCAGCGCAGTCGCAGGACCCAAGATTGCAGAAGTTTCGAGAACAGGTTGAAGCTGGACTTCGAACGGACTTGTTGATTCATGAAGATGGTTCATTGCGATATGGTAGCCGTTTGTGTGTGCCAAAAGGAGATATTCGTGAAGAAGTTATGAAGGAGGCACACAGTTCCGTGTATTCCGTACATCCAGGAGGCACGAACATGTACCGCGATCTAAGACAGCATTTCTGGTGGGAAGGCATGAAATGGGGATTGCTCGTTTTGTGGCGAAGTGCTTGGTGTGTCAGCAAATTAAGACTGAACATCAAAGGGTTGCTGGTTTATTGCAACCACTTGCAATTCCTCAATGGAAGTGGGAACATATAACCATAGATTTCGTGATAGCTTTACCGCGGAGTCCAAAGGGCAACAATGCAGTTTGGGTGATTGTTGATCGACTGACCAAGACAGCTCATTTCATACCATTTCGAGTTGGTCAATCAACGGAAGCGTGGAATGGTACATGCAGGAGATTGTAAGATTGCTTGGAGTACCTGTGAGTATCGTGTCCGATCGTGACACCCGATACTTATCGCACTTCTGGAGGAGTTTACAGGAAAGTTTGGGGACGCGATTGAAGTTTAGCACCGCTTATCATCCTCAGAAAGATGGCCAGTCGGAGAGAACGATCCAAACTCTTGAAGACATGTTGAGATCTTGCATGTTAGACTTCAATGGTTCGTGGGAGGATCATCTACACTTGGTGGAGTTCTCGTACAACAACAGTTTTCAGGCGACTATTTAGATAGCTCCATTCGAAGCGTTGTGTGGTCGCAAGTGTCGTTCACCTGTTTGTTGGGACGATGTTGGAGAACGAAGATTGTTGGGACCGGATTTGATCGTGCAAACAGTAGAGAAAGCTAATACTATCCGAAAACATATGAAGGCAGCACAAGATCGGCAGAAGAGTTGGACCGATATATCGAGAAGACCTCTAGAGTTCGCTGTTGGTGATCTGGTGTTCTTGAAGATATCATCGACTAGAGAAGTGATTCGTTTTGGGAGTCGAGGCAAGCTTAGTCCTCGATTCGTGGGGCTTTTCGAGATTTTGGAGCGTGTTGGAGAAGTGGCTTATCGATTGGCTTTACCACAATCTTTGGCGAATGTTTATGACGTGTTTCATGTATCTCAACTCCGTAAGTATGTTCGAGATGAAACACACGTGCTGGATCATTCGGAGCTGACTGTAAGAGAGGATTTAACCTTTGAGGAACGACCGATGTCGATTGTTGATCGAAGAGAAAAGGTCCTTAAGAACAAGGTTATCCCTCTGGTACTTGTTTCTTGGGGAAATCTCTCGCATGGAGAATCGACTTGGGAACGAGAAGACGAGATTCGACGGAAGTTTCCACACCTATTCTTATAGATTCTCGATTGTTTATCTTTCCTTGTTCTTGGAATTTCGAGGATGAAATTCTTTTTGTAGTTGGGTAAAATGTAACACCCTAGTTCATTTATACCAATTCCAGTGCACGTATTTCTTTATTTATGGTATTTTCCTGATTTACTGTGTTTTGGGTGCGAATAGTGTTTTGACATTGTATTGCATCCGACCCGACCCGCTTGCTTGAAACCTTTCTTGATTCATGTCTATGATTTATCCTGACTTGTTACGTAGACTTGTGCACTTTCATATATACTGCATACTGGTATTTTATTTGGCATTTACATTTTACAATATAACATTTTAAGTCACATAAAATATTTTTTAAAAAATACATTGCATGGCCTGCATGATACCCCTAATCCTGTGGTAGCATCCGCGCATCTTGTTCTTGTCCCGTTCAGTGAAACAGACTTGTTTGGATGGCTACGCGCACGTACGTGCATCCGTTCTTGAGAGTATGCATTTTCGTTACCCGGACATTCATTTTTAATTTTAGTCGACACATATTTTTCGTATTTTGAAACTGAAATTTTAGACCCGACCCGGGCGTGTTTTGGACTAAGTTTGTATTTACCAGAAAATCAAATTTTATTAATAAAATATTATTTTGTAAACTGTTACACTAAAATTTTCGTAACTGAAAATATTTTTAAATTTTGAAAAAAAAATCTTTTCTAATAACAACTCTCTCCCTCCCTCTTTCTCCGACCCCACCACCCGGCTCTCTCTCTCTCCCCTTTCTCTCTCCTCTCGCGCCTCTCTATCTCCCCTCTCGCATTCACTGTTTCCTTCTCGATTCTGGTCACCTCCCCGCGCGCTACGCTCACCTCCCTCCTATATTTCCTCTTCTCCTTCTTTTTTTAAACCGAGCCCTCGCCACGAGAACTCACACAAAACGAAACCCTAACCCTAAGCCTGCCTCCTCTGCCTCCTCAAAACCCGACCTCGTCACTACCTCCATCTCATCACCTCCTCCTCCTCCTCCTCCTCGTCATCTTCTTTCTCCGAGCCTGCACCCTAACCACAGAACCCATCGCCTCACCTGCACCTCCATCGCCGACGACCTCTTCTCCTCGTCGTCACCTCACCCCACTCCTTCTCTCCTCCTCTCCTTCTCCTCTTCTTTTCTTTTCTTTTCTTGTTCTTGAATTCTTGCTTTCTCCAGCGATCGCTAGAGTTGTGACGTCGCTGCCGTTCCGGAGGACCCAGTGGACGTACTTTACCCGTGTGATCACCCTCTTGCTTTACTTGGACCTGTCCCGTATGCCGTGCGTGCGTTGCGACGTTTTACCGACGTCGGAGGTGCCGTGCGTATCCGTATCGTGATCCATCGAGGCAAGTTTATCTTGCTACATGCTATGTTACTCTATTTACATCCATTTGAAGCTATATAATACATGTATTTTAAATTATGCATCCCATGTTATAGTTTTATAGTTTTACGACATCCGTTTGTATCCATATCATTATTTACATATCTAGATGCATGCTGATTCATCTTGCTACATGCTAGGTATAGTATTGTGCATCCATATGAGTAAAATGTTACCCGTTTATCACATTGTGCATCCATTTTACAGTTTTACTGTTTCGGATACCTGTTTGCATCCATATCATTTAAAATATATATAATTGCATCTATAGATCATATTAATTCATATTACTATTATTGTAACACCCCATGCTTAATAATGTGCATCCTACTTAGTAATGGAGCTATAGTTGCAACCCCTAATAGTTAATTATGCATCCATGTTTTATTGTGCACCCATACCATTAATTCTTTATATCCAGTTGCATGCCATGTCATATTAACTCATATTATTGTTACATTAGTACCCCATGCTTGATATTGTGCATCCTACTTAGTCATGGTGTAACCCCTAGTAAATATTTGGGCATCCATGCTTTTATCGTGCATCCGTACTTGCTACAGTTTTATTATGAGCATCCGCTTGACACATGTGCACTACCTGTCATGACCTGATATACCACTGCTTGACTTGATACCTGATCTCGTTACTAATGCCGACAATCTTGACCTGTTGTCCCTATGGACATATCCTGTTGTCTATTTAGACAAACCTGTACCTGCTTGATCCTGTGTTGGCATTAGCTCCAAATTTTTCATTACCTGACTTGAACACATAACCTTGGGAGCATGGGGAAATCAAAAGTGTAAACTAAAGTGTAGCTTACAAAGGGATTACTTGATCCGTGGTTCCGGGGGATAACGGGACAGAATTATTCGTAATTCTTACTTGATCCGTGGTCCTGGGGGGTAACGGGATAGAGTCATTCATGACTCCCACTACCTGATCCGTGGTCACGGGGGATAACGGGACATATCTTTTGAGTTATATAGAGGATTACATTAATTGATTTCAAACAAACTTTAGAATAGATAACCTAGTAGCACAGTTTAGATTGATCACTGCACGTCACATATGTTGATACACTTCACTGTTCTATATTCGTGTTTACTTATTCCATTCATGTTACTGTTTATGATCCATGCCTGCATATCTCGTGTATCCTGTTCATTTATTATTATTTGATATCATGACGCACCGACGTTTGGGTTTTGCATGGATCAAATCCTCTATCTCTGTCGCAGGCAGTTCAGGAGTATTTTGACCAACAAGCCGAGCAGTGAAGATCATGTTAGTAGCTAGTTAGTTTAGTTTTATTCTGCATTTTCATTCCTGATGTGAGCCCGTATTATGGGACGTACTTTCCGGATTGTTATTGTTACTTGAATTTATTGCTTCCGCATATTATTTCTTGACTCGTTATTTCTGGCTCATGGACATGTACTAGATAGTTTCTTTTATTTTTCCTGTTCTTGATATCTATAGACAGCTGTAATGTGACTGTGGAGGGATGTTTCTTAGACACAGGTAGCATGGTTGGCTCTGTCACGTGCCTATCTTAGCGCACTCTGGGAAGCGGGGCGTGACAGGAGATGGAATCGCTGTTGATCCTGAAAAGATTGCAGCAATTCATGATTGGCCGATTTCGAAGAACGTAGCGGAGATCAGAAGTTTTCTTGGGCTTGCTGGATATTATAGAAGGTTCGTGGAGAATTTCGCCCGTTTAGCTGAACCATTGACCAAGCTAACGTGAAAAGAGGTACCGTTCGTATGGACGGATAGTTGTGCGTCAATTTTTGAAGCGTTGAAGCAAAGATTGACCACCGCTTCTATTCTGACCGTGCCAGATAGTTCCGGAGGGTTGGTTATTCACAGCAACGCATCTGGGAAAGGCTTGGGATATGTTCTTATGCAGCGTAGGAAAGTTATAGCCTACGCATTGAACAATTGAAGACCCACGAGAAGAATTACCCAACTCATGATTTGGAGCTAGCAGCAGTGATTTTCGCTTTGAAGATTTGGAGACACTATTTATTGGGCGAAAGGGTCAAAATATTCACCGATCACAAAAGCCTAAAGTATGTGTCACGTAGAAAGAGCTCAATATGAAGCAGCGTAGATGGTTGGAGGTGATGGTTGACTATGATCTTGATCTCAAATGCCATCTGGGAAAAATTAATGTAGTGTCGGATGCGCTAAGCCGGTTGCCAACAATACGGATGTTGACTGCACAGAAGGAGCTTATCGATGATTTCCAGATATTCGAGTTAGAGATCGTGTTATCGCATTCTTCAGGACAGTTGATGCAACTGCAAGTACAGTCGTCCTTGATCGATAATATTAATGCAGCGCAATCGCACGATCCAAGGTTACAGAAGTTTCGAGAACAGGTTGAAGCAGGACTTCAAATGGACTTATTGATTCATGAAGATAGTTCGTTACGATATGAGAGCCGTTTATGTGTGCCGAAAGGAGATATTCGTGAAGAACTTATGAAGAAGGCGCACAGTTCTGCATATTCCGTACATCCAGGAGGCATGAAGATGTACCGTAATTTACGACAGCATTTTTGGTGTGAAGGCATGAAAAGGGAAATTGCTCGCTTTGTAGCGAAGTGCTTGGTGTGTCAGTAAGTCAAGCCTGAACATCAAAGAGTGGCCGGTTTATTGCAACCACTTACGATTTCTCAGTGGAAGTGGGAACATATAACCATGAATTTCGTGACGGCTTTACCGCGAAGTCCAAAGGGTAATAATACAGTTTGGGTGATTGTTGATCGATTGACCAAGGCAGCTCATTTTATACCGTTTCGAGTTGGTCAGTCGACGGAAGTATTAGCAAAACGATACATGCAGGAAATTGTAAGATTGTATGGAGTACCTATGAGCATCGTTTCCGATCGTGATACCCAATTTCTGTCGCATTTTTGGAGGAGTTTACAGGAAATTTTGGAGACTCGATTGAAGTTTAGCACCGCTTATTATCCTCAGACAGATGGCTAGTTAGAGAGAACGATCCAAACTGTTGAAGATATGTTGAGAGCTTGCATGTTGGACTTCAAGGATTCATTGGAGGATCATCTACATTTGGTGGAGCTTTCGTATAACTTTCAGGAGACTATCAAGATGGCTCCATTCGAAGCGTTATATGGTCGTAAGTGTCGCTCACCCGTCTATTGGGACGATATTGGAGAACGAAAATTATTGGGACCGGATCTTATTGTGTAAACCGTGGAGAAAGTTAATACGATCCGGAATCATAGGAAGGCAGCGCAAGATCCAACAGAAGTTTCCACACCTCTTCTCCTAGATTCATGTTTGCTTGTCTTTTCTTGTTCCGGGAATTTTGAGGAAGAAATTCTTATTGTAGTTAGGTATAATATAACACTCTAGTTTAGTTATACCATGTTCATTTTGATGATTTTATTTATTCTGTGGCTATTTCTTGTTTTATTCGTTTTGGGTGCGGATAGTGTTTTGGTTTCTGTGCTTGGTATCCGACCCGACCCGCATGCTTGAAATCTGTCTTGGTTCTTGATTACATTTTATCCTTGCTAGTTCTGAGAATCCGTGCACACATATGTTCTATATACCTGCATTATATCTGGCATATGCATTTTTAATAATACAAATATAGTCAAATAATATATTTTTAAATACCTAGCATGGCCTGCATCATACCCCAGACCCTATAGTTGCATCTGTATATCGTGTTCACGTTCCGTTTAGTGAAACGGATTCGTTTGGATCGCTACGTGCATACCACGTGTATCCGTTCTTAGGGGTATGCATTTTTTTAACCGGGCATCGCTTTTTGGTTTTGGTTGACACGTATATTATCCGTATTTTCAAACCATAATTTTTTACCCAACCCGGGCATATTTTAGAGTATTTTTTTATTAGCCAGAAAACTCAAATTTATTTAATATTAAATTCTTTAAATATAAACAGTTTTATACGAATATGTAAATTTTATAACTAAATATATATTTTCAAATATTTTTAAAAATCCTAATCTTATCCCACAACTCATCTCTATCAGTCTCTCTCTCTCTTCTTTTTATATTATATATATTCTTTATTTTTTTAAACCCTATACCCATACTCACGTCCTCTCTCTCTCTCTCTTCTCCTTCTTCGTTCTCTGTTTTCCCGCCGCCCTCGTCACGAGACCCAAACCCTAGACGTCACTCGCGCTCGCCGTCGCCGCCTAACCCACGATGATAATGCTCAATATTGGCAACCCTCAAGATCAGGGCACGTGGTGGGCGGCACGTCCCAAAAGTCAGAAGAAAGGGCCCACAAAGGCAGACCATGCCACCCCTGTACCCGTCCGGCCAGCGCAAGCTAGCCCTTGTTCCCTTCCGAAAGACGTGAAGAAGACGCGATAAATGTCTTGCCTGAATTTCGGGGCAGATACCAATTGGTGCTATCCGTCCACCTCTCCGAAAATGCCAAGTTGATTTATGGCACCATATATCGAAGGTTTAAACGGATGCGGCCGATGTAGCAGACTTCGTCAGATTCCCTCTCGTTTGAGGGTTTTTTTTATTGTGGAGACGTTCTTCCCTGCAGGCGCAAGCCCTTGCAGTTAATTATGCTATCGCATCGCGGTAACAACTTACTCCTTCTCCATATGGTCACTTCGTGTCGTGGGTGTTTGTTTTGTGTTTGGTTGCCCGTGGATTGTATACGGAGACTAATTTATGTTGCCGCCCGTAGGGCGTGGACTAGTCCAAATCCGTATCTTCTTAGATTTGGGTTTGGGGGTTGGGTTTAAGGATACGTTAGTCTCATTTGAGACTAAGATCAACTTAAACGTTTGTTAAGGATACGTTAGTCTAATTTTAGACTAAGATCAACTTAACGGGATCGTTTAGATCCAACAAAAGAGCAATTGGACTCTATTGTTTTGTTTAGTGACATTGCGGTCGATTAGTTTAAGGACATTACGGTCCATTGTTAGTTTAAGGACATCTCGGTCCATTGTTAGTTTAAAGACATCGCGGTCGAGGTTAAGGACATCATAGTCCATGGGTTTAAGGACCCCACAGTCCAATGTTAGTTTAAAGACATCACGGTCGAGGTTAAGGACATCATAGTCCATGAGTTTAAGGACCCCACAGTCCGTAGTTTAGAGACGTCATAGTCTGTGAAATATGTGGTTGTCAGGACCCGTTGCCTCTTAGAAGACATTGAGAAATTAAAACGACAAATATCAAAGGAGTGAAGAGATGTACCCTTGAACCAAGGTGGATTAAGTGACCTGTAATCAAATTTGGAACTAAGATCAATTATTATATTATGAGCACATTGGCTCAGTTAAGTCTGAGTTGAGGACTTATGGCCAACTTGGACAAAGTCTAATTAAGTTTGAAGTGTTGGCTCTTTGTTGGACCGTTAGACATTTGTCTGGGTTCATCCCTTCATCACTTAGCAAGGGCTTCGATAACATTTTTATCTTTGACTGAGTATTAAACATTGTAGCTCTGAATTTTACTCAATTTTGAGACTCAGTTGAAGGGGAGACTTTTGCCTCTGGAAAATTAGCCAATTTGGCTAACAATAGTGTTAAACACTAGGGAACAACAGTGTTAAACACTGGAAATAAAGCTCTCAAATTAGTGTTAAACACTAGAAGACAACAGTGTTAAACACTGGAAATAAAATTCTCAAATTAGTGTTAAACACTAGAAATAAATTTCTCAAATTAGTGTTAAACACTAGAAATAAATTTCTCAAATTAGTGTTAAACACTAGAAGACAACAGTGTTAAATACTGGAAATAAAGCCTTCAAATTAGTATTAAACACTAGAGAGGAACGGGTCACGTGGGGACACGTGAGGGCACCCAAAGGTGGGGCTACCTCACTTTGTTCTGCAAATAAGTGTTAAACACTTTTAATTTTCTGACCATCACGTGTTGGCACGTGATGGAGATTTGTGCGTTGATTATTAAAGCGTTTATTAAGGGGTAACGTGGTAACACGTGAGAGCGCCCAAATTAGAATCTGCCTTTGTGTCACGACCCGCAGGGTACGGAACGTGACTGGCACTTAAGTTTACGAAACGTTTAAAGACGTCCGTAAAATAAGTAAGCCAAAGCCCAGAAAACAAAACCAATTAAGCAAAAGAGTGAAGAAAACCCAATCAATTGAAAGCGAGTTTATCAAATAAGTTATGTAAAACCCTTTTTAAAAACAATACCAATTTTTCCGAAAATTTCGGCAGAGTCTCCTTTGTAAATACTGGCCCTCAAAATGGGTACATCAAAATATATGTGAATCCAACAAAATAGGGCATCCCCATGCGGGAGCTAGCTCTTCGCCACAAGGCGGTCACAAATCCCACGCAATATAAAGCAACAACAAGCAAAATAATCATATGAAGCATAAGAAAAAACAGCATGTCGACTCAAGTGAGCTCGACCCCAAAATACAGCATAAAAGTCCACAAACCTCACAGTCTCATCTCTAGGTCAATACAATAATACTGGTAGAAACAGTAGATGGAGTACACTAGATACAAAGAATATACAAGGTGGTACAAAAATAATAACATGACCCACCTATGAGCAAAACCTCGAGTCCAGGCAAAAGAGGCAAAAGAACAAGTGCGACCGCCGCTACTGTACTGACGGAGCGGACCTGCAAAAGGCTGTGGCACAACGGGGGTGAGTTGCCAACTCATGAGTAATAAATAACATCTACAAAGGCTATCGTATGCATGCACACAAGCATCCTAGCATCTAAAATACAGGTATGAATGGATGCACTAGCAGGTGTGTATACAACATCAGTGTACGAATATGTATGCAACATGAATATCTGAGGTCTCAATAGGTATCTATAAGAAACATTTTATCTCTTTTTGTTTTTGAAACTCTTTTAGAATGCCAGCATAATACTCAAGGAATCGACGAGAACCGGTGTCCAGCAACGACACCTAAAAGCTGTCTCAAATCTCATAAATCCATGTCATAGTGTCTCTGGCCTCAGCCGTCCGGCTGACCCATCTCAAATATCAATATCTCATCATCTAGCGGCCACGGTCGGTATCCTCTGGATATCCGCCGTCCCAAACAGTCACCGGTAGGTAATCCGTCCCCTGCCAGGCTCAACGTCAACACCACATTCCTCTTGCCCCGGGGTACCTTACCGGGCCCACCATGTACCCGTGACGGTTCCTCCACTCCTCGACACGGATTTCCAAAACCACAGCAAACTCATGGTGGACGACACTTACATCACTAGAAAACCGCAATTTACATATTTTAAAAAATATAGTAAGTTTAGAAATTTTGCGGCTTTCCCTCGAAATCCAGAAATATCATAAAATCTCAAGAAATCCTCATAAGTGCATATGTCAATGATAATGAATGCATATGGTATCAATAATCAAGTTGCGATGTGTGATTAATAGATTAGGCATGAACAATTAATATGATGAAGTACATGCACATGAATAGCAATCCTACGGTTTCATTTTAAGGAATTAAAGGCAATAGCACAAGTTTAAGTATCAATTAGTAAAAGGTTTCAATTTAAAGGTTATCTAGTGTGGTGGCATGGCAATTACCAGGGTGTGTGTGTAAGCATGAATAGTGCTCGTGCTGCATATAAAAACCCTGGCAATGGTGCAGGTGTCCTATAAAATGGTTTCGTATAGGTATGTCAATATAATGCATGGATGCAGCAAATAATCAAATAAGTATTTCACCCCTAATTACTAACATCACTAAGAATCTTGTAAGTTACTAAAACTATCGGGCGGCTTGCGCCATCCAACGATAGTCCCCCGTAGATGTTACATCTACTCACCGGAATCCCTGGCTAGCTGTGTCCAATCACCGCTTTCCCCTTTCACGCCGCGTCTGACGTCTCCGCGACCGAACCTGGAATTTACATCAATACCAAACATAAGGTTACATATCAAGAACGACGCAAAACCCAAACGAAACTACTAATGTTCACTAGCTAGGTACAACGTGTGCAGGGTGCGCGGAACATACGCGAAAATCGCAAAAACTGCCAAAAAACGCCGATTTGGTCGCCCGGCAAAACTAAAACCCGACTACTCAAAACTCCGCGCTCACGCATCCTAAACGTCATAGGAGATGCTAAAAACATCCCCAAGGTATCACAAATAATTCACCAAATAATTTTAATAAAAACCTAGTAAGCACAAACTAGCAATTTTGATGCAAAAATCGAAAATTAGCGATACGGTTATCACAATCCAACACAATATCCAACCACACAACAAGCTATCTACAAACACTATAATTACAACACATTAGCAAAGATTCAAAACCTATTTTCCATAAACAACCATTACTTGAATTATATAACCTAGCAATTCTTAATCCAAACTATATATGAAAACCTTAAATTAACACTAATTTATAACTCAATTAGCAAGTTAACCTTCTAGATTAGGTTAGCAAAACAACTAGATAACAAATTAGATTTAATCAACTAAATAATGGTTTCAAAACCTTAATTCAACTCATTTATCATGCTTCACAACCCATTTTCCATACATAAACCCTCTCTTGAATTTCCTAAAACAACAATTTACAACCAAAATCAAACTTTTAAAATTAACTAAATTAGCATAATTTGAAGACCACATAAACAAGGTAACTTCTTTGATTTGGTTGTGTAGGAACTAGCAAGAAAAATAAATTTAATTAACCACATAATGGTGTGCTAACAAACCCTAGTTTAAAACAAACTACTCTTTTATAAACTAGATTAGAAATTAGCTAAACTTTTAACACTAAAACCATATAATTAAAGGAATTTAGCCAAAAGAAATTAACTTGATGGAAATTATACCTCAAGATCTATGGATCAAGCATGTGATTTGCCTCTAAGGATGGCTTCCTAGCTCCAAGATTCAAGCAAGAATGGCTAAGGATAATAATAGCATAAGGATTTTGTTTGGATTTTTGAATAAAATTGTGGATTTTGATGTGTTTTTTTTGAAGAAATTTGAAGAAAATGAAAAGAAAAGAGATGAAGAGGAGGAGGTGCAGGTTTCGGCCAGAGGGAGGTAAGGGGAGGGTGTGGGTGTGTTGGAAAAGTCATGAGTCAACTCTCCCAAAAGTCAATGCACCATACTTCATCAAACTATTTTTAAAATAAATTCATAAACAACCCAAATCAACACATGAAAGAAAACCAAAATGAGGCCAGAAATTTCTGGACCTGATCAAGGTGGGGCTGTCCTAGGGCTGAGGGAAGAGAGAGAGGGGTTTTACAAAAGAAGTTTTATGCAAAAAGACCCCCTACAAGTCAAAAATTGCAAGTTTTAGCTTAAAATTCAATAATTTCGCTTTCTATACTAAAAATTAGTTAAAAATCAAAATAAAATACTAAAAATTTATGTTACCACTAGATTTTAATTATCATAATTTTAAAGATTAAAATTAGCCCGGAAAAATTTGTATTTATCGCTAATTTAATGTATTTTCTTACCGGCTTAAAATAATATTAAAAAATTGAAAAATTAGGGAAAACTTTTAAACGACCAGAATTTCATAATTAACTCATTAGCTACTAAAAACAAGCAATTACCTATCCATTTTAAGTATAATTAGCCCTAAACTGCAAAATAACGAGAAAGACGGTTTTCGGAAAAATACCGAATTTTCACCGATTTTCAGGAAAACACCAAAACGACTTTTCAAGACGCTACAATTTTCTTTAATTCTCATTGCTCTGGAGGTCACGTGGGAGCACGTGAGGGGTTGCCTCAACGCTTTTTCTTCTCATTTTTGGGGGATCTGTTTAGGGGTCACGTGGGGACACATGACCCAATTCTTTATATACATGGAGATCTTTCAAGTCTCTTGATTTCTTTACGAATTAAATTCTCTGTAGGGTTAAACCCTAATTATGTTTTTGAGGAATTAAATTCCCATGTATATAAAAGAATTAAATTCTTATGTAGGGTTAAACCCTAATTTCTTTTAGAGGAATTAAATTCTCATATATGTAAAAGAATTAAATTCTTATATGGGGTGAAACACTAATTTCATTTTAGGAGGAATTAAGTTCCTGTGAATTTTAGGAGAATTGAATTCTCAAATAGGGTTAAACCCTAGTTTTGTCTGTCTTGGAGGAATTGAATTCCTATAAATTTAGGAGAATTAAATTCTCATATAGGGTTAACCCTAGTTTATCTTGAAGGAATTAAATTCCTATAAATTTGGGAGAATTAAATTCTCATATAGGGTTAAACCCTAATTTTATCTTGGAGGAATTAAATTCCTGTGAATTTGGGAGAATTAAATTCTTTAAACTCAATTCTCCCTCTAAGTTTTGGATCTGCATGACAGAATCTCAACCCGATGAAAATTAAATTCTCAACTTATGGGAAGATTTGCTTCTGCGGATCTTCAACCAGAGGAAGAACTAAGTTCTTTTGCAAAAGAGTTAAACTCTTAGATTTGAGAATTAAATTCTCTTTTTGACGTTTTGATCCCTTTCCTCTTTCTCACCTAGGGTTTCTTTCTTGAGAATTAAATTCTCCTTTCCTTTCTCTCTGCTATTTGCCTTTAGAAAGTTTCAAGATCCCAGAATTCTCTCTCTCCAAAAATTCCCTCTCTTCTTCTCCTCTTGGCTCCTATTTATAGGAGAAGGAAAAGAATCAATTTGTTTAATAAATCTTTCATTGAAAGATTTTGTTTGTTTTTCGTAACTAAAGTGATCTTTTAGATCACACAGTGAATTTTATTCACCATTGGATTTTAAATCCAAAAGATATTTTGTTTGTTATTTTTGGTGAGATTTAGGGAAATCTTTCCTTATCTAAAATCTTTCCATGAATTGGTGATTTTTAATCACCCTTGGATTTTTAATCCAACGGTTCCCCATAATCCCTTTTCGTTTGGAAAGATTTAGAGAAATTTAGAATTTAATTCTATTAAGCTATAAGGCTTTCAAAGCCTGTCACGTGCTGGCACGTGACCTTTGGTCACGTGTGAGCACGTAACCCCCAATTGGGTCCTCCTTCAGCCTTTTTTTTTCATTTCTGTCTGCTCAGAATTTTAACTATCACGTGTCAACACGTGACCCTAGGTCACGTGTGAGCACGTGATACCTCATTGAGGTAATTTCTGATTTTTAATCAAGGAACAGCCCTCCTCGGGGCTCCCCGCATATTGGCCTCCTCGGCCCCTCAGCTCGCCCCGAGCCGTCGCCAGACCAAGTCTCCTCGGCCTTCTCGTTCGTCCCCAAGCCCATTTACCGAGGCTGTCTTCCTCGGCCCTCCGACCTTTTCCGCCGCTCACAGGCGTAACCGCAGCTCCGTGAATCTCGCCATGCGCGGATTCTCCGCCAGCAACATCCCACGTTCCACGCCTTCACGATTCCCATTTATGGGCGATCCGCTCTCTATGCGGGCGTGACGTCAGGAGCGCAACTGCCGGCGAGATTCTCGCTCCTGCTGCTGCATGCCTCCACCACTATATAAACCCCCATCACAGAAGGGTCAAGTAAGCCATTTTTTACTCCACCTAGCCGTTACGCTGCTCGGATCTAGTACTAACTTGATCGTCGGAGGGTCCTCGGTGGTAACAAACCACCCCGGGACTTCTTTGCAGGTACCTGGCGTCAAATTCCTCCAATATCAAATCTCCTCAAAACCCATTGAGACCCACACTCAACAGGGGATACCCTCCAGAATCCACTGGGAGATCGACAGAAGACAACATCTGAAGGAGATCTGAAAAGGACCTCCATCAGTTGGCGCCGTCTGTGGGAAACGAAAACTCCACAAAAACAAAGTTGGCCTTCCGATCTCCATCCGCATGGCGAATAATCGCCCCGAAAATCTGGGTCCCAGCCACCGCCTCGCGGGCCCCGCCAAAGGAAACCAAGGCTCATCAAGGACTATGGTCATGGGGCAGGGGGCCATTCGGGCCCCTGCGAGGCTCGGCACCCCATGCCGGCAACAAACGCCAGCGGCCGCCCGAGCAAAAGGGCTAGAGGCCGCGAGCCCATCACCTTTCGCGACGGGGATCTCCACGGCATATCCGTGCCTCACAACGACCCACTGGTGATCACGGCCCAAATCCACCGGTACGAGGTCCACCGGATACTCGTCGATTCGGGCAGCTCGGTGGACATCCTCTTCCATGACTGCTTTCTACGTATGGGGCTCGTCCCAGCAGACCTGAAACCGACCTCTCACGTCCTTTCGGGGTTCACCAACCACTCTATCCCGGCGTAAGGGGTGGTCACCCTGCAGTTCACGATCGGGGAGTCCGACCGCACGCGCACGTTGCCTGTGGACTTCATCGTAGCAAAAGTCCCATCGGCCTAAAACGTCCTCCTCGGCCACCCGACGCTGAACTCCCTCCAGGCCCAGATATCGACCTACCACCTGGCGATAAAGTTCCCTCTCGAATGGGGCGGGATAGGTCGGGCCTACGGGAGCCAGCGGGTCGCGAAGATAGGCCTTACCGAAATGTCTTCGCCCGAGCAGCCGGCTGACGACGCCGACGCAAGTGACGACATCAAAGGTTCCCTGGACACCCGAGACGAGCGGAATGAGATCCATGGGGAACCGGTCGAACCACTGACCGAGGTTCCCCTAACAGAAGGAGACCAGGGAAAAACCGTCCAGGTCGGATCACTCCTGACGGGGACTCAGCGAGATGACCTGATCAGATTCATCAGAAGCAACTCCGACGTCTTCGCCTGGGCGCCTGCTGACATGCCTGGGATCGATCCCAAAATCATCTCCCACAAGTTCGGGGTTGATCCTGCGGCCCGACCTGTCAGACAGAAGAAAAGAAGCTTCACCTCGGTCAAACA
Organism: Agapanthus africanus; assembly: GCA_030015575.1. Taxonomy (NCBI): domain Eukaryota; kingdom Viridiplantae; phylum Streptophyta; class Magnoliopsida; order Asparagales; family Amaryllidaceae; genus Agapanthus; species Agapanthus africanus. The sequence goes on along the minus strand of JASDDO010000022.1, from coordinate 791,093,055 downwards.
GAGGGCTATCGAAGAGGAGGTTGATCGGCTCCTCGCCGCCAACTTCATCAGAAATGTACCCTACTCGGAGTGGATGGCAAACGTAGTTCTGGTCAAGAAGTCAAGCGGGAAGTGGCGTATGTGCGTCGACTTCACCGACCTAAATAAGGCCTGCCCCAAGGACAACTTTCCGCTCCCTCGGATAGACCAGCTAATCGACAGCTCGGCCGGCCACGAGCTGTTGAGCTTCATAGATGCTTTCTCCGGCTACAACCAAATCCGTATGAATCCTGAAGATGAAGATCTCACCGCATTCACAACGGACCGGGGAGTATATTGCTACAAGGTGATGCCCTTCGGCCTCAAGAACGCCGGGGCCACGTACCAAAGGTTGGTCAACCGCATGTTCAAGCCACAGATCGGCGGGAATATGGAAGTCTACGTTGACGACATGCTCATCAAATCCATCTCGTCGGCCGACTATGCTAAGGACCTGGGCGAGGCTTTCGAAGTGATCCGCTAGTTCAACATGAAGCTAAACCCCACCAAGTGCGCATTCGGAGTCACTGGGGGAAAGTTCCTCGGGTTCATGGTCGCTCACTGCGGAACTGAGGCTAACCCAGAGAAGATCGACGCTATCCTCAACATGGTCGTGCCCAAGACTAATGTCGAGATCATGCGGCTCACGGGACGAGTCGCCACTCTGAGCCGTTTCATGTCCAGGTCGGGGGAGAAATGCCTTCCGTTATTTAAGGCACTGAGAAAAATCCCGAGGTTCGAGTGGTCGGAGGAGTGCCAAGCCGCCTTCGACCAATTGAAAAAGCACCTCGCGATGACGCCACTGCTCACCCGACCAGTTGAAGGAGACGAGCTGTCGCTGTATCTGGCGGTATCCGACCAACCAGCAGGCTCGGTGCTCGTCCGGGAGGCCGAGGGAGCGCAGAAGCCGGTGTACTATGTGAGCCACGTATTTAAGGACGCAGAAACGAGATACCCCGCCATAGAGAAGATTGTCTTAGCCCTCGTGGTAGCCTCGAGGAAGCTGCGGCACTACTTCCAAGCACACACTATCATCGTCCTCACCGAGCGCCCGTTGGGGGCTATCCTAGCATCACTGGAATTCTCGGGCCGCTTAGAAAAATGGAGGTGGGAGATATCTCAGTTTGACATAAGGTATCGCCCGAGGAAGGCCATCAAGGCGCAGGCCCTGGCCGATTTCATCGTTGAATGCACCATCCCTAGCAAGAAGCCGGAGTCCACGCCGCCCCTCACAACCCAGTGTCCTGTCGCGGAAGGGCTTGGCTCGGTTCCGGAGTGGGTCATCTACGTCGACGGGTCTTCTACCGAGGAAGGCTGCGGTGCCGGCCTCATTATCCGGGGCCCGAACGAAGCAGAGATGGATTATTCTCTGAGGCTCGGTTTCAAAGCCTCGAACAACGCGGCAGAGTACGAGGCCCTCCTGGCCGGACTGCGCATGGCCGCCGGGCTGGGACTGAAGATAATTCGAATCCGCGGCGACTCTGCCCTTGTTGTCGGTAAGTGACCGGCCGCTTCGAAGCTCAGGAGCCTCTGATGATGAAGTACCTAGACGAAGTGAGGAAACTCTAAAGGAACTTTGACGAAGTCCAGGTAGAACAAATACCCAGGCAGCTGAATGCCTAAGCAGACGCCCTGAGCAAGCTGGCTTCGTCATACTCGGCCAACAATAAGCGGTCTATCCTCTTTGAAACGTTGCCTCAACTCAGCGTGGGAGACGGAGCGACGGCACTCCACGTGTACGCGGCGCAGGAGAGCGACCAGGATTGGAGGAAGCCCCTTATGGAATTCCTGAAGGACGGCACACTCCCAGAGGACCGGGCAGCCGCCCGCCGTCTCCGGGCCAAAGCCCGCCACTTCGTCTGGAGCAACGGGAACCTCTACAAGAAGGCCTTCACTCAGCCCCTGCTCCGATACGTTGACCCCCATGAAGCCGACTACGTCCTTCGGGAAATCCATGAGGGGGTGGGCGGTGCACACCAGGGGGCCTGAACCTTGATCCAAAAGGCGTTGCTCCAGGGGTACTACTGGCCCACTATGCACAAGAACGCCCTGAAGCTAGTCAGGAGGTGCAAGAGCTGCCAGCTTCACGCAGCATTCCCCTCCTCCCGGCTACCGAGCTGACTGCCCTAACATCCCCATGGTCGTTCGCCCAGTAGGGATTGGATATGATCGTCCAGTTCCCTACCGGTACAGACGGACACAAATACGTCCTCGTCGCGGTGGACTACTTCACCAAGTGGATCGAGGCCGTCCCCATCAGGAAACCGGACGCCGCCACAACCATCAAGTTCATGCAAAACAACCTGATACTCCGGTTCGGCATCCCGAGGTGTATCATCACCGACCACGGGACGAACTTCAAGAACGAAAAAGTGAAGGACTTCTGCAAAGAATACCATATCCTCATGAAGTTCGCCGCGGTCGCGCATCCCCAATGCAACAGGCAGGCCGAGGTCGCTAACCGGGACGTCCTCCGAGGTCTCCGGACCCGCCTAGAAGGGCGATAAGGCAGTTAGGTCGAAGAACTATCCCGGGTCTTATAGGCCCTGCGCACGTCAAAAAAGACTCCCACCGGGGAGACCTCCCTTAGCCTCTACTACGGGACCGAAGCGATGGTCCCAGTGGAGATCGGGCTACCCAGTCACCGGGTCGAGCACTTCGACGATGACACAAACACCTCGGCGCTACGGACCAACCTGGACATCTTGTTGGAGAAGAGAGACCGGGTTCAGATCAGAGCTGCCGCTTATCAACAACAAACGGCCCGATACTACAACGCTCGGGTCAAACACCGCTCCTTCAAGACCGGGGATCTGGTCCTACGGCGAAACGAGTTCATCGACCAAAGCAGGCTTCACAAGTTCTCCCCAAAGTGGGATGGTCCCTTCCTCATCTCTGAAGCGCTCTCCGGCGGAGCCTACCGCCTACAAGACGTGGACGGACGCAAGCTTCCGCGGCCTTACAATGCCGAGAAGCTCAAGCTATACCAGTGAGGTCAAGGCCAGCGAGTGTGTACCCCCCTTTTTTCCTTTCGCAAAGATGATGTAAAACGTTCTCTAAAAATCCTGTCCATACGAATAAAGAAACGTCGAAACATCCCGAGTAGAGTTCCGTCTTTATAATACAAAGCCCTCGCCGAGAGGCGGCCGCGCAGCCCCACTGCCCGGTTATCCTTAGTAGGCTTCCTACAGCCCCCCGACGCTAAAGACCAAAGTCCTCCTTAGAGGCAACCCAGCAGCTACCCTACTCGGTTATGCCTGGCGGGTAGCTTCCCTACCGCAACGTCAAGGATCGGAAAGCCTTCCCAGAGGCATTCGAGACCAACCGTCGCTCGGCTATCCCCGGCGGGCAGCTTCCCTGCAGCAACGCCGGGATCAGAAAGCCCTCCCAGAGGCAGTCGAGCCCGAGGATCCCTCACTCGGCTATCCTTCAGGACAAAAGCCCTCGCCAAGAGGCACCGGGCGGTAACCCTGCCCAGCCAAGGGTCCTTGGTAGGCTTCTACAGCCCCTCCCGCGCCAAGGACCAAAGTCCTCCCAGAAGCAGTCGAGTTCTTGCTCGGCTATCCCCGGCTGGTAGCATCCTACCACGACCGACAGGGATCAAAGCCCTCGCCAAGAAGCACTGGGCAGTAACCCTGCTCAGTCCCCGTCCTGAAGGATCAGAGCCCTCGTAAGAGGCAACCGCACTGCTTCACTGCCCGGTCATTCCTGTCCAGTCGATCCCGGCGGGTAGCTTCCCTACCGCAACGCCTGGGATCAGAAAGTCCTCCCAGAGGCAGTCGAGCCCTTGCTCGGCTATCCCTGGCTGGTAGCTCCCTACCCGTGACACCAGGGATCGAAGCCCTCGCAAGAGGCACTCCCAGGCTGGTAGTTGCCTACCCACAACGCCAGAAATCAGAAGCCCTCACCTAAGGGCAACAGGGCAGCTTCCGTCCATCCTCGGCAACGCTTGACAAGTGATCGAAGTCAACTCGACGAACGGTCACTGAATAGGTGGCCGACCTGACATGAAAGCCCAGCAGCACAAACAGAAGATAAAGTGTGGACCGATGAAACCAAAGAAGAAGTTTTATTATCAAACGCACAGTCTCTACAAAGGGTACTTCGGGCTCCCCAGCCTTACAAACTGCCCGAGGCTTACAAAAGGGGGACGAAGAAATATCAAAAAGACCTAAGTCGCAAACCCCCTCCCCCTGCACCTCGCTTCCCTCATCGCTGGGGGCTTCACCACCGGAGGTTTTGCCACTAAGGGCGCGCCTCATTTCCCCCATCGTTGTCAGCAGGAGGCCTTGCCACCGGGAGCGGGACCCGAGCACGGAGCTCGCCATCGGCGAAATTGGGAAGCTGCTCCTTCACGGCATTCAGAGCCTTATTCCACGCGACGGCAGAATACTCACCGAGCTCGACGTAAAACTGCTCTGACACCTTATAATCGGCCACGGCTTTCCTGGCCCGGGCCTCAGCGGCCTAAGCCGACAGAAGCGACGCCTCGGCATCCCTCCGGCTGGCATCTCTCTCCTTCTCTATGGCCACAAAGCGATCATCCAGATCCGCCAGCTTCCTCTCGGAAACCCGGAAAGATGCACTCAGGCGACAGCGGACGCCCTGGTTCGCTGAATTAGCAAGCTCTGCAGACTCCGCACGGGCTGCCAGAACATCGGCCCTGGCCCTCTCCAGGCGCAGGTCACGCCGTAGGACCTCGACCTCCGAAGGGAATGCCTCTACTGGGGTCGACGCGTGGAACGCTCCCTCGGCTTCCATACGAGCGGCGATGGCTCAGTGTTGAAGGACCTGGCAGGAAGCGGGTGAGAAACCAAGAATCACTCGGGCCAAAAAAGGAAGGCCAAAAACAACACGTGAAGGGGTTCGTACCTGGACCGCCCCGTGGGCTATTGCCTCCATTTGGGCCCTCAGGGTGCCGCACGGAAGTCTCCCTCCTGCCGACTCTTCCATCCCAGCGAGCAAGCCGGCAGCGACGGAAAACCCGGACGGAACCATGAAAACGACCTCTCCCTCCTGCACGGGAATCCCTTCATGGACCATTGACGGCGATGCACGAGAGATTGACCTTTTCCTTTTAAGGGGAACCCTGTCCTCGCCCCCTCCTCCATCTTCCGTCTGGAGCTCGGATGACCGCAGGCGCCTCTGACCGCCGCCGAAAAAACCCCCAGGAGCCGCCAACGGGATGGACAACCCTGCCGCCGGCAGAACATTCGACGCAGAACCTCGGCTAGCCAGGGGCATGCCCGCGTCGCGGGCCTCCTTCTGGGACGAGCGACCCAAAGAGTGGGAACAAACCATGTATCCCCAAAAAGAGGAGCGCCGAGCAGCCAAAACTTAGAAGAAAGGTGAGATGAAGGATTAGGGGCCATGGAGCAGGCCCCACCCCTATTTATCGCCATGAGCAACCTCATCCAATGGTTCCCTTCTTCTCCCGCCGAAACGCCTCATCGCGTCTAAATGACTCAGATTGCTCCACCTGTCATTCCCACATTGGACCGCACCCTTTCAGGCATACAGCCCTGCGCACGTCGTGTCAGCCAATCGACGCTCGACACGTGGACCGTCACTTCAAAGACAAGATACATGAACCGGCGTACCCTCCTTAAATGCGGAGATCTCGCCTTTATACGCTAGCGGAAAAGACAGCTCACGGGCCGAGGACGTGTCCCGACGAAACCTTAGGAGGGAGCTCACCCCGGGCGGCCCGGCGGTCCACTCTTGACCCGACCCAATAGCTAGTCGAGACAAGAGTGGGGGGCTAATGACAATGCTCAATATTGGCGACCCTCAAGATCAGGGCACGTGGCGGGCGGCACGTCCCAGAACTCAGAAGAAAGGGCCCATAAAAGCATACCATGCCACCCCTGTACCCGTCCGTCCAGTGCAAGCTAGCCCTCCTCGGGGCTCCCCGCATATTGGCCTCCTCAGCCCTTCAGCTCGCCCCGAGTTGCCGCCATACTAAGTCTCCTCGGCCTTCTCGCTCGTCCCCGAGCCCCTTTGCCGAGGCTGTCTTCCTCGGCCCTCCGACCAGTTCCGCCGCTCACAGGCGTAACCGCAGCTCCGCAAATCTCACCAAGCGCGGATTCTCCGCCAGCAACATCCCACGTTCCACGCCTTCACGATCCCCATTTATGGGCAATCCGCTCTCTACGTGGGCGTGACGTTGGGAGCGTAACTGCCGGCGAGATTCTCGCGCCTGCTGCTGCATGCCTCCACCATTATATAAACCCCCATAACAAAAGGGTCAAGTAAGCCATTTTTTACTCTACCTAGCCGTTACGCTGCTCGGATCTAGTACTAACTTAATCGTCGGAGGGTTCTCAGTGGTAACAAACCATCCCGGGACTTCTTTGCAGGTGCCTGGCGTCAAATTCCTCCAATCACCAAATCTCCTCAAAACCCATTGAGACCCACACTCAACAGGGGATCCCCTCCAGAATCCACCGGGAGATCGACGGAAGACAACATCTGAAGGAGATCTGAAAAGGACCTCCATCACACGACCTCGCCTCCATCCTCTCATCGCCGACCTACTCACTTCCCTCTTTCTCCTCTCCCCGCACGAGAACCCATCCCCAAACCTAACAACTCAAGAAGCCGGCCTCGCCTGCACGTCGTCGCCAACGTCTCCCTCACGATCGTCGACAACTTCTCTTCTCCCTCTCCCCTTCACCTCCGACGAACCCTGACCTTGCTGCAACCCTAGAACCCGACCCCTGCACAGAACCCGTGCCTGCAACCCATCACCTCGCCTGCACCCTCGCCGGAGATCCGACCCCATCGGCTTCACCCCTTGCCACCACCTTCTCCCCTCTCTCCTATCTCCCACTCCACAGAACTCGATCAAGAACCCTTTTCCCTGCACACCCGAGCTCATCCCCGACGTAAAGAACCCGACCCACTGCCCATCGCCGGAAAACCCGCGACTCTTCATCACATCTCCCTCGTCTCGTCTCTGTCCCCAGAGCACCCAAACCCAGAGAACAACCCCTTTCTCCCTCTTCTTCTTCTTTTTCTTCTTCTTTCTTCTCTTTCTTTCTTGATTTCGCATTTCCCGGTGATTGCCGGATCTGTGCTCATTGCCGACGATCCGGGCAATCCAGTAGACGTCCTCATCCAGCGTGGTCACGTTCTTGCATAGCTTGGTTCTGTTCTGTATGCGCATGTGTGCATTGTGACGTTTACCCGACGTCGGACACAGCGTACGCACCCCGTCGTGAGATCCGATCAGGCAAGTATTCTTGCTTTACTTTTGGTCGATATATATCGGCATTCCTTCATATATATATATATATATATATATATATATATATATTCCTGCCCTGTTAGAATAAAAGAGAAATGTGTTAGTATCTATTTTTCTTTATATCATACAAAAATATATATAGGGAAACTTTTAAGCGGCAAGTAAGAAAAATTATCAAGTGTGGTTTTAAAAATGAAATTTATTTTAAATACAAATAAAAGTTCGAGATTGTTAACCCATCTCATATATATAAGTACCTAGCTGTAATTATTTTATTTTACATATCAAGATTAACGGTAAAGGCAACATTTGTGACTTGTGCTAGCTTATGCATTGCGTTCATGCGGACACTATTACCATATTAAAATTTCATTGACATGTCATGATTATCCATTATGCAAGTCCACTTTATTTAAAGATGAGATCTCTAGTTAAGATGCTGAACTACATGCCATGTTACACTACTATTTACCAGCTTATTTTCTGTACAATTATCATACTACAAATTCCAGTCATTTCAGCATTCCTAAGTAGTGATCTAGTCATACCATAGTAGCTATAAATACACGGATGTTGGGGTAGTTTGAGTGTGCGTTCGTACAACAGGATCTCAGGAGTTCCATGCCGGCAGCTCGTACCGGGCTATATCGGTCGCATGTTATTACAGCTCGTACAGGGCTATATCGGCCGCATGTTATTACAGCTCGGACATGGCTATATCGGCCGCATGTTATTACAGCTCGTACCGGGCTATATCGGTCGTTTGTTCATTACACAGTTGCGCCCGTGTTTCCCAGCCCCTGGGCCACTACTATTGGGTTAGGAATACTCCTATAGAGGTTGGCGCGCACACTTGAGCTTACGATAGGATAGTTCACCTTTTTAGCGACCAGGTTGTGACTTGACCTCTTTACATGTCTGTTTCGTAGAAATACCATATCTTTTTATATATCTTCTTTTACTTACGCACACGGGCTTCACTACACTCATATATTCATGTTATTATACCAAACACACACCTTATATGTTGAGTACTTACTGGGATGTTCTGACATCCCTGAGATTTGCCATCTCAGATTTAGAGGCAGATTTTCAGGCTGAACAGGATCGGAGCGGCTATCAGGACTTTGCCGAAAATCAGTAACCCATAGGTTTATTTCTTTTCTGTTAGTATTTAACATGTACGCCCTTGTGGGACATTAGGTCTTATGTATTTCTTTTCGGATTTTGTTTTCTTTTCGAACCTATTGTATTGGATCTTTATTTTGCATCCATCATCTAGATGACCTAAGTTTTTTTGTATTTCTTGTAGTCTTGTTGTAGCATAATTATCAGTATTATCCCTTTTGGTATTGGAATTTTATCCCTGTCAGGTTAGCTAGACAGCCTTATGTGACTATGGAAGGATCTTTCCTTAACGTAGGTAGCACGGTCGGCCTTCGTTGCTCTCAGTATTCCGTATTTTGGGAAGCGGGGCGTGACAACTTGGTTGTTGTCGCGTAATTACCCTGTTCTTGGAACCTAATGAACTCCAGTTTAGCAAAAGCCCCAGCTCTCTTTTTGGCTTTGTATCTGAGCCGTTTCTGTCTTAAATTTCAGTCTCAAGGGCTTGACAGGCATCAGCATTCTTAGAAGTTGTCGTAGGCCGATTGACGGAGATTCTGGAAAAAACGTTAGAACATGCGGTTGTCAAGAGCGTCGCCTGAGCTTGCCCGAGACATTTTGTTGTCCTCTTTGAATCGAAGGCCTTGCCCCAAGCTGAAGAGACAGAGAGCCGTTCAAAAACTTACACTCGGACTTAGGTACCTTTGCAACCACAATATTCGGTCTCCTCCCTTTTTAGGCCAGTTCACTGTCGAAGCCTCTAAGGTAGATGCTCTGATAGCTGAGACGAGCGAGATGGACCCAAACTAGAATAACTGCTTTGTCGCATAATTTCCGATGGAAGAGTCACTTGGGCCGTCGCCTTGATTGTGTATGCGACCATGATCGCGTCAGCAATGGAATTTTTCCTTAGAGACATTGTAGTTGAGCCGTCGATCATTGATTGTTGTTGAAAGCTAATAATCTGCACGAAAGAGCAAGATTTCAGTACAAACAACGGTGTATATGTTGAATGAGTTCGCATGATCATTTGACCCGAAATATAGGAGAGACATGTTTCACCAGATATGCCAGAATCTGCAAAGTGTTTTTCGTCACCCATTAAGGTAGGATGCGCATGTGTTTCATGCATGTACAGACCCCATTGCTCGATGGTGGGCAGGGGTTTATTGATCATGGAAATTCTAATTTCTGGCACCCGCGGACACAGCTGCCATTATTACCTCTCTATTTGAGACGAGGAAACTTCTGATTAACGGGTCATACGAACTTAATGTGAAATATGCGTTTTGGGTGTGTGAAGTTGTGTTTGAAAATGATTTTTTAGGGTGCTTAAACATATTGGGAGCTAATATACGGGGTCAGGGGCTAGCAGCCCACTTATAGGATGCAGGGCCGCCCCTGTTAGAAAATATTTTAAAGGGGAAAGAGAGGATTTGAGTGGCCTCCTGAGTTCAGGAGGCCACCCGAGGCCGTGGGTCCCCCTTTGAAGGGTCCCGAGGCGAAGACCCCCTAAAGAGGTGTCCCGACAGCGGGATTCCTTTTTGAGGGAGCCCCACAGCGGGACCACTTAGAAAGGGGGTCCCGAGAGTGGTTCCGAAGGCGGGACCCGTCTTTTAAGGGGTTCCCAAAAGGAAAACACCTTTTTGGGGGATTTCAAAAAACGGGGCCCTTGAAAGGGGGTCCCGAAAGGAGAACCCTTTCTAGGAGGGTTTCGAAGGCAGGACCCCTCTTTTAAGGGGTCCCGAAAAGGAATACCTTCTTGGGGGGTCCAAAAACGGGACCCCTTTTTTGGGGGGTTTCCAAAGACGGGGACCCTGGAAGAGGCCCCGAAAGAGGAACCCCTCTTTATGGGGGGTTCTGAAGGCGGGAACCCTCTTTGAGGGTTCCAAAAGCGGGAAATCCCTTCTTGGGGGAGTTCCGACGAAGATTGTGACTAGGGTTGCATCCGGATCCAAACCAGATACGGATATGGATTTTTCAATCCGTTCATGCGTGTGCGTGTGTGTGTGTGTGTGTGTGTGTGATCATCTGGATATCCGGGTATAATATTAATTATATTATACTATAAAATATTGCTAACTTAATATATACTTGTAACTTGTAAGTTGTAAATCTTGGCCCATTTGAGATCTAATCTAACATTTAATCTAAACACTTCATTTGAAATTAATAACTCACCTGAGAACTAGATCTAGATCTCGGGTTTTTATTGTTCTCAATTTCTAAATACCGTAACTTTTCCCATCTCCTCAACTTTCCACCGCGCCTCCCTCGACCGTGAAGCCGGCGCCCCTCTCCGCCTCCTGAGACCGTGAGGACGCCGCCTCTCCGCCACTTTGCTTCCAACGGGGCCGCCCTCTCCGCCCTTTTGCTTCCAACGAGGCCGTCGTCTCTCCCGTCTCTCCGCTCCTTTGCCTCTCACGAGGCCGCCGCCTCTCCACCCTTCTACCTCTCGCGAGGCCTCAACTCCATCTCCTTCCACTTGCTTACCCCTCCCAAGGTACAACCCTAACCCTAATTCTTGATGAATCAACTTCAATTCAATTTTGGTTCTTGATGATTGTGGTGTTTTATGTTGTGACTTGTAAATGAAAATGGGTTGACTTCTTGTAGTGATGAAATTGTTATTTAGAAAAAAAATTGCATGCTTTTTTGTCTCTACTTCTTGAATATATATAAATTTGGATTTTATATTTTTTAAAAATTGAATTGGTTTCATACTTCATAAAAATTAGATTTTTTTCTAAATTTTTTATTTTAATTTTTGCTTTTGGAGTTGAAAGTGTGCAAAAACTAATTCATTGAATCTTAAATGTTGCTTTTATTTATTATGCAGTGACCATCATGATGTTGGTTCCTTCAATTGGGCAATCTAGTAATGTCCTCACCAATGAAGAAATTGCGAGCAATGTAAATGAAGTTCTAGTTGAAAAAGGAAAAAAAGTTGACATCGAAGGTTTGGTTGGATTTTATAAGAGAAGAACAAACCATTACAAATGAAGTAAATGGAAAAAAGATAGAAGTTGAAGTTTTTAAAGCTAAATGTAAGCATTGCAATTTTGAGTGTGATGGACATAGTAATAACGGTACAACACTTAAAAATCACAAACAAAGGTGTACAAAAATAAAGAGAGGAGATATTCGACAACAATTGATTCAAGCTTCCATTCAAAATGAAGATGAAACTTGCACATTAAGAAATTTTCAATTTGACAATGAAAGAAGCCAAATTTTTCTTGCAAAAGTAATAATTGTTCATGAATGCCTTTTCAACATTGTGACTCATGAGTGTTTTCAAGAGTATTTGCATTCTCTTCATCCACAACACAAGATTCCAAGCTACACGCATATCACAAAGTTATTATGTCAATTTATGATGATTATAAAAAGAAGTTGAGTGATTTGTCCATTAGTTCTTCAATAAAATTGATCATCACTATGGATAAATGGACATCATCTTCACAAAAAATCATATTTATGCATCACCGCTCATTTTTTCGTGAATCATGGATATTGCAAAAGAGGATCCTTGGCTTTATTAATGTTCATGGAGCTACCGGAATTGATATATGCAATATTTTTATGTCTCGCTTGCTTGAATGGAATGTTGGTGAAAAGCTAATTTCCGTGACCGTTGACAATGATAAAGCGAATGATGTTGCTATAAGATTAGGAAAAGAACGGATTAAAAATACACTTCCTTGTGATGGAGTCTTTTTTCATATGAGATGTGCCGTGCATATTATAAATCTCGTCGTCAAAGATGGTTTGAAAAAGATTGTGAAAGCTATTAAAAACGTTAGATTAAGTATAAAGTATGTTACTTGCTTGCCACAAATGAAAGAAAGTTTTTATGAAATTGCTAATCAAGTTGGTTTGAGAACCAAAAACGCCTTTTTCCTGATTTTTGCACAAGGTGGAACTCTACATATAGCATGTTAGTCAATGCTTATAGCATCAATGCTTTGGAGTACAAACAGGCTTTTCTTAGATTTAAACGCGAAGATGGAAAATACCTTAATTGCCCTTCGGATGATGAATGGGCTACATCGAAACTTTAAGCATTTTTTTATGCAACCGAACTTCTTTCCAGTACAAAATATCCTACTTCTAATCTCCTTTTTGAAGAATTTTATGAGATTCAGTTACTTCTTATTGAACGGTCAAGAAGTATGGATGATGTTATCGTGTCTCTTGTCTTTTGCTATGAAAAAGAAATTTGATAAGTATGGGAACATGTGCAATAATTTTTTTCAGTGGTGGTTTTTTTTATCCAAGATACAAGACGGTTGCAATCAATTTGTACTTCGGTGAGATCTATGATGAATATGCATCCAAGTATAATGAAATGGTTCAATGCAATGAAAATGAAAATACATCAAGTAATGTTTCAAGAGAAATGGGTAGAATCAAAGATAGAAAAGCATATTTGCACAATTTATTGAAAGCATTAAAAGTGTGCCTACTAAGACTGATTTGAATATATATATGGAAGAGGGCGGTTCTTGGATGGAATGAGCAAGTAATGGTAAAGTTTGATATCTTGGCTTGGTGGAAATTAAATGTGGGAAAGTTTCCTATACTTTCAAGAGTTGCACAAGATGTTTTAGGTATTCCAGTATCGACCGTGGCTTCAGAATCGGCATTTAGCACCGGAGGACGTGCCATTCATTGTTATAGAAGCCGAATGAAAACCGATATGGTTGAAGTATTGATATGTGGGCAAGATTGGATTAAAGCGTGTAACACCCGAGCCCAATACTACTATTTTCTGTTACTGGTTGAGCATTAGATATTACTCATTTCATTTAGCTTGCCTGTTTGACACTTACCGTGAAATTTTATCTGGAAAGGTCATTTCTGCATATAACAAATTTTAGCACCTAAAATAAAATTAAAAATATCTATCTTGGCCTACTCGACACCCCTAGCAGCGTGGTAGCGTCCGTGCATCGAGTTCTCGTCCCGTTCGGTGAAACGGGCGAGTTTGGACGGCTACGCGCGCGTACAGGTGTCCGACTTGGGGGTATACTTTTTAATCATAAAACATTTCATTTTAAAATTTGGAACCCACTTAAAATCCTATTATTTAAATTTCAAATTTTTGGACCCAACCCGGGCGCGATTTGGAAATGTTTCATTTAGCGCCAAAATCCCAAATTAATAAAATATTCGAAACCGTATAAAATTTCGTTTATAATATTCTTACTGTTAGTTTAAGATTCTTAAATCTTTAATTTATATTTTTTTTAACCACTTATTATTTTCCCTGGCCAATCAACGTTGGCTATTACCCGTGGGCCCCCTCCAATACCTTCCTCTCTCTTTTTCTGTCTCTCTCTCTAGCTTCTCTCTCTCCTATATATATATTTACATCTCCTTTCTCCCCTCATATTTTTCCCCAAGCACGAGAAACCCATCGCGAACCCTAACCCAAGCCGTCTTCACCGTCGCCGCCGCAGCCCCGACGCCGGCGCCGGCGCCACCGTCGCCCTCGCCTCCGCCTCCTCCCCTCAACCTTGTCTTCTTTCCCCCGCGCACCCTGCTCGATGCGGCCACCTGCAGAATTCCGTGCAGTCGCCAAGTCGCCGCCGGCAACCACCTGTGCCGCCGACGATCACCTCGCCGTGTTCTCCTCACCCCAGACCTCCTCCTTCTCTTCTTTCCGAGCACACCCTGCACCTTCCCCAGAACGCCAACCCACCACCCATCGCCTGCAACCTCACCCTCGCCGGAAACCCATCACCACCGACCACCCGTCACCTCCTCGCCTCCCAGCAACCCCCAGAATGCCAACACCACCACTACCGACCGATTTTTGCACCTCCCTGATCACCTCTACAGAAACCCTTCTCGTCGTCGTCATCATCGCGGCTTGAACCGCCGGTGATCTTGACGGCACCGATCGCCTCGCTGCCGGGTTGCCGAGAGTGCATCCATCTCTGTCCAGATCATCATCTCTATCCCGAGCCCTTGTTGTTATCGTGTCGCGTGGGTTTGCGCCTCCGTTCTCGTGATTGTCATTTCGTCGAGGCAAGTATTCGATACTTGCTACATGCTATTGCAACTTTAAAACTTGCCTTAATATTCATATATGGTTTAATGATGTATTATTTAGTAAATCACCTTACATACATTGCTTCCTGTTTAACCCTAGTAGCATGTCAAATTAATTATTTCCTGATAAACCCCGTACATGATAGATTACATTTGATTTACTTCTATGATGCTTTTATTCCGGTTTAGTTTATCAGATATTCATGAACAACTTAAACCGGTCAAATTACAATTGCATTCTTTAAACAGATTATACTTGACATAGCACTCTCGGAACACTCAATGTTTTATTAACCTGATTACAGCAGTTACGTTTACCATTCTGTATTCACGTTATATTGACACTATCTATTTAACACAATTGAAAATTGTACAGCTAGATAATAAATCCGATTATTGTTTAACGCATTGATTAGATCATGATGTTTGCTTATATATCTGATTGTGAGCACACCCACGATACGTTCGTACCTTGACCTGACATTGCTACATGATACACCTGACATGGTACCGTTTACTGTTGACTTGACCTGATGTACCATGACCCGACCTGTTACCTGATCCCGTGCCTAATGCCAACAAACCTGACATGTAGTCCTCATGGACCGTTCCTGTTGTCTATCCAGACAAACCTGCTTTTACCTAATCCTGTGTTGGCATTAGTTCTTGATTACTGAATACCTGACCTGACATACATAACTTGGGGGTATGGGGAAATCAAAGGTGAAACCTGACTTGTAACTCGACAGTTCACTACCTGTTCTGGGTGTACACATTCTTATTTTGTGCCTAGCGGCATGTCTCGGTTTCGGCCGAGAATATTGTGGCCGTGGTCCCGGGTATGTACGGGATACTATCGAGTGTACACATTCCTGTTTTTTGCCTAGCGGCATGTCTCGGCTGCAGCCGAGAATATTGTGGCCGTGATCCCGGGTATGTACGGGATACTATTGAGTTACATCGACGATTCATCAATTGATTTCAGAGACTTTAGACTAGAAAACCTGATAGAACAGTTTAGTTACCCACTGCACACTACCCTGCACTGCTTGTTTCATACTATTGCTTTATTCATGTTTATTTCTGCATTGCCTATTACACTGTTCATATTATATTACTTGTTGATATGACGCGCTGACGTCTGGGTTTTGCATGGCCCAGATTCTATACCACTGTCGCAGTCCGAGCAGGAGTACTTCAACCAGCAGGCTGAATTGTGAGTCCAGTAGTGGTTAGTTTTATTTCCTGCATTTATTTCCAGATGTGAGCCCGCATTATGGGACATGCTTTTCCGTTATTGTATTGGATCATTTGCTTCCGCATTTATTTATCATTGACTCTTGTTATTCTGGATTGTGGACATGTTTTTAGATAGTTTTGTCTTGTTCTTGATATCTCTACAGCCGTAATGTGACTGTGGATGGATACTTCCTACCCACAGGTAGCATGGTTGGCTATGTCACGTGCCCAATCTAGCGTACTCTAGGAAGCGGGGCGTGACATGGTTCTTTTGGTATCAGAGCCATAAGTTAGTTGGGTTGATTCTTTTGTAGTTGGGTATTGTACCCAATACACAAATCAGAATACCCGTGTTAGGAAACATGTCCTGCCACTTTGCCATTTACTATTCTTGAATCACATCCTTCCAGATTATATCTTTTACGGCGTGCAAACTTACTATGCATGTCGACTCGAAAAACCTGATTTCTTGACATCTCTAGGACTTAGGCGACTTGGGTAGAGTTAAGTAATTATGGCTATGATACCGCGGCATAGTTACAATGCGGTACTCTATTTAAGTATCTTGGAGTTCTAGCCTTGATCTATATTAAATCTATCATCATGCTAATGTTGGGTGTTTTGATTTCAGGAAGATGGCAGATAAGAATTTCAAGACATACCAGAGGCGTGTGGACGAAGCCGCCATGCTGGGAGTGATAAGAGGAATGCTGGAAAATCAGAAGAGGCAGACTGAGCTGATCCAGCTGCAAGCAGACTCGTTTCAAGAAGGTTTGCAGATCGTTCGGCAGTCTGTAAACAACGCTGGAGCTAAACTAGTTGACCGAGTAGGGACCGTGGCAGATTTCAGACGTTTGGGTCCGTCTACATTCACTGGTTTAGAGGAGCCGTTGCCAGCCGAGCAGTGGCTAGTCGACACGGAGAATTTACTGATTGCGGCACAGATTCCAGAGGACAAAAGAGTTGATGTGGTGCGCATTCAGCTGGTGGATTACGCCCGAGAGTGGTGGCTTGTGGAGGAGACCCGCTTGCCCAAGCCGATCAGTTGGGCGGAGTTTTCTAAGAGTTTCCTGGAGAAGTTCTTCCCGCGGACTGCACGGGAGGAAATGGAAGAGAAATTTATTGGGCTGAGGCAGAATGGAGCACCCGTGGACGTGCATGCAGCAGAGTGGACGAGACTCAGCTGATTCGCTGGACCTTTAGTCGCCAACGAGGCAGACAGGGCACGAAGGTTCATGCGCAGTTTGGATGTGGACATCCAGAGGCAGATTGTCTCCCTGGGTTTGACCACTTTCTCACAGGTTCTTACGGCAGCTCGGGAACAACAGAGTTTATCTGGGATGAAAGGGAGCTTGCAGCAGACAGCAGTCGCGGCCAGGAAGCCCGCATTTGTACCTAACCGAGCTCATGGGCACAAGGGTATTCCAGTGGATCGTCGTGGTGTAGCACCCATGAAGAAGCCTGTGGTCGTCGATCGAAGAAAGAGCATGAATTGTAACTACTGCAATTTACCTGGCCACATGCAAAAGGATTGTCGAAGGAGGCTGGGACTCTGTTTGGTTTGTGGAGCGGCTGATCACGCAATGGGTGCCTGTCCGTCGAAGCTTCGCACGAGAGATGATATACAGAAGCCTCCGCAGAGACCGTTCCAAGGGCAGAAACAGCTGACTCAAGGACCTAATCAGGCTCGAGCTTTTACCTTGACAGCTGAGGAAGCTAAGGAATCAGGAGAAGTGGTTTCAGGTACCTTACTCGTTCATGGTTTTCCCGCATTAGTATTATTTGATTCTGGTGCATCCCACTGTTTTATGTCATCCAAATTTATAACTACACACTCGATTACCTGCACGACCCTGTCTAGTTTCTGGGACATACACAATGGGAATGGGAAAATCATAGCTAGTAGGGAGTGTAGAGACTGTACAGTTGTTGTGTGCGGACGGGAACTCTTTGCAGATTTCTTGGTGATAGATACGGGCAGCTATGAAGTTGTCTTGGGGATGGATTTTCTTGGAACTTTCCACGCCCACATTGACTGTAGGGCAAAGAAAGTAATTTTCCAGATTCCCGGACATCCTGAGTTTACCTTCACTGGAGGAAGCAGTTCTGTCGGGCCAGTCGAGTTTAGGGCTAGGCCGACGAACAATATTCTTGCAGCAATGGAAGTTGATAGTGGTGAAGAGCCGGCGGTTGTTCGCGATTTTATGGACGTATTTGAGGATATATCGGGTTTACCGCCGAAGCGAGACGTGGAGTTCGCAATTGACCATATTCCTGGTGCAGCGCCAGTATCTAAAGCGTATTATCCAATGGCACCAGTAGAATTGGAAGAAGTTAAGAGACAGATTGCTGAATTGCTTGAGAAGGGTTGGATTCGAAGCAGCAACTCGCCTTGGGGAGCTCCAGTCCTTCTAGTAAAGAAGAAGGATGGCACGAGAAGGATGTGCATCGACTACCGAGAATTAAACCGGGTGACTATTAAGAACAAGTACCCGATCCCTCGTATTGGAGAACTTTTTGAGCAGCTTAGTGGCGCGAGGGTATTCTCGAAGCTGGATTTGCGATCCGGATATCATCAGGTCCGAGTGAAAGCAGAAGATATTTGCAAGACGGCGTTTCGAACTCGGTATGGACATTACGAGTACCTAGTGATGCCCTTCTGAGTAACGAATGCGCCGGCAGTATTCATGGACTTGATAAACCGAATCTTTTCACCGTTCTTGGACCAGTTTATCGTGGTATTCATTGACGATATTCTGGTTTACTCGAAGAGTTTTGAGGAGCATGCTGAGCATTTGAAGATCGCACTGCAGACATTGAGACAGGAGAAATTGTATGCGAAGATGAGTAAGTGCGAATTTTGGCTTGAGGAAGTGAAGTTTCTGGGGCATGTTGTGTCGGGCGATGGAATCGCCGTCGATCCCGAAAAGATTGCAGCGGTTCGAGATTGGCCTATTCCAAAGAATGTAGCTGAGATAAGAAGTTTTCTTGGATTAGCCGGATACTACAGGAGATTTGTGGAGAACTTCGCTCATTTGGCAGAGCCGTTGACCAAGCTTACGCGCAAGGAGGTACCTTTTGTATGGACGAATAAATGTGCGTTAGCTTTTGAGACGTTGAAGCAGAAGTTGATAACCGCCCCTATTTTGACCGTGCCAGACAATTCCGGAGGATTGGTGATTCACAGCGACGCATCTGGGAAAGGATTGGGATGTGTTTTGATGCAGCATGGGAAGGTTGTAGCATACGCATCAAGACAACTGAAGACCCATGAGAAGAATTATCCAACTCATGACTTGGAGCTTGCGGCTGTGATCTTCGCTTTGAAGATTTGGAGACACTACCTCTTGGGCGAGAGAGCCGAAGTTTTTACAGATCACAAGAGTTTGAAGTATGTGTTCACTCAGAAGGAGTTGAATATAAGGCAGTGTAGATGGTTGGAGCTGATGGCCGACTACGATCTTGATCTTAAGTACCATCCGGGGAAGGTTAACGTCGTGCCGGATGCGCTTAGCCGGTTACCAGCAATTCAGGTGTTAACTACGCAGAGGGAGATCATTGCAGATTTACGAAGATTTAACTTGGAGGTTGTGCTACCGCGTTCTACGGGACAGTTGATGCAGTTGCAAATACAGTCATCTTTAATTGAGAAAATTAAAGCAGCACAATCGCAGGATCCTAGACTGCAAAAGTTTCGAGAGCAAGTTGAAGCCGGACTACGACCAGATTTATTGATCCACGAAGATGGTTCGTTGAGGTATGGTAGCCGTTTGTGTGTGCCAAAGGTAGATGTTCGTGAAGAGCTTATGAAGGAGGCACACAGTTCAGCTTACTCTGTACATCCAGGAGGCACAAAGATGTACCGAGATATTCGACAGCATTTCTGGTGGGAAGGCATGAAACGGGAGATTGCTCGCTTTGTGGCTAAGTGCTTGGTGTGTCAGCAAGTTAAGGCTGAACACCAAAGGGATGCTGGTTTATTGCAACCACTTCCGATTCCTCAGTGGAAGTGGGAACATATAACCATGTATTTCGTGACGGCTTTACCGCGGAGTCCAAAAGGCAACAATGCAGTATGGGTGATTGTTTATCGATTGACCAAGGCAACTCACTTTATTTCTTTCCGGGTTGGTCAATCAACAGAGACTTTGGCAGAGCGGTACATGCAGGAGATTGTAAGATTACATGGTGTACCGGTGAGTATCGTGTCCGATCGGGATACTCGATTCTTATCACACTTCTGGAGGAGTTTACAGGAAAGTTTGGGGACTCGATTGAAGTTTAGCACAGCTTATCATCCTCAAACTGATGGTCAGTCGGAGAGAACGATCCAAACTCTTGAATACATGTTGAGAGCATGCATGTTGGACTTCAAGGGTTCGTGGGAGGATCATCTACACTTGGTGGAGTTTTCTTACAACAACAGTTTTCAAGCAACTATCCAGATGGCTCCGTTTGAAGCTTTGTATGGTCGTAAGTGCCGTTCACCTGTTTGTTGGGATGATGTCGGTGAACGAAGATTGTTGGGACCAGATTTGGTGGTACAGAAAATTGAGAAGGTTAACACTATCAGGAGTCATATGAAGGCAGCTCAAGACAGACAGAAGAGTTGGGCTGACACGTCAAGAAGACCTCTAGAGTTCGCCGTGGGTGATTTGGTATTCTTGAAGATATCACCGACTAGAGGGGTGATTCGTTTTGGGAGTCGAGGAAAGCTTAGTCCTCGATTCGTTGGACCCTTCGAGATATTGGAGCGTGTTGGAGAGGTAGCGTACCGTTTGGCGTTACCGCAGTCCTTGGTGGGTGTGCACGATGTGTTTCACGTATCTCAACTACGAAGGTATGTTCGAGATGAAACACACGTCTTGGATCATTCGGAGTTAACAGTACGGGAAGACCTGACTTTTGAGGAGCGACCGGTTGAAATCATGGATCGAAGGGAAAAGGTTATTAAGAACAAGGTTATCCCCCTTGTGCTCGTTTCTTGGGGTAATCGATCGCATGGAGAGTCCACTTAGGAACGAGAAGATGAGATTTGGCAGAAGTTTCCTCACCTTTTTCTGTAGTTTTCTATCTTGTATTCTTGGAATTTCGCGGACGAAATTCTTTTTGTAGTTGGGTATACTGTAACACCCGAGCCCAATACTACTATTTTCTGTTACTGGTTGAGCATTAGATATTACTCATTTCATTTAGCTTGCCTGTTTGACACTTACCATGAAATTTTATCTGGAAAGGTCATTTCTGCATATAACAAATTTTAGCACCTAAAATAAAATTAAAAATATCTATCTTGGCCTACTTGACACCCCTAGCCGCGTGGTAGCGTCCGTGCATCGAGTTCTCGTCCCGTTCGGTGAAACGGGCGAGTTTGGACGGCTACGCGCGCGTACAGGTGTCCGACTTGGGGGTATACTTTTTAATCATAAAACATTTCATTTTAAAATTTGGAACCCACTTAAAATCCTATTATTTAAATTTCAAATTTTTGGACCCAACCCGGGCGCGATTTGGAAATGTTTCATTTAGCGCCAAAATCCCAAATTAATAAAATATTCGAAACCATATAAAATTTCGTTTATCATATTCTTACTGTTAGTTTAAGATTCTTAAATCTTTGATTTATATTTTTTTTAACCACTTATTATCTTCCCTGGCCAATCAACGTTGGCTATTACCCGTGGGCCCCCTCCAATACCTTCCTCTCTCTTTTTCTGTCTCTCTCTCTCTAGCTTCTCTCTCTCCTATATATATATTTACATCTCCTTTCTCCCCTCATATTTTTCCCCGAGCGCGAGAAACCCATCGCGAACCCTAACCCTAGCCGCCTTCACCGTCACCGCCGCAGCCCCGACGCCGGCGCCAGCGCCACCGTCGCCCTCGCCTCCGCCTCCTCCCCTCAACCTTGTCTTCTTTCCCCCGCGCACCCTGCTCGACGCGGCCACCTGCAGAATTCCCTGCAGTAGCCAAGTCGCCGCCGGCAACCACCTGTGCCGCCGACGATCACCTCGCCGTGTTCTCCTCACCCCCAGACCTCCTCCTTCTCTTCTTTCTGAGCACACCCTGCACCTTCCCTAGAACGCCAACCCACCACCCATCGCCTGCAACCTCACCCTCACCGGAAACCCATCACCACTGACCACCCGTCACCTCCTCGCTTCCCAGCAACCCGCAAAATGCCAACACCACCACTACCGACCGATGTTTGCACCTCCCAGATCACCTCTACAGAAACCCTTCTCGTCGTCGTCATCGTCGCGGCTTGAACCGCCGGTGATCTTGACGGCACTGATCGCCTCGCTGCCGGGTTGCCGATAGTGCATCCATCTCTGTCCAGATCATCATCTCTATCCCGAGCCCTTGTTGTTATCGTGTCGTGTGGGTTTGCGCCTCCGTTCTCGTGATTGTCATTTCGTCGAGGCAAGTATTCGATACTTGCTACATGCTATTGCAACTTTAAAACTTGCCTTAATATTCATATATGGTTTAATGATGTATTATTTAGTAAATCACCTTACATACATTGCTTCCTGTTTAACCCTAGTAGCATGTCAAATTAATTATTTCCTGATAAACCCCGTACATGATAGATTACATTTGATTTACTGCTATGATGCTTTTATTCCGGTTTAGTTTATCAGATATTCATGAACAACTTAAACCGGTCAAATTACAATTGCATTCTTTAAACAGATTATACTTGACATAGCACTCTCGGAACACTCAATGTTTTATTAACCTGATTACAGCAGTTACATTTACCATTCTGTATTCACGTTATATTGACACTATCTATTTAACACAATTGAAAATTGTACAGCTAGATAATAAATCCGATTATTGTTTAACGCATTGATTAGATCATGATGTTTGCTTATATATCTGATTGTGAGCACACCCACGATACGTTCGTACCTTGACCTGACATTGCTACATGATACACCTGACATGGTACCGTTTACTGTTGACTTGACCTGATGTACCATGACCTGACCTGTTACCTGATCCCGTGCCTAATGCCAACAAACCTGACATGTAGTCCTCATGGACCGTTCCTGTTGTCTATCCAGACAAACCTGCTTTTACCTGATCCTGTGTTGGCATTAGTTCTTGATTACTGAATACCTGACCTGACATACATAACTTGGGGGTATGGGGAAATCAAAGGTGAAACCTGACTTGTAACTCGACAGTTCACTACCTGTTCTGGGTGTACACATTCTTGTTTTGTGCCTAGCGGCATGTCTCGGTTTCGGCCGAGAATATTGTGGCCGTAGTCCCGGGTATGTACGGGATACTATCGAGTGTACACATTCCTGTTTTGTGCCTAGCGGCATGTCTCGGCTGCAGCTGAGAATATTGTGGCCGTGGTCCCGGGTATGTACGGGATACTATTGAGTTACATCGACGATTCATCAATTGATTTCAGAGACTTTAGACTAGAAAACCTGATAGAACAGTTTAGTTACCCACTGCACACTACCCTGCACTGCTTGTTTCATACTATTGCTTTATTCATGTTTATTTCTGCATTGCCTATTACACTGTTCATATTATATTACTTGTTGATATGACGCGCTGACGTCTGGGTTTTGCATGGCCCAGATTCTATACCACTGTCGCAGTCCGAGCAGGAGTACTTCAGCCAGCAGGCTGAGTTGTGAATCCAGTAGTGGTTAGTTTTATTTCCTGCATTTATTTTCAGATGTGAGCCCGCATTATGGGACATGCTTTTCCGTTATTGTATTGGATCATTTGCTTCCGCATTTATTTATCATTGACTCTTGTTATTCTGGATTGTGGACATGTTTTTAGATAGTTTTGTCTTGTTCTTGATATCTCTACAGCCGTAATGTGACTGTGGATGGATACTTCCTACCCACAGGTTGCATGGTTGGCTATGTCACGTGCCCAATCTAGCGTACTCTGGAAAGCGGGGCGTGACAAAGCGGAAATAGATCGCTAGTATATAATTAATTATATTTATTATTATGAATTGTCTATAATTTTGTCTAATATAATTTTTTTATAGTTATGAAGCAAAAATCTCATGCGAGATGTTGACGTGGCTAATGTGAATGTGAACATGGATTCTAATGTGAGTGCGAACGTGAGTGCTAACGTGGATGCTAATGACGATGATGATTCTTTTACCTCGGAGACTTTTATAAAGCCATCTTTAGGTATGGTCTCAATACAAAATTATATATACATTTTTATTTAACTCGGTTAAAGTAACACATTGTTATAATGATTATGTTTTGGTTAGGGGACATGATGGAAGGATTGGAGTCGGATGATATGGAGGATAATATTTGATCTCTTTTGCTTTGGTTTGGATTAAAAGCTCATGATTCGATGACTTTTTATGATTGCTATATATATATATATATATATATATATATATATATATATATATATATATATATATATATATATATCTCCTTAAAATCGTATTTTTCTATGTTTCTAGGTGCCTCGGATTTTTTTGGGATTGCTAGCTAAAGTGGAAGAATGATATTTTGATATGGCATATGAATTGTGGATTCATGAATGTTGAGAGAATTTTTGGGCTTCTAAGGATTTGTTTGTTTCTTAATGTTTCATTTACAAGGTCTTTGTAATATTTTGTTTGTCAAGTGAAGTATTTTGAAAACTGTTATTGTACGAAAACTCCACCAAGTGTAGATGATCCTCCCACGAACTCTTGAAGTTCAACATGCAAGCTCTCAACATATCTTTAAGAGTTTGGATCGTTTTCTCCGACTGGCCATCTGTCTGAGGATAATAAGCTGTGCTAAACTTCAATCGCGTCCCCAAGCTTTCCTGTAAACTTCTCTAGAAGTGCGATAAGAATCGGGTGTCACGGTCGGACACGATGCTCATAGGTACTCCATGAAATCTCACAATCTCCTGCATGTACCATTCTGCTAATGCTTCTGTTGACCGACCAACTCGAAATGGTATAAAATGAGCTATTTTGGTCAATCGATCAACAACCATCCGAACTGCATTGTTGCCCTTTGGACTCCGTGGTAAAGCCGTCATGAAATCCATGGTTATATGTTCCCACTTCCATTGAGGAATCGGAAGTGGTTGCAATAACCCAGCAACCCTTTGATGTTCAGCCTTAACTTGCTGACACACCAAGCACTTCGCTACAAAACGGGTAATCTCCATTTTCATGCCTTCTTACCAGAAATGTTGTCGTATATCACGGTACATCTTCATGCCTCCTGGATGTACGGAATATGCGGAACCGTGCGCCTCCTTCATAACTTCTTCACGAATGTCTTCCTTCGGCACACACAAACGGCTACCATAACGCAATGAACCATCTTCATGAATCAATAAGTCCGTTCGAAGTCCCACTTCAACATGTTCTCAAAACTTCTGCAATCTTGGGTCCTGCGACTGCGCTGCTTTAATACTATCGATCAACGACGACTGTACTTGCAGCTGTATCAACTGTCCCGAAGAATACGGTAGCACGATCTCCAACTCGAATCTCTGAAAATCTTCGATAAGCTCCTTCTGTGCAGTCAACATCCGAATTGCTGACAACCGACTAAGCGCATCCGGCACTACATTAACTTTTCCCGGATGGTATTTGAGATCAAGATCATAGTCAGCCATCAGCTCCAACCATCTACGCTGCCTCATGTTAAGCTCTTTCTGTGTGAACACGTACTTTAGGCTTTTATGCTTGGTGAATACTTCGACCCTTTCGCCCAATAAGTAGTGCATCCAAATCTTCAAAGCGAAAATCACTGCTGCAAGCTCCAAATCATGAGTTGGGTAATTCTTCTCATGGGTCTTCAACTGTCTCGATGCGTAAGCTATAACCTTCCCATGCTGCATCAAAACACATCCTAAATCTTTCCCAGATACGTCGCTGGGAATCACCAATCCTCCAGAACCGTCCGCTACGGTCAAAATAGGAGCGGTTATCAATCTCTACTTCAATGCCTCAAAAGCTGATGCACATTTATCCGTGTAAGTGCACGGCGGCGCCCCGGCCGTCAATCCGACGCCGGAATGCGGAAGCGGTGAATAACTTAAATTTTGCGGACTTTGCAAACCGGCACCACCGCGCACTAAACTCCGGATCGTAACCATTAACAAGTCTAAGCAAACTAGAATACGGGTTAGAGATGTACCGACTGATCCGAGTCCTCCGGTCTTCATCTCCACTCCGATCTCCTCGCGGGATCTCCGTCCGTCTCCTCCTCGTCGGAAAGGGCACCACGTCGCCTGTATCTTTTACGGGCTCCCACCTCAATACCGAGGCAACTCGGGCGCGAAGCTGGCGAATCGACGCGTCCAAGATTTGCTGTAGGAAGTGTAGTGTAGAGGCTACTTGTCTCTTTGGGGTTTGTTGCCTTTGGATGGAGGAATGAAGATTGAACTTTGGAGGAAAATGAAGCTACTAATTTTTGCAAGGAAATGAGATGAACAAATGATACAAAAATGAACCTCTCATTTTCTCTCTTCTCCCCAATTTGTGGCCGGCCATTCTCATATCAAAATGGTGGAGGAAAACAACATATATCATATGAGGGAGGTGAGTGTAGGAGAAGAAGGAGGTGACCACAACCCAAGACAAGAAAACAAAACACCATGCTTTACCCTTTTTCAAACCATACCCTTTCATGTCACAAATAAAAACAAAAGCATGGTGGAAAAGATAATGATAGCTATCATAATCAAACTTTTACAAGAAACCCCCTCCACAAATGTTATTTGCACAATTGCAAATAACCCCCTCCATCGGAAAAGTCCGGCCGGGAAAGAACAAAGGAAAACCGGCCGGAACGGAATGCAAACTGGCAACTCCAGAAAACTGGTCCCGTAATAAATTACAGGAAAACCCCGATACTGTGCATACACACCTGCATCTGTATTCTGTCCGGATACAAATGCAAAGAGACAAAATCTACACTGTACTAAACTAAGACCAGCTTAAGCCAAAGCCGGCTAGTTAAATCCGTTCGATCCTGATCCGTGCAATACCGCACGTATCTGATCGAACCCTGCCATATAACCATACGGCTACTAGTACAAACCGTCCGATCCTGATCCGTGCAATACCGCACGTATCTGATCGGACCCTGCCATATCTCCATACGGCTTCTACAGCGTTTCGCCCGAAAGCTTGAGTAACTGAAAGTGTGGTGGACTCTAAAGACTCGTCAATACTATGGCTGTGGTTTTAACCACTAGCACGTCAGAGGTATAAGCCAATACGTGACGGGCCACCAGCTATTGACTAAATGGGACGTCGATGAGGAAGCTCACCCCGACACCCAACTGAGCCTGTCAGTGACAATATCCGTGCAGTCCGGTCCGTTCGTTTATGAGTATCGCATGGCGGGCCTAGGGGGTTGGTAAAAGTCAGACCCCCAAAAGCGGTACAAGTCGTGTCGGAGTGTAGCCCAGAACACCCTGAGATACTACTGGAATACCTACCAGTAAATCTCCTTGCCTTGGCCAAGGACTTTGTGTAATGGCTCTCCTAGACACAGCACGACCTCACCCCCAATACCGGGAGAGACGAACCCCTGAAGATACGCTCACTGCCTCCATGTGGCTCGGGACTGTACCCAACTAAAACCTGTTTGCACGACTCCTTTGAGCCGTGGTAGGGTAGTAATCAAAGTACAGTGGGAACTCACACGAGACAAATGACGATCCCCAGGTCGATGAACTAACCTGCACACATGTCACCAGGGAACTGCCATCTGACGTCTGGTATATGACCAACTAGCATGTTCCCGGCGAGTCCTGTCCGGTGTACTCATAACCCAATGAGCACCTGTATACATCTTAGGTGATCCAACTGACACCAGTGGCTTGTGAGACCGGCCACCGCCCCTCGTCGGGGTCTCGACTGTATACACTAGTCTACTAATGGAGTATCGATGCCCGGTCTCGAAACTCCCACGACTAGGGACCTTTTAAGGATATGCTTGTAGACACCCAGCTCCCACTTATATGATCGCCCTCATACTGCTGGTGGTCAAGCAAGAATCCTAGGGGCTCTATCAACGTGTAATAGCGACATGTCAGGTCACCTAAAACAGTACACGATGATAAAGGTAAACCAGATAGCATACTATCATCTCGAGTAAGACTGTCCTACCGGGATAGGTCCTCCCTCAATCATTACAATCACGTACCTGTGACCTAATAATTGACTCTGAGGGCACTATCTCCAACAATCTCCCACTTGCACTCAAGGCTAATTATTGCGATGTCGCATACTCACAGCCCGTGTGATACCGAACATCCAACTCCTTTACTAGTCAGTCTCACAAAGCTCGTTTGCGGAACTATTGCGTTCGAGGAATAGCCTTAGTGAGTGGATCCGCCTTGACGTTTCTTTCTATGTCTCTCTATATCTCATGTTCGCGGAGAAACCCATCTCCCGAAATGAGCAATACCTGTCTTAGAATGTGTCTGGATGTCTGATGGGACATAGCTCATAAATGAACTCCAAATCCAAACTTCTTAGACTGTATCGTCAACTGAACTTAATCAGTATCCTGCGCGCCATGCCTCCCTCAGTATTGCCTTGGATCACCTGTCCAAAATACTGCCCCTCGTCAGTGGGAAAACTATAACTCTGACAACCTCCTTGTCGTCCATGTCACCTTGGAAGCCTGGAATGATAACCGTCTCCTGAATGAGGCTGTCGTTATCATATCCCTAGAACATCCACTTATGTTCCAAAACTGCTTCCAACTGTTTCTCCAGGATTGGATTAATGTCAACTTATTGCATCTTGTGCAAGAACAACATCTGGTGTGGTACTTGACATCTCACGATTGACTCAATTGCCTGAGCAAGTGATCTGCCAATCATGCCCGTCCCTCTCCCCTTTAGTCTGTAAGACACCTTTGGAGAGGGTGACTCCATTACCTGCAGGTACACTACCGTGCCAGGAGTCGTCCATCCTAAATACTCTTAGAATGCTGTCAAGTACCCTGATTGGGAAACCACCCAAATCTAGATCTAAAACCATAGATCCAGTAACCAGTATGTCAGATATAAAATCCACTTCCTTTGTGGAGAAACCACTGTGTGACGACCAAAGTATAACCGATCGTAGTATAGGAGTTTCTTTTCCTACTCTGTGTATGTCATCCAAATACCAGGATATCACACCCTACTACCTTCTCAACAGATCCATCCCCTTTTCTGATGAAGTCAAACCCATGACTGTCACATCAGAAATAGATGATCTATCTCCGCTACATCTGCTCTAGTCTATAAATAGACATAAGCTCCCTGTCCACCAATGCTTCCGCTGCTCCCTCTGATTACGACAACCCTCTGGCAGAGTCATATAGACGTACACTTCTAAAACTAGTTTAGAACGACGCTATACTCATCCTCCCGCCGGGTCTCGTAACCTGAACAACAGCAATGGCAATTGTGGGTAAACAAGAACTTCCCTGTCGCCGTCCTTGAGGCTACCGTAGTGCCTCTCGGGTGCCTGAAGTTACCCACCTTATCTGCGGAGTGGCCAATGGAATGTCAATCCAGATTGAATCTTTAGGTTCCTTATCAAATCTTCAGTAATCGTTTGTGGTTCTGGAATCACTTCCAGTTCTACCATACTCCCACTACTGTTTTCTGAAAAAATCCATTTTTAATAAAACTGTGGCGAGTCTAGAACAATATCGCTATTGTTCATCCAGATGGTAGAAAGTCAACCCTCGTCATAGCCTGGGTCAACCCACAAACAGCCATTACAGAAACGTGCCTTGAGTTGTCCAGTGTCTGGTTTTAATCATAAACCGGACAACTCCCCGTACCTTAACATCGTTAAGATATGAACTGTTCTATATCCAATATAGAACCAGAGGCACTGATTTAATTGAACTAGATTCAAATCATGCAGCTGTCTCCAGTGCATGTCAACTAAATGGAAGAAGGCCGATCATCGTTACTCAACTTAGGAATGCTTCCAATTATGAGTAACCTGAAAGAGAAGCAATTTCTCTTAATCATTACTATCAACTGAACACCATACACAAGTATCTACATCTTCGATCTCTTTGAAGAATCCCGATACTTGCTATACCTGGTTCTCTACTCTATTCAAATACATATAACTTCTCCAAATTCGGACCCTGTGTTTCCACGAAACACCTGTCTAAAAAATAGAGGAGTCATAAGTAAACCGAATATAGTACGAGGACCATCCCCTCTGTCCTGATGGACCCTGGACAACATACAATACTCTGTAAAAGTCCCTTGAGTCTGATTACTCATTCACTGTGTGTCGTAGGTTGAAAACTGTACTTATGGTTAAGAAGAATTACACCGCTGTTTAATGCTCCTTACCTAACCATCCACTGATATAGGTAAATGTCGTAGACATAATTTCAGAAAGGTATATCTCACTCTATGAAAATAGACGTACAGATATATCAATTTGAAATTGGTGCATAACAGCGGATATTCAAAACCAAATATTTGCCGACCGGCAAACAACCCAGGTGATTTCCTCAAATATCACCGATTACAACGAATCCCGATATAATGAGGATGATCACCCAATTCCCAATAACTTACTCCCACTCATCATCTGTAAAACTATACAGATGTGAGAATCGTACCTGGTAAATACATACCCTGGAGTAAGTATCTAATCGGGAAATCAGTTTTCCTTTAACATTACACAGTGAAACTGAAACATCGAAATGTTCCGATGGGGTATTCTGGTATTCCTAGTAATGCCTCTTCCAGATTCACGACTGTAACCGTATAGTTCTTTGCCACCTCTCCAAATCCCTTCATATGTCTTTAGTCATTACCTTCTGCACACCCATTAGGCCAAATGGTTTTCTTCCTTCCCTACCGTTCGGCACCAGCCTATGGTTTGGAAGAGGACTATCCAATAAGCATAAAGGGTGTACTGTCCTAATCCTAGGAGCACTCGCAACGCGAGAGAAGGTGAAGATAAAAGACACCTGAATGTACTTTATTCCTATTTCTCCTGAACCAGGATCCATCCCCGAACTGGAACAAGTTCCTTTCGAGTTCGTATATAACCATACGATGGATTATCCAATAAAATGGGATCTTCGTAGTGATACGGAGTGTCCTGGAGAAATACAAAGGTGATTTAGGATTGGCGAAGAAATACTTGGTTTGGTCGTGAATAGCAGTCGCAATTTACTTTGCCCTCTTACTAATCCCTTGCTTTGTCTGAACTTAATACCTTCTGTACACCGTTTAAGCTAACTGGTTTTCTTTATTCCCTACCAGTCGGCACCAGCCTATGGTTTGGAAGAAGACTATCCAATTTGCATAATAGGTGTACTACTCCTAAACTAAGGAGTACTCGCAACCTGAGAGAGGGTGAAAAGAAAAGACAACTGAATAATCCTATCCGTTTTCTCCAGAACCGGAAACCATCCTCGAATCCCTTCGAGTTCGTATCTAACCATACGATGGTTTTGTCCAATGGAAGTGGACGTTCGTAGTAAAACGGGGTGTCCTGGAGAAAAGGGTAAAAGTAGGAGTGGCAATGAGGTTTGCAACTCTGACAATCCAAAGGTCGGTGTTTAAGAAGGTTCGGTCAACTTGGTCACTGAGTCAAAGTCTTAGGGTCGGGTCAATGGTCGCTGCCAAAGAGAGAGAGAAAAGAAACACTCAGCGTGCACTCTAACCTAGATCAGAATGGTTACCAATTTATCTAATCTGGAAACCTCCCACTGTACCTCAAATTCTCCTCCAAACCTTAAAGAAGAATTAGTCGGGGTCACCCGAGGAGTAAACCAACTCATCAGTGGGAATCGGGATCCAACTCTCATCGCATGACAACGTGACGGAATCCGCTCACGGTATCACACTCCAGAAGGTATGCGCATATCTGGCAAGTTTCAGTACTTTTGAAACTCCCGATGTGATTTCTGCCCCATGCTCTTATGACCTTGACTTTGGCCAACATATCATAAGTCACATGTCAAGTTCTGCCCGTCATTCTCCAGGTTAATTTGAATCCACCCGTACGTACCCTTGACTTTGGCCAAAATGGCAGCACGACTGTCCCAAACCAACGCATCTATCTATGCTGCATATGAATACCCCAATAGCTACCAATCACTGTGCCTTGACTTTGGCCAACATACACAGCTTGAATACTATTGACCACCCATATGAAACGACGGAGGGCTACGAATGGTTTCTGGCGAAAACCTTTAACGTAATGAACTTGATATCGTCGAAGGAACGGATAGCTTTTTAAAAAATATAGTGACGA
The DNA here is from genome assembly GCA_030015575.1 of Agapanthus africanus. Lineage (NCBI taxonomy): Eukaryota > Viridiplantae > Streptophyta > Magnoliopsida > Asparagales > Amaryllidaceae > Agapanthus > Agapanthus africanus. The sequence goes on along the minus strand of JASDDO010000022.1, from coordinate 791,061,109 downwards.
AAACCGTTGCTAAAGAGGTCACTCCCTGTGAAGGGATCTCGGCTCTTTCCCCGTAGAATGAGGTGCAGGATATTCCAAATGAATACCACGGTGCAAAGCAAAAGTAATCGGCTATAGTGAAGTTAATGCCCTGACGCAAACTTCTGTCCAAGGGGTCACTCCCGGTGAAGGGATCTCGGCCCTTGCCTCGTCGACTGAGGAGCAGGATATTCCAATGAATACCACGATGCAAAACAAAAGTGAACGTCCTTGCAATAACAGCTTTTTGAAAAGTGTTCCAACAACATCAGATTAGGTTTGTTTAACTTGCATTGATCCGAATCAATGCAGTCCCATCAATTGATCACACCACAAAGAACGAAAATATACTGACGTACGTATATGCCATCCGCATTCGCCACTGGGTCCCGTCATCACCCGTTAGGTTAGCTAACTAACGGCAGAGCGGGGACTGGACTAGCGCGGATGAAAAACATATACAACATCTACTAATATATATACCAATATATAGTATTTCGCTCAAGGCGTGAATAAAATGCAACATCACAGAAATGTACAGCATCACAGAACAATACAGATATCTGGGATCCCCGGGTTTCACAGAGCCACTACTGAAACCCGACGTTCCCCTGGTCGTGTGGATAGCCTGTGCAATGAAATCCTAGACCCCTACGGGCGCGGCAAGTCACCCGCCAAAACCTGAAGCGAGGCAGCCCCCTTCAGCGCCGTGAAAGGACCACCCAGCACTTCACGGAATCCGGCAACTTGGGCACCCCTCCTGGGTCAACCTGTACCCCCTACGAGTGCGGCGAATAGCCCGCCAATCCTAGAGTGAAGCCCCCTCCGTCTCAATGCCATGAGATGCGGGCTTGTTGCCCTCCAGAACCCGGCTATCCGTGCACCCCTCCGCGGGGCAATCCTAGTACAGAAAGTAAAATATACATACACCGGGTACATCGACCGCAACCAGGTCATGCCCCAAAATAATAATACAGTCAGGCAGTGACGGCAGTCCACATGTCGGACGCTCGCCCCGCAATATCAAATGTACATAATACAACTACACAGTACTAGTATTGCATCCAGGCTATCCCCCACGACCGATCCGCAACATCACAGCAAATACATAGAACATCAACGTGAAAGTCACGTTCGCAAATCCGTCTAACCGGGCTATAGCAGTTAGACCGGATTTACCGATCGAGTGACATTCACGGTCGCAGATATAATGTAAATACTGTGAAAAATGTGTTTAAAAAATTTCCGATTGATCAAACAATTAACAAGTGGGCCCCAAAGAAAACTGTAGCACTCACAGAAACAATTGGCCCAACTTTAATATTCCAAAGCCCATATTTTAAGCCCAGAAGGCCTCTGTAAAAAAATGGTGAAGTGATGTGAATAGTGAGCGGCGGAAGGGCCGCACAAAGGTGGTTTTCGCGGCGGTTCCGCGCTCCAACTGTGGAGTTACTTCGTCAAATTTTTACAGAACTCTTAGATTTTCCAGTACATCAATATTTTATAACCTGAAAAATTTTTCGAGACCAAAAATTTTCAACAGAAACTGATGCGAACTAAAATGCAGTTTTGGAACTTTTTGATCGATCGGAAATGCAAACACATTACACAAAGTTAGACTAAGTTAATGGCGAGGCTCTGATACCAATGTAAGTGCACGGCGGCGCCCCGGCCGTCAATCCGACGCCGGAATGCGGAAGCGGTGAATAACTTAAATTTTGCGGACTTTGCAAACCGGCACCACCGCGCACTAAACTCCGGATCGTAACCATTAACAAGTCTAAGCAAACTAGAATACGGGTTAGAGATGTACCGACTGATCCGAGTCCTCCGGTCTTCATCTCCACTCCGATCTCCTCGCGGGATCTCCGTCCGTCTCCTCCTCGTCGGAAAGGGCACCACGTCGCCTGTATCTTTTACGGGCTCCCACCTCAATACCGAGGCAACTCGGGCGCGAAGCTGGCGAATCGACGCGTCCAAGATTTGCTGTAGGAAGTGTAGTGTAGAGGCTACTTGTCTCTTTGGGGTTTGTTGCCTTTGGATGGAGGAATGAAGATTGAACTTTGGAGGAAAATGAAGCTACTAATTTTTGCAAGGAAATGAGATGAACAAATGATACAAAAATGAACCTCTCATTTTCTCTCTTCTCCCCAATTTGTGGCCGGCCATTCTCATATCAAAATGGTGGAGGAAAACAACATATATCATATGAGGGAGGTGAGTGTAGGAGAAGAAGGAGGTGACCACAACCCAAGACAAGAAAACAAAACACCATGCTTTACCCTTTTTCAAACCATACCCTTTCATGTCACAAATAAAAACAAAAGCATGGTGGAAAAGATAATGATAGCTATCATAATCAAACTTTTACAAGAAACCCCCTCCACAAATGTTATTTGCACAATTGCAAATAACCCCCTCCATCGGAAAAGTCCGGCCGGGAAAGAACAAAGGAAAACCGGCCGGAACGGAATGCAAACTGGCAACTCCAGAAAACTGGTCCCGTAATAAATTACAGGAAAACCCCGATACTGTGCATACACACCCGCATCTGTATTCTGTCCGGATACAAATGCAAAGAGACAAAATCTACACTGTACTAAACTAAGACCAGCTTAAGCCAAAGCCGGCTAGTTAAATCCGTTCGATCCTGATCCGTGCAATACCGCACGTATCTGATCGAACCCTGCCATATAACCATACGGCTACTAGTACAAACCGTCCGATCCTGATCCGTGCAATACCGCACGTATCTGATCGGACCCTGCCATATCTCCATACGGCTTCTACAGCGTTTCGCCCGAAAGCTTGAGTAACTGAAAGTGTGGTGGACTCTAAAGACTCGTCAATACTATGGCTGTGGTTTTAACCACTAGCACGTCAGAGGTATAAGCCAATACGTGACGGGCCACCAGCTATTGACTAAATGGGACGTCGATGAGGAAGCTCACCCCGACACCCAACTGAGCCTGTCAGTGACAATATCCGTGCAGTCCGGTCCGTTCGTTTATGAGTATCGCATGGCGGGCCTAGGGGGTTGGTAAAAGTCAGACCCCCAAAAGCGGTACAAGTCGTGTCGGAGTGTAGCCCAGAACACCCTGAGATACTACTGGAATACCTACCAGTAAATCTCCTTGCCTTGGCCAAGGACTTTGTGTAATGGCTCTCCTAGACACAGCACGACCTCACCCCCAATACCGGGAGAGACGAACCCCTGAAGATACGCTCACTGCCTCCATGTGGCTCGGGACTGTACCCAACTAAAACCTGTTTGCACGACTCCTTTGAGCCGTGGTAGGGTAGTAATCAAAGTACAGTGGGAACTCACACGAGACAAATGACGATCCCCAGGTCGATGAACTAACCTGCACACATGTCACCAGGGAACTGCCATCTGACGTCTGGTATATGACCAACTAGCATGTTCCCGGCGAGTCCTGTCCGGTGTACTCATAACCCAATGAGCACCTGTATACATCTTAGGTGATCCAACTGACACCAGTGGCTTGTGAGACCGGCCACCGCCCCTCGTCGGGGTCTCGACTGTATACACTAGTCTACTAATGGAGTATCGATGCCCGGTCTCGAAACTCCCACGACTAGGGACCTTTTAAGGATATGCTTGTAGACACCCAGCTCCCACTTATATGATCGCCCTCATACTGCTGGTGGTCAAGCAAGAATCCTAGGGGCTCTATCAACGTGTAATAGCGACATGTCAGGTCACCTAAAACAGTACACGATGATAAAGGTAAACCAGATAGCATACTATCATCTCGAGTAAGACTGTCCTACCGGGATAGGTCCTCCCTCAATCATTACAATCACGTACCTGTGACCTAATAATTGACTCTGAGGGCACTATCTCCAACAATCCGTCCATACGAACAGTACTTCCTTTCGCGTAAGTTTGGTCAAAGGCTCAGCCAAACGGGTAAAATTCTCCATGAACCTTCTGTAATATCCGGAAAATCCAAGAAAACTTCTAATCTCTGCTACGTTCTTCGGAATCGGCCAATCTTGAACTGCTGTAATCTTTTCAGGGTCAACTGCGATTCCATCTCCGGTTACAACATGCCCCAAAAACTTCACTTCTTCAAGCCAAAACTCGCACTTGCTCATCTTTGCATATAATCTTTCTTGCCTCAATGTCTGCAGTGCGATCTTCAAGTGTTCAGCATGCTCTTCAAGGCTCCTCAAATAGACCAGAATATCATTGATAAACACCACTATAAACTGGTCTAAGAACGGTGAAAAGATTTGGTTCATCAAGTCCATAAATATCGCCGGTGCATTCGTGACTCTGAATGGCATCACTAAATACTCGTAATGTCCATATCGAGTTCGGAATGCAGTCTTGCAAATATGCTCTGATTGAACTCGAACCTGATGATATCTGGATCGCAAATCCAGCTTCGAGAATACCCTCGCGCCACTAAGTTGCTCGAACAATTCACCAATACGAGGGATCGGGTACTTGTTCTTAATAGTCACCCAGTTTAATTCTCGATAATCGATGCACATCCTCCTTGTGCCATCTGTTAGTTATATGTATGCCCTAGAGGCCATTACTATACATGAGATGTATATTGTAGTGGATACTTGGACATATATAGGGAGGACTTTCTTGCTCGACATGATAGTATGCTATCTGGTTACTCTTTACCTTAACGTGTACACTAATTGTCTCTCTGTTACATGTTGGTAAAGCCCTTAAGATGAGTACTTGACTATCTGGACTATGATGTGGATCATACTAGTGGGGACATGGTAGTCCATAAGTACATCCTTCAAGGTCCCTAGTCGTGGGTGTATCGAGACAGGGCATCAATATACCAGAGTAGACTAGCGTATACCTTCTCGACCCATGTAGATGGGCGATGGATGATCCCATATCCATTGGTGTTTGACATCAGAGATGATATACGGGTGCTCAGTAAAGTCTGGGTACACTGGACGGACTCGCCGAGAACTCCCAGATGGTATTATACCTTACGTTAGATGGCAGTTCTCTGGTGACACTGGTACAGGTTAGTCTATAGACCCGAGATCGTCATAGAGTCTTGTGTGATTCCCACTGTGCTTTGATTTCCACCTTACCACGTCCAAGAGGGCATACAAAACGGTGGTTTTTGGGTACAGTACCGAGTCACATGGAGGCAATGAGCGATAGGAGGGGTTACGTCTCTCCCGGTATTGGGGGTTGATGTTGCGCTATGCTCGATTGGCCATAACAGGGAAGTCCCTGGCCAGGGCTGGTTTAGAGATTTACTGGTAAATGTTACCGGTAGTTTCTCAACCCGTTATGAGCCTCGTATCGGCATGACTTATCAGTTATTGGGGTCTGGCGTTTACCACCCCTAGAACTGATATGCGACATATCAGATGAAGAGACCGAACTGTACGGTAGTGTCACTGTCAGACTTTTTGCAGGAGTTGGAGCGGGCTTGCTTGCTGATCTTCTGATCGCTCAATACCCGGGTAGCCGTTACGTCCGGCTAGTACCGCTGACGGCTTGTGAGTGCTTGATATGATCATCACCTACTGCCGGCGTATTGACGAGTCTTTAGAGTCCTACATAGAGGTTTTACTGGCTCAGGCAAAACGAAATAGGAGCGCATATGTGATATGTGCGGGACCGAGCATAATGCGTGTATGTGATACCGTATTCTATTCTCGCGACTATTGTATCGGACAGTTATATGAGATATAGCCGGGTTATCGAATCAAGTGTCGATTCGATAAGTTGGTACATTTTGTGTTAGTCGGTTATATGTGATATAACCGGATTATTAAATCAAGTGTTGATTTAATAATTTAGTGTATAATTGTATATGTGATATACTAATTTACATTAACTAACATTGGTTCACTTAAGCATTTATTTTTCTCACTTGTGCACAACTTAATATATATGTGATATATATATATTTATTTGTGTACATATTGTATCATGGTTGTTGATACAACTATCATGGGTGTATGAGACATACACCATTATAAATATATTTGGTATGGTTTTTAATATTCAAAGTAAATACAAAATTAGTGGATATTTGTTAAATGCATGAAGCTTGTAGAAGCTTGTGAGTGCTTTAACAAATTCAACCCTTTTTGTTTTGCTTTGGATATTAATTAACCTAACCAATATATTTAGCCATAGTTATGTCTCTACATGAGTTAGTATATGATACTCACTCACCATGGTTAGCTCACTCTCTCTTGATAAGTCTTCATTCTCATTTTGAGCTCTTCTTCTTCCTCCTTCAATTTCTTTCTAGGGTTTGAAAAAGAGAGAGAATGAAAGTGAGAAAAGAAATTCTAAAGTGTACCCATTTCCTATTTCACCATCCTCTACTAGACTAGCACTTTAGTTTAGGGTGTTTGCTTCACTAATTCTCTAGTTAGTGAAGTAGAAGCTTGAGTTTGTATTCCCTCGACGTAGATCATCTTCGGCCTCGAAGACATCAAGCAATACCGTTGCAATTTTCTCATGGAGCCGTCCGAGAGTCCGGGAGTTCGTTGATCGCAGCGAATGGACTACAACAAGGAGCTTAATAAGTGAAGGACTGATCTACAAAGGTTGTATTTCGTATTCACTTAGTGTAAATGTGATTTACTTGCATGTGAAACCCTGATATTCTAGCAAAGATCTTGTTTAGAGTTATTCGGCACGACTAAAATTTTAATCGGGCATGGTTGATGCCTTGTAGAACCTTATTAGAGTGCCTAGTAACCCTACAGTGGTATCAGAGCCTAGCTAGAGCATTAGACGACGTGTTTACGAAATTAAAACTCCGAACGAACCCCGATATGTCAAAGTTAACCCCCTCTCTGTACATTTTTTTAAAACTGTGATTTTTCTGAATTAAAAATGCCTAAAAAATCGGCAGGGAAAAATAAGAATTTTAGTGAAAAACGACAGCATAATACCTACAAACCGCCGCAGAACCGCGACCGTACCGCGCTTGGGCCGCGGATCCGCGGCAGTAAAGAGGACTTATGCCATCATTTTTGCACAGTAATTCTTGTCTCTGTTGTTACTATTTTCTGGGTATTTTTAATCTGACTCAAGTGTTGAGTGTTCTGGGGTTTATTTTGTAATCGTTGATTCGATCGGAAAATTTAATTTCGTTGTGTTTTCCGGATATTTAGAAAGTATTAAAAAGTTCGAACGGATATCAATAACTCACTTTTTCCCGATCCGGAAAATTTTCAAGTGTTGGATTTTTCTGTAGTTTAAGAACGTCTAAATCGTGCAAGTTGCGCAATGGACCCTCTAGAAGACAACAAAGCTTAACTCGATTATGTGACCGTCTTGAACTGCCTTTTGAACCTTAGGGTTTGGGGCAGTACGGCGTGCCACATGTGAAGCGTTAGCTTGACCCTTCTACGGCTGGACCATTGGTACTGTGGCACGTGTTAGATGTTTTTAAACTCCCCTCATGTGTTGAGAACTATTTGGGAAAACTTGGGTGTTTGATCATTCGATCGGAAAGTTTAACATTATCTATTTATCTGGAATGTGATACAATATTTGGAATCCACAGGTAGTTATGAGATAACTAATTTGATTGTTATAAACATAGCAGTTTAGTCTCAAATGATCGGTTGCCACGGAATTTTGATGCGATCAAAAGCCCGTCGCAATCACGTAGCATACGCGGATACTCGCCGGGTAAACTTAATAGACAGCCATGTCCCATAGCCCCGACCAAGTGACTGTAGGAGAACCCCGTCGCCAAAAGCATCCGTTCGGGTGCTCGCGGCAACGGTATTCCGCCTTAGTGCACTTCGTCAACGATATCCGGGGGTGCGGCCGTCTACTAAAGTTTGTGACAAGCATTCGATCAGGATATCGGGAATCTTGTTGAATTGCCCGACTAGATATTGAAAAGTATTTTCGATATAGAGACTAAAATGCGGGGTTTATAATGGTTAGGCATGTGATGTCTAAGGAGGTTGCGGATTCCAACTGTTGTAGTTTTACACTTTCTTTTCTGCGACCGTAAGTGTAATATGTGATATCGCCGGTTTCGTTGCTATATGTCAACAATAATTGGGATGTGCATATTTACTTACGTTGATGACATGTGATGTTATGTGTTGTTGGATATGTTATATTGGATCGTCGCGTTTTGAATAGCCGGGGGTTTTATGTGAGATGAGAGTTTTTATTTTCATTCATGTAAAATTAAATGTATGTAATATTCTTTTATTGGGGCACTTCCGGGATGAGATTGATGTCACCATTTGTATATTATTTACTTTTCCGCACTAGGATAGACCCAAGGAGGAGAGCACAAGTAACCGGGTTCTAGAGTCCAGTGGGAGACCAACTCGAGGAGCCGAGTCCGGGTCTCCTAACTCTAGATTTGGAAGGGTTGCTTGCCTCTCTCGTAGGGGTCTAGGGGTATGGGTTTGGCTATTCATTGCGACCGTGAAATCCATGTTTTATAGAGGCTCAAAATAAAACACGGACGTCCTAGTATATCCAATGTTTCATATGTTTCTTCTGCTGCGATATCTGTGATGTGATCATTTGATATGTTCTGATAAATATTGTATATAGTATATATGATATATTATATAGACGTTACTTATGTTTTACACCCGCGCTAGCCCTGCCCCGCTCTGCCTTTAGTTACCTAACCTAACGGTGCACGAGGGGACATCGAGGCGAATGCGGATGGCATAAGTGTACGTCGTATTTATCTGTGATGTTTAGGTGACTTATATGATGGGACTTCATTAATTTGATTAATGAAAGAAAAGAAACCTAAAAGATGTTGTGGAATCGAATTTTCAAAAACAGGTAGCTACAGTTCTTGCTTTGCATCGCGGTGTTCCTTGTAGAACATCCTGCACCTTATTCGATAAAGAAAGGGCCAAGATCCCTTCACCGGGAGTGACCCCTTTAGCAATGACTAGCAGATCCTACACCCCTCGGTTTCGTCTTTTGATTGCTTTTCTAGTTCTTGCTTTGCACGGTGATATATATGATATATCCTGCACCTCATTCGACGAGGAAAGAGCCGAGATCCCTTCACCGGGAGTGACCTCTTTAGCGAAACTAGCAAAAGCCTAAAAAACACTCCATTTTAAAATCATTTGATTCTACAACGATATCAAGTTCATTACGCAATAGGTTTTCTGAAAAACCTGTCGTAGCCCTCCGTCATTTCAGATAAGTCCTGCTTAGTATTCGTGCTGCGTTTGTTAACCTTGTCAAGGCGCAGTGTGCGGTAGCTGACCAGTATTTATCTGTTTATGCATATGATGCAGATTGGGTTAGGGTAGTCGTACGGCCTTGTTGACCTTGTCAAGGGTCGTGCGGGTGGGTTTAATTCAATCAAGAAATGACGGGTTGAACTTGACTTACGGTCTATGGTTTGTTGACCTTGTCAAGGTCATAGATCGTTTGGGGCAAAATTATCGGGAATTTCAAGTGTTGAAATTTGCAATGAGATTGCATACCTTCTATGAGATAGTTGGATCCAGATACCCACTGCGAGTAATTGTTACTCCTGGGAGAGTTTTACACATTACAATTAGCCAATCAAGTAGGTGTCTAGAAAGGTGTCAACGGGGTTACGCCTCTGGGAAAACGAGGTTTACTTTAATTAGGTCCGTGCGAAAGCACGGGGAACCTCCTTCAAAGTACCGACACTGGCATGGCTGAAAGATTGGCGAAGTTGTAGGGTGTAATTAATCCCGGCTAGTCTTTCCTTTTAGGGTTTGAAGAAAGATTTGATAAAAATAGTGGGAGCCATCCTGATTAGATAAAATAATAACCAATCTGATCTTGCAAGAGCATACGCTGAGTGTTTTCTTCTCTCTCTCTTCAGGTAGCGACCATGTCATGCCTTAATCAAGATAATAATACGGATGTATTGACCGAACCCGCTTGTTATACTGCGCTGGGGAACGTTGGTCCCGCTCCAACTTATAACTGTTATAAGACCGAGCAGGAAATTGGGGATTACTAGAATTCCCGTATCGGCCAAACGAAGAAAGTGCATGCTGATGCATCTTCTTTGGGTTTGTTCATTACAATGAACTATTTCTCAGTATCCTTTACGTCCTGGGTATGTGATACCGGATCAGGATTCCACATATGTAATTTGTTACATGGGCTACAGATAGGTAGAGAACTGAGAACGGGTGATAAGTTTCATGAGATAGAAACGGTGCAAGTGTTGCAGCCAAGTCTGTTGGTCACTATCACCCTGTATTACCAGAATACGTTGATTCTGAACGAATGTCATTAGATACTGAACCTGATATACAACATCATATCAGTCTCTTTATTAGTAAAGAAAGGATATAATTTTGTATTGTTGGATAATGTTTTGAACATTTCCTATATCATGAGTTGATCGGTTCAGGCACGTTATCTAAAAGCATTGACGTTCTAAATCAAACTACAGTTCTTAGTATACAGAACACACACAAGAGGAAGAGTTCAGAAATGAACGAATCCTTCTTAAGGTATTATAGACTAGGTCATATCAATGTGACCCGACTAGCTGAAGTTACATATAGATGCATATTTAAATTAGTTTGAATTTACATCTTGTGAAACTTGCCGGTCATGTCACAGAGATATGATGACCATAGCTCTGTTTTTAGGAAACAGAGAAAGAGTTAGTAAACTCTTGGGATGATACATGTTGATGTATGAAGGTCCCCTGTCTACACATGACAAGACCGGTTCTTTGTACTTCATTACATTCTCTGATGATCTCTCAAGATTCAGACATATGTTCCTGTTGAAACACGAGTCCGAAGCTTTTGAGATATTCACAGAATATAAGTTAGAAGTAGAGAACTAAAACGGGTATAAGTATTATGTCCTTTGATGTGATCAAGGAGGAGAATACTTGACCACGGAATTCCTGGATTATTCTAAAGGAGAATGAGATTCTCTCTCAGCATTACTCCTCCGTATACACCACAGCACGTCAGTATAGCGGGGCAGAGCAATCACACCCTATTTGATATGGTGTGCTCTATGATGAGTACTACTGGGTTTCCTATTTCCTTTTAGGGAGTTATGCACTTGTGAAGTTGCATACCTATTGAATAGGGTTCCGATCAAATCAGTTGCCTACCACTTCATATGAGATATGGAAAGGGAAGAGCCCATATCTTAATTTTGTTAAGATTTGGGGTTGTCCAGCCTATGTCTAAAAGCATAATCCGGACAAGCTCGAGGCAAAGTCAGTTCTGGAGAAGTTTGTTGGATATCCCAAGCATTCGCAAGGGAATATCTTCTACCAAACCGAGAAACAAAAGATGTTTTGTTTCTCAGCATGCCATCTTTGTGAAAGGGAATTTCTTGTGAAGAAATTAGTGGACATGAGGTAGAACTGGAAAGAGTTCACAAACTGCAGCCGATGATTTGGTAGAACCAAAGGATTCAATAGTAACCAACGAACCTCAGCATCTCCGCCGATCTAGAAGGGTTCCTCACCCACCTGAGAGATACTTCAGTTTCTCTATGACAGTGGGAACGAGGATTGCATCATGAGATGATGAACCAACCAGTTTCGAGCTGGCCATCAGGAGTAAGACTCTGTAAGGATGGCTGGATGCTTAGTGATTTGAGATGGAATCCTTATACACTAACAAAGTATAGACTTTGGTTGCTTTATCTGAAGGGTTAAATCCCCATCAGGAGCAAGTATATCTTGAGAAGATTACTTGGTGTACATGGAAAAGTTGAGACTTTCAAAGCTAGACTTGTTAAAGGTTTGCATCATTGACCAGGTATGGATTATGATGAAACCTTTTCTAAGTGGCTATGCTTAAGTCAATCCAGATCCTACTTGCCACGGCTACATACCATGACTACGATATCTGGCGGTTGGGTGTCACGACTGCTTTTCTAAATGATAATTTAGAAGAGAGAGTCTATAAGCACACAGTCAGAGGGCTTCGTAGACAGTGGGTGCAGCGGAAACGTGTGCAAGATGTTTTATGTGATAAAGCAGGCATCGCGGAGTTGGAACGTCTGTTTTGATGTGTTAGTCAAAGAGTTTGACATCATCAAAATGGTAGATGAACCTTGTATATACAAAAAGGTAGTAGAGAGTATGGTGAAATCCTCGTAGAGTACGTGGATGACATACACTTGATAGGAAAGGAGTTTCCTATGCTACGCTCGATCAATCTCCGCTTATCACACTGATTCTCCATATAGGATCAAAGTGATACCTCCTAAATCCTGAGTTTTGATCTATGGGATAGATGTAATTGGACGTTAGGATTCTCACTAGTTGCAGTGAGATTGTATCAATCGATCCTGGGGAGAATCACTGGAAAGGTTCCAGGGTGATAAGGACGACTGAATGTCAGTCACAGGCATTGTCTTTACCCTCAGTAAAGGGACGGTATGTTGGAAGAGTTCCAAGCTAGATACCGTGGCATACTAGACGATAAAGGCTGGATACATCGCTACCAAAGATGCTACCAAAGAGGCAGTCTGGGTGTATATTAGTTCATGAGATGAACTTCGTTCCTTCCATTGTGTGACAATGGAGTTGTGGCTTATGCCTAGGAACGCCCGTCCCATCAGTGATCCAGACATATTCTAAGGCAGTGTCACCTGATCATGGAGATGGTTGATCTCCAGGGGATCGAGGTCAGGAGAGTAGACTTAGAGGACTACACGGCAGATCCACTCACAAAAGCCTTTTTCCCAGAGAGAGACTATTATGGGATGGTTGAGTATGAGATACTACAACCACTGTTATCTGATGGCCCTAGTGCAAGTGGGAGATTGTTAGTTATATGTATGCCCTAGAGGCCATTACTATACATGAGATGTATATTGTAGTGGATGCTTGGACATATATAGGGAGAACTTTCTTGCTCGACATGATAGTATACTATCTGGTTACTCTTTACCTTAACGTGTACACTGATTGTCTCTCTGTTACATGTTGGTAAAGCCCTTAGGATGAGTACTTGACTACCTGGACTATGATGCGGATCATACTAGTGGGGACATGGTAGTCCATAAGTATATCCTTCAAGGTCCCTAGTCGTGGGTGTATCGAGACGGGGCATCGATATACCAGAGTAGACTAGCGTATACCTTCTCGACCCATGTAGATGGGCGATGGATGATCCCATATCCATTGGTGTTTGACATCAGAGATGATATACGGGTGCTCAGTAAAGACTGGGTACACTGGACGGACTCGCCGAGAACTCCCAGATGGTATTATACCTTACATCAGATGGCAGTTCTCTGGTGACACTGGTACAGGTTAGTCTGTAGACCCGAGATCTTCATAGAGTCTTGTGTGATTCCCACTGTGCTTTGATTTCCACCTTACCACGTCCAAGAGGGCGTGCAAAACGGTGGTTTTTGGGTACAGTCCCGAGTCACATGGAGGCAATGAGCGATAGGAGGGGTTTTGTCTCTCCCAGTATTGGGGGTTGATGTTACGCTATGCTCGATTGTCCATAACAGGGAAGTCCCTGGCCAGGGCTGGTTTAGAGATTTACTGGTAAGTGTTACCAGTAGTTTCTCGACCCGTTATGAGCCTCGTATCGGCATGACTTATCAGTTATTGGGGTCTGGCGTTTACCACCCCTAGAACTGATATGCGACATATCAGACGAGGAGACCGGACTGTACGGTAGTGTCACTGTCAGGCTTTTTGCAGGAGTTGGAGCGGGCTTGCTTGCTGATCTTCTGATCGCTCAATACCCGGGTAGCCATTACGTCCAGCTAGTACCACTGACGGCTTGTGGGTGCTTGATATGATCATCACCTACTGCTGGCGTATTGACGAGTCTTTAGAGTCCTACATAGAGGTTTTACTGGCTCAGGCAAAACGAAATAGGAGCGCATATGTGATATGTGCGGGACCGAGAATAATGCGTGTATGTGATACCGTATTCTATTCTCGCGACTATTGTATCGTACGGTTATATGAGATATAGCCGGGTTATCGAATCAAATGTCGATTCGATAAGTTGGTACATTTTGTGTTAGTCGGTTATATGTGATATAACCGGATTATTAAGTCAAGTGTTGATTTAATAATTTAGTGTATAATTGTATATGTGATATACTAATTTACATTAACTAACATTGGTTCACTTAAGCATTTATTTTTCTCACTTGTGCACAACTTAATATATATGTGATATATATATATTTATTTGTGTATATATTGTATCATGGTTGTTGATACAACTATCATGGGTGTATGAGACATACACCATTATAAATATATTTGGTATGGTTTTTAATATTCAAAGTAAATACAAAATTAGTGGATATTTGTTAAATGCATGAAGCTTGTAGAAGCTTGTGAGTGCTTTGACAAATTCAACCCTTTTAGTTTTGCTTTGGATATTAATTAACCTAACCAATATATTTAGCCATAGTTATATCTCTACATGAGTTAGTATATGATACTCACTCACCATGGTTAGCTCACTCTCTCTTGATAAGTCTTCATTCTCATTTTGAGCTCTTCTTCTTCCTCCTTCAATTTCTTTCTAGGGTTTGAAAAAGAGAGAGAATGAAAGTGAGAAAAGAAATTCTAAAGTGTACCCATTTCCTATTTCACCATCCTCTACTAGACTAGCACTTTAGTTTAGGGTGTTTGCTTCACTAATTCTCTAGTTAGTGAAGTAGAAGCTTGTGTTCGTATTCCCTCGACGTAGATCATCTTCGGCCTCGAAGACATCAAGCAATACCGTTGCAATTTTCTCATGGAGCCGTCCGAGAGTCCGGGAGTTCGTTGATCGCAGCGAATGGACTACAACAAGGAGCTTAATAAGTGAAGGACTGATCTACAAAGGTTGTATTTCGTATTCACTTAGTGTAAATGTGATTTACTTGCATGTGAAACCCTAATATTCTAGCAAAGATCTTGTTTAGAGTTATTCGGCACGACTAAAATTTTAATCGGGCATGGTTGATGCCTTGTAGAACCTTATTAGAGTGCCTAGTAACCCTACAGTGGTATCAGAGCCTAGCTAGAGCATTAGACGACGTGTTTACGAAATTAAAACTCCGAACGAACCCCGATATGTCAAAGTTAACCCCCTCTCTGTACATTTTTTTAAAACTGTGATTTTTCTGAATTAAAAATGCCTAAAAAATCGGCAGGGAAAAATAAGAATTTTAGTGAAAAACGACAGCATAATACCTACAAACCGCCGCAGAACCGCGACCGTACCGCACTTGGGCCGCGGATCCGCGGCAGTAAAGAGGACTTATGCCATCATTTTTGCACAGTAATTCTTGTCTCTGTTGTTACTATTTTCTGGGTATTTTTAATCTGACTCAAGTGTTGAGTGTTCTGGGGTTTATTTTGTAATCGTTGATTCGATCGGAAAATTTAATTTCATTGTGTTTTCCGGATATTTAGAAAGTATTAAAAAGTTCGAACGGATATCAATAACTCACTTTTTCCCGATCCGGAAAATTTTCAAGTGTTGGATTTTTCTGTAGTTTAAGAACGTCTAAATCGTGCAAGTTGCGCAATGGACCCTCTAGAAGACAACAAAGCTTAACTCGATTATGTGACCGTCTTGAACTGCCTTTTGAACCTTAGGGTTTGGGGCAGTACGGCGTGCCACATGTGAAGCGTTAGCTTGACCCTTCTACGGCTGGACCATTGGTACTGTGGCACGTGTTAGATGTTTTTAAACTCCCCTCAAGTGTTGAGAACTATTTAGGAAAACTTGGGTGTTTGATCATTCGATCGGAAAGTTTAACATTATCTATTTATCTGGAATGTGATACAATATTTGGAATCCACAGGTAGTTATGAGATAACTAATTTGATTGTTATAAACATAGCAGTTTAGTCTCAAATGATCGGTTGCCACGGAATTTTGATGCGATCAAAAGCCCGTCGCAATCACGTAGCGTACGCGGATACTCGCCGGGTAAACTTAATAGACAGCCATGTCCCATAGCCCCGACCAAGTGACTGTAGGAGAACCCCGTCGCCAAAAGCATCCGTTCGGGTGCTCGCGGCAACGGTATTCCGCCTTAGTGCACTTCGTCAACGATATCCGGGGGTGCGGCCGTCTACTAAAGTTTGTGACAAGGATTCGATCAGGATATCGGGAATCTTGTTGAATTGCCCGACTAGATATTGAAAAGTATTTTCGATATAGAGACTAAAATGCGGGGTTTATAATGGTTAGGCATGTGATGTCTAAGGAGGTTGCGGATTCCAACTGTTGTAGTTTTACACTTTCTTTTCTGCGACCGTAAGTGTAATATGTGATATCGCCGGTTTCGTTGCTATATGTCAACAATAATTGGGATGTGCATATTTACTTACGTTGATGACATGTGATGTTATGTGTTGTTGGATATGTTATATTGGATCGTCGCGTTTTGAATAGCCGGGGGTTTTATGTGAGATGAGAGTTTTTATTTTCATTCATGTAAAATTAAATGTATGTAATATTCTTTTATTAGGGCACTTCCGGGATGAGATTGATGTCACCATTTGTATATTATTTACTTTTCCGCACTAGGATAGACCCAAGGAGGAGAGCACAAGTAACCGGGTTCTAGAGTCCAGTGGGAGACCAACTCGAGGAGCCGAGTCCGGGTCTCCTAACTCTAGATTTGGAAGGGTTGCTTGCCTCTCTCGTAGGGGTCTAGGGGTATGGGTTTGGCTATTCATTGCGACCGTGAAATCCATGTTTTATAGAGGCTCAAAATAAAACACGGACGTCCTAGTATATCCAATGTTTCATATGTTTCTTCTGCTGCGATATCTGTGATGTGATCATTTGATATGTTCTGATAAATATTGTATATAGTATATATGATATATTATATAGACGTTACTTATGTTTTACACCCGCGCTAGCCCTGCCCCGCTCTGCCTTTAGTTACCTAACCTAACGGTGCACGAGGGGACATCGAGGCGAATGCGGATGGCATAAGTGTACGTCGTATTTATCTGTGATGTTTAGGTGACTTATATGATGGGACTTCATTAATTTGATTAATGAAAGAAAAGAAACCTAAAAGATGTTGTGGAATCGAATTTTCAAAAACAGGTAGCTACAGTTCTTGCTTTGCATCGCGGTGTTCCTTGTAGAACATCCTGCACCTTATTCGATAAAGAAAGGGCCAAGATCCCTTCACCGGGAGTGACCCCTTTAGCAATGACTAGCAGATCCTACACCCCTCGGTTTCGTCTTTTGATTGCTTTTCTAGTTCTTGCTTTGCACGGTGATATATATGATATATCCTGCACCTCATTCGACGAGGAAAGAGCCGAGATCCCTTCACCGGGAGTGACCTCTTTAGCGAAACTAGCAAAAGCCTAAAAAACACTCCATTTTAAAATCATTTGATTCTACAACGATATCAAGTTCATTACGCAATAGGTTTTCTGAAAAACCTGTCGTAGCCCTCCGTCATTTCAGATAAGTCCTGCTTAGTATTCGTGCTGCGTTTGTTAACCTTGTCAAGGCGCAGTGTGCGGTAGCTGACCAGTATTTATCTGTTTATGCATATGATGCAGATTGGGTTAGGGTAGTCGTACGGCCTTGTTGACCTTGTCAAGGGTCGTGCGGGTGGGTTTAATTCAATCAAGAAATGACGGGTTGAACTTGACTTACGGTCTATGGTTTGTTGACCTTGTCAAGGTCATAGATCGTTTGGGGCAAAATTATCGGGAATTTCAAGTGTTGAAATTTGCAATGAGATTGCATACCTTCTATGAGATAGTTGGATCCAGATACCCACTGCGAGTAATTGTTACTCCTGGGAGAGTTTTACACATTACAATTAGCCAATCAAGTAGGTGTCTAGAAAGGTGTCAACGGGGTTACGCCTCTGGGAAAACGAGGTTTACTTTAATTAGGTCCGTGCGAAAGCACGGGGAACCTCCTTCAAAGTACCGACACTGGCATGGCTGAAAGATTGGCGAAGTTGTAGGGTGTAATTAATCCCGGCTAGTCTTTCCTTTTAGGGTTTGAAGAAAGATTTGATAAAAATAGTGGGAGCCATCCTGATTAGATAAAATAATAACCAATCTGATCTTGCAAGAGCATACGCTGAGTGTTTTCTTCTCTCTCTCTTCAGGTAGCGACCATGTCATGCCTTAATCAAGATAATAATACGGATGTATTGACCGAACCCGCTTGTTATACTGCGCTGGGGAACGTTGGTCCCGCTCCAACTTATAACTGTTATAAGACCGAGCAGGAAATTGGGGATTACTAGAATTCCCGTATCGGCCAAACGAAGAAAGTGCATGCTGATGCATCTTCTTTGGGTTTGTTCATTACAATGAACTATTTCTCAGTATCCTTTACGTCCTGGGTATGTGATACCGGATCAGGATTCCACATATGTAATTTGTTACATGGGCTACAGATAGGTAGAGAACTGAGAACGGGTGATAAGTTTCATGAGATAGAAACGGTGCAAGTGTTGCAGCCAAGTCTGTTGGTCACTATCACCCTGTATTACCAGAATACGTTGATTCTGAACGAATGTCATTAGATACTGAACCTGATATACAACATCATATCAGTCTCTTTATTAGTAAAGAAAGGATATAATTTTGTATTGTTGGATAATGTTTTGAACATTTCCTATATCAAGAGTTGATCGGTTCAGGCACGTTATCTAAAAGCATTGACGTTCTAAATCAAACTACAGTTCTTAGTATACAGAACACACACAAGAGGAAGAGTTCAGAAATGAACGAATCCTTCTTAAGGTATTATAGACTAGGTCATATCAATGTGACCCGACTAGCTGAAGTTACATATAGATGCATATTTAAATTAGTTTGAATTTACATCTTGTGAAACTTGCCGGTCATGTCACAGAGATATGATGACCATAGCTCTGTTTTTAGGAAACAGAGAAAGAGTTAGTAAACTCTTGGGATGATACATGTTGATGTATGAAGGTCCCCTGTCTACACATGACAAGACCGGTTCTTTGTACTTCATTACATTCTCTGATGATCTCTCAAGATTCAGACATATGTTCCTGTTGAAACACGAGTCCGAAGCTTTTGAGATATTCACAGAATATAAGTTAGAAGTAGAGAACTAAAACGGGTATAAGTATTATGTCCTTTGATGTGATCAAGGAGGAGAATACTTGACCACGGAATTCCTGGATTATTCTAAAGGAGAATGAGATTCTCTCTCAGCATTACTCCTCCGTATACACCACAGCACGTCAGTATAGCGGGGCAGAGCAATCACACCCTATTTGATATGGTGTGCTCTATGATGAGTACTACTGGGTTTCCTATTTCCTTTTAGGGAGTTATGCACTTGTGAAGTTGCATACCTATTGAATAGGGTTCCGATCAAATCAGTTGCCTACCACTTCATATGAGATATGGAAAGGGAAGAGCCCATATCTTAATTTTGTTAAGATTTGGGGTTGTCCAGCCTATGTCTAAAAGCATAATCCGGACAAGCTCGAGGCAAAGTCAGTTCTGGAGAAGTTTGTTGGATATCCCAAGCATTCGCAAGGGAATATCTTCTACCAAACCGAGAAACAAAAGATGTTTTGTTTCTCAGCATGCCATCTTTGTGAAAGGGAATTTCTTGTGAAGAAATTAGTGGACATGAGGTAGAACTGGAAAGAGTTCACAAACTGCAGCCGATGATTTGGTAGAACCAAAGGATTCAATAGTAACCAACGAACCTCAGCATCTCCGCCGATCTAGAAGGGTTCCTCACCCACCTGAGAGATACTTCAGTTTCTCTATGACAGTGGGAACGAGGATTGCATCATGAGATGATGAACCAACCAGTTTCGAGCTGGCCATCAGGAGTAAGACTCTGTAAGGATGGCTGGATGCTTAGTGATTTGAGATGGAATCCTTATACACTAACAAAGTATAGACTTTGGTTGCTTTATCTGAAGGGTTAAATCCCCATCAGGAGCAAGTATATCTTGAGAAGATTACTTGGTGTACATGGAAAAGTTGAGACTTTCAAAGCTAGACTTGTTAAAGGTTTGCATCATTGACCAGGTATGGATTATGATGAAACCTTTTCTAAGTGGCTATGCTTAAGTCAATCCAGATCCTACTTGCCACGGCTACATACCATGACTACGATATCTGGCGGTTGGGTGTCACGACTGCTTTTCTAAATGATAATTTAGAAGAGAGAGTCTATAAGCACACAGTCAGAGGGCTTCGTAGACAGTGGGTGCAGCGGAAACGTGGTAGATGAACCTTGTATATACAAAAAGGTAGTAGAGAGTATGGTGAAATCCTCGTAGAGTACGTGGATGACATACACTTGATAGGAAAGGAGTTTCCTATGCTACGCTCGATCAATCTCCGCTTATCACACTGATTCTCCATATAGGATCAAAGTGATACCTCCTAAATCCTGAGTTTTGATCTATGGGATAGATGTAATTGGACGTTAGGATTCTCACTAGTTGCAGTGAGATTGTATCAATCGATCCTGGGGAGAATCACTGGAAAGGTTCCAGGGTGATAAGGACGACTGAATGTCAGTCACAGGCATTGTCTTTACCCTCAGTAAAGGGACGGTATGTTGGAAGAGTTCCAAGCTAGATACCGTGGCATACTAGACGATAAAGGCTGGATACATCGCTACCAAAGATGCTACCAAAGAGGCAGTCTGGGTGTATATTAGTTCATGAGATGAACTTCGTTCCTTCCATTGTGTGACAATGGAGTTGTGGCTTATGCCTAGGAACGCCCGTCCCATCAGTGATCCAGACATATTCTAAGGCAGTGTCACCTGATCATGGAGATGGTTGATCTCCAGGGGATCGAGGTCAGGAGAGTAGACTTAGAGGACTACACGGCAGATCCACTCACAAAAGCCTTTTTCCCAGAGAGAGACTATTATGGGATGGTTGAGTATGAGATACTACAACCACTGTTATCTGATGGCCCTAGTGCAAGTGGGAGATTGTTAGTTATATGTATGCCCTAGAGGCCATTACTATACATGAGATGTATATTGTAGTGGATGCTTGGACATATATAGGGAGAACTTTCTTGCTCGACATGATAGTATACTATCTGGTTACTCTTTACCTTAACGTGTACACTGATTGTCTCTCTGTTACATGTTGGTAAAGCCCTTAGGATGAGTACTTGACTACCTGGACTATGATGCGGATCATACTAGTGGGGACATGGTAGTCCATAAGTATATCCTTCAAGGTCCCTAGTCGTGGGTGTATCGAGACGGGGCATCGATATACCAGAGTAGACTAGCGTATACCTTCTCGACCCATGTAGATGGGCGATGGATGATCCCATATCCATTGGTGTTTGACATCAGAGATGATATACGGGTGCTCAGTAAAGACTGGGTACACTGGACGGACTCGCCGAGAACTCCCAGATGGTATTATACCTTACATCAGATGGCAGTTCTCTGGTGACACTGGTACAGGTTAGTCTGTAGACCCGAGATCTTCATAGAGTCTTGTGTGATTCCCACTGTGCTTTGATTTCCACCTTACCACGTCCAAGAGGGCGTGCAAAACGGTGGTTTTTGGGTACAGTCCCGAGTCACATGGAGGCAATGAGCGATAGGAGGGGTTTTGTCTCTCCCAGTATTGGGGGTTGATGTTGCGCTATGCTCGATTGTCCATAACAGGGAAGTCCCTGGCCAGGGCTGGTTTAGAGATTTACTGGTAAGTGTTACCAGTAGTTTCTCGACCCGTTATGAGCCTCGTATCGGCATGACTTATCAGTTATTGGGGTCTGGCGTTTACCACCCCTAGAACTGATATGCGACATATCAGACGAGGAGACCGGACTGTACGGTAGTGTCACTGTCAGGCTTTTTGCAGGAGTTGGAGCGGGCTTGCTTGCTGATCTTCTGATCGCTCAATACCCGGGTAGCCATTACGTCCAGCTAGTACCACTGACGGCTTGTGGGTGCTTGATATGATCATCACCTACTGCTGGCGTATTGACGAGTCTTTAGAGTCCTACATAGAGGTTTTACTGGCTCAGGCAAAACGAAATAGGAGCGCATATGTGATATGTGCGGGACCGAGAATAATGCGTGTATGTGATACCGTATTCTATTCTCGCGACTATTGTATCGTACGGTTATATGAGATATAGCCGGGTTATCGAATCAAATGTCGATTCGATAAGTTGGTACATTTTGTGTTAGTCGGTTATATGTGATATAACCGGATTATTAAGTCAAGTGTTGATTTAATAATTTAGTGTATAATTGTATATGTGATATACTAATTTACATTAACTAACATTGGTTCACTTAAGCATTTATTTTTCTCACTTGTGCACAACTTAATATATATGTGATATATATATATTTATTTGTGTATATATTGTATCATGGTTGTTGATACAACTATCATGGGTGTATGAGACATACACCATTATAAATATATTTGGTATGGTTTTTAATATTCAAAGTAAATACAAAATTAGTGGATATTTGTTAAATGCATGAAGCTTGTAGAAGCTTGTGAGTGCTTTGACAAATTCAACCCTTTTAGTTTTGCTTTGGATATTAATTAACCTAACCAATATATTTAGCCATAGTTATATCTCTACATGAGTTAGTATATGATACTCACTCACCATGGTTAGCTCACTCTCTCTTGATAAGTCTTCATTCTCATTTTGAGCTCTTCTTCTTCCTCCTTCAATTTCTTTCTAGGGTTTGAAAAAGAGAGAGAATGAAAGTGAGAAAAGAAATTCTAAAGTGTACCCATTTCCTATTTCACCATCCTCTACTAGACTAGCACTTTAGTTTAGGGTGTTTGCTTCACTAATTCTCTAGTTAGTGAAGTAGAAGCTTGTGTTCGTATTCCCTCGACGTAGATCATCTTCGGCCTCGAAGACATCAAGCAATACCGTTGCAATTTTCTCATGGAGCCGTCCGAGAGTCCGGGAGTTCGTTGATCGCAGCGAATGGACTACAACAAGGAGCTTAATAAGTGAAGGACTGATCTACAAAGGTTGTATTTCGTATTCACTTAGTGTAAATGTGATTTACTTGCATGTGAAACCCTAATATTCTAGCAAAGATCTTGTTTAGAGTTATTCGGCACGACTAAAATTTTAATCGGGCATGGTTGATGCCTTGTAGAACCTTATTAGAGTGCCTAGTAACCCTACAGTGGTATCAGAGCCTAGCTAGAGCATTAGACGACGTGTTTACGAAATTAAAACTCCGAACGAACCCCGATATGTCAAAGTTAACCCCCTCTCTGTACATTTTTTTAAAACTGTGATTTTTCTGAATTAAAAATGCCTAAAAAATCGGCAGGGAAAAATAAGAATTTTAGTGAAAAACGACAGCATAATACCTACAAACCGCCGCAGAACCGCGACCGTACCGCACTTGGGCCGCGGATCCGCGGCAGTAAAGAGGACTTATGCCATCATTTTTGCACAGTAATTCTTGTCTCTGTTGTTACTATTTTCTGGGTATTTTTAATCTGACTCAAGTGTTGAGTGTTCTGGGGTTTATTTTGTAATCGTTGATTCGATCGGAAAATTTAATTTCGTTGTGTTTTCCGGATATTTAGAAAGTATTAAAAAGTTCGAACGGATATCAATAACTCACTTTTTCCCGATCCGGAAAATTTTCAAGTGTTGGATTTTTCTGTAGTTTAAGAACGTCTAAATCGTGCAAGTTGCGCAATGGACCCTCTAGAAGACAACAAAGCTTAACTCGATTATGTGACCGTCTTGAACTGCCTTTTGAACCTTAGGGTTTGGGGCAGTACGGCGTGCCACATGTGAAGCGTTAGCTTGACCCTTCTACGGCTGGACCATTGGTACTGTGGCACGTGTTAGATGTTTTTAAACTCCCCTCAAGTGTTGAGAACTATTTAGGAAAACTTGGGTGTTTGATCATTCGATCGGAAAGTTTAACATTATCTATTTATCTGGAATATGATACAATATTTGGAATCCACAGGTAGTTATGAGATAACTAATTTGATTGTTATAAACATAGCAGTTTAGTCTCAAATGATCGGTTGCCACGGAATTTTGATGCGATCAAAAGCCCGTCGCAATCACGTAGCGTACGCGGATACTCGCCGGGTAAACTTAATAGACAGCCATGTCCCATAGCCCCGACCAAGTGACTGTAGGAGAACCCCGTCGCCAAAAGCATCCGTTCGGGTGCTCGCGGCAACGGTATTCCGCCTTAGTGCACTTCGTCAACGATATCCGGGGGTGCGGCCGTCTACTAAAGTTTGTGACAAGGATTCGATCAGGATATCGGGAATCTTGTTGAATTGCCCGACTAGATATTGAAAAGTATTTTCGATATAGAGACTAAAATGCGGGGTTTATAATGGTTAGGCATGTGATGTCTAAGGAGGTTGCGGATTCCAACTGTTGTAGTTTTACACTTTCTTTTCTGCGACCGTAAGTGTAATATGTGATATCGCCGGTTTCGTTGCTATATGTCAACAATAATTGGGATGTGCATATTTACTTACGTTGATGACATGTGATGTTATGTGTTGTTGGATATGTTATATTGGATCGTCGCGTTTTGAATAGCCGGGGGTTTTATGTGAGATGAGAGTTTTTATTTTCATTCATGTAAAATTAAATGTATGTAATATTCTTTTATTGGGGCACTTCCGGGATGAGATTGATGTCACCATTTGTATATTATTTACTTTTCCGCACTAGGATAGACCCAAGGAGGAGAGCACAAGTAACCGGGTTCTAGAGTCCAGTGGGAGACCAACTCGAGGAGCCGAGTCCGGGTCTCCTAACTCTAGAATTGGAAGGGTTGCTTGCCTCTCTCGTAGGGGTCTAGGGGTATGGGTTTGGCTATTCATTGCGACCGTGAAATCCATGTTTTATAGAGGCTCAAAATAAAACACGGACGTCCTAGTATATCCAATGTTTCATATGTTTCTTCTGCTGCGATATCTGTGATGTGATCATTTGATATGTTCTGATAAATATTGTATATAGTATATATGATATATTATATAGACGTTACTTATGTTTTACACCCGCGCTAGCCCTGCCCCGCTCTGCCTTTAGTTACCTAACCTAACGGTGCACGAGGGGACATCGAGGCGAATGCGGATGGCATAAGTGTACGTCGTATTTATCTGTGATGTTTAGGTGACTTATATGATGGGACTTCATTAATTTGATTAATGAAAGAAAAGAAACCTAAAAGATGTTGTGGAATCGAATTTTCAAAAACAGGTAGCTACAGTTCTTGCTTTGAATCGCGGTGTTCCTTGTAGAACATCCTGCACCTTATTCGATAAAGAAAGGGCCAAGATCCCTTCACCGGGAGTGACCCCTTTAGCAATGACTAGCAGATCCTACACCCCTCGGTTTCGTCTTTTGATTGCTTTTCTAGTTCTTGCTTTGCACGGTGATATATATGATATATCCTGCACCTCATTCGACGAGGAAAGAGCCGAGATCCCTTCACCGGGAGTGACCTCTTTAGCGAAACTAGCAAAAGCCTAAAAAACACTCCATTTTAAAATCATTTGATTCTACAACGATATCAAGTTCATTACGCAATAGGTTTTCTGAAAAACCTGTCGTAGCCCTCCGTCATTTCAGATAAGTCCTGCTTAGTATTCGTGCTGCGTTTGTTAACCTTGTCAAGGCGCAGTGTGCGGTAGCTGACCAGTATTTATCTGTTTATGCATATGATGCAGATTGGGTTAGGGTAGTCGTACGGCCTTGTTGACCTTGTCAAGGGTCGTGCGGGTGGGTTTAATTCAATCAAGAAATGACGGGTTGAACTTGACTTACGGTCTATGGTTTGTTGACCTTGTCAAGGTCATAGATCGTTTGGGGCAAAATTATCGGGAATTTCAAGTGTTGAAATTTGCAATGAGATTGCATACCTTCTATGAGATAGTTGGATCCAGATACCCACTGCGAGTAATTGTTACTCCTGGGAGAGTTTTACACATTACAATTAGCCAATCAAGTAGGTGTCTAGAAAGGTGTCAACGGGGTTACGCCTCTGGGAAAACGAGGTTTACTTTAATTAGGTCCGTGCGAAAGCACGGGGAACCTCCTTCAAAGTACCGACACTGGCCTGGCTGAAAGATTGGCGAAGTTGTAGGGTGTAATTAATCCCGGCTAGTCTTTCCTTTTAGGGTTTGAAGAAAGATTTGATAAAAATAGTGGGAGCCATCCTGATTAGATAAAATAATAACCAATCTGATCTTGCAAGAGCATACGCTGAGTGTTTTCTTCTCTCTCTCTTCAGGTAGCGACCATGTCATGCCTTAATCAAGATAATAATACGGATGTATTGACCGAACCCGCTTGTTATACTGCGCTGGGGAACGTTGGTCCCGCTCCAACTTATAACTGTTATAAGACCGAGCAGGAAATTGGGGATTACTAGAATTCCCGTATCGGCCAAACGAAGAAAGTGCATGCTGATGCATCTTCTTCGGGTTTGTTCATTACAATGAACTATTTCTCAGTATCCTTTACGTCCTGGGTATGTGATACCGGATCAGGATTCCACATATGTAATTTGTTACATGGGCTACAGATAGGTAGAGAACTGAGAACGGGTGATAAGTTTTATGAGATAGAAACGGTGCAAGTGTTGCAGCCAAGTCTGTTGGTCACTATCACACTGTATTACCAGAATACGTTGATTCTGAATGAATGTCATTAGATACCGAACCTGATATACAACATCATATCAGTCTCTTTATTAGTAAAGAAAGGATATAATTTTGTATTGTTGGATAATGTTTTGAACATTTCCTATATCAAGAGTTGATCGTTCAGGCACGTTATCTAAAAGCATTGACGTTCTAAATCAAACTACAGTTCTTAGTATACAGAACACACATAAGAGGAAGAGTTCAGAAATGAACGAATCCTTCTTAAGGTATTATAGACTAGGTCATATCAATGTGACCCGACTAGCTGAAGTTACATATAGATGCATATTTAAATTAGTTTGAATTTACATCTTGTGAAACTTGCCGGTCATGTCACAGAGATATGATGACCATAGCTCTGTTTTTAGGAAACAGAGAAAGAGTTAGTAAACTCTTGGGATGATACATGTTGATGTATGAAGGTCCCCTGTCTACACATGACAAGACCGGTTCTTTGTACTTCATTACATTCTCTGATGATCTCTCAAGATTCAGACATATGTTCCTGTTGAAACACGAGTCCGAAGCTTTTGAGATATTCACAGAATATAAGTTAGAAGTAGAGAACTAAAACGGGTATAAGTATTATGTCCTTTGATGTGATCAAGGAGGAGAATACTTGACCACGGAATTCCTGGATTATTCTAAAGGAGAATGAGATTCTCTCTCAGCATTACTCCTCCGTATACACCACAGCACGTCAGTATAGCGGGGCAGAGCAATCACACCCTATTTGATATGGTGTGCTCTATGATGAGTACTACTGGGTTTCCTATTTCCTTTTAGGGAGTTATGCACTTGTGAAGTTGCATACCTATTGAATAGGGTTCCGATCAAATCAGTTGCCTACCACTTCATATGAGATATGGAAAGGGAAGAGCCCATATCTTAATTTTGTTAAGATTTGGGGTTGTCCAGCCTATGTCTAAAAGCATAATCCGGACAAGCTCGAGGCAAAGTCAGTTCTGGAGAAGTTTGTTGGATATCCCAAGCATTCGCAAGGGAATATCTTCTACCAAACCGAGAAACAAAAGATGTTTTGTTTCTCAGCATGCCATCTTTGTGAAAGGGAATTTCTTGTGAAGAAATTAGTGGACATGAGGTAGAACTGGAAAGAGTTCACAAACTGCAGCCGATGATTTGGTAGAACCAAAGGATTCAATAGTAACCAACGAACCTCAGCATCTCCGCCGATCTAGAAGGGTTCCTCACCCACCTGAGAGATACTTCAGTTTCTCTATGACAGTGGGAACGAGGATTGCATCATGAGATGATGAACCAACCAGTTTCGAGCTGGCCATCAGGAGTAAGACTCTGTAAGGATGGCTGGATGCTTAGTGATTTGAGATGGAATCCTTATACACTAACAAAGTATAGACTTTGGTTGCTTTATCTGAAGGGTTAAATCCCCATCAGGAGCAAGTATATCTTGAGAAGATTACTTGGTGTATATGGAAAAGTTGAGACTTTCAAAGCTAGACTTGTTAAAGGTTTGCATCATTGACCAGGTATGGATTATGATGAAACCTTTTCTAAGTGGCTATGCTTAAGTCAATCCAGATCCTACTTGCCACGGCTACATACCATGACTACGATATCTGGCGGTTGGGTGTCACGACTGCTTTTCTAAATGATAATTTAGAAGAGAGAGTCTATAAGCACACAGTCAGAGGGCTTCGTAGACAGTGGGTGCAGCGGAAACGTGGTAGATGAACCTTGTATATACAAAAAGGTAGTAGAGAGTATGGTGAAATCCTCGTAGAGTACGTGGATGACATACACTTGATAGGAAAGGAGTTTCCTATGCTACGCTCGATCAATCTCCGCTTATCACACTGATTCTCCATATAGGATCAAAGTGATACCTCCTAAATCCTGAGTTTTGATCTATGGGATAGATGTAATTGGACGTTAGGATTCTCACTAGTTGCAGTGAGATTGTATCAATCGATCCTGGGGAGAATCACTGGAAAGGTTCCAGGGTGATAAGGACGACTGAATGTCAGTCACAGGCATTGTCTTTACCCTCAGTAAAGGGACGGTATGTTGGAAGAGTTCCAAGCTAGATACCGTGGCATACTAGACGATAAAGGCTGGATACATCGCTACCAAAGATGCTACCAAAGAGGCAGTCTGGGTGTATATTAGTTCATGAGATGAACTTCGTTCCTTCCATTGTGTGACAATGGAGTTGTGGCTTATGCCTAGGAACGCCCGTCCCATCAGTGATCCAGACATATTCTAAGGCAGTGTCACCTGATCATGGAGATGGTTGATCTCCAGGGGATCGAGGTCAGGAGAGTAGACTTAGAGGACTACACGGCAGATCCACTCACAAAAGCCTTTTTCCCAGAGAGAGACTATTATGGGATGGTTGAGTATGAGATACTACAACCACTGTTATCTGATGGCCCTAGTGCAAGTGGGAGATTGTTAGTTATATGTATGCCCTAGAGGCCATTACTATACATGAGATGTATATTGTAGTGGATGCTTGGACATATATAGGGAGAACTTTCTTGCTCGACATGATAGTATACTATCTGGTTACTCTTTACCTTAACGTGTACACTGATTGTCTCTCTGTTACATGTTGGTAAAGCCCTTAGGATGAGTACTTGACTACCTGGACTATGATGCGGATCATACTAGTGGGGACATGGTAGTCCATAAGTATATCCTTCAAGGTCCCTAGTCGTGGGTGTATCGAGACGGGGCATCGATATACCAGAGTAGACTAGCGTATACCTTCTCGACCCATGTAGATGGGCGATGGATGATCCCATATCCATTGGTGTTTGACATCAGAGATGATATACGGGTGCTCAGTAAAGACTGGGTACACTGGACGGACTCGCCGAGAACTCCCAGATGGTATTATACCTTACATCAGATGGCAGTTCTCTGGTGACACTGGTACAGGTTAGTCTGTAGACCCGAGATCTTCATAGAGTCTTGTGTGATTCCCACTGTGCTTTGATTTCCACCTTACCACGTCCAAGAGGGCGTGCAAAACGGTGGTTTTTGGGTACAGTCCCGAGTCACATGGAGGCAATGAGCGATAGGAGGGGTTTTGTCTCTCCCAATATTGGGGGTTGATGTTGCGCTATGCTCGATTGTCCATAACAGGGAAGTCCCTGGCCAGGGCTGGTTTAGAGATTTACTGGTAAGTGTTACCAGTAGTTTCTCGACCCGTTATGAGCCTCGTATCGGCATGACTTATCAGTTATTGGGGTCTGGCGTTTACCACCCCTAGAACTGATATGCGACATATCAGACGAGGAGACCGGACTGTACGGTAGTGTCACTGTCAGGCTTTTTGCAGGAGTTGGAGCGGGCTTGCTTGCTGATCTTCTGATCGCTCAATACCCGGGTAGCCATTACGTCCAGCTAGTACCACTGACGGCTTGTGGGTGCTTGATATGATCATCACCTACTGCTGGCGTATTGACGAGTCTTTAGAGTCCTACATAGAGGTTTTACTGGCTCAGGCAAAACGAAATAGGAGCGCATATGTGATATGTGCGGGACCGAGAATAATGCGTGTATGTGATACCGTATTCTATTCTCGCGACTATTGTATCGTACGGTTATATGAGATATAGCCGGGTTATCGAATCAAATGTCGATTCGATAAGTTGGTACATTTTGTGTTAGTCGGTTATATGTGATATAACCGGATTATTAAGTCAAGTGTTGATTTAATAATTTAGTGTATAATTGTATATGTGATATACTAATTTACATTAACTAACATTGGTTCACTTAAGCATTTATTTTTCTCACTTGTGCACAACTTAATATATATGTGATATATATATATTTATTTGTGTATATATTGTATCATGGTTGTTGATACAACTATCATGGGTGTATGAGACATACACCATTATAAATATATTTGGTATGGTTTTTAATATTCAAAGTAAATACAAAATTAGTGGATATTTGTTAAATGCATGAAGCTTGTAGAAGCTTGTGAGTGCTTTGACAAATTCAACCCTTTTAGTTTTGCTTTGGATATTAATTAACCTAACCAATATATTTAGCCATAGTTATATCTCTACATGAGTTAGTATATGATACTCACTCACCATGGTTAGCTCACTCTCTCTTGATAAGTCTTCATTCTCATTTTGAGCTCTTCTTCTTCCTCCTTCAATTTCTTTCTAGGGTTTGAAAAAGAGAGAGAATGAAAGTGAGAAAAGAAATTCTAAAGTGTACCCATTTCCTATTTCACCATCCTCTACTAGACTAGCACTTTAGTTTAGGGTGTTTGCTTCACTAATTCTCTAGTTAGTGAAGTAGAAGCTTGTGTTCGTATTCCCTCGACGTAGATCATCTTCGGCCTCGAAGACATCAAGCAATACCGTTGCAATTTTCTCATGGAGCCGTCCGAGAGTCCGGGAGTTCGTTGATCGCAGCGAATGGACTACAACAAGGAGCTTAATAAGTGAAGGACTGATCTACAAAGGTTGTATTTCGTATTCACTTAGTGTAAATGTGATTTACTTGCATGTGAAACCCTAATATTCTAGCAAAGATCTTGTTTAGAGTTATTCGGCACGACTAAAATTTTAATCGGGCATGGTTGATGCCTTGTAGAACCTTATTAGAGTGCCTAGTAACCCTACAGTAGTATCAGAGCCTAGCTAGAGCATTAGACGACGTGTTTACGAAATTAAAACTCCGAACGAACCCCGATATGTCAAAGTTAACCCCCTCTCTGTACATTTTTTTAAAACTGTGATTTTTCTGAATTAAAAATGCCTAAAAAATCGGCAGGGAAAAATAAGAATTTTAGTGAAAAACGACAGCATAATACCTACAAACCGCCGCAGAACCGCGACCGTACCGCACTTGGGCCGCGGATCCGCGGCAGTAAAGAGGACTTATGCCATCATTTTTGCACAGTAATTCTTGTCTCTGTTGTTACTATTTTCTGGGTATTTTTAATCTGACTCAAGTGTTGAGTGTTCTGGGGTTTATTTTGTAATCGTTGATTCGATCGGAAAATTTAATTTCGTTGTGTTTTCCGGATATTTAGAAAGTATTAAAAAGTTCGAACGGATATCAATAACTCACTTTTTCCCGATCCGGAAAATTTTCAAGTGTTGGATTTTTCTGTAGTTTAAGAACGTCTAAATCGTGCAAGTTGCGCAATGGACCCTCTAGAAGACAACAAAGCTTAACTCGATTATGTGACCGTCTTGAACTGCCTTTTGAACCTTAGGGTTTGGGGCAGTACGGCGTGCCACATGTGAAGCGTTAGCTTGACCCTTCTACGGCTGGACCATTGGTACTGTGGCACGTGTTAGATGTTTTTAAACTCCCCTCAAGTGTTGAGAACTATTTAGGAAAACTTGGGTGTTTGATCATTCGATCGGAAAGTTTAACATTATCTATTTATCTGGAATATGATACAATATTTGGAATCCACAGGTAGTTATGAGATAACTAATTTGATTGTTATAAACATAGCAGTTTAGTCTCAAATGATCGGTTGCCACGGAATTTTGATGCGATCAAAAGCCCGTCGCAATCACGTAGCGTACGCGGATACTCGCCGGGTAAACTTAATAGACAGCCATGTCCCATAGCCCCGACCAAGTGACTGTAGGAGAACCCCGTCGCCAAAAGCATCCGTTCGGGTGCTCGCGGCAACGGTATTCCGCCTTAGTGCACTTCGTCAACGATATCCGGGGGTGCGGCCGTCTACTAAAGTTTGTGACAAGGATTCGATCAGTATATCGGGAATCTTGTTGAATTGCCCGACTAGATATTGAAAAGTATTTTCGATATAGAGACTAAAATGCGGGGTTTATAATGGTTAGGCATGTGATGTCTAAGGAGGTTGCGGATTCCAACTGTTGTAGTTTTACACTTTCTTTTCTGCGACCGTAAGTGTAATATGTGATATCGCCGGTTTCGTTGCTATATGTCAACAATAATTGGGATGTGCATATTTACTTACGTTGATGACATGTGATGTTATGTGTTGTTGGATATGTTATATTGGATCGTCGCGTTTTGAATAGCCGGGGGTTTTATGTGAGATGAGAGTTTTTATTTTCATTCATGTAAAATTAAATGTATGTAATATTCTTTTATTGGGGCACTTCCGGGATGAGATTGATGTCACCATTTGTATATTATTTACTTTTCCGCACTAGGATAGACCCAAGGAGGAGAGCACAAGTAACCGGGTTCTAGAGTCCAGTGGGAGACCAACTCGAGGAGCCGAGTCCGGGTCTCCTAACTCTAGAATTGGAAGGGTTGCTTGCCTCTCTCGTAGGGGTCTAGGGGTATGGGTTTGGCTATTCATTGCGACCGTGAAATCCATGTTTTATAGAGGCTCAAAATAAAACACGGACGTCCTAGTATATCCAATGTTTCATATGTTTCTTCTGCTGCGATATCTGTGATGTGATCATTTGATATGTTCTGATAAATATTGTATATAGTATATATGATATATTATATAGACGTTACTTATGTTTTACACCCGCGCTAGCCCTGCCCCGCTCTGCCTTTAGTTACCTAACCTAACGGTGCACGAGGGGACATCGAGGCGAATGCGGATGGCATAAGTGTACGTCGTATTTATCTGTGATGTTTAGGTGACTTATATGATGGGACTTCATTAATTTGATTAATGAAAGAAAAGAAACCTAAAAGATGTTGTGGAATCGAATTTTCAAAAACAGGTAGCTACAGTTCTTGCTTTGCATCGCGGTGTTCCTTGTAGAACATCCTGCACCTTATTCGATAAAGAAAGGGCCAAGATCCCTTCACCGGGAGTGACCTCTTTAGCAATGACTAGCAGATCCTACACCCCTCGGTTTCGTCTTTTGATTGCTTTTATAGTTCTTGCTTTGCATGGTGATATATATGATATATCCTGCACCTCATTCGACGAGGAAAGAGCCGAGATCCCTTCACCGGGAATGACCTCTTTAGCGAAACTAGCAAAAGCCTAAAAAACACTCCATTTTAAAATCATTTGATTCTACAACGATATCAAGTTCATTACGCAATAGGTTTTCTGAAAAACCTGTCGTAGCCCTCCGTCATTTCAGATAAGTCCTGCTTAGTATTCGTGCTGCGTTTGTTAACCTTGTCAAGGCGCAGTGTGCGGTAGCTGACCAGTATTTATCTGTTTATGCATATGATGCAGATTGGGTTAGGGTAGTCGTACGGCCTTGTTGACCTTGTCAAGGGTCGTGCGGGTGGGTTTAATTCAATCAAGAAATGACGGGTTGAACTTGACTTACGGTCTATGGTTTGTTGACCTTGTCAAGGTCATAGATCGTTTGGGGCAAAATTATCGGGAATTTCAAGTGTTGAAATTTGCAATGAGATTGCATACCTTCTATGAGATAGTTGGGTCCAGATACCCACTGCGAGTAATTGTTACTCCTGGGAGAGTTTTACACATTACAATTAGCCAATCAAGTAGGTGTCTAGAAAGGTGTCAACGGGGTTACGCCTCTGGGAAAACGAGGTTTACTTTAATTAGGTCCGTGCGAAAGCACGGGGAACCTCCTTCAAAGTACCGACACTGGCCTGGCTGAAAGATTGGCGAAGTTGTAGGGTGTAATTAATCCCGGCTAGTCTTTCCTTTTAGGGTTTGAAGAAAGATTTGATAAAAATAGTGGGAGCCATCCTGATTAGATAAAATAATAACCAATCTGATCTTGCAAGAGCATACGCTGAGTGTTTTCTTCTCTCTCTCTTCAGGTAGCGACCATGTCATGCCTTAATCAAGATAATAATACGGATGTATTGACCGAACCCGCTTGTTATACTGCGCTGGGGAACGTTGGTCCCGCTCCAACTTATAACTGTTATAAGACCGAGCAGGAAATTGGGGATTACTAGAATTCCCGTATCGGCCAAACGAAGAAAGTGCATGCTGATGCATCTTCTTCGGGTTTGTTCATTACAATGAACTATTTCTCAGTATCCTTTACGTCCTGGGTATGTGATACCGGATCAGGATTCCACATATGTAATTTGTTACATGGGCTACAGATAGGTAGAGAACTGAGAACGGGTGATAAGTTTTATGAGATAGAAACGGTGCAAGTGTTGCAGCCAAGTCTGTTGGTCACTATCACACTGTATTACCAGAATACGTTGATTCTGAATGAATGTCATTAGATACCGAACCTGATATACAACATCATATCAGTCTCTTTATTAGTAAAGAAAGGATATAATTTTGTATTGTTGGATAATGTTTTGAACATTTCCTATATCAAGAGTTGATCGTTCAGGCACGTTATCTAAAAGCATTGACGTTCTAAATCAAACTACAGTTCTTAGTATACAGAACACACATAAGAGGAAGAGTTCAGAAATGAACGAATCCTTCTTAAGGTATTATAGACTAGGTCATATCAATGTGACCCGACTAGCTGAAGTTACATATAGATGCATATTTAAATTAGTTTGAATTTACATCTTGTGAAACTTGCCGGTCATGTCACAGAGATATGATGACCATAGCTCTGTTTTTAGGAAACAGAGAAAGAGTTAGTAAACTCTTGGGATGATACATGTTGATGTATGAAGGTCCCCTGTCTACACATGACAAGACCGGTTCTTTGTACTTCATTACATTCTCTGATGATCTCTCAAGATTCAGACATATGTTCCTGTTGAAACACGAGTCCGAAGCTTTTGAGATATTCACAGAATATAAGTTAGAAGTAGAGAACTAAAACGGGTATAAGTATTATGTCCTTTGATGTGATCAAGGAGGAGAATACTTGACCACGGAATTCCTGGATTATTCTAAAGGAGAATGAGATTCTCTCTCAGCATTACTCCTCCGTATACACCACAGCACGTCAGTATAGCGGGGCAGAGCAATCACACCCTATTTGATATGGTGTGCTCTATGATGAGTACTACTGGGTTTCCTATTTCCTTTTAGGGAGTTATGCACTTGTGAAGTTGCATACCTATTGAATAGGGTTCCGATCAAATCAGTTGCCTACCACTTCATATGAGATATGGAAAGGGAAGAGCCCATATCTTAATTTTGTTAAGATTTGGGGTTGTCCAGCCTATGTCTAAAAGCATAATCCGGACAAGCTCGAGGCAAAGTCAGTTCTGGAGAAGTTTGTTGGATATCCCAAGCATTCGCAAGGGAATATCTTCTACCAAACCGAGAAACAAAAGATGTTTTGTTTCTCAGCATGCCACCTTTGTGAAAGGGAATTTCTTGTGAAGAAATTAGTGGACATGAGGTAGAACTGGAAAGAGTTCACAAACTGCAGCCGATGATTTGGTAGAACCAAAGGATTCAATAGTAACCAATGAACCTCAGCATCTCCGCCGATCTAGAAGGGTTCCTCACCCACCTGAGAGATACTTCAGTTTCTCTATGACAGTGGGAACGAGGATTGCATCATGAGATGATGAACCAACCAGTTTCGAGCTGGCAATCAGGAGTAAGACTCTGTAAGGATGGCTGGATGCTTAGTGATTTGAGATGGAATCCTTATACACTAACAAAGTATAGACTTTGGTTGCTTTATCTGAAGGGTTAAATCCCCATCAGGAGCAAGTATATCTTGAGAAGATTACTTGGTGTACATGGAAAAGTTGAGACTTTCAAAGCTAGACTTGTTAAAGGTTTGCATCATTGACCAGGTATGGATTATGATGAAACCTTTTCTAAGTGGCTATGCTTAAGTCAATCCAGATCCTACTTGCCACGGCTACATACCATGACTACGATATCTGGCGGTTGGGTGTCACGATTGCTTTTCTAAATGATAATTTAGAAGAGAGAGTCTATAAGCACACAGTCAGAGGGCTTCGTAGACAGTGGGTGCAGCGGAAACGTGTGCAAGATGTTTTATGTGATAAAGCAGGCATCGCGGAGTTGGAACGTCTATTTTGATGTGTTAGTCAAAGAGTTTGACATCATCAAAATGGTAGATGAACCTTGTATATACAAAAAGGTAGTAGAGAGTATGGTGGAAATCCTCGTAGAGTACGTGGATGACATACACTTGATAGGGAAGGAGTTTCCTATGCTACGCTCGATCAATCTCCGCTTATCACACTGATTCTCCATATAGGATCAAAGTGATACCTCCTAAATCCTGAGTTTTGATCTATGGGATAGATGTAATTGGACGTTAGGATTCTCACTAGTTGCAGTGAGATTGTATCAATCGATCCTGGGGAGAATCACTGGAAAGGTTCCAGGGTGATAAGGACGACTGAATGTCAGTCACAGGCATTGTCTTTACCCTCAGTAAAGGGACGGTATGTTGGAAGAGTTCCAAGCTAGATACCGTGGCATACTAGACGATAAAGGCTGGATACATCGCTACCAAAGATGCTACCAAAGAGGCAGTCTGGGTGTATATTAGTTCATGAGATGAACTTCGTTCCTTCCATTGTGTGACAATGGAGTTGTGGCTTATGCCTAGGAACGCCCGTCCCATCAGTGATCCAGACATATTCTAAGGCAGTGTCACCTGATCATGGAGATGGTTGATCTCCAGGGGATCGAGGTCAGGAGAGTAGACTTAGAGGACTACACGGCAGATCCACTCACAAAAGCCTTTTTCCCAGAGAGAGACTATTATGGGATGGTTGAGTATGAGATACTACAACCACTGTTATCTGATGGCCCTAGTGCAAGTGGGAGATTGTTAGTTATATGTATGCCCTAGAGGCCATTACTATACATGAGATGTATATTGTAGTGGATGCTTGGACATATATAGGGAGAACTTTCTTGCTCGACATGATAGTATACTATCTGGTTACTCTTTACCTTAACGTGTACACTGATTGTCTCTCTGTTACATGTTGGTAAAGCCCTTAGGATGAGTACTTGACTACCTGGACTATGATGCGGATCATACTAGTGGGGACATGGTAGTCCATAAGTATATCCTTCAAGGTCCCTAGTCGTGGGTGTATCGAGACGGGGCATCGATATACCAGAGTAGACTAGCGTATACCTTCTCGACCCATGTAGATGGGCGATGGATGATCCCATATCCATTGGTGTTTGACATCAGAGATGATATACGGGTGCTCAGTAAAGACTGGGTACACTGGACGGACTCGCCGAGAACTCCCAGATGGTATTATACCTTACATCAGATGGCAGTTCTCTGGTAACACTGGTACAGGTTAGTCTGTAGACCCGAGATCTTCATAGAGTCTTGTGTGATTCCCACTGTGCTTTGATTTCCACCTTACCATGTCCAAGAGGGCGTGCAAAACGGTGGTTTTTGGGTACAGTCCCGAGTCACATGGAGGCAATGAGCGATAGGAGGGGTTTTGTCTCTCCCAGTATTGGGGGTTGATGTTGCGCTATGCTCGATTGTCCATAACAGGGAAGTCCCTGGCCAGGGCTGGTTTAGAGATTTACTGGTAAGTGTTACCAGTAGTTTCTCGACCCGTTATGAGCCTCGTATCGGCATGACTTATCAGTTATTGGGGTCTGGCGTTTACCACCCCTAGAACTGATATGCGACATATCAGACGAGGAGACCGGACTGTACGGTAGTGTCACTGTCAGGCTTTTTGCAGGAGTTGGAGCGGGCTTGCTTGCTGATCTTCTGATCGCTCAATACCCGGGTAGCCATTACGTCCAGCTAGTACCACTGACGGCTTGTGGGTGCTTGATATGATCATCACCTACTGCTGGCGTATTGACGAGTCTTTAGAGTCCTACATAGAGGTTTTACTGGCTCAGGCAAAACGAAATAGGAGCGCATATGTGATATGTGCGGGACCGAGAATAATGCGTGTATGTGATACCGTATTCTATTCTCGCGACTATTGTATCGTACGGTTATATGAGATATAGCCGGGTTATCGAATCAAATGTCGATTCGATAAGTTGGTACATTTTGTGTTAGTCGGTTATATGTGATATAACCGGATTATTAAGTCAAGTGTTGATTTAATAATTTAGTGTATAATTGTATATGTGATATACTAATTTACATTAACTAACATTGGTTCACTTAAGCATTTATTTTTCTCACTTGTGCACAACTTAATATATATGTGATATATATATATTTATTTGTGTACATATTGTATCATGGTTGTTGATACAACTATCATGGGTGTATGAGACATACACCATTATAAATATATTTGGTATGGTTTTTAATATTCAAAGTAAATACAAAATTAGTGGATATTTGTTAAATGCATGAAGCTTGTAGAAGCTTGTGAGTGCTTTGACAAATTCAACCCTTTTAGTTTTGCTTTGGATATTAATTAACCTAACCAATATATTTAGCCATAGTTATATCTCTACATGAGATAGTATATGATACTCACTCACCATGGTTAGCTCACTCTCTCTTGATAAGTCTTCATTCTCATTTTGAGCTCTTCTTCTTCCTCCTTCAATTTCTTTCTAGGGTTTGAAAAAGAGAGAGAATGAAAGTGAGAAAAGAAATTCTAAAGTGTACCCATTTCCTATTTCACCATCCTCTACTAGACTAGCACTTTAGTTTAGGGTGTTTGCTTCACTAATTCTCTAGTTAGTGAAGTAGAAACTTGAGTTCGTATTCTCTCGACGTAGATCATCTTCGGCCTCGAAGACTTCAAGCAATACCGTTGCAATTTCTCATGGAGCCGTCCGAGAGTCCGGGTGTTCGTTGATCGCAGCGAAGGGACTACAACAAGGAGCTTAAGAAGTGAAGGACCGATCTACAAAGGTTGTATTTCGTATTCACTTAGTGTAAATGTGATTTACTTGCATGTGAAACCCTAATATTCTAGCAAAGATCTTGTTTAGAGTTATTCGGCACGACTAAAATTTTAATCGGACATGGTTGATGCCTTGTAGAACCTTATTAGAGTGCCTGGTAACCCTACACCATCTTTCTTCTTAACTAGAAGAACTGAAGCTCCCCAATGTGAGTTGCTACTACGAAACCAACCCTTCTCAAGAACTTCAGTAACCTGCTTCTTGACTTCTTCCAACTCCTTTGGTGCCATTGGATAGTACGCCTTTGAGATTGGCACTGCACCAGGAACAAGATCGATTGTGAACTCCATATCTCGTTTTGGCAGTAAACCTGAGATATCCTCAAACACGTCCATGAACTCTCGAACTACAGCTGGCGCTTCCTCCTTATTAACTTCCCTCGACGAAAGAACATTGTTTGTCGGCCTAGCCCTAAACTCGACTGGCTCGACAGAACTGCTGCCTCGAGCAAAAACAAACTCCGGATGTCCGGGAATCTGGAAAATCACTTTCTTTGCCCTACAATCAATGTGAGCGTGGAAAGTGCCGAGAAAATCCATTCCCAAAACAACATCATAACTGGCAGTATCGATTACCAAGAAATCTGCAAAACATGAACTGGTAAGCAATGAAACTGAGAGAACCAAGGAAATTTCACGACCATGAATCAAGGAAATGGATCAAGACCAGGACTCCAAGTTACTTAAATAGAGTACCGCATTGTAACCATGCTGCAGTTCATAGTTACTGTAAGTTTACGGTAACGCTCCGGCCGTCGATCCGAGGCCAAAATGCGGAAACGAAAACTTTTTCTAAACTTGAAACCGGCGCTATCGCAGACTTTAATCCCGGATCGAACCATTAACATATAACTAGCAAACTAGAGAAGGGTTAGAAAAGCTATACCGGTCGATCCGTGTCCTTCGGTCTTTGGCCACCAACCCAAGCTCCTCGCGGCATCTCCGATCTCCGGTCTCCTCGTCGGAAAGGGCACCACATCTTCGAATCCTTTTACGGGCTCCCGCTTCGTCCGAAGCAACTCGGACACGAAGTTTGCTAGCCGACGTGTCCAAGGTGATGTAGAGAATGTGTGTGATCACTTTGTCTCAAGCATCCATTAATTCTCAACACATGAGAGTGTATGGATGGAGGTTGAAGATGATGCCATTAATGGAGATAGTGAGCTCAAGAAAGAAGGAGGAAGAAGAAGAGCTTTCTTTTGTTTCTTGTTGCAATGATAAAGTGAGAGTGATATCAAATAATACAAGAGCTAACCTCACATATGGCTGCCCTTCTCTCTCTTCTTATCATTTCAACTCATAAATCAATCAAATAATGTGACACATGCACAAAGAAAGAGACCATGAGTCATCACTTGTGCATGTGTCATAATTAATGCTCCTAATCATGACTTTGAGCTCATTATTTCCATTTGTAAACATTAATCCAAATGTTTGCAACAATAAAAAGATATGGCAACATCTAAAGTAAACTCGTGACGGATTACAAGGATACCCCTCACCTGTATATACATACCTGCATCCGTATTCCGACTGAATGCGAATGCGATGAGACTAAAGTAATCCAACAAATCTAATATTAGGATCCGGCTTAAACCAAAGCCCACTAGTATGATCCGCCCGATCATGATCCGTGCACGACTGCACGTATATGATCGAACCCTGCCATATATCATACGGCCTCTACAACGTTTCGCCCGAAACTTGAGAAACTGTCTGTGGGGGACTCTAAAGACTCGTCAATACTTTGGCTGTGGATTTAACCACTAGCACGTCAGTGGTACTAGCTGTACGTAACGGGCTACCAGGTATTGACCAAAAGGGAGGTCGATGAGCGAACTCATCCTGACACCCTACTGAGCCTGTCAGTGACAATATCCATACAGTCCGGTCCGTTCGTCTATGAGCATCGCATGTCAAGCCTAGGGGATTGGTAAAAGTCAGACCCCCAAAAGCGGTACAAGTCGTGTCGGAGTGTAGCCCAGAAAACCCTGAGATACTACTGGAATACCTACCAGTAAATCTCCTGCCTTGGCCAAGGACTTCGTGTAATGGCTCTCCTAGACACAACGCGATCTCACCCCCAATACCGGGAGAGACGAAACCCCTGCCGATCCCCTCACTGCCTCCATGTGGCTTGGGACTGTACCCAACTAAAACCTGTTTGCACGACTTCTTTGAGCCGTGGTAAGGTAGTAATCAAAGCACAGTGGGAACTCACACGAGACAAATGACGATCTCAGGTCGATGAACTAACCTGTACACATGTCACCAGGAAACTGCTATCTGACGTCAGGTATAATACCAACTAGCATGTTCCCGGCGAGTCCTGTCCGGTGTACTCATAACCCAATGAGCACCTGTATACATCTTAGGTGAAACAACTGACACCAATGGCTTGTGAGACCGGCCACCGCCCCTCGTCGGGGTCTCGACTGTATACACTAGTCTACTAATGGAGTATCGATGCCCAGTCTCGAAACTCCCACGACTAGGGACCACTTTAAGGATGTGCTTATAGACCCCATCTCCCACGTATATGATCGCCATCATACTGCTGGCCGTCAAGAAAGAATCCTATGGGCTCTATCAACGTGCAATAGTCACCTGTAATGTCACCTAAAGCATGTACACGATGATAAAGATAAACCAGATAGCATACTATCATCTTGAGTAAGACTGTCCTACCGGTATAGGTCCTCCCTCAATCATTGCAATCACGTGCCTGCGATCCAATAATTGACTTTAAGGGCACTATATCCAACAATCTCCCACTTGCACTCAAGACTAATTATTGCGATGCCGCGTACTCATAGCCCGTGTGATACCGAACACCCAACTCCTCTACTAATCAGTTTCACAAAGCCCGTTTGCCAAACTATTGCA
This sequence comes from Agapanthus africanus, assembly GCA_030015575.1. Classification (NCBI taxonomy): domain Eukaryota; kingdom Viridiplantae; phylum Streptophyta; class Magnoliopsida; order Asparagales; family Amaryllidaceae; genus Agapanthus; species Agapanthus africanus. The sequence continues at coordinate 791,018,769 of JASDDO010000022.1, read as the reverse complement.
TTCGAGGAATAACCTCAGTGAGTGGATCCGCCTTAATGTTTCTTTCTATGTCTCTCTTTATCTCAAGTTCGCGGAGAAAGCCATCTCCCGAAATGAGCAATACCTGTCTTAGAATATGTCTGGATATCTGATGGGACCTAGTTCATAAATGAACTCCAAATCCAAACTTCTTAGACTGTATCATCAACTGAACTTAATCAGTATCCTGCGCCATGCCTCTCTCAGTGTCCGCTTGGATCACCTGTCCAAACCACTGCCCTTCGTCAGAGGGAAAACTATAACTCTGACAGCCACTCTGTCATCCAGGTCACCTTGGAAGCCTGGAATGATAACCGTCTCCTGAAAGAGGCTGTCATTATCATATCCCTAAAACATCAACTTATGTTCTAAAACTGCTTCCGAATGTTTCTCCAGGATTGGATTAATATCTGAACTTATAACAGCTAGTGCAAAAATGACATCTGGTGTGGTACTTGACATCTCATGATTGACTCAATTGCCTAAGCAAGTGATATTTCAATCATGCACATCCCTCTCCCCTTTAGTCTGTAAGACACCTTTAGAGAGGGTGACTCCATCACCTGCAGGTATACTACCGTGCTAGGAGTCGTCCATTCTAAAACACCTTTAGAATGCTGTCTGAGTACCCAGATTAGGAAACTACCCAAATCTAGATCTAAAACCATAGATCTAGTAACCAGAATGTCTGATATAAAATCCATGTCCTTTGTGGAGAAACCACTGTGTGACAACTAAAGTATAACCAATCGTAGTATAGAAATTTCACTTCCTACTCTGTGTATGTCATCCATATACCAAGACATCACACTCTACTACCTTCTTAACAGATCCGCCCCCTATTCTGATGAAGTCAAATCTATGACTGTCACATCAGAAATAGATGATCTCTCTCCGCTATATCTGCTTTAGTCCATAGACATAAGCTACTTGTCCACTATGCTTCCGCTGCTCCCACTAACTACGACAACCCTCTGGCAGAGTCATATACACGTGCACTTCTAGAGCTAGTTTAGAACGACGCTATACTCATCCTCCTGCCGGGTCTCATAGCCTGGAACAACAGTAGTGTCAAGTCTGGATGAACAAGAACCTCCCTGTCACCGTCCTTGAGGCTACCGGAGTACCTCTCGGGTGCCTGAGGTTACCCACCATATCTGCGGAGTGGCTAATGGAATGTCAAACCAGATTGAATATTTAGGTCCTATTAAATTTTCAGTAATCATTTGCGGTTCTGGAATCACTTCCAGTTCTACCATACTCCCACTACTGTTTTCTGAAAAAGAATCCATTTTACTAAAACTGTGGCGAGCCAAGAACAATATCACTATTGATCTTCTAGATGGTAGAAAGTCAACCCTCGTCATATCCCGGGTTAACCCACAAACAGCCATTACAGAAACGCGTCTTGAGTTATCCAGAGTCTGGTTTTAAACATAAGCCGGACAACTCCCCGTACCTTAACATTGTTAAGATATGAACTATTCTATATCCAATATAGAAACAGAGGCACTGATTTAATTGGAACCAGATTCAAATCATGCGGCTGTCTCCAGTGCATGTCAACTAAATGGAGAGAGGCCGATCCGCATTACTCAACTTAGGAATATATCCAGATATGAGTAACCTGAAAGAGAAGCAAGTTCTCATAATCATTACTATCAACTGAATACCATACACAAGTATCTATATCTTCGATCACCTTGAAGAATCCTGATACTTGCAATACCTGGTTCTCTACTTTATTCATATACCTATAACTTCTCAAAACTTGGATCTTGTATTTCTACGAAACACGTGTCTAAGAACTAGAGAAGTCACAAGTAAACAGAATATAGTACGAGTACCATCCCCTCTGTCCTCATGGACACATGACAATATACAACACTCTGTATAATTCCCCTGAGTCTAATAACTCATTCCCTGTGTGTCGTAGGTTGAAAACTGTACTTATGGTTAAGAAGAATTACACCGCTGTTTAATGCTCCTTACCTAACCATCCACTGATATAGGTAAATGTCATAGACATAATTTCAAAAAGTTATATCTCATTTTATAAAAATAAACGTACAGATATATCAATTTGAAATTGGTGCATAACAACGGATATTCAAAACCAAATGTTTGCCGTCCGGCAAAACAACCCAAGCGATTTCCTCAAATATCACCAATTACAACGAATCCCGATATAATGAGGATGATCACCCAATTCCCAATAACTTACTCCCACTCATCATCTGTAAAACCATACAGATGTGAGAATCAAACCTCGTAAATACATACCCTGGAGTAAGGGCTAATTGGGAAATCAGTTTTCTTTTAACAATACACAGTGAAACTGAAACACATAAATGTTTCGAAGGGGTATCCGGGTATTCTTAGTAATGCCTCTTCCATTATCAGATTCACAACTGTAACCATCTATTTCTTTGCCATCTCTCCAAATCCATTTATATGTCTTTACTCATTACCTTCTGTACACCCTGTTCCCCTCCGAACGGCGGCTCGAGACATGGACGTCTCGCCTGAGATTCGGGACAGATGCTATTTGGTTTTATCCGTCCACCTCTCCGAAGATACCAAGTTGATTTATGGCACCGTGTATCGGAGGTTTAGACGGATGCGGCCGATGTAGCAGACTTCGTCAAATTCCCCTTCGCTTGAGGGTTTTTGATTGTGGGGACGCTCTTCCCTGCAGGCGCAAGCCCCTGCAGCTAATTACGCTACCGCATCGCGGTAACAACTTTCTCCTTCTCCATAATTTCACTTCGTGTCGTGGGTGTTTGTTTTGTTTGTGGTTGCCTGTGGATTGTATACGGAGACTAAGTTATGCTGTCGCCCGTAGGACGTGGATTAGTCCAAATCCGTATTTTCTTAGATTTGGGTTTGGGATTTTGGTTTAAGGATACGTTAGCCATATTGAGGCTAAGATCAACTTAAACGTTCGTTAAGAATACGTTAGTCTGATTTGAGACTAAGATCAACTTAACGGAAAGAGCATTTAGGAGCTCTATTGTTCCAGTTTAGGGACGTAGTGGTCCATTTAATATATGGCCGTCGGGACCCGTCACCTCCCTGACGACGTTGAAAGATTACAACGACAGGTGTCAGAGGAGTTCGGAGATGTACCCTTGAACCAAAGTCGATTGGGGGTCTTATAGTCCAATTTGGGACTAAAGTCTGTTTGAATGTTTAAGAATACGTTAGCCATATTTGAGGCTAAGATCAACTTAAACGGAATCGTTTAGATCCGACAAGAGAGCATTTGAGGGCTCTATTGTTCCAGTTTAGGGACGTAGTAGTCCATTGCCAGTTTAGGGACATAGTGGTCCATGGTTCCCGTTTTGGGGACAGATATTAGTTTAAGGACGCATTAGTCCATGAGTTTAAGGACGCTTAAGTCCATGGGTTTAAGGACCCCACAGTCCGTATCTTGGTTTAAGGACACATAAGTCCATGAGTTTAAGTACCCCACAGTCCGTATTGTTGGTTTAAGGACGCTTAAGTCCATGAGTTTAAGGACCCCTCAGTTCGTATCGATGTGTAGTTGTCGGGACCCGTCACCTCTCTAACGTCGTTGAAGGATTACAACGATAGGTGTCAGAGGAGTTCGGAGATGTACCCTTGAACCGGATGTGAATTGATTTAAGAGAGCAGTCGTGCTCAGTCAATTTAATTTGAGAACTTACGGCCATGATTGGGCTAAGTCCAGTTGAAGATGTTCAACATTTTCATTTGTCTTTGACCTATTAGGCCTATGCTAGGGCTTTGCCCCTGTTTAATAATACACTGTATTTTCTTTTGGCCTGCTAGGCCTTTTTGATTTGGGCTCTGTCCCTTTTAAATGATGCGCAGCATCTGTTTTTGTTTAGGCTCTGCCCTTTTAAAATAATGCATGGCATTTATTTGGCCTGTTAGGCCTTTTTTAATTGGGCTTGGCCCTTCTGTAAATAATGCAGTGCATTAATCAAACTGACAGCGGCCATGTGGCCTGTCAGGCGCTTTGCGCCAATTATTGAGCGCAAGCGCATGTGGAGGTGACACGTGTCACGCTCTGGTAAGCGCAAGCGCAGTGCGCTGCGCTGTTGCGCTGCTCACACGTGGCGCGCTCTGGTGAATTGCGCCAATTTCAGAGAGCAATACTCTATTTTAAAAGCGCATAGCGCAAGTTATTCTGGTGCTGACACGTAGCGCTCTCTGGTGGCTTGCGCCAACCCAGGAGCGCAACAGTGCAGATTTGCAAGTGCAAGGCACTGTTTTAATATCTTGATCCAACTTTGGATTCAAGAAAAGAATCTTTAAGATTCCAGAACCAATGGTTCATAAAAAGGCAATGCCTTTTTTATTATTACATTTTTTATTGAAGATCTTTGATGTTGTTCTTAGATCAATGATCTTTTCAGAAGAAGTTCTTCTTTTTAAAAGGTTTACCTTTCTTTTTTCTTTCTGAATTCTTCAAACTTTTCTTTAGAGGGGTTCTCTCTTTGTTTCTGTGTTTTTCTATCTCTGTCTCTGTGTGTTGTTGTGTTTTGAATTGGGGTCTAGGGGCCTTTATATAGTGCCCATTAATTTGTTAAATTTATTAAAGAGATCATTCTCTGAGTGATTTGGGGATTTTTCCCCACCGTTGGATCTTTAATCCAAGAGTTTCTGTTTTACAGAAGACAATCTTCTTGTTTTAACAAGAACAGAAAGAACTTACTGGAATTTTAATTCTGTTTTGGCGCAAACGCATCTGTGCTTGACACGTGTCGCGCAGCGCAACTGCGCTGACACGTGTCGCGCAGCGCAGAGCGCTAGCGCAACTGCGCTGACACGTGCCGCGCAGCGCATCTGAAGCGTTGCTTCTTTTAATTTTGTTTTAAATAGAGCCTTGCTCTGATTGGGCGCGCTGCCTTGGGCGCTGCGCTGACGTATCAGCTTTTGACACGTGGCGTGTTGCGCGCAGCGCAAGAAATTTGAAGCGTTGCTTCAATTTTTGAATTTTTGAAATTCAAACAGAGCTTTGCTCTGATTGGGGGAAACAAATGCCCCCCACCGTTGCGCTTACGTGGCGCACACATGAGTGCAGCGGTGGCAAGATCCTAGCCATTGGATCAACTGAAGAGTTGAAGGGGCGCAAGCGCCTATAAATAGGACCCTTGGTCCTCAGTAAATAATTACCATTTTCAAGAACTTTGATTTTCAGAGCCCTGCTCTTATTTTTAAGAACTTCAGAGCCTTGCTCTCGTTTCTTTTCAAGAACTCCAGAGTTCAAATTTTTAGAATATCTCAGGTAAAATTTAACTTAAATTAAATTAAATTAAATTAACAGAGTCTTGCTCTCATAGATCTTTGATCTAAAGAAAACCCCTTTGGGGTTTCATCAACAGAGCCTTGCTCTCAAGAATCCATAGATCTACAGAGATCTTGTTTCATGGGTTTTAACCCATGAACAGAGCTTTGCTCCTGGATCAAACATAGATCTTTTTGATCTAAAAATGGAGAACTTTTTATAAGTTTTCATGGATTTTTTAAGACCCCAAATTTTTAATCTTTAGGAGTTAAAAAAAAATTCTTTTAATAGATTTTCTCATCATTATTACAGAGCTAGGCTCTTTTAAGGAATTTTATTCTCTTGAGACCAGAGTTTGACAAGTGTCACTCTGTGACAGAGCTTTGCTATGAAAGAGGAGATTTTCTCCTTGTCTCTAGGGATTTTTCATTAATGAGAATATTCTCTTGGGGATTAATTGACAGTCTCGTCCAATGATGGGGCTGTCTTATTAACTGATGCACTGTCATCCAGATTTTGTGGGTCCCCCTTTGGTCCCCTACCCACTGCATTACAGTGTGGTATAAATTTTAAAATATCAAGCGTTGGAATTACAACACTGACGGCTGATTTTTGTCCCTCCGCAGGAAACATGTCTGCTGATTTGTCTTTCCCGTTTGTTCGCTAGGAGGGAGGATTTCCCCAGGCACCAGTGGACCGAGAGGTGCTCGCTCTCATCAAGGATCATGACCCCGAGCACAAAAGCCTTCACCTGTGGGGTAGGTGGTATAATGAGATCATCCAGGGTCGCCGAAGTTTCGGTTCCGCTACGCCGTCTGAGCCCATATTTTCGATCCCCTATGCGGATGAACCCTCGGTGAAGTATGCCATGAAGGTCAAAGATTGGAATTCGGATGATCTTCTCCAACCTGCGATTGGTACTATTCCCGTGCAGCCGCCGCCGGCAATAGACATTTTGGGGAAGCGAATATGTCAGGGTGAAGCATGCCCTTGGGGACAGGCCTATAACATTGGATTGACCCCGCGACCACCCGCCGGATATTTGCAGTGGGCCCGGTATATCTTATCGGCGAAGAGGACTCATCTGATGAAGATTGGTTTGTATTCGGCAATCTACATCTCGCTCTTTGAGTATCCCTCTCCTCCAACGTGGTGGATTAAGGATTTTATCGAATAATGGAATATCCCCACCCACACCTTCCTGATGACGGACAGGGAAGTCTCTATCTCCTTGGAAGAGTTCGCCGAGATCTCAGGTCTGCCGATGAGGGGGGAGCATTACGAGGAGCTGCTTCCTCCTGATGAATATGTCTTCGCCACCAAGCCGCTGGTGTTTGATCTGACGCCGGAGAATGCTATTCAGCACCAGTTTCCGGGCTTGGTGAAGGTGCTGGACATATATGAAGGGCTCTATCTGGAATCAGGGGTCCGAGGAGTCAGTTTCGCAGATTTTATCGCCCGCTTCATTCGACCGGAGTTTCTATCGGAGCGGAGTGAGAAGTTCGCCAAGCTTGATGACCCTTTCGGCTTCGGCTTGGACCGTCGACCAACATCGAAGGACGATCAAAAGGACTTTTATCTCCCCGGCGCCGCCGTCATGCCATTGTCAGAAATCGCCGTCCCGGGCATGGATGAGGAGACCTTTTTTGTAGGGTTCCTGGGATTGTGGCTGTGCAGCTTCGCGCTCCCCATGCACCCGCGCCACATGCGGCCGTCCGTTTTCTACCCAGCGCATCGGATGGTGGCTGGCCTGCAGTTGACAATAGGAATCACCGGATTGGCTCACCTATATAATGGACTTAGCGTGGCGGCGGACGCTAATGAACCTGGGGTGCAGCTTGCTAATTTCCCGATGCACTACTTCACCTCATGGATGGAAATGCATGTGCACGGGGTGTTCGGCGTCCATAAGATCCCTCCATTTTTTGAGAAGTGCAGACTCCCAAGAGTCATGCGGCTGGTCGGCGCCTCGATCGTGGTTGCGCCTCCGCGGGAGGCTAGGGGGTTGCTCCTTCGTCCACACCTGGTCGGAGCGAAGGTTTTTTTTTGGATAAAGTCATAACCATAGGCTCAGAAACCTCCAAGTCGGTGGTGGCGCTGCGCGACGACTTCAAGGACGGGGCCTCCGTACTGAAAGCCCAGGAGATTCTTCACCTCTACTCCATTCGGCCGGGCTACCTGGTTTTCAGGCAGAACGAGAAGGCACTATTCATGAGGTATAACCCCCACCGGTTCGCCCAACAATCAAGCTATCACCAGGGGATCCCGCTGGAGGCGTTTTTGGAAGAGCCCGCGGCCAGCAGGGAGGGGATACGGAGTGCGATGCACCATTTCATGCGGCTGAACACGGGCTCCTACTTCTTCATTTGCGAGCCAAGCTGCGTTCCCAAGGTCCTCAACGCGTACGTGGCTTGGTACGCACACGCAATGGGTCCAGTTATCCATATGGAGAAGCGCATGCTGGTTGACCGCAAGGGTGCGCCTCCCGACGGCGATCGCAAGGCTCCCTTGAAGCCAAGGACCCCGGTCATTCCTCCGCTGAAAGATGCCGGAGTTGGGCCACAGCGCGTGCTGAGCCCCCCGCGCGGATTGCCGCTGCCTGATACGGTGGATGCGCCACCAGCGCCCCGTGCTCCAGTGGAGACGGTCAATGTGGTATCGCCGGAGTCCGGCGTGGGCGCGGATATCGGGACCCACCGCCCTAAGGTGCCTGCAAAGCGCAAGTCGATCTCGGGTGCACCCAGGGCTGGCGGGCAGAAGAGGAAGAAGAAGTCGCTCCTCTCTCTCGATGCTATCCTCGGTTTAGAGCCTCAGGCCCCTCTTGCCGAAGGTATAAGCGAGTATAGCAACAATAAGGGCTTCTCGGTAGATCCAGCAGACACCGATCTGGCGGCCGCCATTACGGCTTCTGAGCGATCAGCCAGACTCGAAGCGTGGTTGGATAAACTCGCTCGAGCAGGTAATCATTAGTTGCACTCTTCGTCATTTTATCGCATTTTTATCATTATCTTCGACTAATGCTTTCCCCCCTTTTTTTAACAGGTGTCACTACTGAAGAAGCCATCGCTGCCTCTCTACAAACCTTCCAGGAGGAGGAAAAGAAACGCGCTTCATCGGGCGTTGGTACGTCTCGCCTCATTAGGTTTTTGTCCTCTGATGGCCAACCTAACCTTCTTCCTTTGTCTCTTTGCAGGGGCCGTGACAGCTGATGCAGGGACTCTCCCCGGGCCAGCTACTGAAGTCCCGGTCTCTTCGGGGCTGCCGCGAGAGCCTCAACTCGAAAAGTCGGTGAGGGATGCCTTGAAGAATTTGGAGGCATCTCTGTTCACGGACGATGACGCCTCAATGTAGGAAGCTTTGAAGAGCTTCGTCTTGACGGCTCGGGAGGAGAGAAAGCGGTTGAGGCGTGAGGCGAAGGCACGCAGAGCTGCTTTGGCCGTGGGAGCGGCCCCAAGCACCGTTCCTCGTGCTGATACTCACTCAGAAGAGCCCCCGGTCGCCTTGTCTACAGCTCGTAGACAGGTGGCGCGTGCAGTTCGGGAGGCCAGCGATCAGTCCACCTCAGGTAATGTATCTTTCAAGATTTTGTTGTAAGAATTGTAAACCTGTCGGTTCTTATATACCTTGTCCTGCAGGGCCAAGTCCAACCGAAGGGGAGGCGGAAACCGTCGAACTTAAGGGGACAAAGGAAGAGACACCGGCTGAACCCGAGCCGACGGTGGGCGACGTCGCCGGGGTTGCTGGACCTGAGCCGGGGGCTAAGGGAACTGCACCAGAAAAGGTCGTTGATGCCGAGACTGAGGTAGCGGCAAATGAGACGACTGCTACAACCGAGCTTGGGGCAGCGGCGGATGGAGCGCTTGAGACCGGCGACCCCATGGCGACGGCGGACGAGACAGCAGCGACCGCCGAGCTTGAAGGAGTAGCGGGTGAGACAGGCGTGACTCCCGGGGACAAGCCAGCCGCTCTTTCTCAAGAGTCTGGCAATGCTCCAATCATTGCTCTCCCCGTCTACGGTCCTCCGCCGTCTCCTGGCCGCGCGAGCACGACGACAGCCCCCGTTGAGTCAGGTGATGAGGCCACGGGCGGTGGACTCAAGTCGATGGAGGAGGGGGACGCCTCCGTTTCGGCTGGCGGCTCATCAGGTAAATTTCGAGTTACTGTCCCTCTTTTTTATCTTGCAATCCTTCCTGACATGTGTATCTTTATTTTTAACGCAGGTGCGACCAGTGCTGATGCTCCATTGCTCGAGGGGGCGCCGTCAACTACTGCCTTGGCGGTGGCCACCTCTCAGCCTTCTCTCATACCATCGCAGATGTTGGAAGGTATGGATTCGTGACCCATCAGTTTCATCTTTCGGCCGCATGATCTATGTACTGATGTTGGACTACTGGGTCTTTGCAGGAGTGCTTTTTTATCACCTTTACCAGGTGTTGCACCCGCACTTCTCCTTCCCATCTGAACTCGCTTCTTCCTCCAGTGGCGCTGGTGAGTATAGTTTCCAATTGATGTCTTTCTTTTTTCAGTAATGGAATTATTTCTGACTTTTCCTCGTCCTGATTGCAGTGCTACAAATCGAAGGAGGGGATGAAAGATCGGTCGCGCCACCGACCCTCCCGGTTTTGCCGCCCGCTGCAGCTGGTATAGTAAACTATCCCATCGATGACTTTTTCACATTTCTTGAACCGTCATCTAATCGTATTTTGTTTTTTCAGCTGTCGTTCCGATTCCAGCGCCCTTTGAGTCTCGCGCTATAATGCCGGCAGGTCCCTTCCTGAGACGTCCATCTTCAAAGGGTGCCGTAATGAGCTTGGGCATGCTGAGCGGATACATCGAAGAGCTTGACGCAGATGCTCCCCCATCTGTTGCGGATTTCGCTGTGGAGGTTAACCCGATGTTGGCGGCGCTTGTGAATTTTCATGACGAAGGCGTCGTCGAGCTTTGGGTTAATCACTGCAGGGAAATCGAGGTCCGCCTGCATCAATCGGAGTTTATGCGCCCTGCTCCCGAGACCTTAGCCGCAATCAATCAAAGAGCAGCATGGATCGAGCAAAGCGCTTCTTACTTCCGTCACTTGGAACAAGAAGCGGCTTCAAGGCTGAGGAAATGCCAAGAGACCTCAAGCGAAACGGCTCGTCTGCGTGCTGAGGTTGAAGCGAACGCTGCCCAGGTGAAGGCTATCTTCGAGGGCCTTCTGGAACGTATCTCAAATGGGCTAAACCTGAAGCAGAAGCTCGATGCCGCCGAGCGTGATGCCCAAGGCCACGAAGAAGCTCAGCAGGCTGTTGGGGAGCAGCTTGCATCCTTCTTGCAACAGCGGGCTCAAGTGGAAGCAGAACTGGCGGTGGCGGCCGATCAGGAGAAGGCATGGAAGGAAGTGCGCGAACAACTGATAGGGCTATTTAAGACGCTTCCTTCCCAGTAGCTGCCCTTGTATCAATATACTTGTAAAAATTTTCTTTTTCGAATAAGATGTATCCATTCTTTATTTTTATACAATTCACCTCGTACTTGATTGAATTAATGAATAAAGATACACATTTTTTCTTTGCAATGTCTTGTATGCTCCTTTGCTTTCTCTTTTCTCTTATTATCAGTATGCTGTCTTAATAAACATGGTTGACAGATAATAGAGTAAGCATCTTGGTTTCTTCAAGAGATAGCGATGGCTTAGGCCGCAGGTTCAGATCTGCTGCCTAAGACTTTTCAACTCTATGAGCCGTGAGGGTCTCATAGAGACTTTTCTCCCTACGGATCGAGAGGATCTCGTAGGTGGATTTTCTCCTTAGGAATCGTGAGGATTCCTAAGTGCGTTTTCTCTTATAAGTCGTAAGGATCTTATAAAAGAATTTTCCCTCTTACGAGTTGAGAGAACCCGAAAGCGGTTGTTTCCCTCTTTGTCGAAATTCGACTTTGGGGAGTGAGACCCGTGAATAGTATGCAAGAGACCGTTTTAGACCGACTTGCAAGGTCCCAGTGCTTAGGAAACAAGTTTTTAATCCCTGCTGCCTAAGGCTTTATCTTGCAAGTTGAGACGAATCGGGAAGTTCTCGCGAAGGCACTAATTTCCTCACGAGTCGAGACGAATCGAGCAGCTCTCGTCAAGGACACTGATTTTCCTGAGTTGAAGTATTTTGCCGAGGACGCTAGTTTCCTCGAGGTTGAAACGAATCGAAGTATTCCCGCAAAGACACTGGTTTCTCTGCGGGTCGACACGGATCAGGAAGCTCTCATCAAGGACGCTAGTTTTCCTGAGTTGAGAAGGTTGCCAAGGACACTGATTTTCCTGGGGTTGAAACGAATCGATGTATTCCTGCAAAGACGCTAGTTTCTCTGCGGGTCGACGCAAATCAAGATGTTCTCGTCAAGGACACTGGTTTCCCTGAGTCGAAGTATTTTACAGAGGACACTGGTTTTCTCGGGGTTGAAACGAATCGGAGTATTCCTGCGGAGACACTGGTTTCTCTGTGGGCCGACGCGAATCAGGAAGCTCTCATCAAGGACGCTAGTTTTCCTGAATTGAGGTATTTGCCAAGGACACTGGTTTCCCTGGGGTTGAAACGAATCGATGTATTCCTGCAAAGACGCTAGTTTCTCTGCGGGTCGACGCGAATCAAGATGTTCTCGTCAAGGACACTGGTTTTCCTGAGTCGAAGTATTTTGCCGAAGACACTGGTTTCCTCGGGGTTGAAACGAATCGGAGTATTCCTGCGGAGACACTGGTTTCTCTGCGGGCCGACGCGAATCAGGAAGCTCTCATCAAGGACGCTAGTTTCCCTGAATTGAGGTATTTGCCAAGGACACTGGTTTTCCTGGGGTTGAAACGAATCGATGTATTCCTGCAAAGACGCTAGTTTCTCTGCGGGTCGACGCGAATCAAGATGTTCTCGTCAAGGACACTAGTTTCCCTGAATCGAGGATGCTGCCAAGGACACTGATTTCCCTGGGGTTTGAGATGATCTTTGGTGGTCTTTCAGGTTTTATATGAGTTACCGTCAAAACCGTGAAGCTAGGAATTTGATCTTCGCTTCGTTTGCTGGCACTGCGTCTGCTGTATCAAGACGAATATCGCGGTTGTCTCTAGGTTGTTGGTGAATCGCCGAGATTTGCCTTCGCTTCCTGGCAGAGCCTGTTGGGAAGGTATGGTTCCCTCTTTGTTTGTGCTCTTGGATTGTATACCGGGATCGATGTGATCTCACCTGTAGGGCAAAAATTTCATCATCATTTTTTTTATATTATTGTTTTATCTCCGCGATGCTCTATCATTTCAGCTTTTTGTATCGCGAAGGTCGCGATTGCCCAATCATTTCGGCTATTTTTCGCGGTGTCCAATCATTTCGGCTGTTTATTTTATTTTTACTCGCTGCTTTTTATTGCGAGTTGCCCAATCATTTTGGCTATTTTGTGTGCATACGTTTTTACTTGCTGCTTTTTATTGCAAGTTGCCCCATCATTTCGGCTATTTCGTATGCATGTGCGGCCTACTGGCTTTTCGCCGTAAACCTGAAATTAGACACCGATTTCGGCATCAGCACTGCTACAACTAGGATATTGCCAGGAGCGAATCATCATTTGCCTCTGTCGATGTCGAACAAAGGTGGCTTAGCGAACGGGGTTAAGGTCCTGTCGACTAAGGCTTTTGACTTCATGAGCCGTAAGGGTCTCACAAAGGTATTTCTCCCTACAAGTCGTGAGGATCTTGTAGGTGTATTTTCTCCTTAGGAATCGTGAGGATTCCTAAGTGTATGTTCCTCTGTAAGTCGTAAGGATCTTACAAGAGGGTTTTCTCCTTGAGAGTCGAGAGGACTTACAAGGGTTGTTCATCATGCGAACATATCCCCAGTCACGGATGGGACTTAGTTAGGGAAATATTTATTCGCGCATGTGGATTGTATACAAGGGTCAGTATTGAACCACTTGTAGGGAAATATCGAAGGTTGTGGGGGTTGCTTAAGCACAGGTTTAGGTCTCTGTAACTTAAGACTTTCAAATCTTATGAGCCGTGAGGGTCCCATAAGAGAGTTCTCCTTACGAGTCGTGAGGGTCTCGCAAGTGTATTTTCTCCTTAGGAATCGTGGGGATCCCTAAGCGTGTTACTCCCTTGTGAGTCGTAAGGATCTCACGCGGGTGGTTTCTCCTTACAAGGTCGAGAGGATCTTGTAAGTGTCTTTTAACGAGGTTGCACCCTTTCTGGTTTTCACAAACACTCGCTGGTAGTCCTGCTGCTTTTACTCACGGAGCCCTTTCGGGTTTTCATCCGTGCCCATTTTGCTTATGGACATACCGTTTATTTTTCTGTTCTTTTTATTCTTTTTTTTTACGAGGTCGCGCCCTTTCGGGTTTCACGAACACTCGCCGGTAGCCCTGCTGTTTTTACTCACGGGGCCCTTTCGGGTTTTCATCCGTGCCCATTTTGCTTATGGACATACCGTTTAGTTTTCTGTTCTTTTTATTCTTTTTTTTTACGAGGTCGCGCCCTTTCGGGTTTTCACGAACACTCGCCGGTAGCCCTGCTGTTTTTACTCACGGAGCCCTTTCGGGTTTTCATCCGTGCCCATTTTGCTTATGGACATACCGTTTATTATATTTTTTTTCTATATTTTTTTTTATTCTTCATATTTTTTTTATATTCATCTCGTCAGCCTAAGGATGCTGCGGTAGTAGTTTAAGGACGTTTTGGTCCGTCATTAGTTTAAGGACGTTTCGGTCCGTCATTAGTTTAAGGACGTTTCGGTCCGTTGTAGAGAAGGTCGGCTACTACTTAAAGAGTTTGAGCTTAGGAAGATAGAGAGCGGACATAGTCATCGTCATCTATCATTGACCTAGGCTGTGACTCGTTAGGCGTAGTATTTCTTCAGGAAGCGACCATTTATTGGCCTGAAAGGCCTTTCACCGTGCATATCCATGAGCAGATAGGCTCCACCCTGGTAGACCTTGTCTATGATGTACGGGCCTTCATAGTTCGGCTCGAATTTTCCCCGCTTGGCTCGATTGGGGATCATGGGTCTTTTGACCACTAGCACGAGTTCGCCTTGGCGGAATGTCCTCGGCCGGGTTAATCTTTCATTTGAGTGCGTCATCTTTGCTTTATAAGCCTCCAGATTTTGTTGCGCTATGAGCCGGGTTTCATCAAGGGCATCAAGCTCCTCAAGCCGAAGGTAAGCATTTTCTTCGTCTGTCAGCTCGTAGTGGACTGCCATTCGTAGAGAAGGTAGCTCTATCTCGAGTGGGAGTACTGCTTCTGTACCAAATACCAACGCATACGGCGTTGTGTTCGTGGCCGTCTTGAACGTAGTTCGATACGCCCAGAGAGCTTCTTGCAGTCTCTCGTGCCAGTCCTTCTTATTTCGGGACACCGTTTTCTTCACGATCTTTGTCAAGGTTTTGTTGAAGGCCTCAGCTAGACCGTTAGCTCACGGATTATAAACTGAGGAATATCTCCAGTCTATATTATGTTGTTGCGCGAAGCGACTGATCTTGTGGCTTCTGTAGGCTGGCCCGTTATCGGAGATGATCCGTCGCGGGGTTCCAAACCGATATATGACATGCGTCTTGAAGAAATGGAGGATATTCTCCGTCTTCACTTCCCTCAACGGTACTGCTTCTGCCCATTTGGAGAAGTAGTCAGTCGTCGCCAAGATGAAACGATGTCCTCTAGACGATGCTGGTTCGATGGGGCCGACTATGTCAGTTCCCCACATTTCGAACGGCCAGCTAGCCACCGTTGGATGTAGTGGATTTGGATGCTGGTGGATGAAGTCCCCATGAATTTGGCATGAGTGGCATTGCTTCGCATGTTCGAGGCAGTCCTGAATCATCGTGGGCCAGTAGTAACCCATCCGTTTTATCTTCAACTTCATCTTCGGGCCTGCTTGGTGAGAACCGCAGAGTCCGTCATGAACTTCCTGAACGACTCTTTTCGCTTCGTCAGGTCCCAGGCATCTCAACCACAGAGAATCAAACGACCTCTTGTACAGAGTATCATTGAAGAAGGCAAAAGACAGCTCGTTTCATGAGCTGATGTCTTGAGGACGCATCTTCGGGCATTCAATGGTATTTGAAGTAGCCTATAAAGACTTCTCTCCAATCCTCAGCCTTTTCCCGGTCTTTTATTTGCAGGGTCATCCGCTCAGTCGCTCCCTTTTCTTCGGATGATTCCGGAGATATTTCTGCTGGGGCAATCACCCGACGGCTTTGTACCACGATTCTTATATCATCGAGGTTCTCGTCGGCCAGTTCTTTAGCGAGGTTGGCTAACGCGTCCGCTTTGCTGTTTTCCGCATGCGGTGTGTTTTCCAAAGTGTATGAAGGAATTTGGGTCAACAATTGCTGCACCTTTTCACCGTACTTCACCAACTCTGGCTTGCACGTCTGGTAGTCGCCGTTTACTTGACTAACGACCAATTGGGAGTCTCCGTATATAAGGAGCTTCTCAATTCCCATGTCGATGGCGATCTCGAGGCCTGCTATCAGAGCTTCGTATTCGGCTTCATTGTTCGTCCTCGGCTCTGTTAAGGAGAAAGCAAAACGCATTATCCCTCCTTGGGGAGTTACGAAGATGAGGCCTACCCCTGATTTGATTATAGGGGTACTTTGTTTGCGCCTCTTCATGGAAGATGCTCCATCGAAATAAAGCTCCCATCGGGTATCACCACTGTCGATCGCGTCAAACGCATGTTCGTCTGGCAGATCGCAATTCAGAGGAGAATCGGCAGGTATCGGATGCTCAGCGAGGAAGTTGGCGATGGCCTGGCCTTTCACTGCCTTAAAAGGCTGATAGGTTATGGAGAACTCCATTAAGAGTAGGGCCCATTTAGCGAGTCGCCCCGTCAATATGGCCTTTGACATCAAATATTTAAGGGGGTCCACCTTCGAAATGAGACGGACTTCATGCGCCAACGCATAGTGCCTGAGCTTTGTTATCGCAAAGATCAACGCCAGGCAGTGTTTTTCAATGGGGGAATAGTTGCTTTCTGCCCCCAGCAGAACTCGACTTAAATAGTAGAGTGCTCTTTCTTTCCCTTGGTCATTCTCTTGCGCCCATAATGCGCCTAAGGAACCTTCGAGGGCGGTCGTATAGAGAATGAGGGGCTTTCCCTAGATCGGAGCAGCCAGCACTGGCCGATTTTGCAAGTACTGCTTGATTTCGTCTAGCGCGCTTTGGAATTTTTGATCCCAGACGAACGGGGTCCCCTTCTTCATCAGGTGGCTATAAGGATGGCACTTGCCTGAAAGATTGGCTATAAATCGCCGTATATACGCGAGCTTTCCCTGGAGATACCGCAGCTGTTTGAGAGTTCTCGGCGGAGGCATTTCCATGACTGCCTTAATCTTCGACGGATCTATCTCGATACCTCAGTATCGGACGAAGAATCCCAGGAATTTGCCCGAGGAAACTCCGAATGCGCACTTGAGAGGGTTCATCTTCAAATTGTATTGTCGAAGGCGTTGAAATACGGTCTTCAGATGCTCGAGATGTTCCTCATACGATTTGCTTTTCACCACGAGGTCGTCGATATAGCATTCGACGATTTCATGTATAAGGTCATCGAAGATCTTCGTCATGGCCCTCTGATAGGTGGCACCGGCGTTCTTTAAACTGAAGGGCATCACCTTGTAACAGAATATTCCCAGAGGGGTCCGAAAAGCGGTGTGCTTTTGGTCTTCGGGATGCATCTTTATCTGATTATATCCTGATGAACCGTCCATGAAGAAGAAAACTTCGTGAGTGGACGTGTTATCTATCATCAGCTCAGTGACTGGCACTGGAAAATCGTCTTTCGGGCAAGCTTTATTGAGATCCCGGAAGTCCACGCATATGCGTACTGTCCCATTTTTCTTCATCACCGGGACGATGTTGGCGATCCAGTCGGGATATTGAACTTCTTGGATGAAGCCAGAGTCGATTAACTTCTTGACCTCAGCATTGATACTCATCTCGAGCTCGAGCCGCATTCTTCTCGGCGCCTGTTTGACTGGCTTGATGTCCGGGGATATCGCCAGTTCATGCACAGCGATCTCTGGGTCTAGTCCTGGCATTTCGGAATAATTCCACGCGAAGCAATCTCTATACTGCATAAGCACGTCTTTTAACGCAGCCACCCTTTCTTCAAATAGCAACTCGCTGACGAATGTCGGTCGTGGGTCGTTCGCCGTCCCCAACTCAATTTTCTTGAGGTTATCTGCAGTAGTATGTATTCCATCCTCCAGCTCTTTCAGTGCTGGTGGAAATTCTGAGATGACCTCGTCGTTGCTGTTTTCGAAGCACCAGGGAAGGTCATCCATGTTCTCGGACCCTTCTTTTGATATTTTTATCATGTGACAAGTATGAGCTCTCTTCCAAGACTGATGTGGATCTGGTTCTGCTCTCGTAGCTTTGGGTTCATGCTTCTGTGGCGGTGTTACCCTCCAACTGTCAGATAGAGCGAAATTGCCGAGCTGATACTGATCTTCAACCCAGTTCTTGAAGGTGAAGCAGTCTTCGAGAGAATGCCCTATTACTCTGTGATAAGAGCAATAGTTTGGGTACGAGACTTCGCCTGCTTGCTCTGGATGCTTGGACTCCGGCAGTGTAAGCATTTGGTATTTTATAGCTCAGTGAAGTATCTTCTTCGTCCTGTCCCGAGGAAAAGAGTATGCTCGACTCATCTTCTTTACAAGGGATAAATCTGGACCGCTCGATTCCCGCTTGCGTGGCTTCTTAGTCCCGCTTTGTTGCTGTCGAGCGCCTTTTTCGCTTTTCGACTTGTTTCTGCCTCTGCGCCGAGTCTTTTTTACCACAGGTTGACAGGGAGCGGCACTTTCATCTTTCACGGCTTGTTGGAGGAGGCGTTGCGTTTTGGCTTTCTCGTAGATGGCCATTCCGCGGTTATGGTCATCTCAGACTTTTTGACCAGCTTCCCTTATAAGCCTTTTCATTTGTTCTTCGAACGACGGACTGGGCACTTTTGGATCAGGAGCTTTTACTGGTTCAGGATTAGCGTCCTCCCGTTGAGCATCCCCTTCTTCATTGAAGTCATGCACAACATAGCAATCGCGGAGTAACTCTTTTTTCTTGGATCGAATGTATCCAAGCCCGATTGTTTCCATCCTCCCACTGGGCAACTTATGCTGAGTCCCGGGGACGTTCCAGACCCTGTCATAGAACTTAGCTTTTCGAGCGGTCTGTTTGAAGGATATCCCCTGGCGCTTCAGCAGCCTCTTCAAGCCTTCTATATAATATCTGGGCAGACGGATGGGCTGAAGTCTATCAAGCGTAGGATCCATACCATGCCAGATTTCTTTCTTCACTTTGGTTTCTTCAAAGCGGTAGGATAGAATTGCCTTTTCGCCTGCTCGCCTGGGAGGGACATAGAACGTCCGCAGCTCCTCTACACTGTAGGTATCGAGCGCATCCAGTTCTTTATGGTGTTTAAGTGGAACCAAGGCGACTTGCAGACTCTGCTCTTCGTCAGCGGATGTTTGTATTGAAGGCCGAGCAGAGAATATAGCGTGGACCTCATCTTCCGAATCACTACCAAAGATCAACGTAGGAGCGGATAGTCCTGGCTTGTTGTATTGGGGCGGACCCGAATAAACTCTCTCCTCTTCCTCCTCGGTATCACTCCCGAAGACAGGGATGGTGGCGTTAGCTTTGTTCTCCGGCTTGTGACACCTCTCCATGTATTCGAAATCTGGTAAGAAGTATTTTGCATCTTCATATTTGCGGACTTCGTTCATGGAGAACGGGTTCAGTTCTCCCGTCACGGTATACTCAAGACCATCCTTAAAATATTTCATACACTGATGCTGTGTAGAAGGGATGATGTTGTACTCGTGTAACCATGGCCGGACGAGCAGAGCATTATAGCATGTCTTGGTGTCGATTACGTGGAATTTAATGTCCGTGACGAGTAGCCCAAAGCGTAGCGTCAATATCACAGATCCAAGAGTCCGGGATGATTGGGAGTCGAAACCAGAGATGGTGATCTTATCCCGCGCTAGGTACTGGACGCTCATGCAATTTTCTTTTAACACCCGCACGTTAAGGAGATTAACGGAAGACCCATTGTCAACCAAGATTTTGCCTATCTTTATATCATGGCAATACCCTGAGACATAGAGGGGATGGTTGTGTTCGCACGTCCCGAGGAGGAGGTCTTCATCACCGAAAGTGACATCGGCTGTGTGTACTTCCTCTAGCTCGTCCTTCATCTTTTCTTCGGCGAGAAAAGCTTGGAATTGCTCAGGCTCCTGTAATGCCTTGATTAATGAATCCCTTGCCTCTTTTGATAGTAAAAGGGCGTCAAGAATGCTGAGCTGCGAGGGTAGCTTCCTCAGATGCGCCAGAACGTTGTAGTCCGCCTTATTTTTCTTTGGCGGGTCCTTGGCAATCAGCTCTTTCATGACTTAGTCATCTATGGCAATATCCTCAGAGACCTTTTCTTTTCCCTTTTCCTTCTTGTTTGATGGTCCGAGATTCTTTTCGGGTAGCGTACGATTACGCAATTGGATATTATCGCGGGCCTTTGGCTCTTCTTCTTTTCCCGAAGTGGACTCTTTAAAGAGAAGGCTAAGCTCCATTTCCTCGTCAGAGTTGTAGGGTTCCTAGGCACACTAAGGAGGTCTCACAAGGCATCAACCATGCCAATTTCAAAAATTACGGTGCCGAGAAACCCTAATACGGATCGTTGGCTAGAAGTTTAGGCGAAAAAGAAACTAGTTAACAACTTAACTAAATGGTAAACGGAAATACAACCTTTGTAGATCCGGTTCTCCACCTCCATGGCTCCGCGATGATGTCTCCTCGCTGTACAAAACGGATCTTGGGCTCTAGCGTCGGCTTCATCGGAGAAAAAGCGGGCTAGGTCATCGACGACTATGCCGAAGATGATCTACGTCGAGGCATCGCTAGATCAAGCTCCAACTTCACCAAGTCATGAAACTTGTGAAGAAAACACACTCTACTACTTGGCAAGAGGTAGAGGATGAAGAAATAGGAAGTGGGTTCACTTTAGAATTGGATTTCTCACTCATTTGCTCAAGTTTCCATTGTTGAAGCAAGCTTTCTTCAAGTGAAGAAGAAGATGAAGAAGATGAATATTATGATAAGTATATTCTTCAAAAAGGAAAATAAATCAATACTTATCATAATGCAACCATGGTAAAGTGTAGAGAATAGACTAGGGTTAAGTGGAATGGTTAGGGTTAAGCATGAGACAAAATGGTCACTAAGTCAAAGCTTCATGAAGCTTCATAATACAAACAAAGTTAGCAACCATTTTCTCTTTATGCTTTTCATTTTCCAAAATGAATAAATAAATAAATAAATGAATAAGAAAATAAAAACCCTAACCATTACACAACCATGGTTTAATCTTTACACAAACCCAAGTTGGCATGCATCATCAAACATGATACAAACTTGTGTACAAAAGCATATCACATATACAATGTGCACAATCCAAGTGAGAAAATCCATTTAAAGTGAACCGATACTAGTTAATGCAAAGTAATATATCAAATATATAATTATACATTAAATCATTAAATCAACACTTGATTTAACGATCCGGTCATATCGCATATAACCGACTAGTATCCTATGTATCGGCTTATCGAATCAATACTTGATTCGATAACTAGGTTATATCGCATATAACCATTCGATGCATTCATCGCGAGAATAGAATACGGTATCACATACACGCATTATTCTCGGTCCCGCACATATCTCATATGCGCTCCTATTTCGTTTCGCTTGAGCCAGGAAACCTCTGTGTAGGACTCTAAAGACTCGTCAATACGCCGGCAGCAGATGATGATCATATCAAGCATCCACAAGCCGCAAGCGGTCTGCTAAACGTAACGGCCACCCGGGTATTGAGCGATCAGAAGATCGACGAGCAAGCCCGCTCACACTCCTGTGAATCTAACCAGTAACACTTATCGTACAGTCCGGTCTGATCGTCTGATATGTCGCATATCTCGCCTAGGGGTGGTAAACGTCAGACCCCAATAGCTCGATAAGTCGTGTCGATATGAGGTCTATAACAGTTCGAGAAACTACAGGTAACACTTACCAGTAAATCTCAGCAACCCTGGCCAGGGATTTCCGGTTATAGCCAATCGAACACAGCGCAACATCAACCCCTTATACCGGGAGAGACGAATCCCCTCCTATCGCTCATTGCCTCCATGTGACTCAGGACTGTACCCAAAAACCACCATTTTGCACGCCCTCTTGGACGTGGTAAGATGGAAATCAAAGCACAGTAGGAACCACACAAGACTCTATGACGATCTCGGGTCAACAGACTACTCTGTACCAGTGTCACCAGAGAACTGCCATCTGACGTAAGGTATAATACCATCTGGGAGTTCTCGGCGAGTCCGTCCAGTGTACCCAGTCTCCACTGAGCACCCGTATATCATCTCTGATGTCAAACACCAATGGATATGGGATCATCCATCGCCCATCTGTATGGGTCGAGAAGGTATACGCTAGTCTACTCTGGTATATCGATGCCCCGTCTCGATATACCCACGACTAGGGACTTTGAAGGATGTACTTATGGACTACCATGTCCCCACTAGTATGATCCGCATCATAGTCCAGGTAGTCAAGTACACATCCTAAGGGCTTTACCAACATGGAACAGAGAGACAATCAGTGTACACGTCATAGTAAAGTGTAACCAGATAGCATACTCTCATGTCGAGCAAGAAAGTCCTCCCTATATATGTCCCAGCACCCACTACAATATACATCCTATGTATAGTAATGGCCTCTAGGGCATACATATAACTAACAATCTCCCACTTGCACTAGGGCCATCTGATAGCAGTGGTTGTAGTATCTCATACTCAACCATCCCATAAAAGTCTCTCTCTGGGAATAGGCCTTCGTGAGTGGATCCGCCGTGTTATCCTCTGAGTCTGCTCTCCTAACCTCGATCACCCTGGAGATCAACTATCTCCATGATCAGGTGATACTGCCTTAGAATATGTCTGGATCACTGATGGGATGGACGTTCCTTGGCATAAGCCACAACTCCATTGTCACACAATGGGAGGAACTAAGTTCATCTCATGAACCAATATACACCCAGACAGCCACTTTGGTAGCATCTTAAGTAGCGATGTATCCAGCCTTTATCGTCTAGTATGCCACGGTATCTAGCTTGGAACTCTTCCAACATACCATCCCTTTACTGAGGGTAAAGACAATGCCTGTGACTGACTTTCAGTCGTCCTTATCACCCTGGAACCCTTCCAGTGATTCTCCCCAGGATCGGTTGATACCTTCTCACTACAACTAGTGAGAATCCTAACATCCAATTAGATCTATCTCATAGATCCAAAACCAGGATTTAGGAGGTATCACTTTGATCCTATTATGGAGAATTCTTGTGATAACCGGAGATTGACCGAGCGTAGCATAGGAAACTCCTTCCCTATCAAGAGCATGTCATCCACGTACTCTACGAGGATCGTCACTATACTCCCTACTACCTTTTTGTTTATACAAGGTTCATCTACCATTTTGATGATGTCAAACTCTTTGACTAAGACATCAAAACAGATGTTCCAACTCCGCGATACCTGCTTTATCCTATAAAGCATCTTGTACACGTTTCCGCTGCTCCCACTGTCTACGAAGCCCTCTGGCTGTGTACTTACAGACGTTCTCATCTAAAACATCATTTAGAAAAGCAGTCATGACACCCAACCACCAGATATCGTAGTCATGGTATGTAGCCGTGGCAAGTAGGATCTGGATGGACTTAAGCATAGATCCTTAGAAAAGGTTTCAACATAATCCATACCTGGTCAATAATGCAAACCCTTTAATAAGTCTAGCTTTGAAAGTCTCAACTTTTCCATGTACACCAAGTAATCTTCTCAAGATATACTTGCTCCTGATGGGGATTTAACCCTTCAGATAAAGCAACTAAAGTCCATACTTTGTTGGTGTATAAGGATTCCATCTCAGATCACTAAGCATCCAGCCATTCTTACAGAGTCCCACTCCTGATGGCCAGGTCGAAACTAGTTGGGTCATCATCTCATGATGCAATCCTCGCTCCCACTGTCATAGAGTAACCGAAGTATCTCTCAGGTGGGTGAGGAACCCTACTAGATCGGCGGAGAGGCTGAGGTTCGTTGGTAACTATTGAATCCTTTGGTTTTATCAAATCATCTGCTGTAGTTTGTATAGCTGGAACCTTTCCAGTTCTACATAACTGACCTTGCCTCGAGTTTGTCCGGATTTTGCATTTAGACATAGGCCGGACAACCCCAAATCTTAACTAACTTAAGACATGGGCTCTTCCCATTCCATATCACATATGAAGCGGTAGGCAACTGATTTGATTGGAACCCTATTCAATAGGTATGCAACTTTTCAAGTGCATAACCCCCTAAGGAAAAAGGTAACTTAGTAGTACTCATCATAGAGCACACCATAGCAAATAGGGTGTATCTGCTCCGCCCCGACATACCATCGTGCAATGGTGTATACGGAGGAGTAATGCTGAGAGAGAATCTCATTCTCCTTTAGAATAGTCCAGAAATTCTATGCACAAGTATTCTCCTCCTTGATCTCATCAAAGGACATAATACTTTTACCCGTATTTTGGTTCTCTACTTCTTGCTTATATTCTGTGAATATCTCAAAAGGTTCGGACTCATGTTTCAACAGGAACATATGTCTGAATCTTGAGAGATCATCAGAGAATGTAATGAAGTAAAAAGAACCGGTCTTGGCATGTGTAGACAGGGGACCTTACATACATCATCATGTATCAGTCCAAAGAGTTCACTAACTCTTTCTCTGTTTCCAATAAACAGAGCTGTGGTCATCTTATCTCTGTGACATGACTGGCAAGTTTCACAAGATGTAAATTCAAACTGATTTAAATATGCATCTATATGTAACTTCAGCCAGTCGGGTCGCATTGATATGATTTAGTCTACAATGCCTCAAGAAGAATTCGTTCATTTCTGAACTCTTCCTCTTGTGTGTGTTCTGTATACTAAGAACTGTAGTTTGATTTAGAACATCAATGCTTTTAGATAACGTGCCTGATCCGATCAACTTTTGATATAGGAAATGTTCAAAACATTATCCAACAATACAAAATTTTATCATTTCTTTACTTATAAAGAGACTGATATGATTTTGTATATCAGGTTCGGTATCTAATAACATTCGTTCAGAATCAATGTATTGGTAATACAGGGTGACAGTGACCAACAGACTTGGCTGCAACACTTGCCCCGTTTTCTGTCTCATGAAACTTATCACCCGTTCTCAGTTTTTCTACCCTTTTGTAGCCCTATGTAACAGATTACATATCTGGGATCCTGATCCGGTATCATATATCAAGGATGCGGAGGATACTGAGAAACAGTTCTGTATAATGAACACACCCGAAGATGATGCATTTCATGCACTTTCTTCGTTTGGGCGGCACGAGAATTCTGGTATTCCCCAATTTCCTGCTCTGTCTTATAACAATTATAAGTTGGAGCGGGACCAACGTTCCCCAGCTCAGTATAACAAGCGGGTTCGGTCAATATTCCGTATTATTATCTTGATTAAGGCATGACATGGTCGCTACCAGGGGAGAGAGAGAAGAAAACACTCAGCGTGCGCTCTTGCAAGAATAGATTGGTTATTATTTTATCTAATCAAGATGGCTCCCATTGCTTTTTATCAAATCTTCCTTCAAACCCTAAAAGGAAAGACTAGCCGGGATTAATTACACACTACAAGTTCGCCAATCTTTCAGCCAGGCCAGTGTTGGTACTTTGAGGGAGGTCCCCCGTGCTTTCGCACGAACCTAATTAACGTTAAACCTCGTTTTCCCAGAGGCGTAACCCCGTTGACACCTTTCTAGACACCTACTTGATCGGCTAATTGTAATGTATAAAACTCTCCCAGGAGTAACTCTTACTCACAGCGGGTATCGGGATCCAACTATCTCATAGAAGGTATGCAATCTCATTGCAAATCTCAACACTTGAAATTCCCGATAATATTTTGTCCCGAACGATCTATGACCTTGACAAGGTCAATAAACCATAGACCGCAAGTCAAGTTCAACCCGTCATTTCTTGATTGAATCAAACCCACACGCACGACCCTTGACAAGGTCAACAAGGCCGCACGACTACCCTAACCCAATCTGCATCATATGCATAAGCAGATAAATACTGGTTAGCTACCGCACACTGCGCCTTGACAAGGTCAACAAACGCAGCACGAATACTAAACAGGATTTATCTGAAATGACGGAGGGCTACGACAGGTTTTTCTGAAAACCTATTGCGTAATGAACTTGATATCGTTGTAGAATCAAATGATTTTAAAATGGAGTGCTTTTGAGGCTTTTCTAGTTTTGCTAAAGGAGTCACTCCCGGTGAAGGGATCGTCGGTCCTTTCCTCGTCGAATGAGGTGCGGGATATATCATATATATCACTGTGCAAAGCAAAAACTCTTAAAAGCAATCAAAAGACAAACCGAGTGTGTAGCATCAGCCAGTTATTGCTAAAGGAGTCACTCCTGGTGAAGGGATCTCGGTCCTTTCCTCATCGAATAAGGTGCAGGATATATCATATATACCGCTGTGCAAAGCAAGAACTGTAGCTACCTGTTTAATTTTGAAATTCGATTCTACAACATCTTAGGTTTCTTTTCTTTCATTAATCATATTAATGAAGTCCCATCATTTAAGTACCTAAACCATCACAGATAAATACGACGTACACTTATGCCATCCGCATTCGCCTCGATGTCCCCTCGTGCACCGTTAGGTTAGGTAACTAACGGCAGAGCGAGGCAGGGCTAGCGCGGGTGTAAAACATAAGTAACGTCTATATAATATATCATATATACTATATACTGTATCTATCACAGAACATCACATGATCACATCACAGATATCGCAGCAGAAGAAACATATGAAATATTGGATATACTAGGACGTCCGTGTTTTCAATACGAGCCAGTATAAAACACGGATTCCACGGTCGCGATGAATAGCCAAACCCACACCCCTAGACCCCTACGAGAGCGGCAAGCAACCCTACCAATTCTGGAGTTAGGAGACCCGGACTCGACTCCTCGAGTTGGTCTCCCACTAGACCCCAGAACCCGGTTACTTGTGCTCCCCTCCTTGGGTCTATCCTAGTGCGGAAAAGTAAATAATATACAAAGGGTGACAACTTCCGCAACCTGGAAGTGCCCCAAATAAAAGAATATTACATACAAGTTTTTACATGAATGAAAATGAAAAACACTCATCTCACATAAAAACCCCCGGCTATTCAAACACGACGATCCAATATAACATATCCAGCAACACATAACATCATATGTCATCAACGTAAGTAAATATGCGCATCCCAATTGTCGTTGACATATAGCAACGAAACCGGCGATATCACATATTACACTTACGGTCACAGAAAAGAAAGTGTAAAACTACAACAGTTGGAATCCGCAACCTCCTCAGACATCGCATGCCTGACCAAATGAATTTCTTAGACATCACATGCCTAATAATTATAAACCCCGCATTTTAGTCTCAAAATCGAAAACTCTTTTCAATATCAAGTCGGGCAATTCAACAAGATTCCCGACATCCTGATCGAATGCTCGTCGCAAACTTTAGTAGACGGCCGCACCCCCGACGCCGTCGACGAAGTGCACCAAGGCGGAATACCGCCACCGCGAGCACCCGAACGGATGCTTTCGGCGACGGGGTTCTCCTACAGTCACTTGGTCAGGGCTATGGGGTGTAGCTGTCTATTAAGTTTACCCGGCGAGTATCCGCGTACGCTACGTGATTGCGACGGACTTTTGATCACATCAAAATTCCGTGGCAACCGATCAAGTGAGACTAAACTGCTATGTTTATAACATTCATTCAGTTATCTCATAACTTCTTGTGAATTCCAATTATTGTATCCCATTCCGGATAAATAGAAAATGTCAAACTTTCCGATCGAACAATCGAACACCCAAGTTTTCCCGATACAGATCAACACATGAAACAAGTCTAAAAACATTCAGTTCGTGCCTCAGTACCAACGGTCCAGCCGTAGAAGGGTCAAGCCAACGCCTCACATGTGGCACGCCGTACTGCCCCAAACCCGAAGGTTCAAAGGGCAGTTCAAGACGGACACATAATCGAGTTAAGGTTTGTTGTCTTCTAGAGGGTCCATCGAGTTACTTGCACTACTTAGAACGTCTTTAAACTACGGAAAAATCCAACACTTGGAAATTTCCCGACAGGGGAAAAATTGGGTATTTATATCCGGTCGAACTTTTTAACATATTCTAAAATTTATCCGGAAAGCCACATAGACAAAATCTGATACTCCGATCGAAACACCGAATCCCCAAAACAACCCCAGAAAATCAAACTCTTGAATAAATATTAAAAATTCCCAGAAAACTCAGTATTAAAATAAAGAAGTTACTGTGCCAAAATCGTTGACTGATGAGACTTTTTGACCGCGGAACCGCCGCATAAGCCATGCTTATGCCGCGGTTCCGCCGCGCTTTGGAGGAATCATGAGTCCCGTTTTGTACAGTAATTCTTAGAATCTCCTTCTTAGTTTTCTGCATATTTTTAATACTCAAAAATCCACAAATTCAGAAAAAGTCCAGAGAGCCGTTTTGAGTTGGGGTTTCGGGTCGATCGGACTTCAAACTCCGTCTAGACTTCGCCTAAGGCTCTAGCTAGGCTCTGATACCACTGTAGGGTTCCTAGGCACACTAAGGAGGTCTCACAAGGCATCAACCATGCCAATTTCAAAAATTACGGTGCCGAGAAACCCTAATACGGATCGTTGGCTAGAAGTTTAGGCGAAAAAGAAACGAGTTAACAACTTAACTAAATGGTAAACGGAAATACAACCTTTGTAGATCCGGTTCTCCACCTCCATGGCTCCGCGATGATGTCTCCTCGCTGTACAAAACGGATCTTGGGCTCTAGCGTCGGCTTCATCGGAGAAAAAGCGGGCTAGGTCATCGACGACTATGCCGAAGATGATCTACGTCGAGGCATCGCTAGATCAAGCTCCAACTTCACCAAGTCATGAAACTTGTGAAGAAAACACACTCTACTACTTGGCAAGAGGTAGAGGATGAAGAAATAGGAAGTGGGTTCACTTTAGAATTGAATTTCTCACTCATTTGCTCAAGTTGCCATTGTTGAAGCAAGCTTTCTTCAAGTGAAGAAGAAGATGAAGAAGGTGAATATTATGATAAGTATATTCTTCAAAAAGGAAAATAAATCAATACTTATCATAATGCAACCATGGTAAAGTGTAGAGAATAGACTAGGGTTAAGTGGAATGGTTAGGGTTAAGCATGAGACAAAATGGTCACTAAGTCAAAGCTTCATGAAGCTTCATAATACAAACAAAGTTAGCAACCATTTTCTCTTTATGCTTTTTATTTTCCAAAATGAATAAATAAATAAATAAATGAATAAGAAAATAAAAACCCTAACCATTATACAACCATGGTTTAATCTTTACACAAACCCAAGTTGGCATGCATCATCAAACATGACACAAACTTGTGTACAAAAGTATATCACATATACAATGTGCACAATCCAAGTGAGAAAATCCATTTAAAGTGAACCGATACTAGTTAATGCAAAGTAATATATCAAATATATAATTATACATTAAATCATTAAATCAACACTTGATTTAACGATCCGGTCATATCGCATATAACCGACTAATATCCTATGTATCGGCTTATCGAATCAATACTTGATTCGATAACTAGGTTATATCGCATATAACCATTCGATGCATTCATCGCGAGAATAGAATACGGTATCACATACACGCATTATTCTCGGTCCCGCACATATCTCATATGCGCTCCTATTTCGTTTCGCTTGAGCCAGGAAACCTCTGTGTAGGACTCTAAAGACTCGTCAATACGCCGGCAGCAGATGATGATCATATCAAGCACCCACAAGCCGCAAGCGGTCTACTAAACGTAACGGCCACCCGGGTATTAAGCGATCAGAAGATCGACGAGCAAGCCCGCTCACACTCCTGTGAATCCAACCAGTAACACTTACCGTACAGTCCGGTCTGATCGTCTGATATGTCGCATATCTCGCCTAGGGGTGGTAAACGTCAGACCCCAATAGCTCGATAAGTCGTGTCGATATGAGGTCTATAACAGTTCGAGAAACTACAGGTAACACTTACCAGTAAATCTCAGCAACCCTGGCCAGGGATTTCCGGTTATAGCCAATCGAACACAGCGCAACATCAACCCCTTATACCGGGATAGACGAATCCCCTCCTATCGCTCATTGCCTCCATGTGACTCGGGACTGTACCCAAAAACCACCGTTTTGGACGCCCTCTTGGACGTGGTAAGATGGAAATCAAAGCACAGTGGGAACCACACAAGACTCTATGACGATCTCGGGTCAACAGACTACTCTGTACCAGTGTCACCAGAGAACTGCCATCTGACGTAAGGTATAATACCATCTGGGAGTTCTCGG